>CM057454.1:391749583-392980000 GCA_016271365.2 Neoceratodus forsteri | reverse complement strand
CCATAGTTTGCTTAGTTCTGGCAGTAATGTTCTATTTTAGTAAGAGTCAGAATTAGATGATTTCTTCAAACGTAGTAGTAGAAAATGACAAGTAATTTGCAAAAGCTTTCTAGTTGCTACCATTCCGAGTTGGGTGTAGTTGCGACGCCTTCAATTAAGCAGGAAAATTGATGTGTATCATTAATTATGTCAGTAAAATCATAAATCATCACTGAGTGCTGTAATTAATTATTTTCAAGTCATGTGAAGAAACAGACAACCACAAGATAAATACACAGACAGTCTGGATGAGAATGAGATGGAAAGAAAAAAAATCTGTTACAAAAAGGAGTGCCACAGGATCAGCTGTAGTTTATAATTTTCTGTATACCCCATTTGTTTTGCTCTATCTATGTGTTCATAATAGTTAATTTGTTTTTATTTCCAGGAAAGATTCAAGTGAACATTTAGCAGCAACGTTTTAAAGAAATATGCATTTAAAAAGACATAGTACACACCCAATAGAAGGATGTTGGCCTCTTCTTACACTAGAAACAGAAAACTGATTTCATGCATCTTGCAGAATATAACAGATTTGTATTCTTAAAAAAACAGGCTTAAAAGAAAAAAGGAAATGTTCTATTTATTTTAGGCTAAATTAGTTGCATTTATGCTGCTGATATAGAAACAATATCAGTTCTACTTTTAGTATACAACAATTAGTTTTTATAAATGAAACACAATGTTATTTAATGAGGAATTATCTCTCAATCTTAGTTAAAATTTAAAGAAACAAGAAAACAATATGTCTAGAGCAGTCACTCAGGGGTTAAATGCAGTACTACAGTACATGTAAGTAATGGAATACTGCTTAGTATAAGGTGTAGCTATTCTTTACCCAATAACAAAGCATGACACTAGATTTAAATAGTATAAAAGAGAGACTCACAATGAGGAAAATACAATGCTTTGACATATTTTCCATCATAAGTAACTTTGTTAATTCTCTACAAAGACAGAGTCTGCTGCTGATATTTATTTTTGAAATTCAAAGAGTTATACATTGAAAAGTATGATACCTTCCACTAGGCATCATGAAAAAAATACAGTGAGCATGCTAGCAGGTCACAAAGGTTCCCCATTTCCATTCAGTCTTTCAAGGAGGCAAATGCCATTTCTCTCCCGTAAAACAGCTCATGCTATGATGGATGAAGCATAAGACTAAACACAACTAAACATTTGTATAAACATGTTTCTACAGCAGTGCACAAGGGATGCTAAGGTTTTCAAGCCTAAAAATCTTGTGTGTTATATATATATATATATATATATATATATATATAGAGAGAGAGAGAGAGAGAGAGAGAGATTTTAATGAAACCTAATTATGAACTAAAATTAAAACAAATAATAGCATGCCTGTTACATTTTCTTTTCTTTTCTCAGTACTTTTTCTGGTTTGAAATACATGTGTGTTTATTGTTTTAAACCAGTTATTTTCATACACTCACTATGGCATTTCTACACCAGCTAGGAAGATGCAAAGTTGTTGGGACATCTTTTAGGCATTGTGTGGTCTATGTAGAAATTAATACCCACCAATACAGAAGCCGGCAGTACAAAACAAGATAAACATGACATGGAGCAGACATATTTTTACATGAGAAAACCAACTAAAAAATGTATAACTATGACTAAGATAGTTGTCAAACAGTTGCTTTTAATGCCTGTATTATTGCATTTTTTTGCACAGAATATAATATATTATTAGAACATGTGTAGATATTTTCTTATCACAGTTACATCTCTATGTTGTTCTCTGTTTTAAGCAATAGTGTTTGTTAGGCATCATGTTTGTAGTTTGATTTAGCAATATATATTTTCAGTGGCAACATCAATATAAAGTGCTTATCTTTTTTTTCAGTTTCTTTCATTCATAAATAAAAATACATGATTATGAAGTTTTAAAAAGTCTGTGCTCCAGTGCTATGCCTGACATAAGACAGTTCAATATCTTTGTGTGATGCTGTGTTGTTTTCTATTAGAAACGTGTGGCTGCACCATCCTACTAAATCCATAGTATGAATCAAATACATCTAACCTCAACAGAAGAGATTTCTAAAAATTGTGAGTTACAACCATATTTAATTACTTTCACCATTAATTGCAAAAAAAAATGGCATAAAAGAAGTTTTTAAAATATCTGAGAAAATTTAAAATACATTGAGGGCGACTCTTAGGATGTCAGAAATACATTTTTGATGAAAAAAAAAACTATGACTAAAATGTTTACCAGCTACCAAATACTGCTGCTTTAAATGGATACTGTCAATCCCTTTAGGCCTCAAATGTTCCCAGTTTAAACATTGCCTGCGTGTTCACTTTCTATAGAGATTGCTAATACAGCTGATAGTTTGATTCTGATTCATTTTTATTTTAAAATTGAAAAACAGACTGCTCTCAATACTGGTATTTGTTGCCACAAAATGTGTTTGTTTACAGTCCATGGTCAGTACCCCCTCAGATTTTCTGGACTAGAGAGCACTCCCAGCACAATCTAGTGACTCAAAATGCAGCTGAAAGACAGATGACTATTGCATCATAAGTGGCTGCAATGTTTGGGTATGTTCCTATGTTCCAGAAGATCAATGATTTGATACAAAACAAGATTGAGTATAATTGCACCATTAGCATGCATTTCATCTCTAAGAAAGGAAGCAGATAAAACAACTGCCAGTATTAATGAATTTTAGATAAGGTAAGCATCTTAAAATGTGGGTTTTCAACTAAATATATGATATAACAATGTGTGCAGTGTCCCTTTAAGCGAGCTTTTAATTGTATGAGCTTCAACACTTAAAGTTGCTGCAATTAAAAATAACCTAAACTATCTGCAAATTCCAGTGAACCTGACTGAACAGCCATATAAGTGCTACTGGGAGAACTGGAAACCAGGGGATCCCAAAGGTATTCACTTTTCTTAATGCACACATAGGAGCCACACAAACTAGACACTTTTTTGGTTTTTGCTTTTGTTACATCTAGTGCAGTTCACTTACTAGTATTTGCAGAGATGAGAAAGAAACAAATGCCCTAGCTGGGATTTGAACCCCGGCTGCTTGGAATATAATTTCGCTGCACTAGTTGTGTTACTTAGACAACTGAAATCCTAGGGATCCCAAAGTTACTCACATTTCCCAGTGCATACACTGGAGCCACATACATTGAAACTACTTTTTTTATAAGAAGTGTTGTGGGCTAATTTGAAATATAGTTTAGAGGTGAGAAAGAAGTAAGTGATCCACAGTAGGTGGACTCAGACCCAGGCCTGCACAGAACTCCATTCTGCTGCATGACTAGCTAAGCTTCTGGAACAACTGGAAATGGTTGGAACCCAAAGGCACTCATCTTTTTCCAATACATGCCCTAGAGCCACAAAATTAGAATTGCATTTTTTGCAAGAGTATGGTATTCTTATTACAAATGCAGTTCAGAGATGAAAATGGAATACGTACCCTAGCTGAGATTTGAACCCAGGCATGCTCAAAATACCATTCCACTGCACTATCAGTTCTGTTACTGGGACATATGGAAATCTGGGGATCCTAAATGCAATCACTTTTTTCAATGCACACCAGTGAGACACACAGACTAGAATTATCTTTTTATTTACCAGGAATGTTGTGTGTTTAGTTGAAATACAGTTTAAAGGTAAGAGAGAAATAAATGCCTGCACTACCAGCTATGCTACCAGGACACCTGGGGATCCCAAAGGCACTCAGCTTTTTCAGTACAAGCCCAGAAGCCACTTGAGTTAGAAATACATTTTTATTTACAGGAACTGCAAATACTAATTTGAAATACAATTCAGAGGTGAAAAAAAGTGCTCTAGCTGGGATATGAAACCAGGCTTGCTCTGAATACCCTACCATTGCCCTTCCAGCTGTGCTACCAGGAGAACTGGAAACCTGGGGCTCACTAAGGCATTCACCTTTCTCAATGCACACCCTGAAACAACACAAATTAGAAACATATTTTATTAACAAGGCTTTAAAACATAAATACAGACGTACTGATGCAAATCTACAGGTAGACCCAAATACATTTAAACCAGCAAAGTAAAATTCCAATCCAGTGGTATTAAGACTACGGCAGGAAATCTGTTGTCTTAAATACAAAACCATGGAAACACAATCTTACAAAAACAGGCAAGTAAATATACTGTAAATGGTAACATTCATAAAAATGGATGAACAGTGGCTGCTCATCACACTATATACATGATGTGCATATAAACATGCTTGGTTTGATTGCTGTCTTAATTCTTGTTTTTTATTGCCTGAATTTATTTCACTAAAGATATAACATATTGTGTGAGCTTTTACAAGTGTGCATAGGTGATGGGAGGATAATTTTGCAATAACAAGGACACAATAAAACAACAGAAATTTAAGTATTACCCTAATAACTCAGATCCCATTCCATACACAATTTAGATATGCATTCAAATTAATGCACTGTAGCTGTTAAACAATCAAAGAAAAGTAGATTACATATGGGTGTGAAACAAACTGACAATGCAGATAACCAAGTTGTGTCATAGCCAACCTTGTCTGTGGTGCATAGCAGAGGAGCGAGAGAGACAGGGGTAGTAATTGCTCATTCTAGACAGGTAATACAAAATAAAATACTGGTGTGAATGACAGCAGTCTCTATTCAGAAGCTGTGTAGGATATGGCAGTGGTTGGGGTGCTAGTGGTAGTAGAAACTGCAAATACTTGAAAATATGTCAGTGCAAGTGGTGGCAGTCTCTGCAGTGGCAGTTTCTAATGTATGATGTAGTTGTGGTAATCTTTAGTGCAGTAGTACTAGAAATGATGTTGATCAGGATGGTAGTGGCTCCTAGAGCAGCAGTACTACAAGATATCTTAGAGTTAGTGGAGCCAGTATCTTCAAGGAAAATACTATATAGCTAATGTAGTAATGGTGGAATTAAAGTGTAGCACTACTCAAAAGTATGCCACAAGTGGTGGTGCCAGCCTCTACAGTGGAAATAATAAGTATGCACCTAATATTGTACTGGCAGTCTCTGTACAGCGACAGTGAGTACTGTATATAAGAAAACACAATTGCACATATCCAATAATGCAAAGCATCATGGGAATCATATGCAAATACCCATGAGAGAATTTGGACTGGCTCAGCTTTAAGCAGAATTGCATGGTGCTGGAAGGCCTCACAATGCAATCAGCAAAGGCTAGAACAGCAGACTGCTGTTCTTGGCCTTTGCTGATGCCTATGCAACCCTGGCATCTCATGCAGTATGAACGTTGAGCCAGTTCAAATTCTCTCATGGGGATTTACATATGTTTCCCATGATGCTTTGCATTATTGGGTATGTGCAATTGTGTTTTCTTTAAAATTTGGCTGTAAGGCCAATATTCTTCAGGATCACCCATGCCTCAGGGCATTTGCTCTGGGGTTCTTTTGTAGTTTGTTTCCTTCTCTATTTTGGGCTCCCCATGGCCCAAACAAATAACATCCCCCTTAAGGGGTGGCTGGCTCTCTGTCCCTGGGCTAAGACACAGATATGGCACACCTGTGTCTGCTGTGCTTAGCCTTTGCTGATTGCATTGTGAGGCCTTCCGGCACCATGCAATTCTGCTTAAATTTGAGCCACTCTAAATTCTGTCATGGGGATTTGTATATGTTTCCCATGATGCTTTGCATTATTGGGTATGTGCAATGATGTTTTCTTTAAAATTTGGCTGTAAGGCCAATATCCTCCTGGATAACCCATTCTGCCTCAGGGTATTTGCTCTTGGGTTCTTTTGTAGTTCTTTTCCTTCACTATATATAAGTATTTATTTGTACAGAATATGGTATACCTCCAAATGTTCAAAGTGCCAGTACAGCAAGTCACAGCAGAGAAAATAAATGGACTGTTTTTTTTTTAATTTACTAAACCTTATTGGGCTTTACCAGAACAGGTTTACAGTAAAGTACAAACTGTACACTGAGTGAAACACTTATACACAGTGACCAAAATAAACAATATTTTATTTATTTAGTTTTTGTTTACCGAGTAGGTGCACTAGCCAAAAAAACTATTTTCAGGCATGACCCAAGAGACTACAGAGACAAACTTCCAAAGAACATCATAATACATAGTACAAAATGCAGGAAATTATGATACATAGTACATATTACATAACAGCAGCAACGTGACAAAGAAATTCAGGTAGTTTGACCGAAATAAGCTCTTAAGTTAAATTAAGACAAAATGCAGTCAGGTCAGTATAGGAAAATTGAGGTAGTAAGATCAAAGTACAGTAATTAATATTTATACAAAAGTATAGTATCAGGTCAAAATTATGTGACCAGGAACTGTGCATGTGATTAAAGGGGAAAAAGGAGCTGTGAAAGCGTTAGCCACCAAATCGTAGATTAATAAGGGAGGAGCTTGGGAGAAAGGTGGCGAAGGATGATAGGATAACCTGTATGGGAGAGAAGGAAGGGGAGTAATGAAGTGGAAGAAATGAGGAAGGAAAGTGGAGAGAAGGAGTTTCACAGACAGGGGTGGGCCCTAGGCTCCTAGATGATGACAGGCAGGGGGTAGGGTTAGAGAGTAAGGGCTAGGGAGATTTGAAACAGGAGCATATGTAGGAGGAGAGGAGATGATGTCAGAGTTCTTTCTTAAAGGAGTTGTGGGATACAGATTGGCTCAAGGTTATAGGCAGTGAGTTCCAGTAGTGAGGTGCATGACAGGCAAAGGCAGGAGCACCTTTATTTGTGCGATGTCTTGGGATGAGGACAGGGATGTTTGCCTCAGAGTGCAGCACATAGTGGGTTTTCTGATAGGGAAGGAGACAGGCCAGTGAATTTGGAATATGGGACCTGATAATGTTATTGGTAATTGACCCAAGTGCATAGGACCTTAGTTCAAGTGGTGGAAGCCATCCTAGATCAGAGTAGAGGAGACAATGATGTTTGAGCCAGGGGGAGCTGGATGCAAAGAGATAGATGTTATTGTAGGTAACGTCCCATTTACGAAGACTTGAATTGCTGGCAGAGACATACGTAGCAACCCCATAAGTGACAGAGGGGAGTAATATTCCACGAGCTATAGCGAGTCTAGCTGAAGGATTGAGCACATAGCTAGTTCGGTAGGTGATCCCGAGTTTGGAGTTAACCTGCTTACAGATATTATGAATGTGGAGGTCGAAACTCAGGGATGGGTCAAGAGTGACCACAAGATATTTGAATTAATTTACCACTCCAACGGACAAGCCATCTGTGGAAGAGATATTTAAGTGTGTTTGGGAGTGTGTGAGCTTGGGACTGGAGCCAAATAACATAGCTTGTGTCTTAGTTGAGCTTAAGACTAGTTTGTGATTTTCAAGCCATTGTTGTAAAAGTTGGTAATCACTGAAGAGTTTTGTGTTAATGTCGGCAATGTTATTTGAACTGCAGTACAGGACAATGTCGTCCGCATATAGTGGGGAGGAGGTATTTAGGAGATTCATAGTGATGCTATTAATGAAAATGGTGAAAAGCAGAGGACCTAAAATAGACTCTTGAGGTACACTAATTTTGATGGTATCCTTATCAGAGAGGATGGAATTGAATTTCACGTATTGAGACCTATCACACAGATAGCTCTCAAACCAGTTTACAGCAATTTGCACGAAGCCAAGAGAGTTTAGGGTAGCAATGAGGAGGGAGTGGTCAACAAGGTCAAATACCTTGGTCATATCAATAAAGATGTCCCCAGTTAGCCTGTCAGAGTACATAGCAACTAAGGTGTCGGATGTGAGTTTGAGTAGGGCAGTGGTGGTACTATGACCCTTGCGGAAACCATGTTGGGCATCAGTTAAGAGGTCATGTTTCACTAAAATGTCGGTGGTCTGGGTAGCAACTATTTTCTCAAGAATTTTACTGAGAACAGATAGGATGGCTATAGGACAGTAATTCAATGGGTCAAGTGTGTTGCCTATTTTGAACACGGGATCATTCTGGCCATCTTCCAAATATCCAGGACAGTACTTTGACACAAAAAGAGGGTAAATATTTTAGCCAGGGAAGCAGCTATGTGGGGGCAGCCAATTTCAGGAGCTTAGGTTCTAGGTTATCAGACCCAACAGCTGTGCATTCTAAAATGTTTCTTAGGAGACAGAGAACCACACTGGTTGGGACAGACTTGAAATGGAAGGCATGCTTGGAGGAGTTAGCAGGTGGGATGTGGTTTGATGAGGTAGGGAAAGTGGAAGTATATAGTGTGAGGTCAGCAAATTGACTGTTAAAGAAGTCTGCAGTAGTGAGGGGGTTGTTAGAATGTATACCAGGTAACCAGCATAAACAGAACTGTCTAACCGGAATAATTATCGGATACCTATCTGGTTCCCCCCATAAAGACCCCCTCCCCTCCTCTGACCTTCCCTGAACCCTCCCTTCTCCATATTTTCAACAAAACCTGGCATATTTAGAATGGGACATGGTAGGATTAGGTCCAATCCATAGAGGGGAAAGATTGCATGAGATCTAATCAGTCACACAGAATGTGGCTCATAGCATCAGCGAGGTGTAAAGGGGTTCCCAGAATCTGGAATATCTCTTTTTGTGGCCTAACATATTCCCTATAATATGCTCCTCCAGTAAGGCAAAGAGAATTTCCTGGTATCATTCCCTATATGTAGGAAGATAGGAATCACACCAGTGCCTTAGTATGACTTTCTAAGCACATGCTGCTATTAAAGCTATGTGCGGTTTCTGTATACCTATGGGGCCACCATGGTAATTCCCCAAAATACAGAATTCAGGTGTTAATACCTGATCTAACCCAAATAATGGCTCTATCCACCACTTGTTGTTATCCTAAAATGGTGTTACCTTTTCATAGTCCCACAGAATGTGCAATAGATTGCCCTGTTCCTTTTGGCTCCGGATACAGAGATCTGATGCTAGCCTGTCTATGTAATACAACATACTTGGGATATAATACATGGTGTGTATTGTCTGAAACTGCATTAGACAGAAGTGATCCCATTTAATGTATTTATAAGTAGCTCTCCAGACCTGTGCCCAGTCATGGGAGCCATGCGAGGAGGGAAGGGAGTGATCTCAGGGGTAAAAAAAGCAAGTTTCCTCTCTGCTAGAGCCTCCTGAAGCCAGACATGGTAGTAAGGCACCATATGAGAAGAGGGTACTGCCGAGACCCATGGAAGCACTGTGTCTCCATATAACCTGCTTCACTGGCCAGTCTCAAAGTGGTGCAACAGCATGTGTCTAATCTGGTAATGCCAAAAGGACAGGGATGTGGGCCAGTTAGATTTAGACTGGGCCTCTGAGAAAGTAAAAAGCTTGCCAGATTATACCAGATGTTCCACCAGGAAAGAATCAAGGAATGGCCAGGTCTGCCCAGTTAGGGTCTTACCTGCTATTCTTGTATTGGGATTACCAAGAATATGCTGAGAAGTGTTCGAGCCAGGGTCTAATTTTAACAGGGAACATAACTGTCTGTGAGCATAAAGGGAATTGCCTATGGGAGTATCTCATAAGGGGTGGGGAATGTTTTTTGGGAGCATGTATAACAAGGCTTGAGGGTCTAAGTTATATGAGGAGCATAAGGCATTTTCCAGATCCAGCCAATGGGGTACATAGATTTGACCACCAACAGGACAGGACCAGGAAAAATATCTGGAGCACAGGATCGCCAGGTAATAAACATATATATTGATAACCTGAAGCCCACCAGCTTCTCTTGTCCTCATCAATTTCTCCAGGGTCTGCCGAGGCAGCTTCCCTTTCCAAAGAAACCTAGAAAAGAGCCTATTAAAGTGGTGAAACCACATTTTGGGTAATTTGGGGGAAAGCAAAAGGGATATAAAAGCCTGGGAAGAATATTCATTTTGAGTCTATTTATGCAGCCCCAAAGGGTCAATGGCAACAAGGACCAATGATTCAAATCATTCTTAGTTTGAGACAAAATAAGGTCAATGTTCAATTGCCCTATTTTGGTCAAATCCACACTATGGTATATCCCCAGACAGTGAAGCCTGCCTCTGACCCAGAGAAGTCTGAGATGTTCGACACTTGCCCCTGTGGTAGTGATGTTCAGAGGCATCACTTCCATCTTGTTTAGATTTAATTTATACATGGAGATAGCACCAAATTGGGAAACAATCTCTAACACGGCCACCAATGAGAGAGCAGAAGACGTTACATGGAGGAGGATGACACCTGCATATATGGACAATTTGTATTGGCAAGGGCCCAAGGGAATACCATGAACATGGGGAGATACATTTATCTTCTTAATTAGGGCTTCAAGATACAAATTGAATAAAAAAGAGGAGAGAGGGCAACCCTGGTGTGTACCGTGCTGCAAAGGAAAGGATTCTGAGAGTACCACATTGCAGAGGATACATGCTGTGGGCTCGGTGTAGAGCGCCTTGGCCAGGTAATAAATTCAGGGGGAATGTTGTACTTTGGGAGCAGATTGAAAAGATAGTCCCATGAAACTCTTGTCAAATGCTTTTTCCACAACCAGGGAAGCCAAAACTGAGAGTGCTGTGGATTCCCTGGACACGGAAATGAGATGCAACAGTTTCCACAGATGATCAGTGGATAGCTTCCCCAAAACAAATCCCACCTGTTCTCTGCTGAGAAGACAGTCCCATAACAAACTAAGCCTAGTAGCCAGAATCTTAGCCAATATTATGAGGTCTACATTAATTATACATATGGGCCAATAATTAGATACCACCGAGTGATCTTTCCCTGGCTTAGGGAGGACCACAATGGTGGTTGCCATGAGGGACAAATCTTACAAGCCATGGGAAAAAACATATTTAAAGAGCTTTAGAAGATATGGGGCTAATAACTCCTTGTACTTCTTATAAATGTTTGAGAAGAAGCTGTCCAGGCCAGGGGACTTGTGAGGTGCAAGAGAGTCTATGGCAGCATAAACTTCCATGAGGGCTATAAGTGTTTTCAGCAAATCAGCCTGGGCCTCATCCAATACGGGTAATTCTAGATCATGAAGGAAATCTTTGAACTGGGAGGAGTCAAATGGGGTTTGAGGTGTGGCATATAGTGATCTATAAAAAGCCTGAATCTGGAACACAATGTCTCTGGGGGAGGTGACAAGAGCACCAGAATCTAACTTAAGGGAAGGTACAATTTTGTCAGCTAGTTGTGTACAGAAACGTAGGGCAAGGAGGTTCCCAGCTTTCTCTCCCTGATCAAAATATTTGACCTTGGTCATAAGGAGGAAATGTTCAAACTTTTCCCCTAACAACATATTGTATCGAGCACAAAGAGCCTCAATAGACTCTAATTCTAACTGTGGGGAAGACAGAGAGATGTTCCTTTCGGCAGTCCTAATCTGTTGCAGAAGGGAAGTGGGTATCTGAAATTTTGCCTCTTCCATATGGTAGCCAGGTGAATAATTTTGCCCCGGTGGGCACACTAAAAGGCACCCTACAGGACATCTAGCTTAGGCATGGTAGGAGCATTGTCAGTAAAAAAAGTGGAGATAAAAAGGGAGATCTGGTCGGCTACCTCTGGGCAGCACCATAATTGGCTATTGAGGTGCCAGCTCTTGTCACAATTCACCAATAGGACTAAGGAGGCCTGTATCATCGCAGGGTGGTGATCAGAAATTACTTCAGTACCATAATGACTCAGGGCTACACCTGGCAGGGCTTCTAGACTAATTAAGAAAAAATCAAGGTGGGAAAAGTGTTTATGGGGGAGACAGTAGAAGGAGTATTCCTTGACAGTCAAGTGTAGGATCCTCCAGGGATCCACCAACCCAAGGGAATCCATAAGGTCCCTTAGGACTAGTTGACTGGATGAGAGGGCCTGGCTGTGCTTTGCAGTTATATCTAAGTCATTATCCAGGACTGTATTCCAGTCTCCAGCGATGACCATGGGGAGAGTAGCCCATGAGGACATAAGTGAGAGAAGTTGGTAGAAGAAAGAAGGGTCCTCTGTGGTGGGACCATAAACAGAACCCAACACAACCTCAAGGTGCCCCAATAAGGCCCTTAATAGGATATAATGCCCCTGAGGATCCATCACCTCCTGCAAGAGATGACATTGGATAGAGCATGATACTAGTATTGCCACTACCCTTTTGCAGGATTCCACCCTGAACCAAAAACCTGCCCAACCCAGGAATGTCAAAGGGACAGCACCTGAGATGGGGAAGATGGGCGTCTTGGAGAAAGGCCACATCCACCTGCAGCTTTTGAAAATGCATCAAAACTTTGGAATGTTGGGTAGGGGATTGGGCCCCTTTCATATTCCATTAACAATATGTTGTGCTATGAGCCATGACTCCCCAGGATCAGGAGAAAATAAATGGAATCTGCTCATTTTCCACAATGAAGCCTTAATTTTTAAATATTTAGAGAAAGCATAAAAAGAATAAAAAAATAAAATAAAAAAGCCAAACAATTTACTTAAGCCTGAAAAATGCCTGACAGATTACCACATTAAGTACTGTACAGTACGCAATGGATGGTAAAAATCATGAAACCAGATTAGTTGAGACCTCTACTTACCCATGATTAGACTCCAGACCATCATTATTGGTAAGAAGTATGAATAAACAGATCATTTTATGTACTTGAAATTTATGCACCAGACAGTCGACAGTTTGCCCACACACCAAGTTGCTGCCTTATACCATCAAATATCAAAATTTTGACTTGAAATCCATTAGAGCAACAACTTCAAGGTTGTTGCTGTAATGGACCCAATAGCAAATATTTGCATATTTCGCCGGTACTTGGCCCCCTTCAAACAAACTCTGACTTGGAGTTTGTTATATTAAAATCTGGGGGGCATAGCCCACTGCAAATAAAAAAAAAACAACACTCAGTTTCTGACAGGTGAAATTTCTCCTGTCGATATTGTTGGTGTTGCTGTGACGCATTTTGGCAACTTGGTTGTTGGTGCGGCTTGGTGGAACCAATGGCTGATGTGGCTTCAGTACTTATTTTCAGTTGCTGCCACACACCTCAACTCCAGAATATTCTTTTCAGCTGACAACTCTGTGTGGTCCCCTGTTACTGCACTGTATTTTTTAAAGCAACATTTCACACCTTGGCCTGTTTTCCACAGCCATGATAGGGCATCACGACTTTGACAGCAGTATCAAACATTTTAGAATGAGTCTAATGGTATGTAACACATTTCTCCCCTCAGCTGCTTCATAGTACAAGCGGCACACAACAACAGTCTGTCACAAAGTAAAAAGCAGCTACAAACCCCATAGCAATTTCGTATCTACCATTCACCTACCCCAAATGACCAAGTCTGTTATATGCCAATATAACAACATTCTCTATATGGCAACAACATATCTTAATAAAACTATCAACTTCCTTTCTGGCATCCTTTTTAAATAGAGACAGACTACCTTGCTGTAAGTTATTTACATTAGAATATCATCAGCTGGTTCAAAATAGGTTGGAGGAGGCATGAGCAATATGCTGCATAAACAATATTTCTTTACAACAGCACCACCTAGTTGTAGTACCATAACATGGTTGAACTGTTTTTTTTAATATATATATAATTACATGAAAAAAGTTATACAAATATGTTTAACAGTTTTTTTTTTAATTTTACTGTTTTAGTCACTAAAAATGAAACCATTGCAAAATAGCAACAACACAGCAGGGTGTGGTATGTCCATGGATATTGTCACTTCTTGAGTGATTGTGACACTTGGCCTGAGGTCTCATGCCTCACCGTGCAACCAACATGTGACAGTATCCATGGACATACCATAGCCTGTTGTGTGACACTGATTAAGTATAAGCTTCTTCAAACTACCATAGGGTAGTACTAGTGATGATAGCCTCGATAGTGGTAGCTGTGGTACCTTAGTTTTCATGGGATCAGTTACTGTAAATGAAGTACTACAGTACTAAGAAGCATGCTTGCTGTAGTAGTGACAGTCTCTTAAACAGAAGCTCTAGAATGTGTTGGTAGTGGTACCAAAAGAAGATATATATCTAGTAGTGACAGAGGGCCAGATTTTTGAAGATGGGGATACTGATGCATGGACAGATTTCCCATTCTGTCAGTGTCCTCTTAATTGTGCAAAAACACAAGCACCTTATTTTGAAAGGCACCTGAACATTAGCAGCAGTGCCTCCAGATTGTATAAAGACAATGGGATGGATTTTCAAAGCCCTTGGGAATGCCACAAGCCCCTGCTGCACTGATCACATGGGGCATGGGGGTTGTGGCATTCTCCTGGCCAGCATTCAGGATTGTCACTCCTGTGCTCCAAATGCCGCACGTTAGACCAGCTTCCCCGGTCTAACCTATGGCATTCAGGGGACCATTTTTCCGTGGCTTCCACCAAATATTTGGTGCAAGCTGCCATTAAGTGAGGAAACTGTCATAACTGCATGCGAGAATAGAAAACTGGGTACAGTTCTAGCAAAGGTGTTCGATGCAGTTGCAACAAGACTTGGATTTGATGCAGGGCTTGATGCATGCCCTGAGTCACTCTTTGAAAATCCGACCCATGATGTCACAATTTTTGCATCAGTTGCATGGAATTGTATCTGGAATTTGGATGCTGCTAGACCATTTCAGAGGTAGTCTGAGCAGTATCCAAACCCCAATCATGATTGCAGATTGTGTGTCATGGAGGCCTTTGAAAATCTGCCCCAAGGTCTTTGAAAGCAGCTCCACAAAATGTAATAGTGAAGGTGTAACAACCTCCAGTTGTTCTGGACTATTATGTGTACTAGTGGTACAGTTGACAACTTTTCCATAAATGTTTTGATAACTGTTATGATGGTACCTGCTTGGGCAGCAGTGATTCTATGACAAAGTGAGGAGGCTCTTAGATGCAGTTATAGTCATAGTAACAGCCTGTTGGTTGCAGAGGAGGAAGCTCCTGTAAAGCAGTAACTGGTACGAACAACAAAGTCAAGCAAATCAAGAAGAGTGACACAATTTGTTAATTCCAGTTTATATTTCTGCGGATGTTACTTAGACCACACACAATTTCTGTTTTTACTAGTTTTAGCTGTTTCTAATCCCCCCAGTAAAGACAAAGAACAGGACCATTAGGCAGAGTGAACTTGTCATGCAAGCGAGTTATTCCTTCTACATTTTCTTGCCTGCTGTTTTCATTTTATGCCATGGAAAGAGTTCTCTTCTGATTTATTGTGAAGGTATATTGATATTTAAAAACAGAAGAAGGACTGATTCATTGAGATAAGTGCTTATAAAAAAACAAGAATGAATTGGTGTTTCCTTAATAATCGGCCTACTTTATTTTTTTAGTCTCTGTGATATGCTAATTTTTTTCTTTGAAAAAGCCTGGTCCATAGTTGTTTTCAGTTGAGACCCAGTGTTCTATACTGTATTAGGCTTCATGATATCTTATTTTTGCTGGGCCTACATTACACTGGTCACAGACAGTGGGATGTTTTTCCAACCCCTCAGGGTCTAAGTCCCAACCTCTAGCCACCGCTGTGGGATGCAGTCTCCACACTTGCAGAGATTCATATTTTCAATCAGGGAAGCTGTGAAGGATGTTATGCCTGGTCCCACTAGTCATACCATTTTCCCACAGCTGCTCCAAAAACATTGCCACAAAGTGCCACAAATCATGGAGCCAATCAGAAACTGGCTCAACTTTTGAAAATAGAGTAGCTGCAGAGAAAACTGTGGATCTGCAAGTAGAGATCCATGTGTGCTAGTTTTTACCTGCAGCTGCAGGAGTTACGAGGGCCCTGAAAACCCTGCCCCATGTCTTTGGCTCTATACTATAGTCATGGCTACTACTATTGCTGCTAGTGTTGTGTTTTGATAGTCATTGGTGTGGAAAAAAAATAGCTGAATATGGTATTCACTGTCCATAGGCTGTCATCCCTGGAGTGTTGCTGCAATTGATAAGAAACATCATTACTTGACTTCCACTTTTTCAAAATCCATTCCATGCCTTCTGTATATAATGTAATCCAAATTGGCATATGCAATCTATTTCAAAGAGCACCTTTCATGATGGTTAAAAAAGTTATAGCTTGTAGTTATCGTATGCATTACTAGACCTGAAAGGGTGTGTGCATTTGTTATTTTTGGCCAAGGTTTACTTCGTCTTCCATATTTTGCATTTGTTTTTGAGCCCTGTTTTAGCCCTACTGTACTTGCCTTTGATGTTCAGCTGCTGGGCTGCTGGCTTCTGCTGACATCACTGTATGACAGAGGAATGGCTCACACTGTGCAGTATAGTGCAGTTGCTGCAGTTTTACAAGGGAAACCTACATTACTAGGTGTACATACTGTGTCCCCCCTCCTTCCCTAAGACACCCTGTTTGCAATGTGTCTAAATACCTTGTCAGTATGTTGTTTTTTGTAAAACTGACTTCTGCCTCTGTAGCAAAGCATTGGGAGTGAGAGAAGATTGAGTTGCTGTCAACACCTTTCCCACTGCTTTTGACTTTCATGCACAAATTATCCCTTCTTGCATTGATTCTGGAATTGCATTTCATTACTGTCCACTGTAGTAAGTTTTTGCATTCTGAGCTGCTAAAAACTGCAGGGTATACCAGAGCTTCTATAGCAAGCCTGGTGTTGCTGTGGACTTAGGGCTGTACTGTTGACTTCACTAAATGGAAGAGAAGTGACTCACATTGCAGTACAGTGATGTTGCAGCAGTTTTGCAAGGAAAACTACATTAATAGGTGTACATACTGTCATCCCTTTTCACCAAGATGCTCTGTTAGCAATGCATTATGCCAACATCCAAATACCTTGTCAGTATATTTTTTTGTAAACCTTACTTTCTTCTGCCTCAGTAACAAAGCATAGGGAGTGGGAGAAGATTGAGTTGCTTTCAAGCCAAGACAGCTAACTGTCAGTTTATGCATCAGTGTGATTAGTGTCTATACCAAGATCATTTGAAAGCAGTAATGCCTCCTTACTCATGCCATACTGGTGCCTTCCATGTCTTTCTGTAATAAATCACCTGACAGTCACTCCGATTGAAAAGCCTTTACTGCTCCTCCATCCTGGGCCTCCTGAACATCAACATGGCACCGCGGAATGCCAAAGACTAATTTTGGTACCATATAATACCACCAGTCCATGTATGTGCAGAATCCCAGTTTCACTTTTCAAACAAGAATTTCTCTGGAAATAGCATTATTTTTAAAACCATCTCTACAGTGCATATAGCACATATATCACATCTAAACACATTTTTTGTATTATATGGTACCAAAATTAGTCTTCAGCATTCCGCAGTGCCATGCTGATGTCAGGGAGGTGCAGGATGGAGGAGCAGTAAGGGATTTTTGATCATGGTGACTGCCAGATACTTTACTACAGAAAGACATGGAAGGCACCAGTATGGCATGGGTAAGGAGGCATTACTGCTTTCAAATGATCAAGGTATAGACACTAATCACACCAATGGATAAGCTGACAGCAGTCTTGGCTGACAGCAACTCGATCTTCTCTCACTCCTCATGTTTATTACAGAGGCAGAAGTCAGTTTTACAAAAAAACATACTGACAAGGCATTTGGATTTTGGTATAATGCATTGCTAACAGGGTGTCTTGGTGAAGAGGGATCACAGTATGTATATCTAGTAAAGTAGTTTTCCCTTGTAAAATTGCTGCAACTTTACTGTACTGCAGTGTGAGCCACTCCTCTACCATATAGTGATGTCAGCAGTGCAGGCCTGGGTCCACAGCAACACCAGGCTTGCTATAGAAGCTCTGGTACACCCTGCAGATTTTAGCAGCTCAGAATGCAAAAACTAACTGCAGAGGACAGTAATGAAATACAATTCCAGAATCAATGCAAGAAGGGGTAATTTATGCATGAAAGTTAAAAGGACTGGGAAAGATGCTCTTTAAAAATAGTAGACTAGATTTGGATTTTCAGAAGTAATTATGAAGGTGCAGTTCCTGAATAGTGCAAATGGTTCATTGCAATTTTCTAACATTTCAGCACATTTGTTACAGTTAGACTGTTTCAGAGCAGGAAAAAAAGAGGCATGCATTATTTTTTGATGCACATTTCATTTGCTGTGTGCAAATGATGGCAATTGCACCAACAAAATTGAAACATATATTATGTGGTCTAAATTGTTGTCACAAGTTGTGTAACTGTATTAAAATAGCCCTGCAATATGCAGATACCCCATTGAAAATCCAGCCCAGTACATTTACTGACTGCAGGTTGGAATCCTGGTGCTGGGAATGGAATGGCTCAGTGGACTGGTATATGGTTAACATCTTTTCACCTCTTGGTCAGTGGTATCAGTCTTGCCCAGGTCAATAGTAACCAGAAGCCATTATCACTTGAGAGCTGCTTTGTGACCCCATATGAAATGGGCTGTGGTGGTCTCTGTGCATTTTCTACTGGACAGGTGTCCATATCACAAACATAACAGGCACATCTAACAATAACTTAGGACTTTGTTGGCTGTCTCATATTAGTCCAAAAACGTAATGGACACTGAATCTGAATCACCTTTTTACCAATGTGGTATTCTCTATATGACGGTGTTGAGGCTCACTGGTGGGGAAGTATAGGGCAGTTTTCTGTACATACTGTACATGTGAAGGCATTTGGTGTTTAGGTTGGCAAAAAAGAAATGTGAGTGACTCAGTAACAGATGTTTTGTCTGATAATGGAAAATGCTTTGGTTACATAGGAAGAAAATGGACAGTTAAAAGTGAGGCCGCTAAGCACATAATCTAGGGAGGGAGCAATGTCAAATGATACCTTCACAAGAAAGAGGCTAGATAACTAGTTAACCTCTTTATCGCCTATGGAGCTGCTGTGAGACTTGCCAGATTTAGAGGAGACATTCAAGAGATCAACAGAGGTTATCTGCAGAACAAAAGATGTGTGTTTTTTTCAAAGATCTGCATCTGTTTTCCAGATGCAAATTCACACTTCAGTCTGAAAAGTTAGACCACAAAAAGGCAATCTAACCTTGTGGAGCAAGTACCATAGTTGCATCCAGTTAATGGATACAACTACTGCAACTGAAGCCAAAAATCCAGTAAACTATGTAGAGTGTCACAAATGCACCTGGATGTATGAAAATAGAACACACACATCCTGATGTATTTGCACAGATGCAGCACATGTCTGAAATACAGAAGCAAGTGCTGTATCCAATGCTTTGAAAACCCCCTCCCATAGTTGAGAACTTTGTCACCTTTGAGAGGGAGGCAGGTTGGCCTTTGGGTTACAATGCAAAATTGTGAACCTGGAGACCCTAGTTTGAATCCTACAACCTCCACTTAATCACTGCATGATCCTAAGCAAGCCTCTTCACCTCTCTGTGTCTAATGTCTCACATAAGTTATCTGCAATGTACAGTGTTCCATCCACTAGGATCAAATGCCTGTTTGAGATTTCACTGTGACTTGCACTCCAAACTGAAGTAAAGATGGTTACCCAATTAAAGGGGCAGACCCCATTGTTCACAGGCCCAGACCAAGAGAAGTTAATGGGTGTATATGCGCAAATCTGCTATTTTTTGCGATATACTCCATACCTGGACCTGTCCCAGTCTATTTGGAACTCCCCGGCCTTTACTATAAACAAGCAGTTGATTTCCCGTACATGGTTGCCCCATGTGGGTGACAGGATTGCATCCACGTTCTTGGATGATGAGGGAGTGTGGCTTCCTGTAGCTAAAATCATCCAGAAATTTGGTATCACAGTATCTTTGCAATTTAGGGTTTTCCAATTAAAGCACTTGCTCACCACTGTGCTGGGTAGTACCCCCCCTCACCCGCCAGCTTTCGCATTGATTCTGAGCTTTCTTCCTTATTGGGTTCTTCTAGTGTCATTTCTAAAATATATCAAGTCTTGTTTCATCGACGGTATGGGGGCTCCTACGGTCCAACCAGGTTTTGGGGTTCTATTTTTCCCCAATATACCTTTAACTGGCTGGTCTTATGGAAGTTCTGTCATAAATATGTGTCTCAAGACAGATTACGCCTTACGCAATATCACATTTTTCACAACTTGTATTATAGTCCAGTTAAATTGGCGAGATGGGGCCTTCTCGAATCAGACGTATGTACCAGATGTTCCCAGGGAGAAGGAACACTTCTCCATATATTCTGGTCGTGTCCCAAAATAATCCCACTGTGGGATTCAATTAAAACCAACCTAGACCCCTTACTGGGTTTGCGGGACTGTTTCGTACCTGATGTTTTCCTCTTGGTTGACCTGTCCTCCATCAAGGTTAAAGCTCGGAGATTTCATATCTCCATGATTGCATTATCTGTCAAAAACTTATATTAAGGCATCAGAAAGATAAGGTTAGTCCGACATTGCAGGAATGGGTTAATGAAATCCTCGCTAACCTCTGCACAGAGAAAGTCATAGCTAGTCTCCACAATCGGTTGTCAAGCTACAAACTTATCTGGAATCCCCTTCACACCTTAATCATGGTTGTACGGATATAAGTGTTGTTACCCGTTAGTTATTCCTGTATACATATGGCTATTGATATAGGAGTTTAAGCTATAATGTGGCATTACACTGCTGTACTGAGGGTGGGAGGGATGGGTGGGGGCAGTTTATGTAATGTACTGTGAACAGGTTGTATATGTTACAATTGCTGCCTCCTACTTTGTGAAAATGTGCTGATAAAGTTTGAACTGAAAAAAAAAGAAGTTAATGGGTGTACTAAAGAGGTTGATTAGCAGGGGAAGGGAGGGGGAAGGAAGGAGAGTAGGGGGATAAGTGAGGTCAGAAGGGGAGGAGGTATGAGGTCAGAGCAGTAGTGATGTGGGAAGAAGTGATTGGATGGATAGGGAGAGAGACAGGGCGAGAAACCAGGGTATTTAAAGCCATGCACCGGCCCTGGGAGCTCACAAGTTTGCTTGAAGAGAATTTTCTCTGAAAGCACGTCAGTTTGGGCACTTCTAAGATTAATTAATTGCTGAGTTAAGGTTTACTTATTTCAGAGCCAGTGGGATATTTTATAACAATAGTGATTTGGAGTTATTATAATCAGGGTTTCAAATAGTCACAGCTAACTGTAGTAGTGGTAGTTAAGTATTGCTAGTCTGGGCTTATTTTCAGAGAGGACCCAAGTGAGTATTTCAGATACCAACTAACAAGGTAAGTTAAAAAAAAAGAGAAAAAGTAATGGAATGCTGAGGAAGAAAGGATTTACTGCTGTTGCAGGTTTTGTTGGTTACTTGAGAGTGTTGCATGCCTGCTGAGCTGGGGAATCGGACAGGGATGCTAGCTGGGAGGCAGCCCGGTTGACTGTCAGGCATAGCGAGCGCACAACCTCATCTGCCAGCAAGTCACTGAGGTGCACAGGCAAGGGTTTTTTAGATGAGGAGGTGCTGCCTGGTTCCAGGTAGCGGCTTCTTTGGAGTGAGGGGACCATGCCTGGGCCCAATGCAAATGACGAGCGGGTCTGACAGCAGGTGACAGTGAGCTTTTAGGCACTGGAACCCTCTTTGGTAAGGTTTGAGAGACCAATGAATGGTGGCACAGTCGGACGGGGCTAGGTCCATCTGCAGACCATGTGGTGATGGTGTCTGATGTCATCATCATCATGTGATCGACCAGACCAGGGCCATGTTGGCGGCCAGAAAGAGCACTGGTGTTTTTTCAGCCTAGCTTAGTGGCTATAACAAAAAAAAAGGGTGTTACACTAGTGAGGTCGATGAGGAAAAAATGCCAAATAAGGAGGAATTTGGGACATTTTGAGAGCTTCATGCCGTGGCTTGTGATATGCCATGTGGTCAGTGCATAGGGGGGTGAAAACTTGCTTCAATGGAAGGCCATCAGGTGTGCCGTTGCAAGGGAAGGGACAGAGCGGGAGAAGGTCATGGCCCTAGACACCTCTGGGAGGTAATAAGAATAGGAAATGGGGATGAAGTAAGGAATATTTTGCAACAATCGAGGGCCTGATCGGTGAGTAGGCCAAGCAGCAAGCTGCATGGTGCAGCTGGGTGATGTCAACCTCATGTGGTCGGCTGGCCCAGGTCTCCACTGCCCAGGGAGCATTTGGGCAACAGCGAGGGGAGCATGAAGGGGAGCCTGGCAAAAATGTTTATGGCGCATTGTGCCGGAGAGTGGAGGAGGCCTCCCTGAACAATGATGCAAGGGGAAATTAACAGAATGGGAATGATTGCCTGGGTTATAGATATAGGACTAAATAACAAAAGTTAAAATGGAGAATGGAGGCAGGCACCCCGAGTGGCCAGAGGGTACTAGAACCGATGCACAAGACCAGCATGGGCAGAATGAAAGGATGTCAGAAAACAAATAAATAAATAAAAAAAAACAAATAATAAATAAAGAGGCATATATAATTCTCCAAGCCTGTGAACAGGAGAAGAAGAGATGGGCAAATAGTAGGAAAGTAACAAAGATACCATAAGCTAGAAGCCAGCCAGAAGCCCAGGGTTGGGGGAGATGGGGAAGAACAGTGGCCACATATACAGAACATAGTCCCTGCACTTCATAGTGGCATACCACATACTAAAGGAGGCAGGACCCTATTAGGTGATCTCAGGCCTGCGTAAGTGACCACAAGGGGCGTGCAGTTAGCCAGGGGGACAAAGACAGCAGGGGCAGAAGGACAAAAGAGGAACTATATCTAAAATTTACAGATAAACTAACAGCATGATCATGTCTTTTCAGGTTACCAGTGGTATTATGGCTTCTAGAAAGAATAAGCTGAGCAAGGCAGAGTGCTACCAGGCAGTGATGGAGCTGGTGAACAAGATGAATCAGCTGTTGGAGGATGCGGACCCAGCCAGTCTGGTGAAGGACAAAAAGCAGAAGGCGAGCACAAAGCAAGGAGGGGGAAAGACAGCAAGAAGGTGCCCTGGGCACTGCCCATACCTACATCTGAAGATCTCATCCCGGTTGACCCAGTGCCGGCTAAGCCAATCCCCTCACCTGCTTTGGTGCTCCCTCCTGCATCAGTCCCTGCCCCTTCACCTTTGCTGAACATGCCAGTCCCCCTGGATCCAGCTCCTTTTGCCCCAGTGGTACCTCTGGCTCCAGCTCCAGCTTCAGACATCATCCAGCTGACCCCGCCCACAGGGCCTAGCCCTCAGATGGACTCCTAGCCAGGTAATAAAGAGATCACACTTGAAAGTAGTGCGAGAGACTATGTGGAGGAGAAGTTAAAAGATATGGGAGACACCGGTTTTGGGCAGTTAGAAAAAGCTTTGAGGAAATCAGGAACAAGGGGAAGGGAGAGGCTACAGGGGCAGTACGGGGGACAGGCAGTGACAAGGTTCTCGGGAATGAGTTAGGGGTGCAAGGTGGCAGTATAGGGAATCACGTCCCATTGGCCATGAAACAGAAAATATGGAAGGGTGAATATGTAGACATATTTGCTCTGGCTAATATAGATAACATGGACAAATACGAGGAGAAAGAGAGTTTTGAGAAAAGGGACATGGCAGCGGTGGTAGTGCTGCGGAGGAGAGGAGAGGAAGAGAAAACAATGAAAGGAACGAACTGGGAAAATTGGTCAACTGGTTTTACTTATTACATAGTGATAGTCATAGAGAAGAAACTGAAGCTGGCCACTCCTTTGTTAACCTATTCCCTCATTATAAAAAATGGCTATAAAAAAGGGGGGTACAGTTGGTTGAAATATGATGAGAAATTGAGGAAGAGAATGGTTCATTTTGGGGGTGTCAAATGGGATGCCAGGCAGATTGACCTGTGGCTGGAGATTTGCATGGGCACAATCAGTGGGGATAGTGAAGGAGACAGGAAAAAGGGCAGGTCAAAAGTGCTGCTGGGGTTATAACCGGGTGTTCTGCTCCTGGCCAAATTGTCATTTCCACCACATCTGCTCAAAATGTGGGGGTAGCCAACTGGTGTCAAAATGCAGGTATAGCTGGGACAAAGGGACTGGGAACCATAATGCTGCATACAACAAGTCCTTTCGGGGTAACCATATGGGGCATATTGGGCAACAGTGGGGAAGGGGGGCTAGAGACAGGGGGACAGGTGGGGCAGGGGGCAGGCCTTCTGCGGCAGCCATCAGGATAGTTAAGGACTGCAGAGATAGATCATTTCGGCTGGCTTACACCACTATTAAAACTGATTTTTTGGCAAACTGGGTGAGGCATTACCCAGATGAAGAGGCAGCAAGCACGCTTCTAGATGGTTTTCAGAGGGGTTTCAGCCTACATTTCCAAGGAGGCAGAAAAAAGACAATTGTAAAGAACTTGAATTCAGTAAAGGGTAGGGAAACAGTGCTAGAGCAGAAATTTCAGAATGAGATAACAGCGGGCAGGGTGGAAGGCCCATTCAGTCATCAGATATCCCCCTTGGGTCTGGTCCCCAAAAAACAGCCAGGGGAATTCCAGGTGATACACCACCTGCCTTATCCAGACAGCGACTCAGTCAATGATCATATCAAAGAGGAGGACAGCAGGGTGACCTATGCCACCTTAGAAGAAATGGTTAGGTTGATAAGACCAAAGCGGTGGGCATGGATGGCAAAAATGGACATCGAGGTGGCATTCTGCCTGCTACCAATATAGCCTGAGGACTGGGATCTACTAGGATTCCAGATTGGGGGAGTGATATTATTTTGATAAAGCCATACCCATGGGTTGCTTGGTTGCATGTGCTATATTTGAAATGTTCAGCACATGGCTGCAATGGGCCTTCCAGACAAGATATGGGTACAGGGCAGTGATTCACTACCTAGATGATTTTCTCTTGATAGGGGAAGGGAAGCAACAGACAGAGGAGATGTTGAGGGATTTCGAGGCAATGTGAAGGGAGCTCGGGGTGCCGTTGTCTCTGGACAAGATAGAAGGTCCCAGTCAGACAACAGAATTCCTCAGCATTGAGATAGACACCATAGGGGAGCCTTTTAGGCTGCCTGAGCCCAAGGTGAAAAAGTTAAGAACCCTGCTAAGGGAAGTCAAGGCCAGGCCCAGGGTGAAGCTTCAACAGGTGCAGCAATTATTGGGTCATATGAATTTTGTATGTAGGCCATAGCACCCGGGTGCATGTTTACACAACACCCGGCTTGGGTGATGCAAGGCATCTCAAGGCCTCATCACTGAGTGGACATAGCCAGGAGAACCAAGGAAGACCTCCAGGTGCGGGAGACATTTTTGACCAACTACAATAGGAGGAACTTCTGCCAGGAAGAATGGGTTTTTAACATGGACCAACAGCTGTACACGGATGCAGCTGGGTGCATCAGAATGAGAGCTTGCTTTTGGGGAAAATGGTTTTCAGTTGCTTGGCCCAGCACACGGGCGGTGGTGACACAGGATATCACTTCCTTGGAGATCTTCCCCATATGGTTAGCGATGGAGATATGGGGGGAAGTCCTTAGGAACCAGAAAGTCACTTTTTGAAGTGACAACAGGGCAATTGTGGTTGTGCTCAACAAGCAGGGGGTGATGTTTCAAAAGGGTCATGCGGGTACTGAGGCAGCTGGTATTAAGGGGGGTAATGTTGAATATGTCATTAAGGACTAGGCACATTGACGGTGTAAATAATGTGATAGCTGATTTCCTCTCCCACCTGCAGATGGACAAGTTTCATGCCATCGCTCCTCGAGCAGAGACAGGGCAGATGGCAATCCTGGACTATGTCTGGAAGATTGGATTGATGGAGCCAAACAGTTGTTTCACAAATCCTGGTCCCTTAGGACCCTAAAACCATATGAAGCACCCTGGAGGACATTCCAAGCCTTGACCACAAAATGGCTATGAAGTAAATAGGGCAGTGTCAGGTGACCAGGTGGCACAATTTATAGTCATGGGATGGAGAAATAAGATGACACACACAACCATGGGGGTCCATTTGGTGGCAATAAGCCAGGTGTGTACCATAAGTGGGTGGGGGGGATCCAACAAACTCAATGTGATAAGGCGTATGATGCAGGGCTGTCTTTGGGGTGGGTAGAGAAGTTGCAGGACCACAGAAGACCACTTACAGAGGCGCTCTTGGAGTGTCTGTGGTATGCTCTCACTTACGGCAGCACCAACACAGTGAACTACACACCTGCCAGCAAAATTGATACTTTTGCCAACAGGTCGCTGTGTTGGTGTGCCCGAGACGGGGGCATGCTGTCTCCTGGTCCTGCACCCCCCACCCTGAATCAACTTCGACTGGAGTAGAGAATCTAAAAGATGGGGGTTGGGGGCAGAGCCCCCCCCCTGCATGGGGGGGTTCAGGGCAAAGCCCCCTTTAAAAAATACAGGATCGGGAGACACACAGGAATCATGTAGACTGCAACTTGTGGTTGACATGATTCCAGTCAGCAAATGCCGGTTGACATAAAGAATGTTGAACCAGCATGGTACAGCCAGTGTCTGCTGGAATGCTACACAGGGTATGTACATCTAATAGTGAGCAGTCTTATTTTGGGTGGTGTATGCCATCACGTACAGTAGGGCTTTTAGGGTCAGTGAGGTCATAGGGCATGGGAAAATGGATAGTTCTGTGGGACTGCAGTGGGGAGACATGATCTGGACTGAGGTGGTCAAAGATCGACAAGGAGGGAAAAGGGCATAGGGTACTGTTGCAGATACATAAGAATGGGGCTATATGTCCAGTGGGGGCTCTGCATGCATATGTGTCAGGTCGACCACAGGATAAAAACCCTTTGATGTTTTTGCATATGGATGGGGCCCTGGTCATGGGGTTGCAGTTAATAGTGGTACTTAAAAAGGGTCTAGCTTTCATGGGGGAGAACCTGAGCGGATATTCCTCATATTCATTCTGCATTGGGGTGGCATCAGTCTTGGCAGCCCAGGACGGCACTGCCAGGCACATCAAGCAAAAGGGGAGGTGGTCTTCCAACTGTTTTAAAAGATATGTCCTTGATGTGAAACAATGTTTCTTTTCTCTCCAACCAAGCAGGTGGTTTATGGCATTATAAAATAATTGGGGGGTAGCTTTACCCAAGGACTGGGTCTTGGTAGATAAGGGGATGAAGGGCATAGATAGGGACCTGAATGGGTATCTAACTCTCTCTATGTTTATGATTTATCCAGGATGAACAAGGATGTTGGAGGCCTGGATTTGCAGTCACTCCTTCATCCATTGGGCTGAGCAGTGGGCATCCAGGAGGCTCGGGAGAAAGTAACTATATATGGACCTTAATCAGATCAAGGTAACCTGGAGAGGCATTCAGGACATGAAATGGGCACAGCTGCTTCCAGTACTGAGGGAGATGAGATAGGATCACAGTCACCTGGACCTTATAATTATCCATTTAGGAGGGAACAACCTGGGGATCAGACCCTGGCTGGATATATATTACCACACTAAAGAGGACATTAATAGGATATGAGGATGGTGGCCAGAGGGTACTCTGGTGTGGTCAGACATAGTTCCAAGGAGGGCGTGGAGACATGCCAAAAAGCACAAAGCCATGGATGGTGCCAGGAGGTGCATGAATGCCAGGATGGGAAGGTTATTTTTGGAGATGGGGGTATGATCATATGCAGGGGCATGACAGAGCAGGTAGCAAATTTTTATAGGCAGGAAAGGGTACACCTCTCCAGGTTAGGCCTGGCTATGCTTAACTCTGAAATTGCAGATACAATTGAGCCCTGGATGCGTGAGAGAATTGGTTAAGAATGGAGAAGTCCACCATCCATTGCAAATGGGAGGTGGACTAATGAAAAATTGGGGAAGGGGGAGGATAGGCTAGGAGGAAAAAGGAGGGATAAATAGGACATATGACAACACTACGAGTAGCAGGGGTACAGTGTGTATGCTCATACCCCTTGGAGAGAAGAGAATGAAGAAATGCGGCCCCCCAGGATGTACATCTGGGAGAGAGGAGAAGAAGAAGAAGATAAGAGAAGACAAGGAATAAATTTACAGTAATTTTAACAAATGAAATGATGGCATGATTAAATGGACTTGAGTGGCATAATGTTGTACGGATTATGTTCAACGTATATAGATGTACGGATTTGTGTGGATTGAAATAAAAGAATTTACATAATTTAATTGCCAAATCTGTGCACCCACACATGCTGGTCTGGTGTTTTGTTTTGGGGGGATCTGAGGACAAACAGGGTTGCCCAGTTAAAGGGACAGACCCATTGTCCACAGGCCCAGACCAAGAGAAGGTAGTGGGTGTTTTAAAGAGGTTGATTGGCAGGGGAAGGGAGGGGAGGGGAGGGAGGGAGGGAGGAAGGAGAGTAGAAGGGGTAAGTGAGGTCAGAAGTGGAAGAGTTATGAGGTCAGAGCAGTGGTGAGGTGGGAAGAAGTGATTGGATGGGTAGGGAGAGAGAGAGAGGGTCGAGTAACCAGGGTATTTAAAGTCATGCACAGGCCCTGGGAGGTCACAAATTTGCTTGAAGAGAATTTTCAACCCACCCGCCCTAATGTAAGTGAAGAGAAAGTATGGTCGCTGCTGCAGGTAGACAGCAGCAGACCAGGGACTGCTGAAGGTGGACGGCAGGGACAGCAAAAGAAAATGAAAATGGAAAATTGGGGAGGGGGGAGGATAGGCTAAGGGGAAAAGGAGGGATAAATAAATAGGACATAAGTCAACACTATGAGAAGCAGGGGTATGGTGTGTATGCTTGTACCCCTTGGACAGAAGAGAATGAAAAAAGGTCCCCCCCCCCAGAATGTACATCTGGGGGGGAGAAGAAGATAAGAGAAGACAAAGAATAAATTGACAGTAATTTTAATAAATGAAATGATGGTATGATTAAATGGATTTAAGTGGCATAATGTTGTATGGATTATGTTCAATGTATATAGATGTATGGATTTGTGGATTGAAATGAAAGAATTTAAGTAAATTAATTGCCAAATCTGAGCACCCACACATACTGGTCTGGTGTTTTCTTTTCGGGGGATCTGGGGACAAAGGTCATTGGATTACATTGAATTCCTACAGTATCCTGCAGATTATCACAGCAAAAACTATGATTAGAGTGCTTGATCCTGCTGAATATCTGTACCTGTTGAATCTCCCTGTGTATTTTCAATGACAGCAACATTCTCTCCTCTCCCTCTCAGTAAAGGGATTTGAGATACAGTTTGTCTGAAAGGTGCTTTATAAAAATCAGGTTTTGTTCCTTTCTTACTTAGTTGCTGTCTATGTCAAGTCCAGCTAGGTAAGTTGAAGGTTAATATATCACAATGACTGATGGTATGCCTCCAAGAGTGCTCAATGAGTTAAAGTACGTAATAGCAAATACTCTAACAATGATTTTTCAAAGTCATTGGAAACCAACAAAGTGATCAGTGACGGGAGGTGAGCAAATGTGACTTCTCTGCTAAAAAAGAGACGTAGAAGTGACTTGGGTGACTACAGACCTGTTAGTATGGCCTGCAGTGTGGGCACATACTGGAGAGAATTATCATGGAGCAAATCAGTGAACATCTGAACAGATTCTGTCTGTTAAAGGAGACTCAACATTTGTTTTCTAAAGGGAGATTGTGTTAGTTTAGCATTTTCTTGGGGGGGGGAGTAACAAAGGAACTTGATGAGAAAGCTGTTGATGTAATATACATAGATTTCAATAAAATACTGAACAGTATTCCTTATGAGAAGTTGGCTCTAAAATTGAGAAAATCTAGAATTAAAGAAATTAATGAAGAGCTGTTTAAGTAGTAGGACCTTTTTGGGGTGCATAGGGCAACATCAGATTGGAAGGAAGTTGTTGTGAATGAAGAAGAGCCATAGTCCATTCTCACTAAATGCAATTATTTTATTAAAGTCATAAGTTAACACAGCTATGAACAGAGAACTGAATCTTCCAGCAGACCTGCTTTCTAATCACTCAGCGCAGAGGCTATTTTTTGCTGTCTGCAACAAACAAACACAGACTGGCAGACAGGCAGGAAGGCAAATCTACTAAAGTTCCAATGTTCATTTGACTGAAAAGAACTTTATAAAAAACACTCTGAATTACCTTTTTATTACCTCTAAAATCGGTTAAAGACACAACCCCACCACTGTAAATTAAGACATGCTTTTCCCCTTTAAATTTCCCTGCAATATGTACATTTGCCAGAGGGTTTTCTGACATGCTTTGGCCTAAGGCTAGCATCTGATTCAGGTTCTGGTACAGTTTCAACATTTCTTTGTTCCATGACATTTTGGGATTTTTTTGATTATTTTATTTATTTATTAAGTTTTTGTTGACTGGGAAGGAGGACTAGACAATTTTTGTCTATTTTCAGCCTTGTCCCAGGGAAGGGGAATACAGATGGATGCATATTGAACCAGAATTTTTTTAAGCTGTTGGTGGTACTTTTGGTGAATGTCAGTAATGACATTTAACCAATGTACCTGGTGTGGGGGGTAGAACACACAGCCCTCTGATCTTCCAGTCTCAGAGGTGAGTGTTCAACCTGCTGAGCCACTGACACTGCTTTTAGGAGGACTCTGAATGCCAGCTGCCTGACTGTTGGCTAAAATATCTACATTTTCAAATCACTGTATATGTTCTCTTCTGCATTTCAGAGAAATTCAAGTTCAGATTTGTTGACAATAATTTTGTGTATAAAATCATATATTTGGTACACATAAACAATATATTACAAAACAATATGCCATAAAAACATAAATTATGTTAAAACAATTCAGATTGATTTCCCCATTGTGGCCAGACAGTTTTCTTTCCAATTCCAGCATGGTAAACCTTTAAAGTACACAAATAAGGAATCAATACCAATTATCTCAGCTTCATATACAGTACATTAAATGGGCAAAATTAACCAATGCAAAAAGTACAGTCTGATTTACAGAGGACAGTAATTTTTCCATTGCAATTTATTGGCTATCTGACTGGGAACATTTTTTTCATAGCTGGCACCGACCATTGCTCATGTTCCTTAGTTAGTATTTTACACTGGAACTGAACATGTATAATTGTTAATCTAATATCTTCTGAACAGGGGCACCTATCCGTAGCTGTCATAGATGCATTAAAGCTCCACCAGTAAGTTACTACTTGCGCCATTCTACTTGGTGCAAGTGCTGTTATGCCAGGCATATCTTTTCTAGAATCAGGGCCTTTGTTTAAAGACAGCATCCTTGATAAAATTGTCTGGACTTTCTTGCACTGAAACTGACCTAATATCAGGTAAACCATTTTTAAATATCTCATTAAGATTGGTAAACCATGTCTTTATTTTTGGCCTTGAAAGAGCCTCAGCCCATTAGGCAGCCTATTATTTTCCATGAACATGATTTTTCCCAATATTTAATTGCCTTAACTTGGACTTTGTATTCTAAACTTCATGAATTAGATTCTAGTCTGAGGACTGCCAAGGGAGTATCGCAAGGTGGTCCCAAGATAGTCATCAGGAATCAATTTTGGGTTTTCTCTAACTCTTTTAATGACATCTTAAGGCCCCAGACTTTACTACCATAAAATAATTGTGCATTAGCCTTATCAGCAAATGTTATTTTCAAGACTGTATATGAGTTACCTGCTAAATGATTTACAAAATGAAATGCAGCATTTAGGGAACTATCAGTACTCTGTTTAGTAGAATCAGAATGTTCATTACAGTTTAATTTCCTGTCATTTGTCACCCCCACATAACAGCAACAGTCTACCTCTTGAAATTCTACCTCATCAGCTAGCCATTTTCTGTGTTTATTATTGAATACCATGGTTTTATTTTTTTTTTTTCCAGCATTAATTTCTAGATTAATTCTTTTGAAATATTTCATGGCAGTTGTTATAGCTCTGGCTAAACCTAGTGGTGTCCTGGCTATCAATGCCACATCATCAACATATACTGCATATGCTGTTTTATAGTTATAGTACATTGTTAATTCTAGGAAGAAAATTGTCAACATTCTAAAGGGCTTAACTAGTGCTTCAATGTAAAAGTATAGGGCCCAACAGGCATCATTGTTTTACTCCTTTAGTTGTGTCATACTTGTCTGACATGGCACCATTTTTATTAATTCTAATCATAGTTTTATGACACACGTGCAGGGGTAGGCAGAATGAGGAATGACCTGAAAAACTCGATGACTGGTCATTTGTATAGCAGTTAAGCTTCAATGCTAAAAAGTGCAATATTATGTACATAGGGCATAGGAACCCAAGGGTGACATACTAATTGGGGGAGGAGGTGACAACAACAAAAAAAGAATGGGACCTGGGGTCATCATAAGTGAATACTTGAAGGTGGCAAGGCAGTGTGATAAGGCAGTAGGAAAAGCTAGTAGAATGTTGGAATGCATATGGAGGGGTACCACAAGCAGAAAGAGGGAGGTGGTGTTGCCCTTGTATAGATTGATGGTGAGGCCACACCTGGAGTACTGTGTCTAATTCTGGAGGCCCCATCTTAAGGACATAGATCAGGTAGAGGCAGTACAGAGGAGGGCAACCAAAATGGTGCATGACCTGCACCAGAAGCATTGCAAAGAAAGTCTCAAGGAATTAAAAATGTACTCTCTAGAGGACAGAATGGAAAGGGGAAAGATTCAAATACCTCAAGGGTATTAATAAGGTATAGGAGTATGGTATTTTACAGAGAAAGAAATGTTCAAGGGTAAGGGGGCATGATATGAAGCTGGAAGGGGTGCTGCTCAGAGAGGATGAGAGGAAGTACTTCTTCATAGAAGGGTGGTGTACACCTGGAACAGACTACCAGCAGAGGTGGCAGGAACCTAAACAGTAACATGACTGAAGCATGCATGGGATAGACACAGGAGGACCTTAGTAACAGGGCTTGGGGGGGTAAGGCCCCAGATCAGGTAGGGACTACCGTAACACAATAGGTAGGATATTTTTAGGCAGACTAGCTGGGGCAGGGGATCATTTTCTGCTGAAAACTTATATGTTTCTATGTTTTTAGTATCAGTGTGAAATAATATTAATATTGCTAATAATCTCTTTCGGATATTATATTCAATAAGTACATCTCATAGGATGTTTCTATTGACACTCTATTGACATTAGCAAAGGCTGCTTTGATGTCAACAAAAGCCACATATTTATTAATTATATACTGTTGGCTAAAAATATAATCAATTGTACTAACATTTTTCTTAAATTCTTCCTAACATGATAACAGTGGATTTTCTGTACCCAGTCCTCTAAATGCTGGATTATCAATCAAGAAAATATTTTTGCACCAAAACAGCACCAAAACACATAGCAAGGAGATAGAATGATAGCACATTAGATTGCTGTCTCTTCATTCTTAAAAAGAGGGACAATACAGGCAGTATTCCACCATTTTGGTGAAACCAAATTATTAGAAATACAATTAAACAAAGGTGTGACAATTTTTGCCCACCAATCTGGATTTGCATGAAATATTTCTACCATAGCTTGATCCAGCCTCGGTACTTTATTACGTTGCTTAGCCAAAATCAAAGGAAGTACAATACTTTTGGTTATAGGAGGCCACATTTCCATCTTACTCAAGTACTCTAATCATTTCTTACTAAGCATGTCTGAATCATTTGTAATTATACTTATAAATTATTACAATGCATCGTTCATGCCAATGGGCTTATTCTTGAATCAATATCATTAGAAATGTTTCCTGTGCCATTGTCCACCAGCTCCCAAAAATGTTTATCTTTTTTCCAGTATGGCACATTGCAATTTTCCCCCTAACTGGGATTTATACTGGCTTTTTTAAATTTAATTACTTGTTGAAATTCTTTTTAAACTTCCCTTAATGCCCTTCTGTAGTACGTCTGGCTTGACTTGAGGCATAGTTTCCCAGTCATGTAAACTGAACATTTTAACTTGGCATATTCTAAGTCAGACAAGGGATTTTTAGTCATAAATTTGCAATGCACAGCTGTCCTGTCTTCTCTTGCTAAGTTCTCAATCAAGAACTCCATCATATCATCAAAACTGTTCATTAGTAGTATACCATCTTCAGAAACACAAAAACTACTTAAGTGTCACTTTTAAGTTTCTCAAGATGTCATTGTTTAACATTAGATTTACTGCATCATACATATAGGAACTCCATTTTATAAACAGCAATAACATTATTGGTATTGGGAAGGCCATTAACTTTGATTACCTCCTTCTTACCTTCTTCCCATTTTAACAGAACAATCAGTGGGAAATGATCTCGAACTCATAATTGTGAAATAGCTATTGATGCAATTTGATTGATATGGAACATATACAGTGAAACCCACTTAAGTGCACATCAGATAAGTGCACATCCCATTTAAATGCACATTTTTTTCCATATCTCACTTTTTTCCTTTTCATCCACTGTTAAACGTACCTCGTTAATTGCATTACATGTGAGTGCACATTTCGGTTAAATGCACATTTTTTTTTTACATTTCCTATAGATTTTCAGTACAGCCCAGCTTTTAAGTGCATGTTTTGTACAGAACCACCTTAAATAGTCCACCTTAGCATCTTAACTGCAGCTATGGTGCTGACTAGCATGGCCACAGTAAGAAAATTAATTTGTCAAAAGAAAAGATTGACTTTAACCTTGTGTTCAAGTTTGAATCCTACATTGAAACACCCAAAGCAAAATAAGATTACTGATTTCTTTAAGTAGTACTGTGCTTTAGGACAATGCGGTAATGCCATTTTAACTTGAGCACCTGGTATTTAATAAAGCACATTACAGAAACAATTAAACATGCCTGGAAGTGATTTTCTGGTTAAATACACAACCTGCTTAAGTGCACAAAAAACTTTTATCCTGAGGGTGTGCACTTAAGTGGGCTCCACTGTATATCATACAGATATCAGGTGTTGTTCCTCCACTGGATGTAGGGTATGTAATCCTTCCCACACCATCCTCTTTAACTCTTCCATTTAAAATATGTAATGAGAAACCGCTACCAATGTTAAGATCTTTTTACAACTATAATTAACTTTCATATTTACAGAGGCCCTCATGGATATATTCAGTTCATTAATACCCCATTTGCATGATTTATATTCCACTTTATTATCAGATATGGCACTAAGATCCCCTGCTATGACAATAAGGATATTTATGAATTCATGTGTAATATATTCAAGTATGCAGGAAATACTAGCCAGAACTTCATATTCCAGTTTTATCTTTTTTTAAGCAGTTTTGGAGGGATTTGCACATTAAGCAGTATCGACATAATACATTTGTTACAGTCACTAATAGAAGTGTAACGACAATAATCATTACTACAGTATAATGTCTTAGATGAAACTTGCAGTAGACACATATGTAGTTAAACCTCCACTTGGATGTCTGCATTTAATACTATTTAATGCCAGTTTTACATGGTATTCATAGAAACACAGAAGCATAGAAATTTAACGACATATGAAGACCACCTGGCCCATCAAGTCTGCCCATTTTTCCTACCCCCTACCATGTTCCTTACTTACCCTGTCTTCCCTGCCATCATAACCAGGTAAATCAATCGGCTCTACTCTGCTATCCCAAGTTTCTTGAAAAATGAGAATGCCTTTTTTTATCATCCCTAGTACAGCATTATCAACCAATTTATTCTGTAAGCCAGTTATACTACAGTTTAAAATGAACAAACAATTTTCCGTCCGAACAAATACATAATTATTAACTGAATATCAGTTTGTGACATCCAGATCTAGTATATGAGAGTTCGTAGAATAAATTGCTTGTGACTCATTACAAGTAGCTTCTTCCTCCTCAGAGTAATTGGAGATATTGCTATGTGTAATACTGTACTATGGCCCAGATATTCAAACTGCATCCAAAAAGTGCACAACAGCAGGAGCAAGTGCAAGTCCACTGCACCCATGCGCAAGAAGCGTGATATTCAAAAACTGTGCAGGTCAAGATGCGCCTGTGGCACACAGCTGAATATCATGCCACCTGCGCCATAGCACAACCAGGGATGTGCAGTTGCACAGTTCAGATGCGCCATAGTGCAACCAGGGATGCTCAGTGGAGCAGTCCAGATGCACCATAGCGCAACCAGGGATGCCCCATGGAGCAGGGCAACAGTGCAACAGCACAACCAGGGATGCACAGGGACAGGATGCAGGGGCCCACCACCCATGCCACAGATGGGCAGAGGAGCACACAGCAGAACAGACATCACCCACCACACCCCATGCACTGCACAACATGTGGAGAGCCAGAATAACCACTGTCCCATGGATACCAGCAACCAACCCACAGCCGGGCATGGTGCCCCAGAACACCCCCTGGCAAGCTGTGACTGGAACACCAGGAGGGCCGACCACCCTGTGCCACACCATCCCACCAATGCAGAGCACACCCTGCACCATGACCCCCAGACATCCTGCCCAGGAGCAGCGTCCACCAGTGCAGGATACCCCATGCATGCCACCACCCCCACTGTGACAATGCAACACTGTGCACCACAGAACCATGCAAGGCAGCCCCACCATGAGCACCCATCAGCGGGTGGCAGCACACAGCGATGCAATGACTGCATACTCAGTGCCACCATGCACGTCCCTCTGAGGTACAGCTGAGAGACCGACCATGCGTCAGCACACAAGGTACCCCACACATGACAGGGCATGCCCTGGATCCCACCACCAGTGGTACAGCACCCTGCACACCCTCCCAAGGACACACCCCGACCCAGCACTGACCACAACAGCCAGCGCAGACACCCACAGTGGTGCATGGAAGCATGTACCACACAGGATGCAACACAGTGCATGGACAAATACCCACCCATACCCAAGGGCACACCAAAACAGGGACACAGTAGCGGGGCAACCAAGCCCCCAGCATGTGGCCACAGAAACTGTGTACACATGACCAGCACCCCTCCATGGCACAGGAGTGCCAGCCACCCTGCTCAGGCACCATGGAGCTGTACGCCACAAGCATTTGCCCAGAGCACAAGCGACAGGCAGTGGTGCACATCCCCTGCGACACACACAAGCGACAGCATGGAGGTGGGACAACAACAGCGGAGGCCACAGTGTCACCCGGGGCAGACATGCACCACACCAGTGACAGGAGGCAACCCGGCATTGTGCCGGGTACAGTGGCTGTCCTGCATGGACAGCCACCACTGACATGACAGTGGACCGTGCATGTCACAGACATGCAATGGTGTCAGCTGCACAGGCCATGGACAGTCTTACAGGTGCACCATGGACACAGAGCATGCACTGTGGACCACTGCACACAGTCATCCAGTGCACAGGGAACAACACACACACACAGACAGTGACTGATAGCCACTCCCACACCATACTCACTTCCCCACAGACAGACACACACGCACATGACTGCACCACCCCTGACGCCATGCACACCACTGCAGCTGAGCACCTATAGCCCACTGCAAATCAGAGACCACCACAGTAGGCATATCAAAAGAAATGTATTTAAAAACAGCAAACAAAACTATGTACAAGTATTTACAAAGGTTTGGAGGAAGGGGCACAAACAAGGTGGGGGTGGGCAAGGGGCAGGGGTGAACAAACGGTAGAGGGAAGGAGGGGTGTGAGGGTGTGTCCAGGGGGTAGTGGAAATCAGGGGCAGTTTCAAGCTCAGTGGGAGCCCCGCTCCCTGCTCCGGCTTCTCCTCCTGCCATGACATCTTCAGACACTGAGCCTGTCCAACTGTTCGAGTATCTCCAGGGATGCCCTGGCTACCTGGAGAATCTCCTGCAGCACCACCCTGATCTCCTGCAGCTGCCATCCACCTAAGACAAGGGAGCAGAGTCAATAGGTGTGAATGCACAGCCCCATGCAGCCCACCCACTGTGCATGGCATACGGCCATGAGACATGCCTCTGTGATGGTGTGTGACCACCCCCCGTGATCACCTCCACAAGACCTGCCCACCCAGGTGCACACAGCCATGCGGACCACTGCACACACCCACCGGCCAAGTCCTGTACAGCACCACCGTGGCTGTTCAGTGACATGGCTATGCGGTGCGAAGGCAGTGGCACAGCCATGTACCCGGTGCATGCATGGACCACCATTGATGCACTCCCAGACATGCAGTGCCACTGGACAGTGCTGACTGTAACAAGTTGCGTGCATGGCACTAGTGTCAATGGATGGTGGCCATGCCCCGCTGCCCCCCCTGTTACACAGCATACGATAGTAATCATGGATGTAAGGCACTCACCATCATCAGGCTGGTTCCTGCACCTGTCTTGTCCAGCAGCCCTCCCTGCTTGCTGTTCATCTTGGTGCAGCCTCCTCTCCCTCACCCACTGGTGCTCCTCTGGGTCTAGGGTGCAAACATGGAGAGAGGAACATCAGTACAATCCGGTAGCAAAGTCACCCCACCCCCGTGTGTGTGCAATCCCACACAGCCATACCCATCATCCCCCCACCCCGATACCACCACCACGGCCAACACTGGACACCCCCCCATGTGCTGGACACATGCCACGGTGATACCTGTATGGATGTTAACAGTGTATGGGTGGGGCACCTACCTGGCCATGGCACCGTGCCCTTCCTGGCACGTGCCCACAGGTGGGCAAGCCTGTCTGGATCCTGCCGCTGCAGGTCACCATAGCGGTGCCTGCACTGCTCTGCCATCCTGTCCATTCCTGTGGCCTCCTCCAGGGCCACTGGCACCTCCTCCCACACCGGACTTCTGGCCCTGTCTAGGGGTGCCTTCCCAAATAGGGCAGTGGCATGGGGCTCCACCAACTGGATCAGATTGGCCAGTTCAAGTTGGCTCCAGATGGGTGCCCTTCTCCTTGCCATCCTGTACAGTTTTGGTATCAAAATGGCGCTCTGTAGTGCACATTCGCCACATGCAGATACTGCACAGTACTGCACTGTCATTCCCCACCGCGCTGTCACCGAATAGCGCAATAGAGGTGCACCCATGCAGACGCATGGCACCTAGGGGGCAAAGGTCAGCACAGGGTCAGGGGTCTCTTGCGCATGGATCGCCACAGCACGATTGGGCGCCTGTGTGCCACTTCCTGTAGCGGCCTACCGCTCTGTGGCCCCAGTGCACCTACGACGCCCCAGTGCCAGAGCACCATACATGTGAACAGCACAGTAGAGCCACTGGCACAATGGTGGTCGTGCCCTGCATTGCCTCCTGCACACAGTACGTCAGCAGCATGGCAGGCATAGCCGTCATTATCCCGGGCATGCACCATTCAGTGTCCACTGCGCATGTCACAGAAATGCACCCTTGCCTGAGCACGTTCAACACAATTGCGCAAAGCGCAACAGTGCGATATTCAGCCGGCATATGCAGATCAGCTAATCAGCCATTCAGTGGTGCAGATACTGCATTTGCATCCACTTATAATTGCACCTCACCTCATTTGCATGCATTGTGCTATAAAAATGTGACATTGGGCTGCAGTGGTCATAGTCTGTTATTGCAGACTATTGTGGTGAGTTGCATGCTGTTTGGGAGTGTGGACTGTAATGTGTGGGACATGCATGGGACTGCACAGTCTCAGGTAGCACCTGTCATTCTCACAGGATGAAGAATGAGCGATCGTGAGGTGGAGAAAGAGGAACAGAGATGTTGGAGGAAGAGGAGGCCTAACTTCACAAAGGCAGAAACAGAGGCCCTGTTTGAGGCCTACCTCGACCAGGAGCCGCTGCTCAGTGGATGGCTGGGAACACCACAGGCCCATGCTGCTGCATGGGAAGAGGTGGCGCGTGCTGTCAATCTGCATGGCAGCCACCAGCGGTCCTTGCAGGAGTGCAAAAAGAAGATGGGCATGGACAGGTGGAGAATTAAGGACAAGGTGGCTGCCATCAGGGCATCACAGGCTGCGACCAGTGGGGGACAGCCGGCCGTGCAACGCCTGACCCCATGAGAAGAGCAGATTGCAGGCAGCATGCGGCGTTGTGCCATTGAGGGTGTTCCAGGTGGTGGATTTCAGATGGGTGGTAGCCCGTCACTGCATGGTAGGTCCTGGTCTGTCAATGGGGAGAGAGACAGGGTAGGGCAGATACATTAATGCTACTGTGTTCCCTTACAGCTCCTGATCATCTACATGGGTCAGTGATGGTGGGCTTGTCCACTGAGGACGATACCATGGACATAGAGGAGGGTCCATCCACCTCCACAGGCATCCGAGGGTCAAGGTGACAGTGGGCCTGCCTGGCTGTCTGGACTGATGTTGTGGAGCCGGTGCGGAGGAGGCCCTGCCCATGTCCCAGCGTGGCACTTTCCATAAATGCCAGCATGCTGAGACTCAGGCTGGTGCCGGATCCGTCACTGATGATGATGGAGCTCAATTCATGGACAGTGATACATGTGGGCCGCAGGATGGCAACACAGCAGGTGACATCACGGGCATGGCCGTGGGTGGTGCCACCGTGGAGGCCTGCGTGACATCACAGTCCCAGCCTGTGCCTGTCTGCACCAGTGGGGCAGCACTGGTGTGTGTCCAGGACAGTGGGGCTGTTGCAGCCACTGTGGCGGCACCATTGAGCCCTGGAGAGCAGCAGCCGGAGGGGCAGTGTCAGTAGTCGGCCAATGGCCATGGGGGTACAGTGTTGGGGGCAGCATCAGTGCACCACCTGTGGACATGCCCAGGCCTGGCCCTGGTGCGCAGCGCCCATCCTCAAGGGGTGCTGCCCATCAGAGCCATGAACACCATGAGGGACAGCATGCCAATCAGGCAGATGACCTCTTAGAAGAGTACACCTGCATACTCCAAGAATCAGTCGATCAGCAGTTGCGGCTTGTCACGGCGGTGGATGCACTCAGTGCGGCTCTGCACCAGGCAGAGGAGTGGCGCAGCAGGGACACCACTCTGCTCCTGGCAGGGATGGACCGGATGCGGGAGGATGTGACCGCTGCCATTGACAGGCTCACATAGACAATCACAGCTGCCATGGCCACAGTGGGTACACAGTTATTTGTCCATGCATCGCAGACACCGCGCAGTGCAATGTCCACCCCCGTTCCTGGCGTCGTGTGACACCCTCCTTGTTGACACCGGGTTCAGCGGTGGGCATCCTGAGCACGCCTGGTGCAGGCATGTTCGGTGTGCTGCAGACCCCTGCTTGAACATGGTCGCGTTCACGCAGCAGAACCCCTAGGGGACCATCGGTGCCACCCCATGAGGCCATTGGTCAGCCTGTCACTGTTGGTGGTTCTCGGCGGGGTCACCCATGCATCCGTGGTGGCCATGGCACTGTGGCGCATGACTGACCTGTCTCCCACCATGGCTACTGTCTGATGCTGTCCTGTGTGCATTGTGTTGTTCAACGTGCAATGCGTGGGTGGGGTACCTGGCCCTGCACACACACACACATGTTCCATCTGCACACCCTCCCGACTGCTGTCCGCTGTGGTGTGTGCATGATGATGCCTACCTTGCGCTGTCCATCACTGTGCAATGGTGCCCAGCGTCTGACACATGCACAATGACAGGCACTGGGCATGGTGGTCTGTGGACGTATGTGTGGCTAGGGGTGGCAGTTGGGGTCGGCGTGCGTCCTACCCTTTGTGCATGTCTTGTGGGGGTGTGTGTGTGTGTGTATGACTGTGTGCCGTGTTAGACCTTGCCCATCCTGACAGCATGTGCGGTTCCATGCTCGGCCAATTCCCTTAATGACATGCACCCCTGGGGTTTGTCCATGCATGTTTGTGGGTTGTGCCCTTGCCACTGGTGGTTGCACATGGCCCCATGACTTACCTGGGTTGGTTTAAGTGCTCCTCTGTGATGGTGTCCCAGTGCAGCTGTGCCATCCGGATCAGTCGGGAGTCCCTTCAGCCAAGGGGAGGCTGCCCATCACCATCTTCACCAACGTCCTCATCGTCCCCATCGATGTCCCCCTCTTTGACCTGTACAGCTGTCCCACAGTCGTTGACCATGTTGTGCAGTATGCAACAGGCCAGGAATAGCCCACAGGCCTTTGAGGGGCTGTACTGTAGGGCACCACCAGACAGGTCCAGGCAACGGAAATGTGTCTTCAGCATCCCGAACACCCGCTCGATGACATTGCATGTGGTGGCATGTGTCTCATTGTAGCGTTGCTGCGATAGGGTCGTGGGCCACCAATATAGTGTGAGCAGCCAGGGACAGAGTGGGTATCCACTGTCACCTGTGTGTAGAGGGTGGACATTAGTTTGGTGATCAGCGTCGCCTTGCCATGGGCCATCTAGGCCAATACCCATGTCACCTCTGACTATGCCCCTCCCAAGATCCATGTCTTTCTGCGTGATTTGCATACTCACCCACTAGACGGCCAGTGGGGATGTCCCCACTCTCAAACCTGTTGCACAGTGCAGACTGGTACCAGATGAAGGCATCATGTGCTCCCCAGGGTGCATGGCACAGACATTGATTATGCACCCCCTGGCATCACACACCACCTGGCAGTTGATGCTTGCATACCCCTTACGATTCATGTATGTGGCCCCTTCAGGGCCAGGTGGTGTGCAGATGGCCACATGGGTTCAGTCTATTGCCCCAAGCATGCCAGGCATACGTGCTACCCTGTGGAACTCCTGTATGTTTGCTGTGTGCTCCGCCGGTGTGCTGGGGAAATGGATGTACTCCACAGCATGTGGCAGCAGTACACTGAGGAATTGGGTGAGGAGGCGTGATGTGGCTGACTGGGTTATGCCTGTCGTGTCCCCTGTTGGTTTCTGGAAGGTACCCATGGCGAGCAGGCACATGACAGCTGTCACTTTGGTCTCCACTGACAAAGCATGGCTCCGTCGTGTGGGTGCCTGCATCACATCCCTGCACAGCTCACAGAGCCACCTCAGGATCACCCAGATCAGCCTGTACCAGCCCATGACCTAAGTATCAGTGTACAGCTCGAAGCTGATGTGGGCTCGGTACTGCCAGTTGGGGGCATACCACTGACAGGCCCTTCCACGGCCAAGCCCCCCTGCTGCTTGCCTTCTCACCCCTCTCATAACTGCCTCCATCTGGATGGTGGCACTGGCCATGTCCCTGGCTTGTGTAACCCCCCCCAGGTAGCTGTTTCACTGTTCCCCTGCTGTCCTTGCTGCTATTCCCCCTGCACCGGGAACACCTCCCTGTAGTGGCCGTACTGCCCACTATCTGTGCCCTCAGTGCTGTGTGGCACTTCCCCCTTTTGTCCTGCACTGTGGCACAGGCTCCCCACACCTTCCCTGTTCCTGGTGGTTCCAGGTGCTGTGTCCTGCTCCTGCCCTGTCCTGCTCCCAGTTTCTGTGTGCCTGAGTGGCTGCCTGTGGTTCACCAACATGTGGCTTCCCTGTAGCGTTCTTGCGCCTCTCTCTTGTTCCTTTTTATTTTGGATCATTTCCACTATCGTGCAACTTCTGTTTGCTCCCCTATTGTGCATGGCGCATGTTGTTGAATATCACACTGTGCCATTTATGCATGGTTCCTCCCCCCTCAGTTGCGCATGCATTCATTATCATTGCACTCTTGTGCATTGTGATTTGGGGGGTGCATCTGCCTCCTGCTGAATATCGCAGAATGGCGCATTTTTGGACTTGCACTGGCGCATCCCTGTTGCGCATGGCTCAACCCTTTTGAATATCTGGGCCTCTATGTACAATATAATACTATATTGGAATTTATCATTACTCATTTTTGTGTTCTCCCTCCTATAACTTTCCTATTATATATACTAATATCATTTGAGCCAGGAGCTAAAGAATGATCATACCCCATGTGTATGCCACCTCAAGTACTAAGGAGCAAATACTCCTGGATGCCTTCCAGGACTGCTTCCTGGCTCAGATGGTCACTGAGCTGACTAGGTTTGGGAATACACTGGATCTAGTTCTGGCCAATTGGGAGACTGTAAGGGAAGTTGGGGTGGAGGACCCACTGGTTGGGAGTGACCACCACTCTGTGTGGTTTGCACTTATCATGAGCAGTGACATAGTCAGTACAGGGACCAGGGTGGTGGACTTCAGGCAAGCTGACTTTGGTAGAATAGGTCAAATCTTAAGAGGGCATCTGTAAGGAATACAGCCACACTGGGATGTGAATCAAAATTGGGAAAAAAATCTAATTGAGGATATTGGAGACTACTGAGACATTTACCAGATTGCAGAGCAAAAAGGGAAGGGCTAAAAAACCGAGCTGGTTAGGTAGATGAGTCTTAGACATGATGAGGGCTAGAAAGACAGCATTTAAGAAATACAAGAAATCTGGGAAGGGGGAGGATAGGGAGGAGTAGGTGAAAAGGTCCAAGGAAGTTACATGGGGAGTCAGAGCAGCTAAGGCCCCCAAAGAATTGAGCCTGGTGCAGGGTATCAGGGATGGGGAAAAGGACTTCTTCAGATAGATATGGGAGCTAAAGAGGTTCAAGTTCAAGTTTCAAGTTTATTGCAGGAAAGACTCCGTTGAGCAAGCTCATTCACAAGGAGGTCCTGAGGCACATACACATACAGTTCGCAATTACATAGGAGATATAAAATGTAGAACAACAAAGAAAAAATACATAATACAAGAGGTATACACAATAGAAGTCCTTATGCTACAGTATATATGCAGTACATTCCAGCTTTAACCTTGCCCTAAATTATGCAACACATTTCAGCTTAATAAGTAGAGGGCCAGTTGGTACCTAGGAAGTTGACTTGGCATTTAGGGCCTAGCAGCACCTACATATGTCTTTTAATTTAGAGATAGCTAGCGTTTTGTAGGAGTTAATTGATACGATGCTGGTTAGCTTCAGCATGGCTTGTAGTTGGTTCCAAATGTTTGGGAGGGCGTATGAGACAGCTCTTTGGCCAGCTGTGATACGTATCCTGGGAAAATCTAGTAGGATAAGGTTGGATTTCCTTAGGGAGTAGGCGATATGCGAGATGTGTATGAGAGACGTTAAATAGACAGGCAGTTTGTGGAGTAGTAATTTGAGGTTCCAAATGCCAGCATGCAGAGCTACAAGGATCAGATAGTGAGGATCAGGAAGGGCAGGGGTGGGCAGAGAAAGGGATGATCAGGAGGAAGGACTGAATGAGTACTTCTGTTCTGTATTCATGAGGGAGAAAGGAGGGTAGTTACTGTAGGAGGTGGGCAGGGTGGGCAAGGGTGGAGAGGGGGTAATGGATGGGGTGATCACTGAGGGTAGGGTATTGGAGAGGTTAATGGCTCTGAGGGTGGATAAGGTACCAGGACCAGATGGCATACACCCCAGGGTGTTGAAGGAAATTACCAAAATCCAGGCTGGACCAGTGGTGCAACTATTCAATACTTCCCTGGACACAGGGGCCGGGATATTCAAAGGGGTTGCATCTGGCGCAACAGGGTTGCACCATGCAGAACCCCCCCAATGTGCCTCGGCATGATATTCAAAGGGGTAAGTTGCGCGCTGCAACCCCTGATGCACCGGGGCACATTGGTAATGTATGCAGCACAGATGCAGGGGGTATTCCCATGCATATGCAGCACATCCTGATATTCAGCCCGGGATGTACAGTGCATATGCTGGCGCAACCCCTACATGCGCTGCACACTGGTGCTCAAAGTTGAGCCAAATAAAACAGACTCAAATGCTGGCCACCCACAGGTGGGCGGCTGTAGTGCAAGGCGCAACACAACAGCCGCCAGCTTTGGGTGGTCACCCGCCCAGCAAGAACACCACCCACAAGCACCCTGACCCCCTGGTAGTCTAGTGCCCCCCCCACTCCATACACTGATTGCTGGCATCTTTATATATTACAGTAATACCTGGTGGTCTAGCGGTCCCCAATATGCACGATTGTTGGCTGTTGTACATATTAAGGATTTACCTGGTGGTCTAGCAGCACCCCCCCTGTATGCCCGATTGTGGGCTGTTGTACATATTAAGGATTTACCTGGTGGTCTAGTGCTACCCCACTATATGCCCAAACATGGGCTGTTGTGAAAATAAAGAATTACCTGGTGGTCCAGTGGTACACCACTCCCCACACACCCACCCACAGTGGTCCCCAGGCCACCTAGCACCCCGCCCCTGTCATTGGTGGGTGGCAGCACCCCACCTGCATACCGCCCAGCTGCCAGCCGAATGACAGCGTACAGTATGATCTGTATGCCTATTGGTCCACAGTGTGGCCCAATGGGCTTGCAGACCATACTGTACTACACAGGACTGGATATGTGAATGGGCATTCATTCGCATACAGTCCTATATGAGTACAATATGGTCTGCAAGCCTATTGGTCCACACTATGGACCAACAGGCGACAGATCGTACTATACTCTCATTTGTCGGGTGGCCAGACAGTATGTGGGTGGGGTGCTGCTGCCTGCTGATGACAGGGGGGTGCTGGGTTGCCAGGGACCTCTGTGGGTGGGTGGGAGGGGTACCACTAGACAGCCAGGTAATTTTTATTTCCACAACAGCCCACGATCAAGCATACGGGGGGGGTTACCGCTAGACCACCAGGTATATCGGTAAGATTTACAACAGCTTGTGATTGGGCATATGGGAGGGACCGCTAGACCACCAGGTATTACTGTAATGTATACAGATGCCCGTGATTGGGCGTATGGGAGCAGGGGGGGCTGCAATAGCCCACCAGGGAGTTGACCCCCGATGGCAGCAGCTTGGCAGGTGCCAGGCGCACTTCTCTGGGACCCAGCACTTCGCATGCAAATTGGGCCATAATGACATGCAAATGGCTCCATTTGCGCTTTGCATATATTATGGCCTCATTAGCATGCCCCCTGCTGAATATTGCGGGTGATGTGCCTAGCGCAACTGCACTTGTGCTGGTGCATTCCCGTGCTCCCTTTCTGTGTCTTGCACTGGTGCAGTGCCACAGTGTCATGTGCAGTGTGTGCACCCTCCATGCCATATTCAATGGTGCTGAGCCATGGCACATCACTGTTAAATATTGCCTGATCCTGGCCCGGGTGTAGCCCAGTTGCACTGCACCCAGGCTTGCGCTACTGCCCCGTGCAGTCTGAATATCCAGCCCAGGGTGCATACTGCATGACTGGAGGATGGACCATGTGGTACTCATCCATAAAAGTGGACCAAAGGATGAGCTGGGTAATTGCAGGCCGTTAAGCTTAACTTCTATCTTGGGGAAGCTGATGGAGACAATACTTAAGGAAAGCCTGGTGACCTTTATGGAAGACAGTGGGCTCCTGGACAGTCACCAGCATGGGTTTGTCTCTGGAAAATCCTGCCAGAAAAACCTAGTTGAGTATTATGACTGGATCATGAGGGAATTGGGCAAGGGTTATGTGGTGGATGTCATGTACTTGGACTTCAGTAAGGCCTTATATTCAGTGCCGCATGGTAGGTTGGGAGGGAAGTTGAAATACGTGGGGGTGGGGACTAAGATAGTTAAATGGACTGAGAATTAGCTGCTGGGAGACAGCAGATGGTAGTGGTGGTGGTGGTGGTGGGAACTCTCATCTCCAAGGACCGTGATGATTGGGGTGCCATAGGGATCAGTACTGGGACCAGTGCTGTTTGGAATATTCAAAGCAGACATCTTGTATGGCATCAGGAATAAGATCAGTCTATTCACTGATGATACCAAATTGGGGGTAGTGGTGGATGATATAGCAGGTTGGCAGGGGCTGCAGGATGACCTGGCCAAACTGGTGGAGTGGTCAGAAGCGTGGCAGTTGGGGTTCAATGCAAAAAAGTGCAAAGTCCTGCACTTTAGAGTAAAGAGCCCAGAGAGGGGTTTCCAGCTGGGAGGGGTGTAGCTAGATTCCAGCAGGGAGGAGAAGGATCTAGGGGTGGATATAATGAGGAAGATAAACAATACAGAGCAGTGTAGGAAGGTGGCAGTGAAAGCCAACAGGATGCTAGGTTGTATTGTGAGAGGGATCTCCTCCAGGAGCAGGGAGGAGATCCTGCCTCTCTACAGGGCACTGGTTAGGCCACACCTGGAGTACTGTGTGCAGTTCTGGTGCCTGTATCTGAAGAAGGATGTAAAATTTCTGAAAAGAGTACAACGCAGGGCAACAAGGATGATCCAAGGACTGGAGGACAGACCATACAAGGAGAGGCTGAGTGAGTTGAACATGTACTCCTTGGAGGAGAGAAGGGAGGGGATATGATTGAGACCTTTAAGTACATAAAGGGGATAAACAAGGCAGGCACTGAAGGGATACTCAGGCTGTGGAGGGGGAGGGGCAGGAGAGGGCATGGCCTTAGATTGGAGGGGGGCAGATTTAGGAGTGAAATGAGGAAACACTTTTTCACGGAGAAGGTCATGGCAGAATGGAATGCTTTACTGTGGGAGGTGGTAGCCTGTAAGACAGTGGGTAGTTTCAAAAGGGGATGGGACAAGGTGAGATTGGAGTAATTGGAAATGGGAGGGGGGTGGGGTAGGTGCCTGGTGAGGGTGCTAGCTGCACACTCAAGCAGACTTGATAGACCAGGTGGACTATTTCTGCTGGCAAATTCGTATGTTCATATGTTTGTATGTTCATTTTCAATTGGTTTAATAAACTTAGTAATTAGTTGTTGCCTGACTCCCTTGTGTATCTGTTCCTTCTGTTTACCACTGTTGGAGTTTGTATTCTATAACTGATCCTTACAGTCACTGTTTTCATGTTGATTTTTTCCATTGTTATCACTGTCTCCTAATGTGGTATCAAGTATAACCCCAACTTCTTGCATTTCTTCTTTATGCGCTATTGTATACTGTATATCTGTGCTGTATTACTTTTAAAGGTAATACAAATCCAGTCTTTGTGAATCCCCAACTGATAGCAGTAGTGTAATATAATGTCCTCCCATTTAAACCTATTTTCTAACATTCCTTTTTAGAACTTATACACCATACCGTTTAGAGAAGTTTTTGACTCATTTCTAGATTTCAGCAGACCTCTAATATATGACACTGGTACCAGATCAATAAGGATCTCCTTTATTTACCTATTTTTGTTTGGGTTGTTATTTAATTTTTTTTGTCTGCTTTGTATCAGACCCTATTTCTAATACAACCTTATTTTCATGGCCTACTATATTTTTTCTGAGATTTATTTGTGTTCTTGCTAGTAAATTCTATGCATCCAGTAGGTCTACAGTACATATCAATGTATCTTTACCAATTTCTGAAGAATTTTCTTTTGTACTGTTTCCTTTCCTATATTCTTCACTTTTTTGTTTGTTTTATTAATGTTTCATTATTTTTAAAATCACTCTATACATTCTCTTCTGCATTTCAATCAGATTCATAGTAACTCTGTCATGTGTTTTCTGATATTACCCTTATAAACGTGTAAAGTATGTTACTGGACTCTCTTTTTACAGTACCATGGATCCATTTCTGTCCATGTTCCACTCCCCAGTAAATTAAAACTAGCAAAAGTTCTGTGACAAACTACCCAAAGGGAATGGCCTAATGTTGAATTTGAGAATAGTTATGATGCTGTACCTGACTGATTTCAAATTCTGCATTAAGCTTGTTATGTTCTACCTGAGACCTATCGGTGTGAACATATATATTTAAAATAATTCTGCCATGCTATTTACAGTAGCAGAATGCATTTCATTTTGATAACTGAATAAGAAATGTTTGAAACTTCCCAGAAATGAACTGTGGCCCATTATCAGAAAGTACATCCTCTGAAAGTCCATAGGCATCAAATAAGTTAAAAAACTCTTGTCCATTGTCAGAGTTGACATTGGCCCCCTTTCTGGCCATCATAAAAGACACAAGTTCTCTATTTTTAGCCCATAAAATGAACAGAATTCAGCTGAAGAAAACTGGCCCAACTCACAGGAATCTTAGAAACCACATGGTTTATTATGAGGTAGTATGGCAAGTCTGTGGTGGACAATGCTGCACAGGTGGACGCAGCGCAGACAACACCAAACAAGTCAGCAACGCACTGTGGAATACCACCCAACAAGAAAAAACAGGTAAGTTTACACATTTCACCTCAGTGGTGGTTCATGATGACAATGTGTTGTAATAGTAAACCTATACTCATCACTCACCTATGCAAATTTTCACCAGGCAAGGTATTGGCTCATGCAGTGTTGTCTGCGCTGTTCTGATTGTGCGGTAATTCGTGCAATATTATGATAGGGACTGCAGACCACACCAGCACAAATATCCAAATCACATTTTTTAATATGGATTATGATGTTTCCAAAAACTGTAAATCAGGTTTGAAGGTAGTTTTGAGTATTCTTGAATTAGTATTGTACTAAGACCAGTTGTTTTCCTTTTTTAAAAAGAAATCTATTTGTACTCTTTGCACAAGGTCTGACAGTCAACTTCCATTGGTGAAAAGTTGCTGTTGCTGGCATATTTCAGTTATTCATGCAAACTACGCATTTACTGACAGATATTTCTATGCCCTGATCTATTCCTGGCCACCAAGCATGACTACATGCATGTGCTTTCATTTTTACCATCAACTAGCTTTCTTAGTAGCTGATTTTTGAAAATTGATGGAATTGTTGTTCTAAACCACACAATATACAATAATTTTCCAACAGATATTTTACATTTTCTGTTTACAAATGTTTTTTCATATACACCTAATATATAATCATATAATGCTTCACTTTTTTAGCACTGGATCTTTCTCAGTTTCATGAGCAATATCAGCTTCATTAATATGTGACTCACCAAAAATGCATTCTGAAAATTGTGTTACTTTTTCATGGCAAATATTTCATTTCAATTTCAATTTTACTATTTGGGAATAACCTTTATGCAACAAGTGCTTGTTTTCAAAGGGGACCCAGTCAGTCAATAACACAACATTAAGCACAGAAGCATACAGTATACAGAATAAAAAGATACTTGTCAAGATGCACAACAAAAATGATCATGCAATACAATAGAGATTGTTTAGAAGAATTACAGTTTATAAGGTAATTCATAATACAATATTAAGCCACTTTTAAAATGTCCTAATTGCCAACTGCTTATTACTTTCAAAAGATATGAATTCCATGCTTTGGTTGCCCGGTTTCTAAATAATTTTCATCCCAATTGTTTTTCTGTAAGTAGGTATTTCCAATTACAAATTCATTGTTCATCTTGTATTATATGAATTTGAACATTCTGATATCATCATATTCAGCCTCCTAGTACATTGACCATTTGTGAGTTTCCAACACCATTTACCATCAAAAGAATTAATTTGTAAATCTAAGGCAGGTCATCCAACCTAGTCATAAAGATAACAATTCTGAGCATCCTTTTTAGCATCCAACATTCATATACATTGGCAGTGTGAATAATTAAATGGCATTACTCTTTCTGATTTGAAGGTTTGTATTGAATGTAAGAACACTAATGGAAAAGAGCTTCGCTTTTTGTTTTTTCTTAATTTGAAATTGAATCAAATATCATACCCATATGTAGCCAGAAAAAGTCACTATCTCTGTAACCCGTAGTAGCTGCTGCAAATTAAGGTACCCCTGTGTAATATGTCCTAGGTTTGTAAGTAGGGGTTTGTAGTCTGTAATTTGGGTGAATTTTCAACTACAAATGTACTGATAACAGTTTATAACCCCAAAAAATTAGTCCTAAAGTCCCCTATTTGATTTGTTCAATACTCTTTTTCTGCCTTGGTTAGAGTGCAAGATGTGTAGGCATTAGTTGTTCACTACCATCTGCCATTTTATGAACACTGACAGCAACTACACTGACTGGTGAGGCATCACCAGCTAGAATCATAGGCATTGCAGCATCAAAATGCACTAACAAAGAGCATATGGAAAGTTGTTTGTTTCACAAATTCAAAAGCTTCTTGGCATTGTATTGATAAATCCCATTTCTGGTTTTTCTGTAGTGGCTGTGTCATAGGTTTATCAGGATGGTTATGTTTTATATAAATGCTAAAAGAAAATGGTATTTGATGAATAGAAGGGATTAACGGAGGAATGTGTCATGATCAGTCCTCAAAGGTAGCATGGACCTAGTCAATTCAGTTCCTTAAGGTATTATAAAATGAGTAAGAAAAGTAAGACATGATTGGTCAAATGTTGCCACATGGTGGAGTCTTATTTAGGCTCAAGAGAATGGATCAGAAGTACTGTGCTTAACTTTATAAGCCTCAGTGCTAAGTATAAAAACTACATATAAGGGGAGACATTCTATAATCCAATAAGGCACCTGAGGGTGTACATAACTGTGTGATAATGGCACTTCTCAGGTATGAAGGTTTCTCAGTTTTACATGCCAAAGCATGCTGTTATCCCACAAGAATCCATATCTGCACATGCCTTATTGCTGAACTATACACACCTTGATGTACTAGCACCTAACAGGCAGTCATAGCAGCTTATGAGTCTCAAACATGATATGTTGTCTAAGCTTTTTGATGTTATCAGCCTTGCTGCAGCAATCTGCACTATATGAAAATGGAGTGTCAATCATCCAGGGAGGCAGAGGTGTAAAGCTTTGCAGTCAACCAATATAACATAATCAATGATATATTGCTAAATTTAGAAGTGTGGAGTCCCCATAATCCACAAGCCAGGGGAAGCTATCAGGTTTTAGATGCATTCTGTTACATTTTGATAGTCATTTTGGCACTATTTGGCTGCTTTTAAAGCCTTCTTTGACTTGTTACAATCACCAAATACCACTAGCAAAATAACTAACTTCTTATTTTCTTAAAAAAAATTGTCAAAACAAAAGCAAAAATTCCCACTCCAGCCACCCTTCAAACACCTGACTATATCACTTCTCTTGAATACAGTCAGCTATCACTGCAGCAGGCATTATGCTTCTTACCTTGCAACATGAGCAGAATACCATGCCCCCCCCCAATACTCAGAGAAGCCTCCAGGGCTGTGGCTGCTCCTCATGTCTGATTACTGCTGTACTAATTAAAGTGCAGCACAGCATCCTCAGGGGGAATAATAGGAGGAGTTATGACCATGACACATTCATAAATACAAGAATCACAACATAACCTGTTTTCAGTTATGACCAAGAACAAGACACATTCACAAATACAAGAAACACACTGTAGTTTTACCATACATGATACAACTTCAAACAGTGCAAAACATGAAGTACAAGTTTATCAAAAATACTTATCAGATGCTGTTTTTAGTTCTGCTTTACAAATGTATGGCCTTCCATATTTTGTAGTGTTAAGGGATTACATTCCAGATTTTAGTCTCATAGAAGAGGAGTGCCATGTCATATCAGTAAATACTCTCAGTTCTTTAAGTAGGTGCTTGTCATAACACCTTTTTTATTTATTTTTGTTCTTTAGTAACTGGGTAAGGACCATTAGGCACAAGTTCCTGTTTTCAGGGGTGACTTGAGAGCACTGGGGAGGGTATATGACTTGCTTAGAGTCACAGTATTCAAGTGGAGGTTATGAAATTTGATTCTAGAAATAGTACCCATTGTAAATAATATTCATGATATGCTCATTACAATGAAATAACCTGGCTGTGTATTTCTATTATAGGTGTGGGCTCCAGAGTTCCTGTTCCTTGTGTAATTTTTTCCTTGGTTACTTGCCTGTAATTCTGGACTTTCACTAAGAGACAGTCTCTGGGCACTACTTTAAATTTTATTCTGGATATACATGCAGAGTAATATCTAATGCATTCTCCAATAAACAGTACAAAAAGAAATATGAACATACAAAAATGCCAGCAGATACAGACCTCGCGGTCTATTGAGTCTGCTCAATTGTGCAACTAGCCCCTCAATTTGCAGCTGCCCCACCCTCCCACCCCTCTTCATCATTAAACACTCATCAATAAAACATCAAAAATAACCTACATACTGTGTGATGTTTCTCCTCTTTAGATTTTCAGTTCATAGTTTTGTCCTCAGAATATAGTAAGACATTACATACTTGCTTGAGGGAGCAAGGGTGAGAGAGGGGATGCAGTTAATTTAGGACAAGTAAGTTAACTCATTGTACCCTGTGCAGCCTTTTTGTATCAGGTTAAGCAATGGATGGTTCAGACTTCAAAGGGAGCTATTAAGTGTAAAGGGTTAAGTGTCAAATGGTACGGATTTGAATGATAGACTGCAAACTTATCCGACAGCTGGGAAGAAAAGCAACAGAAGAACTGTGTTTTGACTGCCAGCCAGAATAGTACAGCCTGGCACAGCTGCTATCAGAAGTGTGGGAGCATCGCTCCCTCTCAAAATGAAGTAAGGGGTCAACACTCCCTTGCAACTCCACAGGACTACACCCCTGAACATAATATTACAAAGGAAACCATTGAAACTGAGCTTTGGTTCAAGGATTGTAACAACCTATTTTACATAAATAAACATTATTATAACACAGACATCCTATGATGAATTCATGCACCAACACAGGCAGATTAAGCCCTGCAAGATATGACTGCAACCTAAGGGGACCAGAAAGGAGGTGGTGACAGGAGTTGACTGAGGATGTGGATGTTGCATTAGCTCTGGACACCAGGGTTAGTGCCACATCCACATCCTCATTCTCAGAGTGGGAAATGCTTCTGTTTGCAATTGCAACTATTTTAAAATGTGCAACTTGAGTATAAATACACCAAATAGGACTGATATTTGTACAGGACCAGGAATAAAGAACTACACCTGTTCTGTGCCCCTTTCAGAAAGACAGCTCTTGGACAAAGATCCTTCTCCTATTGTGTCCCACTGTGGCTTAATGAGATCCCAGCTAACACTCTCAATGCTGCCCACCCTAGAACCGTCAAAGCCGATCTTCAGCAGTTTCTTATGCAAAAGAATGTCTGTGAGTGCTAAACAGTTCTGAGCGGGTCTCCAGAGCTTGCACCAACCCTGCCTACCAGCAACTATTCATGGACTCACTCACATGGGCCAGCCCTCCCCACTCCCTACCCTGCCCCCCAGACTCTGGCACCTCATGCTCCATAGCTCTTATTCCACTAGTAGTTGTGCTCTGTCATTTGTCTCATGCCTCATCACCCCTCTCTCTCACTCTCTCTCCACCCTCCCCTCACCCCCCACTCCTCTTTTCTCCATCAGTCTCCACTCTCATGATACCTCCCTTCCCCTCCCCTACTTGGTCTGTCCCTCCTTCCCCTATCTCCCATCTCCCTCATCCCTCTCCCCACCAACACACTCTCTCTCTCTCTCTCTCTCTCTCTAACCACCTTCTCCCACCTTACCACACACTCCCACATGCACTATCCCCAGCTCCTCAGCTCCAAAGCTGTAATGCAATGTGACAATGCTCCTTCTGGACTGCTCTATCCCCAAACTCCATTCACTAACCACTCTCTCCCTATCCTACATGTTCCTCTCTCTCATATACTTCCTTATGCCATACAGCACTTAGTATTAAACTCTTAATGAAACTCATAAGAAACGCTGTTTTCTATGTTTTTGCTACTTCCTATACTGATAATTCAACTATGTCTGTATTTGTATTGTGAATTCAATTATGTCTGTATTTGTACTGTTTAACAGACATGGACCCTTTGTAAAAGAGTTCCTACTCAAAGGTTGTTTCCAAAATTCCAATAAATGAATAAAAATATTTGTAATTCAAAATCTGAGTATTAACACCATGATTAGGGCTGATATTCTTTTCTTCAGAATCTGTATAAAATATGTAAGCAATAATATCTTGCAGGATGGGTGATATTGGGCTATACCAGATTGCCCAGAGGCATAATGAGGCTGATGTCACAGGTAAAGGGCCTTATAGCCCCTGGATGGTCTGGTATAGCCCATACTGCCCACCCTGGAGGTTATTATTGCATGTATAAAATTGGTTATAGGTAGCAAAAAATTTAAAAAAATATAGTCTGATGTAAAATTATCTCTGTGTTGCCATTTTTGCCAGTAGAGGGTGTTGCTGTTTTTGAGGGCATGTTTCAGTCATTTTTATTTTCTGCTCTTTCCTAGTGTCTAAACTGTTTGTCCCACCTTTTGCTTTCTGCACTCCCTACTCACTTGTCTGTACTGCCTGAACTGTCTTCCACCCCTACTACCACTGAGATGGCATCATTAATGATTGACCAGGCTGAGAAGAGGCAGTTTCACTGTTTACCATGGCCCACTTTTCAGTTATTTTTATTTATTTATTTATTTATATTTTGGATAGCACCTTTGAGCCAAGGCTCATTTACAAAGGTTCCACGTTGATGAAGAACAGTTGAGATTTACAAGTAAAAATAAGTTACAGAGTAAAATTAGGAAGTACAAAACAGGGCAACCAGAGGCATTGTCAAACACAATTTTAGGCAGGTGATTCATGACATTAGAGAACTCAATTAAAATTGGAAACAAATACAAGAGCAAAACATAGAACATGCGAATAATTTTGGCAAAGTGAGAGTAGCTAAACAGACAGAATCAGGAACATGTAGGTAGACAGGAGTGGGTTTAGGATGTAAAAGCTGGAAGGGTGGGATAGAGCAGAAAAAAGAAAAGCTGGAATAGGAAGTGCAAGAGGAGGGGGAAGGATAGTACCAGGGCAAGATAGGATGAGGGTATGAAGGTCACGGAGGGATCAGGGAAACATGAGGGGGGTGGTGGTGTCATAGGAAGAGCAGGGGGAGGGGACTGAGAGTAGGTTATAGGAAGCAGTTGCAAGAGGCACTGGCAATGAGGTGTTTGCGAAGCAGGTTCTTGAAGGAGCCCAATGTAGTACACTTGGTAATTTTGGGTGGCAGTGAGTTGAACCAGGTAGGGGCTCTAGATCCGAAAGACCTTTGCCCTTGGGAAGTACGGCAGTGAGGAATGGAAAAGGTGAGACTTTCTGAGCTTCTGGTTAGGCAGGTGATACCATGGGGGGTTCAGGATGGATTTGACACTTAGGGGCAGGAGATCCATTATGACCTTTTTGGAGAGTACGCAGGACTGGTACTTCATTCTGCCAGATAGCTGGAGCTAGTGTGCCTGTTCATAGATAGCATAAGTGTGGGAGAGCTGGGGGCCAGAGGTTAGAAGACAACAGGCCTTGTTTAGGGCTACTGCAATGCGACTTAGCACAGTGTCGGTAGCTGATCCATAAATCACAAGACCATAGTCAATAACAGAGATTATGGAGCTCTGAATGTTGTTGTTTAGGGATTCAGCTGTTAGACAGCTCCTGTGCTTATGTAATAGCCCAATGCAAGTATTCACAGTTTTGGCAATGCTGTCAATATGTTCCGAGTATGCCAGTGTACAGTCAAGGGTAATCCCCAGATACTTAAACCTGTAAACCTGCCCAAGCTGTTCCCTGGCACAGTTTTGTGATACGTAATTCTTGATCTTTCTGTCTGTTGTGGACTCCATGGAACATCATAGTTTTAGTTTTCTTGTAGTTTAGGATGAGTTTCTGAGATTTAAACCAGGTTTCCACCTCTGTAAAGCTTTCCTGAAGCTATGACTGTAGAGCAAGTGGATCTGTGTCTGAGGAGATGATTACTGCATCATCTGCATATAGCAGGATGTTACCATGACAGGATGAGGGGAGTTTATTTAGGAAAATGCTAAAAAGCATAGGACTCAGGATGGATCCTTGGGAGACTCCTGACCTGACCGGAAGAAGGGAAGACAGTGATTCTCGAACTCTGATCTGCAGGGTTTGATTACTGAGGTAGCTTTGGAACCAATTGGTGGTATCAGATGAGAGTCCTAGGAGAGATAATTGTTTTTCTATAAGCAGGGAATGTTAACTGTGTCAAACACCTTTGTCAAATCAATGAAAGTGGTGCAAATGAGAAGTTCCTGATTAAAGGCATTGTGGATGTGGGAGGTGAATTTGAGGAGTGCTCTGGTGGTGCTGTGCCCCTTACAAAATCCATACTGCTCAGGACATTGCAGGTTGTATTTTTCAAGGTAGTCAGAGAGTTGATCAGCAACTATCCGTTTGAGCACTTTGGAGAGTGGGGTGAGAATGGAGATTGGTCTGAAGCTGCTGGTAAGGGTCTTGTCTCCACTTTAGTGAATTGGAGTAACCACTGCAGATTTCCATTTTTGGCTGAATTGAGAGAGAATAAGGGACTGTTTAAGAATTTTGGAGAAAGGGGTCAGGACTTCATCTATGGTGAGGGCGATAAGTTTCAGGTTGAGGGAATCCCCACTTTTTCTGGAACTTCCAAGCACTTTGAGGAGATACTTTTTTGTTTGTCTCTCTGAGATGGCTTTGAAGTAGAATGGTGTGGTGCCCTTGCCTTGTTTCTTTGGTATCAGTGACTGGAACATCAGGGGAGGTGCCAAAAAAGTTGGGGGTAGCACATGACTAAGGTCTATGAAAGTGGCACTAAAAGCATTGGCAATGGAGACTTGGTCCTGGGTGTGAGTGCCATCTACGTTAAGCACTGTTGGTGGTAATTTTGGGTCTTTCCCTATAATTTCAGAGAGGTTAGCCCATAACTTCTTACCATCTTTCCAGGTGCTGGCCAGTGCACTTCTATAGCAGCTGGCTTTCTCCAGATGGATCATTTTAGTGAAGACATTTCTTGCTGCTTTCTAGGCCTGGGTATCTGCCAAGCTGCCAGATATCTTGGCACAGTGGCAAAGAAGATCCCGTGACTTCATTTTCTCAAGGAGGTCATCAGTGATCCACGGGTTAGTGATGGGATCCATCCTAAATCCCACCCCCAAAAATCCCACCTGCTGAAATCCAGAAAAAAATACTGACATCTCGAAATCCAGAAAAACCGTAGATGGAAAATCGAAATCCTGCTGCAATACATTATAAATAAGTGAAATAAGTAACTCACCACTATGCAGTTCAATAAGGAGTGTGAAGTCTCTTGACTGTCATTTGAGGATCGGAAATTCAGTTAATTCAGAGATAGATGTGACTCTCATTGCAGCATCATCATTAAAGAGAAAACACCATTAAAAGTTCCATGTCATTCAAGCATCAGAAATTCAGTTAATTCAGTTCAGTAAGGAGCATGTAGTCTCTTGACTGTCTTTCAAGAAATGGAAATTCAGTTAATTCAGGGACAGATGTGACTGTCATTCCAGCATCATCGTTAAAGAAAAAACGCACCAATAAAAGTTCCATGTTTAATTCAAAGTTTAAAATATCACATACTTCATACTTCACATGGATTAAATACTGAGGTTATGTGCGATACCGCTAAGGAAATCCAATGTTGTTCTCTGTTCTTTACTGTCATTACATTCTGTAGTTTTTCCTCCATTTTGCAGTACCTTTTTTTTTTTGCAGGCAACCTAGGCAGACCTCACAATACCTTCTTGCAAGTTGTCTCAGTGACCACAGCCACTTTTTGCAGCTGCTCAATAAATTGGTATGTCCCAAACTGAACAGATCCAATTAAAGCCCTGAGCCAGTGGTGCCAAGCCTCAACTTTATTCTGAGTCCTTGGAATTCCCAGTTCAACCTGATCTTGCACTGATTAAAATTCAGGTGGGAGAGTCACATGATGCCCTTGAGGGAGTAAACAGCACACTGTAGCAGCACCGTGAATTTGTGCAAAAAATTCCATTTTTTCCATCATAAAAAGAAATTTCAAACTCGTTTTAAAGGAAGATCCTACCTTGGAGAGCAAAGAGGTCAACTACTATGGAATTGATGAAAGATCCAATTTGCAGTGGCACTGACGAAGAGAGCAAAAAGGATGTGGGGGGCCTAGAGGAGAAAAGGTCCTGTAGGAGTTCTTCACCGACGGAGTGAGTAGATCCACCCGCTTCAGAACAAATGCAAGAGGATGTTACCACGATTCAATCTGCATTATTCTCTCATTGCAGAATTCAAAGAGTGGAAATCTTCCTTATCAGGGTTGATAATCAGGGTCAACGATGCTGAAACTAGTATTTTATCCATAGAGGACAGACTGGAGAAAGTAGAGAAAGATAATATGATCTTAAAGAAAACTTAAAAAAATGGAAGACAAGGTCGATAACCTTGAAGGCAGATCCAGACGCAACAACCTCATGTTGTTAGGGCTTCCTGAAGGAGAAGAAGTGACGAATACAGTCAGCTTTATTCAGAAACTGTGTACTTGTATTGCAGGCCCATCGCCCAACGGCTCTACATACGTGGTGGAAAGGGCCCACAGGTCTATTAGACCAAATCCTGCAGAGGAACAAGCCCCTTGTCTCATCATTTTTCAAGGTTCTCAACTACTTGGATAGTGATCATATTTTGAGAGCAGCCAGAAGTGCTGAAAAGATAATTTGGGAAGGCAAACACCTGCGACTAGTGCCCAACCTAACATACAATGTTTAACAAGAAAGAGCTGCCTATAGAGCTATTCAATGCAAGCTGTGGGTGGCAAAAATAAAATATAGAATGATTTTTCCTGCATGGCTAGAAGTCTCCCTTCCTAATGGAAACAATGGTATGAATCTGCTTGGCAGACTATGGAAGATCTTAAAATGAAACTACCTGAGCTATTTGGCAAAGAGGGGTGAAGATTTCTCAGGATACTACGGGGAGTCTGGAAATAAAGTTTTCTTGCAGAGTGCTTATATAACTTGGAGGAATTTGTTGATATACCTAGCTAGGCTCACTGATGTGGTCTGACTTTATTTCTGAAGAGTCTAGCAGGGAGGTCAGATATGCTTGGGCTGAAATTAGAAACAGTATGATCCTTTAAAGTGGTGTTTATGATCTAAACTATGAGCTTTAATTTACAGAGGGAACGTGGAAAACTGCTCATGCAGCATTATGAAAAGGCATAAGAGCTCCATCTAGCATCACATTTTCTTCATGCTTGGATGCAAGGCAACTTCTACAATCAATGTAAAACTGAATTTAGTTTCTTATTCAGACAAACTACAGAGTCGCTCCCTCATTTGTTCTGGTGCTTTTTGAGTTCTACAATATATAGATCATTTTACCTTAACTTTACTGATTATAAGAGCAAGTTAAATTGTTTTTGTAATACTGTTTAAAGGTTATGTAGATGTTATAGAAATAGACTTATAGGAGATGATCTAGTGGAGATAGAAATGGAAGGTAAAATTTAGTAAATAAATAATTGAAGAGTTTAAACAAGGGGAACTCGACTGTTGACATAACAGGTGTTGGGGTAATAAGACTATCTAGTTAAAGTATTGATGTGCTGCAAGTGGCTTGAAAGCTCATTTCATTTAATTGTGCAACATTGGGGGCTGACATTGGGTAAAATAATGTAATTAAAGGTGGGAACCGATGCTTTTGTTTATTTTTTATATTGGATAGAGTGCACGATCTCGTGGATGCTGCACCACAAGGGTACTGCGGCCAAAATGTTTAGGAGTAGGCTTTTGGCCAGGGGAGAGGGGGGGATTAGGTCAGGATAAAGGGGGTAGGGAGTGTATTATGGATTTAGATAGAGGGGGAAATTTAGACAGAACTCTCTAATTAAAAGGAGGCAAAAACAACAAACTTGGATAGGTAGGACACTAATAATGAAGACCAAAGGCATAGAATCACAATGGGAGGCTGGAACATAATGTCTTGAAATATTAAAGGTGGCAAGGACAATTCCAAAAAGTATACTGTCCTAAGACATCTTAATAGATATCAGCCGCATATAGTCATGCTGCAAGAGACCCATATTACCACTAATCAGTTGTCAAATCTATGGAAACTTTGGGTGGGCCAGGTATTTGGAACTGGCACAAGTCCTTGATGAGAGGGGGTAACCGTTCTTATTAGGAAGAATACACCATTTCAAGAATCAAAATCCTGGTATGACCCAGACGGAAGATATATCTTGGTACAAGGGAGACTTGCAGGGGCGGAGATACTATTAGGATCTGTTTACGGACCAAACGTGGATTCTCCTTCTTTTTACTGGCCCCTAGCATCCATTATTGCCTCTGCCCCTGACATTACTTTTTTGTTGGGGGGATGGGTATTTGGTATATTCAAATGATATAAATAGATCTTATAATAAGAGAGCCACACTATCGCCTGCTCAGAGAGCATTGAGGAAATTGTTGAAGGACTCCAGTTTAGTCGATACATGGAGAGCTCACTATCCCCATGAGATAGATTATACCTACTATTCCCCTCCTCACAAGGTGTATTCTCACACAGATTATTTTCTCCTTAGTACGGTTGCTTTGCAAGGGGTTGAGGAAATGGGTATACATTCCAGAGTCTTGTCGGACCATTCTCCAATTTGGCTCAAGTTGAGATTTCAAAATCATCAAAAAACCTCGAAGGCATGGTCCATTAATAACCAACTATTAGTAGAGGAGGAAATAGTGAATCACATGAGAACATTTCATTATGGACTCGTGAAATAGTAATCAGGATTCGGTAGAGGCGAAAGACATCTTGTGGGGAGCTATGAAGTCTGTGTGGAGAGGCGAACTTATTAGATTAGCTACTATAAGAAAGCATAAGCAATCTAAGCAGGTAGAGAAATGGTTAACTAGAATGAGATTTATTGAAACTCATTTAAACCAAACAACAGATGAACTTATGTGGGAAGAACTTCATTCTCTAAGAGCCAAATACATAGCCTATTCCTTAAATCTTACATTGAAGTCAGCAGTAAAATGGAAAGCTACCTATAAAGAGCAAGGAGAAAAATCAGGGAAATTACTTGCTCAAAGAGTAAAAAAACAAAAGGAGGCTATCTGGGTTTCCTGTCTGTAGGATACTAGCACAGGGGATGTAATTTCGGACCCAGAGAGTATAGTAAACGAGTTCCGAAAATACTATACAGAACTATATACAGCCCCATATCCAGACCCTGACTTTGATAAGCATTTGGAGAGCTTTTTGTCTGATGTGGAACTCCCTAAAATAACAACAGTACAGCAATTAGAGCTTAAAGGGGAAGTCACGTACAGTAAATTAGGGAGGCTATGGAAAGATTACCTTTAGACAAAGCCCCTGGGCCTCATGGTTTATCTTCATTATTTAATAAAACCTTCAAAGAGGAGCTTGCTCCTTTTTTAAAAACCCTGTTTAATTATTTATATTTTTTTTATATCAAGGAGTTACCACTGCTAGAAGCTAAAATCGTGGTATTACCCAAACCAGGAAAAGATATAACAAAGCCCGAAAACTATAGACCGATATCATTGCTAAATGTGGATATAAAATTATTGGCAAGCATATTAGTTCACCGCCTTAAGAAGGTCTGGACTAACCTCATAGGACAAGATCAAGTAGGGTTTGTTGCTGGGAGGCATTCAAGTGATCATTTTAGAAAGATCTGCCATGTGCTGTCTGAATCGGGGGATACTAACAATGACAAGATCTTAGTATCCCTCGAAGCGGAAAAAGCATTTGACAGGGGTAGCTGGGGATACATATTTGACATCTTACTTAGATATGGATTACCTTTAGAATTTATACAACGGATTAAAATTTTATATATATCCCCTTCATTAAGACTTTCCTGCAATGGGGCTATTTCTAGTCATTTTAGACTAGCAAGAGGTGCTAGACAGGGATGCCCCTTGTCCCCCATGCTATTTAATCTATATATTGAACCCTTGGCTAGGAAAATTAATGGGGCAAAGGAAATAAAAGGTATAAGGATAGGGAAGGAGAACTATAAAATGTCCATGTTTGCGGATGACATTCTCCTACATCTCTCTTGATGGCTAGCTTCTTTTAAAGAGGTGCTGAAAATAATAGAGAATTTTAGTATATTGTCGGGTTATAAACTGAACCATAATAAAACTACGGTTCTTCTCTTGAACTCAGCTTGCACCAGGAGAGAGGTAGAAGAGTTAGGCCTGAAATGGACGTCTAAATCTATTACATTTTTAGGAATTTAAATAATCTCAGATATTAATACACTGAAAGCATTAAACATTGATCCGGTTATTAAACAGATGCAACAAAAATTTAAAGAGGTGGCAAAATTTACCTTTATCCTTATGGGGAAGAGCTAACCTAATTAAGATGGTGATTTTTCCCAGATTAGTTACCGTCTCTCTATGCTAAATATTCCCCTCACTAGACCATGGTTTAAAAAGGTTGAATCCATCTGGACAGCTTTCCTGTGGAAAGATAAACAACCTAGACATGCCATATGTAAACTGACAGGGGAGAAGGGAAAAAGAGGGCTGGGCATCCCGCATTTATTTCTCTACTATTTAGCTTTCCAGAGTTGCAAATATCTTCAGTGGCTGACACCGCAAGATTGTGGAGAGACACAGTTAGATTGGCTTAAAATTGAAAGTGTTAGGGCCCAGGAGTATCTTTCATTGACAACGGCTTTACTATACACTCCATTCAAAAAACTGCCTAAATCCTGGCATGATAGTCCTATAGCATGGTCAGTGAGGACTCACACTCAAATATGCACATTGTTTAAACTGGATAATAGACGGGATTTGGGACAACCACTGTGTTATAATTTGAACTTTCAAATAGGGAACAAGCCTATTTCTCCTTCCTTCTGGAGTGATTTAAAAGGGGTATCTCTGTCAGATTTGATGTCAAATAATACAATAGATCCCCCCAAAAAAATTCAGCAAAAAATGGGCTTAAAGAGTCTGCCTGTTTTTAAATACATGCAAATTAAGAAATGTATCCAGGCTAGTCTAGGATCCCTACCTTGGTTTTCCCGGACCGAGGAATTCTTAGGGTCATTATTTCATTTTACTACTCAATCCAGATCTAGTTCTCAAATCTATAAATTCTTATTGGACAAATTTTGGTTGAATATTCATTCGACAGCATTTTATTGGAAGCATGCAGCGGATATTTCACTTGAGTCAGATGTATGGGAACAAATCTGGAGGAATAACTATAGATTCTTAAAACAGGACAGATTACAACTTATAAGATTTAATATACTGCATAATGTATATTATACACCAATAAAACTTAAATTAATGGGTAAAGCACAAAATGGATTGTGTCCAAGATGTCATCAAGACTTTGGTACTTTAAAACATATGATATGAGCTAGCCCCATAATTCATAATTTTTGGCAACAGGCAATAAAATTCTTGGATCCATTGTTTCAAGGAGCATGCAAATTTAATATAGAAACATGTGTCTTGGGTAACCTTTCAGCCATACTGTCTCTAAAATATAAATACTATTTTGTTCTTATCTCTACAGTTACATTACTTCTTATTATGAGATACTGGATTAAAGGCATAGCATCACCTTTTAAGGAATGGGTTCAAGAGGTTCATACAGCCTTTTATGCAGAAAGGCTGATAGCTTCACAATTTCAAAATACATCCAAATTTAACAAGAGATGGGAGAAATTTACAATATTTATGGCTGGGAGGTTAAACAATCCTGTTGGTCATTAACATTTCAACTTTCTAGGAAAGAAGAAATGAAGCAAGGTGCAAGATGGTACTTCTCACTATAAAGTGTCCTGGTGGGAATCAAAGTATATGTTTAGAAGTGTCCTTTTATATTAAAAAAAAAGAAAGAGTGAGACAGAGGTTGGGGTATGGGAGGGGGTGATTTTAGATTGTGACTTATTATTCTGTAATGGTGGAAGTTAGGGGGAAGGAAATGTTCAAGGGATGGGGGGAGGGACAGGGGATGGGGGAAGTCACAATGCAGAATGTCAGATGCTAAATGATGATATACTGTATGTTTTGTATTGTAATGCTTGTTTTATTTGAAAAATCTCAATAAAGCATATTATATATATAAAAAAATTCAGGTGGGAACATGGGAGGGTTTCTGATAGGTGCTTGATTTCTCATTTCTGTTCTAATTCTCACCAAAACGTAATGTTGCTCAAACCAAGATAACAGAGGGGCAGCATTTTGCAGTCTTATGGTTTTAACTTCTTGAAATGCACCTATAATTTCTGTTGCAGGGAGAAAAGTGAGTGCAACCAGGTGTTGCAGTAGAAGTTCTAAATTCCAGGTCACTACCATATTGCTGTGCTAACCCGAATGCCTGTATCCTCCTCTACACAATCTGTCCTAGGTGGAAAAGACAGCCTTTATTTATTGTTGAAAGAAACTCAGTTTTGCATGCGTTAATGACTGCATGCTCAAAGTCAGTGATGATATACTTAGGGGCAAGTATTAAGTCTGCCTCGTCTGCAAGGTCTTGTAGGTCTTGGAATAAGTGCTAGTAACTGCATTGTGACTTATCAATCATAACAACAAAGACCAAAGGCACAATCCTGTATGTTTCCTCTGGCCCTACAGGTGTGTGAATTGAGTATAGCTGCCTAAACATTGAGAGAACAGTCCTAAAAGTCCCATCCATTATTCAATATTTAGCTCTTGATAAGAGCTCAATATTTGTAGCTGTGCTGAACAGTAAGACTCACTCGTCACCAACAGTGGAGTCGCATAGCAACAATAGCTGACCATACACTGCCTGCAACTCCTCGGACACATGAAGCTCTTCCAGTGATCGGGGCTCAGGTCGTCTATGCACTGTTCTTGCCCACTTTATCACCTGTAGCAATGCCTGTTTTCATGGCATGCTTTGGCTAAGTTCAAGGGCAACTGTGGAAAGAGCATCTTGCACTAGCTGAGCCCGATTATCCTCCGTTTCTACAGCTGTCTGTCTCAGAGCTGACACTGCCTCGGCCTTTAGGACATCTGCTGCATTTGGTAAATGGTTGTGTTCTCTCTCATTCACTAACATGCTGACCACCATGAAGGACAGTAATCGCATGACCATGACAGTTCAGGTAATTGCGACTCTGACAGAACCAGTAATGCCTCTCATCACAAATCTTTTCACTCACCAGCAAGTACCCTCCCACGCTCAGCTTATTCTGTCCCTTCTGAGAAAGGACAAGTCGGCAGACTGGATACTCTCCGTAAGGCACAGACATTGTTGCTATGTGGTTGAAAGACATGTTTGGTAGCCAGGAGACCTATGTAGCCCAGATCACAGTCTTGCATCTGCGCTGTTTCAATAGCTCAGCTGTGCATCAGGTAACCATCACACCTCTTCACCTTTGACCTTTCAATACAGTACTACCTTACATTGTTTTTTCAGCAATATTAGTGACTTGTTAACCATTTTTGGCAGCATAACTGTATTTCATCAGTTGGGATTACAAATGAGTCAGTAACAGAGCAGTTCAGGATATTTTATATGGTATTTTAAGAGGAGGCATTTTATTGAGTGGTATTTAGTACCTAATCCATTGGTGACACCCTTGACCATCCATTTCTTGTAAGGGGCATGGGCATCACAGGCCGAGTTGAAGCTTAGGATGAAATACTCAAGCACAGAATCCACACTGGGGAGGTGTCAATTGGTGACCAGTCATGCTCACGTAGGAGAGTTTTCAGGGAACCTAGGTGAACAGGTAGCAGTTTTCTGCTGTTGATAGTTTTGGGTAGGAAGGTTTAGTGAATTTGTTGGTCCAGGAGCAGAGGACAGGAGAGTGGTCACTGATACAGTCAAGGAGAACTTCAGTTTTTTGTGATATGGTCAGGGTGATTAGTAAGTACCCAATCTAGGAGGGTTTTAGTGCCAGTTCTGTAGTTTACTCTGGAAGGTGCCTGGACTATCTGAGAGAAGTTTGCTGCAGTCAGGGCATTCTTATATTTGTTCACACAGGGGGAGGACCAATTGATGTTAAAGTCACCAATCAGGATTGTTTCTGAGCTTTGGTTAAGGGAGCTGATAAGATCGAGAAGGGGGGGATAATGGTTAGTTTTGGGGGGTATACAGATGAAAGCCACTGTCAAGGCTTTATTATGTGCCCCAAGCAAGACTTTGGTGGCTAGGACTTGAATGTCATTCTTAGAGTGGGTCAAGTTAAGGATATGTCCCTGAAAGTGATTCTTTTAGGTAGAGAGCACGGCCCCAACTTTCTTGTAGAGCCTGTCCTGTCTGAAAACAGTTTATCTTGGTATAGAAATGATAGAATCAGGGATCTTAAGGGTTGTCTACTGCCACCCCCAATGATTACCATCGGTATGACAGAGTGTGCAGGAGACAGGATGTTATAGTAACATGTGCCACCTGTCCTGTCCCCATACATTTTTTTTATTTTGTTGCTGTTGTTCTCATTTTCACTTCAGGATCTGATACAGTTGAAATCAGCATGGAAAGCATTAGTGTGTGTGGAGTCAGCTAACCATCAAAGAGGGGACTGGATGATGTGGGAAAAAGTAAACAAACTACTAGTACAAATAGGAAAACGTGTAATAAAAAATCCATCAAGTGTTTATTGAGTAACACTAGGAGCCTTAACAACCAAATGGCAGAATTAAAAACTATATTAATTTCTGAAGATGTTGCTATAGCTATGTTAACAGAGATCTGGTGGACTGAGAATAGTGAATGGAATAAAAATATCCCAGGATATACTTTATTAAGGTTAGATAGAAAGAATAGGAGGGGGGTGGTATTGAAATGTATGCCTCAAAGATACTACAAACTACAGATGTATCATGGAAAATCAAAAAAGAATCAGCTACCACAGAGACATTGTGATTGCAAATAAGGAATGGCAACACTAAGGAGTATATCCTAGGTTTATGTTATAGGCCACCTGATATGGCAGAGGAGATAAATAATGAAATCCTAGAGGGAAATAATGAAGGCTATAGAAATGGGAGATATAATATTAGCAGGGGATTTCAATTACCCAGATATAGACTGGAATAATAAGAGGGCCATTTTGAAACAAAGAAAAGCCTTCTTAGAGGCCTGTCTAGAGACTAATTTGATACAACATGTTAAAGCTCTTACCAGAGAATAAAATGTACTAGACCTAGTGATCAGTTCAGAAAGTACAAATATTTTAAACTGCAAAGTGAAAGCACCCTTAAGAAATAGCGATCATGACTGTGTAACTCTTTCAGTAGTAAATAACTATATACATCAGAAAGGGTGTACAGACATACAGTATATCAATATAAAACAGCTAATGCATTTTAAATGAGTGCAGAATTAATGGAAATAAACTGGACTGAAATCATAAGTGACAAAATGGTGGAGGAAACCTGGGTCTATATAAAAAAAAACACAATATTCTCGGTAATGGATACATATTTAAGGATAGTTAATAAATATAATCACAAAGGAATAAAACCAAAGTGGCTCCACAAGGATATGACAAAATTAATAAAATTAAAAAAGGCATATGGTATTGCCAAAAAAACAGAATACCAGGGATAGCTGGGAATCATTTAAAACACTTAAAACATCTGTAAAAATAAAATAAATAAAGCCAAGCATATTTATGAGAAAAAACCTGCAGCAACAGCAAACAAAAGTATTAGCAAGCAGTTTTACGGCTACATAAACTCACCTAAAAAGACAGATACAGAACTAAATTCAATTACAGTAAAGAAAATAACACATTGATCACAGACCCAACTGAAATAGCAAACATTTTTAACACATACTTTTGTTCAATTTATAACAATACAAGTAACAACAAGGGGATTGTGGACAAACATATTAAAAAGGAACAACATGAAATTACAACTGAAGAAATCATAAATAAAATTACTAAACTAAAATCACACAGTGCCCCAGGCCTAGACAATATCACACTGACAATGTTGCAATTAATAACATTTAGTATTGCTATACCCCTTAAAATCCTTCATGAAAAATCAGTAAATAATGGTGAAGTACCCAGTGAGCGGAAAAATGCTAAAATGACTCTGAGCCACAAAAAGGGTTATAAACAAACTATATTAAATTATAGACCCATAAGTCTAACCCCAGATCTATGTAAAATACTGGAATCCATTATTAAAGAAAAAATACAAAATCATGTTGTGAAAAGTCCAATGTTCAATGCAGATCAACATAGCTTTAGACAGGGGTATTGATGTACTATGAACTTGGTTTATTTCTATGAACAGGTGAGCAAACATCTGGACAGGGGAGACCCTTATTGTGTAATTTTATTGGATTTCAGTAAAGCATTTGATTCTGTGCCACACTGGGTGGTAGGTGAGTAACTGTTGAAATATGGCATTGAAAAACATATTATTATATGGATAACAAACTGGTTGCAAGGAAGAACACAAAAAGTAACAATAAAGGGATACCTTTCAGAGGAGAGCAGTGTGACCAGCAGGGGCCCCAGGGGTCAATGCTGGGTCCGCTTATATTTCAGCTTTTTACAGCACATATGGAGGAAAACATTCACAATTACATCACAAAGTATGCTGATGATGTGAAATTAGGCAGCATATTTAGAACAACAGATCAATGTGAACTTATACAGAATGATACACATACTTTAGTAAACTGGTCTCAAACATGGGGACTGTCATTAAATCCTGAAAAATGTTATGTACTGCACATGGGGAGACAGAACCCAAGTAATAAATATGTCCTAAGTAGCTATAACTTAAAAACAAAAAGAATAGAAAAAGACCTAGGGATACTAATAGACAGTGAGCTGGACTTTAAGGACCATTGCGGTACAATAACTGCAAAGGCAAACAGAATAATTGGAGCCATCAACCAGAACATATAAAGTAGGACAGGGGATGTGATGATGCCATTGTATTTATTGTATGTCAAGCCACAGTTGGACTATTGTAGTCAGGTCTGGAGCCCATACATGAAGAGTGAAGCAGACAGATTAGAAAGGGTACAGCGCAGGTCTACAAAATCAATAAAAAATATTCATACTAAAACTTATCAGGCAAGGTTGGAACATCTTGGGCTACATAGCTTGGAGATGAGAAGGAAACATGGAGACATTCTATTCTATTATGATATAATGAATGAACCATTTATGGTAAATAAACTAAACAGAATATAAAGACATAAATTCTGTCACAAGGGGGACCCATTTCAGGTCAGAGTTAGAAACTTCAAGAAAGATAAAAGGACAAATTTCTCCATGCAGAGGGCTGCTAATTTATGGAATAAACTCCCTGAATATATAATAACAAGTGAAAATAAGGAACTTTTCAAAAGAATAGATATATAGCAGGGAGAGGTGATATGAGTTTTTACAACCTAGTCTAAAGGAGCTGTATTTGGGCTTCAGCCTTTTTAACTGATCATGTGTTAAGTGACAGAAAGTACTTATGCTGTATTAGTGAACCAGTCTCAATCAGAGGAATCAAGAACTGTAACAGATCTAATTAATTCTACCTTTTGTGATATTATGAAGTATCTGGAGAAATTGATAACCCCTAGTTTAGTGAGCTTTTTCAGTATCCTATGGCTACCTTTGAAAATAGAACAGGACAACAAATAGTTACTGTTACTTGAAGCCACTAAGGTCACTGTTTCTGATCAAATACCTGGATAGGTATAAACAAAATATACCAGTATTGTAGAACTAACTTTAAGGAGCCTCAGAACCACAGGGTAAGTGTATACCATCTAGCCTTATTTTATATATTTACTGTTCCTTAATCTCCTACTTTACTACTTATTATATGTTCTTAAAAGGATAGGTCCTATTTATTGTCATAAAGGACTATAATTAAATGGTGGCAATGACCACTGAGCAACAGTTGCAACTTTGTCTCCCATTGTGCTATGCACAATGGGGGTTGCAGACCTTCCCTGAATGGTCAAGAAACACAATGCAATCATGTAAGGAAGCGTCAAGTGTCACAATGCCTATGACCTGCAAAGCCATGCACAAAGCATAGTGAAATTCTCAAACCGTGTCACAGACATCTGCAACATCACCAACAGAACATATATAGGCAAGTACTGATGTGTCAGGATCCTTATGTTACAGTGGGTGAAGGGAATAGAGGAGGCATGTAGTCCTCTAAATTTGCAAGTGAAGTGCCAATAAGCACAGCCTTTGCTGGGCAAAGGTGGGTACATTCTCAACAAAAACTACTCAAAGACTGCCCCAGGTGAAACAAAGTTGGAGATCTTCAGAAAGTTCATGAATTGAATTTCTCCTGCTTGGTCCACCAGGCATATTTTCCCTTAGACTTCATCTGTTCTAGCTGCTTTTCCTGCCTTGAAGTCACAATCTGCTTGTGATTTCAGAATAATGTCTATGGCAACTGACTGAGATATCACAGCAGAAGATTATAGGCAGGAAAAGCATCAGGAACAGATGGATTCTAGGGGGCAAATAGCCTGTTTCCAAGTAAATGTCTAGTAATAAAGATGGAATGTTCCAAATTTCAAAATATTTTACAGTGTTATGAGATTTGAGTCTTGTGGATGTCAGCTGTCAGTGAACCCATGAGGCTCCCTAACTTGGATACCCTTAGAGTGTTAATTTTAGAGGCTCCCTAACTGGGATGCCCTTAGTATATGAATCCCAGAGACTTCCTACCTGGGTCTCCCTTAGATTCTGCATCCTAGAGGCTTCCTAACTGGCTTATCCTTAGAGTGTGGATCCTAGAGGCTCCCTAGCTTGGATAAGCCAACAATGAAAATACAACACTTACGCCACTACAGTAAAGACACAGTACAGGGTGGACACTTTACTGGGATGTGTAGTGAGGGGAAGTGCGGGGGTGTGGCACAGTGATGAACTGCTGAGTGCTCTTTCAGTTCAGCCACTCTCTCAGGTTCCAGGCCATGATGGTGGAGACGGGAGCTGCAAGGCCAGAAATATGACACTAGTGAGCTGAAGCCATTTGGGCACATAGGCACTGCTGCTACAGCCACCTCATAGGCCATTTCATGCTCACAAAAGAGTTGGGACAGCAGTGGGGTAGGGTGTGGGAAGAAACAGGATAGAAAGCTCCAGCCTGAGGAACCAAGGCTGTTCATCAGCAACAGGTTCACACTGCTCGAACAGTAGGCACCACTATCTCCCTCCATGCTCAGCAGGTGGGTTCAGTCAGAGAACAGACTGGGGGGAGGATCAAGCCCCAAAGGGGGAAAGAGAAAGAAACACATAGTGGGGACTCAATTGTGATTGGCACTGGAAGGGAGCTGGGTCTCATCCCTGATGATAAAGAGGTGGTTTGCTGATATCCTGGGGAGACTGCAGACAGGTTTATTACCATAGTGGTGGAACTCACGAAAGAGGGTGTTGTAAGGCCAGATCTGACTGTGCATGTGGGCATGATTGAGCTGAGAAAGTGAACCATGGAACAGGTGAAGGCAGATTGCTGAGTCTTGGGAAAGGAAGAGAAAAAGCAGTACCTTTCTTTGAGGTACTACCATGACATACCTTAATGGAAAGGCACATGCCTGTGGTTATGTGGGGGAAGAGCTCCTCCCCCACATCCCATATAATACATTAGGCTCCACCGCTCTGCTTAGAGTGAGTCGCACTCACTGGCACTGCTGCCGGTTGTGGCTGCTCTTCTTTCCTTCGTCTGCCTGTGCTCTTCTGCCTTGCCCCCTCCCTGTCCTGCTTCCTCTCTCCTGTCTCCTGCTGGTTCATCTGTTGCCCCCCTGGTGGCTCCACTGCCTTCTGTTTCCTCTGTCCCTCTTTCCCTTTTTGTGGCTTCCTTCTGCTCCTTTCTTGCTGCTGCATGTCTCCGCTGTGGTTTGTGGACGTGCTGCCACTGATGCTGTCTTCTCGCTTCTCTGTCCCTGTAACCTTCTTCCTGACTTCTTCCTTTGAGCAGCCACTCCTGCCTCAGCGCAAGTTCTGTCAGTGAGGCCACTCACCCCTACGCCTGGACTCCTGGTCTCCTTCCACTGCAAGCCATGCAGCACTGCCTACAGCTCTCTACATTCCTTGGGTGCCTGCACTCACCATGGGAGCTTCCTCCTGCTGGTCGATTCCTTGGCCATTGGCCACTTATTTGAACTCTGTTTTTGGGCATCTGCACCTTCCTGCAGCAGCGAGTGCTGCCTATGTTTCACCCATGTCCTATGGACTTCCTATGCCTCCCTCCTGGTTTCTGCACTTCGGTTCTGGTTGTTTTTGGATGCCTACCTGAGGAGCATCTGAGGGACTTCACGTACGCCCTCGGACCACTGGACTCATCTCCCGTTGGGCTACGGGTATGGTTCCATATCTCTCCACAGCTTTAACTCTCGCATAGCGCTATGATTTTCACACTCAGCTGTAACCTTGTTCTGCACTGGTTTACTAATGTTTCTCTTAACATTAGAACTATTTCTGACACATGACCTATTAACCCATTGAACTATGATGATGGCCAGCTTCCTTGTTACTCCCTATATGGGGCCCACTATCTGGAGACCTATTATTGTTTACTGTATGAAAAGCTACACATTCTGGCCCTTTGCTATGTATTGGAAGGCCAGTGCTATGGTTACTGCTGAGTGGTTGAGGGGTATGCTCATGCCTTGCTGGGGAACACTAGCATTTTCGAGGCGCCATCTAGGGTGTCCTTAAGCTGACTTGAGGGGTATGTCCCACTCTTCCCCACTTTGGACTGCCAGCTTGTGCTACTGCAGTTGCCTTCCTGCTGCCATTTCCCTGGACATTATGGTGCCATGGCTCAGCCCTATTTCCTCCACCTCCCTTCCTGCCTGCATTTCTTTTCTCCCCCTTTGGACTGGCTGCTTTTCCCTTATGGACCTTATTGGCTCCAGCCTCCGCTTCCCTTCTTCAGCTTGGATGGTCTGTCGGCATGGTTACTGCTGCCCTCTACAGGTCTCCTCTGCAATGGACCTGGGGTTCACCTTTTCATATTGCTCACTCTGGCTTTGGTAGTCGCTCAGACTTAGCATTCCTTTCTACCACTATAGTGCTACTATGATTGCAGACTTACGTGCAAGTCCAGCTATTGCTACACTGTTTACTGACCTATGTACAGGTCCACTCTTGCTTACGCTATCTTTGCTTGCCTACCATCATTCCCTTGGCTTTAGCCCTTGGGATATCTGCTGTGCCGGGTGGCCCTCTGTGGCAGTGTTCCCCGGTCCTGCTAGCCTTCATAGAGGCTGGCTTGGCCGCTCCATATCTCTTACACCTGGCTTACATGGGATTCAGCTGTTTCCACTGGCCATGCGGGGGTCTAGCCTGCACCTGCCTTGCCCACCATCTGGGCCTGGGGGTATGCCTTTTTACTCTATGCCTGCCTCACTCAGCATTGGGGCCTCGAGGTTCAACTGTTTCTACCCTACGATTGCCTCACCCAGCATCAGGGCCTGGAGGTTCAAGTTCTAATCTACCCTGCCTCACCCAGCATTGGGACCTGGAGGTTCCACTATTCCTGCTCTACACCTGCTTGCCCTACCATTGGCCTGGAGGTTCGATTTCTGCTGTACCCCTCCTTCACCCAGTTTGGTCCATGCAGGTCCTATCCTTGCCAGACTTGCTTAACCCACTGAGGTGGAGGTTTCCTGGGTTTCTGGCCTTCTGTCCATTTACTGCTCGCCCGCTCAGGATCAGGGTTCCATTGTTCCACCTTCTTCAGCTTCCCACCTGTGTCCAGCTTACTCGCCTTGCCTTCCAGGACTCTGCTTCCATAAACTTGTTTCTTGGAACTCAGACCTCTACATCCAGATTGACTGTGCATTCCACTGGATTCACGATGACCTTCCATTGATAGTTTGTCTGGCCAGTGACATCTCAGTCTGGGACTTGCTCTAGATATGCTACCATCTTCATTTTCCCTTCATCATCAATACTGGATTCCATTTGCCCTTCTTGACCTTCAGATCTGCCCCTTGGGGTTTCAGACTAGTCGATATTATGTATATATTGCCCATTAGAATTACTCTCCCTTAGTATGCCCAGAAGGATGGACAGGTCAGTAGCCATGGGTCCTCAGGGGTTCCCCCCAAGGGTTTTTTTCCTCTCCTGTGTGCTACTGGATATGTTCTCCGGAGTTGGAGGAGGTAATCATACTTGCAATCGTTATTTCTTTCCGGGGGTCTCATCCTACTTGACTAAGCATCCTTCCTAAGGTGGGATACAGAGAAAGGCCAAAACATCAAGTCATAACAAATTACTCAGTTCAAGCATCTAAGCACCATGCATGGCTACTGACCTGTCCATTCTTCTGGGCATACTAAGGAAGAGTAATCCTAATGAGCAATATATACATATTGACTAGTCTGAAACCCCAAGGGGCAGATCTGAAGGTCAAAAAGAGCAAAGCTCTCCAAAGCACTAGAAAAAATAGTGGCCATTCAGCTCTCCGAGCATCTGGCTAAATATGACATGCTGTGTCCAGAACAACATGGATTCCACCCTGGACACAGCACCACTACAGCACTCCTGGAGTTCTCCCAGCACCTCCACTCTGCTCTCGACTCTGGTCATGTTGCGGGTGCAGTGTTCATTGCCCACTCCAAGGCCCTTGACACTGTTTGTCACCCTCTCCTACTTGACTCCCTCCACCAACTTGGCTTCTCCCCTGGCCCACTGGCTTGGTTCACCAGTTACCTCTCTGCCAGATCACAGTGCTTGAAGGTAAATGGCACTCTGTCCAATACCCTGCCCATTTGCTCGGGGGTCCTCCAGGGTTTCATCCTGGGCCCCATTCTGTTCAGCCTATTTCTCAATACCCACCCCAGCTCCTGCTTGGGCAATATGGTACTCTATGCTGATGATGCAGTTCTGCTTGCCTCCCACCCTGACCCTGCATCTTTACAGGAATCCCTGCAGCACACATTCAACTAGCTGAAAAGTGTTTCTCTGACCACTGGCTGATCATTAACCTCAAAAAAAACAAATCTATGCTTTTTTTGCATCACCAGAATAAGGCCAAAAATGCCCCCATCTTCATTCTCCCCAGTAATGTTCACCCTCTCGAGCAGATGTCATCCGACAAGTACCTGAGCATCACCTGCGACTCGGCTCTTACATTCCACACCCACATCAATATCCTGTCCTCAGCCATAAACTCTCAGATTGGCCTTCTCTATCGCCACTGAGATTGCCTTCCCCAAACCGCTCTCTGACTGGCCACCAACTCCTCCATCCTGTCTCTAGTCGACTACACCCTACCTCTCTATGCTGTGGCCAACAATACCGCCCTCACCAGAATCCAGACCTCGATAAACAAGGCCTGCAGGCTCCTGACTGGTGCATCCCTCCGCACACATACTTGCCTGCTCTATTCCACCACCAACCTGCTTATCTTGGAGGAGTGTCTGCGTTACCAAACCTGCTTACTTGCCAAAAATTCCCCTGCTAGGACTCTCCCCCAGGGGTCACCGCATCCCTGCAGCTTGCATCCACATCCGTTGCTACCTGTAGCTCAGTTAAGGCCACCTTTCTGGTGCCCCATACCAAGACCTCCTTAGCCAAAAGGTCCTTCCACTACCACACCCTCACATGGTTCAACTCCCTCCCGCTCTCTCTCACTAAATTTACCAAAATTGGTCCCTTTAAAGTCATTCTCTGTAATCACCTCTTTGGCACCTGAAGCTGTAGTTGCCCTTTATCAGCCTAATGTTAGGGACCCTCCCCATTTCTTGCCCATAGCCTTGACAATGTCCGTTGGACTGCTTCCCTTCCCTTTTTCTTTATATGATTGCTATTTACTGCATGTAACTTTACCCCATAAACCACTGTTATATTGTGTTCTTTTTGTTATCTGTATTGCACCTGTATGTTACCACTGTTGCATCTCACACTGTAACCATGTCTACCCTCCCTGCGACGAGGTGCCTTTGTAAATGAGTCCCTGACTCAAAGGTTGTAAATTTGACTTTCAAAATAAATAAATAAATAAAAATAAATAAATAAATATACTATCCCGTTCATAAGTACTACAATCACTGACTTGCTCATGCCTATGCTGAAGTATCTAAGCACTAATCATTTCATACAACAAATACACTACAGGCATTATCTTATTTACTGGTCTGGCCTCTGTATCCAAGCACAACCTATATCTTCAGCTACAGTACGTAGCACAAGCCTGAGCTATGAACCACACATAACCAAAGAGAACAGTTGCATGTGTTCCAGTTCAATGCATGGCTGAAGTGTTGGTGAGGGGAGGAGGGATTTTGGTTCCTCAAGAACTGGGTTCCAAATTGTAGGGATTGAAGGTTGTTAAAAGGGGTGGCTTGCACTCCAATGAGGAAGGCAGGAGGGTTCTGGGAGAATGGCGGGCAGCAAATAACCAGTTTCAACTAGTAAGGTGAAGTCAGAGTTGTAAGGCATATGCAAAATGACAAAGACAAGGGGCCCTGTTGGCCTCCCCCACTAAGGTCAGCAAGATTATTTTTATGTACTAGCAGCAACAGGAAAGAGGAAACATATTTAGATGGAGTGGTTTACAGACCACCAGAGGGACATAGAGGGAACTGTAAGAAACACTTAAGGGGGCAGCCAGTCTAGTGGACAAGATTCTGTGGACGCCTGCCAGGAGGCATTCAAAGAACAATTAGTTCAGGGTCCAACAAGGGAGGAGGCCCTGCTGGATCTGATCCCCACCAACGCTGAAAGGATTCAGAATGTGGCAGTCCTGGAATCACTCGGTTCCAGCAACCATGGAACAGTGGCACTGAATGTTCAGGTCAAGATATGCAAGGTGGCAAAAAGAATAAGTGTATGGGACTTAACAAAAGCAGACATAAGCAAAATGAGGAATAAATTAGAGATAAGCATGAAGGATATAGTGAAGCTAGAGGGCTCAGAAGTGGGCAGCATTTAAAAAGACAATGACAGAAACTGCATATAACTCAGTTCCAAAGGTATCCAAAAAAAACGATCAAAGAGGGCATTAGGGTTCACAGCTTATGTGAGTGTGGTCGTAAGAATTAAAAGGCAGGAATTTTCCAAGTATAAGGGAAGTCAAAGGGAGGAAGACAGAATGATGTACCTGGAAGCAATAAGAAAAGCCAACAGGAATGTGAGGGAGGCCAAAGTAGAGACAGAGCTCTTGTTAGCAATGGAGATGAAGAATCAGGATAAGGCATTCTTCTGGTATATCCAAGAGAAGTGCAAGGTCAAAGGGGGTATTGTGAGACTTAAGAGTAGGGAAGGGTGGGAGGACAGGGTCAAGGGGAGGTACAGGTACTAAACAAATATGTTTCTCAATATTTGCTAAGGAGAAGGATGAGCCACTGCAAGACTGTGGGGTTAGGAAGAGGGAGCAAAGACACTGGGGGAAAGCACCAGATAACAAAGAAAAGGGTGCTGACAAAGATAGCACAATTGAAAGTAAATAAATATATTGGATCTGATAGCTTATGCCCAAGGATGTTACATTAGATTGCAGGGGTTATAGCAGGGTCCCTAGAGGACATTTGCAATTGCTTTCTAAACATGTGGCTGGTCCCTGGGGACTGGAGGATAGCAGAAGTCATAATGATATAAAAAGAGTAGGAAGAGATTAGAGCCAGGGAACTGCTAGCCAGTCAAATTGAATTCTATAGTGGGGAAAATCATGGAGTCTCTACTGAGGGAGGTAGAGGTAAGGGGTTGTGGCAGGTGGGTTGTATGAAAGATGCAGGAGATCTGAACTTCAGTGATCATGGCTCTTTTATTTTCAAAAGTCTCCAAAACGTTTCTCTTGAAGTGCAGCTTCAACAGCATCCAGCAATGTATAGGCAAGTAACTGGAAAATGACAGGATTAGCAAAACACCTAGTGGCCTAGGATTTCCATGATCCAATGGCTAGGATCTGAGCATTCAGCTCAGTAAGGGCTGCTACCCACCTTACTTCACAGGACCAGGCCCGGCCCTGCTACGTTACCTTACCTCACAGCCTTTCCACCAGCAAGGTTGGATGACAGCAGACTTCAGGAATTTCAGGCTCCCTTTATATACCCTGCCCACATAGTCACCTGACCTGCCCCACACAGTCACCTGACTGGGGGGTGCATTTATAAATAGCTCAATTTGAATTTGAAATCTGTTTGGTTCCTGTCATTGTTTAGCCACTTACATCATACAAATACATACTTAAACCAGCAGTCTGTTTCTATAGGGACTCATTTTACTGCAACACCAGAGTCCATTCCAAATTACCCCTTTGCAGATCAGGAAATGCTCCCCAAAACATATAGTGAGGGATTACCGTCTTCTTGGTAATTACCATAATTTTAGTACCATTCTTAACATCAATTACTGATTAAATGAAAAAAGAAAACACATCCTGTGCTCATGGGTGTATGTGGCTGTGTCATACAGCACAATACAAACAGTTTTACTCCACTATTTGAATTACAAAGAGGGCCAATGTGACAGGGCAGAGTGTAGGTTCTAACACATAGTCTGCTATCTATAGTGTAACAGTCTTACAATACATATAGGTTGCAGAAAATATTCAGAATTAGTCCCCCAGGAAGAACCAGCTTTCTAACTGCACAGAGGACCTCTGGATAGGAGGGCAAATCAACAAACATACATGAATACTTACATAAATGTGCTTCTGAAAACAACATCCTGTCACAAAGCATGTCAAATTGGGTAGAGAGCTAGTTGTGGGGTAAAACACAAAATGTGGAAGGCAATGGGGAGTTTTTGGAGATGAGGAAGGTGACTAGCAGGGTACCTCAGAGGGTCGATACTTGGATTGGTCTTCTTTAATTTTTTTATGTGTGACATTGGTGAAGGTATCAAGGGTAAGACCTGCCTCTTTGCAGATGATACAAATATATGCACAAGAGTAGAAATGGAGGAAGAGAGAAGAGAGCTAAGGGAGGATATGGGCAGGCTGGAGAGCTGGTCCACAATTTAGCAGTTGAACTTTACTGCTAAATAATTTAAAGTAATGCACATTGGGAGTAGGAACCCAGAGGTGTAATATGAGATAGGGGGTGGTGCTTGATAGCACTACAGAAGAAAAGGATTTAGGGTTGATGATATTTAGGGTTGATGATATCAGAGACCCTAAATGTATCTGCACAACAGCGCACATTGTATTAGGGCTATAAGTAAAACAAGCTAAATGCTGGGTTGCATAGGGAGGGGATAAGCAGGAAAGGGTAACAGGTGATCCTGCTACTATAGTAGTAGTAGATTTTATTTATTTCAGGCACCCTTCCCCATGGGATCAGGATGCCCTTACAACAAAATATACAGATATACAAATACAGCAATAAGGAATCCAGTCAACATACAATATACACAATTTACATAAACCAATTAAAAGTCTAAAAACAGATTGATCCCCAAGCTCGCTGATGGTCCCAAAATAAAACCCTTAGGTCCCAAAGACCTGCTCAAACAGGAATGTCTTAAAGTGCTTTTTAAAGGCCTCGGTGGATGGCACCTTCGGAGGTACCCTGGCAGTGAATTCCACAGGACCGGGGCTGCCACTTCAAACGCCCGGTCCCCAGAAGATTTTAACCTAGCCCTGGGACCCCCAAGGAGTGCCTCTCCAGCCCATCTGAGAGAGCAAGAAGGGGTGTAGGGATGCAGCAGCTCCTTCAGGTAGCCTGGACCCAACACATGTAGGACCTTGTAGGTCAGAAGACCTACTTTAAAGGCGATGCACCAGTGCACCGGCAGTCAATATAGTTCACGCAGAACTGGTGTAATGTTACTGAACCTTGAGTGTCCAGTCAAAAACCAGGCTGCTGTGTTCTGCAGAAGCTACAGGCACCACATAGCACCTCCTCTGACTCTGAGGCAGAGTGCATTATAGTAGCCAAGCCTTGAGGTGATGAAAGCATGTAGCAGCTCAGCCAGGTTTTTGGGGAATAAGGGACTTAATTCGGACAATGTTCCGGATATGGAAAAACCCAGTGCAGACAACAGCCAACACCTGAGCATCAAGTGTCAGCTCATTGTCCAAAACAATGCCCAAATTCTTCACCTTTGGGGAGGTCTCCAGTCCGGTCAGGCCAATAAAAAGCCCCAACCTTTCCCCAGAGGCCTTTATTCCTCCCCTTCAGCCGAGCTCAACCACCAGCACCTCAGTCTTCCCTGAATTAAGTCCCAGCCAGTTCAATGATGTCCAGGCCCAGATCTTGGCCAAATACTCATTCAGCATGTCAACTGCATCAGATCTTCCGGGTGCAAAGGACAGGAAGAGCTGAGTATCATCAGCATAGCAATGAAAACTAGGATCATACTGCCCTATAACCTCACCCAGCGGCAGTATGTACACTGTGAACAACATGGGGGAGAGGACAGTACCTTGGGGAACTCCACAAGGCAGGTCTGTTGGGTCTGAGGAATAATTCCTCGGTATCACCCTTTAAGACCTGCTCTGGAGGAAGGACTCAAATCATCTGATGACCTTGCCAGTGAGTCCTGCATACTCCCTCAGCCTGTCCAACAATACCCCACGGTCCACAGTGTCAAACACTGAGGAGAGATTGAGGAAGATGAGAATAGTTTGCTCTTCTGTATCCCTCACCCTGAGCAGGTCATTCAACACACTGACCAGTGTGTTCTCCATGCTGTGCAAGGCCCTAAATCTGGACTGGAATGGCTCATAAATTTGGAAGTCCATGAGGTGACCCTCGAGCTGTTCTGTGACCACCTTCTCAAGAACCTTCCCCAGAAAGGGGAGGTTTGAGATAGGCCAGTAACTCGCCAAGACATTGGGGTCCAAAGATGTTATTTTCAGCAGGGGCCTAACCAGAGCCTTTTGAAGGAACTCCAGAAAAAAACCTGCCGACAAAGAGCTCCTGACACTCTCTGCAAAATCCGGGCCCTAGACCTCGATGCAGCCAACTAGTAGTTGCATCTGGCTCAGGTCAAGATTGCAGAACGTTGGTTTAAGCCCAGAGATCACCCCACAGACTTCCACCATCATCAATGTCCAGAACTCTCCCCAGAGGCTGCCACTGTATGAGAATGGTATTCTGCTTGGAGAAATCCCAGCCCTCACAGAGGACACTCTGTCTGAGAAGAACTGAGTGAATTCCTCACACCTGTGAGCTGAAAAAGCTATGATGGGTTCCAGACAGGCAGGATGTAATAGCCTGTCTACAACCCGAAAGAGCTGGGCTGGTCAGTTCTTCCCAGCTACAATCATCCTAGACATAAAAGCTGCCTTTTTTTTCATGATTGCATTCTGACACTCGTCATAAAGAGTAATCAGTGCCATCCTGTCCTCCAGAGACCTGGTCTTCCTCCAACATCTCTCTAACCGCTGCCCCCTTGTTTTCAGCTTTCTCAGATCACCATCAAACCATGGTGAGCTGAGACGAGACACTAGGGGGTGTACAGGGATCGGTGCCAGGCAGTCCAGGGCCTCAATGATAGCCCTATTATAGGCTATCATAGCATTCCCTGGACAGTCAGTGCCAGCCTCCAACATAGACGAAATGTCCAGTTCCACCATCAGTCCCTCTGGTTGTAAACTTTTCAAAGGGTGGAACTGAACCATTTCCATAGGGGAAGCGACATTCAGAGGGGCTTTGAAGCTGAACCTGACAGTGTAATGATCCAACCAAATGACCAGATCAGTCTCTATGGTATCTGTTTTGAACCCCAGGGAGAATACCAAGTCGAGTGCATGACCAGAGTGGTGGGTCCCAGCCATGGTCTCCAGGGTGAGGCCTAGAGCCTCCATATTTGAAAGGAAGTCTCTGGCCCCAGATGACTCCTTGTCATCCACCCAGGTGTTGAATCACTGAGAATGAGCCATCTTGGTGACTCCAACACCATCTCGGCAACAAATTCTGACATCTCCTGCATGAAAACCCGGTCCCACCCGGGTGGATGGTAGACTAAGAGAATCCTGAACTCCACTCCAGGACCCCTTCATACTACCATGCACTCAAAAAAACTGGTGTCCCCCACTAGGTGTACTGCCAGGCTCAGCTCTAACCTAAAACAAATGGCCACCCCCTTCCCCCTTCATTCCTTCTTTGGACAGTGAACTACAATAAATCTGACAGGGCTAGATGCCTCTAGCACAGGGCCCAAAGTATCCCCCAGCCAGGTCTCCATAATGCATGCCAGCTCAACCAATGCAACAACCTCTGCCACTGTAGTGGTCTTGTTCCCCATTGACCTGGTGCTGCACAACACTGCACAAAGAGAACGAAAGGCTGAGACCGGTCCCTCAGCTACCTGCCCTCTCGGTCTGGAGGGCTGTCTGGGCAAAGAAACAAGGAATGGGGGACCCTGCTCCAATTGCCTCCTCAGACTATGCAGGTCACTAGCATGCCCACACCTTGAATACTGAGCAAGATACAACAACCACACCTGAGGAAGAACTGTAATGAGTTAGAGGCAGTACAGCACATAACAACTAAGATGGTCCATGGCCTTGGGTATAAGATGCTCAAGGAGAGGCTGCAGGACTTAAACATGTACTCCCTTGAGAAAAAGAGAGAAAAGGGTGACATGACTGAAATATACAAATACCTTCATGTGATAAATAAAGTTGTGTAGACACCAAGGAACTATTCTTCTTGAGTCAAACACAAGGATGAGGGGAAATCCACTGAAGCTTGCAAGCTGTTGATTCAAAAAGGATGTCTGTAAGCACTACTTCATTAAAAGGGTGGTGCTACCTGAAGAAATGGTACAGGTCAAATCAATCAGCATCTTCAAGGAGAGACTGGTGGGTTTAGATAGCACAATGGCAGACAGTAGAAATGGGGAAGACGTTCACAAGTGCAAAGCAGAATAATTAGATTGGGTGGGCAGAGTGGATGGACCAAGAGTCTGTTTCTGATGTATGTAAGTGTTTTGCAGAAAACTGCAAAATAACTTTAACACTAATCCTATCTTCAGAAGACTTGGTGCATGAAGAAAGTATGATTTACTGTTCAAAGTTTGTTTAAAATAAATTATTCATAATTTTTCTCCTCATGAGTCTCATCACACTTGTGGTTAACAATTTATGAAATCACAAGACAATGGCACAGTAAGCATGTATGACACTGTAATGTTCTACATGAAATCACTGAATACAATATCATGGTCACATTGAGTGAGTGAGTGATTGACTTCAAAAGATTTACCAGGAAAGACATACTGAGCTGAAATAACTCATTTAAACATTCATACTGTGGGGAAGGGGAAATGAGGAGAACACAGCAATAAGTTACTGCAGTCAGTTACACAACCCAAAGATCAAACATATAAATTAAACAATTAAGTAGCAACAAAATGAACAAGACGAGAGTGGAACACAATCTGAGTATGAGAAAGGCACTGCTAGGTACAGTATTAAAGTGCAGATGACATCAGTTTGAAGGGTGAATAAGGCACTGTTGATTTAAAGTTGTTAACTGGGAGAAGCACCCTGAGCTGAAGCTCATTTCCAGGTGTGACCTGGAAGAAAGGGTATTAGGGAAGTTTGCAATAAAAAAACTGAAATAGTAATACAGGGAAGTAAAACAGAGTACAATAATATGAGTAGCTTATATAGGGTATGCTAAAATACAGGTAGACAAAAAATGCAGTAATACAAAACTACTGATAGAGAAAACTGGCAAGGTGTAACAACAGCATTAACCAATGAAATATGCCTGGGGGAGAGGAGAAGTAGAAAAGGAGGAAGGAAGAGAGTAAATACTAAAAGGGAGTGTAGAGAGAGGGACAAACTGAGATAAAGTCCAAAGGAAGTGCCTGTTAGTTGAGCAAGGGGAAGGCATTTTTTTTTGGGGGGGGGAGACATTAGCATTGGCAAAGGCAGGAGTCAGAGAAAAGAGTTGAGAGGGATAAGGCATGTTTTAGGAGAGAGACACAAGGGAAGTGTCTCATATGGGAGGGAGGGTGTTCCAAAGTGAGGACAGTCTGTAAGAAAACACAGCAGTACCAGAACAGGAGGAGGGCCTTGGGAGGGAGAAACTGTGGGTGTCACTAGATTGAAGAGGGTAGGAGGCCTCAGGGGAGGGAGACAAAAGTGAGGAGAGGTAGGAGGGTAAGGATCCAAACCAGTATTTAGAGATGGAAAACAAAGAGTGAAGTAGTCATCAGTGGTGTAGAGAGGTAAAGGAAAGGGACAAGCAGACAGAGCAGTGATATGTGTGTGAGGAGGGGCATTTAAAGCAAAGCGACAAAAAGCATTGTAGAGGGACTCAAGCCTAGCTAAAAGGGAGGATGAGGTGGTGCCTTACACTACGTCAGCATAGTCAATGGAGGAGATAATCATCCTGGTCAGGAGCTGATGCCGAATATTTAGGAAGAGGGAATCCTTGTTTCTATACAAAACACCCAGTTTAGGGTGAAGTTTTGCATGGAGTTGTTCAATGTGCTTATAGTAGTTTAGCTGGAGTCAAGCCAAACACCAGGTATTTGTAGTGGGGTACTATGTCGAGTAAGGAGCCACAAGGGTGGTGAATGTGAGAGGGAAGGAGAGGGGAGGGTGTGTGGTAAGTTTTTGAGGAGTTCTGAATGTCATAGACACCTTTTGACATTTACTGTACCTTGAGGAGGTTTTTGCAGAACCAATGAAGGACTGAGTGGAAGTCAGCTTGGAACTGGGAATGCACAACTGTGGTAGAGGGGCTGGAGGTGAACAGAACACTGTCATCCATGTGCATCTGTATGTTAATCATAGAGCATGCAGACGGGAGATCATTTAAGAAAATAAAGAATAGTATAGGGCCCAAAATGAAGCCTTGGGAAACACCTGTGTGGATCAGGAGAGGAGGAGAGAGGGGCTTTGCCAACACGGGCTTGTTGGGTTCATCCAGAGAGATAAGCATTTAATCAGTTTATAGATGTAGGAGAGAGGCCAGTGGAGGAAAGCTTGTTCAGTAGGAGGGGATGAGAAACAGAAATGAAAGCCTTAACAAGTTCAGTGAAGATGGCGGCAGTTATATGGCCTTGATCCATGCCGGAGAGGATGGAGTTTGTGACACAGAGTGAGGTAGTGGTATAGTGATTTGCCCTAAAGCCAGATTGAAAGGTGGAGAGGAAATCTGAAGAATTAAGAAACTCAGTGAGATGAGTAGGAGGTAGAAAGGGGGAATGGGGGGGGTAAGGGGGAAGGGACCCAAGCCAGAATTTGGAGATGAATGTGCATTGAGTGAGGCACCTGAGATCCAGGGAGGGAAAGAAGAAGGAAGAGTAAAGAGAGCAGTGGTAGGTTAAGTTCATGCAATCAAGGGTAAAGTGGCAGAAGCAGTGAAATAGAGGATCCAGTCTGGCTAGGGTGGATTTTGGAGCAGCACTGTAAAAAATGTCGCTGTAGTTAAAGATAGCAAGAATCATCTTCAAGATAATCTGACTGTGGGCAGGAAGTGGGATACTTGTTTTATTCCTGTAAAGCACACCCTGTATGGGGTGAGGTTTCTGGTGGATGGCATCCACATGAACTGAGAAATCAAGGTGATGATCCAGCCAGACCCCAGTTATTTAAAGGGTACGGAAAGAGGGAAGGGAGACTATCCTAGTTAGTCTCAGCCTTGTGCCAAAAGTCATAGAGAGTGTTTTTTTTTTGACATTGAGGGATGGCTGATCAGCCTAGAACCAATGCTGGATGTTGGTGAAGTCCAGCTGGAGCTGGGCCATGAGGTCAGAGGCAGAAGATCCAGAGATGCAGAGATGCAAAAGAACTGGCAGAGGAAACGTCATTCAAGAATATGGAGAATAGAATAGGGCCACAGATGGATACTTGGAGTATGCCTGAGTAGATAGGGAGAGGAGAGGATGAGGCATCACCAATACAGACAGTTTGAGACCTGCCCTCAGAGTAGGAGTAGAACCACTCAACTGAGTAGGCAGAGGACCTGCTTTATTTAGCTTCACCAGAAAGATAGTGTGGGCAACAGTGTTGAAGGCTTTGGCCAGGTTGACAAAAATGGCTGAGGTGACCAAGCCCTGATCTATACCAGAAAGGATAGAGTCAGTAAGTCACAAGAGGGAGGTCTCAGTGGAGTGGTACTTCCTAAAACCAGACTGGCAGGGTGTAAAAAAAGAGAAGGAATCAATGAAAGGGAAGGGTTGAGAGGGAACAAAGTGTTCTTTCAGTTTAGCCACAGTAGGGATGAGAAATATAGGGCAATAGTTACCAGGGTAGGGGTCATCCCTTTTGGGGTGAGGGACTGAAGCTATAGTGAAGGAAAGGTTTGGAAAGTAGGTGACAGGGAGAGCAATGGAAGGAGTGGAGAAAGACAAGAATTTAGGGTCAAGACCATCAGGTCCTCCACCTTTGTGAGGTTTGTTGTCTAGAGGGCTTTGAGGGAAGCAGAGGATGTGGTGGGGGAGAAGGAGAAGGGAAAGAAAGGGTGGGCAATGGTGGAGGGTTGAGGTAGGAGTGGAAGGGGAGAGGGGTGTGAGGAAAGGAGAGAAAGGACACAGGAAAGGGCACATGAGGTAAAAAAAAGTTGAAAGATGAAGCAATTTGGGCAGGGTCATATACAGGGGTGTCATCCACCGTGAGGATGCAGCGCAGAGTCAGAGGGGAGGAAAGGGTGTTAATGACCTTCCAGAACTTAAAGGAGTGGTTAAGGCTGTTCTGGAGTGTGGATGCAAAGTAGTCAGCCTTTGCAAGCCTAGTAGCTCTGGTAGAGGCATTCTAAAGGGTCCTGTAACTAGTATGGTCAAATGGGGAACCAGTGGACTTTTAAGTCCACCAGACAAGGTCACGTGCTCAGTGACAGGCCCACAACTAAGTTGAGATCCAAGGTAGATAAGAACCTTGGATCCTAATTTTTTCTCAGGGGGGCATGGTGAGTCCTAACAGTCATAAACTTGTAGCAGCTGAGAAGGGGAACTAATCAGAAGCTGCCAGGTCAGCATATAGGTAGGAAAGGTCCAGTGTTTGGAAGGATTGGATTTGTATGAATTTGGGGGAAGGGGAAGAGGTGTTTGGGATGATGTATCTTGCACACACAGTAGACCCTATGGTGTTCACTGAGGAATGGGTAGGGGTATAAGCATCCCCTATACAATGTGGGTGCAAGGAGAGGACCCAGGCCAGGAGGTAATGGTTGAGGGATTTGTGACTGAACCAAGTGTGATTAGAGATTAGTTGTGAGACCAGGAGGGACTTTATGTTTTGGCATAATTAGTGAATGGAGAGAAGGAGCCAATTAAAATTGAAGTCACCTATATGAAGTCACTGATAAAATAGTTCAACATAAAGATACAATGGAGTGAGTGGGTTAAAATCAAGTAATAATTCCTCTCACAGGAGGTTTGCCTTCAGATATTCATGGGGACGGGGGGGGCAGGTAACCCAGCAATGCAAGAAGTATGGCAGACCATACACTAGAAAATTAAAAAAAAATTACATCTGCCTGGTCACTTTGCTTAATAATTGAGAACTGTTAAAAGAAAAGTCAACATTTCTCTCACATTATGACCAGCATTATGACATCACAGTATGTAAACTGTTTTACTGCTACGGGAACACATGCTGCAATAAAGTAAAAAACATGAATTGAATGAGAACTGTTTATGAACAATGATCCTTGTACTGTAGTTTGAAAACCTATGAAAATATATTTTAAATCAGATGTAGTAAAATGCAACTGCATGTCTGTTCATTGCCTCCCTGCCATCCTCATTGTTTTCCTGTTTTTATTTGGTACTCTCCTCATTCCTCCTCCCCTTGCTTTTCATTGTATCTGGTCAAAGCCTTTTTCATGGCCCTCACTGCTTCTCTGACATTTTCCAGGAACCATATTGATCTCGTGTTCCTTGCTTCTTTTTTAAACAATTCTTGTGCATGACTGTTGCCTCAGTAAGAGTCCCCATGATTGCTCCCATCTTTCCTCTACACCTCTGATGCTGTCCACCCCTGTCAATTTGTCTCAGACCAGCTCCCTCATCCAGTTGAAGTCTGGTTTTCTGAAATCTATGACTTTATTTTTTGATAGGAATACTCTGGTCCCGAGGGCCAGCCTGAACCAAATTAAGTTATGGTTGATGGATCCAGTGGCTCCCATATCCTCACTCCACCCACCATCTCTGAGTTGATGAGCACCAAATCAAGAACGACTGACTGTCTAGTGGGTCCTTTAAACAGCTGCACCAGTAGTGGATCCAACATGGCCTGACTTCTAGTGCACCTGGACACTGGAATGTCCCAGCCAATATCTGGGAGGTTCCGATCACCCACCATCACCACTTCCCCTTTCTTAACTCCCCTTACCAGCTCTTCACCAAGATCTCTCTCTCTCTCTCTCTCTCTCTCTCTCCTTGTCATGGTGGTCTATAGATCACCCCCACCTGTATTTTATTATCTGAGGGCACCATGAGGTGAACCCACAGTGACTCTGTTTCCCCTCTGTTTCCCCTGATCAGTCCATCCTCTACAGCCTCTATGCACTCTCTGACATATAGGACTATGCCCCCTTTGCCTTTCCCTCTATCCTGTCTAAAAGTTGTGTAACCTGGGACTGACAAGTCCCAGTCTCTATTCGCTGAGGACCAAGTTTCAGTAATGGGTACAATGACAACCTCAGTTTCTGTCACCAATGCCTGGAGCTCACTGATTTTATTACCCAGATTCCTGGCATTAAGATAGACTCCCTTCCACTAACTCCATATCCTCTTTTGCTATTTTGTGATCATACACCTGCATTCCTTCCCATTCTCCTTACCTGCTTATTTTTCTTATTGCATGCAGACCCTGACAGCCTCCCCCCCTTTGCCTGTTCCACTATTCCTTTTTGAAACTCAGCCTTATTTATACCCACCTTACTGCTACCAATCCCCATTATAGGATGAGCACTAGCTAGTTCCCTTCCCCTCACACCCTTTACCATGTTTGCAATCGCCTCAGTGTCTCCTGCTGTCAGTTTAACTGTCTAATGTAGACATTAAACTTCTGCCCCAGTGCGCTGGTCCTATCTATTCTCAGGTGAAAACCATCACCATTGAAGAGCCTCTTGTCCCCAAAATTCCCCTCATTTTTCTCAAAGTGTACCCTTTCTCCTGACATAGTGGCTTTACCCACCCATTAAATTCCTCTGTCTCTCCTCTTTTTACTCTATCTTCCCTTCCCCTTCTATACACAGGGAGGACTTCAGAAAAGGCTAGGGAGGCTGAAGGTACCTGCAATCTGTCCTCCAGGGTCTTAAAGTTCTTCACTTACGCCACAAGCAGATTCACCAAATCATAGGTACCACGTGTACCAGTATCCCCAACTCATCCCTCCCCCTCCCTTTCCACTATCCTCCTTATTCTGTCTATGTCCTGGATGGCTGATGCCCTAGGAAGGCATCTAACCATTCCCACCACCCACCACTCCTACACCCCACCCCACCACCCTCTCTATTCCCCTAATCCCAGGTTGTCTCTTCCATTTCCTCTGACAGACACAAAATCCCCCCCCCCAGTGAATTCAGGTACCTGGGTCTCCTCCAGGGGTGCAAAGTGATTAGCCATTGGGATGGTGTGAGGTTGGTTGACCTCCTTGTGGCCTCCTTGTGACTTCCCCTGCCACACTTCCTGACTTACCCCTTTTCACCCCCCCAGGCAATTGGCCTCTGGAGGAGTGGGGGTGTGGGCTGTTTGCTCCAGCTGAGCCAATGCTGCAAGAGCTGCAGGAAATATATCTCTTCCCTTGCTGCTACTAGTTGACCATGGAGTGTTGCAAAGGTCATGTGGTAGGGGTGGTGACCATCCTTCAGAGTGTAATCCTGGAGAAGAGCATCACAAAGTCCAAAAAGTCCTGGTCAACAAAATTTAGTGAAGTTCCTGCAACTGACTTGTTCCTTGTTAAACCTCATCCTTATACTGATCCTTTCAATAACACATAGACTTTTGATACTAACCAGTTTTCCCTATCTATCTGGTACCCTTATGCTGGAACCAATCTGGCCTACCCTATGTATGGTCACTCAAATAGGGAAGCAGTTGTTACAAGTACACTTGATACACTCACTAACTGCACCAGCTATCTTAATTGGGGTCACTGAGATAGGGTGAGGCTATGGTACAACACAAGCAAACCTAACAAGCACATTTAACAAAACAATCTAGCTACAAAGAGGTCCCTAGATAGGATGAGGCTATGGTATGGTACAAGTGAATTTAACAGGCACACCTAACCATACTGTTTTGCTAAATAGGGTTACCTAAAAAAGGTGAGGCTATGGTACAATACTGTGACAACCCACCTCTCCCTCTGGGCTGAAACAGCTTTTAGAGAGGTGTGTGTCCTTGGGTATTCGCTGCCACCAGCCGGACTTTCCTTCCGGCACCTCTTTCAAGTGTACAAACTTGAATAATCACACGTGCAATTGCACAAGTTAAAGTCTGGTAGTGTGTCTCTTTCAGGTGGCGGATGCTACACAGAGTTTACCTTAGCCAGTGGAAAACCAAATCTTACCTTAGAAAATGACATCAGAGTCACAACTGTTGAGCAAATAAATAGCTTTTACTTAACAGAAAGTGCAATGAGCATTTACAGGAAATGTATTTACAACACAAGAGAATAACACTTATACAGGAAAAGTAAACAAATGTTTTTAAACAACAGATGGCAAAAAAAGAAGGCTATTACTGAAATATACTATCACTAAACTTACCCTTCCCTGTCCTTACAAGAGTCACTGGACCCTGTTCTAACTGCCAGCTCCCATGGACATACCAGGTAGGCTCCAAGCTTATGTTTCCCCTCACAGCTTCCAGGGCAAGAGAGCGAGTTCTCTGTCTTACAGAAGCTTATATAGTCTATGGAGACTAGGTCATTCCTATTCTCCCTTTAAATGCACCAACCACCTAACATGTATGTATTTAATTGTCCCAATCAGAGTGAACACCTATTGGTGACCAATTATATTCCCTTTTCAACTTAAGGTTATATTTGAATGATCCAATCCATTCAAACTGCCCTGTGTCCGTGTCTGCAAGGTCTGTGTGTGTCTGGAGATGTCCACTTGAGATTTATGACCCAGCTCTATCTCAGCAGCTAGGAATTCCACAAGTTGGTTGCTGCTGGAGGATTTCAGCCTCAGTGTATTTTTCCACACTGCTAAAAAATAAGGCATCTACAGAATCCAAACCATTAACTCTTTCCTTCCCATTTCTGTCACATCTCCCCCAGATAATGAAGGCGTGTCCCTTGGCTACCCCAAGTGACACAGCCGTTTCTGCAATTACTGGGAGTGCCCAAAGTATCCAGCCAGGCCATTAGCCCTGCCTAGATAGCCCATCTGCATTTGCATTTTGTTTGCCACTGTGATGCTGTATGGTCATGTTGTATGCCTGCAGTACCAAACTCCAACGTAGTAGTTTACCATTTTGTCCACTGGACCTATGAAGCCAAATCAGGGATTCTGATCTGTGACCACAGTAAATTCTCTCCCATATAGGTAGGGCTGCAGCTTCTGAAGGGCCCACACTATTCCCAGGCATTTCTTCTCAATTGTGGCGCCTCCTCTCTGGGCAAAGCCTTCGGCTGAGGTACACACAACTGGGTGCCCTCCCCTGCTGAGTAACTTGGCTCTAGCACAGCCTCAGCCCATGATCTGAGGCATCCACATGGACCATAAACTTTAAACTATAATTGGGGCTAGCTAATACAGCTGGGCTGCTTAAGGCCTTCTTTAGCTCCTGAAAAGCAACCTCACAGCCTTCTGACCACTTCACTGCATCTGGCTTCCCTTCTTGGTTAGGTCTGTCAGGGGCTTAGCCAGATCGCTATAGCGGGAACAAACCTGTGCAGTACCCTGCAGTCCCTAGAAATGCCCTGACCTGTTTCTTTGTGGTAGGAGTAGGCCAGGCCAGGATGGCATCAACCTTGGCAGGCTCCGGACGGATGTGTTCACCACCCACCCGGTCCAAGGTAGGATACTTCTGCCATACCTATCTGGCACTTCTCTGCCTTGACTGTCAGACCTGCCTTCTTTAACCTGTGGAACACATCCCGCACATTCCTGATGTGCTCATCCCAGGCCTGGCTGTATATGGCTATATCATCCATATAAGCCAATGCAAACTCACCTACCCCCAGACAGAATGCGATCTACAGGCCGTTGAAAGGTTGCAGGTGCATTCTTCATTCCGAATGGCATTACCTTAAATTCATATAAACCAAATGGAGTAACAAGCGCTGATCTTTCCCTGGCATAGGGGTCAGAGGTACCTGCCAATAGCCCTTTGTTAGGTCTATTGTGGTCAAATACTTAGCTCCCCCAGTCGCTCCAGGGTCTCATCTGTTCTGGGCATGGGATAAGCATCAGACTCCGTGCAGCTGTTAGTCCGGTAGTCCACATGAGAATTGTGTGGTGCCATCTCTTTGGGGATCAGTACCACGGGTGATGCCCAGGGGCTACTAGATTCCTGGATTACCCCAGTTCCAGCATCTCTTTGAGCTCCTCTTTCACAGTCTGCTTAACATGCTCAGGTACCCTGTAGGGGACTGTTTCAGGGATCCTGGTCCCTGTATCCACATGGTGCTCTGCCATCGTGGTGTACCCTGGTTTCCTGAACATGTCTTCAAATTCTCTCAGCACACCCTAATTTCTTGCACCTGGGCTGGTGTCAGCTGTTCCGAGAGGGTAAGGCTGTCCACAGAGGGATGCACCCTGGCCTCCCCAAGTAGGTCCACCAGTGATCTACCTCAGCTTCTCCTCTGGAGCACTGCATACAGCGAGTACCATTTCCTCTCTGTCATGGTAGGGTTTCAGCATGTTAACATGATACACCTTTCGCTTGCATCTCCTGTCCGGGAGCTCTATCATGTAATTGACGCCACTAACCTTTGGACAATGGAGAATGGCCCTCCCATGCTGCCTGTAACTTATTCTGTCAGACAGGGATGAGTGCCATCACTCGCTGTCCCACCTCATATTCTCTGGCTCGGGCCCCACGGTCATACTCAGACTTTCTGTGCTTGAGTGGCCAGGTGCTCCTGAGCAAACCCCATGAGCTCCCTAAGGTGGGTCCTGAGTTCAGGACATACTCCACAACAGACTCCCTTGGGAGGCATGGTCACCTCCCATTCGTCCCGAATCAAATCTAGTGGCCCCGCACCCCATGACCAAACAGGAGCTCGAAGGTGAGAACCCTGTGGACTCCTGTGGACTTCCTGTATGCAAATAGGAGATGAGGCAAATATTTGTCCCAGTCTCTCTTATGCTGGTCACAAAGTCCTTAGCATGGTCTTAAGGGTTGAATTAAATCGCTCCACTAGACCATTAGCTTGGGGATGGTATGGGAGGTTTTGAGCTGCTTTACCCCACACTTCTCCCACAAACTACTCATTAATCCTGACATAAAATTGGCACCCCGGTCTGACAGTATCTCCTGGGAAAGCCCACCCGCTAAATATTTCCAACAGTGCATCTGCCACTGGTCCTGCCTCAGAGGATGTTAGGCCACTGCCTCTGGGTATCTAGTGGCATAGTCTACAACTACCAGGATATACCGCTTGCCAGTGTGACTTGGGGTGCTCAATGGCCCCACTATGTCCACTGCTACCCACTTGAAGGGTTCATCAATGGGCAGGGGCACCAAAGCTGTCTTGGCCTTGTCCCCATTTTCCTACCTGCTGGCACTGTGGACAAGTCTGGCAATAATTTGCCACATCCTTGCCAATACCAGGCCAGAAGAAATTGTTGGTGAGGCGCTTTTGTGCGCCTCACTCCCCAAGTGCCCTGAAAAGGGATATCATGTGCAAGGGCCAAAGCTGCTGACGGTGAACCTTAGGACTACCAGCTGCTGGAGTACCTCACCAGCTAGCCCTTCCTCTGTTGTACATTCTCTGTATAACAGCCCATTGTCCCAGTAAATGGACTCTTTACCCCCCTGAGAATGCTCATCCCTATGAGCTATTTCCCTCAGTTTTTCCAGGGTAGGGTCAGTTCACTGTGCAGCACTCAGCTGCCCTCATCTGACCCTTCCCAGTGCCCCTTCTGAAGGAAGTCCTGTGGGTTCCTCTATTTGTGACTGGGGTTCTGGACTGCATCTTCTAGCCAGCCCCTCCCCTGTGCTGGACACTTCCTCAGCTGCTGAGGGTGTGGCTGGACCACCCAGAGTCAATCCCTCTTCCCCCTCAGAAGTTTGCCCTTGTGCCTGACTACGAGTTACAACACACACCAGTTTTTTACTGGGGTCCAAATCCTTCCCCACAATCATACTTACAGGTAGGTCCTCTACAACTCCCACCTCCTTTTCTCCATGGCCCCCTTCCCAGCTCAGGAAGACTCTAGCCATTGGTAATGGGACTGGTGGCCCTGTGAATGCCCGAACCTTGAGTATTCCCAGGCACGATCTGCTCTGCCCGAATGAGATCTTGCCTTACCAGGGAGATGTTAGCACCTGTGTCCCATAGTCCCTGTGTTACTATTCCATTAACTGTAATGGGACGCAGATTCTCATCAGAGGAGAGTGGTTCTTCAGACTGGACACACCCTACAAACACACCAGTGCCCTTTTGATCATCCCTGCCCCAATATCTCTGCACCTTAACCAGTTTCTGAGGGCAGTTATATCTCAAGTGTCCACTTGATTGCAAATATGACATTTCTTGGGACCTATTTCTTGAGTCCCCTTAGAACCAGAGGGCTCTACTTTGGGCTCAGGTGCAGGCTGGTTTCCTTTGGGCTGCCCCCCATGGGATCCCTTATACCCATGTGCTGCCCCATACCATAAGACTTACATTGTGTGTGTGGCCGGCTAGACAGATACTCGTCAGCACTTCCTGCCACCTCTGTGGAAGAGGCGCATGCCCTGTCTATGAGCCATACACGCATGTCCTCAGGTACAATTTTAGGAATTGTTCTCTCACCATACATCTTTAATCAGTTCCACAGTAGTTGCTTTAGCCCCCTCCATCCACCTATCAAGGTAAGTATACAGTTTAACCTGCAGTTCTGCATAACTGTCTTCTGGGCTTTTCTTTAACTCCCTAAATTTTCTTCTATAAGCCTCAGGAGTTAATTCAAAACATTTCAACAACACTGTTTTTACTTTATCATAATCAGCATAGTCTTCATTACTCATTTTAGCAAATGCATTCAGCACTCTCCCCGTCAGCAAGGGTGTGAGATAAGTTGACCAGGAAGCCTTATTTAATTGTAATTGATTACATACTCTCTCAAATGACCTTAAAAATAAATCAAGGTCATCTCCCTCTTTAAACTGAGGGAACAATTTAGAATTCATTTTGGCTTCATGAGGTAAACTCACTCCACCATTACTCACGGTTTGCTGACTGCGAAGGGTCATCATCTCCTTCTCGTGCTGTCGTTCCTTTTCTCTTTCTTCGCGTTCTTTCTCATTTTCCTGACGTTCTTTCTCTCTGTCTTCACGTTCCTTCTCTTTGTCTTGGCGTTCTTTCTCTCTGTCTGCCAGTCTCTTTTCTTCAAGTTCTGTCTCTGCTTCCTGTCTTCTTGCTTCTGCTTCCAACCTTCTTGCTTCTGCTTCAGCATCCAGTCTTTTCACCTCCAATGCCTTGTCTTGCAGCAATAGCTGCAGTCGCAGTGCCTCAAGCTGGTTTGGGGGGTCTGCTGCCTCAGTTCCTGACTCACCCCCAGTGACAGTCTGCTTCAGATCATGTGCCAAGAGAGTAGCTATGAGGTCTGCCTTTTTCTTCTGCTTTAGACTTTCAGGCTGAATCCCCTTTTCCTGGCACCTTTCAAAAAGCTGTGTTACAGTAAGTGAGTCATACTCCGTGGAGCTCATTCTCTACTGCTACACTTTACTGTGCTATCTAGAAACAAATAAAACTGTTGTACAAATGTATCCTCTTGTATCCTGTTTTGCAATGCTAAGGTAACTGTTCCACTGGCAAACTCTGTATCTCAGTGTGCTATGCAGTCCGCTATCCTCATCCCACCACTGTCAACCAATATGTGACAACCCACCTCTCCCTCTGGGCTGAAACAGCTTTTAGAGAGGTGTGTGTCCTTGGGTATTCGCTGCCACCAGCCGGACTTTCCTTCCGGCACCTCTTTCAAGTGTACAAACTTGAATAATCACACGTGCAATTGCGCAAGTTAAAGTCTGGTAGTGTGTCTCTTTCAGGTGCGGATGCTACACAGAGTTTACCTTAGCCAGTGGAAACCAAATTCACCTTAGAAAATGACATCAGAGTCACAACTGTTGAGCAAATAAATAGCTTTTACTTAACAGAAAGTGCAATGAGCATTTACAGGAAATGTATTTACAACACAAGAGAATAACACTTATACAGGAAAAGTAAACAAATGTTTTTAAACAACAGATGGCAAAAGAAGAAGGCTATTACTGAAATATACTATCACTAAACTTACCCTTCCCTGTCCTTACAAGAGACACTGGACCCTGTTCTAACTGCCAGCTCCCACGGACATACAGGTAGGCTCCAAGCTTATGTTTCCCCTCACAGCTTCCAGGGCAAGAGAGCGAGTTCTCTGTCTTACAGAAGCTTATATAGTCTATGGAGACTAGGTCATTCCTATTCTCCCTTTAAATGCACCAACCACCTAACATGTATGTATTTAATTGTCCCAATCAGAGTGAACACCTATTGGTGACCAATTATATTCCTTTTCACCTTAAGGTTATATTTGAATGATCCATCCATTCAAACTGCCCTGTGTCCGTGTCTGCAAGGTCTGTGTGTGTCTGGAGATGTCCACTCGAGATTTATGACCCAGCTCTTATCTAGCAGCTAGGAATTCCACAAGCTGGTTGCTGCTGGAGGATTTCAGCCTCAGTGTATTTTTTCCACACTGCTAAAAAAATAAGGCATCTACAGAATCCAAACCATTAACTCTTTCCTTCCCATTTCTGTCACAAATACAAACAATTGTTTTTATTTTATTTATTTATTTAATTTGGACAAACGCCTTTGAACACATAAACTCATTTACAAAGGTTCCACATGGGTTACAAACCATAAGCATACATGTAAGTTCTACAACATGAAGAGCAATAACAACGATACAGCAAACAACAGTCAAATATTGAGCAGGGCTTGCATCAACCCTCTACTGAAGTCCCCAAATAGGATTTTTGAGGATTCTGAAGCACAAAAATAAAAGCAGTGCTTCGACACTGACCCTGTATATTGAAAGGTTTGCACTGATATCGTTAGCAGAAAAAGTATCAGATAATGTTGTACAAAGTCACTCCAGAAATTTCTGACTGCAAATTTTCTGGCCTGACCTCCTACATTTGAAGCAGAGGGTCAAACTAACCCCTGCTTTACTAGTGCTTATACAAGCCCTGTTGAGTTACAGTACATTACAAATATACATACTTTTTATTTTCATTACAGAGGTAGCAGCAAGCAGAGCTTTGTCAGAAAGGAGAAGAGGAAGAGGCTATAGTGGGGTTAGGCATGGGGTCATAATGTCGCAAGACATTATGCCACATGCAAAATCGCACTGCCAATATGACATGATATTGTCACGCAGCATAATTCTTTTTTCTGGGGGGCTCCATCCCCCACACCCCCTGTTACGGGGGGCTGTGCCCCCAGACCCCCCCCACTAAAGATTCTCAACTCCAGGGGGTCCAACTTGGGGAGTGTACAAATCGTGAAAAAACAATGTCTGGAACTGGGAATCAAACCCGGTTCCAGATGCAGTGTTTGAGTTCCTGCTGCTGTGACTCAGTCCAGTGAGCCATGGCAGCTGCTTGGTGGAATCCACTCCCAGCAGAGGTCTTATCCTCTGCCTGGGAGTGTGTGAATGGTGCAATACCATGTACATCAGTATACATGGTATTGCACCATTCTCTGTCCTAGACAGTGCTCTTCCGGGTTAGCTATAATGTTGTACACTATTAAGCATACAACATTATGACCCGGTAGGGTGGGGTTATAGGCAGCTACATGAGCATTGCCATTGTGGTTGGAGAGTGGGGGATCAAGGGCATTGACAGATGACCAGGGGTCCAAGAATATGTCTAAGCTGCTCCTTAAATGGTCGAATCTTTCATTTTGTTCTGTTTTTATTTTATACTGAAAGGCATGGGAACAAGAATGCCCATTTTCACAAGAGTCCAGTTATGATCAAACAAAACTTACAATTACATAAATAAATAACATCAATGACAAACATAACATTCAATATACAATAAAGTAAAATCAATTAAAACATTTATATACAGAAATAGTTAGTAAATAGATTTTGAAGAATCTCTTAACAGTTGATATCTTTGTACAATTGATTATGTGCTTGGTAATCTATTGCAAAGTTTTATGGCCATGAAATTCATTGAGTTTTGAGCAAAAGATGTATAGTACAGAGGAACTTGAGAAGAGTTTCTACTTTGGGTTCTTGTGTTGACAGTACCAGCATTTTTTGGAAATAGTCTCACAATACAGTCAGATACATGATCTAAAAAAACCTTGTGCAGAAAAATCGATGATTTAAAATTAAATGTTTCAGATATAGATAAACAACAAAAAAAACTATAAAGTTGACAGTGATGCATCTTTTATGAAAGACCAGTAGCAAAATGAACAATGTTATTAAAGGAAAACTGCACATTGGTATCATTTAAATTTTATTTGTTTACATGCCAAAAAACAGCTCCTTTCATGTAGCTATTAGAGCTATATATGTTACCTTTAGTTTTCACTGTTCATGGTAGCCCCCGTGACTGCCCTGGGGGTTTCCATTTTATGGTTGTTGAAATTTCATTGTCCATGAGAACTGCATTAGCATATGAGAACATGATGTCAGATCAACCATTTGTATCATTTATCTCTGCGCTGAAAAAACAAATACCCTGCAAAAACTCTCTAGAAACACATGAACTGAATGAAGTTTAAAGGGAAAACCCCTGCATTACTACTCAGATAGTTTGCAAAGCTCACTGAAGGTTAAAGTGGTATTTCATACTTTCTTGCAGCTTTTTTCTTTGAAGACTAATTAAGCAGACAGGGGTCTTTAAAGGTTGAATACGCATCATGTTCTCATATGTTAATGCAGCTCTCAGGGACAATGAGATTTCAACAATCACCAAATGGAGCCTCCCAGAACAGTTACAGGGCCTAGTATGAAGTGTGAAAACAGACTAAAACAGCTGTGTGCATCTCTAACAGCTACATGAAAACAGATGTCTGTTGACATGGAAACAAATAACATGTAAAAGATATGAGGGTGTAGTTTTCCTTTAAATGTAGACCTAAATTTGGCAGTCATTCTTTCAGATTAATAGGAATATAGTATTGAACCATAGTCCATGACTGAAATTAATAAACTATGAGTGAGGATGAACATGGTTTCAGAGGTAAGATATAAATTGATTCACTATAACAACACCAATCTTTTATGAAACTTACCAATTAAATGTATTATGCGTTGCTCGAATGAGAGTCAAGAATCAGGAGAAGATATTTAAATTCAGTAATCTGTTCACATACCTCTCAACCTTTTGTCCCCAAAATGTGGAACATTGCCTCTCAAAATGTGGAACAAATGAGCAAAATGTGGAACACTTAATCAAATCTTTACCTAAGAAGCTCAAACATTGTTAAAATGTTGCCTTTATGTTCATAAAGTCTGTTATTAACCGAATAATATATTTTGTTGCATCATTTACTATGGATTTTTGCTTTAAAATGTTGACTTTGAATGTGGAACAAGTCCTCACAATGTGGAACAGGGAGCTTTTATGAAGTAAAATGAGGAACGTTCCTCATAATGTGGTACAGTTGAGAGGTATGCCTGTTCAATTAGATTTCTAGCATTATCAAAAAGTACAAAGTCATTAATAAGAATTTTTCTTGGACTTGAAAAAATGATTGTTTTTATTTTAAGAAGATTCAAAACCAGTTTATGTGTATCGAATCAAGTATATAAAGAACTAAAATCCAGATCCAGAACTAAAACCCTTTTTTTGAAGGTTTGAGATATTGTTCCCTGACAAAACAAAAGAGCATTATCTGCACACAAAATAAGTTCAGTGTGCTGACAAATATTGGAAAGAGAGTTAACAAAAATTGAATACAAAAGGAGTCCAAGAATGGACTCCTGTGGGACTCCACATCTCAAAAAAGACTCTTTGTAAGACTGACAATTGATTAAAGTTCTTTATGACCTGTTTTGCAAATGATGATCAAACCATATTTTGACTTCATCTGATATACTAACATTAGACAAAATGTTTAGTAACTTACCATGATCCATAAATCAAATGCCTTGGTGAGGGCCACAAAAGCCGAGACAACATATTTGCCATCATCCAGAGCTTTATATGTTTGGCTGATGAACCTCACCAAGGCAGTTTCAGTGTTATGTTTGGATCTAAAATAGAGCCCAGATATACTTATCAAGATGTTCGGTAATCTGATCAGATACCACTTTCTCAAAAAATTTTTGGTAACGGTGCTAAAAGGGAAATGGGACAATAATTATTTAAAATAGACCTTGTACCTGATTTATAAATTGGCCTAAACAATGGCACATTTCCACTTTGTTGGAAAAACACTGTAACAAAGAGAATGGTTAAATAATTTTGATGGCTGTATAGAAATTGACTTGCTAATTCTTCTAAGTATCCTAAAGTCAATATTGCTAAGGCTAATATGCGGTCTAGGATTCATTTTGGTAATATACTGCAATACATCATTGGAAGTAAGAGCAAGGAAATTAAATTTAGGTACTCTGGAAGCTGTAAATTTTGAAAGAAATTCTCCTGTCCTGAATCATACATATATTTAAAAGGATCAGAGGGAATTTGAGACATAGGTCTATACTTGTCTAGATTGGAGAAGTGTAAATTAAAGGCATCAGCAACTTTAGTGGGATAAGTAATAAGAGAGCCTTTTAAATCAATTGAAAATGTTTCAGATTTTTTTGATCTTCCCATCAGTGAATTCAGAGTGCTCCAAGTTGTTTCTGAATTCCCTCTTTCTTCATTCACTTTCCTTTTAAAAAAAAAAATCAGTTTTAGCAGTTCTAATTGCAGATTTGCATTTATTGCATGCATTTTTATACTCAAATAAATGTGAGTTATGTTTGTTTTTTCTATATTTATTCCATAATTTATTTCATAACATACTCTTACTTAGGCTTAGTATGGATCCTGGGAGCTCATTTAGCCACTGACAGGCTCTAACTGCAAAGGCTTGTGATGCTTGTGATGTTTTGTAGAATGGAATGTTCAGGATGTTTTTGGCAATGGTTCTAGTGGGGTAAGGCTTTCAGTGAGGTGCTAGAAGGTCCTGTACCTTAGTAGGTAAGAGGCCCATCTGGACTTCAGCAAGGCTTTTGACATTGTACCACTCAGGAGGCTGATAAAGCAATTAAGCAGCTTGGGGGTGGGGAAGGTGGGATCCAAAGTGGTGAAGTGGGTTACAAGCTGCTTAATTGGTAGGAGACAGAGGGTGGTATTAAACAGCATTCACTTGAGTGATGGAAGAGTGACAAGAAGGATGCCACAGACCTCAGTACTGGTACCACCAGTCCTCTTCAATGTCTTCATAAGTGACATTGCTGAGAAACTGGAAGGGAAGGTATGCTTTTTTGCAGATTATAAAAAAAAATCTGTAATAGGGTGCACATTCAGGAGGGGGTAGAGAGAATGAGCAGGTAAAGTTGAGGAGTGGTCTCAAGTATGGCAGTTCAATGCCAAAAAGTGCAAAATCATGCACCTAAGGCATAGAAATCCAAGTGCTGAGTGTTGACTAGGGGAAGAGGTACTGACAGTTACTAAATAGGAAAGTGATAATGGGGTAATCATATCTGACTATGTCAAGGTGGCAGGGCAATGTAACAAAGCAGTGGGTAGAGCTAGTGGGATGCTAGGGTGTATAGGGAGGGGTATATCCAGCAGGAGGAGCAAGGTGGTGTTGCCATTGTGTCACTTACTAGTGAGACCCCACCTGGAGTACTGTGCCCAGTTTTGGAGGCTGCACCTCAGAATGGCCATAGACCAGATGGATGCATCCAGAGGAGGCAACTAAAATTGTGCAGTGGTTCCATGAGAAGCCCTATGAGGAGAGACAGAGGGATCTAAACATGTACACCCTGGAAGAGAGGAGGGTAAGGGATGACATGATAGATACCTAAAAATACCTTGCAGGGGTGAGCAGAGCACAGGTGGAAAGTCTCTTTCAATTGAGAAGGCACACCAGGACCAGTGGGCATGTGATGAAGCTGGAGATAGAGTAGTTTAAGAGAGATGTGATGAAATATTTCTTCTCTGAAAGGGTCATAGATGCTTGACACAGACTCTCATCAGAAGTGATGGAAGCAAAAACAGTGAGTAACTTTAAGCATGTGTGGGATAGACATAGAGGTGTATTAGAAAAAGAGGCAGGGAGGTGGGAGGATCACTGGATACCAGGTAGGTTCTGTGGAGAAAGAAAGGCAAGGAACATCTGGGCAGACTGGGTTGGCCAAATGGTCTGATTTTCATTATTTTTTAACACTGTATAATGCAAATACAGTGCATCCTGTGATTTAAATGTGTATGTTTATTCCCCCCTCACTCGGGTTTGGGGCTACTTTTCACTTTTTTTTTTTCAATTCAAAGCTTATTAAAGTAATTGAATTGAAATAAACGACAGATATACTTATACAAAGTCCCTTCAACATTAGAATCATACATCAGTCTGAGTCTGTCTTCCCCCACCCTATCCGCCCACAACTAGTTACCCAGCCTTCTAATACATCATCGCTCTAGCCCCATTCCCCCATATCCTTATAGCACAGACAAGTTGGTGAGGGTAATATACATTGGGTACATGTGTACAGCAGCAAGAAAACAATTATATAGAGTATAATGTATACAAAAGGTCCCATATCTTCTTAAATCTCTCTAATCTATTATTTAAATTTGCTATAGCCTTTTCTGTTCTAAGGTTCGCAAGAAGTTCAGTCAACCATTCTCCATAAGTGACTTCAGTTTGGTCCACCCAATGTCTAAGCACTATTTTCCTAACTGACATGGATATCAGAGCCATGTGGTATTTTCTGATAGAGAACCTAATATCTGCAAAATTTCCTAGGATGCAAATTCTGGGCTTGAACAGGCTATCCAAGCCTAGAATGGGGTCGGTTTTATGCTGGATAGTCATCCAAAGTGGAATTATTTTGGGACATGACCAGAAGATATGATATAATGTACCTTCATGTTTAGAGCATCTTACACATAGAGACGAGAATGTCAGTCCAATCTTTGCCATTTTTTGCAGGGAAAAGTATAAATTATGTAGAATATGCATCTGCATAAGTCTCAGTCTATCTTGGGTTACAAATTTATGAGAGTTAAATCAGAGTTCAGGCCAGTTGATCTTATAATCAGGGAAAAGGGTTGACCAATAATTGGCTGATCCGAAACACTCTGGATATAACCTTTCAAACAATGTTCTGTAAATTTTGGAGACTGCTTTTGGTTGACCCACCATTTGTGAAATTTCTTTTAGTAAAGAAGGGCAAGACATAGATTCAGGTTTTTGCCCAAAAACTTTTAATAAAAGGTGTCGCATTTGGATAATTCTAAAGAAATATTTATTTGGAATCTTAAACTTTTGCTTAATACTTTGACCTGATAAAGATGTCCCACCATCTCCTATAAGATTATAAATTGGTATTCCCTTTAATTGTGGGAACCAGTTTGGGAAGATAACTTTGTCCTCTATCTTGAAATTAGGGTTTCCAAATGGGGGTTGATTTATGTCCCTTTTATTGTTGTATTTAAGAAAACAGCAGAGTTGGGAGTGGACCTTGATTGATAGAGCTATGGGAGTGTTTTTTAACTTGCTGGGGAGGAGTTTTTCCTTGATATGAAAAATGGCTTCTGGCTCTAGTCCGCAGGAGCGGATTTGGGTTAACTCCATTTTGACTCAAGACGGGGGGTGGTGTGTGGTTTCAGGTGAGAGCCATCTCAAGTATTTATTAATGTGGCTAGCCCAGAAGTAAAGCCCAAGATGAGGCAGGCACAAACCTCCTCTCAGCTTAGATGCCGCTAATTTACAGAACGCAGTTCTGGGGGTCTTATTAACCCAGATAAATTTTACCAAAAGGCTGTGTACCTTCTTAAACCAAGATAAAGGTAGCCAGGTGTTTAGCAGTGAGAGGGGGTAGAACAGGCATGGGAAGACATTCATTTTAAGTAAGTTGACTCTTCCCCAAAAAGAAAGTGGGATGGAGGCCCATCTGTTGAGGTCTTATGTTATCAAGTGAACCAGAGAATTTAAGTTTAATTTGAGAGTACGTCCAGGATGCCTGGATAGCTCAATGCCTAAGTATCTTAGTGTTTCCTGTTCTCAGGCGAGCCCTAATTTCAAAATATCCACTTTAAAGAGTTTGTGGTTAAGGGGAAAAACAATTGTTTTGTTTATGTTTAATTTATAATTAGAGACTTGGCTAAAGGATTTTATAATAGTTAACATTGGGGGAATAGAAGAAACAGGGTTCGCTAATTGAAGGAGAAGATCATCTGCATAGGCCGAGACTTTACTCTCACATGGATGTATTGGGATTCCTTGTACATCTGGGCAAGCTTGCAATTTATGGATTAGTGGCTCTAGATATATATTAAAAAGTAAAGGGGGAAAGGGGGCACCCTTATCTTGTTCCTGAATAAAGGTTAAAGGGTTCTGAAGTGATCCCATTCCCTGACACTCTAGCAATTGGGGATTGATACAGGGATCTGATCCATTCCTGGAAAATATTGGGGAAATTGAAAGCTTTTAAAGTCTGAAATAGGTATTGCCAATTCACCCTGTCAAAGGCCTTCTCGGCATCCAGAGAGATCAAGGCAGCTGGGTAAGGGGCATCTCTTGATGCCAAGAAGACATGAGACAGGGTGCGAAGGTGATCCAATGAGGATCTGCCCATCATGAAACCCACCTCTTCAGGACCAATAATGGAAGGGAGTATTAAGGTAAGATGGCATGCTATTAATTTGGATAATATTTTGACGTCTTAGTTCAGCAGGGAAATAGGCTGGTAGTTTGAGACCAGCTCAGGTACTGTGACGGCTTGGGAATGAGAACAATAACAGCTTCAAAAAGAAATGTGTCAATCTGAGCTCTGGAGAGTATGTACTGGTAGAGGGGAAGCAATAAGGGGGACAATTGATGTCTTGAATTTTTGGTAGAAATAAGCAGAGTACCTATCTATCCCAGGGGATTTATTTAAGGGTAGAGTATGGATTAATTCATATATCTTTCTATAAGTGATGGAAGAGATTAAAGCTTTTTGCTGATCCTTGGTAAGACTGGATAAATTGGCCTTCCTTAAATAATCATCCAATTTAATCCAGGATGGGGCGTTTGACATGGGTCCATATAAGTTTGTATAATATTTGGTAAACTCAGCTATAATTTCATTTGTGGCTGTCTTCAATGAGCCATCTGATTGAAGGGGCTACTTTTCTCAAAAAAAACAGTATCCCATCAACAGGGCACCTCAAAGTGTAGGCGCCAGTGATAGGGCATGGGGAATTGCAGTGCATGGGAGTTTTGGTCGCCGTGCAGTTGGTGCATGGTGCTGAGAGCACCTTCTGTCTCCCTCCCCCTCTTGCTCCTTCCCTCAACATTACCCTTCTCACCCATATGGGGAAGAAGGAGGGAATTATATATACTGGGAGGCAGGGGGTGCAGCCCCCGCATTATGGCAGCATGGGTGATATGTAGATGGCACCATTGACAGGAGCCCTCTTTTCCTGCAGCCACTTGTCTGTGATCCTATTGCTGGCACTCTCTTTGTTTTCGCCCTAAAGTGGGAGAACACAAAAAAACAAATGAATGCAGTTTCACTTGTTAAATCAGTTAAAGTTTCCTGTTTCATTCATTCATTCAAGAAATGTTTACCTGTTACCCATTTCATAAGTGCAATAAGACACTCCTGGGCAGTAGTTGTAATAGATTAAATACCCTCCCAGCTGCAGAAGGCTCTTGGCATGCACCTGTTTGGGTGTTTAATTCATGAGAACCACCTTCCTGTTATGCCTTATGCTTATGTACCACGCTGCCACCTTTGTTATGGATGCTTACGATGTCATGCAGGGAGAAGCTGTTCCTTACTATTGTACACAGCAGGTAGGCAAAGCATTACACTTTTTTATACCACAAGAAATAGAAATGGTGGCAATGTGCTATTAATATAAGGCATACTCAGTCAGGAATTTGTCAAGACTACACAGAACATTAAAAATTCACACTTAGATAACTAAAGTCACTACCTTAACTGATGAGGGACTCTGAATGTAAACATAACAAACGTATAGTTTAATCCCTCTGTGCAGTTACTGAAACTTGTACTGTCATTATTGTTTTTTCTTATCTAGCTGGTGCACTACTGTTACAGTTTTCAATAATTGTAACCACCCCCCCCCCGCCATAAACAGAATGTATCAGTTAAGTTGGAATGTTTCTCCACTACTTGCTTTATCAACAGCTGGAAATGCTCATCATGAAGTTTCTAGTTAAACCCAGCTTTAGCCCCCCTTGTATTTCAAATGCAATAAATTCAACCAAGTTGAACCTTTACATATTGTTCACTAAAAGGAACTACTTTCCAAGTTTCAACATTGTAGGTTTTCCAGATTCTAATAGAGCTGGCACTTCACCAGTTTGAGTTCAGGATCAGATCCCTTTTAAAGGATTAGAACTGAGCACAGAACACCCAACTAATTATTTCTGAGAGTTTTGTGAGACAGAAATATTAGTTCAAAAATATTTCATAGAATTAGTTTAATCTAAGACATGTCTTCACTTTCTAGGGTATACTGTTTTCTTTTGTTCTCTTTGATTGCTTTGCTTCATTTTGCTGACCACCCTATAACGTATTTTGTAATACATTGTGTGAAAGACATTTTGCAAGGGGGGATTACAGTCATACATAAAAGACAGTATAAATCCCATAATAATTACTGGTTAGGATCGATTGCAACCCAAAGCCAGTCCCTAAATGACCCTTTACGTATGCTGCATTGCACACACTAGTGAGTAATAAGGAACTGCCTCACTCTCAAACACAAAGCTGAAGACAACACATGATAGCTGCAGGAAAAATGTATTTTTGTTTTTGATGGACTCTATTACAAACAGCTGACCACAGTTCTGTCACAAGTAATTGTAAAAATTAAAAACTGGACATCATATTAGGCATCCCGAAATGCCAAAGCCCAACACCCAGGAACCCAAAAATTACATCCAGACAGTTGTTATACCGACATTTGGGAAATGCCCACAGTGAAGTTGGCAATCAAAGATAAGGGGCGTGTGGAGGTTGAAGTCCCCCTGAAACATAGAAAAAAACTCCACCGCTGGCCATTCATGACTGTCAGGATATAATTTTTGGGCCCCTGGGTGTCGGGATTTGGCATATCGGCATTTCGGGATGCCGTAGTGTATCTGTGAAAACCTGTTTGTTTAGTTGTTTTTTATTTTGTTTTTATTGCACATCCTCAGTGTATGTCAAAATACATATTAGACACTGTTATTCATACATTGGCCTGTATTCATGAACACTGCCATCTACACCCAAACTGAGCATAGGAACAGGTGCACACCCAAGGAGGCAGCAAATCAAGCAGAATTCACCAATGCCCCTACACCCAGATAGTGTGGTGCATAGGGGTGCAATGGAACATGCAGAGCAGGGCATTGGAGGGACTGCTAGAGGCAGGAATGCCCCTTGGCCCCACCATATAAGGTGATCCTCACTGCCAGGAATGCAAAGCAGTGCAATGCTCAGGCACATAAGTGCTTATGGAGATGCTGACATGGTAGCAGTGCTTCATAACATGCAGGGCTGCAGTCATAGGTGTCACACCAGCAATGTGACATTCACACCAATGTCCCATGGATGCTGGTGTAGGGGGCATGTGGCCATAGACTGTAAAGACAGTAGTGCATGCACCTGTCCGGTATGGGCACAGTAAGTGTGTGTAGGAAAGGAATGTGCACTGCACAGTACTAGTTGCTAGTACTGTCCATTGTTTTACCAATGCAAGCCAGCCCTGAGCATAGCATCGCTGCTGCCATGTCCACAATGGCTTGAGGTTCCCAACCTGCATGTGACTGGGATGGACCTCACCACATGAACTACTCTGAAGGGGCTCATCTGTGATTCAATGGAAGTGTGACTCATGCCCAGGTGTGTACCATACCCCATCAGTATGCATGGAGTGTCACCACCAACCCCTGTTCCCTGCCAGTGATTGGCCAGCATGCCCAGTGTGGGTGTGGTGTTCATGGGGACACAACAGATTTGTGCTGCTGGGCAAATATCTTCAGTGTGATCAGGGAGATGAACAGAGCCTGGAGTCAGAAGCTGTACAGTCACCACCATTGCAGGGGCAATATCCCTGACTCTGCAAGTGTAATTCATGGATACACTGTCTTCAGGGAAGACAGACTCTCAAAAAAATGGAGGGGGCTGTGCCCTTTACTTAAAAGAGTCCATCACAGGTCATGCCCTGACCATGTCCATCCCTGAGCATGACATTCAGGTCCTTGCCACCAAGGTACTACTCAGAGTGCATAACAAGGTCCTGACTGTTGCCTCAGTCTATATTCCACCCAAGCTGACTAATTTGGGCCTTCTCTCCGTTCTCGACTGTATCAGCTCCCTAAATCAGAACACAAACGTTATCATGCTTGGCGACTTCAATGTCAACTGGCTGGCCACCAGTGCAGACAGTTATAAGGATGCCCTGACTGCCATTAATTACTTGCAAAAGGATCAGTCACCTACCAGGATGAACTACAGAATGGGGACATGTACGCTTCTGGACTGGGTGCTTACCAATTTCCCAGAGCACATCACAAAAACTGAAGTTCTCCCAGACTCCTTAAGTGACCATTCTCTTCTCCTGTGCATCTGGACCAACAAGTTCACCAACCCCCCCCCAAAAAAAAACTGTTAACAGCAGAATGCTGGCCCCCAATCATCTAGGCCCTCTAAAAGCTCTTCTACTTGAACATAACTGGTCACCAATTGACTCAGCCATGGACGTGGACACAGCACTAGATTATTTTATTATCAATTTCAACTCAGCTTATGATGTCTATGCTCCCTTCAAGAAGTGTAAGACCAAGGGTGTCAATGAAAGACAGGACAGGCAAGAGGGGTGGAGGTGTACTCCTATACTTTAGATCTAATCTAGATGTCACTGAACTTCCTGATTCTAGTGGGGGAGGCATCCTTAACTGAATATCTCTTCACCACCCTCACACTTGGAAACATCAAAAAATGAATAATTGGGTGTCTATGTGTCCCCAAGTCAAGCTTCCTCTGGCCTGTCCTCACTCCTAGCTTCCCTGCCCAAACTCCCTGACCATGACCTCATTCTATGTGGGGACTTTAACCAAGATTGGCTGCAACCAGATGCTGCGAAATTGCATGCCATGATGGCTGGCTCCTCCCTAACTCAACTTATCCAGCACCCTACATGTATCAACTCCAAGTCTGGTAAACACACATTGCTTGACTGGATGGTCACTAACTGCCCACTAAGGATCAGAGCAGTGGGTGTACTCTCTGACTGCATAAGCGATCACTCTCCCACCTTCTGTGTGTGGAGAAATAATTGTCTTAACCCCCCTTCCAAGATATCCATAGTCCGTGACATGTCTCGATTTGACATAGGCAGCTTTATCACCTCCATCAATAACACAGATTGGCGACCCATTAACTCACTCCCCAATATCAACCATGCCCTAGACTTCTTTATCACAACTTTCAAGCAACTGCTTAACCAGCATGCCCCTCTGAAAATGTGCAGGTCCAAGAGTGTCAAAGCTCTGTGGCTTCCCAAAGAGATATGGACACTCATGTTCCACTGCGATAAAGTGTGGCGGGCCTACAAGATAAGTGAACTCCCCTCAGACTGGCAAGTCTATAGACACCTCAGAAATAAATGCAAGCATTCCCTGCACAAAGCCAAGCATTTCTACTTTAAATCCCTTTAAACGGAACACTTCTGCAACCCAAAGAAGTTCTGGCAGCAAGTCCACTCCCTATTGAAAGGGAAAGCTGTTAATACCTCGAGTTCAGTCCGTGCCAACGGCACTGACCTAACTGATTCTACTTCCATAGCCTCTGGCTTCAATTAATTTTTTATAGATCTGCACAAATATACTGTTCTCTTCCAGCACCCATCCTCTCCAAGCTCTGCCATGTATCCCATAACTACCTCTGTGGATTGCCCCGAGTTCCAACTAAATCTTGCCACTCTCAAAGAGGTACAAAAGCTTCTCTCAAAATTAGATCCAGAGAGCTCATCCATGCATGACTCCCTAGAGGCAAAATTTCTTAAACTGAGTGCCGCAGCCTTTGCTCGCCTGATTAGAGACCTTTTCAATCAGTCATTCATCTCCAACTCGGTACCTGACAAATGGAAGGTGGCAGTGGTAGTCCCAGTGCATAAGGGAGGGTCCAACACTGTTGTTGATAACTATAGACCCATTTCCATCCTCTATCATCTGGCAAAGATACAGGAGTGCATACTCTATAACTACCTTCAGGATTACCTGGAATCTCACAACCTGCTATCTGCCTCCCCCCATCAACATGGTTTCAGAAGGAGCCACAGCACCTTAATGGCCCTAATAAAAGTGACAACAGATATATTTCATGCCATGGACAAGGGTTGCATCAGGTGCCATCTTCGTTAGCCTCACTAAAGCTTTCGACCTGTTAAACCATGGTCTCCTGCTCCACCAACTACACCCCATAGGTCTGGATAAAAATGCCCTAAAGTGGGTAACATGTTACCTATCCTGTCACTCCCAAAGAGTCAAATGGGATGGGTCACTCTCAGAACTTAGACCAATAACTCATGGCATGCCTCAGGGATCCATTTTGGGGCCAGTATTTTTCTCACTCTTCATTAAAGATCTCCCCAGCTTCTGTGGTGGTGCCTCGGTACATCTTTATACTGATGATACAATCATCTACCGGTCCTCAACAGACCTTGACCAAATCAGTTGTGGACTTGCCATGGATTTTGCCTCCCTTGAGGACTGGCTCTACCAGAAACAGCTCGTTCTCAATACTAGGAAAACAAAATGTATGCTCTTCTCACACTGTTACACCCTCAAGCATGCCCCTCCTACCCTTAACATTACATCGACCTTGGGAGATACCTTGGAGACAGTGCCTACCTTCAAATATCTGGGATTCACCCTGGACCCTTCATTCTCTTTCAGTATTCATATCTCCAATATAGTTAAAACCATGAATCAGAAGCTTGGTCTGCTCTATCGGATTTGTCCGCATCTCACCACTGTCTCCATCCTAAGAATTCCTCTTTTTCCTTTACTGCCTTCCTAACCTATGGAGCCCCTACTACTCTCTGCTAATATCTCATCTCTCTCCCTCCTCTCCCAGGCCTACCATAGGATTGGTAGGTTCGCCTTGGGGGATAACTCCCGATCTCTCCACTATGATGTTCTCTCCTCTCTAGGATGGTTATCCTGTGAAGCTAAATTGAAATACCTCTCCATGAGTATCATGTTTAAACTTGTCCACCTCTTTACTTCCCCCAGCCTTAGAGATCTGATTTTCCCAAGGCAAGAGCCTCACTCCCTCTGCTGTTCCTCCCTTCCCCTGCTAGTCTTCCCCAATCTTTGCCTTTCCCTCACAAGGAGGTCTTTCTCTTTTGCTGCTGTCTCTGACTAGAACTCCCTCCCTCCTCACATCCTAACCAGTCCCTATCTTTCTCTTTTCATGTCCAATCTGCTTGCCTCCCTTGCAGCCTAGTCCTCCTCCTGCTTTTGCTTCCACTGAAGCCCCCTACCTCCCATATCTTGCTTGACCACTACCTCTATCCCCTCACTCCATTCTCCCTTCCACTCCTCCCACCCTTTAGCCTGTTAACTTTAACTGATAGCTCTTAATGCCCTAATGTGGCAGATATTACAAACTACCTTTGCATAGTCTATTCACGATGTATATAGAACCTATAGGTATGTAACCACAGTGTTCTTGTCTAGCCTTACACTATTGTAGTTACTATCATTGTTTGCTGCTGTACTGCACTGTATCACTGTACAATTTGTTTTGCTTCATTGTACCCTAGGTTGACCCTGAAAAAGGGACTGTATATGTCTCAGCAGTCTTACTCGGTTACCAAAACTCAAATAAATAAATAAATAAATAATCCATGGTTTACTCTAGACTCCTTGAACAATTGAAATCCCAAGACCATCTCTGGTACTGTGCTAAGGCAACTGGTGCTTCTGCCAACACACAGGCATTCAAAACAGCGAGAAACACCTGAACTCGAGCAAGTCACCATGAGAAAGCCAATTGCTACAGGTGCACACTAGCCAGCACCTGGAAAGATGGGAGTAAGTTCTGGAGCAACCTTACTGAAGTAACAGGGAAAGACCCCAGAGTAACACCCTCAAAGCTGAACATAGATGGTGTCATCACCTTGGACCACGTAACTATAGCTAACCCTTTCAACGCTACTTTCATGGACCTTAGTCACATGCTACCCCAAACTTCTTTGACTCCACCTCTGGCACCTTACACTCTGATGAATCAGGAATGTCACTGGGCCAGACACTGTTGTATTTCAAAGTAGTTTCAGAAAGCCTAGCTAAAAATCACCTACTTAAAGTGCTCAAAAGTTCCAGAAACAGTGGAGATTCCCTTGACCTGAAGCTTCTCGCCCTCACCATTGATGAAGTCCTACCCCCTCTTACCAAAATTCTCAAACATTCCCTTATGCTTTACCAGTTCCCCCTAAAATGGAAATCAGCAGTGGTGACCCCAATTCACAAAAGTGGTGACAAGACTCTTCCTAACAACTACAGGCCTATCTCCATCTTTTCCCCTTTCTAAAGCTTTGGAATGGATAGTTGTTAATCAGCTTAGTGAGTACCTTAAAAAATACAACCTGCAATGTACCCAGCACATGGTTTTTGGAAAGGACACAGCACCACTACTGCACTCCTAGAATTCTCCACCTACATCCATCATGCCCTAGATCAGGCGAACTGGTAGGCTCCACCTTCATCGATTTGACAAAGGTGTTCGACAATGTCAACCACTCCCTGCTGATCAAACAATTATCACTTCTAGATCTTTCAGTTGACACTACCCACTGGTTTCAAAGCTACCTCAGTGACCATACCCAACAGGTTAGGATTGATGAATCCCTCTCAACCTCTCTTCCTGTTTGCTTTGGAGTTCCCCAAGGATCCATCCTGGGTCCCTTGCTCTTCAGCATATTCTTGAATAAACTCCCTGCCTCCTGCCAGGACAGAATTCTACTGTATGCAGATGACACAGTCATTTCATGTGTCCCACAGACCCCTCTTTCTTACAGCCTCAGCTGCAGAAAAGTTTTAAGGAAGTTGAAGCTTGGTTTTGATCTCACAAACGCATCCTTAATTACCAAAAAACAAAACCAATGTTGTTCCATGGAACCCACAATAAGTATAAGGACATAGAAACATAGAAACATAGAATTTGACAGCAGATAAGGACCGCTTGGCCCACCTAGTCTGCCCATTTCCCTACCTGATGGATAAGCTGCAGATTCTAGTTAATCAACAGCTTACTTCCTCCTACACCTCACTAGAATTGCCTTATGCCTGTCACATGCATTCTTGAATTCTCCCACTGTTCCTGACTCCACAACCTCCTCAGGGCAGCTGTTCCATGCATCCACAACTCTGTCTGTGAAAAAATACTTTCTAACATTACCTCTGAGCCGTACTCCTCTATTTTCAAACTGTGCCCCCTTGTTCTTGCACATCTCTTCTCCCTTGAGATACTTGAAAGTTTCTATCATGTCCCCCCATCCCTCCTTTCCTCAAGGGTATACATATTAAGCTGCTTTAGTCTTTCCTCGTATGTCTTCTGATGCAGACCCTGCACCATTTTGATTGCCCACCTGTGAACAGCCTCCACTCTGTCTATGTCTTTGCATAGATGGGGTCTCCAGAATTGCACACAGTACTTGAGATGGGGCCTCACTAACTGTCTGTACAGAGGGATAACTTCCTGTTTTCTACTGTTGATGCCTCTCTCTATGCATCCCAATATCCCCGCAGCCTTCCTTCCTGCCTTCTAACATTGCTTGCCCACCTTTAGGTCATCTGATATAATTACTTCTAGGTCTGTTTCTATTTTTATTGTTGTTATTAACTCACCCCCCACTGTGTACTCTTCCCCTGGGTTTTTGTTTCCCAGATGCATTACCTTGCACTTCTTTGCATTGAATCTGAGCTGCCACATATTTGACCATTCTTCCAACCTTGCCAAGTCCCTTTTCACTTTTCCACCCCACCTTGTGTAACAACCCTGTTGCAGATCTTTGTGTCATCTGCAAAGAGAAATACCTTTCCTTCCAGGTGCTCTCCAATGTCACTTATAAAGACATTAAACAGGACTGGTCCCAGTACCGAACCCTGCGGTACCCCACTAGTTACCCTCCTTTCTTCACTGTGGACTCTGTTTACTATTAACCTTTGCATCCTGTTGTCCAGCCAGTTTTTTATCCAAGCTACCACCTTGGGATCCACTCCAAGGCTGGCTAACTTGTATATTAATCTTTTGTGTTAGACTGTGTCAAATGCCTTGTTAAAATCTAGGTAGGCTATATCCACAGCCCCTCCCTGGTCTACTACTTTGGTCACCCAGTGAAAGAAATCTATTAGGTTCATCTGACATGACCTTCCTGCTGTGAAACCATGCTGCCTTGGGTCCTGTGCCCCACTGGCCTCTAGGTACTCAACAATTCTTTCCTTCAGAAGTGATTCCATCATTTTCCCTACCACTGAAGTCAAACTAACTGGTCTGTAGTTTCCTTCCTCTGCCTGCTCCCACTTTTGTGAAGTGGACTCACATTTGTCTCCCCAATCCTCAGGTACCACCCCATCCTCCCATGATTTGTTAAAGGGAGTAGTCAGTGGTGTTACTAGTTCTACCCTTAGTTATTTTAGAATTCTTGGGTGAATCCCATCAGGCCCCATTGCTTTGCCCACCCTCAGTTTCAAGAGTTCTTTCAAAACCCTTTCTTCTGTGAATGGACTGGTATCGACCCCCCTATTCAGAGTTTCTCTCTTGTTTGCTTTAGGTTCCTCCCCCTTCTCTTCTGTTGTGAATACTGAGCAGAAATATTCATTCAATATCCCTGCTTTTTCACTGTCACCCTCTGCCCACATTCCCTCCCCTTTATTAAGTCTCTGTATACCTCCCTTGGTCTTTCTTCGCTCCCTAATGTACCTATAAAAGGTTTTATCTTGCCTTCTTAACAGAGTTGGCTATCTTTTCCTCAGTTTGTGCCTTTGCTATTCTGACTGCCTTCCCTGCCTCCTTCTATTTTAACTGATAAAGTTCTCTGTCCTGCTTCTTCTAATAATCAGAAATTGTGTGGGCATTGCCCTGGAGCAGGTGGACCTGTTCAAATATTTGGGTGTGACCCTTGACTGCACTCTGTCATATACCAAACACATTGATAACATTGCAAAAGCTGGGAATATCGACATACAAAAGGGCTATTATACAAGTAAAAGTACTGCCTGACAGCTGAAGCCTTATATCTTGCTATTCAGAGCTCAGTAACCTCAATAACTGACTATGGGCTCATGATCTATGGATCAGCCACTGACACTGCCCTCTGGCATGTAGCATTAGCCCTTAATAAGGTCTGTTGGCTTCTCACCTCAGCCGCCCACCTCTCTTACACATGTGACATCTACAAGCAGGCAAACTGACTCCACCTTTCTGGCAGACTAAAGTACCAGACCTGCATCCTAGCTAAAAATACCTCCTTGGGTCTCATGCCCCCCCCAGGGTCCAGACTATGCTGACCCCTGACTGTGTCCCCCTGTCTAACCAGAAGGATGGATAGTAAAACATTTTCTGTACCTCATTGCCAGACTACTTAAGGACAGCGGTCATACAATGTCAGAGCCTCAAACTGGTTCAGATCTCTTCCATCGGAAATCACCAATATTACCACGCTTGGTGCTTTTAAGCACAAACTACGCCATCACCTTGTGGCAAGTGCCTCCTGTGATTGCTTCACATAACCTATTCCTGGTCAGACTCCCCCTCATGCTTCCCCTCCCACCCTAACTCACCACCCTGTCAACTCCTCTTCTCTCTCTCCTGCTTGGACTGTTCTCACTCATTCCCTGTCACGTGCTTCTTTTAAGACATCACCCCTCACCTTTTCATCTCTCTCATGGAGTTCTACACCTCTAGCCCTCCCCCCATCCCCCAGCACCCCTTTCCACGCTAACCTCTCGCCATCTTCCCCTCTTTACCTGCCACCATTTCCACTCTAACTCCATTTCCCCATACCCTGCTCCCTCTCTTTATCTCTCAATCTGTCACACATCCTACACCCAGCTCCCCTTCCTTCCCCTCTTACCTTCCACTACCTTGCTCTCTTATTATCTCTCAATCACACATCCTACACCCACCTCCCCTACCCTCTTCCCCTCTCACTAATTCACCATTCTACCACTCATCCCACACCCAGCTGCCCCCCTTTCCCTCCTACCCCTTACTGTCACCTTCCTCTCCGGACAATGCTCTTTGAGCTGCTTTCCATCTCCCTCCCTTACCCAAGCAACTGATTAACTGTTGTTGCTCTCTGCACCTGTTATCTACTGCCTCTACTCTAACTTCTCATGTCATTCATTTGGGCATACATTGTACAATGCCTAGTGTACTTCTCCTGTTTTATAATTACTTGCTTTATAATCCTAGATAATGCCATTGTCTGCTCCTATTGTTCACCTTACTGTTTGTTTTATAACACATTTTGTTAAATGGATGTCTACTTGCCCTTGTTCCATGACATGGAACCTTTGTAAAAGAGCCATTGGCTCAAAGGTGTAATTCTAAATCTTAATAAAATAAAAATTAAAAAAATAAACAGTTGAACAGCCTTTGTGGGTGGCAGTCTGTATATCGCAGGGCAAGCCCATTACTGTGAGTACCATAGAAGTGAAACACATAGAAGTGAAACACAGAACTTTGCCTGAAATGGATACCCATCAGTGTGTCTGACACCCACACAGGACTGGTCAGGGCAGTAAAGGAAAGTTTCTGTGGTAGAGTCCAGTGATATAGCTGTGTGTAGGGATGGAAGTGCCACACAAGGACAAGTGGGTGCACCACACATGTCATGCTACATAGAGGCACTATAAGGATAGAATGCCTAGGATATCCACCCCAATGGGAGGTCACTGGATAGATACAGAGTATAATACACAGTGACATGTGTTCATGCTGAAACAGACAAATATGCATGCTTATGAGACTCAGCAGCCCTCTTCTGCTAATGATACAGTTAGGGCTGTGCAAACTTCCCAAAGTTTGACTGCGCCAACTTTGACGGTCGAGCCAGATAAAGTTCATCAAACAGTGAAGTACTGTAGTTCACCCATTACAAAACATTAAGGTAACTACCATTTGTCAGTGATTTATTTAAAAAAAAAATTGACTTGCAAATAGAGAAACGAGAATGTCAGAGACAGGAAAAGAGGAAGAACAAAGTAAATACTGGTAAATGGATGTGAAAGGAGGAGGACGAACATTTTAAGAGCTCAGTGTTCTGTTGCTGGGAAATAATAAGGATGAGAACCAGCCAGGAGGAAAAAGCCTGGGAAATAGTGAGGGAAATACATTGCTGATTGCTGGTAAATCAGTAAATCCCCTGTAACAACATATGTGAGCACACATGGCCAGCCTTGCAGTGGCAGTACATAAAGGCAAGGAAATACTGCTGGAGGTGATTTGAGCAACACTGGGAATTCAAAAAATGAAAGAAATGAAAGAGAACTTCTACACCATGAAAAAGACATAACTCTGAAAGTAAGTTTAAAACAGTCAAATACCTAGTCTTTTAAGACAAGTATCTTATACCTTTACCAATGACCCAACTTTTTTTCTATGATTTCTAGGCTCTGTAAGGTGTCTGGTCTGCATAAGTTAAAGGGGAATAAAACAAAATATTCAACCAAAAATAAACACTTGCAATAAGGGTGAAAAATAAAATCCACTGGAAGACAGACACTTAGATATCAGACACATCCTCTGTTCAGGTGCAAACTGCAGCCAGTAATTTGACTGGTTTGCCTGGTCCACTCGATTCAGACCATGGTAAGCCAGTCAAACCAAAAGTCCACCTACTCTATCTCTATTTAATATTTGCCACAGTCTGGAAGAATTGAGCACCTAAGTTTGAGGTGTTCAATTCTTTCATAGAACCAAACTTACAGCCCTGGATAAGTATGGGGGTGGATGCTGTGTAGATGTCTTAAGACAGGGTATGATATACATTGGTATGGGAACTAATGTGTTGTTTGTTTGCAGAGTGGTGATATGGCTGGAAGAGGAGACACATGGGACATGACTTTCCCCATGGCAATGCTGGAATGGCTGATACTGAGGGATTCTAGAACTGGTCCTGCCACCTAACTGCATGCCTGCTGCAATGTGTGTAGCCACAGGGGCCCACAGGTCCTGTCTACACTGCCACTGCCCTGACCAGGGCTGGACAACACAGAACTGGTGTGGTGGCTACTGTCATGAAAAAGAACAGCACAGGGGCCTGCTACATCTGTGCAATATTGGCATGAAGGCCATACTGACACACAGTTGACCCCTCAAGTAACAGCACACCCTGTGGTCACTGGGTCAGTCATGGTTGTTCCATCTCTGCAGAGCCATCTAGGCAATCATGGGTCAAGAAACATGGTACATCAAGGGCAGGAAGATATAAGACCACAGGACTGCTGCAAGCAACGGCCACTACTGGTGACGACATGGACACTGGAAAGTCCCACCTCACCCAGTACCAGAAAAAACAGTGGCTGCAGCTAGAACAGGCACAGCAGGGCCATTTATGTACTATACCTGAGTTGTTCCAGGTTGAGATGTTCCTTCACCTTTGTGTGAAGGTGGAGTACCTCACACATGCCTATCACTACCTCCCGGAGATGCTCTGGGACAGGCCTGTAAGGTATGGGAGACTCCAAAACTAATGGTCAGCACTACCAAATAATTTGTTGGTGCTCTCTCTGAGGCTGACTGAGCCCCTATAAATCTTAGCCACTATCCAAAAGTTGAGAGAGGATTCAGAAGTTCAAATTAGTGCCGAGCACCTGCTTAGCGAGACACCTTTTTAAGCACACTCTTGCTGTCCTCAATGTGTGACAATTAATGCTTAATATATTGATCTGTGGCTACATCATTCTGAACTCATATCCAGTTCCCAGAAGGCAAAGGACCTTTAATCTACTTCAATAAAAGTTATGATTTTGAACTGGTAACTACATGTGAGTCTGGAATGATTTAGACGTAGACCAACATATCAAGCATTAATTACCATACATTGGGTACAGTAACAGCGGGTGCACAATACTAAGGTACAGGGAAGACTGGGTGTATGAGGGAGCTCTGGACAAGATCCATTCCAAACACAGACTGGGGAGGGACAGTTCATTGCCATATGTGTTCAAGGTCTGGGTGCATGCCAGGTTCCAGGACTATCATGAAGCACTGTGTCCTGTTCATGGATATTTAGGGCACCAGAATGAAGTACTTTACTTCATGGATGCCATGAACTTCTACAGAAGCATTGCACCAAGCCAGACCCACGTTATTATTTCTAGATGGCCATGGGGAACACTGCAGACCATCGGGGGTGACCTACGACATTGGTGTCAACCAAGTCACTGGATGGTGTACTAGGATGCTGTGATGCAGGACACTGTTTACATGGTGACACACACCGCATTCGTTAGTTGTTTCCCTGCCATACCCCTAGATGGACTATTCAGCACACCTTCCCTGTTGTGCAGTAAAATGTGCATATATTTTTCATTTGTGTTCCTGCTGTTGTTATGGCCCTATCAGTGCCCTTGGGGTATTTATAAAGTTTGCACTGTTCAGAAGCCTACTGTGTCATCTGCCTTCTCTGTGGGTACAGGAGGTGGTCAGGACACTAGGGTGTTGATGTACATTAATGCCCACTTGTGGAACTGGTACCTTTTTGTGTACAGAATCATGGCGTGGGTGTGCCAGCTGACAGTATGGAAGGTCATACTGCAGGGCATAGTAGACACATGGCCTTTATAGGGGACACTGCATACTGTGTGGTATGGAGTTTCTGCTATGCTACCTCGTATATCATACCCCAAAGGGCATGCCCTCAGGGAATGTTGACAGCGCCACTGGCATATGGGGGACATGGGCCACTACAGGTCTGGGACTGGTGGAAACAAACCTCCTTGGCATGTGTCTGTCACAGGGAGCTGGTTACAGCTGTCATGTTTGGGTATGTCTCTATGAAACTGCAGCATATGGGACCACAGGTCAAAGTTTATGGCAGGGGTCTACCTGGCATAAATGTACAGAAGGCTACACATGCACCTTTTCGGAGTAAACAGGTTGGTACATCTGCGTTATGCCATGTGTGCAGCACATAACCATCTGACATGACCCCACAAGGAACCTCTCTATGGCGTGCAGATGTTGTGGTTACATACGCTGCATGCCCCAGCTGTGCATACTGCTTAAGCATAACATGCAGGCAGTTTGCGATTATGACCCACTTGCGTGGTACATAGTGTACTATGCACACTGCTGAATAGGGGACATTATTCTCTATATAACACATTTTTGCAGGTTGTGGTAAACTACACAAAGAAAGCAAGATACTGTTTCTTTATTCTGAACTGTTTTGCCAAAATACGCAATAAAATTTTTGAACAAAAAATAAATAGGGTTGTCAATGTGCTATCATTTTGAGAACCATGATATCCAAAATTCTTATCCTAATCAGGTGGTATGTGTCTCAGTCAATCCATTTATCAAAGACTGTAAAATCTAATGCTTAATGTGCTTACATTTGATTCAGAAGATTAAGGATTCAAGTCCCTTTGAGGGTCAAGATTTTTTGTTAATTCCTTAATATCAACGTAAATGTGTAGGTAAAATGCCAAAAATGAGAAGTTAAAATTTACAGTGTTCATTATTCTGGAAACCCAGGTTTATGACTGAACCAAGGAACACAGTGGGCAAAAACTGTATTAGAGGTCAGGCCAATCTTGGGAATCCAAGAGATTATTTTCACAGAACCCCACATCAATGTGTTCAAGCAACTGACTGGAACAGCAAAGACATGGACCAGGTCTAAGACTGGAATCTTAGGTGTTGGCAGACATCAGTAGAAATAAGCAGGAAAGCAGAGGACTCTGCTGGCTGAATAAAATAAGGCACCTATCCACTCCTGTGTAACAGTCACTGCTGGGAAGGGCAGAAGGTAAAGGTAGGCCAAAGCTGGAAATAGGAAGAACACCCTTTCTAGGCTTGGAGTACATAGGGATTTAAACAATGTACAGGAGAACACAAATAGCAATAAACACAATAGGGGAAAACTAGAAAACCCTATTAGGGGTAAGAGTACAAATGTATTTCCAGGTAACACAGGGAGAATAGAAGTTGGGAATAATGGGAGTGGTGCACTGCAGTTGTTATGAGGCGGCAGTGTTCAGGGAGACCTTCTGGAGACTTTGGTTCAGCCCCATCTGCACACACCTCTGTGAGTTGAGGAAGGAGACTGCAAGACTCCAGGCCGAGTTGGCTAGGATTCAGGGGACCTTCCTCCACCCAGGGGCTACCTACTCTGCCACAATTATATCAGAAGATGCCAAGGAGGAAGAGCTGCTGGACTCTGGTGGGCTCTGGATGGGCTGAAGTAGTGGGTCAGAGGCACATTCCTCAACCATTATCACTATGCAGTTCCTACACTACTCTGGCTGAGGAGGCACCCATGGCAGCGGCCAGGGAGGATGTGGGGGTATTCCATAGTGGAGACCCCAAAGAGGATGGAAGAGGACCCCAGAGGAGAAGGAAGTAACTTTTGGTGGGGGACTTGATTGTGAGAGGGATAGATTTGGGAATTGAAAGGGGGAACGGAGGTTAGGTACCTACATATTGCCATGGCTCAGATGGATGTGAAGCAGATCCTGAGGATCGTTTGGGCAGCAGGATGGGAGGCAGAACTGGATGTCATTGTCTACATGGGACTAATTACCTGACAAGGGATGGGGCTGGGATTGTGCAGGGGGAGATTAGGGAGCTGGGAGGGGTCTTAGACAGGTAGCATGCTCAGTGTTTTTTTTTGCTGAGGTTCTACCTATCTAAGACAAGGGGAGGAGAGGGATCTCCACATGAGGAGCTTCCACTCATGGTGGAAGGAATGGTACAGCGAGCAGGAGTTCAGCTGCACTGCTGACTTGGGATCTACCTGAAGGGATAAGGGCCTATACAGGGCTGATAGCCTGCATCCATCCAGGATGGGAACCACAGTCCTTAGTGGACAGTTTCAGTCTTACTTTGATGAACATTTACACTAGCTGAGAGGGGTGGTGAAAGAAAGTAGGGATGCAAAAAGTACCCCCACACACACAGCCAAAGTGGAGAGTAGGGAAAACCTGAGGGAAGAGGAATGTTCAATTTAATAAAGGAAGCAGCTTGGTAGAAATGAAAGGGGATTGGAACAGGAGCATTAAAAAGAGATGGGGAAGGAGGGTGGGCAAAACAGAAGAATGGGGTAAACAAACAGAGTGGTAACAAAATCTGGAAGATCATGTGTATGAATGTTCAAAGTCTAGGAAATAAGATCTTAGACCTAGAGGCCAGCATGACAGAGGCTGACCTGGATAATGTGGCCATTACTGAGCCATGGTGTACTGAAAGCCATGACAGGGACATAGCCATACAAAGCTATATTCTGTTCAGGAAGGACAGGGTGGGAACAAAAGGAGGGTGTGTGGTGCTTTTTGTCAGGGAAATGATAAAAGTGAAGGAGACACAAGGAATATGGGATCAGGCAGAGGTACTACAGGTCACCCTGGAGATGGAATGAAATCACTATTCCCACAGGCATGATCTACATACCTCCAGCACAGAAGGAGGAGTTAGATAAGGTACTGGTAGAAGCCATTAGAAAGATGGCAGAAAAGGGGGAGGTACTGCTAGTGAGGGACTTCAATCTGCCAGATGTAGATTGAAGCCTCCCAGTTGCAGCTTCAGCTAGCCCCAGGACATTCTGGACTCCCTGCAAGGGGCATTCCTCAGATAACTAGTCAGTGGATCTACTCATGATGGGCAATACTGTACCTGGAACTCACTAAGAAGGACAGTGTTGCAAACTTCAAGGTGGGAGGCCACCTGGTGACTGGTGATCACTGAACAGTTTGGTTCAATATAAGGGCAGCTGCAGAACTGAAGCACACAAAGGCATGGGTACTGGACTTCAGGAGGGCAGATTTTATAAAGATGGATAAATGCCTCAGGGATTACCTGGTGGAGGGGTTGATCTGGGTGGGGTGGAGGAACAGCGGATGAGGCTAAAAGGGGACATAATAAAGGCAACCATCCTCTTCATCAAGCAAGTGAGCAAAAGCAAGAGGAAAGAGAGAGTGCTATGATTATCAAAAGAGGTGGTAGAAAAGGTAAAGGCTAAATGGGTAGCATTTAGAAGGTATAAGGATAGGAAGATGTATCATGGGAAACAGAGGGAAGCAGAGCGAGTGGTAAGGATTGCAATGGCACAAACTGAAGAGAGAGAATAGCCCAGGCAGTAGTGAAAGAGGACAATACAATTTTTAGGTATGTAAGTGAAAGAAGATGAGGTGGGTGGGGGGGGGACTCTGCCGACAGGAACCTGAAAAGGCAAACATCCTGAACAAATACTTTTGTGCTGTTGTCACAGAGGAAGTAGAAGGGGAGGGGCCACAAAAAAGTAACAGGAGCATTGGAAGGACAGGGTGGACACTAGACTGTTTTTGGAGGACAGTGTCCAGAATGGACTAACTAATCTCAAAGTAGACAAAGTAATGGTCCAGACTGAGTGCATCTAACGCTATGGAGAATGCTCAGAGAGGTAATGACTGTGCCTGAGACAGTCGTATTTAATAGCTCACTGGAAACAGTAGTAGTCCCTGAGGACTGGAAGAGGGCAGATGTAGTCCCACTTCACAAAAGTGGTATCAGGGAGGAAGCTAGCAATTCTAGGCCATTCAGTCTGACATCAGTGGTGGAGAAGTTAATATAATCACTGCTGAAGGAAAGGAGTGTGGAATACCTTGACTTCAATGGGTTGTAAGGCCTGATGCAGTATGAATTCACAGAAGGTAGTCAAGTTATACATATCTGATAAATTTCTTTGACTGGATGACCAAGAAGCTAGGTCAGGATGGGGCCAGCACTTCTGTTGTAACAGGTACTCATCCATTCTGTAACACATGGACACAGTTCTGTCTGTGATGACACAGGCCTCTAAGGGTGCCTGTGTTTCTGGAGCTGCAGGTGTAAGACATACACACCAACTTCAGGCTGCAGAAGAGTAGGATCCTGTGAAGTCTGCAGTTATGGAGCTGCATAACTATCGGATCCAGCTTGTAGGGAGGTAGTACCCACTGCCCCTTTAAGTGAGAAAAAAGTAACTGTTTTAACCTAATCTGAGCTTTAAATGGCAACATTTTACTTTTCTGGGGAAAGTGCTACCCACTAGAGAAACCTGCTACCCTCCTGAAAAATTTGAAGATTTGCTGCTGAAACCATGATACCCACATTACAACAGTGCTTCTGTAACCACAGATACTTATGCATGCTGTATGACATATACACACACATATGAACATACGAACATATGAAAATGCCAGCAGAAACAGGCCTCACAGTCTATCAAGTCTGCTCAAGTGCACAGCTAGCACCTTATATTGCTGCTGCCCCTCCCTTCCCCCCATCCTATTACCCCTTTCCTTTTCCCTATCCTAACGCTTCTTGAAGCTGTCTACCGTCTTGCAGGCCACTACAACACCAGCCAATTTGTTCCACTTACCCACCACTCTTTCCATGAGAAAATGTCTCCTCATCTCTCACCTGAATCTACCCCCCCTCCAGTCTCAGTTGGTGTCCTCTTGTGTCCCTCCCCTTTTTCCTCTGGAAAATCCTCTCTGTATTAGTCTTGTTTATTCCCTTCAGGTACTTAGAAGTCTCAGTCATATCTCCCCTGTCCCTCCTCTGTTCCAGAGAGTACATACTCAACTCCCCCAGCCTTTCCTCGTATGGCTTGCCCTCCAATCCCTGGATCATCTTTGAAGCTCTATGCTCTACCCCCTCCAACAATCTGATGTCCTTCTTCAGGAAAGGGAACCAGTATTGCATGCAGTACTCCAGGTGGGGTCTGACCAGCAACCTACACAGAGGCAGGATAACCTCCCTACTACTGCAGGAGATCCCTCTAGCTACACAACCTAGCATTTTGTTGGCTTTTGTCACTGCCCTTCTGCATTGAACAAAGTTGTTCATGCTCAGTGTTATGATCACCCCTCGGTCCTTTTCTGGAGCAACCCAACTCAGCCCCATTTAAGTGATAATCCCTCCCCTGGTTCCAGGCTCTGAAGTGCAGTACCTTGCACTTCTTGGCATTGAACCACAGCTGCCATTTATCTGCCCACTCCTGCAGCTTTTTCAGGTCATCCTGCAATCCCTCCCCCCCCTTCATGTCATCTACCACATCTCCCAGCTTGGTATCATCTGGGAACAGACTGAATTTTCTACAGATCCCATTCAAGATATCTGTAGTGAAAATCCCAAATAGTACTGGTCCCAACACAGATCCCTGTGGTACCCCACTCATCACTGCTGTCAGTGATGACAGTTCCCTCCCCACCACCCTTTGCTGTCTCCCCCTCAGCCAGTTCCTGATCCAGGTCACCATTTTTGGTCCTGCCCCCACATACTCCAGCTTTCCCCCCAATCTCCCATGCAGCTCTGAATCAAATGCCTTAGTGAAGTTCAAGTACAGGACATCAACAGCATGGCCCTTGTCCAGTTCCTGTGTCAGCCAGTCATAGAACTCTACCAGATTTGTCTGGCATGATCTGCCTGTGACAAACCCATGTTGCTGGTTGTCCTGGATACCATTTGCCTCCAAGAAGCTCATGAGCCTCTCCTATAGGATGGTCTCAATGAGTTTGCCCGTGATCGAGGTGAGGTTCAGTGGCCTGTAGTTCCCTAGTTCATCCTTTGGCCCACTTTTATGGATGGACACCACGTGGGCCATCCTCCAGTCCTGTGGTACAGATCTTGTGTCCAGGAAGGTATTGAACATGTCTGCCAGGGGCCCTGCAAGGACCTCTGCCAGCTCCCTCAGTACTCTAGGGTGAATGCCATCCAGCCCAGGCACTTTGTCCACTCTTAATGCCCTTAACCCCTCCAGCACCCTGCCCTCTGTAATCCCTATATCTGTCATCCTCTCCCCCTTACCCATCCCCCACTTGCCTGATGTATTTGCTCCCCCTTCTCCTGTGTGAACACAGAGCAGATGTACTCTTTCAGTGCCTCTGCCTGCTCCACCCTCTTCTCCACCCACCCCACATCTTTCTTGATCCTCACAAGCTGGTCTTTGCTTCTCCTTTTCTTGCCTATGTAATGGTGTGGCTGCAGATACAAATCCACAAAGGTATCACATCAGTGCTACTGCATTTGTGTCATCTATAAATGGTTGTATGCTGTTTGTCTTACCTGATGATGGCTGTCTACAGTTGCTTATTTGGTGTTGACCTTTTGCTGCTGGAGGGGAATTTAGGGATGGAAAATCTAACACCATATTTCCCTACTTTTGTGGCATTAAGATGAAACCTAACTGCTGCTTTAGCACAGTGTTTTTGAAAAGAATTTATTTTCTCTTTGAGATCTTAGAATTGTATCCTCATTCACCCAGGTCGCTTCGTGAAAATGTAGTGACCCATGAAAAGTAAACATAGAAGCCTCACATTTTCGAATAGATGCAGATGCGCAGGGCCTCTAGGGAACAGTACATCTACCTGCAAAACTGCAGGGCCCTCCAGGATCTGCATTACCATTTGGCAATGGATGTCAAAAGTTTTCGGAGCTGTCAGTGGGCTGCAGAAGTACAGGCACTCTTGGCCCTGTTTTTCCATGTGTCTATGGATACAGACATACAGGGAAAATAGTCCATCTAGCAGCCAAAGCACAGGGCCCTCTGGCAGCCACAGGTACAGAGGTGTATGACCCTATGCTAAGAGAAGATTTCTCTTCACTATATGGCACTTGGGCCTGTGCACACAACCCTACACCTTATCTTCTCAGTCTGGGTTGTGGGGCCCATACAGTTGGCTTATTGAGCTCGCTTCTGGACATAGCTCCCCAGCACAAGATTACAAATCACTATCCATGGGGGTAAAGACTGGCACTACATACAATGTTTCTTAAACCTTTTTTTAAGTTTGATTCCAAATTTTCAAGATAGTCATTTTCTGACTTCCCCTTATAAACACAACATGTGGCATTTATAGAATAGTGGCTGAAATGTCATTGCACACAAGTGTGAAAACATGTCTCACTCAGGATTTGAAAAAAGAGACCTGTCATATTTATCAGGTGATGTGAAAAATGGCTATGTTGAATCTCTGGAGTCAAAATATTGATAATTACCAAAGTTATGAGTGATCATGGAAACATTTCAATGTACCTTAATAATTTTGTTGTTTTTAATGTTTTGACCTCAAGTTTTGAACATAGGCCTACATATTAAAAGGAGATTTCTGCATATCTCTAGACTCGCGATGGCCATCAGGATTGTGGCAATATTCAGAAGCCCCTGATGTGCCACACAAACACAACTGTGCCTCGGCACAGAATATTGTGATAGGGACATGCAGATGAGGGGTTCCTCATGCATATTCCCCACATCACAATATTTAAAACTCCCTTGGTGAAGACACAACCATATGCACTGGCACAAAGTTAGGACACCAAAACCCTGTCCTAACTTTGTGCTGGGCAGGGCGGTGCCCCACATACAGTCCATGGCCAGTCACATGATCCACCTACCCAGCTGATCACCCTACAAGACACCTGTTCCCCAGCCCCGTTTCCATAGTGTAGTGTCCTCTCCCAGCCCCAATCACAGTAGGGAATAAAGCCCTGATCTTCCAAATAATAAAAAATACACTCTGTATTCCTGGTAGTCCAGTGGTGCCCCCTCCCTGGCTCTGATGAACATAATAATAAAAAAAGATCTCCCCAGTATCCCTGGTGGTTAAATGGTGCCACCCCTCCCTGGCTTAGTTCATCATGATAGTAAAAAAAGATCCCCCCAGTATCCCTGGTGGTCCAGTTGTGCCCCCTCCCTGGCCCCACTCATCATGATAATAAAAAAATATCTCCTTGGCATCTCTGGTGGTCCAGTGTTGCCCCTGGATCTGCAGCCCTGATCATCATAATACCTGGGAGATCTTTTTTTATTATGATGATGATCGAGGCCAGGGAGGGAGGCACCACTGGACTACCAGGGATACTGGGGGATGTATTTTTTATTATTCAGAAGGTCAGGGCATTATTCCCTAAAGTGATTGGGGCTGGGTAGTGGGGACACTACACTATGGAAAAGAGGAGAACAGAGCAGATTTTTTTTCAGTGGGGATCGAGGCTGGGGAGGGTGGACACTATACTATGGAATAGAGGGGAACAGAGCAGATGTCATTTTTAAAATGGGGATAGGTGCTGGGAAGCAGGCTGGCCCATCATATTCCACCAGGCAAAGCCATGCTAATGAGCCCATAATGGCATGCATGAGGCCCCTTTGTGCCATACATGCCCAATGAGCTCATTAGAGTATTTTGGCTGAATATCATTCTTGGGGGAAATGGCACATCCAGATATGTGCTATGCATTCCTCCACTGGCAGTCTTCAGCCCTGACCCTAGATGCACTGCACCAAACATGGAGGCCACCCACTATGTGCCACACATCCAAGGTCCGATATTCAAGCAGAATCCATGATCTGTTTGAGTTGTGCAATGTGTTTGAATATCCCATCAGGGATGGCCGGACCATTTTTTTGTGCAATGCATCCATTTGTGCCATGTATCCAGCAGGCTCTGAATATGGGGCCCACAGTCTTCTTATGTCATGAACCTGTTAGGTGAAAATTTTCAAATCCCACCTGAAATATTATATCAAGGAGTGCCTGCAAAATCACCTTTCAGCCCAGATTTGAAAAATTTCACCTGCCTTGTTGTTGAGGTGGGGCTCCAGCAAGGCTATGTTGAAAGTTTTGAGGAAGCATATTGAAAATTAATGAAGTTATAAGTGAACGTTGAAATATTTTAACATTCACTCATAACTCAATCATTTTACCATATTCTTCCACCAAATTTTCAACATGGTCATCTTATGACCCCACATTATGAACCCAGTAATGGAAAATTCTGAAATCCTGCCTGAAAGGTGATTTCACAGAGTGACTGCAAAATCATCCTTCAGGCTGGATTTCAAACATTTCCTGTACCTTGTTAATGCAAGTGTGTGTGTGTGGCGGGGGTCGGGGTTGGGGGAGGGTCCCAAAAAGTCCATGTTCAAAATGTAGTGGAAAAATATTTGAAAATGATAAAGTTATGAGTAAAACTTAAAAACACATTGAAATACATTAACTGGACTTACCTTATTTTCTCATATTGCAGTTACAGTTCCAGTGAGAGGATATCTTTCCACTTGGATCTAAAATGTGGTATCCTGCTTACATGAGTGAGGGTGTGTGTGTGGTATGGGTCGATAGTGAGTGGGGGTTGGGGTGGAATGGGTGTGGATGTGAAGGGCTTTGACTGGTGAGGGACCAATTTCTTCTTTTCACCAAAACCAAAAAAAAACAGATCTCAATTGGACAGTTTTCTTTATTTCTGGGTTGCCAACACTGGGGATTGTGCATCCTAGTGCCAGATGACACTTTTGCAGCACTGTGGGTGTTCACCCCAGTTTCACTCATTATTGCAGAGTTGAGTATAGCATAATAATCAATACAGTGGCATAGGGGGGCATCCTGATGTCACTACCCCTAGTCCAGGAAGGGGGCTGTTAGCCAGCACTGGGGTGGGCACCCTGGTGCCAGAAATAAAAAAAATGAAAAGCTAATCAATGAATGGCAGTTGGATTGGGCACCCACTGTCCATTATTACAAACTTGTTAGGGGGTGGAGATACCTGTGTCAGGACTGAGCACCTGTCATACAGGTATGATTGATCTGGCAATGAAGGTCAGAAGTGAATGAGGGAGGAGTGGTCAACCATGACTACAGGCATGTACATCAGTGCCACTCAAATGGCTCTCCTCACCAAGCTGAGCACCCAGGTGTTTGAGGTGCCCAGGAAACAGATTTCTGAGCTTATGTAAAAAAAAAAAACTTGAATTACACTAAACATGTGTCATTTAGCTATGTTCATGTGTACCTTTTTTAAATACATGATTTGTATGCATTTTACAGGTTTTTAGTTTAAAAACCAAAAAACAAAATTGTGGCTGTGACGACCCATAATTTTTTGTTACAAAAGATAAATCAAAAATTTTTCCAAATGGTAAATACCTGTTAAAAATAGATTCATTTTGCATATCACAGTTATCCTAAAACCCTACTGGGCATGCTCAGAAAAAAATTACAATCCTTATAACTCTGAAATGGATTCATATTTTTTCATAAAACCTTCAGAAGACACTATCTTGGCATGGCTTGGGGTCATAATGTCACTGACAATATTAGCATGGCAATCAATGCCGCAAGCAAAATGTCATGCACCAAAATAAGGTCAGGAAAAGCACCAACCTTACGAAAAAATCACACTCCCATTGAAAACAATGGGATTTCTTTGTTCCCCTCAACTTGGGGTATGCACCACCCACACCACTGGACTAAAATTAATCATCTCCAAGGGGGTGTGAACTTTGGGGAATGGGATGAAACTCGGAAGGGGGGGAAATTGATTTTTTTAAATAAAAAAGTAGTGACACCAGGAAATCTTAGGGGAACCAAATCATGGTCCCAGGACTCGAACCCTGCCATGTGCTGTTGCTTTAGCCACTCTACCATGGGAGCAGCTCAACCAGGCACCACACCACATGACAACTTGATCCCTTCAATGTTTAAGCACACAGCAGCAGGAGTAGCGGTAATTCCCTACCACTATTATACTTCTGTTGCTCTAACTGCTTTTGTGCTTTACACAGCATGGTTCTTGCAGTGCTATTCTTGTTGTGCTATATTGACCCAGTACCTTGGCACAGTGCACTGCCCCCCTAAAGTAAAAAAAAAAATAATGTACTGTCTATACTTAAATCTACATAATAGATGCAAAAAAATTATAATATTCTGATGAAAAATATCAGTCATAGACATTACAGCATTTGGATCATAATTTCATATAAATGTACCAGATTGTGTATGTAGTATTTGTGTGCAATCAGGATTGCTTGATAATTGCCATACTAAGTAGTAGCACAAAAAGATATTCCTGGTTTGAGAATTACAAACTATTAACATTCCTGATTTGGGGGCATAATTGCACTCAGATGTTCATTTTTTGGGGGTCAGTTTTGCATAGAACAATGACCACATGTTAATTGCTATAATATACAATGGTGGTAAACTGTAGTAGAGCACTTTGAAAAACTGCTTTATGTACATGACTACACTGGAATCAGTTTTTCATACAAATGTCCCAACACATTGCTTGGGTACAAAATTAACACATACAGTAGTCATGGCTATATAGCAGTTTCAACAGTAACTAATTATAGGGCAAGATAATAGCCTCTTTACAAACACCTACTATTACCATTAATATGTTATGATCAAAATGTCATTAAAATATTTACATCTTTTTAATGTATGTGCATGGAATCCTGCTGATGTGGTAATCTCAATGCTTAAAAATGGCAGGAAAGGCAACTGTGCATTGAAAAATGTGAATTATTATCATAAGCAGATTGAGATTAAAATTGCACGCAAATGTATATTTTTATTAGTTACTCCACTTCTGCAGCCTGAAGTGGATTTGTATTGTTGAAGTGTACAAGTGTATCCATGGCTACAGAAGTGCTGACCCATGATGATAGATGCCTCTTGTGTCATCTGGAAAGAGCTGAATGCTGTTTGTCTTATCTGATGATGGCTGTCTGTAGTCGCTTGTGTTGTCTTGTCACTTTGGCTGCTTGAGGTGGTGGGGGTGAGGAGTTAAGGTTGGAAATCCTAATACAACATTTCCCTACTTTTGTTGCTTTAGTTGAACCTTGACTGGTGCATTAACACAGATTTTTTTTGTGTGTGTGAAGAATATCCTTTCTTTTTCAGATAGTATACAGAAAGTATGTTTATTTCTGTGTGTCTTTACACCACTGAAGTAACAGATGTCTTCAGCAATGTTGTCTGTATGAGCTATTTGAATCTTCATATTTCATCCAACTTCATCTTCAGCAACAATTCTCTACATGACCAATGTTGTTTTAGATTTACATTTGCAAAATGGAATGTCTTTTAACCTGAGAAGTCACCTCCTTGTTAATCGTAAATATGTTTATGTAGTGTTCATTCAATAATTTAATTCCCTTCCCTTTGATATCCACTCTGCCCCATCCACTCATTTGTTATCCTCTCTTCTTTACAATTACATTTGTCTATTCTGCAATTGCACCTGACCCACTTCCAATGTGCCCACTCTCCTTTTCTATTTCAAAACCATGTCTAACTTCTTCTTCTGTTCACCACTCCTACCTTTCCCCAGGGAAGCTGGTATCCTATGACACTGACTGGATGAGCATTGAGCAGTGTTGGACCCTTGTGGGGGTTTTCACTACAGATGGTCAAAGGGTTTGCCTCCCTCCCTTCTACCCTATTCTCTCTTCTAGTAAGCCTGGTTACCAGTAATCTCAGTTCAGGTTGCTCCCTGCTGAGTCTGGCCCTTGTGGGGTAGTGCATCCCAGAGGGATGAAGGTCTTTCACCCCCTTTATCCTATGCTGCTCCCCATTGCTCCTTTCTTCTGTCAGCCTAGCTATATTCTCTATCTTCCTGTCATCTACTATGTCTCTGCAAAGGGGATTTGGCCTACAGTCACATGTTTTGGATTTGAAATATTATATTTCTATTTTGTTTTGTCCTCTTCACATATTAAGCTGGGCATAGCTGTAATTGTTTCAGGTTTGTATAATTGTATGATGTTTTATTTTGTGTATCTTGGTTTATGTATATATCAATTGTATTCTTCATTTCCTCTCCCCCAGAACACATCTGAAAATGAGCTATTGCAGCTCTTTATGCTTTTCCTGGTGAAACTGTCAAATAAATAAAATAAATAATACCATTCATTAGTCACCCATAACATTTCTTGAGTTACTATTTACAAAACAACTAATAAACCTGTTCTTAAAATATATAACGAAATAGACACAACACAGTGAAGAAGTTTTAAAAAATGTGCTAGAGAAAAAAATGACAGATTAATTAGTGTTACATTTTTGCAGTGTTCCAAGAGGGCCAAAAAACCAAGTACTATAAAAATGAAAAACTATAATGTAAATCAGAATAATATGTCATCTATTAAATGTTAAACTCAGATGACTTCACTATATATGGTATAACAAAAACTATTTGCAAGGCATACTTGGAAAAGTCTTAACTTGAAACATAGAAATATAGAATTTGATGGCAGATAAGGACCGCTTGGCCCACCTACTCTGCCCATTTCCCTTCCTAACAGATAAGCTGAAGATCCTAGTTAACCAACAGCCTACTTCCTCCTACCCCCCCACTAGAATTGCCTTATGTCTGTCCCATGAATTCTTGAATTCCCCACTGTTTTTGACTCTATGACCTCCTCCGGAAGGCTGTTCCATGTATCTACAACCCTTTCTGTGAAAAAATACTTCCTCAAATTACCTCTGAGCTGTCCCCCTCATCTTCGAATTGTGTCCCCTTGTTCTTGCACATCTCTTTTTCTAAAAGATGCTACCCTCTTGGAGTTTGAATCCTTAGATAAAGTAATGCTGTGAAACAGCAGGAAATATGCATAACAAGCATACAAGGTAAACCATTTACATGTTATTCAACTTTTTTGTAAGACATGTTGTGAAAAACTTTAATATTTTAATAAATCAATGTCAATGAATTAGACAGTATTGGACTACTGTCACCTTTTTCTCTGCATCACAAATGTATGCACTCAAAAAAATAATTATGCCCTGAGAATTCATGTTTTATATGATTCCTGCTGTTAGATTTATTAAGACAGGAAGACAGCAGGCAGGTTTAGTTACATTATTTAAGACCTCTTTATATTTCATTGCTACTGAAATTATATATGATCTTACTTTTGCTTTAATGCTGAAATTGGAGATTGCTAAAGTTAGGATCATTTTGACAGATGTATATGTTCCACCCAAAAATAGTAAAGGATACACTACACTCTTATTGCAACAGCTAGAAGAAATGTTTGAAGACCTTACAATTAAATTTTCTACTTATTTATTTATTATTTGGGGAGATTTCAATGCTAGAATTTGAAACTAAATTGATTCTGATGAATTTGAAGAGAAATGCAATCTAAGACTAAGGCTAATTAGCCCTAGGCTAAATGCAGAAAGGAAGTCTATCAGAGATAACAGTCATGGTAAGTTATTTCATGAGATTATGATGGGACTTAAACTTTTTCTTATAAATGGATGGACATTTAGTGACCCTAAGGGTGAATATACCTTTATGGGCTCTATGGGAGCATCAACCATTGAGCTAATGTAGGTTAATAAAAATGTAATAGACAATTTAATGGATCTTAAAATAATAGAATGTCCAGAGTCATCTCATTTTCAAGATTGTACTACTCTTCAATCAATGAACCTGTGCAAAAAATGAATTCCATTCCTATGGCAGACAATATAGTAGAAGTATTTAATACAAGGAGATTAAGATGGCAAACTGATACAGCTGAGTTGTTTTCTACTGTTCTTTATTTTGACCATTTGCATAAATTGAGGCAGAAGACTGTGTCTAATAGCAGTTATCCTGATACAGTCGCAATACTGATGGAAATAAGTAAGAGTGTGGGACCAATGATCTAGGTAAATAAGAAAAAGCAGTCAGTTAAGCAGACTTGGTTAAATGCAAAATGCAAAAAAAGCAAAAAATGATTTAAACAAATTTGTTAGACTTATTAAAAGGCATAAAACTAGAGAGAACATGAGGATATTAAACAGAAGAGAAAAGATTCCAAGATAAGACAAACATGGACTGGAATACTGTGACAAATGGCACTAGCATTCCCAAAAGGTTCCTATCCGAGATCCAAACATTTAACATTCCATTGTATAATCATTTTCAATGTTTAACAAATACATCTCAGGATTGACACAATATTGAGAGTGACCAACAAATAATTATTCCATAGCAAAGGAAACAGCTACAAATGACATACTGATATCATGGAATGTAGCCAGCTTTTCAAAAAATTTAGTGGATTCTGAATTTAAGAATTTCCTCTCTATGCATACATTAGTTTGTCTACAAGAAACATTGGAATTGGAAAACATATATCTAGAAGGGTGAAACTTATTTACAGCAAAGGAGAAAAATGTTTAAAGAATGGGAAACCAGTTGGTGGTGTTTCAATTTTTAATAAGGTCCAAGTAACTCTTAAAGTTATATCAGTTATTTTGAATTATCCAAATATACTGTTAATATTGATACAGTGGAATCAGGATCTTATGAATTAATACTTATGTTCCATCACAAAACTCAATTTACTATAATCCAGAAATCTGGCTTGACTTAGAAGCACATTTACATTTGGCAATGAATGCTTCTCCTGAAGCAGGTATTATCCTAGCTGGTGATTTTAATGCCAGACTAGGTTCCTAATCAACTCAGCTTTCGAGAGAAGCTTCAAACTGGCAAGTGAAATTGATGGATAAAAAAAATGAAAATTGGAAAAAAATGTTAACTGTCATTAGAGGATTTAGGATTATTGCTTGTAAATGGAATGTTTGGTGGAAAAATGCATCATACTATACTTATTTAAGTGGAAGAGGTGCCAGCACTGTTGATTATATATGTATGTATATTACCATGGCAAATTCACTTTTACTTAGATTTTGACATAATACTACAAAAAGAAATTGATCACTACCCCCTTTTACTAATCATAAAAAACAAATATAAAGAGACCAACAACAACATTTTAGTATGCCACAAATCAAAATTAGAAATAAAAGAAGAAAAAATGGCCCCATTTATGCTTTGCATGCATTATGGCCCCATTTGCATGTCCACCACTGAATATCACAGTTGATGCACCTAGCGTAATGGCACTTGTGATAGCGTATCCCCCTGCTCCTCTCTGGCCACTTGCACTGATGCAGTGCCACTGTGCCATGCACTATGCGGGTGGCCATGGAGTGATATTCAATGGTTCTGAGCCATGGCACAGCACCATTGAATATCACCCTGTTAGCGCCCTGGCACATCCCAGTTGCGCTGCGCCCAGCCTTGCGCCACAGCCTGGTGCAGTCTGAATATCCCACCCTATGTATATTAATATTCAGGATATGATACAGTACAAGAAATAGATTTTAAATTTGATGAATCCCATGAGAAATGTTTGCTAAATTTTTGGATTAAGATGAACAAAGATTGTAACATATTGAACAACATAAATTATAAAATCATTGAAGTTTTTATTAGATGTAATGACAGAAGGATGTAGACTTGATAAAAGTTATAAGTAACACATAATTAGAACATGATACAGTATGTAATGAATACTACTATGTATCTGCAATAATCTGGATATATGTTAAATCTTTTTAAATTGTGATTCTGTCTATTTTGAATTTTATGTCAACTTTTACAATGACGTAAAAGTTGATCAAATAAAATATTTTGAACTGAGATTATAGGAAACTACTGGAAGTAGAAAATCAAAAGTGCCAAGATAAGCTTTGGAATAGGTGCAAGAGAACTATAATTGATAAAGACACCAAATCATTTTAGACATTGGTGAGCTCTGGATACGAAAAGTACTCTATTAAAACTGAAGCTTATATAGCACCACAATTTTGGGTAAATCATTTTGAAACACTATATTTGTCCATAGTTGAGCAGTGATCTTCATTACTCTGGGACCTTCAACAAATAACATATGAACATATGAAGAAGCCAGCAGAAGAAGGCCATTTGGTCTATCAAGCCTGCTCATGTTGCAGGGTCCACAGCTTGAGCTACTGTCCCTGCCCCCCCTCCCCACTCCTCCCATCCTCCCTACCCATGAATCTTACCCTCCCCTATACCTGTCCTAGCCTCTCTTAATGCTGCCCACTGTTTTAAATGAGATTACCTCTTCTAAAAGCACATTCCAAGTGTCCACCACCCTCTTTGTGAAGAAGTGCTTCCTTACCTCCCTCCTAAACCTCCCACCCTCCATCTTAAGACTGTGACCCCTCATGTTATGGTTGCCACTCAGCTTATAGAAACTCTTCTTAGCAACCTTAGTTATCCCTTTCAAATACTTGAAGGTCCCAATCATGTCCCCCCTCTCTCTCTCTCTCTTCCTGTCTTCCATGGAATACATGTTAAGTGCCTCTCCTCGTATGCCTTACTCTGCTGACCAGCTATCATCTTTGTATCCCTCCTCTGGACCTTCTCCTGCTCCTGCTGGTTAATGTCCTTTTTGAGGTGTGGGCACCAGTACTGAACTCCATTCTCTAGATGTAGCCTTACCAGTCGTGGAGTGCTTCAGGTCACTAGTGATCATCACTCCCAGGTCCTTCTCCTCCTCCGATGCAGATACTCAGACTCCAGGTAGTACTCTGTTCTAGGATTCTTGCTTCCAATATACATAACTTTGCATTTCTTGGCATTGAAGTCAAGCTGCCAGATCCTGGACCACCTCTCCCTAGCTTTTCCAAATTATCCTGTAGGTCTTGTATCCCTTCAGCTGTGTCCACTCTCCCACAGAGCTTGGTGTCATCCATGAATTGGCATATTTTGCCCTTAATGCCATCTCCAATGTCATTGATGAAGACATTGAACAACACTGGCCCTAGTGCTGAGCCCTGCAGGACCCTACTGGTTACCTGTCTTGTGCCAGATAACTCTCCCCCCACAACCACCCTTTGGGTTCTGTCCTTCAGCCAGTTTTCCACCCATCTGGACATCTTTTCCCCAAATAATGCAACCTTCCCTTTCTCCCAGACGAATGTTCTGTTCAATTGAGGACATACTCTTGGCTTTCAATTTAACAAGAGCTAACAAGGCACACAGGCCAGATCAAATCTTAGCCAGTATATATAAATCCTTTCATGACTGGTGGGCTCCTGTCTTTGTAAACATCTTCAATAAATTTTTACAAGGCAAAGAATCACTGGAAAGTTGGAAAGGTAGTATCTTCCCAATCTACAAAATGGAACAGTTATCTGATCCAGGAATGTGCAGACCAACTAGCCTCTTGGATGCATCACAGAAACTGTTTTTCAGAATTACACTTCAATGATTATTGGCCTGGGTCTCTGAGAATCACCCTTTAGAGGAATCTCAAAATGGATACAGACAAACTCAATCAGCTATTCAACAATGCTATGTCTTATCTCACCTCATTTATAAATATGATACAGTAAAGAAATCTAAATTGTAGTGCTGCTTCATTGATCTTAAGACAGCTTTTAACAGCATTAGTCATAAGATCCTTTGGCAAAAATTACAGAATTTGGGTATAGATGCCTTCCTCTTGGATATATTAATAAGATTATGTCAGGACACATGGGTAAATGTTCAGTATAATCAATGTGGTGATCTAATCAAGAAAATTAAATTAAATCTTGGTGTATGACAGGAATGCCTACTAACACCCCTGTTATTCAACTTATGTATTAATTCAGTAAGAGTACAACTTTGTAATTCTGATTTTGATTCTCCAAAAGTACTCAATAAGATGGTTAGCTTGCTTGCATATGCAGATGATATTGTATTGTTATATATTTCCTTGTTCGGTCTGCAGAGAAAATTTAAACTTTTTGCTAAACTGTGTATTGAAAATGTTTTGTGTATTGTTGAGAGGTTTAAACCTCACCTTCAGATTCTTGACGATATTGGGAATGCAAGTAATCACAAACAAGTTGCATTCAAGTAATAAACAAGTTTATTACTCCAAAAGGGATAAGTCACAGTTGCCCTAAGCAGTTCTTACCAATATGAACCGGGAGCCAGTGCTAAGTGTTCCCTACACCTTGAGGTTTCTCTGTAGTCTCTTGGAATCTCTCTCTCTGAGGTGTAAAGCCTGTGCATTACATTATATACCTATGATAATTACTATGGTTACTAAAAGATAGAAACATTTCTAGTTACAGAGATGAGCCCTATTGGCTAAATTAGAGGTGGCTCCATGGTCCAAGATAACATTATATAATTTTGTAAAGGCATTAGTTTTAGAACAAAGAAGTTCTTATACAGAGTCTTACATAACCAAGTGTAGTGGTGCACATCACCAAAGGATGGCAATGTTGCCTTACATATTATAATTACTTCAAGGACAGGTGTCTTGGCATCTGACAAGTAAGAAATAGACAGAAAATACATGGTATAATATGTGTGTGCATTAGCAAGCAAAGTGGATTACAACAATATGCATTCATATCCTGACATCTACTCTTATACGGTAGATGTCCTTAGCCCTTAGTATTAGTGTAACCTATACATAAGCATTAGCTGTCTACGGTGTACCTCTGAGGGTATCAATTAGGGTGCAGGGACCTCATGTAACAGTATAAACATGGATAAGACCCAGATTATTGTGTTTGATAATAGAATAAAAAAAAAATCTAACTGTATATAAAAAATTCTCCCATTGAAACAAAGCCTTATTATGACTACCTAGGGGTAAGGTTTACAGATACTGTCTCATGGATTAAACATGTGGATTTGTTAATAAACAAGCATTTATCAATGCCGAATGTTTGCTTGCCGGCATTGGCCTTGGTAGTGCAGGAGTTACAGAGCTGCATAATAGGAATGGCAGTGAAGTATTGAACTGAAGCCAACCCCACCACCACCCTGCAGATACTGACAGGCACTGGAGTGTGCCTTTGGGTCATCAGGCATAACGGCCATGCCATTTCACCACACCCTACCCTGCAGACACTGACAAGTGTCAAGGTGTGCCTTGGGGTCTTTGGCCCTTATGTTCACCCCATTCCATTAGGAAATACAGTGAGATGGGTGCTGTATAGGAGAATGGGGTGAACTTTGGGGCTGAATGGTCCAAGGCACACCTCAATGCCTCTCACTGGCTGCAGGGTGTGGGTGAGGGTGGAATGGTATGAGCATTACAGGTGACAATCCCAAGTCACACCCCTGATGCCTGCCATTCTCTACAGGGTGGGGCGTTATGGTCAGAAACCCTAACGCCTCAGGCATTTGTTGGTGTTTTGACTCCAAATTTTCAACATGATTTTTTTGTGATCCCCACCTCGTGAACAGTGGCAATATCAGTTTGTTAGCCAAAAGCTGCTTTTGCACAGTGACTAGGCCATTTGGCATCACAGGTGTGAAAACACATTTCGAACAGGATGTGAAAAATGGCAGCTGTACTGTTCATGGGGAGGTGTAAAAAATGGCAATGTTGAAAATCTGCAGTGAAAATATTTAAAAAAATGGTGAAGTCACGAGCATGCATAGAAACTGTGCAATGCACACCTGTAAAGTAATTAGTTTGGGGATTTTTTACAGCAGATTGTCAACACAGGCATTTTGGGACCTCTGCTCATGAAGTGTCACTGTGACTTTCTTAATCTGTCCCAAACAGTGTTTTCCCACAGCGACAACGCATTTCTGTGCTGGAAGTGTGAAAACACATTTCGGCCATGGTGTGAATACTGTTCATAAGGAAGTGTGGAAAAATGCCAGTGGTGAAAATCTGTACTGAAAATATTACAAATTCATGAACTTATGAGGGGGTCAGAAACTGTGCAATGCTCGCTCGTAACACAGTCATTTTATGGACTTTTGTCACCAACTTTTTCACATAGTCATTTTAAGACCTCTGCTCATGAACAGTGTCACTGTGATTTTCTTAATCTGTCCCGAACATTGATTTTACACACCGACTGCACCATTGTGTGCTACATGCACGGAAACACATTTTGGGCAAGATGTGAAAAATGACAGCTGTACTGCTCATAAGGAGGTGTGGTAAAATGGCAATGTTGAAAATTTGGAGTAAAAATATTAAAAATTCACAAACTTACAAGCATGTGTAAGAACTGCACAAAGCATGCTCATAAATCAGTCATTTTTGGGAATTTTTTCACCAGATTTTCAACATAGGGTTTATGGGTGCCTGCCTCATGAACTGTGACACTGTTGTTTCATAAATCCGTCCCAAAAGGTGGTTCCATGCAGTGACCATGAAATCACCTTTTGGGGCTGAATAACACCATGACCATGCCAGAATTCATGTGGATGGGTTCCAAAAACCCCATGTTGAAAATTTGGTGCCAAGATTCCAAAGTATGCCTGAGATATGCATCAAAGTTGAAAAAAACCCTATTTATTCCATTACACAGCTTACTGACATTTCTTCAGTTCGTGGTCGACTTTGAAGGGTGCAGATGTGTTCCTGGTCCACCAAAGATCATCTTGCCAGCCTCCAGAGGTACATATGGGGTGAGGTGGGGGTGTGGGGAGGTGGATGCGCAGAAGGCACGGGTTTGGGGCAAGACAATCAATGAGGGACAGTTTTTTTCTTTTCAGGAGTTTGTTTTCTTTGTAGGAGGACAACGCAGAACTTGTGCCATGCTGGGGTGGACTCCCAGTGTGTCAGCTGGAAGATTTTTTGGGGGGGGCAGTGGAGCCAAGGATGACGATGCAGGACTTGTGCCACGCTGGGGTGGGCTTCCAATGTGGCAGCTGGAAGATTTTTTTGGGGGGTGCAGTGGAGCCGACAGGGGATTGGGCACCCCTGTCAGCCATACAGACATGTGCCATGCTGGGGTGAGCACCCAGCGTGGCAACTGGAAGTCTGTTTCTTTTGTTGGGGGGTTTAATTGAGCTGCCGGGTGATTGGGCACCCACGTCGCCTCCTCCTGGAAAGATAGTCCTAGGAAAAGTTCACTTCAAACTGAATTTATGTTCCAGGAAGAGAAAGCAGAGACAATTCAAGCAGGATTGCCGGCAATATGATAATCAACACTATCTTATTGCTGCTCACTGAAGAGGGCTCTCCCATTCAACTGTACAGCACTGCATTTTCAACTGCTGTCATAGACAGCTGCAGCATTCATTGGTGAACTGTGGCCGTGTCTGCAAACACACTGACTGAATTGGAAGACAGGGTGCCACACCTACAAAAACTCGGATGATGGCACTATGTTTCTTGCACATGCATGCAACCAAACATAATAAAATGAATAACGCTTTCAATGTATTCAAACAATGTAACTATAAATTGGACAATGGTTCAGTAAATGGAATTCTCACAGTACTAAATATGAAAATTAAGATGAGAATTTTACATGCAGCTGAAATTTGGGACTTCATGAATGTTGCTCTTTTGGAGATCATCTTAAACAAAATATTATATTATATTCCCTGTGTGTGGAGGTGCTGAAAGCACAGCTGGGTCAATTTTCCTTGTTTTCACTGATAGGAGAGAGATGCCTAATATTTACACTGGACCTCCTTCCCTGGCATGAGCAACATTTGCCCAGACAATGTCTTGAAGAACAAATTGGATATGCACAGCAGGTTTTCATCTTCCTACTATTACGCTCATCAGAGGACAACAGTTACCAATGGGATTAGATAATTTCCTACATGAAATTTATATTAGACCCAGATGGGAGATTACCAGACAAGTCAAGACTAAAAATAGGGGCTTTGCAGTTAACCAGGATTTGTCTAAAATTGGCACCTTGAAATTATATTAATGGTTTAAGTTTCTTAAAGTTCAACATGATTTGGAATTGTATTTATCACATCTATCAAACCATACGTGACTGTAATATAACAAATACTTTAGGATGGAATTATATAAAGCAAATCATGTACATTTTAAACAAACAATACCAAGGGTAACTTTGGAGTTTTGCAAATGTGGGATGGGAGTTCACAATTATCTAAAGTATGCTGTGCTTATATGTCCCTTGTATCACAGTAGAGCAGATTTTTGGATTGGGCCAGTTCTGGCCAACCATTTTCTCCCTTTTGACCAGTCTCAACATATAAGATGTTAATGATGTCAAACTCGGATCACTATACTTTGTGTACATTTGATCAACCAAGGTTCTTTGACTGTTTTAGGCAATTATAATCTGCTTGGAAGAATATACAGTCAGAGGAAAATGGCCTTTTATGCCTTTATTAGCTTCTTGTTCTAAAAATTATGTTTTTTCATTGTTACTATTATTACAATTTATCATATTTTTCTTTTTTTTAAATATATTTTTAAAACATTTGGGATTATGGGCCACAATAACTCAGATGGGTGTGTAGGTAACCAGACCTGAACCCAGATGAGTCTTGTTGCATCCTGTTACTATACAGGATTTGCTAAGGACCTTTTCCTCATAAACTCTCCCTAACTTATTAATGCTCTTCAAGCTTTTTTTTCCTATACTCAAATGTTTAAATGTAAATGTTTTAATAAGAAGAAGTGGGCTTGAAATATTATAATATTATTGTGTAGTGGTTACTCTTTTCTTATACTTAATATACTGTTTTGTAATGACTTGATGTCAATCAATAACCTTGATGATGATGAATAATTTTGTACAGTCATGCACACAGATGCAAACTGCATTACATAAAATCATAACTACTTTAGCATAGGCTAATGCAGCATATTTACATCTAAACAGGTTTTCAGCATTAAGTACATATTTACGTATGAGTTATGCTTTGACAGCAGATGACATTCCATATATGAATACTACAGCTGTAGTCTTTGTATGTGTCATGCAACATTACATGATGAGCAGATGAAAAGATGTATGGACCAGTGCGTGTATTTTACACAGAAGAGTTGTTAAAAGATCTACATGTGACAGGATTAGTTCCAAAAATCAAGTATCCCCCATGCAAAACCCTAGTAAGTGCCTACTCGAACTGAAACTATCTGTGTCATGATTATGACCATCCATCCATTACATATATAAATTACATTTAAGCAAATTCATTATTTGTGATTCATTGAGTGATGCAATACAAAGGGGAGCAATGTCAGTGACATATGTGTGATGTCTACCTCTTTGAGGCCTACTTAATTGGGAGGCATGTTTTTAGTAACTACTCTTCTGCAGTTCCCACAAACTGCTTATTTTTTAGGACAATCAGATATGCATCCTTTAGTTTCCTTTGATGCCTTTCCATAAAGATGCATGAAACATCATTGCACTCTATCCTATCATCACTGTAACTGAGCCAAGTTACATTGTGTCCAGATGTACAGAAGCTCCATGGTGGAAATTAATTGCTTGAGTGTCAAAATTTGTATGTCCAAATATGACTCTACCTGCAATAAAGTCAACTATTGGCATCACAGCTTTGACTCCCTGCTAGTCAAATTGTTTGTAGTGCCAGCTTGAGGTAGTTAGGAGAATGGATCACTCTGTGATCAGGTACTGTTCTTGTCACACCTTGTGTGTGCCCAAGCCATAATATTTAGCATTGCTGACCAACTGTCTGAATCTGAGGGATGATTCATGTGGGATAAGTAGAGAAATCCACAACATGTCATCAGTCACTTCTCAGTCAATATTCCACATGAAAGACAAATATATCTGCTGACATAGTTTAGCGTGAAGTACCCCGGCACTGGAATTCCATCTTCTTCCAATGAGTTGATGATCACCATCATAAACTTTGCTAAATATCGCTGATTAGCAAGCAAATGTGCTGTGCTGGTCATAAGATGACACAGCTCAATTTAGTGGCATCATCGACTGCAAAGTATTGTTTTGCAATTGACTGACACTTTCAGCTCGCTTCAGTGAATCTGTCAAAACAGTTGATTTTGAAGAAGTTATTGTGGCAACAAAATCAGACAAATGTAGGAACACCTGCAGCACAGAAATAGCATAGCAAATAACTCCAGCACTGTTGTCAAAAGACACCATCACAGATATACCAATTGTTTTCCTTTTTTTTTTGTTGTAGGTGATCTGGTATTATCAGCCACAGTTGCTTGCTTATCACCACTTGAAGTGGAAGAATCATGTACAGTAGACTTCTTCCTCTTCAATTTCTGTGACATCTCAGACAACACATCTCATGTGACTATGTTATTCACCATTGGAATCACAGACATATTAAGTTGATATAAACCTTGCGACTTGTATGTTAACACCTTGTATGCAACACACAGTGGAACTGTTTTCATGTTACATAAATATCTTTCACAAGCTTGAATTTTATCTAACATCTGTAGACACCTTGTGAGTAATCATGGTTGTCAAATTTCACAACAATTTCAACAAATGTTCTCTGAACATTGCATTGAATGTTAACTATGTGCCCCATTGCACCTTTGGCCAGACCATGATCCACATCAAAACTGTGACATAGAATCACTTGTGCATTGTTTCATGCTCCAACAGCTGACTCTAGAGCAGCCATTCTTGACACATCTGCATTCAACTCTTTTAGATGCTCAGTCATCTCAGAGATCATTGTTGGGCTAAGACAAACTCCATCAATTGTATCAAGCGATGACAGTGTGAAATTGGTTGTTGCTGTGTCTCCAGCATTAGCTGAATGAATTGTTATCACTGTTTAAGCCTTGGTATCAAACACACAATATGCATGCCATCACAGCATAGTTTGCTAAACACATCACATGTTTCAGACATGAAACTCTCATCTTTGCCTCTCATGTGTGCGTTCAGCATTGAAGCATTGGAAGCTGACAAGTTTCCAATTTGTGCCTCATCAAGTAGAGCCTTGTATTCTTGATCATCACTTTGACACATATTCTGAAAGAGCTCATCATAGTTGTCTAGCTCCCAGAGGTTTATTCTACTAATGAACACAACAGCTTTTCAAGCTTCCTCAACAGTAAGTCTGGAAAATATATGGTTGCCATTCATGGATGCAAGTTGAAGTGGGTCACCGAAAAATACAATGGGCTAAATTTTCAAACTTAAGTGTGACTAAGTCCCACTCCACAACAGCAGTTGTGGTCTGCATTCTCTGAAGCTGTGAGAGATGTTATGCCTGGTCCCACTGAGTGTAAACTTTTCCTGCAGCTGCAGGAAAAAAACAGCTACAAGCTGCCAAAAATCATGTAGCTGGTTGTAAACCAGCTCCACCTTTGGAAATACCACAGCTGCAGGAAAAACTGTGGCTCCACAAGTAGCAAACTACTTGCACCCATTTTTCCCCCCAGCTGCAGGAATTTCAAGGGCTCTGAAAATCCAGCAAAATACTTTTGCCTCCATAGGCACCTTCATTGTCTGTAAAAACAATCTCTTGGAGACATAGGTGAATGAAAGCAAGCATAACATTGGAGACAATACTAATTTAATCAATAATCAAGAGCTCCATTTTCTCAAACATACTTGGTAGGTTAGTTGAATCTTCAAAAGACAACTTCTGCTATTCACCACATTTTCAGTGTTCAACAGTCAGTGTAAAATTACAGTGTAGACTAACTCCACCTATGTTATATGTTGCAAGTCCAGTCAGAGCAGGCATAACTGTAGAAATTGCTACTACAGTGTGCTTCTTTATCTTAGCACTACTTGCTTCAATAAGAAAAGTTTTCCCTGTGTCAGCTGAACCACTGACAAACATATATAATGGTTTGTGTTTGTTACAACAGTATTCTGTTTTATGATGCTGAATAACATAGTGAACAGCATACATCACGATAGTATATACAACTTGCTGCTGATGATTTAACTGCTGTTCAATTACAGAGATGTCAGCATCACGTTGGCATGGCTGTCCCATGGCTATTTCAACCTACATCATCAGTACAGTGGGATCATTCTAGGAAGAGGAGCTCTCAGTGCACCCTCTCCCTCTGGATTACTGTTGTCCTGAGAATTCACTGGAGTATCTTTTTCCAGTTGTTCTCTAGCTTTCACCTGCTGTTCTTTCCCTAATTCTAATCTTTGTATGTACTCAACTGAACTGTCAGATTTGAAGGTCTCATAGCTTAAATTGAATTGCTCCTAATATCTGTGAAATTCATCTTTCAATTAGCTTTCATGTCTTCATGGCTTAACCAGGAAACGTAGAGAAAAATAGTAATGCTATCTTTTCTCTGGAGATATCAGAGTCAATTTGTAATGATCAATCAACCAAGTCTTGTGTCTTCTGACCAGACTTACCTATATGCAAGTTACTTGGAACATATCCTTTGCTTGATTAGACCCGACTCCAGGTTTATAGTCATACCATTGGATGGCATCTAAGAGACACAAGTTCTCGGTGGAATTGCGTCACCGTGGGTACTATGTGTCAATCAACTTATTTTTCAGAATGTTTGTGGAAGATGATTTGTTTGCAGCAAGATCTTCAATCTGATTGTGAGACTTTAAGACATGAGGCTGGATTTTCAAAGGGTGATAATGGGCTTGCATCAAGCCCTACATTAAACCAGTTGTTGGTGCACCTCTACTGCAACTGTGATCAATTTTAGTGGCTCAGGTGCAATTGTGACACTTTATCTGTATTACAGCAGCTTGTGCCAAATATTTGGCACAAGAAGTGCCATTAAATGAATACTTGAGAGTGCAACAAGCTAGACAAGAAAAAGTTGCTCTAATGTGCAGTAATTGGCACACATAATGGAAAATCCTGATTCTTGGTCAGGAGAATGCTGCAGGCCCCATGCACCATTTGTTTGGCACACTCAGTGATTGCACCATTTGGGAGCCTTTGGAAATACACCCACAGCATCTATCATGTTCGTAGATTACATTCAAGTACCATATTTCTTTGGATTTGCCATACAGACATTTTCTGATAAAATGTTCACTTGATTCATACACTCCACATTCATGGTGTGACAGAGTTTTCAGTCATAGAGATCATAACTGTGAACTGATAGAGCTACTGCTGTTGGAAAGATACTGCCATAGTTCCTGAGTGCTGCAAGAATGTTTGCTCATTTTTGATAATGTATGATGTAACATACTGTGCTTGGGCCATGGAATTGTCAGCAAGAAATTGAACATCTATATTCATCTACCACATTAACAACAGAACAAGACTGTAGTCCTTTATGAATGCTTCATTTTCTTTTCTAGGCAATTCATACACTCTCTTTGTAGATTTCACTTTTAGATGGTGCTGAAGAGCTGAGAACAATTCATTCATGTGGCCATTTTCAGATGCACATTTCAGAAATCCAAGCAAACACCTCATGTACCAATTGCCACAATGTTTCACCTTTCAGTGTCAGTGTTTGAAACAGATGTGTCATTAAAATTTTCAACCAGCTTCCAAAAGGTGGGACTGTTGTACTTGTCTGGAAGTTGACATGTCATGTACTGCATCATAAACTTGAGAATTTCTCTGTCTTGTTTATCAACAATGTGGGGTGCATCTTTCATCCACAGTAGCATGTGGATATGAGGAGCAGAACATGTTTGGTATTCAATTCTCTTAAAGTAATAACCCACAACACCAAAAGGTGGCTTCATCTTTAATGCAATGAACCTCAGCAATGTATTAAATCAGTGAAGAAAGTGTCCTGACACAAACACTGAGTCTAAAGAGCACACCTCACCAAAAGTCATTGATATATGCCATCAGCATCTGCATTTTCTCACATCAATATTTCTGGCAGTTCTTCTCAGATGTATTCAGCACAGTTCAGCATAACAAACCAAGCGGCTGCACCATACTCTCATAGCATGCACACTACTTCCGAGTGCCTTCGGTACCAGTAATCACTGGTGCCACGCATACTTGACAAGATGGAGTTCAAGTTTACTTCTAGTGTCTCATCCTTGTTATTTAACTTTTGTAACAATTCTGCTGTGGTGAGATCATGCAATGATGTGCTTATACACAGAGTATGCACAACAGATGCAGACAATACACTTGCTGTCCCAAAGGAGATGAAACGAGTACTGAATATTCCTTCTGAATATCCCATTAGAATAATGAACTGTAGACACTCACTACACAGCTTGAGGAACACATACCTCATGCTCATCCAAGCAACCACCAATACCATGCAGAAAGAAGCCCAGGAAAGCATTGTGCTTCCATTGTGCTCTCCCAAATACTGACAGGATTGCCTTCAACCTGTTTCATTTGACACCAGTCAATGTTGTCACTGACTGGATTCTTGCTATGGAGAGGATGAACTGTGTACTACTCATACACATTTTCATCTGTAGACATTGAAATCTTCTAAGTCATTGCTTTTCTGGTGTCTAGTATTCCAAACTCGGTATCACCATCACTCATGTGATCAACATTTAAATGTTCATAGGATGGATTTCAACCTTTTAGGCAATGTTGTTTAACTCTCTCTACAGTCATGACATGATACCAAATTGTTGTTGGCTTTATTGCAACACCATTAACCAAAATGACAATGTTGTTGTCCTGAGATATAACCTCTACAGTTTCCAGGAATGGGAGTTGCAGGTACATGTTAAATCCCTTCAATGACTTCATGAGTTATTTGTTTGGCATGTTTTAAAGCTTTTTTATTCATCCTTAGCATTCTTTGGAATGGTTCCATTGTTTGGATTAGAATCTTTTCAAATAAGTACAAGCAAGCAATGTCTGTGGGTGCCACACCTGCCTCCATGTTGTTCAAAAGAGATCTGGGAGGCAACACATCTTTTTTTATCTTTCTGAAACTGTACAAATACATATGCACTATCTCATCTAATGCAAACTGGCTCTTAAGAAGCAAGTATGCCACCAAATATCTACACATCAGTTACCACTTGACAATTTGTGTCAGATTTATTTCCAGTGTTCTTGAACTATAAATTAGCTGCTTGCATGAGACACTCTCAAATTAAAATTTGTCTCTCTTTTGCCAACTCAGACATGGATATCTTGCTTCCAAATTTGTCATTTAACTGTAAAATAGCTAGACAAGTGCTGTTCATCCTGAATTAAGAATTCATCAGAAGATGCATAATTTTCAAGTTCTCTGTGTTGAACTCTCCATACTTTTTGTATATATTTCTTTTACTGGCTTCATTATGTCCATGTTAAGAAGAGCCTCAAGTTGTGTGGCCTGTTTGTATATAAAGACTCCCACTGGGGGTCATGCTCAAAAGTGCGGTGGCATCACAAACCACATCATCCTTGCTAGGTGTCATGATGGGGGTGATCCCTTGCCATGTCCCCAATCCAGAAGTAGCTAGCTTTCAGGATTTCTGAATGGGGAGCCTTACATTGACAGAGTATATTTTTTAATTCTTTAGTTCTTTAACATGTCAGTGGCTTAGCAGGTTACACACTCACTTCTGAAGCCAGAAGATCAGAAGGCTGTGGGTTATATCCCCACATGTGGCATGTGGGTTAAATCCCAATACTGACACTGTAGTCAGCATGATTGGGTGCTGCACTCCTGAGGTGCCATCCTTCAGATGAAATGTTAAACTAAGGTCCCATCTGCCTGTTATGATGGTTGGTCAGGTGGATGTTAAAGATCCCATGGCACTTCTAGAAAAAAGAGTAGGGGAATTTACCCAGTGTCTTGGCCAAATCTCCCCCATTCAATAAAAATGCCACCAACAGCTTAATCTGGTTAAATTTCAATTGCTTACCATCTGTATCCCCCCCCTCCCGTCGTCCCTGAAAAAGGGACTTCTAGTCTCAGTGGGACTACTGGGTCAACAAAATTCAATAAATAAATGAATTAATGAGCTGAAATAAACTTGATTTATTCCATTTGTTTTATTAACTCATGAGCACAGAGTCACTCACCCCAACCTATTCAGCATGAACACCAGTTTTAAAGACAGATGGAGGGAGTAGAGGTTAAACAATGAAAATATTATATGAACTTTACCCATATTCTGATAACAATTTCCTCTCATTAAACTTCATAAAAGGAAGTTTAGGTTACTCATGTTAAACATATAACATTTTCCATAAAAAGTTCACAGTCAAACTGGAGTGTTGGGGAGGAGATAACCATAAATATAAAATTATTTAAAAAATGATGAATTTGGTAGATAATATGAGGTATCGGGGGTGGACGAGGTGTTGTCATTCCTACCTTAACTTAGTCAAAAAGGTAAAAAAAAGAGGGACCACATAAAGAATAGATTATCTGTATGTAAAGATAGAGCATGTTTGAGATCAGAAGTGCCCCTCAGGACTGTAGAAGCAATAGAAAGGGGACCAAGGAGAAAACAATAAAGGTTAAATTGTAGGTAGCTGGTTGATTTCTATGTTTAGCCCATACTTTGTTCTCTGTTGACTTAAACAAATCAATGTAAAAGGCCTCATTCATAAGCAACTTTTGTTCCAAGCTGCTGCCTCTACATGGTAAAGTCACTTTCTCTATGCCACAGAATCTCAGGGTAGGAATAATGTGTCCTGCTGTCTTAAAGTGCCTCACTATAGGAAAATTTAAATTCTCATTCCTTTTGTCACTTTTATGTTCCCCTATCCTTTTGTTCAGTTCTCTCCCTGTGTTTTCTATGTATATCAAGTCACAGTGGCATTTGATACATGATATCACCTCTGTGGTTTGACAATTAATGAACTACTTAATCTCAAACTTAGCATCAGTAGCATTGTTGTGTATTTCCTTGATGCGATATGTGTTTGAGGAATGAACACATCTGCAAGGATAAGTCCTTTGATGTTCAGACCTACTGAAAATTACCACTCATGCCTTTCAGTAATGGGTAGTCACTATGTACAGTTCTGCCCTTTAGGGTTTTTGGCCCTTCTTGGCTACTACTACAGGTGGCGCCTTAAGCACTCTTTGCCCTTCTGCAGTGGCCTGCAAAGCTTTCCAGTGTCTATGTATTATGTTTCTAACTTTCCCAAAGCTGTTGAAATAAGGAGTGGAAAATCTGATCCTATTATCCACATACTTTTGTCTTCCTTCTCCTGTTGTTACCAGAATTTCATTCCTGCCCATTCTGTCAGCCCTTAAACGTGCCTTTTGCACGATCTCTTTACTGTAATTTCTTTCTGTGAGTCATTTCTCCATATCTTCTACTGCTTTTATATATTTCTCTTCCTCTGTTCATTTCCTCAATGCTCTCAAAAACTGTCCTACCAGGATGTTGTCCATAAGTCTCTGCGGGTGAAGGCTTTCAGCATCCATGATGAAATTTCTGTTTGTTGGTTTGTGGTGTAGTCTGGTGCACAGTTTGCTATTCATTTTGTACATTTCTATGTCCAAATAACTAATATAATCCCGGATCTGGTTCTTAATAAAAATAAAGTTTTCTATTCTACTATTTAAGTACTAGTGAAACTACTTTAGCTCCCTTTCTGTTCCCCTGCATATCAATAATATATCATCTATAAAACATGTCCACTTTACAATTAGGTATGAGTATTGATTCTGCTCTCCCTCATAGATATGCTTGGTCTTAAAAGAATTTATGTATATATTGGCATATGATGAGGCCATGTTTGACCCCATTTCAGTGTGTTTCTTCTGTCAATAAAAACTATTCTCAAAAGTAATTTTTTTTTTTAGTAATATTTCTGCTAGTCTAACCTAGAATTCATTTGGTGGTGTATCATTCACTATTTTTTCTTCCAGGATTTCTTTACTTAATGTGGGATAGTGGTATAAAGACCCTTCAGGTCCCAAGTAATCAAAATAGTCAGTTAAGTCTGTAGTTCCTGTGTTCATATCCTCCACCATTTCAATAATATATGTGGAATCTCTAATGTAGGATCTATTTGTCTCCACTAATCCCTTAATATGAAAGTCAATAAGAGTAGATAGAGGTTTCAGTAATCCTTAATCCCTGCTACAGTGGTCTACCAGATGGGTTTTCCAAACTCTTGCAGATTTTTGAAATGGTGTAGAATACCGGGGTCTTAGGGTGTATACATTTAATAGCCATGTATTCTCAATCAGTTATCCAATTATGGTTCAGTCCTTCATTCAACAATTCCCTTATGATATTTTTTAAATCCTCCAGTGGATTATTTCTTTTTTACAGTAGTTATCCTGGGTACCCAATTGTCTCTCACATTCCTTTTTATAATCCTCATAATTCTGGATGACAGTTGATCCCCCCTCTTATCCACACTTTTGATGACTACTATATAGTTCTGTCATTTTTTTAACTTCTTAAAGCACCAGACTCTGTGACTGAGAGTATAAATTTTCATCTCCTATCTAGATCATTTTCATTTTTTAGATATTCATTACAATATATCTGTACTACATCACAATGTCTGAACATTAGCTGGTATTGGTCCTGGGGGTAAAAAATACAATTTTAACCCCATCTTCTAGGTTAATTGTATTTGCCTCATTTGTTTCAGTCTCACATTTCTGTCACCATCCTTACTGTAAAAAAAAAATCTGTGCCTTAATTTCTAAAAAAAATCTTTGTATGTTAAGCCAAATTGATTAATCTGACAGTGTGGTCTGAAAGTGTGTCCCTTGACTTAGTCCTCCCCCCATACTTTTTCATGAGTTGACAGTCTTCTTTCATGTATTTTAGGGTTTTTGTGCACCTGCATAACTTTGCCTCCACTTAACTGATTTACTTGCAATTTGGAAAGCACAGAGACAGTGCCAGGTCTCTGGATCCTGAAAATTTCATGGCAATAATCACCCGGGGGGGGGGGGCAAAGTTACAGAGGAGCCAAAAACCACAAAAATGACATCAAGATTTGTTTTTCTCATGTATGACTTAAAAGCTAAGAAGATTTGAAACCTGAAACTTGTAGGTTTGATAGAGTTTGACCAATGTGTTTTTTTTTGTTGTTTTTGTCTCCCAAACAAAAGTAGCATTTGAAGTGTTTAAGAAAAATAGCCAAGTTCTGAGCATGTGTGGTTTAAAAGTTCAGTGTTCTTAGGATAAGTCACTTGTGAGACTTCAGTACCCGGCTATCTACTGTTCAGAAGAGACTGAGGTGCAGAAAAGTGTGTGTGGGAGGAGTGGCCCTTTATGTCAATGAAAATATCAAAGCTACAGAAATTCAGAATACACATAAGGAGCCAGAAGACATGTGGGTCACCCTGGAAACAGGAAATGGGACAGCCATATGAACTGGGGTTGCCTATAGGCCTCCAGACCAGGGGGAGGATATAGACACATTACTGTTAGAAGATATACAGAACATGACAGCTAAAGGGGAGGTTCTTGTAATGGGAGACTTCAACATGTCAGATACAGTTTGGTCAATAACAACAGGAACATCCACCAGAACTAGACACATAGTGGATTCCCTGCAAGGGGAGGGCCTCAAACAACTGGTACAATAACCCACAAGAGACAGGGCTATCCTAGATCTAGTACTGACTAATGGGGAAAGGATCACAGATCTCCAGATAGAAGGTCTTCTGAGGGCCAGTGACCATGACATGGTATGGTAATGATGTAGTGTGGGGCAGTAGAGTTAGGTATGTCAGCTGCCAGGCTAAGAGCTGTTCCACACATTCCAGCACAATATTATCAAATAGAATACTTTCTGATGAGCAAAAGGAGAAAGAAAATATTTCAGAGATAAAAAGTTACAACTGTCTACTACCTAAAAGTTGTATTATGTTCCTGTCTGCCTGGTTTGGCTCCACTAGCTCTTTAACCTGGACACCAGGGAGCCCAATCTCCAGTGCTAATTAAATGCTTTAAATATTTTTACAGACCACCAGGATGTCCACCTATACTGCCACTTTGTCCCTATCTTTTGGTTTTTCCACCTCATCCCCCACCATATCAGTCCCCAATGTCAGCATACTGAAATCCCCTGATCCAGCAGTGGCAACAACGGGGTGCCCATCACTCATGCCCCAAGAAAGAAGTCAACACTGGAAAGCTCAATCCCCAGTGTCAAGATCCAAGATATCATTTTCATTTTTCCCCATTTAATGCCAGAAATAAAGAAAACAGTCCCTCATTGTCTTTTTTTTTTCAGTAGCCTGTAAACAAGAAAACAGTCCATTGGCATTCTGCCCCATCCCATCCACCACACCATTTCCTCTCATTCAGCACCCACCCCCACCACACACCCCTCACATACCCTCACTCACCTAAAAGTGTCACACTGTGTTGGTCATCTCTCTGACTGAAAACATATCTTGTTGCTGTAACCAGCGACTTTGACATGATATGATAAGGTAAGTGGCAGATCATTTATTTTAATGTATTTTGAACCTTATTTATAACTTGATAATTTTTAATTATTTTCCTCCAAAGTTTTCAACATGGCCTTTTTGGGACGCCACCTTATGAACATGTGTGGTGAAACTGTTCAAATCCAGCCCAAAAGGTGATTTGCAGTCACTACATGATATCACTTTTTTGGCAAGATTTAAAATGTTTTGCCTATCAGATTCATGAGGTGAGGTCATAAGAACACTAGATTGTAAAACAACAACACAGTAATGATTGCACCTAGAAATCTTTCTGCTCTCACTCATAACTTTGGTCATTTTCAATATTTGGACCACAATTTTTTTACATAGCAATTTTTTCACACCACTCCATGAATGTGACAAGCGGGTTTTTCAAATCCTGGGCAAAATGTGTTTTTGCACCTGTGGTGTAAAATGACAGTTTAGCAGGGATTTGAACATTTTCACCTCCTGAGTTCATGAGGTGAGGTCATAAGGAGACTATTCTGAATATGTAGGGTCAAAATATTAAAAATCAACAAATTTATTGAGGTATGTTTTCATTTTCAATGCTTGCTAATAACTTTGGTAATTTTCAATATTTTGACAACAAATTGTCAACATAACCAGTTTTGACACCACCTCATGAACGTGACAGCTCTTGACTTTCAAATCATGGCCAAAATATGATTTCACACACGTGGTACAAAATTACATTTTATCCCATATTTTATAAATGGCACCTGTCATGTTCAGAAGAAGGGGTCTTAAAAAGACTGTTGAAATATGGGGGTCAAAATGTCACAAAAAATTATGAAGTAAGATTGTCTGCAGGGACATCCATTGGCTCAGTGGGGATCACATTGCCTTTCTGTGCCAGTGGCCTGAGTTCAGGTGCAAGCTCAGTGAATCAGCTGAATGTTTCATGGCTGGGAGATGGTGTTGCAGTGTGCAGCACCAGCTCCAGATCCAGCCTGGGGAGGGAGTGATCAGTGTTGTGGTGCACACATGACACCTTGTGGTGAGCCAGGAAGGCTACCATCACAAGGAGTTGACTTGTGTGTCAAAGCCTGATGGGCTGCTGCACTATATCTGGACAAGAAGGGTGGCAAGAAAAATGGGAGAATGTGTACCTGGCAGGATGAAGGTCAAGTCAGAGCAGGTTCCACACTAACAACAGATCCCCAACTGCTATCATCTGCCAAGCCCCATCATCCTCCCTCTCAAGAACTTACCTTGTACCTTTGGTACCCTGCACAGTTTCCCACATGATGGAGCTAGGAAAGGGATGAACGTACAACCCCCTTGACTGTCAGCCACTTTGCCAGTCTATTGCCCAGTCAGTGTTGAGGTGTTCAGGGTTTGTGAAAAGAGGTGGCTTCATCCTGCTTTGCTAGTGGTCTATGAACACAGTCAACTTGCCCCTTCCCCACCACCCTGAGAGTAGAATGTGCCCAAGTACACTGAATCCTGTCAACATCCCCCCACACTGGACTCCATGAGTGACCCAAGTCTGTTCATGAACCTGTGTCTCTGCCATGGTAGTGGTATCTAACCTACCAGTCAACCAACTTTAAACCCCCAAAATAAAACTACAGATCCTTTCCACTCTATACAGCTGATCAATATTTTCCATTGCTTATAGTAACCCATTTTTCACTTTATGTCTACAGGTTCAATGCATGTCACCACCAGCACTGGAGAACACTGACCATGTGTATCAGATAAGTATTTTTTCATGTTTAGAGTACCTTGTTTGTCCCAGTTGGTTACTAAAGACCTTCAAATGCCTGTGTGAACCTGTTGCTATTCTTATTTTACAGGTACGACTGTATGTTCTCTCAAGCATTCCATAAACCACAGTACCCAGGTAACAAATCTTTATTATTAGTACTATATCTCAGCTAGTAGTTACAGTACTTGTACTTCTGTCATAACAATATGTCAGAATAGCAATTTTTATTCTAGGCACTCAGCTATGCCTCGGGTCTTACATAGCAACATTTTCAAAAATCATATAAATAATTATAAAATTCAAATCTTAAACTCTGCCCATTGTAAAGGTTCTAGATAAGGGTAAAAAAATGTGTCTTCCACACCTAGGAGTATGAAAAATAAATTGTATTTACCCTGTACAATAATTCTAGGTATTCCTAATTTACATAAATATCAAGCATAATAAAAGTAATGCAAACACAAAAAATGAAGGTTTCAGAAAATTTAATAAAACAAAACAAAGAAATAAACACAAAACAAAACAATTTCCAGAAAATAAACAACTCATCTAAGAAATGAGCAAGGTTCAACACAATAAATGGTATTGGATATATACTATGCTTTCAGCATGCTTTGTAAATACCATAACCTTTTAGTATGAGAACTTGTAAACTCATTACATTAGTGTTTTGATTATTTCTATTTAAACTTATTTCAATACTTCATGGCATGCACAAATGTTGATCTTTTATTTAAACTCAAGCTTAAACTATATCCCAAGATTTTGTATTTAAAAACTGTTAACTTTGTTACCTCCCCAGATAAACCAAATTACACTATTAAAATTAAAATAATTAAAGTAATACTTAAACTTCTGGTTATTGGTAGAAGCGTGGCCTTCTTTTTTTCTAGCTTTCACAATCTTGGCAAGAATTTCTAATTCTGGAAGATAAAAGTTCTGTGGTAACTTGCTTGGCTGTAGTCCCTGTAATTTCTTCTGCTCACACTCCAACCTACTGTAGGACTCTGGACTCCTCTGGTATCAATTCAGCAGTGCAGACTTGGCTCCTCCTGGCCTAGACATCAAATTAGAATCAGAAGTCACTTATTCAGATTTTGTCTGGAACATCAAACAATAAGATAAACACCAATGAAGTTCAACAGCAGCAGTAAATGCTTCTACCATTCTAGTTGGTTGCAGAAAATGATTTCCTTGTGGATAGCAAAGTTCTTGTTTGGTAACTGGATTTTATGACTGTTTCTGTTTTTCAGTTCATTTCCACTTGAACCCAGGATCACTGACTCATCTGTTGTCAAACAGCACTGCAGATTTGCATTGGCTGATGTATTTAACAGTTAGTCTCCATCCATGTTTGGCATTATCAAAAACGTTTAAGACATCACTCTAGTCAAAATGTCCAGTAAAACAACCAAATGTTTTGCTCCATTTAATACTGGAAAAATTCTCTTGTGAAAGCAATCTTCTTGTAGCTGGCTTTGTTAATTTTGTACTCTCTCAGGCTCTAATACCTACTTCTGGTATGGACACATCATTGTCTTTACTGGCTTGCAGGTCCAATATCAACAGGCAGGCATGGCTATCAGGCATAGATGTTCACAAGTTGAAGGTTTAGGGGATTCTGGGTGGACCTGGAAATTGTAGGCTTATTTCTTTGGCTAGAATACTGCCTTGACATCATTTCCTGCAATTTTTCCCAACTCTGATTGGATAATGCAAATGAGGTAGGTGTGGATTTCCATCCCTTTTTAAGGACTGCCACTTTGCTCAGAGACCACTTTTAAATGTGAAATTATTTTTCTCTCATAACTTTTTTTAAGCAAAATAATACAATTTTCAAACAAACATATTTGAACTTACTTCATTGAAATAAGTATTTTGAATTGTCTCTTATGTTTATAGGACCACTATTTCCTGAATTAAGTTAATAGGGACTATAACTTCATTTTCTTAGCAAAGTCCTTTCAAACAAAGTGATATTTTTGTTTTACATTTCCTAGGCTTTAGAATAATGTATGATTTGTCCACAAAATCATTCAGGAAAGTTCTTAAAATATTAAACTTCTTTATAAAGGGCTGTTTCTTTGTTCTTTTAAGAGAGTCCATAAATTAAACTGTCAAAACTTGTTTACTACAAATTTTTTGGACAGTGTATCTCTTCATAGCAACAAGTTATAAGTCCAAAAATTATATCTTTGGACCTGTTATGATGTCAGCTTTGGTTCCTTGTTATGATAGCCATCGAAAAACAGCCATTGTTATCATAGTGAATGCATATCACCGAAAAGCATTTTGGCAATATACAAACCAAAGTGACCTGACTTCCAGCCACTGCAAGTGTTTATGTGGGGTGCTGCAGCACCCATGCCCCCTGTACCCCCAGAATTATGATTAACGCCAGGGGGGTGCATGTCAAGGAGGGGGTGAAACACAGCTGGAAGAAAAAATAGAGAGCTGCAAGCAGCAGCAAAAACAAACACCTCAAGTAGGTCCTGAACCCAGTGCCTGCTGCACTGTAGCCAGACACTCTCACCACCACACCACAGAGCTGGCTCAGCTGCAGCAGGATCCCCCTACTCATTAAAACCCTCCCTCTAATCCCTCCCCTCCACCTTCCTATTCCTCCCCTTCCAGTCACTTTCTTCACTGTGGGATTGCTACCCTAGCAGGGTAGCTATTGATGGTAGCAATATAAATGAATCACTGTTTCTACAGTCACTCATTTATTATCGTTATCATCACTGACTACCATCAGCTTTCATTTAAGACTAAACTCAATAAGTTTATTTCAAAGAATATTGTTCTAAAATATTTTTATATACAGTATAACTTCTGATCCCCATTGGCTACATATACACAATTTAGACAGATAAGCAGTTGCAATCTCTTCTACAGACTGTGGACATTTTATCTCAGCATGATAAAATTTGGTCTTGCATGAGGCAAAAGTATTTTCTTTTCTATGAAAGTTTTTAAGGATTCAAAAGGGTTCTGGTTTTTGCTTTGCCAGGCAACTAAGTCGTAAATGTTAATAAAAGTGACATCCTGGTATGTGATCACCATAGGAACCTCTCTCAGTCCTTATTTGGATAAGCTGACTAGCAGATATCCAAAAGGTAATGTCATAGCCTCTAAAGTGCAGATAGTATTGTACTTTAAAGAGGCCTCAACAAAAGGGAAATCACTTAGCTAGAGATGGAAGACTTAAGCAGAATGAAGTAGGAAGAAATATTTTTTCTTGAAGACAATCTTTCTTCTTGCTTTATAAAACTTATGTGGACAGCAGTTCTGACCAGAGGTTTATAGTATGCCCCCCATTACAAAGAATATAAAATAGTAATTAAAATAATGAAAAATAATAATATAATAAAAATATAATAAACATATAATAAAATATTTTAACTAGGTTTTGTTATTACATTTGCACACATCATACCATCATGCAGTGTAATGGTGTTACTTCAACTATTAAGATGATGTTGTCTTTCAGTTGTTAGCTGGTTGGTGAATCAGTGCTAGATACACATCCATATTATGTTTATTTCCTTTCACATTGCTCCCTCTGGGCCCAGTATGGATGAGGACGTAATACTATTATCAGAAAAAGAAGAAAAATGAATGGCAAATAAACAACATTAATGCAAACATTTGGGTTAAAGAACACAATACGCACAAAGTAGGGAAAAGAAACACATTAGGGTTTTGGACCTCCGGAGTATTGGTGAATCAGTGGTGTGATCTTTCTGGGGTTGTCAGCACTCTCAGCATTAATATATTTTTTTTTCACAATTTATATCTATCTATCTATCTATCTATCTATCTATCTATCTATCTATCTATCTATCTATCTGTATATCATTCCCACAGTGATGAGAACAGAGTGAAGACCATCACAGTGCCAAAATTGACAATTTGCTGTAATGGACTGCTGATTTTCTGATGCTGCTGTCTCTGGGGTGTTAGCCTCTTCTCCCAAACCAACTCCTTAGAGTAGGTTATCTAAAATGCGGGGGTTGAAGAAAAACACACTTTTGCACAGTGATGGCACAATGCCAATTGGCAGCATTGTACCATCGCTGTAGTGATAGTCAGCACAATTTGTGTTGCTGCGGCATAGTGGAACCCTATCTATCTATTTTATAGGGGCATGGTCGCACCCCTATAGTTAGGGTTCAATGGTCATGTCTATGTTAAACTTAAAATTGTGCACTTTAATAACTTCACAACTGTTCAACTGATTGACATGAAATTAAGCATGTGCCATTAGAGATAGACACTCTCTTGTTGAGGCAGGTTACTTTCTGGTCAGATTTGTGGGTGTGGAGATACGGAGTTTCACAAAATGTGAAAATTACTATGTTTTGTCAAATTCTTTGTTATGCCGCTGCACAGAAATGGTGTGGAATTATGGTCTGAATTGTTCAGGGTAAACAGGCCTTGGGTCACAGATGTGCCTTTTAAAGATTTGGTGAAAAATTAAAAATCCAATCAAAAGTTATTAAATTTTAAAATGTAACATTATTTTCAATGGGAGGAGTTAAATGTGCCATGTAAAAAAAGATCCTTTATCACAAATGGCTAATCCTTTGCCACAAATGGATAATCCTTTCTTGCAGATGGAAAGTCCTTTTCCATGCTGCTGCCATCTTGTTTTTCAGTTAGTGAGGGAAACCAACTGAAATAACTTAACATCATGAGTGAGCCAGACAGACTTGGATAGCATGGGGAAGGCACTGAGGGTTTGGGCTATGGCAAAGGTTGTAACTCTGTACTGATATATTGATTTGTTTTTTTTTCTTTTTCTGTTTTCATGCAAGTTCCTTTAGTGAGCCAGACAGACTTGGATAGCATGGGACAGGCTGTAAGAGTTTGGGCAATGGCACAGGTCAGAGCTCTATTCTGATTAAATCAGTGATTGTTTATTTTCTGTTTTCCTCCCGACTCTCTCCATTTAAGCAGGTAACAGAGGCAGCAGAGACTTAGGACAGGAACTGCAGCATGGTTTCTGAACTGCTAAAAATGGGAGCTGGGAACCATGGACTTCTGCTGCTACTGAGCTGATTGTCTTTCACTGCAGCAGTGAGCAGTGGCAGAAGTTCAGAAAGAGGAGACTAGGAATGTAAAGGGGATGCTAACATCCAATAGAACAGCCAGAACAAAAGGGTGCCAAGTTCAAACTCGGACTGAGGGTTTAAATAGAGTGCTAGTGTTCAAGTTTATTCTGTGAGCCAGCCAGACTTGGATAGTATGGGGAAGGCTCTGAGGGTTTGGGCTATGGCAAATGTTGGATCTCTGTACTGATACAGTATATTGGTTTGCTTTTTTGGGACAGGTATATAAACAGCAGGGGTTGGGGGGGACAAAGAGAAGCCAAATTTGGTACCGTAGAAACATTATTTTCCTGGCTACACCATTTGTGACAAGCTCTCTCCCATTGATGATGATGTTTCAGGGGGAAGAAAGAAAAAGGGAAGGCATGGGAGGCTGCTTAATGGAGCGGCATGCCTGTTAGTACCTTGTGTTTGCTAAATAAAAATTATTTTCATATTGCAACAGTTTTATTTTGCAAGTACAAGTGAATAACTGGCACAAAGCTCTATCACAGCACCCCTTCTCATACTGGCTCATTCCCATGAAACATCATAATGGGGGGATCAACACATCCATCAATGCTGTAAAAGTGCCATAACTTAGCAAACAGGCATTCTCAATGATGAAATCATGTCAAGGAAACCAGATACAAAATATAATTTGACAGTGACAAACCAATGAAAAGAAAAATGAGGAGGAACACAATACATTAGCCTCAACGTGCACAGACATGACCCCATATTGCTGGTTAGCAGTGGGCTACTGGGACTGGGCTACTACTGGGGACTGCTGTTCTTTTTTCTTCATTGTGGTCAAGGGTTCAGTGGGCACTGGGCCTGGCATATTCTCTGGTAGTCTAGTGGTCCCACACCCCTTCCTGATGGCCGTCATTCTCCTTGTGCTGGTGTGTAGTGGCAACCCCCCACCCACTGAACACTGTCCTAGCCTGATAAAAGAAAATGGTCCTAGATGTTTTTCTTTCCTGAAATAAGAAAACAGTCCCTCACCTATCAGACACCCCTCACCCCCACCTCCCACTCAGCACCCACCACCCACACACCCCAGTACACCTCCACACACCCTAACTCACTTGAACAGGTCCAGGGTTTGAGATCCACTCTCCTGATCGAATGCACTTCTTGCTGCTGGAACCAGTGACTGCATTATGAGAAATTAATGTAGATGCAGTTCAATGTATTTCAATGGGGGGGGTCAATTTTTATGCATAACTCAGCCATTTTTTCACAAATTTTGTACCCAAATTTTTAACATTTCCTTTTGGAGACCCCACCACATGAACAATATCACTGTTATTATGCAACCCTAACTGAAAGGTGATTTCTCAGTCAGTTGGTGAATTCACCATTCAAGCGGGATTTTGCAATTTTTTCTGACCTCGTTTATGAGGTGCGGTCATAAGAAGGCAATGCTGAAAATTTGGGGTCAAAATGATTAAAAATGCAAAGTTATGCCTATTCATTGCAATTTTACTATGCTGTCTCATAACATTACAAATTGTAAATATTCTGATCCCAGATTTTCAACATAGCCTTCTTATTACCCCACCTCATGTGTGTCGCAGATGTCATTTTTCAAATCCTTGCCAAAATATGTCTTCGCACCTACGGTGTGGAATAGCATTGCAGTTACACGGAATTATATTTTGGCAGGGATTTGAACATTTTCAGTACTGGGTACATGAGGTGGGGTTATAAGATGGCTATGCTGACAATTTGGTCACTGTTTTCTTATAAATGGAAGTGCATGGCCCTTTCACAGCTACATACATACACACATCTATAGAGGGATGGGAGCATCCTGTGCTCCCACAGGCAAATAAGGATACAATTATTCTATTTCAAAACCTATTGACTGGTGGGAGCACAAGGCCTAATGGTGCATTAATGCAATTTTTAGCATAGGATATCTATGGTATATATCTATATATATATATACTACACACACACACACAAACGTCTTCTTAATACATTAGCTAGGGTTCAAGTTAATGCCACAAAAGTAGGAAATGTGGTGGCATTAGTGTTTCCAACACTAATTCCCCACTCCCACCCCCAAGAAGCTAAATGAAAATAAATTAGGATTTTGCATCTCATACATATAGGCAAATCAGTGGTGGAGTCTTCCTCGGCATTGTCAACCATAATGCCCACCCCTCCCCACAGCCCTATAGCCACCACTCTGAATCGCAAGTAGAGATGCAATTAAATTTTAATTTTCTGGCAAATGTCCAACGAAGTACCAAATTTGCTTCTGTGGTTCATTTTGTGAAGTTTTTCCATTTAATAAGAAATTCTACATTTGTCACTTCACCTTGCTTTTGTTTTTTTATGTGCAAATTGCACTTAAAAAAAAAGCAAGGCAAAATTGTAAATTGTAAATTTCCTGTTAAACAGAAAAACTTTCAGTGCAAAATAAACTTGCCCCTGGTGTCTAGTGCCCCCCCCACACTGATTGCCAGCCCAGTGTTTAAACAAAAGCATTCCCTGGTATGCAGTGGTCCCTTCCTCATTGATTGCCAGACTGATGTGATATAGAAACTGTCCCTAGTACAGCTTAGTTGCCTACTCTACATGAAACCATCTGTTTTTCCTGCACAACTTAAAAAGACTCCTCTAATGTGATCTTTGAAAGCCCTTAGGCAGCTTTGCACATACTTAGACCCTGATTGGACTAAAAATCTCACACAACCGGTTTTAGGCAATTCCAGTATTCGAATAGCAGGTCACCCAATCCCTCTTAACTTTTGTCCACAGCTTTGGGGTATCCCCATTGTTTCTCTTTTGGAGGAAGGCAAATGTGTTCTGGTTCAGACTTTAAGGGGAGGCTTTTCAATTCCTCACTTTCATCCATTAAAGTATCTTCCATTTACTCAGGCAATTACGTCTTATCTAGTTTCAGGCACCTAGCTTTCATGGGACAATCACAATTTATGATCCCTTCTATCTATTGTAGAGCAGCCACATTTGGTCTCTTAAGTTTTATGACCAGTTTCAGGCTGTGGACCCCAGGATCCTGGTGGGGATCTGTTACTACTGGCAACAAACTTTGGACCTCCACTCAAATGCCAAGAGCTGGTAGACAATATGGTGGAATCTATACAAATTCATAAAACAAGATTGATATCACCTGCTTCAATATCATATTTTGCACAGTGTATACTTTACCTCCCAAAAACTCTGTAAAATTGGAAGAAAGGCCTCTCCGACCTGCTCTTGCTGTGCCCTCACTGCAGGGACCCTCAAACATATGCTTTGGGACTGTGTGAAAGTCATCCCTTTTTGGAATGCTATTTGGAGTACCCTGGATCCCTTTCTAGGGCTGGAACCCTTCTTCATTCTGGACATATGTCTGGAAGGCCACCATCAACCACACTTTTTGGCCCTTGTAGGGCCTATATGTCCCTAATATCTGTTACAGCCAAACTTTTAATTTTGCAACACTGGTAGGACAATACTATCCCTACATATCGAGAGTGGCATTAGGAGACCATGCAGGCCCTAATAGCTGAAAAACAAATAGCTTTTTGAAATCATTGGAATGAGCAATTCTGAAATCACTCTCTACACATTACTTTCTGTATCAGTGAGGTCCTAGTTTGGAGCACTGGAATTGGTCTTTCTTCCTCATTATAGGCTCTGTGTTCTGTTCTTCTGTTATGGACCTTTGGTTTTTCCATGCTCTGGGATGTCAATAAGGAGGGTGTGTACTGTTTGCTGTGTTATTGTTAGTGGTTTGTTGATTGTTTTGTTGTGTGTTGTTGTATTGGTTCTGTATTGTTGTTCATTGTATTGTAAATAGAAAACAATGAAGTACAATAAATTAAAAAATGAACTGTCTGGTGTTTAGTGGTCCCCCCTTGTTGATTGTTGGCCTTATGTAATAGATACATGGTCCCAGGTGTTTAGTGGCTCCCCCCTTTGCCAATCACTGGCCCAATGTAATAGAGAAACTGTCCATGGTGTCTAGTGGTCCCACAGACAATCACCAGCCTGATGTAATATAGACACGGTCCATGGTGTTTAGTGGTTCCTTCCTTCACAAATTGCAGGCCTGATATTACAGTAAATCATTCCCTGATGTCCAGTGATCCCTTCCCCAAACTGATAACATGTCTATATTACATTAGGACAGCGATTGGTTAGAGGGGGACCACTGAACACCAAGGACAGTTTCTATATTACATCCAGTTGGAGATCAGTAAGGGGGGGCCACTAGACACAAGGGAGTGAGATTTTAAACAGTGGGACAGCAATTAGTGGTAGGGGACCACTAGACACCAGGCACAATTTCAGTTTGAACAACTTCTCCTCTGGGCCAAACTCCGCTGGCAGAGTTCCAACTTCATATTTCATGGAGCTATCATTTTTACATGAATTTTGACTTTGCACTGTGGATTAATATTGTGAAATGAGGCAAAATCATGAATTAATCTGTGGAGTGAAGTTTCCAAACTTCACACATCTCTAATCACAAGGTACATCTCCAAGCCAGTGCCTCACAGTGACACAATCTTCAAAGGTGGAGAAGTATGTCTCACCACATGTTACTAACAGAACTTTCTGTAGTCTCCTTTATGCAGGACCTTGTCAGACCCTGCACAAAGAAAAGAGATCATGTCTGACCTTGTTTGCTCAGGAGAGGGGGTAGGCATTACCATTAGGGTAGACAACCCAAAGAAGATCCCAAAATGGATTTGCCAAGACTCTGGAGACCCAAACCCCCTTTTTGTTCTTGTTTTGCTGCTAAGGTGATGGAGTGGGAGTTAGGGTTGGAAACCCTAATGCCACATTTCCCTACTTTTATGTTGTTAAGTCAAACCCTAACCAGTGCAATAATTTAATTTTTGGTAAACAATTAACTTTTGTTTTAAGATAGTGGAATCGTATCGTTCAGCCTGCCTATGGAAGTTCAGCAATGGATATAAATAATTCATGGTGCTGTCTGGTGGACTACAGGCATGCAGAACCCTCTTGATCTTGCATGGTGGCTGGCCATGGAGGTGAGACATAGGCTGTGCCAGTCACTGGCTGGGGATGGGTGGGTGGTGACTGGCACTGTTGGGTGGGGCAGGTGGGGGGCCACTGTACTACCAAGGATCTTGGGGGTTCTAATATTTACACAGTTGTGACACCATATCGGGCTGGGGAATGGATGGGGGGAACTATGCTGCCCTGTGGGGCTTTGGGGGCACTTACACTTGCTGGGGGGGCTGTGACTTGTGACATGCCCCTTGGGAATGCCCTTCGGTTGGTGTACCTGTCTGCATGTTGCAAGTCACTGGACTTAGCCACGGAGACCCTGCCCCTTCTTGAATAGGGCACAGGGTCCATGACGCAGCGTCATTTGGCACAAGTCACCTTTGGCAGTGACTTGCACCAGTGCTTCTAGAATTGGGCTCAATGTTTCTTCATATTTTTTTTTTTAATTTTGACCCCATATTATTAAGATAATGGCTTAAGACTCCAGCTTATAAACATGACATGTGACATTTATAGAATACGGGCTGTAACATCATTTTGCACCACAAGTGTGAAAACACATCTTGTCCAGGAGTTGAAAAGTCAGACTTGTTAGGTTTATGAGATAGTGTGAAAAACTAGCTATGCTGAAAATTTGGAGTCAAAATATTGAAAATTAGAAAAATTATGAGTGAAAATTGAAATATTTCAATGTTCACTTATAACTTGGTAATTTTACCATATTTTGACACCAAAGGTACAAGACAGTCTTCTTATGACCCCACCTCATGAACCTGGTATGTGAACATTTTTCATATCCTGCCTGAAACATGATTTCTACAGAGGGGCTTTCCGCCACATATACGACATTCCCTTCTACCACACCACACATGCACAGAATTCCATTACTTACTAGGGCCCCAAGTTATACAACATGCTGCCAACCCATCTACAATTGGTGTCTATCCCAGACAGCCACCTCCCCAAAGAATTAAAAATGTTTCTCCACGTCAAACACCTCCCAACCTCCCCACTCAAACTCCCCTTATTTTTTCCCAGCTTTCCCCTGCCCCATACAGTATGTTTACCACAGCCCACAGCAGCTGCCTTTGTTGTGTGTTGGATCCTTAGACTGTTACTAAGAATTGTGTGCCTCTATATATAATGTAAGCTACTGTACATATGAATCAATATGGAGAAGGGCAGGGGTAAACAGAGAAAAAAGCAGTAAGGACAGGGATGGGGCAAAAAGGAGTAAGGCCATCAAAAAATGGAGGGTAATGAATACCAATGCCCATAGTTTAGCTAACAAGCTCTCTGAACTGATGGCTTTGGTGGACGGGGGATGCCAGAATATTGTGGCAGTCACAGAAACACGGTACTCAAAGAACCATGATTGCGATGTCAACATACCAGGGTATACAATCTACAGGAGAGACAGGGAGGGTAGAAGAGGAGGAGGAGTAGCTCTCTATGCAAGGGAAGGGATGAAAGCAATGGAACAAAAGAGTAAACAGGGAGGGGAGGAGAGGAGGTACTGTGGGTCACCCTGGACACTGGAAATGGCACTGCAGTCTGCACAGGGGTTGTATACAGACCCCCATCTCGGGAGGAGAAAATGGACAAGGATATGATAGAAGGCATCCATAGGATGGCAGAGAAAGGGGAGATACTGTTGATGGGGGACCTGAATATGCCAGATGTTAACTGGAGCACCTTTGCTGCAGCCACATCCAAGAGCAGGGCCATTCTCGATGCCCTACAGGGGGCATGCCTGAGACAGCTAGTGTTTAGAATCCACTTGGGAGGGAGCAGTCTTAGACCTGGTGCTCTCAACTGGGGACAGAGGGAGGATCTCAGATCTAGAAGTGGATAGCCATCTGGGAATAAGTGACCACCAAACAGTGTGGTTCATGATAAACTCAGCTGCAGAGTTAAGCCATGCAAAATTAAGGGTACTAAAATTCAGGAGGGCTGACTTTGTCAAAATGGGAGAGTACCTCAGAAAAGCACTAGCAAACAGGCAAGAAGGAGGAGTGGAGAAACAATGAGGAAACATCAAAACTGCCATCACAGAGGCAACAAGCCTCTGTGTGAAGTAAATAAACAAACCAAGACACAATGGTTCTGAAAAGAGGTGTTGGGGAAGGTTAGGGAAAAAAAGATAGCATTTAGGAAGTATAAGGAAACACAGAAGAAGCAGGACAGAGAACTGTACCAGCTAAGGCTGAAGGAAGCAGGGAAGACAGTCAGAATAGCAAAGGCCCAAACCAAGGAAAAGATAGCCAACTCAGTTAAGAAGGGGATAAAACCTTTTATAGGTACATTAGGGAGCATAAAAAGATAAAGGGAGGGATAGTGAGGCTGAATAAAGGGGATGGTGGGTGGGCAGACAGGGACAGTGAAAAAGCAAGGATACTGAACAAATACTTCTGCTCAGTATTCACAAAAGAAGAGGAGGGGGAGGTACCTAATCCAATCAATTGAAGTACTCTGGATAGGGGTGTCGATCCCAGTCCTTTCACAGAAGAAAGGGTTCTGTAAGAAAGAACTCCTAAAACTGAAGGTGGACAAAGCAATGGGGCCTGACGGGAATCACCCAGAATTATAAAAGAATTAAGGGGAGCACTAGTGACACCACTGACTACCTATTTTAACAAATCATGGGAGGATGGTGAGGCACCTAAGGACTGGAGGAGGGAGGATGCGATCCCCCTTCACATAAGTGGGAGCAAGGCAGAGGCAGAAAACTACAGACCTGACAGTTTGACCTCTGTGGTAGGGTAAATGATGGAATTACTTCCGAAGGAAAGAATTGTTGAGTACCTAGAAGCCAGTGGGGCACAGGACCCAAGGCAGCATGGATTCACAGTGGTAAGATTATGTCAGATGAATCTAATTGATTTCTTTGACTGGGTGACCAATGTAGTAGATGAGGGAGGGGCTGTGGACATGGCTTACCTAGGCTTTAGCAAGGCATTTGACAAAGTCCCACGAAAAAGATTAATAAACAAATTTGCCAGCCTGGGAGTGGGTCCCATGATGGTAGCCTGGGTAAAACATTGGCTGGACAACAGGACATAGAAGGTAATAGTAAATGTAGTCCACTCTGAAGAAAGGGGGGTTACTAGTGGGGTACCACATGGTTTAGTACTGGGTCCGGTCCTTTTTAATGTCTTTATAAGTGACATTGCAGAGGGACTGGAAGGAAAAGTATGCCTCTTTGCAGATGACAAAAAGATCTGCAACTGAGTTGATACACAAGGTGGGGTGGAAAGGATAAGAAGGGACTTGGCAAGGATGGAGGAATGGTCAGAAGTATGGCAGATTGGATTTAATGCAAAGAAGTGCAAAGTAATGCACCTGGGAAACAAAAACCCAGGGGAAGAGTACACAATGGGGGTGGGAGTAGTAACAACAACAAAAATGGAAAGGGACCTGAGGGTAATCATATCAGATGACCTAAAGGTCTGCAAGCAATGTGATAAGGCAGTAGGGAGGGCTGGGGGGATAATAGGATGTATAGGGAGAGGCATCAACAGTAGAAAATAAGAAGTTGTTATCCCTCTGTACAGACAGTTGGTGAGATCCCATCTGGAGTACTGTGTCCAGTTCTGGAGACCCCATCTCTGCAAGGACATAAACAGGATGGAGGCAATCCACAGGAGGGAAACTACAATGGTGCAGTGTCTACAACAGAAACCATGTGAGGAGAGGCTAAAGGAGCTTTATATGTATACCCTTGAGGAAAGGAGGAAGAGGGGGGACAAGATAGAAACTTTTAAGTACCTCAATGGAATCAACAAAGTCCAAGAGGGTATCATCTTTCAGAAAAAGAGATGTGCAAGAACAAGTGGACACAATTTGAAGATAGAGGGGGCACGGCTCAGGGGCAATGTGAGGAAGTATTTTTTCACAGAGAGGGTGGTGGACCAATGGAACTGCTTTCCTGAGGAGGTTGTGGGGTCTAAAACTGTGGGAGAATTCAAGAGTGCATGGGAAAGACATAAGATAATTCATGTTGGTAGGAAGAAATAGGCTGTTGGTTATCTAGGATCTGCAGCTTATCTAGTAGGTAGGAAATGGGCAGACTAGGTGGACCACATGCTTCTTATCTGCCATCAAAGTCTATGTTTCTATAATGTATCTGTTCATATTGTACAGACTTTTCCTTTGCTGTATACTCCTGAGGCACATTAGGGTTATCTGACTCTGTGTATACTCCAGTATACTTATTCTTTATTGTCTGTTTAATGTGCAACCGCATTCAGTTATGAATTCGGTTTTCAATTGTAAATAATATCTGTTTAACTGGACATTTGTGAAAATGGGCATTTTGGCTCATATACCCTGCAGTATAAAATAAAAATTGATTGATTGATTTCCCACAGCAACTGATAAATCACTTTTTGCACGTATTTGAAAAATTTCAACTGCTTTGTTCATGAGGTGGGGCCCAGAAAGGCCATGCTGAAGGTTTCAGAAAAATATTGAAAATTAGCCAGGTTATAAGTGAACACTGAAACATTTTAATGTTCACATATAACTTGGTCATTTTGCCATATTTTTATTCCATATTTTCAACATAACTTTCTTATGACCCCTCCTCATAAACCTGGTAGGTGAAAATTTTCATATACTCCACAGAAGGTGATCTCATGGACCAACTGCAAAATCACCTTCTAGGATGGATTTCAAAAATGTCACCTGCCTTGTTCATGGGATGGGGTCCAAAGAAAGGGCATGTTGAGTGCTTGGATAAAAAATACAAAAAATTAGAAGTTATGAGTGAACATTGGAATATTTAAATGTTCACTCATAACACAATCATTTTACCATATTTTTACTCCACAGTTTCAACAGTCTTCTTATGACCACACCTCATGAACCTGGTAGGTGAAGGTTTTCAAATCCTGCTGAAACATGATTTCCTGCAGCAACTCTGAAATCACTTTTTGCCATGCATTTGACAAATTTTATCTCCCTTATCCATGAAGTGGTGTCCCAAAAACATAATCTTGAAGATTTGGTGGGAACTATTGAAAATTAGTGATGTTATAAGAGAACCTTGAAATGTTTTAATGTTATCTCATAACTTGATAATTTTTCCATATTTTGTCACACAGTTTTCAACAGTCTTCTTATTACCTTACCTCACGAACCCATTAGCTTAACATTTTAAAATCTTGCCTGAAAGGTGATTTCACAGAGAGACTGTGAAATCACATTTCATGGCAGACTTGACCAATTTTCCAAAAAAACTATGTTGAAAATGTGGTGTAAAAACTATCTAAAAATTTAAAGTTATGAGTAAAAGTTAAAAACCCATTGACATACATTAACAAGACTTATCTTGTTTTCCTCATATTGCAGTCACTGTTTCCAGAAGTAACACACCTTTTCAATTGCAGAGTGGATCTATATCATGGGACAGTTTTAAGTGAGTAAGGTTTTCTGGGAGGGATGGGATAGTGAGTGCTGAGTGGTGGGTCAGGGTGGAGTGTCTGGAGGTGTGTGGGGAAAGATCAGTGAATGGTTATTTTCTTATTTACAGGGTCAGTGAAAGAAAAAAGAAAGGCATCAAGGGACTATTTTCTTTTTTGCTGGTTTATTACCACTATACTGGATGAGACACAGATGACTGGGCACCATAGTGTCTGCTTTTAATCTACAACAGCACTGGGAGTGGGTGCACTAGTGTCATTACCTATGAATTGAGAGGCACAGGAGACCGGGAAGGGAGGGTTTGGGTAAGCAGTGCTGGGGATAGACACTCTAGTCTGTTTTTATGTTTGCTTGCGCGCATGCACAAGAAACATTATGTGGCAGCTTAGGAGAGAAACAGGTTGTGGAGTTACAGCACTCTGGCAGCCAATGGGGGCACTGCATTTGGGGTCTTGGCACTGGTGGACCAATGCAGGCCCAGTGTCTTAATGACACTGGTTCTACAGAAGTGCCACCAAGTTAAAACATTTTTGTTGCTGCAATCAGAGGCCACCTCATCCTTGCAGCTTCAGCCATTTCACTGCAATGAGGGAGCGACCTGTCATTGCAGATCGGTACCTTGCTGTCTGTATGCCACCTCTAATGCAGTATATTTGCAGACAGGAGAACCCACTCCCCAACGGCACACTGTAACCTCCATCCCCCATTTGTTGTGAGCTAAGGGAGTGCTCAATCCCCCTCTGCAGCATGCACTCCCCCACAGACTTTCTTTGCCAATGGGGACCTCAATTCCCCATCAGCTTCAGTCCCCTCAGTTCAATTTGCCAATGGGGGAGCCCACTCCACATCAGCATAATGCTCCCCGAGTTTGCTGTGTGTCGAGGGGGTGCCCGATCCCCCTCTGATCTCCCCCACTGATATGTGGTGATGGGTGTGCCCAATCCCCTGTCAGCTACAGCCCCCCAAAACACTCAGGTGGCACACTGGGAGCCCACCCCAGCATGCCAAATGTCTCTGAAAACAAAAAAATAGTCCTGCGATGTTTTATTTTTTAACATCTGTAAAACAGAAAACAGTCCCTCGTAGAGTTCGGTGGCCCCTCCCCAACCTGCGTCCACCCTCTGTGCACCCCACCTCCTCACACTCCCCCTCACCACATACTTACCTCAGGATCCCAGCACGGCGACCTTCAGTGGGCCAGGAACATGTCTGCACTCTTCAAAGCTGACCATGAACTGAAGAAATACCGGTAACCTGTATAATGGCATAAATAGGGTTTTTTCCATTTTGGTGCATATCTCGGGCATTTTGGGGAATTTTGGCACCTCATTTTCAACATGGGGTTCCTGGGACCCCTCCTCATGAATTCAGTCACTGTCATTGAGTTATTTGGTCCCAAAAGGTAATTTTGCAGTCACTGTGCGGAATCACCTTTCATGACTGATTAATGAAATGACAGTGCCACTGTTCATGAGGTAGGCTCTGAAAAGGCCTATGCTGCAAATCTGGTGAAAAAAATCAAAAAATGACTGTTTTACAAGCGTGCGTTGTGCAGTTTCCATGCACACTCATAACTTTATGAATCTGTAATATTTTTAGTCCAGATTTTCAACATTGGCATTTTTCCACACCTCCTTATGAACAGTACAGCTGTCATTTTACACATCCTGTCCAAAATGTGTTTTTGCACTTTCAGCGCAGAAAAGCCCACTCACTGTGGAAAATCAGTTTTCGAGATAGAGTGAGAACATGACAGTGACACTGTTCATGAGCAGAGGTCCTAAAATGCCTATGTTGAAAATCTGGTGACGAAAGTCCATAAAATGACTGTGTTACAAGCGTGCATTGCTTTGTTTTCATGCACCGTTGTAACTTTGCAAATTTGTAATATTTTCACGCCAGATCTTCGACACTGCCATTCTTTCACACCTCCTTATGAACAGTACAGCTGTCATTTTTCACATCCTGGCCAAACTGTGTTTTTGCACTTCTGGTGCAGAATAGCACTTTCACTGGGAAATCAGTGTTTGGGACAGATTAAGATTGAGCAAGTGAGAGAGGGGGAGTGAACAAGTTCAACTGAGCTCTGTTGGGACTGCTGCAGATTTCTTTGTGGGCAGAAAAAGGTGTCAATGAAGGCAGGGGCTCTGTACAAAAGGGCAGTCTGCAGCACAGGGAGAAACAGAATGAGCGAGTGGGGGGGAGAGAGCGAGTGAGCTCAACGGAGCTCTGTTGTGACTGCTGCAGATTTCTTTGTGGGCAGAAAAAGGCATCAATGCAGGCAGGGGTCAAGTACAAAAGGGCTGCCTGCAGCGCCGGGAGAAACAGAATGAACAAGTGAGGAAGGGGGAGTGAGCAAGCTCAGCAGAGCTCTGTCGGGACTGCTGCAGATTTCTTTTGTGGGCAGAAAAAAGCACCAATGTAGGCAGGAGCCCAGTACAAAAGGGCAGCCTGCAGCACTGAGAGAAACAGAATGAGTGAGTGAGAGATGGGGAGTGAGGGAGCTCAACGAAGCTCTGCCGGGACATTAGAGTTGCCCACCCTTCTGTCCAGGGTTCTCTGTGGTCCTATATTACAGCAGGTTCTCTAGGGTGGAGACAAAGCAATGATTGGATACGTTGAGTAGTGCTGTAATAATACAGATTTAGTTGTTCTGTTTATTTCTCTAACTGAGCTGAGTAATACTTGGAGTGCAATAGGATTTCTAACTGGATTAAGTGAAACTATATGAGAACTGAGAACAAAAAGTATGATAGCTGAGGGGAGAAAAACAGACAAGGAGGCTTTAGAATTGCTATACTAATACAGTGTCTAACAGATGAGATTTGAGTCTGAATTATCCCGGTCAGCAAGGGGCCAGTAGGGGACTAGTGTGGGGGAGAACAGCAATTTGAGTAACAAGGGGCCTAAGAGTAGTAGTAGGGTACAGAAACTGGGAGTAAGAGCCCGTAACTTAAAGGGGTCCAAAATGGGGCAGGTGCCACATGTCAATAGGGTGGGTATCTTTAGAAAGGTGGTGGGGTGTACAGGGTGTGGGTCCACCATGATCCTGGACTGGGCTTGGAGGACTGGGGGTGTATGGTGTGTAGATTATTGGCTAGTTTGAGGGAGGAACTATGGAGGTTAGGGAGGAGTCTAAGTGGCAGGGCAGATGAGTATGGTAGACATCCTGACTGGGAGGGGATAGGGGATGGCAAAGGGGAAAGAGGAAGAACAACTAGGGACTGAAACTGACCACAGTATCAGAGGCACTAGCAGAAAAGAGAGGGCAAGGGAGGGGGGCTGAGGCGAGGGCGGGCTTCCTGTTGGGGGAGGAAGAGACCATGAGGGTACCAGGGAGAGAGCAGATGGCTATGGGTAGGGGAGGGGACGGGTGGTACCAGGGGTGGCATGGAGGGAACAAGTGGGGGGAACTGATAGGGAAGAGAAGTAGGAGGGGTATTGACTAGGAATAGATTTGAGCCTCTGCTGGGGGAGAGAGAAGGGGGGAGCAGGAACATACTGAAGGGGGAGGACAAGCGGGGCATGAGAGGAATGGCAACAGCTAAGGGAAGAGATAGTGAGGATGAAAATGTAGAAGGGGGACTGCCTGTTGGGGGAGGAAGAGACTACGAGGAGTACCAGGGGAGAGAGCAGAAGTCTGTGGGTAGGGAGGGACCAGTGGTGGGACATGGGGTGGCATGGAAGGGAACAAGTAGGAAGGAGAAACTGATAGGGGGAAGGGATGTAGGAGGGGTATTGACTAGGAATAGATTCGAGCCTCTGCTATGGGAGAGAGATGGGGAGCAGAAACATACTAAAAGGGGGAGGACAAGCGGGGCATGAGAGGGATGGTAACAGCTAGGGGAAGAGATAGTGAGGACAAAATGGTAGAAGGTGAGCTAGTAACGAGAGGAGGGGTGGACTGGAGGAGAAGAGGCTATGGGAAGGGAAGGATGGGAGAGGCATCCTATTGAGGAGATGAGAATAGGGGCTCTAAATCGACAACAGCGGGATAGAGAGGGGTTGGAAATCATCAGAGGATGAGGGGACATCGACATGGGAAGCCAGTAGGAAATATTCAGGCTGGGAATGGGTTCAAGGGGATGGGAGAATAAGGCAGAGAAAGGGGTGAGGCAGAAGTAGGGGTAAAATACAGAAGTCCTAGATGGGTGCAACTGGTGGGTGTAGGGGGAGGGAGGAGTGAATACTGAGGTGGTGGAAGGGGCATTAGAAGGAAAGAAAGGGGCAAAGACAGGTGCTCATCCTGGGGATTTGTATACTGAAAAGGGTGAAGGATAGGGCAGAAGGGGACGGCTACAGCCATATTTGGTTTGAACTATCCCAGGTTGACTGCAGGAGGGCAGGGCAGGTACTGCTCAAGTGTGCAACAAGGGAGGAAGAAACCTCATTTACTGTTGCATGTGGGTGCAAAGACTTGGCGGGGGAGACCTGTAGTGAAATGGAGGTTTGAATAGTTGGGCAAGCAGTGTATGGAGAGTCAGTGGCATTCTCTGAGTTACTCCCTTATCGTAATGTAACATGGGGAGGAAGGGTAGGATTGAGGAGTTCAACGAGGGGCAGAGGGATTGGTGCCACACCAAAAATTATGGGTTAGTAACTAAATGGGGTAGGGTCTGGGGAAATAGCGACTTGTATGTGGGGGACAGGGTACACTTGATCAGGAAGGGGAGGGAGTATTAAAGGCAGGATTAGAGGGGTATATCTCTACTAAGGTGGATTTCAATGAGTGAGGGGTGGCCAAAAGACTGAGGTTAGTAAAAAGGTCCAGACAGGGGAGCCTAATGAGCTCACCCCCCCTAGATATAGGTTAAGGCAGAGGTGTAGTAACCCTGGGAGGGGATGGGCAGAGTGGTCTGAGTGTAATACAGTAGGCACCACCACCCAGTAAGAATAAGGAGGAGAAAGGGTGCAGACTACCAGGAGGAGGGACACATGCCAAGGAGGAGAAGAGTGAGAAGAAGGAGGGGTACAGGTGGAAGGTGGTCTCTCTCAATGCAAGAAGCCTGGGGAACAAAACTGCAGAGCTTCAGAAGCTCCTTTCAGATGGAAAGGTGGACATTGCTGCAGTGACAGAGACTTGGGCCACAGATTACCATGATTTGGGCTTGACAATCCCGGAATACAGGATATACAGGAAGGACCAGGAGTTGGAAGGGAGGGTTGCACTCTATGTGAGGGAAGGGGTTAAATGCATAAGGGATGAAGGAGAAGAAGAGGAGGAGAGGACAGAGGTGCTTTGGGTGCAGCTCCTGGACTCCAAGGGCAGAAAGCTAAGGCTGGGAGTGGTTTACAGATCACCAGCCCAATCCAGGGAACTGGATGAGAAGTCAGCAGAGCAGGTAAGGTGGGTGTGTAGTAGGGGGAGTGTTGTGATTGTGGGGGATTTTAACCTACCATGGGTTGACTGGAGCACCATGTCACTAGCAGTACCAGGAAGCAGGTGCTCCTTGTTGCATTCCAGGATGGCCTTCTCACGCAATTGGTGAGTGGGCCTACAAGGCTTGGTAGCACTCTAGACCTAGTACTGGCAAATGGGGAGGTGGTGAGGGAGGAAAGGGTGGAGGACCCACTAGCAAGTAGTGACCACCAAACAGTGTGGCTTGTTGTTGCACTGGGCAGGGAGACAGGAGGCACGGGCACTAAGGTGGTGGACTTTATTAGGGTGCACTTTTGGGGGATTGGAGCACTACTGCAAGGAAGACTCCAGGACATAAGGCCGGGGATGGATGCAGAGCAGAAGTGGGGAGTCATAAAGACTGGGCTAACAGAGGCCACAGTAGCCTGCACCAGGGCCAGGATTAAGAAGAGCAGAGGCAAGAAACCATGCTGGCTGAACAAGGAAGTGCTGCAAGGGATCAGGGCAAAAACGGCTACATACTGTAAGTACAAGAGAACAGGGAAGGCAGAGGATAAGGAGGCTTTTGGGAGTTGGTCAAAGAGGTTGCCAGGAGGGTGAAAAAGGCTAAGGCCTCCAGGCAATTAAGTTCCGCACAGGGCATAAAAGGAGGGGAAAAGGACTTTTTTAGGTATGTCAAGCAAAAGAGGAAGTGCAAGGAACATTTAGTGAGAATAAAGTGGGAAGGGGATTTGCTGGAAAAGGGGGAGGAGCAAGTGGAAATTCTAAATGAGTATTTCTTCTCCGTTTTCACTAAGGGGGACAGGGTACGCTTGATCAGGAATGGTCCACTACCAGAATGGGCTGGGGCGGTGGTGAAAGGGGGGAAGAGGTGAAGGACAAAGTGATCACAGGAAGTAGGGTGCTAGAGGGGCTGAGGGCAGTAAGGGTGGACAAGGCACCAAGTCCCAATGCCATCCACCCCAGGGTGCTGAGGGAGATGGTGGAGCTGTTGGCGGAGCCACTGGCAGATCTGTTCAACACCTCCCTGGAAACAGGGTGTGTGCCCCAGGACTGGAGAGTGGCCCATGTGGTTCCCATACACAAGAGTGGGCCTAGGGAGGAGCCAGGAAATTATCAGTCAGTAAGTCTCACGTCCATATTGGTTAAGCTTATGGAGCCGATACTGAAGGAGATGCTGGTGGCATTCCTAGACAGTAATGGCCTCCAAGATGGGTGGCAACATGGGTTTGTCTCATGGAGGTCTTGTCAAACCAACCTAACAGAGTATTGTGACTGGGTGACAAGGGAATTGGACAGGAACCATGCGGTACATGTTCTGTACTTCAACTCCAGTAAGGCCTTTGATACAGTGCCTCATGGGAGACTGGGGGGAAGCTGACGGCAGGGGGGGCTGGGGAAAAAGCTGACTAAATGGATAGAGAACTGGTTACAGGGAAGGGTGCATAGTGTGGTGGTGGCGGGGGGAGCTCTTTGCACCCAGAGCAGTGACAAGCATATAGAAACATAGAAACATAGAATTTGACAGCAGATAAGGACCACTTGGCCCACCCAGTCTGCCCATTTCCCTTCCTACTGGGTAAGCTGCAGATCCTAGTTAACCAGCAGCCTACTTCTTCCTACCCCCACCCCCTAGAATTGCCTTATGACTGTCCCATGCATGCTTGAATTCCACCACTGATTTTGACTCCACAACCTCCTCCAGAAGGCCGTTTCATGCATCCACAACCCTCTCTGTGAAAAAATACTTCCTTAAATTACCTCTGAGCTGCCCCCCATCTTCAAATTGTGCCCTCTTGTTCTTGCACACCTCTTTTATGAAAGATGCTACCTCTTGAACTTTGTTGATTCCCTTGAGGTACGTGAGCGTTTCTATCATGTCCCCTCTCCTCCTTTCCTCGAGGCTATACATATAAGCTCCTTTCATTCTCTCTTCATATGTCTTCTGGTGCAGACCCTGCACCATTTTAGTTGCCCTCCTCTGGACAGCTTCCATCCTGTCTATGTCTTTGCCGAGATTGGGTCTCCAGAACTGCACACAGTACTCCAGATGGGGTCTCACCAGCTGTCTGTACAGAGGGATAATAACTTTCTGTTTTCTACTGGTGATGCCTCTCCCTATGCATCCCAGTATCCGTCCGGCCCTCCTTGCTGCCCCCTCACATTGCTTGTCCACCTTTAGGTCATCTGATATGACTACCCCCAGGTCCCTTTCCATTTTTGTTGTTGTTAGTATCTCACCCCCCATTGTGTACTCTTCCCCTGGGATTTTGTTTCCCATGTGCATTACCTTGCACTTCTTAGCATTGAATCTAAGCTGCCATACATTTGACCATTCCTCTAACCTTGTCAAGTCCCTTTTCATCCTCTTCACCCCACCTGTGCATCAACTCTGTTGCAGATCTTTGTGTCATCTGCAAAGAGACATACTTTTCCTTCCAGTCATTCTGCAATGTCGCTATAAAGACATTGAAGAGGACCGTCCTAATACTGAACCCTCAAGGTATCTACTAGTAACCCTCCTTTCTTCTGAGTGGACTCCATTTACTATTACTCTCTGTGTCCTATTATCCAGCCAATTCTTTACCCAGGCTATCATCTTGGGACCACTCCCAGGCTGGCTAACTTGTATATTAATCTTTTGTGTGGGACTGTGTCAAATGCCTTGCTAAAGTCTAGGTAGGCCATGTCCACAGCCCTCCCTGATCTACTACTTTGGTCACCCAGTCAAAGAAATCTATCAGATTCATCTGGCATGACCTTCCGCTGTGAATCCATGCTGCCTAGGGTCCTGTGCCCTCTGGCCTCTAGATACTCGACAATTCTTTCCTTCAGAAGTGATTCCATCATTTTCCCTATCACTGAGGTTAAACTAACAGGTCTGTAGTTTCCTGCTTCTGCCTTGCTCCCACTTTTGTGAAGGGAATCACATCTGCCCTCCTCCAGTCCTCTGGTACCACTCCATCCTCCATGATTTGTTAAAAGGGTAGTCAGTGGTGTCACTAGTTCTACCCTTGTTCTTTTAGAATTCTGGGATGAATCCCATCAGGCCTAATTGCTTTGTCACCTTTCAGTTTTAAGAGTTCTTTCAGAACCCTTCTTCTGTAAATGGGCTAGTATCAACTTCTGTATCCAGAGTGTTTTCTACTGTTTGTTTTATGTACCTCCTCCTCTTCATTTGTAAATACTGAGCAAAAATATTTGTTTAATATCTCTGCCTTTCAGTCTCCCTCTACACCCTCCCTCCCTATTAAGCCTCACTATCCTCCCTTGGTCTTCCTTCGCCTCCTGATGTACCTATAAAGGTTTTATCCCCTTCTTCACTGATTTGGCTATCTTTTCCTCAGTTTGGGCCTTTTGCTGTTCTGACTGCCTTCCCAGCCTCCTTTGCTTTAACTGATACAGTTTTCTGTCCTGCTCCTGCTGCGATTCCTTGTACTTCCTGAATGCTTTCTTTTTCTCTTGAACCTTCACTGCCACTTTCTTTGAGAACCATAGTGGTTTCTTACATCGTTTTGTTTTGTTTATTTGCTTCACACAAAGGCTCAGTTACCTCTGTGATGGCAGTTTTATTATTCCTATTGTTCTTCCACCCTCCTTCCTGCCCATTTGCTAGTGCATTCCTTAGGCACTCACCCATTTAGTGCAGTCAACCCTCCTAAAGTCCAGTACTTTTGTCTTTGTATGGCTTGACTCTATTGCTGTGTTTATTGTGAACCATACTGTTCGATGGTCGCTAGTTCCCAGATGGCTACCACTCTCATCTGTGATCCTCTCTCCATCTCCATTTGAGAGAATCAAGTCTAATATTGCTCCCTCTCTGGAGTGGGCTCCAATACTAGTTGTCAAGGCATGCCCCTGTAGGGCATCTAGAATAACTGCACTCTTCAGTGGCAGCTGCAACTGCACTCCAGTTAACATCTGGCATATTCAGATCATCCATCAGCAATATCTCCCTTTTTCTGCCATCCTAAGTATACTTCTATCATTTCCTTGTCCATTTCCTCCCCTGAGGAAGAGGTCTGTATACAACCCCTATGGGATTGTGGTGCCATTGCCTGTCTCCAAATTTACCCACAGTGCTTCTTCTCCTCCCTGTTTACCCTTTTGTTCTGTTGCTTTTATTCCTTCCCTTATGTAAAGAGCTACTCCTCCTCCTCTTTTACCCTCCCTGTCCCTCCTGTAGATAGTGTATTCTGGTATGTTTATGTCCCAGTCATGGTTTTGTGTGTACCATGTTTCTGTGACTGCCACGATATCCAGATGTTCCTCCTCCATCAGGGTCAGTGCTGGGCCTGGCGCTATTTGGGCCTTTATCTTTGATATAGCACATGGAGTGGGGAGCAGGGTTAGTCTATTTGCACATTATACCAACTTTGGGACGTTGGTGGACGAAGAGGATGAATGGGGAAAACTGCAGGGGCACCTAACCAAACTAGACATGGTCAATGGAGTGGCAGCTAGAATTCAATGCAAAGAAGTGTAAGGTGATGCACTTCAGGGCTAAGAACCAGAAGATGGACTATTGGTCGGAGATCAGAGAGGAGGAGAAGAACCTAGGGTTCTTGGTAACTGGGAGCATGAACAACTCAGCCTACTTCATGAGAGCAGCAGTGAAGGCAAACAGGATGCTGGGGTGCATCGCAAGGGGATTCTCAACCAGACACAGAGATGTGATCCTACCTCTCTAAAGATCATTGGTCAGACCACACCTAGAGTGCTATGTGCAATACTGGAGGCCATACCTGAGGAGAGATATAAAGTTACTGGAGGGGGTGCAAAGGAGGGCAACAAAAATGTTAAAGGGGACAGAAGGAAAGAAATATGAAGTTAGGCTGAAGGACCTGAACATGTACACACTGGAGGAGAGGAGGGATAGGGGGGATATGATTAAAGCATTTAAATACCTGAGGCAGTAACTAAACCTAGCACTGAGGGGGTGTTTAATCTGAGGAGTGGAAGAGAGATGAGCGGGCATTGACTAAGGTTGAAAAGGGGACATTTCAAGAGGGAAATGAGGAGGCACTGCTCCTCTGAAAGGGTGGAGTCTAGTTGAAATGCACTGCCAGAAGGGGTGGTAACATGTAGGACAGTCAATATCTTTAAGGAGGAGTGGGATAAAGCAAGAGGAAGACCCGGGGGCAGGGCTGGGACAAGCTGGGGAGGAACTGACGGGGAGGCTGGGGCAGCTGCAATCTAGGGTGCTAGCTTCAGACTCGGGCAGACTTACATAGACTGATTGGTGTGTTCTGCTGGCAGATTTGTATGTTCATATGTAAAATCACAGTGACTCTGTTCATGAGCAGAGGTCCTAAAATGCCTGTGTTGAAAATTTGGTGCCAAATGTCCATAAAATGACTGTGTTAGAAGCGTGCATGATGCAGTTTCCACACACCCTCATAACTTCACACATTTGTAGTGTTTTCACTCCTGATTTTCAACATTGCCATTTTTTCAGACCTCCTTATGAACAGTACAGATGTCATTTGTAACATCCTGCCCGAAATATGCATTTATACATCTGGTGCAGAATACCGCAGTTACTGTGGGAAATCAATGTTCAGGACAGATTAAGAAAATCATAGTGACAGTGTTCATGAGCAGAGGTCACAAAATGCCTATGTTGAAAATTTGGTGAAATAATTCCACTAAATGACTGTGTTACATGCACGCATTGTGCAGTTTCCACGTACACTCGGACGTTTGAGCATTTTTATTACTTTCACTACAGATTTTCAACTTTGCCATCTCTTCACACCTCCCTATGAATGGTACAGCTGTCATTCTTCACATCCTTCCCTATCTGTGTTTTCATACATCTGGCGCACAATGGCACAGTTGCTGTGGAAACTCAAATTTTGGGACACATTGACAAAATCAGAGTACCACTGTTCATGAGAAGAGATCACAAATGCTTTCATGAGGTGGGAGCCACAAAATGCCCATGTTGAAAATTTGTACTGAAATACCAACACATACCCGGGGCATTACGGTCTCTAACCATAATGTTCCACCCTGTACAGACTGACAGGCATCAGGGATGTGCCTTTGGATTGCTGACTGTAATGCTCATGCCATTTCTACCCCACCCCGCACCCTGCAGCCACTGATAGGCATCAAGCTGTGCCTTGGAATCTTCAGCCCCACAGTTCACCCCATTCTATGTTGCACCCATTTCAGCATATGTCATTATGGAGCAGGGAGACTGTAAAGTCGAACACCCAAAGGCACACCTCAACACTTGTCAGTATCTGTAGGATAGGGTGAGGTGAAATGGCATGAACATTATGGGCAACAAACCAAACACATGCCCCAATGCCTGTCTGTCTCTGCAGGGTGGAGGTGGGGTTGGCATGAAGTTCAATACTTCACTGCCATTCCTACTCTACATCTTTCTAACTCCTGCATTTCCAATGCTAATACCAGCAAGCAAAAATTCGGCATTGACAAATGCTTGTTTATTTCTGTGACAGTTGGGGAAACCTGAGGGAGGACTGGCTGAGTTGGATAGGGGGAGGGAACTGAAAAAAAAAACAGATACATGGATAGCTAGCTGGTTAGATAGATAGATAGATAGATAGATAGATAGATAGATAGATAGATAGATAGATAGATAGATAGACAGACAGGCAGACCAATGTAGAGATAGAGAATGAGAGATCACTGGTTCACTGCTGTCACACAAGTCAGTAGCAAGTTTCCATCTGCAGCTGCACATGTCAGGAAACTCCCACTGTTCTCACACAGAGAATATGGGTCAACAGCTTCTCTCACTAAGCTGGGCACCCTAAAATTTGGGGTGCCCAGAAAAGGTATTTCTGGCTGTATTTTTAAAGGACAGACACCAGAATCTAAAGATCAGGTGTTGTTGTTTTTTTTTTTTTTAAATAAGCCATTTTATGTATTTTTTTATATTTCTTTTTTTTTTAGTTCCAGAGAAAAAAACAGGACAGCAGCTGTCACAAACCAAAACTTTTTTTTCAGGTTATGAGAAGTAAGTGGTGAGAAAGCACAAAGCCCTCACAAACTCAAATTTTTCATGTAATATCAGAGGGTTATCCAAAAACCCTAATGAGCATGCTCAGAAAAAAAATCTGTATAACGCTGGAACCATTTAATATCTTTTCACAAAACCTTCAAAAGGCACTGCCTTGGCAAAGGCCACTTTTACCCTGAAAGGTTCAGAAAAAAATCTGTTCCATCTAGTTTGTAGGTGAAAGAAAAAAAAAACATGTGTTCAGTATAGGAAAAAAATTAGACATTAATTAGGTGATTTGATAATGGTCTATAAGCCTGTACAGAATACAGATCTAAGGGACTGTCTAGGTTTAGATTTTAAGGCACATACTTGGGATACCAGATGTCACAAGTTCCACTTAAATGGTAGAACATTTAGGACTACCAAAAGGAAGCACTGGCTCACACAGAGGGTGGTGATGCACTGGAATTCACTACCAGTAGAGATTATGACAAGTTATAACTTAAATGTTTTTAAAAGCAGACTAGACAAGTACCTTCTGAGGGTGGGAAATGTTGGCACCATCCGTTAAATAGTGGTGGTCAGACTAGATGGGCTATAGCTCCCTCCTATCTGAATAACTTACTGCATGTTCTTATGTTCTAATGTAAAACAACATATACAGACTTCATAAATTGCACAAGCTGCCATCACAAAACTTTCCACATATTTAGACATTGTCTTATAAACAATGCTTGTCAAATTTTGGGCAGTTTCATCAAATGCTGTCAAAGCTACAGTATTGAGGTGCAAAAGTAGAAGTTTAACATAATAACTCAAGGACAACCATAACAATACTGCTGCCACCACACCAGTATAATATATACAGTATTCTTTGCAAAAAACTGCATGAACTCACCAAGTAGGTTTCAAATTAATGCAACAAAAGTAGGGAAATGTGACATTAGGGTTTCCAACCCTAACTCCCCACCCTCACCCTCCTAGCAGTGAAAAGAAAACAACATAAGGATTCTGGATCTCAGGAGTCTTGGTGAATTAGTGATAGGGTCTTCCTTGTGGTTGTCACCCTAATGTCACCCTCTCCCAGCCCATAGCCTTCAATGTGAAGCACAAGGTATGGCTCCAAGGCAGTGCCTCATAATGAAATAGTCATCAAAGGTAGAGAAGTATGTCTCACCACATGTTGCCAACACAAGACATCTGAAATTGTTTTCTCAGGGAATGCGTCGGCATTAGGGTTGACCACCCCAAGGAAGAACACAACTGATTCACCAAGACTCCAGAGACCCAAACCCCTAATGTTTTTTCCTTTTGCTGTTTATGGGTGAGGGTGGGGAGTTAGGGTTGGAAGCCCTAATGTTACATTTCCCTACTTTTGTTGTGTTAACTTGAACCCTAACTGGTGCATTAACACAGTTTATTTTTGCAAAGAATTTCCTTTCTTTTTCAATTAGTGGAATCATATCCTCATTCCTTCAGGTTCTTTTGGGACCTGCATGAACAGATGTGAATGTGTAGGGGCCAGGAGAAAAAGGGAAGAATCCATCTACCTACGGAAGTATAGGGTGCAGTAATGGATGCCAAGAAATCATGGGGATGTCTAGTAGACTGCAAAAGCACAGGGCCTTCTGTTCCCTGTGTTTCCATCTGGCCCAGATAGAGATGTGCAGTGCAAAGAGTCCAACTGTCAGCCAATGCACAAAGCACTGCCACCATGGGTGCAAATGTGCAGGGACTTATGCCACAAGAAGTGTTGTCTTCACTATACCATACCTTGGGCCAGAATAGCAACCCTGCATCTTTCATTCCAAGGCTGGGGGAGTTGTTTAACATCCCCATCCCTCCACACTCACCCAATCAAGCTGGGTCACTGAGCTTACCCTCAAACTCAGGTCACCGGGGGGGGGATACAAAAGCATACCTGCTGGGGTCAACACTGGCACTATTTTTTTTTATTTTGACCTCAAATTTTCAAGATGATTGTCTCATGACTCCCCTTATAAACATGACATGTGACATTTATTGTACATTCATTTGAAAAACATTGTTAATGCATGAGTTAGGGTTAAGCAACAAAAGCAGAAATGTGAATGTTAGGGTTCACCTACATTTCCACACCCTGCAGGTGCCAACAAGAGAAAACTTTATGGTTTGACCTCTCCCATGTTCTCGCAAATCAGGCATGGGATGTGCCTTTGGGGTTGTCAACCTTAATGCCCTTCCATTCCATCAGTAAAAAAGCAAAGATGTGCATAGTATATGAGAATGGGGTGAACATTAGGGCTGACAACCCCAAAGCATATCCCATGCCTGATTTGCAAAGGCACAGGAGCGGTCAAACTATAATGTTTCTTCCTGTTGCTGCCTGCAGGGTGGGGGTGGGGTGTTAGAGTTGGAACCCTAACACCACATTTCATTATGTTTGTCACTTTAACCTTGACTGGTGGACTAATGAAGTTTTTAACAACAAACTTCCTTACTTTTTGAGATAGTATAATCATCTCCTTATTTGCCTGAGGGTTGTGTGCTTCCATTTGTGGCAAGCAGCAACCGGATTGTCAGCATAGCCTTCTTAGTACCTAATGCTCACCCCATTCCAAGAGTAAGTAAGCTAAGATGGATACAGAATAAGAGAATGGGGTGAGCATTAGGGTTTGCAACCCCAAGGCACACCCCTTACACCAATTCCTGCATGCAGTGTGGGTGGGGTGTTAGGATTGTAAACCAAGGGTGGGGTTGTGGTCTTTGGGTTGGGAATACAAAGATGTAATTTCCCTACTTTTGACACTGGAACCCTAATGGTCCATTAATTACATTTTTTCAGATAATTTCCCTACTTTTTAAGAAAGTATAATAATAAGGAAGCCTAATGGTGAATTAATAAAGTTTTTTTGCAGAGAATTTCCATACTTTTTGAGAAAATATAAACAAAGGCTTATTTGCTTGTGGGAGAGCAGGACTCTCTGGGCCCTGTGCTCTCAACCCTCCACACTTTTTTTAAAGGGTTTGTAATGGTATCCTTATTTTTTTCTGTGGTGCTCCCATCACTCCATACTCCTTTGTATATTTATGTGTGGGAGCTCAGAACACTCTTGGCCCTGTGCTGCTATCCATGCATCAGTCCCTAGTAGTATCCGTATTTCTCTTTTGGAGCACAGGGTCCTCTGGGCCCTTCACTGCCATCCATGCATTACTCATTAATAGTATCTGTATTTTATGTGGGAGTGCAGGGCCCTCCTGGTCCTGCGCTTCTATCCATGTATCAGTCCTTAATAGTATCCGTATCTCTGTGTGGGAATGAGGGCACTATGTGTCCTGCACTCACATGCATGAAGTGATAAAGAAACGCTTGCATCCAGCACACATTACAATATTATCCTATGGGAAATTAAACAAAATGTAAAACCGTAGAACTCCAGAGCAATGTAATATATTTCCACCAAACCAGCAAAAGGCACATCTGTGAGGCAAGCCCTCAGTACCTGAAAATTTCATATCAAAATTGCAAACCATTTCTTAACACAATAGTGACAAAGAAACTGTTCTGTAAACCTCCCAATACAATGTTATCATATTGGAAATTAACCAAAATTCAAATCAGCAGAATTTCAATCCAAAGTAATATATTTTCACAAAATCTGCAAAATGCACATCTGTGGAGCAAGCCCTTTCTGCCCTGAAAATGTCAGTCTAAAATTCCAAACCATTTCTTTGCTATGTCTTTTTTCATAAATTGCGATTAAGAATCCTGTTTCGCAATCAAGAATCCTTTTTTGCAAAACAAGAATCCTGTTTCATAAAACAAGAATCTTGTTTTGCGTTCTAGAAATCCTAGCTCACACGGCACATCTAACTTTTCCCATAGGAAATAATGGAAAACTTTGAAATGTAATAACTTTTGAATGGATTAATATTTTTTCACCAAACCTTTAAAAGGCACATCTGTGACCCAATGCCTATATACACTAAGAATTTCAGAACAAAATCCCAAGCTGTTTTTGTGCTGCGGCATGACAAATAATTTGACAAAAAAAGGTAATTTACACATTTTTGTGACACCATATCTCCACACCAGCGGATCCAACTGAAACAAAACTTGGTGCTTCAAAAGACCCCTGCTTTATAATGGGATGTACCACATTTTATGCATATCACCTGAAGGGTTAAAAGTTATTAAAGCAAACAATATAACATTTAATGTAGACGTGAAGAAAGAATCTGACAAAAAACTGTGATACACACATTTTGGGACTCCATATCTCCAGATTTGCACATCCAAATGGAATGAAACTTGCCATTTCAATAGAACTTTTGTCTCTAAGGGCAGATGCCAAATTTCATTCAAATTTCAAGGATGACTGTGAAGTTATCAAACCGCAAAGTGTGAAAGAATCCTTTTTTTCGTGAAAGAGAACCACACTTTCGCACGGCACATCTAACTTTTCCCATTGGAAATAATGGGACTCTTTGAAATTTAATAACTCTTGAATGGATTAATATTTTTTCACCAAACCTTCAAAAGGCACATATGTGACCCAAGACCTACATACCCTGAAAATGTCAGACCAGAATCTGAAGCTATTTTTGTACAATGGTGTGACAAAGAATTTGACAAAAACTTGTCATTTTCAAAATTTTTGACACTGCACATCTCTGCATCTGCACAATTGACTGGAATGAAACTTGCCACATCAAGAAATTGTTGGTCCCTGAAAAAGCATGCAAGATGTCATGTGAATCACTCAAATGGTTGCAAAGTTATTAAAGTTCAAAACTTTGGATTTAACATAGAAGTGACCATTGAACCCTAATATACAGGCGCTACTGCACCTGTATAATATATCTATATATATATATATATATATATAATATATATATATATATATATATATATATAATAGGGGTGTAGTTACACCCCTACAGTTAGGGTTGAGTAGGCACTTTAATGTTAAAACTCAAATTTTGCACATTAATAACATTGCAACCATTCAATGGATATGCACAAAATTTGGAATGCACGGTTTGGTATGGTAGATCTCTTGATTTAACAAGCTGCATTTCAGTTGGACATAGAACCATAGAAACATAGAAATATAGAATTTGATAGCAGATAAGGACCGCTTGGCCCACCTAGTCTGCCCATTTCCCTACCTAATGGATAAGCTGCAGATTCTAGTTAATCAACAGCTTACTTCCTCCTACCCCCCCACTAGAATTGCTTTATGTCTGTCCCATGCATTCTTGAATTGTTCCACTGCTCCTGACTCCACAACCTTCTCAGAAAGGCTGTTCTGTGCATTCACAACCCTCTTTGTGAAAAAATGCTTTCTAAAATTACGTCTGAGCCATCCCCCCTCTATCTTCAAATTGTGCCCTCTTGTTCTTGCACAACTCTTCTTCTGAAAGATGTTACCCTCTTGTACTTTAATTCCCTTGAGATACTTGAAAGTTTCTATCATGTCCCCCCATCCCTTCTTTCCTCAAGGGTATACATATTAAGCTGCTTTAGTCTCTCCCCGTATGTCTTCTGGTGCAGACCGTGCACCATTTTGGTTGCCCTCCCCTGGACAGCCTCCACTCTGTCTATATCTTTGCAGAGATATGGTCTCCAGAATTGCATGCAGTACTCCAGATGGGGTCTCACCAACTGCCTGAAGAGAGGAATAACAACTTCCTGTTTTCTACTGTTGATGCCTCTCCCCATGCATCCCAGTATCCCCCCAGCCCTCCTTACTGCCTTCTTAAATTGCTTGCCCACCTCTAGGTCATCTGACATAATTACTCCTAGGTTTCTTTCAATTTCTGTTGTTATTAACTCACCCTCCCCATAGTGTACTATTCCCCTGGGTTTTTGTTTCCCAGATGCATTACCTTGCACTTCTTTGCATTGAATCTGAGCTGCTATACATTTGACAATTCCTCCAACCTTGCCGAGTCCCTTTTCATCCTTTCCACCACACCTCGTGTATCAACCCTGTTGCAGATCTTTGTGTCATCTGCAAAGAGACATATTTTTCCTTCAGGGTGCTCTCTAATGTCACTTATAAAGACATTAAAGAGGACTGGTCCCAGTACCAAACCTGCGGTACCCAGCTAGTTACCCTCCTTTCTTCACTATGGACTCCGTTTACAATTATCCTTTGCATCCTGTTGTCCAGCCAGTTTTTTATCCAGGCTACCACCTTGGGACCCACTCCAAGGCTGGCTAACTAGTAAATTAATCTTTCATGTGAGACTGTGTCAAATGCCTTGCTAAAATCTAGGTAGGCCATATCCACAGCCCCTCCCTGGTCTACTACTTTGGTCACACAGTCAAAGAAAACTATTAGGTTCATCTGACATGACCTACCTGCTGTGAAACCATGCTGCCTTGGGTCCTGTGCCCCACTGGCCTTTAGGTACTCAACAATTCTTTCCTTCAGAAGTGATTCCATTATTATCCTTACCACTGAGGTCAAACTAACTGGTCTGTAGTTTCCTGCCTCTGCCCTGCTCTCACTTTTGTGAAGTGGAATCACATTTTCCCTCCTCCAGTCCACAGGTACCACCCCATCCTTCCATGATTTGTTAAAGAGAGAAGTCAGTGGCATTACTAGTTCTACCCTTAGTTCTTTTAGAATTCTTGGGTGAATCGTATCAAGCCCCATTGCTTTGTCCACCCTCAGTTTCAAGAGTTCTTTCAAAAACCTTTCTTCTGTGAATGGACTGGTATCAACACCCCTATTCAGAGTGTTTCTCTTGTTTGCTTTAGGTACATTCCCCATCTCTTCCATTGTGAATACTGAGCAGAAATATTCATTCAGTATCCCTGATTTTTCACTGTCACCTTCTGCCCATGTTCCTTCCCCTTTATTAAGTCTCTGTATCCCTCCCTTGGTCTTTCCTTACTCCCTAATGTACCTATGAAAGGTTTTATCCCCCTTCTTAACAGAGTTGGCTATCGTTTCCTCAGTTTGTGCCTTTGATATTCTGACTGCCTTCCCTGTCTCCTTCTGCTTCAACTGATAAAGTTCTCTGTCCTGCTCCTTCTGTATTTTTTGAGTGCTATCATTTTCTACTTAACCTTCCCTTCCGCTTCTTTTGAGAACCATAATGTTTTTTTTCCTTCAGTTTGTTTTGTTGATTTGCTTCACACAAAGGCTCGTTGCCTCTGTGATGGCTATTTTGATTATTCCCCATTGTTCCTCCACCCCTTCTTCTTGCCCATTTGCTAGTGCTTTTCTGAGGCACTTTCTCATTTTGGTCAAAGTCAGCCTTCTTAAAGTCCAATACTCTTGTTTTTGTATGGCTTGACTCTATGGCTGTGATTATTGTGAACCACACTCTTTGGTGGTCACTTGTTCCCAGATGGCTATCCACTTCTAAATCTGAGATCCTTTCTCCTTCCCCATTTGAGAGTACCAGGTCTAAAATTGCTCCCTCCCCAGTTGGTTCCAACACTAGCTGTATGAGGTATGCCCCCTGTAGGGCATCAAGAATGGCCCTGCTCTTGGATGTGCCTGCAGCAGAGGTACTCCAGTTAACATCTGGCATATTCAGGTCCCCCATCAACAATATCTCTCCTTTGTCTGCCATTTTAAGGATGAATTCTATCATTTCCTTGTCCATTTCTTCCCCCCTGAGATGGGGGTCTGTACACAACCCCCATGCAGATTGTGATACCATTTTCTATCTCCAGGGTGACCCAGAGTGACTTACCAACTTCCTGTTTACTCTTTAGTTCTGTTACTTTAATCCCTTCCTTATGTAGAGAGCTACTCCTCCTCCTTATTTACCCACCCTGTCCCTCCTATAGATTGTGTAATCTGGTATGTTGGCATCCCAGTCATGGTTCTCTGTGTACCATGTTTCAGTGACTGCCACAATATCCTGGCATCCCTCTTCCATCAAGGCCACTAGTTCAAGGAGCTTGTTACACAGACTGTGTGCATTGGTACTCATCACCTTCCATTTTTTATGGCCTTACCTCTTTTAGCCCCATCCCTGTCCTTACTGCCTTTTTCTGCATTTACCCCATCCTGCTCCCTACTGACTTCTCTACCTTGGTGTTTACCTCTCTATCTACTGTGTTTTGTGGGTGGGGAGAGTGAGATTTCCCTGCTCCATTTCAGTGCCTCCCCCCTTGGCTAGTTTAAATGCTTGCCAATGAAGCATTTAAACCTATCACCTAGGGTCCTGGTCTCCCCCCCCAGACAGATGCAGACCATCACACCAGTATAGGCCTGCATCCCTCCAGGTGGCTCCCCAGTCCCCAATGAAGCTAAAACCCTGAGCTCCACACCAGTTTTTCAACCATTCATTGAATCCCATGGTGCAGAATACCCTAGCATCATCCTTGCCATAGACAGGCAGCACTTCCAAGAACTTTACCATACATGCTACTTGTCTAAGGCCCTTCCCCAACTCTACAACCTCCTCTTGCACCTCTCTGATCCCATTCACAGCTAGGTCATTTGTCCCAAGGTGGACAATGACATCCAGCTCCCTCCCTCATGCAGCTGCTCCCACAATCCTGAGGATTTGCTTCCTGTCCCTCTGAGCCTTGGCACCAGGCAGGCACCTTACCTCCCTATCCCCTTCCTTCCCCTCTTCTACCCCCCTAATGATTGAGTCCCCCACCAGGAGTTGTTTCCTTCCCCTGCGGAGTCTCATGCTACCCACTTGTGGGTCTCCTTTGTGGAGGTTCTCAGCATTCTACTTGGTCTCCATTGCAGGTGCCTCCATAGAGGAACCTCTCTTTGCCAGAACAGCATATAAATTGTGGAAAGGTACAACTGGAGGGATGCACCTCTGTTCCACCACCCTCTCCCTCCCTGAGCCCACCTTTGTCCAGACCGGTCCTCTTTCTTGGCAACTTCTGAGGTAGTGGTGGTGGCCCTGGTGGTCCCTGGGTGGGGGAAGAGGTTTCATGAATCCTAGCCAGGTCAGCCTGGAGACGGGCAACCTCCTCCCTCAGACCAGAGAGGTGCCTGCAAACAGGGCAGCATCGCAGCCTGCAGAATGTCTCCTGGAACACTGCTGCCCCACAGCCATTTGCACTGCACTACTCCCATCTTTACTTATTTTGTGTCCCATCTCCTGTTGCTTTGTATGCTTACTGTCTCCTCCCTCTATGTATGTTTACACTTACTTTCCTACTGCTTACGTGCCCTTACAATTCTTGCCCTTCCTGTTCTGGGACAGGAAATTCCTGTAGTCTTCAGTAGTCTCCTTCTTCCATGCTTGGAGTCAGATCTCCAGCAGCCAGGGGACAGAAAGAGATATTTTTTAGGTTCCATCAAGGTTGATGAAACTAATGTGTCTCAGTGATCCTTCCCTTCCCTTCCTACTGCCAAACAGGAAGTTCCTGTTGTCAGTCAAATCCAGTGGCTATAAAAGTAGAACTGGCTTAGGGAGGGTGAAGGAGGGCAATTAGTAAAAAAGCTATAGTTTTAGACTACTGTTACTTACTCTGAAAGCAAGATTCTCCTCTGTCAAAAACAGCAGGAAGTTGTAATTGGAGACATCTGCTTTTGTACTCCTAAGTCACACCACCAATCAGCTTCACTCTCTGCTCCTGACTCAGTAAATTTAGCCGATACAGTCCCCTTCCTCAGAGAAATACACAGTGACTTTCTTCTTTTTTTTACTTAAATGAGACCTCCTTTTTCTAATAAAGTATCTGTTTGCTTAATCCATACAGGCACTAACTTCTGCTGAGATAGAAGTATTTTATCAGTAAAAAAGATGTAGTTCTAGACTGCTGTTACTTGCTCTGAAAGCAAAATTCTCCTCTGTCAAAAACAGCAGGAAGCTGTAATTGTAGACACCTGCTTTTGTACTCCTAAGCTCCTAAGCCACACCACCAATTAGCTTCACCCTCTGCTCGTGACTCACTAAATTAAGCTGATACAGCCTTCTTCCTCAGAGAAACACACTGTGACTTTCTTCTTTTTTTACTTAAATGAGACCCCCTTCTTCTAATAAAGTATCTGTTTGCTTAACCAAATAGGCACTGACTCCTGCTGAGATACAAGTGATTTATCAGTAAAGAAGCTGTAATTCTAGACTGCTTTTATTTGCTCTGAAAGCAAAATTCTCCTCTGTCAAAAACAGCAGGAAGCTGTAATTGGAGACACCTGCTTTTGTACTCCTAAACTCCTAAGCCACACCCACAATTAGCTTTACCCTCTGCTCGTGACTCACTAAATTAAGCTGATACAGCCCTCTTCCTCAGAGAAACACACTGTGACTTTCTTGTTTTTTTTACTTAAATGAGACCCCCTTCTTCTAATAAAGTATCTGTTTGTTTAATCCAAATAGGCACTGACTCCTGCTGAGATAGAAGTGATTTATCAGTAAAAAAGCTGTAGTTCTAGACTGCTGTTACTTGCTCTGAAAGCAAAATTCTCCTCTGTCAAAAACAACAGGAACATACAGTTTCTGCACAGCAAAACACCAAAAAAATGCACTTTTCACCAGTTCTGAAGCATTTTTTGCCTGTTGCTCTGCGACCACACCTAGTGGTCTTTTGGTTTGAAAGTTGGAATGTAGAAAGAGGCTGGGTTAGCTGGCCTGGTGGCAGTGAGGGCTGAGGCACTGGACACCTTATCTTGCACCACACTGGTGACCTGTGTTCAGGTACAAGCACAGACTGCAGGAGACCAATGGGGGGAGGGCACAGAGCTGGTAGGAGCAGCCAAAAGGCAGCTCTGCTCTTCAGGGTGGTGGGGTTGTATTCCTCAGCCATGGTCTGCCTTCTGGTGGAGGTCAAGCTGCAGTGCAAGCCAGAGGAGTGCAATGGTGCTAGGCCAATGGGTGGGCGGAAGGAGCTGTTGCTAGGGCTGTAGAGTTCATGCACTCCTCCACATGCATGCATCTCTACTCCTGGGGCCCTGGGTAATGGGGAGAAAAATGGAGGAGAAAAACACTCAGTAGGCAGGATGATGCCCAACCCTCCGCAGGCACTGCTCCTGTGCTGGGCATAAGGTAAGCCCAGGTAATTCCGGGTGTCAGAGGTGGGGGAGGCTGATCAGGCTGAATGAGGCATGCTGGCAGTGAAAATAGTGAAATGTCAAACAAAAAAAGAGGTTTGGTCAAGAAATAATCCAGCTTTGGTTTGGTAAAAAAATATGAATCTGTTCCAAAGTTATAACATTTTTTTATTTTTGAGTTCTATGCATGCTCAATTCACTCAAAAATTTACTGTATATGTATATTTTGTGAAAGATAAATAGTCTCATGGTGAAAGGTTTTGCCATCTTGTATTTAGTTTTCCAATCAAACAAAATATTGTAGCTTTATCCACAGGTGACCTTTGGGCCAAATGAGGCATGGGTTTTCTTAAGGGTGACCCCCTCTACAAAGTCATGCCTTTTATCTGCTTCATTTCTGTCAAAAAATAGTTTTTCTAAAAATTTTAAATTCTTCTTTCACGACTCTGTAACGATCTTCTTTTGTGAGCCTGCAAAATCCTGGTCCACGAGACGATCCTAGTCTGTGAGCTTTGTTCATAAGGGGATGACCATATAGCTGGAATTTCATGACCTGGTGTCCCTAGTGACAACCAGATGGCCCAGATTGGTGCAACCAGATGTCCACTCATGGACTAGGATTTTGTTAGGTTGCAGACTAGGATTTATCTCGGGGCCAAGGATTTTATCTCACGACTGAAAAACTTTTAAAGGTGTAAAAACTTTAGAATTGCATAGCTCATTAATGGTTTGGTCTTTTTATTTGAAATTTACATGGTGTTCAGGGGATGCTGTACAGGTGTGAATTATGCTATTTAGGTGTTGGGGAATTAAGTGATTGCATAGATATACCATGACGAAGTTGACATTTTCCCCATAGGATTACATTGCGGTGTCTGTCATACTTTTCGGTGCTGTTATCTCGAAAATGGAGCAACATGCAGAGTTTTCGCTACTGGTGTCTATGCTGTTGGAACAAGATTTTAAACCATAGCTTAAGCCTGCAGTGGAATTGTTTTCATAGGTTTCATGATTAATGAGATGTTGCCAAATGTGTGTTACAAGGGTTCTTTGCCATATAGTGCTGCTGTATAGCCATGCATAAGTGGGGCCCACACTCCCACAGATACATATTGTTATGCAGTAATGGGCAATCGGGCCCCGCGCTCCCACCAGCACATGTTTTTTACTAGTTATATTTTTTCTAAAGGTAAGGAAATTCATAACAAAAAACTGATTTAATGCATCAGTTAGGGTTAAGTGACAAAGTGAGAAAATTAAATGTTAGAGTTGAGCACTCTAACTCCTCATAACCCACTACCTCATCCTCTCAGACTGACAGATGCCAGGATGTACCATGGGATATCGAGGCCTAACTATCACCCCATTCTCCTTTACTGTAGCATTTAAATCTGCTTACGCATGGAATGGGGTGATAGTTGGGGCTGATGACTCCCTGGCAAACCCTGGCATCTGTCGATCTGTGGAGGATGGGTGTGTGGGTTATGGGGGGGTTAGGTGCTCAACCCTAACATTTCATTTCCTCACTTGTGTTGCTTTAGCCCTAACCGATGCATTAAATGCAGTTTTTTGCCATGAATATATATATATATATATATATATATATATATATATATATATGTAGATAGATATAGATATAGACATATATATATTCATTGCAGAAAACTTTGTTAATGCATCAGTTAGGGTTGAAGTAACAAATGTAGGGAAATGAGGTGTTAGGGTTTTGAACCCTAATACCCCCCACCCATACCACCTCACCCCACTGCCACCCTCCACACCAACAGGCATAAGATCATGCCTTGGGGTTGCTGGCCCTAACTCTCACCCCATCCTTTTATACTGTACCATCTCAGCTTCCTTACTCATGGAATGGGATGAGAGTTAGGGCAGATGATCCCAAGGCACACCCCAATGTCTGTTGGTGTATGACGGGTGGGGACAGAGTGGTAGGGATGGAGGTGTTAGGGTTCTAAACCTTAATACCTCATTTCCCTACTTTTGTTTCTTTCAATCCTAACTGATACATTAACAAAGTTTTTTGCAATGAATTTCCTTACTTTTTGAGATTGTAGAACAGTGTCCTTATTTTCCTGTGGGAGTGCTTGGTCCTTTGGACCATGCACTCCAATCCCTCCATAGATGTGCATATGTATGTAGATGTGGAAGTGCAGGGCCTCCATGTGTCGAATGACAGTGATCAAATTGTCAGCATAGCCATCTTATTACCCTACCTCATGTACTCTGGTACAGAGAAATTGTGAAATGCAAAGTAAAACTTAATGGGCAATGGCAACACCATTCTGCACAACAGGTGTGAAAACACATTTTGAGCAGGATGTGAAAAATTACATCTGTACTGTTCATGAGGAGGTGGGAAAAAAATGGCTATGTTGAAAATTTGGCATCAAAATATTGAAAAACACCAAATCTATGCGCATGAGTTGAATAAATTTAATGGACGCATGTAACCTGGTGAAGTTTAAGAATTTTTTCACCAAAAATTCACCATGGCCTTTTGTGGACCCCACCTTATAAACACTGGCACTGTTATTTTATTAATCAGTTCTGAAAAGTGATTTCATGCAGTGTATGTGCCATTCTGCACCACAGGTGCAAACACATGTTTCAGGCAGGATGTGAAAAATGACAGCTGTATTGTTGATGAGGTGGTGTGAAAAAATGGCAATGCTGAAAATTTGGAGTGAAAATATCAAACATTGCCAAAGTTACGCACCTACATAGTGAAATTTCAATGACCATGTGTAACTCAGGTGTTATTTGGTGTTTTTTCACCAAACTTTCAACATGGGCTTTTTGGGAACCCATCTCATGAATACTGTACTGTCATTTCATTACTCAGTCCCAAAAGGTGATTCCATGCAGCGACCGTGAAATCACCTTTCCAGACTGATTAACAAAATGACAGTGCCAGTGTTGTTGAGGTGGGGTTCCAAAATGGCCATGTTAAAAATTTGTGAAAAAATAATGAAAAATGGCTGAGATATCAACATAAGTTCAAAACACCATTGACAGCCATTATATTGCACTTACCTTGATTCTTTAGTTTGTGGTTCAGCTTTGAATAGTGCAGACATGCAGTGGTCCACAGAAGATGACAGAAGTGGATCTCTGGTGGTAAGTATAGGGCAAGGGGGGTGGGGTGGTTGTTTGCTTAGTGGGAGGGTCAGGATGGGGAGGGTGATGGGGAGATGAGAAGGGACTGTTTTATTTGTTTACAGACTGAAAAAAGATGTCAGGAGACTGTTTTCTTTGTTTCAGGTATATTAAATAAACATTAAGGGACACTGGGGGGTGGGCTTCCCAGCGTCCAACAGTACTGGTGGTGTTGTGAGGGTATAACATAACTGGGGACACTGGGAGTGGGCTCCCCAGTGTCCCACCTTGGGGGGGCTTCTGCCAACATGGTGATTGGGCACCCCGATGTTGGCAGTGTGTGAGAGACTGTAGTTATTTTTGCGACACTGGCATCTAGTGCTAACATGGGGATTGGGCACCCCAATGTCAGCAAAAGCATTTTTTTCTTCTTAAATAAACATTTCTGCATTTTTGGCTCACAAAGTAGGATCCTACTTCATGTCTCATCATAGAAAGCAAAATCCTACAGTACTTTGTTCATCGTTGATACGAACTAAGAATTTAATTGATAAATAAAACACATTGTAAGGGTATTTTTCAACCAGTAAAGTGCAGAATGCACCTAAGGGGTCCCAATAAGCAAGCTACATGTGTTGGCTCCTCCCCAGATTATCATTTTGGAAGGTTTCCAAATTAGAATTTTTCAGACAAAACTGAAAACAAGGTGGTAGCCACAGGAAGTAGGATTTTCCCATACAAAGAAGGATTCCTTCTTCATTTCATACAGCTATATTGTAGTGCTTACTGAGCATGATCATAAACAATTTTTTTCAAATTTTTAAACTGCAAGAACTTAAAAACTGCCTATTATTTTTTTCACCAGACTAGCAAAAGGCACATCTGTGGGGTAGTCCCTTTCTGCCCTGAAAATGTCAGACCAAAAAACTAAACCATCTGGGCTGTAGGCAAATTCAAAGAAAAATCCCAGCAAAGTCATTGAGCGAAAAAATGTTTTTTTCACCTCTCTGTAACTTAGAGACCACACATCTAACCAGAACATACCTTGCCTTATCAGGAGCTGTACCCCACAAGACAGTGCACACCAAATTTTGTGCCAATCCATTGAATGGTTACACAGTTATTATAGTGGAAAAGTTTGAGTTTAACATTGACGTGCCTACTCAACCCTAACTATTGGGGCACAATCATGCCTATATATATATATATATGTATATATATATATATATACAAATATATAATACTGGCCCAGCTGTGCCAGTATAGTTAGGGTGAAAGGTAATTTCTATGTTAAACTTGAATTTGTGAACCTTAATAGCTTTAGAACTATTCAACGGATTTGCATGAATTTAACAAGCATAGTCTCTAAGGGTAGGTCTCCTGATGTCTTAAATTTCATGCAGATCCGTTGTGTGGTTTCCGAGATACAGATTGTTGAAAAAACAGAAACAAAATCTTTTTTTTTTTTTTTTGCCATTTCTTTGTCCACCTGGATTTCAGAAATTGTTTTAGGTTGTGGTCTGAAACTTTCAGGGTAAAAAGTCTTTGCCTCACAGATGTGCCTTTTGAAGGTTTGGTGAAAAAATATTAATCAGTTCAAAAATTAATAAATTTGTAATTTTCCCATTATTTCCTATAGGAAATTTATGTCAGGCAAGAAAGAATCTATTTTTCGCAAAAGTAAGGTCTCTGCACACAAATCAGTCTGTTTTTTGCACAAAGTAAGTCAACCTTTTTGCACAGTATATGGCTTTGCAATGGCAGAATTGTGTAGTGTCAGCCATCCTGTTTTGCTGTTAGCAAGCATGAGAAAGTGAAGAAAACATGAAAATGAGCATAATAAAAAAAAATCAAAACTTAGCTACATTCTGATGTTTTTTTTTAAATGTGGCCCAAACATGTTTCCTGAGCACCTAAAATCTTGGGTGCTGATCTTAGTAAGAGGGCCGCTTCTCTCCTATTCTCAGTATGAGAACACAGGTATTTTCTTGACTTCTGTAGCTGCAGCTGGAACTTGTGCTGATGGCTGCAGAGTCAGTCATGAGCTGCCCCCCTTCCCAGTGTGTAATGGCACTCCACAAGCCAATGATCACCCTTTAGAATACTACTGTATTTTTCAGACACCAGGATGCCCACTCCCAGTGTCAGATGGCCCCTGTGGTCTATTGCCACCCCCAACAGGGTGGGACACTGAAGAGCCCACTCCCGGTGTCCCCAGGGATGTGTCACCACCCCTCCAGCAGTATGGGATGCTGGGGAGCCCACTCCCAGTGTCCCAATATATACTTTCCTGACAAAAGTGTTGTAAAATAAAATGGTCCCTCAATGACTTTTTTTTACACCTGACAAAAAAGAAAATGGTCCATTGTCATGTTCCCCATCTCCCTCCCCCATCCCTAGCTTCCCACTGAGGACCCACCACCCCACACACACCCCTCCATCCCTTGCCCTATACTTACCTCCAGAGTTCGTCTGCTGTCATCTTCTGTTGGCCGGGACATGTCTGCACTCTTGAAAGTCGAACTGCAAATTGAGTAATCACATTAAAAATGATTAAGTAACAAAAAAGGACTGCTCTTGATGTGGTTCTCTGCTGGAGCAGAGGACTAGATACATGGCTGCCAGGCCAAAGGCATAGGGTTCAAGACCAGTTACTCCATTGTTTTTTTGTTCCATTCGTACAATAAAGGCAAAAAAAAAAAATGGAATGACGGTTTTGAACTCGGGCCCCTTGACCTGACAGACATGTATCTAGTCCTTTGCACCACCAGAGAACCACACTCACATAACTGTTTTTTTATTTAAAAAGTGCTGTCATTGAATTGCATGTTTGGCCACAATTGGATGTGAAATGTTCAAAAACGTTTCACACATACCACATTTTCAAACAATTTGCATCCAGTTGCTCCTACCCCCCAGTACCGTGGGACACTTAGGCGCCTACTCCCAGTGTCTTGAGACATAAAACATGTTGAACCCCCCTCTCAGCAGTGTGGGACACTGGGGAGCCCACTCCCAGTGTTCCCAGTTATCTATATCCCCGCAACCAGCAGTGTGGGATACTGGGGAACCCACTCCCAGTATCCCAAGTTGTGCCCCCACCTTCCAAGCAGCATGGGCTACTGCAGAGCCCACTGCCAGTGTTCCAGTTCCCAGTCATGTTCACCCCCCCTCCAGCAACAAGGGACACTAGGGAAGCAGAGTCCTAGTGTCTGGAGAATTTCATTAGTGACCCCCTGGTTGCACTATGGGATACTGGGAGCTTACTCCCAGTGTCCTAAAATCTGTTTCTTTTAAAAGCTATAAATTAGAAAACTATCTCCCAATGACTTTTTTCATATTTTCATGTGAAAAAAGAAAACAGTCCCTTACCATCCCCCATCATCTCCCTCCCACAACCCCGGCCCTCCCATTGAAGACCCACCACCCCACATCCCTCTTACCCTATACTTACCTCTGGGAGTCATCCACTGCCATCTTCGGTGGAAAGGGCACATCTACACTCTTCAAAGCTGAACTGTCAACTGAAGAATCAGGGTAAGTGCCATATAATGGTTGTCAATGGCATTTTCAACTTATGTCGATATCGCAGCCATTTTAAGATATTTTTGCACCAGATTTTCAACCTGGGTTTTTGGGACCCCTCCCTCATGAACATTGCCACTGTTGTTTCATTAATCAAACCCATAAGGAGTTGGGGGGTCAGCTGGGTGGAGAAGGATTGAGCATCCTAGGGACTGCTCCCCTTCTCTGTGGGAGGGGGAAAAGTGTCTGGCACATTGTGGACCTCTGGCGGAGGCTGGGGGTACCACCACTGCTGGCACCATATCGCAAGGGGGGCAGGGTGGGCAATGGTCATAATTGCACATCCCCACCCTATATTGCTGCAAGTCAACAAAATTCAGGTACACGTAACATGATGCCCTGCTCCGCAGCCATCCTTGCTGCCACCAGTATCCACCAGGGGGTCCCACTCCCATTGCCCCACCATGGGGGTAAGCCAGGCCTCAATACCACTGACCATGGGTATGGGGGTGCCCAGCCAGTGACCCTGCTCAGTGGGGTAAGCCTGAGCATGGGAGACAGCCTGTGGGCATGGACTGAGCTCACTTTAGGGAGGGGGTGATGACCAAAAAAAAAATCAGACCCGTAATGTGATTTCACGGATGCTGGGAAAAGTCACCTTTCAGGACCAAGTAGCAAAATAACAGTGCCAGTGTTCATGAGGTGGGGTCCCAAAAACCCCATGTTGAAAATTTAGTGCAAACATGCCAAAAGTCACCTGAGTTACAAATGGTTGTTGAAATTTTCCTACGCACACACATAACTTTGCCAGTTTTTTATATTTTCACTACAAATTTCAGTATAGCCATTTTTTCACACCACCTCATGAACAGTACAGCTGTTATTTCTCACCTCCTGCCTGAAACATGTTATCACACCTGTGGCATGGAATGGCGTGGTCATTGTGTGAAATCAGCTTTCAGAACTGATTAATGAAATGACAGTGCCACTGTTCATGAGGTGGGGTCTCAAAAAGCCGATGTTGAAAATTTGTTGAAAAAATTCCTAAAAATGGCTGACTTATGCACATTCATTGAAATTAAAGTTCAAGTTTATTGGCAGGAAAAAACTCTGTTGAGCATGCTCATTTACAAGGAGGTCCTGTTTAACAACAGAGACATTACACAAGCATATATAAAGTAATATGCATTAAACACATGAATAATCCATGAAAAGAAAATAAGACAATTATATTTACGTCATGTATACCTAGGTGCACTAAGGCTAGGAGTTAAATAAATAGTTAGCACTGGGTAACAAGATAGTGCCACGTAAGGGAAGTAGAATTACAAGGCCAGAAAGGAAAGTAATGATAGTGGCACAGGCAGCATGGGATAAAGTCAGAGGGAAGGGGGGACAGAGGTAGGAGGGGCAGACAACAAGGTGAAGGGGGTGACTGTGTTGGCTGGGGCAAGGGCACCATGGAGGTGGTGGGGAGAGGAGGTAGAGATAGAAGGGAAAGAAAGGATAGCTGTAGATAAGGGCAGGGACTGTTGAGTGACAATAGTGTGGGATACAGACTAGGGGTAGATCATGTGTTAATGGTAGTGTAACGTGGAGAGGGGAAGGGGAGAAAAGGAAGGGGAATGGAAATATAATGGCAAGTCACTTAGGGGTTAGGGAGGTGGGTGGGCAAGAGAATAGAGCAGTTACTGCAATAGACCAGGCAGGGAGAAGGTGTTTTATCAACTGCTGTCACCTAAGTCCCACAGGTTGTCATAAACAAGTCTTTTGAAGCTATTCAGGGGGATCAGGCTTTGCAGTTTGAGTCTGGATTGGGCTTTATTCCAGGCAGCCAGGAGGGCAGTGCTTATAGCCATGTTTTCTAACCAGGAATGGGAGGTTGGAATGTCTAGCATAATGAAGGAGTTACTGCATAGAGGGTAGGGGCAAGTAATTCATTGGAAGAGGTTGGAAATATAGGGAGGTAGTTTTGTCAGCAGGGCTTTGTAGAGCCAGGTGCTAAGGAGGTCCACCCGAGGGAGGCATACAGGTCACAACGATGAGTCCGATGGTGAGCAATGGAAACAAAGCATTGTGCTCTGAGATAGAGAGTGTCCAGTTGACGTAACAGAGCATCAGAGCATCTGGCATATAGAATAATGACATAGTCAATAAGTGGCAGAAAGGTTGTTTGGACCAGGCGCAGTCTGGAGTCGGGATCAAATAGAGATTTATTCCTATAAAAGAAGCCAATTCTTTGTCGTAATTTCTTTGCAAGGGAGTTGATGTGAGATGAAAAAGTTACATGTCTATCTAGTTCATAGCCTAGGTATTTAAAATTGTGGGAATTGTGGTTGGATTTTTTCTAAGCACATGCACAATTTTGGTAATTTTTTATATTTTGACTCCAAATTTTCCACAGTCATTTTTTCACACTGAAGAGCACAACTGTCATTTTCCAAATCCTGTCCAAAATGTGGTTTTGGACCTGTGGCATGGAATGGCATTGCACTTGCACAGAATTATGTTTTGGCAGTAATTTGAGAATTTTTTCTACCGGATTCATGTGTTGTGGCAATAAGATGGCTATGCTGATAATTTTGCCATGCATTTATGGAAGGATGGGTGTGTAGGTTCCTTTGAACCCTAAGCTCCCACAGTAAAATAATGAAAATCCCTAAGCATAGGTCCGCAGGGCCCAAAGGGTCTTGCGGTTCCACTGTGACATAAGAACAGTTATGGAGTGTAGCAGCGCAGGGCCCAGAGATCCCTGTGCTCCCACAGGGAAATAAGGATACAAGTAAACTATCTGAAAAAGTAGGAAATTCATTGCAAAAACTTTGTTAATGGATCAGTTATGGTGCTTACTACAGTGACAAAACTAGGGAAATATGGCGTTAGGGTTTCCAAACCTAACATCCCACTCCAACTCTGCAGACACCAACAGACATCAGGGATGTGCCTTGGGGTCTTGGGCCCTAATGCTCACCCCATTCTTGTATACTCTACCAATCTGAGCTTATTTACTTATTGAATGGGGTGAGCGTTATGGCCCACGACCTCAAGGCACACCCCGATTCCTGTCAGTGTCTGGAGGGTGGGGTGAGTCAATAGGTTGTAAACCCTAATATATATATATATATATATATATATATATATATATATATATATATATGATGTCACTAGTGGCAGAACCGTGAGTTACATCACAACGCCTAAACTGCACAAGGGAGAAATATCACTGCTATTTCCACTTGGCCATGGTATATTACATTTATGTAATGCCTTTCTTTTCTGCTGTTATTTTTTTGGGGGTTGTTGTTGTTGAAGAAGTGTATTTTTGCAGGGGGTTGCCTCCAGTGTGTTCTATTTACTTTAGTAGGTAGGGATGCTAGTGTGGTAGCTTGGGTCCCTACATGCTGCCCTTGCCACCATGGCATTTCATTGGCCACAGTTTTGTGTGGGTGAACTGAGCAATTTTCTAAATATGGTGGTGAATGCTCCCACTTACCGAAGAAACCAGGTTGTAATGCGGTAGGTTTTTTTTTTCATTTTGCCTTTTTTCCCGTTTACTTTGTAAATGTTATGTATCTGGTAGATCCTGCTTTTTGCTGTTCAGAGCTCCTTTAGGCAGCAGAGGAGGTCACTGACAGGTAGCAAGGCACTGTGAGGTTGGCAGTGGATGTCAAAGCTTGGAAGGGAAGGGTTTTGGGAAATGTGTTGGGTTGCTGTTATTGAATTTACTTTTTTTATTCCTCAATAAAAGCCATTATAAAAAAAGAAAAATGAACCTCTCAGTGTGAACGCTGGTCTCACACTGAAGAGGTTCACATTTAGAGCCAATCCATGGCTGAACTCAGAGCTGAGGTTGAGTGCTGTTTGTGGTGCTAGTTTAGTGCAGATAGTGCCTCTGGTGGACCTGCTGTGAGGCTACATGACCTGCAGTCAGGATAAATGCAATATTCTCACTGTAGGTCACATGACACTGAAAATATTGGCAATAGCTGCCCTTTCGAATGAGCACTGGCATTACATAAATATATATATATAGTATATACAATATCTATCTATCTATCTATCTATCTATCTATCTATCTATCTATCTATCTATCTATCTATCTATATTATCTGCAAATAAACTCTGTTAATGCACCATTAGGGTTCCTTACGATTATATTTTCTCAAAAAGTAGGGAAATTATCTGCAAGAAAAGTGTCATTAATGGACCATTTGGGTTCCAGCGTTAAAAAGTAGGGAAATGACATCGTAGGGCTCCCAACCCTAAGACCCTACCCCTACCTCAGTTTCCAACCCTAACACCCCACCCCCACACTACTTGCTGGAACAGGTGTGAGGGATGTGTCTTGGGGTTGCAAATCCTAATGCTCGCCCCATTCCAACAGTAAGTAAGCTAAGATGGGTACAGAATAAGAGAATGGGATGAGCATTAGGGGTTGCAACCCCAAAGTACACCCCTCACACCTGTTCCAGCATGCAGAGTGGGGGTGGGGTGTAAGGGTTGGAAACTGAGGGTGGGGGTGGAGTCTTAGGGCTGGGAACCCTAAGATGTCATTTCCCTACTTTTGACACTGGAACCCTTATGGTTCATTAATGAAGTTTTTTGTAGAGAATTTCCCTACTTTTTGACATACAGAAATAGATTTGTTGCCGTATTGGTCCTTGTAAGAACAGATCCAGAAGCAAATGGTTTGATACCTTTTATTGAACCAACATAGATGTTTTCTACTTTTTGAGAAAGTATAATCATAAAGAACCCTAATGGTGCATTAACAAAGTTTGGAAAGAAAGTGAACAAGAATTGTGGGCATTTAAGAAGTACATAGAACAGCCACCTAATTATAGATTTGAAATCAGTAGCAGTGAGAAGAGCATCCATTGTTTAGACATATGCATTAGAAGAACAAAATAACATAATGCAATAAGAAGAAGGTGACTTTCTGACCTCCCTGTTTCAAAAAGAAATGGACAGAAATGCCCTCCTGCAGGCAAGCAGCAGCCATTCTAGACACACTGTTGTGAATATCCCTAAGGGGCAGTTTATGAGATTAAAACAAAACTGCAAATTAGAAGGGGATTATGAGGTGTGTGCGAATGGTCTGGCTGCTTGCCCTCAGGAGGGAGGTTACAGTAGGAGATCACGTGATGAGCCTGGCATGAGAGGACATCTGCAGTGCTGCTCTTAGGCCCTGACAAATATATTAAGCTTCTAAAAACCTCATTAGGACTGCTACATCAGCTTGCCAATGTTATCTTAACTGGAGAAGTGCTCCTAATGGCTTTGTGTTAAAATCACCATGGATCTTGGTTATTATAAGCAATTCTCTCCGCTAACCAGTGACTCTGGAGTCAGTGCTAGGCTACACAAAAGCACTGAGATGGAGGTTGATGCTACCAAACCCCTCATGGCGAGATCGCCAGCAGTTAAACGGCTGAACTCTCAATCGCCTGAGCCAAGTGAGCAAGCGGGTCAAATAGACCCAGAAGGGGGAGACACTAAGAGTTCAGATGACTTACTAGAAATAAAACAGTTGCTGAAAGGTCTAGTGGCTGACTTCTCTGTTAAACCAGCAATACAATCCCTGGCACAAAGGATGGGGGATGTGGAAGCTAGAGTCTCCTCCCAGGAAAGGAAGGTCTCTACCTTACACCAGGAGATGATTACAGCTCATAAGCAAATTAAGAAACTCGAGGATCGGATGGAGGACCAGGAATCCAGAAGCAGGAGGAATAATCTTATTCTTGCAGGGTTACCAGAGAAGGCCGGAGGTTTGGATTGTGTTTCTTTTGTGCAAGATCTTCTGCTCAAACTACAGGGCCCCACGCCATTCAGAGAGGCTTATAATCTGGAGAGAGAGAGCGCATAGGGCATTAAGAGAGATGGCCCCACTGGGAGCGAGACCAAGAGTATTAATCATGAGGGTGCCTGAATTACAAGGAGAAATCCCATGTGCTAGCGTGTGCTAGATAGAATAAAGCATTCCAGTGGAATGGCGCTTCCATCTGGTTATTCCAGGATCAGATACCTTCGGTGAGAGAGAAACAAAAGGAGTATTTAGATATAAAGAAAAGGCTATACTTGCTGGCATTGAATTCTGGATGCAATACCCTGCGACCCTGTCTGTATGACTTCAGTCTGGGGAAAAAAGATATGTGACAGTGCGTGATGCTCTGGAGGGCCTGTGGTTCGAGCTACCAGCTTTATTTTAGCCTACGACCTGAGTCCCTGCAAGAGAAAGTAAAATGTGGACTGGCTTGATCCTTAAAAATGGGGACTTGAGATAAAAGATTGCAGAGCAGGAGGTTCTTTTTTCTTTCTTTCTATGCAAGTTGTTTTCTCAAGTTTGACTTTTATTACTTGATTAAGGTGTTTCGGCCACAGTTGCAACATTGCAGAGGGTTTCTATGGGACTGAATGTGGGCTGCTACCCACAAGAAATTGGGTGGTCTGAATCAGAAGCTCAGTAATCAAGTGAGGTTGGGAAGGTCTGGGCTTCTAATGCAACCATTATTGTTGTATCATGCTGGGATGCTTCTCGTAGCACTACTTATTGGTGCCAAATTGGGGAATGTGCTTGGTTTGAGAAAAGGGGAGGGTCGCAAGGTGCAAATTGCATGATAGTAGCTATGGAAATGGAGAAATTTAGGAGAGGGGCCTTTCCATGTGAGTTTGAATTTGATCAGGATACAGGGTGGCTCGGAGAGGAAGGATATAAATTTTCTGGTAATGACGGGGACAGCTAATTCCTAACCTCTCCCCTGATGGTTTGCAAAGAAGTGGGGTTAACGAGTCACCATTTGATGATGATGGCTTCCCTACCGCCATCTGATAGAGAAATTGAGTTGTGATTATTGTGCTTTCTGGGGGTCCTTTTTTCTGTTTTTTTTTTTTAAAGGAAGAAAAAAAGGAAAAACAGGGACTCTACAAATCTGAAGGGCGCCCCAAGGAGACTGGTAAGAGAGTCAGATAATGGCACAAATGAATAAGTTGGGAAGCGGGCGCAACAAGGGTCATGTGCCCCACCAGGTTAGCTTGGCCTATTTATTGGGCAAGGATAAGGGGCTGGGAACCACTCTGGTCAGCTAACCCCCGATCACCCTTTGCAAGCTAATGGTTGGGAGAATTTCATAGGCAATGTAATAAGCTAACATGAATCGGGAAAGAACTTAAATAGGGTGATATATTGGGGAAGTGAGTGTCTATGGTAAACTACATGGATTGGGGTATAGGGTAACTAGGGCAGGAAGTTACTGAAGGTCCCAAATGATGGGCGGAGTCCTATGAGCTACTTACGTGATCTGATGGGCTGGGGAGCGCATGGCAAATGGCTCGTCCATGAATCGTGACTGTATCGGAGGGCTATCTTGGGATCGGGGGATGGGTGGGTTAGGGGAACCTGGAAGGAAAGAGAGTCTAATATAGTACAAGAGAGAGAGACGTGGACCCAATGAGGGTTGCAAGAGCTGGGCAGGGAATCTTTTACAATATTGTAAAATGACATATTAAAATCATATCATGGAATGTAAAAGGCCTTGGGGTAGGCGCAAAAGAATTGTAATCTTGAGGCACATTGAACAAATGGGGGCTCCTATAGTAGCACTACAAGAGATACACTTGTTGACAGAGGAATTGACTCTCCTTAAACGGATGTGGGTGAGTCAGGTCTATGGGGCAGGTAAAGAAACAACCTCGGGGGGGTAGCGGTCTTAATTGGGAAAAATTGCCCATATGCTATTGCACAAGTGTCAACCAGGGAGGACTGTAGAGGGATGTACCTTTCTGGTACCTTTCTGGGTAAGGATCTTTCAATTGCTACTATCTACGGTCCAACTCCTATTAACCCTAGGTTTCTGGCCTCACTCGAGACAGACATTGCCATGTTCACCTCACACCCACTTATTTTGGCAGGAGACTGGAATCTTTGTCTAAATAATTGGGAGAATAAAATACCACTATCCAGAGGGCCTCTATCTAGGGCTTAAGAGGCCATGACCAGATTATTGGAGGTCACAGTGCTGATACACCCTCTCCGGACTCATTCAGCAGGAGGTAATAATATGACGTTTTATTCAGCAGCCCATAAGAGTCAATCCAGAATAGATTTTTTCTGGTTAACAGGGAGGCACTTCAGGAAGTTGAGAAAGTGTCTACCAAATGCCGGACTCTGTCAGACCATTCCCCAATCCAACTTACCTGGGAACCAGACAATGTTCCTCTCCGACCCTATAGGTGGAGGTTAAATGACTCCCTTTTGAGGGACACTACAATTCAGAGTAAATTAGAGGACACCTTACTGGACAATATACAGAACTAACTGCTGTCACTACAAAACAAATCCTTAGTTTGGCCAACATGTAAGGTCTTATATGCAGGGGTAGCACAGGGCTATGATGTAAGGAGAAATAGAATGAGAAGAGCCAAGGAGGAATTCATAATGGGGGCTATTGAATCCTTGGCACCTCTGGATGGGGACCTCTGGGGAGATAGACTCTGAACTCCAAAGTTTACAACAGGAGATGGCAAACATCAGTTACAGTAAAGCGGAATTTTGGCTTGAAAAGATTCAGGCCAAATACTTACTACAAGGAGACATCCCTGGATGTCTGCTAGCAGCTAAAGTTAAGGAGTGGGAAGCTGTCAGAACAATCCCGGCTATAAGGTATGAAGGGACAGTCATTACAGATCCCCAAAAATGGCAGATGTATTCGCGTCCTATTATAAAGAAATTTACCAACTAAAGCAAGTGGGTTGGGAGAAGGAAATCAGGGCATTCCTAAATGGTATTTCTCTACCGGTTCTGGACTTCGATCAGGGTAAAGAGCTAGCAGCTCCAATAAGAGATGAGCAGATATTAGCAGCGATTCAAGCTCTACCCTCTGGTAAAGCTCCAGGGCCAGATGGCCTCATGGCTAAATTCTACCAGGTGCATCTCTGCACTATACTTACCTTGGTTAAGGATCTATTTAGTAGTATAATGCAGAAAGGCGTGTTCCACCCTCCATTATATCAGGCTTATATCATGTTGGCTCCAAAACCGGACAAACCTAAGGAACTACCTGGTAGCTACAGACCTATTGCTTTGATGAATCAGGATATTAAGATTCTAATGAGGATTATTGCTAATCATATCCTGAACATTGCAAAAAACTTAATTAGCCCTGAACAGGTGGGATTTATGCCAGGGAGTGGGGCACATGATGCTCTTAGAAAACTTTACCATATACTTAGCTATGCGCCGGACTCACAACTACCTTTAGTCTTGATATCCCTTGATGCCAAGAAGGCCTTTGGCAGGGTCTCCCTTCCATTTCTGTTTGCCACAATGGAGAGGATGGGCTTCCCGAGGGGGCTTCTCAGAGGCATCAGAAATTTATACACAGCCCCTACCGCTAAGATATGGTGTAATGGGTATATCTTACAAGAGATACAGCTAGAAAATGGGACCAGACAGTGATGTCCTCTTTCACCAGTACTGTTCAATATATACTTGGAACCCTTATTAATTGCTATTAATAAAGATACTAGTATTAAGGGGATCTCGATTGTGGGGAGGGAGTTAAAATTTACAGTCTATGCAGATGATATACTCCTGCACTTCACAAACCCAGCAGAAAGTTTCCAGAGAACAGTTGAACTCATAGGCCAGTTTTCCAAAGTTTCGAACTATAAACTAAACCTGACCAAAACACAGATTCTTCCTCTGACTCCACATGTGTGTAGATCAGACTTTGCACCAATGCAAATTAACTGGGAGGTGGATATGATCAAATATTTGGGTATGGATTACTGCATGTGGAGGTCAGTGCAGCAACAAATATGGATAAGGTGTTGGCAGCAATCAAAGGGGACATGCTTAGATGGAACAAACTCCTTTTAAATTTTGCGGCAAGACTGGGCTTAGTTAAAATCAATCTGTTGCAGAGATTATTGTATCCGGTCCACTTAGCCCCATATAACATCCCCAAAATATGGTTAGTCAAAATTAGAAAACTACTTTCTGAATTTCTGTGGAATTCCAAGCTTCCCAGGAAAAAATACAAGGTGCAGTGTTTACCGCGTGAAATGGGTGAGGTTAAACTGCCCGATCTCCACTTATACTATTTGGTGGGTCAACTGGGTATCATGAGTCATTGGGGTATAAGTGTTGAGGGGGAGACTTTCACTCCTATATGGCTCTAGATAGAGAGGCAGTTATTAAAAGATTTGGGCATCTCACAGGACGTGCTGTTCTTTGCTAATCCAGGAAGAAAAAGCATCCGGGATTGCAATTGAAAAAACAGCAATGGCCTGGTGGATGTTTCTCACCCCTTCCCAGAGAAGGGAGCAGATGAGGACCAGAGCTCAGCCTGTGCTGGGAAATCCCAACCTACTGATATGGGGTAAAGTCATCACTAAATGTTGGGCAGACGAGTTAGTAGGCCTCACATTAAGGGAGGTTATAAAAGACAATAAGGTGGTCCTTCCGGTGAGGTGTGAGTCTATGCACTTCTTCATTCTTCAGAAGAATACAGCTTGTTAAAATGTTGGAGAGGGTAGGAAGGACCTAAGGGGTCCGCCAGCAAATCCGTTTACTTGGGAAAATTTCTCCATGTTAAATCGCTCATCTAACTCTCTGTCAAAAGTGCATAAGGTGCTATTGTACTATCTCAGCCCGAAGTCCCCAACACGAGTACTTTATTAGGATGGTGCAGTGGCCCCCTCAACAGCTGGCTTGGGATGTTATCTGGAGAGGTATCAAATACATATCTATACCTAAGTACAGAATTATGCAGTTTTTTATTTCCTCTAATATGTATTTTACCCCTAAGACATTATGTGATAGACAGCTGAGACAGACAGACCTATGTTTCAGATGTGGAGCCAAGCCAGGCGACATCCTGCATGTCATGTGGGACTGTAGTAAAATATGGTCGGTCTGGGTAGAAATTAAAAGACGAATGGATCCTATGCTATATTATTCTGAGCTCATACTGCCTGAAGTCTGCATATTAGGTGATATGTCACAAATATCAGAGTCCACACCCAAATATCACCTATCATTGATGACAGCAATAGTCAAATCTCTTATTTTGAAACATAGAAACATAGACTTTGACGGCAGATAAGGACCACTTGGCCCACCTAGTCTGCCCATTTACCTACCTAGAGGATAAGCTGCAGATCCTATTTAACCAACAGCCTATTTCTTCCTACCCCCCACAAAAATTGCCTTATGTCTGTCCCATGCATTCTTGAATTCTCCCACAGTTTTAGAACCCACAACCTCCTCAGGAAGGCTGTTCCATGCGTCCACCACCCTTTCTGTGAAAAAATACTTCCTCACATTGCCCCTGAGCCATCCCCCCTCTATCTTCAGATTGTGTCCCCTTGTTCTTGCACATCTCTTTTTCTGAAAGATGCTACCCTCTTGGACTTTGTTGATTCCAGTGAGGTACTTAAATGTTTTCTATCATGTCCCCCCTCTCCCTCCTTCCTCAAGGGTATACATATTAAGCTCCTTTAGTCTTTCCTCGTATGGCTTCTCTTGCAGACCCTGCACCATTTTAGTTGCCCTCCTCTGAACTGCCTCCATCCTGTCTATGTCCTTGCGGAGATGGGGTCTCCAGAACTGGATGCAGTACTCCAGATGTGGTCTCACCAACTGTCTGTACAGGGGGATAATAACTTCCTGTTTTCTGCTGGTGATACCTCTCCCTATACTGTACATCCCAGTATCCCCCCAACCCTCCCTACCACCTTCTCACATTGCTTGCCAACCTTAAGGTCATCTGTTATGATTACCCCCAGGTCCCTTTCCATTTTTGTTGTTGTTACTACCTCCCCCATTGTGTAATCTTCCCTGGGTTTTGTTTCCCAGGTGCATTACTTTGCAGTTCTTTCATTGAATCCAAGCTGTCATACTTCTGACCATTCCTCCAACCTTGCCAAGTCCCTTCTCATCCTTTCCACACCTCCTTGTGTATCAACCCTGTTGCAGATCATCTGCAAAGAGGCATATTTTTCCTTCCAGTCCCTCTGCAATGTCACTTATAAAGACATTAAAAAGGACAGGACCTAGTACTGAACCTTGCGGTACCCCACTAGTAACCCCCTTTCTTCAGAGTGGACTCCATTTACAATTACCTTCTGTGTCCTGTTGTTCAGCCAATGTTTTACTTCCAGGCTACCACCCAGGGACCCACTCCCAGGCTGGTTAATTTGACTACTAATCTTTTATGTGGGACTGTGTCAAATGCCTTGCTAAAGTCTAGGTAGGCCATGGCCACAGCCCCTCCCTGGTCTACTACTTTGGTCACCAAGTCAAAGAAATCAATTAGATTCGTCTGACATAACCTTCCCACTGTGAACCCATGCTGCCTTGGGTCCTGTGCCCCACTGGCCTCTAGGTACTCAACAATTCTTTCCTTCAGAAGTGATTCCATCACTTTTCTTACCACAGAGGTCAAACTGACATGTCTGTAGTTTTCTGCCTCTGTCTTGGTCCCACTTTTGTGAAGGGGAATCACATCTGCCTTCTTTCAGTCCTCGGGTACCACACCATCATCCCATGATTCGTTAAAAAGGGTAGTCAGTGGTGTCACTAGTTCTCTGCTTAATTCTTTTAGAATTCTTGGGTGAATTCCATCTGGCCCCATTGCTTTGTCCACCTTCAGTTTTAGGAGTTCTTTCAGAACCCTTTCTTCTGTGAAAGGACTGGGATTGACCCCCCTCTCCAGAGTGCTTCTGTTAATTGGATTTGGCACCTCCCCCACTTCCTCTTTTGTGAATACTGAACAGAAGTATTCATTCAGTATCCATGCTTTTTCACTGTCACTCTCTGCCCACCCACCATCCATTCTATTCAGCCTCACTATCCCTCCCTTTGTCTTTCTACACTCCCTGATATACCTATAAAAGGTTTTATCCCCTTCTTAACTGAGTTAGCTATCTTTTCCTAAGTTTGTGCCTTTGCTATTCTGACTACCCTCCCTGCTTCCTTCTGCCTAAATTGGTACAGTTCTCTGTCCTGCTCCTTCTGTGTTTTCTTATACTTCCTAAATGCTATATTTTTCTCCCTAACCTTCACCACCACCTCTTTTGAAACATTGGAAAGATGATCATAGCTATGTTTACAAACACTGGGTGATGGATCTCATATGGGCCTTGGGAAGAGTAAAGAGACTTATGTACTTAGAGGGTAAAAAGGGCTTGTATGACAAAAGATGGTTGATTCTACAGACTATCTACTTATTACAGGTAGACAATGTTCAAACATAGTTCTGTCTGTCAGGTTGTGATTAGCAGCAAGATTACTGGTTAGTGGACTTGGATGGTTTATATGATCTCTTTATAGTGCCAAATGTCAACAATATATATGATCATGTCTGGCTGGCTTAGTTTTAAGGAACTGATAGTAGGCTTAGGGCCTTGCTCTGCTGGGGTGTAAAATTGGGTGGGACTCTCTCTATTTCCAAGGGAATGCAGCAGGGCATTCCCTCCAGGGAACAATGCTACTAAGCGACTAGTTTCATGGTATTATACGTATCAGGTAGTGAGGCCTTCAAGTTTAGAGACCTCATTTTTGGGGTACAAGGTTTTATTATGGAACTGATTCCCCCGAGACAAAGAGTTGGTTAGACCTTGTTATGTGCAAAGAAGGGTTAACCCCATTAGCTGTGTGTGTACATAGTTATCTTTGTACATAGGTTACACTACCGGTTTTGGGTTTGTGGATCTTGGGCTTGCCTGGGATTAATGTGTGTATGTTTGTTTGAAAATCCAAAAATTAATAAAGAAGGTCTTATAAAAAAAAGGAGGGAGGTTACAGTAGAGATATTGTGGAGGGAGCAAGATTGGAGGTAGAAAATATGACCAGAGCAATGCTCTTACAAGAAAGGCTGAGTAGTACAGAACCAGAAAATGTTTTCAATTTTGTAACAACCTTCTCAAGTGATACACATGTAGTGAGCAATATAATAAGGAACAATTGGGAAATCCTTAGAGCAGAACCCCGACTAAGAGATATGTGTGATATCCCACCAAGGGTTACTTATAGTATTTGGCAAAACTGACAAATTTCACCCAGCAAAATATTTAGTGGAAAACACACATTTCGCAAAATCTTTCCCTTGGTGAAATGTGAAATTTCACCCGCCGAGAGAGTGCAATTTTGCCCTCGAACCAGTGAAATTCACCATTTGCGGGCAAAATTTCACCAGCCAGTTTTGCCACTAACATTCCCTATGTCCCTGATGTCTAGTGTGCTCCCACATCCCCCCTGCTCAGCTGGTCACAACATTTAAAAAAAAATCCTTCCTGGGGTCTAGTGTTGCCCCCCCCACAGCCGATCTCTTGCCATAATTGAATAAAGACCCCTTTCCCCTGAGTTACTCTCATGTCTCTCCTGAGTCCCCAGTCCTACCGACTCTCCTTTAGTAAAAAAAAAAAAAATGTCCAACTCCCTGGTGTCTAGTGGACCCCCTCACCCCCCACCCTGTCAGCAGATAGCACCCCCTTACTCCCCCCAAGTACCCTGGTCAGGCCACTGGCATAGCCTACCACTCACTTCCACAGCGGCACCCTGACTGGAGTGCTTCAATGAATAAGCGATGCTTATACAAGCACGTGCTCATTCATTGAAGAACTCAGTGTAATAGTAGCAGATTTCTGAATGAGCCGGTGCTTGTATAACCACACACTCATTAATTGAAGTGCTCAGTTTGGCTGCCGGCCTTGGAGGTGAGTGGAGGGTTGCGCCGGTTGCCCAATCAAGATCCTGGGAGGAGCGAGATGGGCACTATCTGCTGACAGGGTGGGGGTGGAGGGTCCACTAGACACTAGGCAGTTGGATATTATATTTTTTTGTTTTTCTTTTTTACTAAAGGGGAGTCAGCAGGACTCAGAAGGGTCATAAGGGTAACTCAGGGGAAGGGGGACTTTATTTAATTTCTGTTGGAGATCGCCCGGGGGCAATCACTAGATACCAGGGAGAGGATAATTATTTTCCTAAATTTTGGCCAGTGAGTGGTGGGGAAGACTACTAGACACCAGGGAGTGAAACTGTCAGTCTCAGGATGAGCTGCCAATTTTCAGGTGAAATTGCTGGTGAAATGTTACCATTTCACCACAATAACTTGGCAAAGTTTGCACATCGAAATTTCTGATTTCGTGGCAGTTTTGCTGGTGAAATTAAATTTGCAATATCTGTAATTACTTATAGGAGAGTACAAAATATCAGAGATGTATTGGTTCATAGTGCAACCCATGGAGGAAAAAAAAAGTCCTTATTTCCACCACCCAATCCTGGGTGTACCCGTTGTGCACACTGTAAATATTGTAAAGTGCTGGATAAGATATGCACATTTTTAGGTCCTAATGATGGAAAATGATATAAAATTCTTCATTTTATTACTTATGATACACAAAATGTTGTTTATTTAGCTGTATGCAGCTGTGGAATGTTTTATGTGTAGAGGACAAAGTGTAAGCTGAAAGAATAGGGGAACATATGCGAGCAATTGAGAACAGAAATGATAAGTATGCCTTAGGAATGCATATTAACATTTCAAGTAACAGGGCTCAGCATAACCTTATGTTTATAGATATAGATAAAGTCATGCCAAGATTAAGGAGTGGTGATATTAAGACCAAAGTGGCCAGAAGAGATGCCTTTTGGTTCTACCAGCTAGGTGGCCCAGTATTAATGATCAAATAGAGTTGACTAGGCTTCTATATTAATTTAGCTTAAGTGATATATCACTCCCCCACAGAAAAACATATTGTATCTGATGATCACAAAATATAGATACACCATCAAAATGCAGACATTCTTTTTACTACTGTGTGTGTATATAAGGCTGTGTATATAAAAAAGGTTGTTTTGGAAATACTGATGCAGACAGTGGCTAAAGTTTTAACCATACAGTACTTTAAAGTTTAAACAAGGCACACTGAAAAAATCCAATACAAGCCATCTAGCTAGTTTGGAAAAAGTAATAAAACAGTGTGTCTTGTGATTACTTAGATATGCATCAGGATAAGAATTGCGGAGTACATGAATTGTTTTGTAGGCATTACTCAAGCTTTTTATAATTGATTAATTAAAAATGTATAGTATAAAAGTAGAACACTAGGGGGTGCACTGCACCTTGAAAAAGCACTTGAAAGGAGTGTAAAACATTGGCTTGTGGTAGCCTCCCCGGGCTACACTGGCAGCACTATTATTGTCTCCTTCACTATAAAGTGAAAGAACTTATGGAACAACTTTGTCAAAGACATTTATTTGATACAGAGTGCTGAGTCCTTGTTGTTTTCACCAGTTCATTGGGGCTTGCAAGTACCGACCTTGTTTGAGTTTCCCCTTGCTGTTCTTTGCACATTAAGAGATCTTTTGTCCCCAAAACAGCATGCAAACTTCCAAGCGAATTGGTTGAATACTGATCAGGTGTGTGAATTCCCAGATCCAGACAGCAAAGAAATAATTTAAAAATGTGCTATTTTTCTCTGTTCATTTGTCATCACCTTGTGCCCAGATGGTTTGGAATTCTGATCTGAAATTTTCAGGGTAGAAAAAGCTTGACCCACATATGAGCTTTTCACTGGTTTATTGAAAAAAAAAATATTAATCCATTCATAAGTTGTTACATTTTAAAATGCTGGTTCTGAGCACGCTCAATAAGCACTTCAAGATAGCTGTAAGGAATGAAAAAAGAATCCTTTTTCGTGTGGGGGCCAATCCTTTTTCATGATGGAAAAATTTGTGTTTAAAAAGAATTTCAAAAACCCTCAAAATGACACCTGCACAAAGACCAACACATGTATATTGCTTGTCAGGACTCTGTTAGGTGGATTCTGTGTTTACTTTTTGTAACAATGACCCCCAAATGTTTTTTTTTTCTTTTTACATCTTTTTTGTGACTCACTTCTGCTTTTTTTGTATGACCGGATGAAAAAATAATTTAATCACATGAAAAAGGATTTGTTTTTATTAAATCTTAGGTCTTAAAGGGAGACTGTCAAGCATGTAGGATGTTCATTTTTTCTGTTTCACTGTCAGTTTTTTTTCCTAATAATATGTGCCTTTGTACATGTTCTTTTTTTTTTTTTTCACTAGTTTGTGAACAAAATTAATTTCTGGAAAATCCTGGTTTATTTACTGTTGTTGTTTTGTTACCAACTCCATGGTCTCCAGTAACAAGAAAGGCTCAATAAGTAAGTGCTGAGGGAATGTCCATGTCTCATGCATGTGTGTTAGAAGCCATGCACATGCAATGACAGTTTCACACCTGTCTTGGTATTTCATGCAAAGACAGAATGTCACCAGCTGAGGTAAAAAAATAAAAACTTTTATTTCAATTTCTCAGTGCCGACTATGCAGGTTTAGAAGAACTTGCATTGAAACATGAGTGTTTCACAATATGTTCTCAGTAACAGTGTCAGCCAGTTTTATGCTAAATATTATGACAGAGCATGCCATTTACACCGGCCAAGCTATCAATATTCCCCAGACTAGTTACTATAGCTACAGGTAATATTTATTTGGTACTGTATATCATATCTAATTGGCATTATGCATCTTAGAATATCAGCATACACACACAGATTACACACATACAAACATATGAAGAAACCAGCAGAAGAGGGCCATTTGGTTTATCTATTCTGCTTGTACTGCAGGGTCCACAGCTTAAGCCATTGTCCCTGCCCCATCCCCACTTATCTGATCCTCCCTACGCATGATTCTTTCCTTTCCCCTATGCCTATCATAGCCTCTCTTGAAGCTGCCCACTATCTTCAATGAGGACACCTTTTCTGGTAGTGCATTCAGAGTGTCCACCACCCTCTCTGTGAAGAAGTGCATCCTGGGCTCCCTCCTAACCCCCCCATTAAATATTTGTTTGCCTCTTCCTGACCTCTCTTCTATGACTCCCATCAGGGCACCTAACCATGCAGCAATTCTGCAGTTTCATAAATGGAATATGTAAATTATGGAAAAAAAACTTGGACTTCAGTGTTGTATTGCCTAAGTCTACTTTCAGATATATATTTAGTAAGATATTTTGATATCTGATGCTTGTGTGATGTGGTATTCTATGCAGCTGCAATATCTAACTGTGCTAACAGCACTACATTATATGAGGATTTTACACACACACACATACACACACACACACACACACACACACACACACACCATTACTCTGCATTACTGATACTGATCACAATGGCAATGACACTATGAAATCTAAATTAACAGTTTATTTTGATGTTGCATATTAAACAAAAACACTGATATGCCCATGGAGACTCATTTATTAAAACTGAAGTATGACGTTCTACATTGTAAAACAGAGCAGAGATTGTTGTGATTTTGAAAGTGGGTTGATGGACCTTCAACGGCTCAAAAAGATAAAGCAAAAAAAAATGATATCCCAGTCATAGAGAAATTTACCTATATGACATGACATATGTTATACACTTCTATCAGTGAATAGTGAGAGCACATCCATTTGCACTCACAGAAAAAAAATATGAATTGATACTACTGTATTACTATATATAAGTTATCTGAGCCTCAGTTCAGAACTTGCTGCTCAGATAACTGTTTGCAGTGCCATTGTGGTTGCAGATTGATGTAGTGAGATCTAACTCAAGTATTCGATACAAATATAAGTTAAAATAAACAGCAAACTCTGTGAATGTAGCAAAGACAACTGAATCTTTTTTACACCCATGTTAGTTTCAATGCTGAGAACAGCATCGTCATCCCTGTATTCCTAATAGAGAGACATACAAACTATAACCATTAGTTGAAAACAGTAGGAGAAAAGGCAGATGAATAAGATTTCAGATTGAGCATGCATGCAGCTGTTTTGCACAAAAAAATGAGCAGTATAAATGGAGTAAGCAGTAATATAAAATTATAGAGTACAACTTTTAGAAAGAGAGTATGTGATGGTGAACGTGTGTCATTGAGTATACAGATCTTTAAATTACAAAAAAATGTAATCGTATTTTTTTTTTGTTTGGCCTTGGGAGTGTCATAAATCAATTATATATGAAACAACAACAAGTTGTTGCCTTGACTCAAAATTTAACTATGCACTCGATAGGTATGTCTTTGTTGGTGGGGGTGCTATTATCATTTTTCCATAAAATTGTGCTAATGCTAAGTTTTACAAAAACAATTTCTTTCTTTAATGTTTTCCTGGTGTCTAGTGGCACCCCCAACCCCTCCAGTCACTGTTCCCATATTTATTTATGTTCCCCTGGTGTCTAGTAGCAACCCCCACCCTCTGATTGCCATCCCCATATTTTGTAATTATTTCCCTGGTGTCTAGTGGCACCTCCTACCCTACAATTGCACTCCACATAATTTTTTATGTTCCCCTGGTGTCTAGTGGCACCCCCCACCCTCTGATTGCCATATTCATATTCTTCACTGTTTTCCTGGTGTCTAGTGGCATCCCCCTCCGATTGCAATTCCCATATTTTTTCAGTATTTCCCTGGTGTCAAGTGGCACCCCCACCTCTCCGATCGCCATCCCTGTATTTTGTAATGTTTCCCTGTTGTCTAGTGGAACTGTCAACCTTCTGATCATCATCTTCATTGGTGTCTAACCTGTAATGAAGAAAACTGTTCCTCAATGACTTTTTTTATACCTGTAAAAAGGAAAATGGTCCCACATTGATCTGACCCTCCCTACCCCAACCTCCCACTGAGCACTGACCACACCCCGCAAATCCCCCACACACTCTCACTCACTTAGGGTGAAGATCCACTCTCTGACCAAACACAAGTCTTGCTGCTAGGGCCACCATCTACAATATGAGAACTAAGGTAAATATGGTTCAATGTATTTCAAAGGGGTTTTGAACTTTAATGCATAACGTTTTTCATTTTTGCATATTTTGACCAAACATTTTCAACATGGTCTTTTTGTGATCCCACCTCATGACTACGGGGGTGGAATTTTGCAAATCAAGCCCAAAAGGCAATTTTGCAGTTGCTTGGCAAGATCACCTTTTGGGCAGGATTTGAACATTTTCACCACCTTTATTCACAAAGTGGGGCCATAAGATGGGCATGTTGAAAGTTTGGGGTCAAAATATGTACAAATGGCAAATTTGTGAATATATGTTTAAATTTCACTACACTCACTCGTAACTTTGGAAATGTTAAATATTTTGACCACAAATTTTCAACATAGCCATTTTTTACACCACTTCATGAATGTCACAGCTGTTGTTTTTCAAATCCTAGCCAAACTGTGCTTTTGCACCTGTGGTGCAGAATGATGTTTTGGTGATGCAGAATGACATTTTGGTGTCGATTAGAAAATTTGAAGTATCAGGTTCATGAGGTGGGGTAATACAAAGGTTATGCTAACAATTTCATTGCTGTTTTTGTACAACTGCAAGTGAAGGGCCCAGAGGGCCCTGGGCTTTCATAGTAACATACATGTATGCATCTATGGCAGGATGGAAGTGCAAGGCCCAGAGGGCCCTAGACTCCCACAGGCAAATGAGGATACAATTATACTAGCTCAAAAAGTAAGGAAATTATTTGCAAAAAATGCATTAATGCAATGTTTAGGGTTCAGCATAAAGTAACAAAATTAGAAAAATGTGGTTTTAGGGTTTCCTACCCTAACCCCCACCCCAGAAGCAAACCAGGGGTGCAGTGTTCCTTGGGGTTGTCAACCATAAAGTTCACCCAATTCTATACACTCCTGAAACATACACACCTGTGTTCATCACATCGGAGCTTTCTTGCTATGACAGTGGGTGAGCTTTAGCATTGATGGATTTACTGCTTGTTAGAGTTGCAATGTTATCCAAAGGGAATTTGAATGTTTTAATGTTTATGTTTCTATACAGGCCCTGATTTTTTTTTTGGGGTTATCATGTGCTAGTCTTGTTCTACTCATTAAGACCTTTTTTGTTTTATATATATGGACCATGTGTAGATGGAGGAGGGGTGTCACCCAAGAGTGAAATAAATGCCTATGGTCATTTAATGTAGCAGATATATACAAAATTCATGTTCTGTCTGTTGGAATGGTGTTTTATTAGCCACTCTGGCACCAAGTAACCATGTCGACAAGAGAAGTCTTCTCTTGGCATGGGTCCCAGAGGGTTCTACACTTCTGCACCCATAGTTTAAGATAAACGCAGAGTTCAGAATGCCCTGCACTTATGCAGTGAATTGGACTCTTGGCTTCAGCATCTGCATCTGTAGCCACAAAGAAACCCAGAGCCCAGAGGAACCTGTGCTTCTGAAACACTGCAGACAGCCTCATGAATTCTTTGTATCCATAACCACATGGAATTCCAGAGCCTGAAGGGCCCTGCACTTCCTCAGATAGATGGAGTCTTCCTTTGTTTGGCACACTGCCTAAATGGGCCCTTTTCATCCTGCTTGAATAAAGTTACAGTTCCACTGTCACAAAAAGTAAGGATGTTCATTGCAAAAAATTGGGTTACTGCATCAGACAGAATTCAGCTTAATACCACAGAAGTAGGAAAATGTGGCATTAGGGCTTCAAGTCCTAACACTCCACCCCCCCCCCCACAGACACAGCAAAGCAATAAGACCACATAAGCAACCACAGACAGCCATCATCAGGTAAGACAAAAAGATACAATTTTTTCCAGATGACACAAATGCAGTAGCACTGATGTGCTACTATCATGAATGTGTAGCTTCACCTAGAAGTGTCTACGAAGGTCTTACACTGTGCATGTGTATTTGTGGAAAGAGAAGTTCTGGCCATGTATGGGATTGTACTTCTGCAGACAGAAGTAATGTGGAAATGTGGATAGCATGGATTTGTAACTACAGTAACACCAGAAGTGAGTGTGTATCTCTTAAAGTGTGCATGTGTACCTGTGACTGCAGAAGTGCTGGCCACACAGGGCCTGCACTTCTGCAGACAGAAGCAGTGCTATAATTTGGGTAGCATGGATTTATAGCTGCAGTGGCAGAAGTGAAGGCCATACAGGGGCCTGCACATATACAGCAAGAACACAGTATTCATATATTGCACTGTGCATGTGTACATGTGGCTGCAGAAGTACTGGCCCTATAGAGGATTATGCTTCTGCAGACAGAGTATTGCTGTGATTTTGGTATCATGGATTTCCATCTGTGCCTGCTGAAGTACAAGCAGTGTGGGACCTATACTTCTGCAGCCAGAAGTTGGTCTGTATATCTTACGTTTTGCATGTGTATATGTGGAAGCAGAAGTAGGGACAGAAGTAATGTTTTAATTTGAATATCATGGCTTTCTATCTGTGGTTACAGAAGTATAGGCTGTGAAGGGGTCTGTGATCCTGCAGTCAGACATTGGTGTGTATGTGTTACACTGTGCATGTGTTTCTGTGGCTGCAGAAGTCCTGGCCTCACAGGGGCAGCTGCTTCTGCACACAGAAGAATTGTTTTAATTTGGGTATTGGGGATTTGTATCTGTAGCTGCAATGGCCTATGCTTTTGCAAACAGAAGTAATGTTGTGATTTGAGTACAGTTGCTGCATTTGTGTCATCTGGAAAAAGTTGCATGTTGTTTTTCTCACTCAATGATGCCTGTCTGTGGTTGCTTGAGAGGTCTTGCAACATTTTCTCTTTTGGGGTGTGGGGATTTAGGATTAGAAAACCTAACACCACATTTTCCTCAATTTGGTTTGTTAAGTTGAACCCCAACTGGTGCATTTTATATATATTGATACATATATTATGGGGGTGTGGTAAAAGTGCTATAGTTAGGAATGAGTAGGGTGTTTAACTTTAAACCACCAACTTCACACCTTAATAGTTTCACCTCTGCTCAATGCAATTGCATGAAATTTTACATGTGTGTTTTGGGGGAGGCAAGGTCTTTTGAATTGTCAAGTTTTGTGATGGCCAGATGTCCAGATTCAGAGATCCAGATAGGGCAAAAAGTAAAATAATCTGGGGAGGGGCCATTTTTTTGCTCTCACCTACAGTTCAGACATTTTGGAATTTTGTTCTGAAAATTTCAGTGTAGAAGAGACTTACCCTAGAATTATGCCTTTTGTTGGTTTAGTGGAAAATTATGACTATGTTCCTGAGTTATAAGGATTTGATATTTCAGTTCTGAACATTCTCAGTTGTGTCTTTCATGTATATGTTTGATATGAAAGAAGGATTTCTGGCTCTCAATAGAAAATTTCTTTTGTGAACTGAAATTTTTCTTTTGTGAGAAAAAAATCTCCTTTTGTATGACAGCCTTCTTATTTCCACCCCCAAAAAAAAACACATAAAAATGGTGCCCTAGTAATAAACAGCCACATGACTCTAGCCTGATAGGACATGTTTAACGCAGTTCTGTAATTTGATCTTTGAAAAACAACCCTGAAATATGGTTTTGCGATATCCCAAAAATCATTAACAAGGTTTGTTTCATGGGACAAATTTCTTGTTTCTTGAAGCTCACAACAGAAGCTTGCCAACTCACAAAAGAAGAATCTCTGCTCACAAAAGAAGATAGTGGGACTTTGTTTTCTTTTCACATTTCTTTCATGCACCAGTCTTCTTCTTCTTCTATCAGTCATGCAAGAAGATGGTAGGACTTATTATGCTTTTCATAGTTCTTTTGTGAACCAACCTTTTTCTCTTGTGAGTGACAAAATAAATTACAAAAAGAATGTCATCTCACAAAAGAACTATGAAGAAAAACTTAGTGCCACCATCTTCTTTCCGGAGCTGAGATTCCTCTTTTGTGAGTTCTTCCATGACTCACAAAAGAAGAAGGTTGGGTTGCAAAAGAAGAGAGTGGGACTTGGTTTTTTTCAGAGTTCTTTCATGAGGTCATATGAAAACACCATTGTTCTTTTGTGAGGTCTTATGAAAGAAGTATCCATGACTGGGACTTTCTTGAATTGTGAAGCCACAGCAGGAGTTGTGCTTTATCTGTTTGTCTGTCTGTCTGCCTACCTGTCTATCTATATGTCTATCTATCTTTTAGGTAGCAGCACTAAGGTACCCACCCCCAGTGCTGCTGAAGATCATCTTAACACTGGGGTGCCCAATCTACAGTGTTGACGTCTGTCCCCATACAATACGGAAAACTGACCCTCGTTGATCTTTTTTTTAACCTGAAAAAAACAAAATGGTCTATTGACAATCTGACTCCCCACACCCCCATCTACCACAACCCAACACCTCCATTTAGCACCCACAACAACCAACACACCCTCACTCACCTGATCATGCCCCATGATGTGTTCATTGATGTTCTCAGTATGAGAACATTGGAATTTTCTTGAAATGTGAACCTACAGCTGGAGTCATGCTGCTAGTTTCAATTAAGGCAGTGAACCATCAATCCCCTGATCTGTCTCTGCCTACCTGTCTGTCTGTCTGTCTGTCTATCTATCTAATTTTCTTAAGCAGTAAAAGGTGCCACTCCCAGTACCCTACTTTCTCCACCCACCAGGTCATGTCCCCATTTCTTTTTCTAAAGTAGTAAGAGGACTGGGATGTCCACCCCAGTACTGTTTCCCTTGCCCCTCCACTCTAAGTTACCCATCTGCATTCTTTAAATGTATGTGGTACATGAACATTATATATTTTTAAGAAAAAAAACACCTGGACCTTGGCAGAATGGGCTGTTTAGCTAGGTTCTGGTATTTGTTTTTGGAAAACTACTCTGGGAATAATGTTTCTGTCACCCCACTGTCCTGGGTGCCCATCTTAACATGAGGAGCCATTCACCCACATTGTCAGTATGAGAATAGAGGGACTTTCTTGAAACACGAATCTGCAGCTGTAGTCATGCTGCTGGTTTCAGTTACAGCAGTAAGCAAGAAATCCTCTACTATCTCTCTGTTTCTCGCTATATATCTATCTATATATATATATATATATATATATATATATATATATGTGTGTGTGTGTGTGTGTGTGTGTGTCCATCAGTCTCTCAACTGTCTGTCTGTCTATCTATCTATCTACAGTATCTATATATCAATTTTTCTTAAGTGAACCAGGATGACCACCCTCAGTATCACTTCTTACTCATGTTCCCCTCCTGGTCATACACCCTTCCAACTTTATTTGGTTAAGTAGTAAGTGGACCAAGATGCCCACCCCATTATTGCTTCTCTAGCCCCCTCCTCTCCAGATCACCTGCCCCCTTCCTTCAATATAAGTGGTGGCACCAGGGTGCCTTCCCCTGGTGCTGCTGAAAATTGTCATGACACTTGGGTGCCCAACATAGTGTCAACTTCTGTCACCTTGCAATAAAGAAAAGGATCACTTGTTGATCTATTTTTAACGTCCAAAAAATAGTCCATCAGCATTCTTACCTCTGGTATCCTCCCCTACCCCACCCTGACTACCACTCAGCATCCACAACCCCACCCCCACACACCTTCAGTCACCTGAATATGTCCCATGACACAGATTCACTTTTTGATTACAGACATGTCTTGGTGCTGGTACTGACAGCAATATGAGAATATAAGGTAAGTGCAAAGTATTTCAATGGGGTTTGAACATTTATCCAGTCATGTTTGAACATTTTTACATCAAACTTTCAGCATGGCCTTTTTGGGACCCTGCTTCATGAGCAAGATGGGAAAATTATGGAAATACATACTGAAAGGTGATTTCATGGTCATTGTGCAAAATCACCTTTAGGGGGAGATTTGAACATTTTCTCTTCACTTGTTCATGGGGTTGAGTCATAAAAAGGGTATGTTTAAAATATGTGGTAAAATATTTAAAAAAACAATGTTATGAGCATACATTGCAATTTTTCAACACATGCTCATAACTTTGATAATTTTCAATATTTGAACAAAAATTATCAACATAGCAATTTCTGAACACCACCTCATGAACATGACAACTGTCATTTTTTAAATCCTTTTCAAAATGTGTTTTTGCACTTGTGCTGCAAAATGATGTTTCAGTCAGGACTCGAGAATTTTCATCTACTGGATCCATTAGGTGAGGTTATAACATGGGTAATTTGAAAATGTAATGTGTAAAATGGTATCCCATAAATAGGATGGGTTTTTTGAACAAGTCAATATGAGCAAAGTCAAAATAGCAAAGGTGAATTGGGCGATCTGCTCTTAATAACTATGGGCATGGTGTAATTTGAGCTGCTATGTTCTGCAGTTGTTTGGAAGAGTATCTGTAAGTTTGTTGATTGGGCCAGTTCCAAGCTGTCCATCTGGTCTGCTGGCTAAAGTCACCACCTTCCAGTCAGATGACCCAAATTCAGGACTGGCTGTGCTAAAGGGAAATTTTTTGTTTTGTTTTTTTACTAATACTTGGTATTTTTTAGTTGTTTTGAAGTCCTGTCACCCAGCTGCCCTAACTTTGTTCCCTCCTACCTATAGGTTGCCCCCCAACATTCTTCCCCTTCCACCATCTGTCCCCTGAAGCACCCCCTCCCAAGTTTTCCATCCCCCATTGTCATGCCCTCCCAGAGTTATTTATTTTAAATTAAGGAGATGTGGGGGCAAAGCCCCCTCCACATAAAAATAGAAAAGTGTTGTTTTTGACAGCAATAGCAAGTAAGTGTAGCTGTTTGTGATGGGTGCTATAGTGTGCATAACCATATTGTTTTTCAGTGATGTGCAGTAGCTGTTTTTGGTGCCGTTATGAAGGCACTGTTATCACATGGAACCGTTTCAATATTTTGACCCCAAATTTTCAACCTAACCATTTTTTCATACCACCTCATGACTGTGACAGCTGCATTTATTTTTCAAGTCCTGGCCAAAATATGTTTTCATACCTGTGGTATGAAATGATGTTTTGATGGGGATTTGAAGATTTACACCCACCAGGTTCATAAGGTAGGATCATAAGAAGGCTGTGTTGGCAATTTTGTGTAAAATATGGTAAAATGTCTACGTTATGAGTGAATGTTGAAATATTTTTTGTGGTTCTGCAGTGACGGGCTCCACATTAGCACAGGGTATGAAAGGCATCTATATCTGTAGCAGCACTTAACCCCAGGACTCCCACCACAGGCAGACAGACTCCTCACTTGGTGCATCACCCTCACAGGGCCTGTAGGCCCTCTTTGTCTGTAGCTGTATGGGCTCCTCACTTGGTGTGGAAATGCAGGGCCCACAAGGTCATACGCTTTCACTCCCAGATGAATTTCTCACATGGTACAGGCCTCTCCAATCCTTGTGCTTCTGCATGTGTAGCTGTACAAAAGATCAGGACCCAGAGGGTCTTGTGCTTCAGCAGCCTAATGTGCATCTGTAGCCCCACAGAAGCACAAGGTCCAGAGGGACCTGTGCATCCAAATCCAGATGGATCTGTTCACATAGGTGCTGAAGGAACTTGCATGAATAAAGGTATGACTCCACTGTCACAAAAAAGAAAGGAAATAAATTGGACAAAACTGCATTAATGCACCAGCAGTTAGAGTTCAACTTAAAACATCATAAGTAGGGAAATCTGGTTTTAAGGTTTCCAATTCTAACTCATTGCCCCCCCACAGAAGTAGAAGGACAAGCCCACACAAGAAACCACAGACAACCATCATCAGGTAAGACAAATAACACACAACTATTTCCAGATGACACAAATTCATTAAAACGGATGTGCTACCTTCATGGATTTGTATCTGTGGCTGCATAAGCACAAGCCCCACAGTACCATGTGTATATGCAGTCACACCTGTGTTTCTGTGTCACACAGCATAGTCTGCAGATAGAAGGCCCAATGGAGCCTGTGCCTCTGCAGACAGAAGTACACATGCATGCTGTATGAGGTACTTCACTAGATAGTATGCTCAATTACTGTGTGGTTTTCTAGATGCAGCTGTCTAACTAACAACCTTCTAGTAGTAATTCCACAGAAAGATGTGTGCACAGCAGACTCTACTCAGTGCTTCACTCAGGTTACCAGCCCCAAAACATATGAAACAATGTTCCAAGTTGGTGAAACATTCACCAGAAATATCAGCAGCATCCCAATGATAGGCAAACTCAGTATTCTTCAATACAAAAAATGTATTGCTGAGTGTATTGCATGATTGCAGTTGCATACAATCAAATGCTATACAAACCCCCTATGCTTTGACCAGAGGTCTTACTGAAGGGGTGATGGTTATGTGAGTACATTATCCCTTTATATACACTTTACTGCCACCTAGTGAGCAAGGAATTCTGTATTAAACCTCAATTTTTTTACATTAATAGCTTTGAAATTGTTCAACAGATTTGCATGAAATTTTGTATGCATAGTCTCAGGAGTGGAGTGGGCAGATGTCTTGATGTGTTAAGTTTCATTCCATTCAGATATGTGGATTCCGAGATGTGGATAGCAAAAAAAGTGAAACAATTGGGGTGTTTTGCTGTTTTTGGTAATTGCCTAGCACCCAGATGGGTTAGAATTTTGTTTTGAAATTTTCAGAGTAGAAAAGGTGAGTGCCTCAGTGGAGCCTTTAGCTAGTTTGGAGAAAAACATATTAATTCGTTCCAAAGTCATACCTTTTAAAAATGTCAGTTCTGAGCAGCTTAGTATGGTCTTTAGATAGCTGCTTGGAATGACAAAAGACTATGGTCCATATAAAAAAGGATCTTTTTTCATATGGTGGACATTCTTTTTCATCAGGAAAAAAAAAATCCTTTTTCGTATGGCCGTCATTTTGTTTCTGTTTTTTCCAAAAAAAAAAATTTTCAAATCTACAAAAATGGCATCTTGCACACACAACCAGCTCATGTATCTTGCTCATTAGGACACCATTAGGGGGATCAGCACTTAGTTTTTGAAAAAAATATCCAGAATTTTTTTTTCATTTTAAAATTTCCTTTTTCATGACTTGATTTTCTTTTTTTCGTCTAGCTATATGAAAAAAGAATTCAGCCATATGAAAAAGGATCCCTTCAGATTAAAAATAAATCTTAACTAAACTTTTTTTTCCAAATTATTTTTTGTATGAAGACATCCTTTTCCGTATGAATGACAAAAACACAGGGAACTGTGTGAAGGAGTATACAGTCATACTATCTAAAAATGCAAGGAAAGTCACAGCAAAAAAAAAAAAACTTTGTTAATGCACCAGTTAAGTGACAAAAATAGAGAACTGTGGTGTTAGGGTTCCCAGCCCTTATATCCAACCCCCAATGTGCAGGCAGCAACAGGAAGAACCATTATGGTTTCCTTTCTCCTGAGTCTTCATAAATCAGGCATGATGTGCAGGTTGGGGCTGTCAATCCTAACTCTCACCCCAAAAAAGTGTCAGTGGCTCAGCAGGTTGTACACTTGTCTCTGAGGTTGGAAGATTGAAAAGTTGTGGGTTCTCACCCCACACCAGGCACTTAGGGTAAATCCCAATACTGACACTGTAGTGCATCATGAAGGGGATGCTGCACTTCTGAGGTGCTTTCTTTCAGATAAGACATTAAAATGAGGTCCTGTCTGCCTGTTCTGGTGGTTGTTCAGCCAAGCAGCAGCCATTCTAGACACACTGTTGTGAATATCCCTAAGGGGCAGTTTATGAGATTAAAACAAAACTGCACATTAGAAGGGGATTATGAGGTGTGTGCGAATGGTCTGGCTGCTTGCCCTTAGGAGGAAGGTTACAGTAGGAGATCACGTGATGAGCCTGACATGAGAGGACATCTGAAGTGCTGCTCCTAGGCCCTGACAAATACATTAAGCTTCTAAAAACCTCATTAGGACTGCTACATCAGCTTGCCAATGTTATCTTAACTGGAGAAGTGCTCCTGAATGGCTTTTGTGTTAAAATCACCATGGATCTTGGTTATTATAAGCAACTTTCTCTCCGCTAACCAGTGACTCTGGAGTCAGTGCTAGGCTGCACAAAAGCACCGAGATGGAGGGTGATGCTACTGAACCCCTGGCGGCAAGATCACCAGTAGTTAAAGGGCTGAAATCTCAATCGCCCAAGCCAAGTGAGCAAGCAGGTCAAATAGACCCAGAAGGGGGAGACACTAAGAGTTCAGATGACTTACTAGAAATGAAACAGTTGCTGCAAGGTCTAGTGGCTGACTTCTCCTCTGTTAACCCAGCAATAAAATCCATGGAGCAAAAGATGGGGGATGTGGAAGCTAGAGTCTCCTCCTAGGAATGGAAGGTCTCTACCTTAGACCAGGAGATGATTACAGTTATTAAGCAAATTAAGAAACTTGAGGATTGGATGGAGGACCAGGAATCCAGAAGCAGGAGGTATAATCTTATTCTTACAGGGTTACCAGAGAAGGCCGAAGGTTTAGACTGTGTTTCTTTTGTGCAAGATCTTCTCAAACTACTGGGACCCATGCCATTCAGAGAGGCTTATAAACTGGAGAGTGCACATAGGACATTAAGAGAGATGCCCCCACCAGTAGCAAGACCCAGAGTATTAATGATGAGGCTCCTGAATTACAAGGAGAAATCCCATGTGCTTGCTTGGGCTAGATAGAATAAAGCATTACAGTGGAATGGTGCTTCCATCTGGTTATTCCAGGATCAGACACCTTTTGTGCGAGAGAAACAAAAGGAGTATTCGGATATAAAGAAAAAGCTATACCTTGCTGGCATTAAATTCCAGATGAAGTATCCTGCGACCATGTCTGTACGGCTTCAGTCTGGAGAAAAAAAGATATCTGACCGTGTGTGATGCCCTGGAGGGCCTGTGGTTTGAGCTGACAGCTTTATTTTCATCTACAACCTGAGTTCCTGCAAGAGGAAGTAAAATGTGGACTGGCATGATCCTTAAAAATGGGGACTTGAGGTAAAATATTGTGGAGCAGGGGGTTCTTTTTCCTTTCTTTCTATTCAAGTTGTTTTCTCAAATTTCACTTTTATTACTTGATTAAGGTGTTTGGGTCACAGTTGCTACATTGCAGAGGGTTTCTATGGGACTGAATGTGGGCTGCTACACACAAGAAATTGGGTGTTCTGAATCAGAAGCTCAGTAATCGAGTGATGATAGGAAGGTCTGGGCTTCTAATGCAACCCTTATCGTTGTATCATGCTGGGGGGCTTCTCGTAGCACTACTTATTGACACCATATCGGGGAATGTGCTTGGTTTGAGAACAGGGGAGGGTCACAAGGTGCAAAATTTAGGAGAAGATCCTCTCCATGTGAGACTGAATTTGATTGGGATACATGGAGGCTCGGAGAGGAAGGATATAAATTTTCTGGTAATGACGGGAACAGCTAATTCCTAACCTCTCCCCTGATGGTTTGCAAAGAAGTGGAGTTAATAAGTCACCATTTTATGATGATGGCTTCCCTACTGCCATCTGATAGAGAAATTGAGTTGGGATTATTGTGCTTTCTGGGGGTCCTTTTTCCTGTTTTTTTTTTAAAGGAAGAAAAAAAGGAAAACCGGGGACTCTACAAATCTGAAGGACACCCCAAGGAGACTGGTAAGAGGGTTGGATAATGGCACAAATGAATAAGGTGGGTAGCGGACGCAACAAGGGTCATGTTCCGCACCTAGTTAGCTTGGCCTGTTTATTAGGCAGGGATAAGGGGCTGGGTGCCACTGTGGTCAGCTAACCCCCAATCACACTGTGCAAGCAAATGGTTGGAAGAATTTCATAGGCAACATAATAAGCTAACATGAATCAGGAAAGAACTTAAATAGGGTGATATCTAGGGGAAGTGAGTGTTTATGGTGAACTACATCTATGGGGGTACAGGATACCCAGGGCAGGAAGTTATTGAAGGTCCCAAATGATGGGCAGAGTTCTATGAGCTACTTAGGTGGTCTGATGGGCTGGGGAGCACATGGCAAGTGACTCATCCATGAATCTTGACTGTATAGGAGGGCTATCTTGGGATCGGGGGCCGGGGGGATGGGGGGTTAGGGGAACCTAGAAGGAGAGAAAGTCTAATATAGTACAAGAGAGAGACGCAGACCCAATGAGGGTTACTACAAGAGCTGGGCAGGGAATCTTTTACAATATTGTAAAATGTCTTGTATTAAAATCATGTCATGGAATGTAAAGGGTCTTAGTGGTAGAGGCAAAAGAATTGTAATCTTGAAGCACATTGAACAAATGGGGGCTCATATTGTAGAACTACAAGAGTCTCACTTGTTGTCAGAGGAATTGACTCTCCTCAAGCGGATATGGGTGAGTCAGGACTATGGGGCAGGTAAAGAAATGGCCTTGAGTGGGGTAGTGGTCTTAATTGGGAAAAATTGCCCATATACTATCGCACAAGTGTCAACCAGGGAGGACTGTAGAGGGATGTACCTTTCTGGTACCATTCTGGGTAAGGATTTTTCAATTGCTACTATCTACGGTCCAACTCCTCTTAACCCTAAGTTTCTGGCCTCACTCGAGACAGATATTGACATGTTCTAGTCACACCCTCTTATTCTGGCAGAAACTGGAATCTTTATCTAAATAATTGGGAGGATAAAATACCACTGTCCAGAGGGCTTTTATCTGGGACTCATGAAGCCATGACCAGATTATTGGAGATCACAGTGCTGATAGACCCTCTCTGGACTCATTCGGCAGGAGGTAATACTATAACATTTTATTCAGCAGCCCATAAGAGCCAATCCAGAATAGATTTTTTTCTGGTTAAAAGGGAGGCACTTCAGGAAGTTAAGGAAGTGTCCGCCAAATTCCGGACACCATCAGACCATTCCCCAATCCAACTTACCTGAGAACCAGACAATGTTCCCCTCCGACCCTATAGGTGGAGGTTAATTGACTTCCTTTTGATAGACACTACAATTCAGAGTAAATTAGAGGATGCCTTACTGGACATTACACAGAACCAACTGCAGTCACTCCAAAACAAATCCTTAGCTTGGCCAACATGTAAGGTCTTATATGCAGGGGTAGCACAGGGCTATGCTGTAAGGAGAAATAGAATGAGAAGAGCCAAGGAGGAATTCATAATGGGGGCTATTGAATCCTTAGCGCATCTGGAGGGGACCTCCGGGGAGATAGACTCTGAACTCCAACGTTTACAACAGGAGATGGCAAACATCAATTAAAGTAAAGTGGAATTTTGGCTTGAAAAGATTCAGGCCAAATTCTTACTGCAAGGAGACATCCCTGGACATCTGCTAGTAGCTAAAGATAAGGAGTGGGAAGCTGTCAGAACAATCCCGGCTATAAGTTGTGAAGGGACAGTCATTACAGATCCTCAAAAAATGGCTGATGCATTCACGTCCTATTATAAAGAAATTTACCAACTAAAGCAAGTGGGTGTGGAGAAGGAAATCAGGGCATTCCTAGATAGTATTTCTCTACCGGTTCTTTACTCCTACCAGGCTAAAGAGCTAGCAGCTCCAATAAGAGATGAGGAGATAATAGCAGCGATTCACGCTCTAAACTCTCGTAAAGCTCGATGGATGTGGCCTCACGAAGCAATTTACTCAGGTGCATCTCTGCACTATGCTTCCTTGGTTAAGGATCTATTTAGTAGTATAATGCAGGAAGGCGTGTTCCACCCTTCATTATATCAGGCTTATATCACATTGGCTCCAAAACTGGACAAATCTAAGGAACTACCTGGTAACTACAGACCTATTGCTTTGATAAATCAGGATATTAAGATTCTAAAGAGGAGTATTGCTAATCAAATCCTGAACATTGCAAAAAACTTAATTAGCCCTGAAAAGGTGGGATTTATGCCAGGAAGGGGGGCAAATGGTGTTCTTAGAAAACGTCACCATATACTTAGCTATGCATCGGACTCACAACTACCTTTAGCCTTACTATCCCTTGACGCCAAGAAGGCCTTTGACAGGGTCTCCCTTCCATTTCTGTTTGCCACAATGGAGAGGATGGGATTCCTGAGGGGGCCTTCTCAGAGGCATCAGAAATTTATACACAGCACCTACGGCTAAGATATTGTGTAATGGGTTTATCTCACAAGAGACACAGATAGAAAATGGGACCACACAGGACATCCTGTTTCACCAGTACTGTTCAATATATACTTGGAACCCTTATTAATTGCTGTTAATAAATATATTAGTATTAAGGGGATCTCGATTCTGGGGAGGGAGTTAAAATTTACAGTCTATGCAGATGATATACTCCTGCACTTCACAAACCCAGAAGAAAGCTTCCAGAGAACAGTTGAACTCATAGGCCAATTTTCCAAAGTTTCAAATAATAAACTAAACCTGACCAAAACACAGATTCTTCCTCTGACTCCACATGTGTGTAGATCAGACTTTGCACCTATGCAAATAAATTGGGAGGTGGATATGATCAAATATTTGGGTATGTGGATTACTGCATGTGTGGAGGTCGGTGCAGTAATAAATATGGATAAGGTGTTGGCAGCAATCAAAGGGAACATGCTTAGATGGAACAAACTCCTTTTAAATTTTGCGGCAAGACTGGGCTTAGTTAAAATCAATCTGTTGCAGAGATTATTGTATCCGGTCCACTTAGCCTTATATAACATCCCCAAAATATGGTTCATCAAAATTAGAAAACTACTTTCTGAATTTCTGTGGAATTCCAAGCCTCCCAGGAAAAAATATAAGGAGCTGTGTTTACCGCATGAAATGGGGAGGATTAAACTGCCTGATCTCCACTTATACTATGTAGTGGGTTAACTGGATATCATGAGTCATTGGGGTATAAGCATTGAGGGGGAGACATACACTCCTATATGGCTCCAGATAGAAAGGCAGTTATTAAAAGATTTGGGCATATCACCGGATGCGCTGTTCTTTGCTAATCCAGAAAGATACTCCAAAAAAGCATCCAGGATCCCAATTGATAAAACAGCAATGGCCTGGTGGATATTTCTCACCCCTTCCCAGAGAAGGGAGCAGATGAGGACCAGAGCTCAGCCTGTGTTGGGAAATCCCAACCTACTGATATGGGGTAAAGTCATCAATAAATGTTGGGCAGACCAGTTAGTAGGCCTCACATTAAGGGAGGTTATAAAAGACAATAGGGTGGTCCTTCCGGTGAGGTGTGAGTCTATGCATGTCTTCAGAAGAATACAGCTTGTTAAAATGTTGGAGAGGGTAGGGAAGGACCTAGGGGGTCCGCTAGCAAATCCATTTACTTGGGATAATTTCTCCCAGTTAGATCACTCATCTAATTCTCTGTCAAAAGTGCATAAGGTGCTATAGGACTATCTCAGCCCGAAGTCCCCAACACGAGTACTATATTGGGATGGTGCAGTGGCCCCTCAGCAGCTGGCTTGGGATGTTATCTGGAGATGTATCAAATACATATCTATACCTAAGTACAGAATTATGAAGCTTTTTATTGCCTCTAATACGTATTTTACCCCTAAGAAATTATGTGATAGACAGCTGAGACAGACAGACCTATGCTTCAGATGTGGAGCCGAGCCAGGTGACATCCTACATGTCACATGGGACTGTTGTAAAATATGGTCACTCTGGGTAGAAATTAAATGATGAATGGATCCTATGCTAGATTATTCTGAGCTCATACTGCCTGAAGTCTGCATATTAGGTGATATGTCGCAAATATCAGGTTCCAAACCCAAATATCACCTATCATTGATGACAGCAATAGTCAAATCTTTTATTTTGAAACATTGGAAAGATGATCATAGCTATGCTTATAAACATTGGGTGAGGGATCTCATATGGGCCTTGGGAAGAATAAGGAGACTTATGTACTTAGAGGGTAAAAAGGGCTTGTATGACAAAAGATTGTCGACTCTACAGACTATCTACTTATTACAGGTAGACAATGCTCAAATATAGTTCTGCCTGTCGGTTTGTGATTAGCAACAACATTACTGTTTAGTGGGCTTAGATGGTTTACATGATCTCTTTATAGTGCCAAATGGCAACAATGTATGTGATCATGTCTGGCTCACATAGTTTTAAGGAACTGATAGTAGGCTTAGGGCCTTGCTCTGCTGGGGTATAAAAATGGGTGGGGCTCTCTCTCTTTCCAGGGGTCGCAGTGGGGCATTTCCTCCAGGGAATAATGCTACTAAGTAACTAGTTTCATAGTATTATACGTATCGGGTAGTGAGGCCTTCAAGTTTAGAGATCTCACTTTTGGGTACAAGGTTTTATTATGGATCTGATTTCCCCAAGGCAAAGAGTTGGTTAGACCTTGTTATGTGCAAAGAAGGGTCAACCCCATTAGCTATGTGTGTACATAGTTATCTTTGTACGTAGGTTACACAACCAGTTTTGGGTTTGTGGATCTTGTGCTTGCCCGGGATTAATGTGTGTATGTTTGTTTGAAAATCCGAAATTTAATAAAGAAGGTCTTATAAAAAAAAAAGGAGGGAGGTTACAGTACAGATATTGTGGAGGGAGCAAGATTGGAGGTGGAAAATATGACCAGAGCAATGCTCTTACAAGAAAGACCGAGTAGTACAGAACCAGAAAATGCTATCAATTTTGTAATAACCTTCTCAAGTGATGCACATGTAGTGAGCAATATAATAAGGAGCAATTGGGAAATCCTTAAAGCAGAACCACTACTGAGAGATATATGTGATATTCCTCCAAGGGTCACTTATAGTATTTGGCAAAATTGACAAATTTCACCCAGCAAAATATTTTGCCGAAAACACGCATTTCGCAAAATCGTTCCCTGGGTGAAATGCGAAATTTCACCCACAGAGAGAGTGCAATTTTGCCCTCAAACCAGCAAAATTCACTATTTATGGGCAAAATTTCACCAGCCATGGGTGAAATTCTGCAGTTTTGCCACTAACATTCCGAGTCCCTGGTGTCTAGTGTGGTCCCAACATCCTCCCGCTGTTCACTGGCTAACATTTAAAAAAAAATCCTTCCTGGGGTCTAGTGGTTGCCCCCCACAGCCGATCTCTTGCCATAATTGAATAAAGCCCCTCTCCCCTCAGTTATTCTCATGTCCTCCAGAGTCCTGAGTCCTCCCGACTCTCCTTTAGTAAAAAAATAAATAAAATGTCCAACTCCTTGGTGTCAGTGGAACCTACACCCCCTGTCAGCAGATAGCACCCACCCCACTCCCCAAGTACCTTGTCAGGCCACCGGCATAGCCTACCACACTCTTCTACAGCCGGCAGCCTGACTGCGCTTAATAAATAAGCGCGTTTATACAAGCACGTGCTCATTCATTGAAGAACTCAGTAGTGCTCAGTAGCATTTCAGTGAATGAGCGTGTGCTTGTACAACCACACACTCATTAATTGAAGTGCTCAGTTGGGCTGCCGGCCTGGGAGGTGAGTGGAGGGTTGCGCCGGTGGCCCAATCAGGATCCTGGGAGGAGCGAGGTGGGCGCTATCTGCTGACAGGGTGGGGTTGGGGGTTCCACTAGATACTATTCAGTTGGATATTATATTCATTTTTTTTTTCCTTTTTTACAAAAGAAGAGTCGGCAGGACTCGGAAAGGACATGAGGGTAACTCAGGGGGAGGGGGACTTTATTTAATTTCAGTTACAGATCGGCCAGGTGGGCAATCACTAGATACCAGGGAGAGGATAATTGTTTTCCTAAATTTTGGCCAGTGAGTGGTGGGGAAGACTACTAGACACCAGGGAGTGAGACTGTCAGTCTTAGGATGAGCTGCCAATTTTCAGGTGAAATTGCTGACTAAATGTTACCATTTCACCACAATTACTTGGCAACGTTTTCGCAGCGAAATTTCTGATTTTGTGGCAATTTCTCTGATGAAATTAAATTTGTAACATCTCTAATTACTTATAGGAGAGCACAAAATATCAGAGATGTATTGGTTCATAGTGCAGCCCATGGAGGAAAAAAAAAGTCCTTTTTTCCACCACTCAATCCTGGGTGTACCCATTGTGCACACTGTAAAAATTGTAAAGTGCTGGATAAGACATGCACCTTTTTAGGTCCTAAGGATGGAAAAGAATATTAAATTCTTAGTTTTATTACTTTTGATACACAAAATGTTGTTTATTTAGCTGTATGCAGCTGTGGAATGTTTTATGTGTAGAGGACAAAGTGTAAGCTGAAAGAATAGGGGAACATATGCAAGCAATTGAGAACAGAAATGATAAGTATGCCTTAGGAATGCATATTAACAATTCAAGTACAGGGCTCAGCATAGCCTTATGTTTATAGATACAGATAAAGTCATGCCAAGATTAAGGGGTGGTGATATTGAGACTAAAGTGGCCAGAAGAGATGCCTTTTGGTTCTATCAGCTAGGTGGCCCAGTATTAATGATCAAATAGAGCTGACTAGGCTTCTATGTTAATTTAGCTTTAGTGACATATCACCTCCCTCCCACACACACACACACACACACACACACACACACACATATTGTACCTGATGATCACAAAATATAGATACACCATCAAAGTGTATATATTCTTTTTACTACTGTGTGTATATAAGGCCGTGTATATAAAAAAGGTTGTTTTGGAAATATTGATGCAGACAGTGGCTAAAATTTTAGCCATACAGTACTTTAAAGTTTAAACAAGGCACACTGAAAAAATCCAATACAAGCCATTTAGCTAGTTTGAAAAAAGCAATAAAACAGTGTGTCTGGTGATTACTTAGATATGCATCAGGATAAGAATTGCGGAGTAAATTAATTGTTTTGTAGGCATTATTTAAGCTTTTTATAATTGATTAATTAAAAATGTATAGTATAAAAGTAGGACACTAGGGGGTGCACTGCACCTTGAAAAAGCACTCGAAAGGAGTGTAAAACATTGGCTTGTGGTAGCCTCCCTGGGCTACACTGGCAGCACTATTATTGTCTCCTTCAGTATAAAGTCAAAGAACTTATGGAACAACTTTGTCCAAGACATTTATTTGATACAGAGTGCTGAGTCCTTGTTGTTTTCATCAGTTCATATCAGTTCATGGGGGCTTGCAAGTACCAACCTTGTTTGAGTTTCCCTGCTGTTCTTTGCACATTTAAGAGATCTTTTGTCCCCAAAACAGCATGCAAACTTTCAAGGGAATTGGTTGAATACTGAACTGGTGTGTGAATTCCCAGATCCAGATAGCAAAAAAACTATTTAAAAATTTGCTGTTTTTCTCTGTTCATTTGTCATCACCTTGTGCCCAGATGGTTTGGAATTCTGATCTGAAATTTTCAGGGTAGAAAAGGCTTGACCCACATATGTGCTTTTCACTGGTTTACTGAAAAAATATCAATCCATTCATAAGTTATTACATTTTAAAATGTTGGTTCTGAGCACGCTCGATAAGCACTTCAAGATAGCAGTATGGAATGAAAAAAGAATCCTTTTTCGTATGGGGGCCAATCCTTTTTCATGATGGAAAAATTATTTTTTGTTTGCTGCCATCTTATTTTCTTTTTAAAACTATTTCAAAACCCCTCAAAATGACACCCTGCACAAAGACCAACACATGTATCTTGCTTGTCAGGACTCTGTTAGGTGAATTCTGTATTTACTTTTTGTAACAATGACCTCCAAATGTTTTTTTTTCTTTTTACATCTTTTTTGTGACTCACTTCTGCTTTTTTTGTATGACCAGATGAAAAAAGAATTTAATCACATGAAAAATGATTTTTTTATTAAACCAAAGGTCTTAAAGGGATACTGTCAACCATGGGGGTTGTTAATTTCTTCTGTTTCGCTCATTTCTTTTTTCCTAATAAAATGTGCCTTTGTAGGTGTTCTCTTGTTTTTTTTTTCACTAGTTTGTGAACAAAAATAATTTCTGGAATATCCTGGTTTGTTTACTGTTGTTGTTTTCTTACCAACTCCACGGTCTCCAGTAACAAGAAAGGCTCAATAAGTAAGTGCTGAGGGAATGCCCAAGTCTCATGCATGTGTGTTAGAAGCCATGCACATGCAATGTCATTTTCACACCTGTCTTGGTATTTCATGAAAAGACAGAATGTCATCAGCTGAGGTAAAAAAATAAAACCTTTTATTTCAATTTCCCAGTGCTGATTATGCAGGTTTAGAAGAGCCTGCACAGAAACATGAGTGTTGCACAATATCTGCTCGGTGACAGTGTCAGTCAGTTTTGTGCTGAATATTATGATAGAGCATGCCGTTTACACTGCCAAGCTATCGATATTCCCTTGACTAGTTACTATAGCTACAGGTAATATTAATTTGGTACTGTATATCATATCTAATTGGCATTATGCATCTTAGAATATCAGCATACACACACAGATTACACACATACAAACATATGAAGAAACCAGCAGAAGAGGGCCATTTGGTCTATCTATTCTGCTCATACTGCAAAGTCCACAGCTTGAGCCACTGTCCCTGCCCCATCCCCACTTATCTGATCCTCCCTACCCATGATCCTTACCTTTCCCCTATGCCTATCACAGCCTCTCTTGAAGCTGCCCACTGTCTTCAATGAGACCACCTTTTCTGGTAGTGCATTCCAAGTGTCCACCACCCTCTCTGTGAAGAAGTGCATCCTGGGCTCCCTCCTAAACCTCCCCCCCATTAAACATTTGTTTGTCTGTTCCTGACCTCTCTTCTATGACTCCCACTGGACACCTATCCATGAGGCAGTTCTGCAGTTTCATCAATGGAATATGTAAATTATGAAAAAAAAACTTGGACTTCAGTGTTGTATTGCCTATCTACTTTCAGATATATATTTAGTAAGATATTTTGACATCTGATGCTTTTGTGATGTGGTATTCTATGCAGTTGCAATATCTAACTGTGCTAACAGTGCTACATTATACGAGGATTTTACACACACACATACAGACACACTCACACACACACACACACACACACACCATTATTCTTCATTACTGATGTTAATCACAATGGCAATAACACTATGAAATCTAAATTAACAGTTTATTATGATGTTGCATGTTAAACAAAAACACTGATATGCCCATAGAGACTCATTTATTAAAACTGAAGTATGACATTCTGCATTGTAAAACAGAGCAGAGTTTGTTGTGTTTTTGAAAGTGGGTTGATGGACTGTCAATGGCTCAATAAGATAAAGCAAAAAAAAAAAAGAATGATATCCCAGTCATAGATAAATTTACCTATATGACATGACATACGTTATACACTTCTATCAGTGGATAATGACAGCACATCCATTTGCACTCACAGAAAAAAATATGAATTGATACTACTGTATTAGTACATATAAGTTATCTGAGCCCCAGTTCAGAACTTGCTGCCCATATAACTGTTTGCAGTGCCATTGTGGTTGCAGGTTGATGAAATGAGATCTAACTCAATTATTAGATACAAATATAAGTTAAAATAAACAGCAAACTCTGTGAATGTAGCAAAGACAACTGAATCTTTTTTATACCCATGTTAGTTTCAATGCTGAGAACAGCATCATCATCCTTGTATTCCTAATAGAGAGATGCACAAACTATAACCATTAGTTGAAAACAGTAGGAGAAAAGGCAGATGAATAAGATTTCAGATTGAGTATACATGCGGCTGTTTTGCATGAAAAAAAATGAGCAGTATAAATGGAATGAGAAGTAATATAACATTATAGAGTACAACTTTTAGAAAGACTATGCAACAGAGTTGATGCACAAGGTGGGGTGGAAAGGATGAGAAGGGACTTGGCAAGGTTAGAGGAATGGTCAAATATATGGCAGCTTAGATTTAATGCTAAGAAGTGCAAGGTAATGCACATAGGAAACAAAAACCCAGAGGAAGAGTACACAATGGGGGGTGAGATACTAACAACAAAAATGGAAAGGGACCTGGGGGTAGTCATATCAGATGACTTAAAGGTGGGCAAGCAATGTGAGAGGGCAGTAAGGATGGCTGGAGGGATACTGGGATGCATAGGGAGAGGCATCACCAGTAGAAAACAAGAAGTTGTTATCCCTCTGTACAGACAGCTGGTGAGACCCCATCTGGAGTACTGTGTGCAGTTCCGGAGACCCAATCTCCACAAGGACATCGACAAGATGGAAGCTGTCCAGAGGAGGGCAACTAAAATGGTACAGAGTCTGCACCAGAAGACATATGAAGAGAGACTAAAGGAGCTTAATATGTATAGCCTCAAGGAAAGGAGGGAGAGGGGGGAAATGATAGAAACTTTCAAGTACCTCAAGGGAATCAACAAAGTCCAAGAGGGTAGCATCTTTCAAAAAAAGAGGTGTGCAAGAACACAGCAAGCAATTTGAAGATGGGGGGTGGGCTCAGAGGTAATGTAAGGAAGTATTTTTCACAGAGAGGGTTGTGGATGCATGGAACCTTCCGGAGGAGGTTGTGGAGTCAAAATCAGTAGTTGAATTCAAGCATGCATGGGACAGTCATAAGGCAATTCTAAGGGTTGGGGGTAGAAAGAAGTAGGCTGCTGGTTAACTAGGATCTGCAGCTTATCCATTAGGTAGGGAAATGGGCAGACTGGGTGGGCCAAGCGGTCCTTATCTGCCATCAAATTCTATGTTTCTATGATGGTGAATGTGTGTCATTGAGTACACAGATCTTTAAATTACAAAAAAAATGTTATTGAATTTTGTTTTTGTTTGGCTTTGGGAGAGTCATAAATCAATTATATATGAAACAACAACAAGTTGTAGCCTTGACTCAAAATTTAACTATGCACTGGATCGGTATGTCTTTGTTGGTGGGGGGCGCTGTTATCATATCTCCATAAAATTGTGCTAATGCTAAGTTTTACATAAACAATTTCTTTCTTTAATGTTTCCCTGGTGTCTAATGGCATCCCCCAACCCTCCAATCACTGTTCCCATATTTATTTGTGCTTCCCTGGTGTCTAGTAGCAACCCTCACTCTCTGATTGCCATCCCTATATTATGTAATATTTCCTTAGTGTCTAGTGGCACCTCCTACCCTCCAATTTCACTCCACATAATTTTTTATGTTTCTCTGCTGTCTAGTGGCACCCCCCACCCTCTGATTGCCATATCCATGTTCTTTACAGTTTTCCTGGTGTCTAGTGTCACCCCCCTCTGATTGCCATTCCCATATTTTTTCAATATTTGCCTGGTGTCAAGTGGCACCCCCACCTCTCTGATCACCATCCCTGTATTTTGTAATGTTTCCCTGGTGTCTAGTGGCACTGCCCAGTCCCACCCTCTGATCATCATCTCCATAGTTGCCTCACCTGTAATAAGAAAACTGTTCCTTAATGTCTTTTTTTATACCTGAAAAAAAGAAACTGGTCCCACATTGATCTGACCCTCCCTACCCCAATCTCCCACTGAGCACTGACCACACCCCTCACACCTCCCCCACACACTCTCACTCACCTGAACAGGTCCCAAGGTGAAGATCCACTCTCCGATCAAACGCAAGTCTTGCTGCTGGAGCCACCAACTTCAATATGAGAACTAAGGTAAATATGGTTCAATGTATTTCAAAGGGGTTTTGAACTTTAATGCATAAAGTTTTTCATTTTTGCATATTTTGACCAAATATTTTCAACATGGCCTTTTTGTGACCCCACCTCATGACCACAGGGGTGGAATTTTCCAAATCAAGCCCAAAAGGCAATTTTGCAGTTACTTGGCAAAATCACCTTTCGGGACGGATTTGAACATTTTCACCACCCTTGTTCACAAGGTGGCCATAGGATGGCCATGTTGAAAGTTTGGGGTCAAAATATGTACAAATGGCAAATTTGTGAATATATGTTTACATTTCACTACACTCACTCATAACTTTGGAAATGTTAAATATTTTGACCATAAATTTTCAACATAGCCATTTTTTACACCACCTCATGAATGTCACAGCTGTTGTTTTTCAAATCCTAGCCAAACTGTGCTTTTGCACCTGTGGTACAGAATGATTTTTTGGTGACGCAGAATGACATTTTGGTGTCGATTAGAAAATTTGAATTATCAAGTTCATGAGGTGGGGTAATAAGAACTCTATGCTAACAATTTTGTTGCTGTTTTGGTACAACTGCAAGTGAAAGTCCCAGAGGGCCCTGAGCTTTCATAGTAACATACATGTATGCATCTATGGAAGGATGGAAGTGCAAGGCCCAGAGGGCCCTAGACTCCCACAGGCAAATGAGGATACAATTATACTAGCTCAAAAAGTAAGGTAATTATTAACAAGAAATGCATTAATGCAATATTTAGGGTTCAGCATAAAGTAACAAAATTAGAGAAATGTGGTTTTAGGGTTTCCTACCCTAACCCCCCACCTCAGAAGCACACTGGGGTGCAGTGTTCCTTGTGGTTGTCAACCATAAAGTTCACCTGATTCTATACACTCCTGAAATATACACACCTGTGTCCATCACATCTGAGCTTCCTTGCTACCACAGTGGGTGAGCTTTAGGATTGATGGAGTTACAGCTTGTTAAAGTTGCAATTTTATCCAAAGGGAATTTTAATGTTTTAATGTTTATGTTTCTTTACAGGCCCATTTTTTTTTGGGGGGGTGGGTATCATGTGCTAGTCTTGTTCTACTCATTGAGACCTTTTTTTGCATTATATATATGGACCAGGTGTAGATGGAGGTGGGGTGTCACCCGAGAGAGAAATAAATGCCATCAGTTGTTTAATGTAGCAGATATATCCAAAATGCATGCTCTGCCTGTTGGAATGGTGTTGTATTGGCCACTCTGGCACCAAGTAACCATGTAGACAAGAGAAGTCTTCTCTTAGCGTGGGTCCCACAGGGTTCTGCACTTCTGCATCCATAGTTTAAGATAAGCTCAGAGTTCAGAGTGCCCTGCACTTATGCAGTCAATTGGACTCTTGGCATCAGCATCTGCATCTATAGCCACAAAGAAACCCAGAACCCAGAAGAACCTGTGCTTCTGAAACACTGCAGATAGCCTCATGAATTCTTTGTATCCATAACCATATGGAATTCCAGAGCCTGGAGGGCCCTGCACTTCCACAGACAGATGGAGTCTTCCTTTGGTACAGGGCCAAATGGACCCTGTTCATCCTGCTTGAATAAAGTCACAGATCCACGGTCACAAAAAGTAAGGATGTTCATTGATTGATTTCATGGTCATTGTGCAAAATCACCTTTTGGGTGAGATTTGAACATTTTCTCTGCTCTTGTTCATGAGGTTGGGTCATAAAAAGGGTATGTTTAAAATATGTGGTAAAATATTTTTAAAAAACAATGTTATGAGCATACATTGCAATTTTTCAACACATGCTCATAACTTTGGTAATTTTCAATATTTGACCAAAAATTATCAACATAGCAATTTCTGAACACCACCTCATGAACATGACAACTGTCATTTTTTTTGAATCCTTTTTAAATTGTGTTTTTGTACTTGTGCTGCAAAATGATGCTTCAGTCAGGACTCGAGAATTTTCATCTACTGGATTCATTAGGTGGGGTTATAACATGACTATTTTGAAAATGTAATGTGTAAAATGGTATCCCATGAATAGATGAGTTTTTTTTTCAGCAAGTCAATATGATCAAAGTCAAAATAGCAAAGGTGAATTGGGCGATGTGTTCTTAATAGCTATGGGCACGGTGTAATTTGAGCTGCTATGCTCTGCAGTTGTTTGGAAGAGTATCTGTAAGTTTGTTGATTGGGCCAGTTCCAAGCTGTCCATCTGGTCTGCTGGCTAAAGTCACCACCTTCCAGTAAGATGACCTGAGTTCAGGACTAGCTGTGCTAAAGGGATTTTTTTTTTTTAATAATACTTGGCATTTTTTAGTTGTTTTGAAGTCCTGTCACCCAGCTGTTGTAACTTTGTTCCCTCCCACCTATAGGTTCCCCCCCAACATTCTCCCCCTTCCACCATATGTCCCCTGAAGCACCCCTCCAAAGTTTTCCACCCCCCCCACTGTCATGCCCTCCCAGAGTTATTTATTTTAAATTCAGGAGATGTGGGTGCAAAGCCCCCTCCACATAAAAATAGGGAAGCATTGTTTTGACAGCAATAGAGAGTAAGTGTAACTGTTTATGATTGGTGCTACAGTGCGCATCGCCATATTGTTTTTCAGCGATGTGCAGTAGCTGGCTTTGGCGCCGTTATGCAGGCACTGTTATCACATGGAACCTTTTCAATATTTTGACCCAAAATTTTCAACCTAACCATTTTTTCACACCACCTCATGACTGTGACAGCTGCATTTATTTTTTAAATCCTGGCCAAAATATGTTTTCATACCTGTGGTATGAAATGATGTTTTGATTTGGATTTGAACATTTTCACCCACCAGGTTCATAAGGTATGGTCTTAAGAAGGCTGTGTTGGCAATTTTGTGTAAAATATGGCAAAATGTCTACGTTATGAGTGAATGTTGAAATATTTTTTGTGGTTCTGCAACAACGGACTCCACATTAGCACAGGGTATGAAAGGCCTCCCTCATCTATATCTGTAGTGACACTTAACCCCAGGACCCAGACCACAGGCAGACAGACTCCTCACTTGGTGCAGCACCCTCACAGGGCTTGTAGGCCCTCTTCATCTGCAGCTGTATGGGCTCCTCACTTGGTGTGGAAATGCAGGGCCCACAAGGTAATACGTTTTCACTCCCAGATGAATTCCTCACATGGCACAGGGCTCTCCAGTCCTTGTGTATCTGCATATGTAGCTGCACAAAAGAACAGGACCCAGAGGGTTTTGTGTTTCAGCAGCCAAAAGTGCATCTGTAGCCCCACAGAAGCATAAGGTCCAGAGGGACCTGTGCATCCAAATCAAGATGGATCTGTTCACACAGGTGCTAAAGGGACTTGCATGAATAAAGGTATGACTCCACTGTCACAAAAAAAGAAAGGAAATAAATTGGAAAAAACTGCATTAATGCATCAATTAGAGTTTAACTTAAAACATCATAAGTAGGGAAATCTGGCTTTAAGGTTTCCAATCCTAACTCATCGCCCCCCCCCCCAGAAGTAGAAGGACAAGCCCACACAAGAAACCACAGACAACCATCATCAGGTATTCAAATAACACACAACTGTTTCCAGATGACACAAATTCAGTAACACGGATGTGCTGCCTTCATGGATTTGTATCTGTGGATGCATAAGCACAGGCCCCACAGTGCCATGTGTACATGCAGTCACACCTGTGCTTCTATGTCATACAGCATGGTCTGCAGATAGAAGGCCCAATGGAGCCTGTGCCTCTGCAGACAGAAGTACACATGCATGCTGTATGAGGTACTTCACTAGACAGTATGCTCCATTACTGTGTGGTTTTCTAGATGCAGCTGTCTAACTAATAACCTTCTAATAGTAATTCCACAGAAAGATATGTGCACAGCAGACTCTACTCAGTGCTTCACTCAGGTTACCAGCCCCAAAACATATGAAACAATGTTCCAAGTTGGTGAAACATTCACCAGAAATATCAGCAGCATCCCAATGACAGGCAAACTCAGTATTGTTCAATACAAACAAATTTATTTATGAGTGTATTGCACGATTGCAGTTGCATACAGTCAAATGCTATACAAACCCCTATGCTTCTACCAGAGGTCTTACTGAAGGGGTGCTGGTTATGTGAGTACATTATCCCTTTATATACAATTTACTACCACCTAGTGAGCAAGGTATTCTGTGTTAAACCTCAAATTTTTTACATTAATATCTTTGCAATTGTTCAACAGATTTGCATGAAATTTTGCATGCATAGTCTCGGGGTTGGAGTGGGCAGATGTCTTGATGTGTTAAGTTTCATTCCAGTCAGATGTGTGGATTCTGAGATGTGGATAGCAAAAAAAGTGAAACATTTGGGGTGTTTTGCTGTTTTTGGTCATTGCCTAACACCCAGATGGTTTAGAATTTTGTTTTTAAATTTTCAGAGTACAAAAGGCATGTGCCTCAGTGGAGCCTTTGGCTAGTTTGGAGAAAAAATATTAATTCATTCCAAAGTTATACAATTTTAAAATTTCATTTCTGAGCAGCTTAGTATGATCTTTAGATAGCTGCTTGGAATGAAAAAAGACTGGTTCATATGAAAAAGGATCTTTTTTTTGTATGGTGGAGATTCTTTTTCATCAGAAAAAAAAAACCTTTTTCATATGGCCGACATTTTGATTCTGTTTTTTTAAAAAAACAATTTTAAAATCTGCAAAAATTGCATCTTGTACACACACCAGCACATGTATCCTGCTAATCAGGACACCATTAGTGGGATTGGCACTTAGTTTTTGTAAAAAGTGTCCAGAAATTTTTTCTTCATTTTAAAAAATCTTTTTTCATGACTTGATTTTCTTTTTTCATCTAGCTATATGAAAAAGGAATTCAGCCATATGAAAAAGTATCCCTTCAGATTAAAAAGAAATCTGAACTAAGCTTTTTTCTCAATAATTTTTTGTATGAAGACATCCTTTTCCGTATGAATGACAAAAACACTGGGAACTGTGTGAAGGAGTATACAACCATACTATCTCAAAATGCAAGGAAAGTCACAGCAAAAAAAAAAAAAACTTTGTTAATGCACCAGTTAAGTGACAAAAGTAGAGAACTGTGGTGTTAGGGTTCCCAACCCTACACCCAACCCCCAATGTGCAGGCAGCAACAGGAAGAACTATTACAGTTTCCTTTCTCCTGAGTCTTCGTAAATCAGGCATGGTGTGCAGGTTGGGGTTGTCAGTCCTAACTCTCACCCCAAAACAGTGTCAGTGGCTCAGCAGGTTGCACACTTGTCTCTGAGGTTGGAAGATCAAAAGGTTGTGGGTTCTCACTCCACACCAGGCACTTAGGGTAAATCCCAATACTGACACTGTAGTGCATCATGAAGGGGATGCTGCACTTCTGAGGGGCTTTCTTTCAGATAAGACATTAAAACGAGGTCTTGTCTGCCTGTTCTGGTGGTTGTTCAGGTGGAAATTAAAGATCTCATTGCACTTCTCAAAAAGAGCAGGAGAACTGCTTATTAAAGAAAAAGCCATGATTAATGATCAAGGCCACTGATTTACGGTGATTAAAACAGTGAAATTCCATTTTCAAGACTTCAGATTCCGGAATAGCATCTGTGATTGCTATTCTAATTTCTGGATTTTACTGGGATTCTGCTATTATTCTTTTAGTATGTGCATAAATAATCAAAATTAAAGAAGGCTTAATAAACAGGGCATTAAATAACACAAATTGGAAATAGTACAGGAAGGAATTAAAAGAAAAACACAAGTTTTGTAGATTTACTGATCTGAAATAAAATGCTGGATTCCATGAAATCTTTGTTTTTACCAGTCTTCAGGCAACCATAATTCTGGAATTTTACTGGATTTTCTGGTAAAAACTGAAAAATAGTGGCCTTGTTAATGATACAAAACAGTCAGAGCGAAAATGAACAATCACAATGGCAGGAAGGAGCATAACATATGAGGGGAAAAACAACACAAAACAACCCCACCAAGAAACTTTTTCTCTTCCTTGTATGTACTTTGGTCACTGTTTTTGCAAATAGGATGCAGTAACATGATGCTTTGAATGGACATTGATCTAGCCCTAGATTTCTTCATCTCCAGATTTAATGCTGCTTTCGATATCTTTTCACCAATAAGAAAGAGGAAAGTGAGGGATGCACTAAATGGGTGGGTCATAGGGGCCTTGATTGAGCAAATGAAAGAGTGAGACAACCTTGGGCATAAGACAAAGGCCACAGGGGCACTGTATGATTTTCAAAATTACCAGGCAGCCAGAAATAAATTTACAAGAGCAATAAGGCTGGCTAAGTCTAATTTCTACAAAAGCCAATTAGAAAGGAACTGGGGTAACAGTAACGGCTTCTGGGGTAACATTAAATACTTGATTGGGAAGGACCATACCCCCTTCACTACTAAATGGCAACTGCACTCTCACTAAGGACCCCCTTTCCATTGCTGAAGCCTTTAACATGGTATTCACATACCTCAGCTCCATTCTACCTAACGATTATCTGTCACCACAAGCTCCCTCAGCTCCTACACCCCACCATCAACCCAGCCAGTGAACAATGTACCACAGTTCTATCTCAAATTCATAACTACTTCTGAGGCTAAGAAATACATCAAAAAGGCATCGGGGGAAAAGCACTTGCCAGTGACAAAATAGATATGAAAATGGTGGAGGTCACACTTGATGAGCTAATAGCCCCAGCTACCAAACTCTTTACTAAGTCCCTTACATTTGGTAACTTCCTGAACCTCTGGAAAGTGGTTCTTATCACACCAGTACACAAGAGCTGGGACCACACAAGTACCTTCAAGTTCTGGCCCATCTTCATCCTATCACCATTGTTAAAAGCCCTAGACAGGGTAGTAGCAGACCAATTGAATGAGTATCTTCAAAAATACAACATGCAGTGCCCCCAACAACATGGGTTCTGCAAATGCCATAGTACTAATACTGCCTTAATTGAGTTCTAAGCCTCCTACATGATGCAACTGACAGTAGCCACGTAGTGGGATCAATTTTCATTGACTTCACAAAAGCTTTTGATGCAGTAAACCATCACCTACTGCTAGAAATGTTACTAGAACTTGATCTGTCTCTTACCTCCATCGGTTGGTTTTCTAAATACCTCTCAGACAGAACACAGTGTGTGAAGATAGGCTCTATACTGTCCAGCCCCAGGAAAGTCTCACTAGGGATCCCCCAAGGGTCCATCCTTGGACCCTTGATGTTCAGTCTATTTCTGAATACCCTTCCTGAAGCTTGTACATACAAAATTATCCTCTATGCAGACAATGCCATAATCATTAATCACAGCCCACAACTAGGCCCTCTTTCCCAGGCTCTGCAAAACCATTTCTACCAGTTAGAGGACTGATTCATCAGGCACAAATTGCTGTTCAACTATAAAAAAACTAAAATAATTCTGTTCACCAGCCCACACTCCAAAAAGAAAAATCTCAGTCTCCATAGTCAACAAAAAAATGAAGCCCTCAAAAAAGTAAAGACATTCAAGTACCTCGGAGTACATATTGATGACTCCCTCTCCTTCTCCACACATATTGACAGCATAGTCAGGGCTGTCAACATCAAACTTGGAGTCCTGTATAAGCATAGGAGCCACCTAACCCCTGCTGCCCTGCATCTTGCCATCACCAGCTCAGTCCTGTCAGTTATTGATTATGGGCTGAATGTATATAGTGCTGCCACTGACATGGCCCTAAAGCATGTCACAACAGCACTCAACAAAGCCTGCCGACTTGTCCTGGGTGCTGACAGGCTCACCCACACATGTAAGCTGTACAATATGTTGAAACTCAGTATTTAAACCTACCAGGGTGCATAAAGTACCAAGTATGCCTTATGGGAAAGAAAGTACTTTTTGGTCTTGCCCTGTTGCCATCCACAACCTACTGCAATTTTCACAAACCCAGCACCGCACCAGTGGTGCTGCACAATGCTCACTATCTGCACCATTCAGGAGAACCTCTCCCACTCAGCACTCTTTTCCTTACAGAGCCCCACACTGGATTAACAAACTCCCGGCCAAACTAGTCGACTCCAACAACATCAGCTCTTTTAAAAAAGAATTGAAGCACTACCTAGCTACCTCCAGCAGCAGTGACTGCTAAACAACTTCGAACTCTTCACCCTCAAGACTGCTTTTTCCCCTCTGCTTTAGCGATGCTGAACTCACCCGGTCCTTACCCCAGGGATCTCTAATTAACCCTTTTACATTCCCCTCATCTCCCTGCCACCAGCCTCCTCTTTCTACTTCATCTTCCCCACTGCCTTCCTATCCTCAGCTGCACACCTTTAACCCTGTACCCTCCCCATGGAACCGCCCCCCCTCCCCTAACCACATGTACCAATATCTCACTTTCTGGCCTCCCATCCTCACTTTACTGATACAATTGTGACAATCCCACATCTCTGGGTGCAGGCCTATGGATCTCCATACCCCTCTTATTTTTTATAGTTCATCTATGTGTCATATTTTTATCTTATTGCATAGTGTCACTTGTACTTGGTTTGACTACCAATGTTATGTGCTCTGTAAATTCATACTTGCTGCTGTATAATCTATATGCTTGTCTGCTGTTAAATTGTTCTCCTTGATGTGGAACCTTTGTAAATGAGCTCTGAGTTCAAAGGCTGTATCTGAAATTTAAAAGAAAAGAAAAAATAGATTTTCAATATCCCTGTGTATTAAGCTGATGTGTATAAAGATGGTTATTCATGTAATCCTTGATACTCATGTAAGATTGTCTAAGCTTTAAGGACCTCCTTGGAAATTAACTGTGCTCAATGGAGGTGAAACATCTATTTTTGTTTATAAATGTTTTTTAAGAATACAATTTATTACTACTACATTGTACTGTACACAGAAGCAAAAAAAGGGACCATATGGGCAACAGTAAAAAGGGTTAAATAAATATGACTTTTAAAGCAAAATACAAACCATCCCATCTTGGACTACTGTACTATTAGTATGGCTTTGAAAAAGATCATCAAAAAAGTGCCCACAGGCGGTGTTTCCAACGGTGAGGCCACACTGTCAGAGAAAGTTTTGTTCTTTCTGCTGCATACTGTCAGTGACGGTCTGATACCACCATCATCAATAGGGTGGGGTGATCCAGCACATGTTGCTGCAACATATATTTACAGTGTACCCTCCAAATCATTACCTTGAGACAGGAAAAAATCAAAAGCAACACAGAAGGATCATGCACCAAGGTGTGACAAGTCAATGAGCCATAAATTAGGTTGTCAGAAGTAAGGGAACACCAAAAAGGGTATGCCCAACACTTACCCAAAAAGTCCAAAAGGAAAGAATATAGGGGCAATCAAAAACAAGTGTTGAATCAATTCCACAGTTGGACAACTGTCTCTCGGGCATAATTTATTTATGCTGCATAACCTGCTGTAGAATACCACTGTGTATACCTTGCTGTATCTACCTTCTGTTGTATTCTCTGTAATGTTACCCTGTAACCTCCCGGGTCATGCCTGAAAATAGTCATCTCTATGGCTAGTGCACTTACCCGGTAAACAAAAACTAAATAAATAAATAATTGTCCCATGACACTTTTGTGCTTATTGCCTTTGACATTCAATCTACTGTGGCAACACAGCTAGACTATATCCCAGTATTGAGGAGGGAAATGTTTGTTGTTTAAGTATGAAAAGGCATGTTGTCTGAGGGTTGGTGGTATCCCTAGCATAATAGTTCCCTCCACTAGAATCAACCCCCTTATAAAAGGCTTTCCTATGTTAGGTGTGAATGACATCCCACGATAACTGGCGGCATTTATTAAATGTCAGTAAAGGTGTCAGAAACCCAGGAAAACTGTGCACTTATTTAAAAAGAGGTTTTGGTCTTCTCCATTTCAAAATAAGGAGTGTCATCCAACATGTCACTCACTCTTTCCAGGGGAATGGGGTGCCCGATACTGAAGGAAAAATATTACAGTGGGAAAAAAATACTATAAAAGAAAACCAATGGGTTCACTATATTAAGCCCACCTTTGTCATAAGGGAGGTAGAGAATATCCTACTTTATCAAGTTAATCCTACGCCCCCAAACCATTGTAAAAAAATATGCTGTATAATCTGGTTTCCAAACCAACAGGAAGAGGAAAGATAGTGCTGACATGTGGGAAGATGGGGATCAAAACTCTTGATCACCCCTACTCTCTTCTTTTTTGACAACTGCCACAGTTTCCAGAGTGCTACATGGGGTGCCCCAGTATCCAAAGCATGCATCCAATTTAGGGCTAGCAAATTTGAACTACTTAAATAAATACCAAGAATTTTAACTGGTTCTAGCATCACAGATATGGTCTTAATGGATAGAGGAAGAGCCCTGTGCATCCCAAGTGGGAGCACCTGATATTTGGAATAGTTGATACCTACACCCATAATCAAAGCAATATCATTAATGAAATCTATTGCATTTTCTCTGGAGATCACATCTTGTACAAATAAACAGACATCATCAGCATATGCAGATAACTTTACCAAGTTAGTGGACAGGGGATGTCATTGCTCTGAGGTGCAGCCGTTACTACCCTTAACAATGTATCCAGCATCAAAATATAAAGAAGAGGGCTTAACGGGCAGCTTTGCCAGACTCCATGCTGCACATGAATGTGGGAGCCTTACCAGCCATTAATAGTCAACAGGATAGAGGAGTGAGAATACACAAGACAGATCCATCAGATGAAAACATCCAGGAATCTGTACTTTTGGAGTATGAGGTACACATAATCATATGAAACCTTACTGAAGGCCTTAGCTTGGTCTAACATGATGAGGAAATGTCCAATCTGTTGGGACTGACAGGATGCTATCAAATTCCTTATTAATAAAAGATTATCTTGAATCTTACATCTGATAATGGTATCAGGACTGTAGTGGATGTATGATGTCAGGGAAGAGTCAGGGTAATCATTTACAACAAATGTGAGTTAACAATTTCACATCCATGTTGAGGGAGACAAATAGGTCTCCAGTTGGACAAGAGGTGACTGTCACCTGATTTAAACAAAATAAATGGGAAAATATTTTCCTTAAAGGTTCCAGTGAAGGACAATTTAGCCAAACTATAATTAAAAACAAAAGTAAATATAGGGCCAAAGACAATGGGGCAAAACTGATATAATTCAGATGTGAGTTCATCCATTCCTGGAGAAATCCTTCTACTGAGTGAATGAATTGCTGAAAGCACTTCATTTTCCGTTATTGGCTGAATGAGGACAGCATTTGTCTATGTGACCTATGGCAGGGAAAGGGAGTCCAAAAAGTTGGGCACCGAATCCTCCATCACAAACTTGGTATCGAACATCTGATGTAAGTAGTCTCAGACCACCTGTTATATCCCCACTCATGTGGAATGTTCTATCCCTGTAGGGTCACATAAGGATGTCATCTGTCAGAGCTTCACTCTGCAAAAACAACTAGTAAGTGTGTCATCCGTCACATGTTTAGTCTAAGTGCCATATGACCATTCAAATGTCGGGGATTGTACTATGTCTTACTGAAGGGTTCTCATATGATCAGTCACGGATTGGACCTGGGCTGCAAGGGACACTCCTCTGTCAGACTGTAGGGAAAACAGTTTCTGGAGTGTATAACATAACTCGAGATAAGCTAGGTAGGAGGATCTGCCAACAAACTTTGCACAGCTCCATGCCAGGTCTCCAACGGACTGTTTGGTAAGATCCCACCAATGTAGTATGTCTGTGTAAAATTCCAGGATTGACATACGAGCCCGCAATAGTGATCTCAAGCTATCAGGGAAAGAAGAGTCTGTCAGGATGGTATTATTCAACCTCCAGCAGGGCTTTTCCAGGCTGAAGTGCTGGTTCAATGGTTAAAACACAATGGAGGAGTGAATGATCAGTGAGACCAACAGGATAAACTGATGCTGACATGATGGTACACCTATGGAATACAAAAATATTCTCAACATGTCTGGTCAATTGTGCCCTATGATAGGTATAATGACCAAAGGGGTGGACAGCATGAAATAAGTCTACTAGGTAGGACTTTCTACAAATGTCCTTCAGGCATAAGGAATCACAGAACAACTTGGATGTATTTGCTCCCCTATCACAGAGTTGGAGAGGGCTATTGAAATCACCTCCAAGGACAGTCATCTAAGGATTTGAATAATGTCACCCTGTCAAATTTAGATTAAGATGTATAAACTACCAACAGCCTGTAAGCCACCTGATTGATAGTGCAATCAACTAAGACAGCCCAACTTGGTTGCAGTTCAAAAACTCTTGAAACTGTTGGAGAAAGATGATTAAACAGGATGGCTACACCCAAGAATTTCTCAGTGCCAAGTGTAAAATATGAAATACCAGAAGTCCAAAGACTATTTGTGGTGGCAATGTCAGTCAAAGACCGTAACTGTGTGTCTTGCAGGAAAAGTAACTCCGGTCCAGAATCCCACAGGATTTGCAACAGTAGCTTCCTTTGTATGGGATTCTGCAGGCTGTTAACATTCAGCACTGCAACTTTCATATAAAAGAAAAGGAAAGGGAAAAGCCAACATTTTGCAGTCACCAAAAACTATGACGCTGAGCATGTTTCTTTTTGAACTTTACTTCCAATCCAGGTAAAGAGCCAACTTTCAGTTTACAAGTTGCTATCCACTTTGGGATGTCCTCATTGGTGTCCTGAGATCCATCTAAGCCAAAAGACATAATGGATGAGGCATTTGAATCATTATCTACATCGGTGTCTCCCCAAGTTTTGGGAGTGGCCAGTGGACGGAATCTGTTCTGAAGAGGAAGTGGCAAGGTTGTTGCCAACTGAGGGTTATTAGGAAGTGGTCAGTTCAGTAAGAGCCTCCTTTGAGGTACTTCAGTGAAAGAAGTAGGAGGCAGCATGGATGATGCATCAGGAGTGTCCAACAGGAGCAATGGCATTATAACCTCTGATGAGACAGGTGGAGAAATGTCTGAAGCCTCGGGAGTTAAAGGAAGAGGCACAGAAAAAGTGGTAGTAGTGTCCTCAGGCAGGACAGGCAACAATGTTTGGCCCACAGAGGTGGCAGGGAGTAGAACATCTGTAGTGGGCAGGTGTAACAAAGGCCCAGAACTCAGGATAGCATCAGGTTGGAAAGGGGTAGGAAGTGCATCAGTTTGATGGCAACCCGAAGATTCATTATGAGCTGCTCACGGGTAAGCACAGAAGGAATGGCCTACTACTTGAGAAAGATTGCGTTTTGTCTTGTTATGGCATTGTGCTTCTATATGGCTGTGTTTCAAACAAAGGCTGCAAAGTTGCTGGTCACAGACATTACTAAGGTGGTTGAGAGAGCCACATTTGAAACAAGCTTTTGGGTTGACCCCAACAGAAACAGACTTCATGGTCATGGCCTAGAATGGAACTATTAGGAAGATGTGTGAGTCCAGTACCTGAAGCATGGAGTTGGACTTTCCACTTTCCACTCCCCAGTCCAGATCCCATATTTGTCCAGTATTCTTATTGAGTGATTGGGCATTCTTATTGAGTGATTGGGCACCTCACTATGTTGTTGGAGCCAATAAATGACAAGCTGAATATCCACCTCTTTGTTTCGAAGCATCACTGTCACCATATGTGTGGTGGGTCTGGTGAATGGAATCACTTTGAAAGGCAACCAAAGCTCTGAATACCACAAAAAATTCTACTTTGTCCAAAATCTATCTAAAGAAGAGTGGAGCTGGAAGCTGACATCATGAAACACAGATGTTTTGAAAATGTCCTCTGGCACAAAGCTAAGGGATTCCATTAAAAGTCTTTTGACCAAAAAGGTACGATCAGGAGGAAGGTCATCTGCTCCAATATATTTCAGGCATACAGTGTTTCGCCATGGGGCAGGTGTGTGCTATGCCATGAAAAGGTCTGAAAGCTTAAATGGAGCATCCTGGGAATTGTTTGGTGGTGCATTTGAAGTTGGGGTATCATCCAGGAAAACTGGTGCCATGGCCCTTGATAACACTTGATCAAGATGATTTGCACTGAGTCATGGCAGAGGCTGTGAAGGAACAGTTTCTGAGTCAGTATGAAGCAGCTGCAGTTGGGGGATCTGAGGCTGAACTGTGGAATTCTGAGGGTGGACTGGACATGGAGAGTCACAAGTATAATTTGAAATGCTAGCATAAGGGCTGGATCTGGGATACATGAATGACCATCTGGTCCTACAATCCAGCCAGCTTTCTGCAGCACCTTCTCCAGGCTCCAGCCAAGTGTGGCAGATGCATGCTGCCTGTTTTTTTTTTTTTTGCTCCTCCCTACCCCACCTGACCAACCACTCCTTCAGACCACATAGAACCCTCAGCCAACCCTCTCCTCCGGTTGCCATCCCCCGCCACCACTAGTGCAGGTTGCTCCCCCAGGTGACCTGATGTAACTCTTTGTCAGATGGGTTCCCCCCTAAGGGAGAAGTGCTCATAGGCACAACTACTCAGTCCAGGGGATGGAGGGGGGGTCAGCATGGGGCTATCCTGGGCTACCGTGCTGCTGAGGACCTGATGAAGCTTTGGTGAAACTGGTAAAAGTCTTGTTGGAGTTCTGCCTGTTAGTTTCCTGGCCTGTGCACTTGCATTTTGAGGTTTGCACATTATTCTGCCTTATTAAACTGCTTTTATTTTGAGCAACTCTGCTTGTGGTCTGATTTTGTGGTGGGTAGTGCTGGAATTCTGTGGTTTTGATTGCCGAGGACCAGTGGTCATCATCCAGTTGGTCTCGGGCCTTTTTCAATTTTCTTGGCCCACCCACTCTACCTTGATTAGGCCTATATGGGGACAGCGACCTGAGGTTGGGTTGTGCAGGGACGTATAGAGGCTTCATGCCCCCTAGCACATCTCCCAATCTGCCTTCAGGTGCCAATGCCCTACCAACCCCCCCAGGTCAGTAGCATCCAATGGATGCTCTGGATCTCCTCTTGCTGGTCTCAGCTCCTGGCACCCAGGCTTAGAGCATGAATCTGGGCTGCAAGCATGCCACACGAACCCCTTTGCTCAGCACCACAAGGCTGGCTCTGCCTGCTGTCTGGTTGATGGATGAGGAGGAGTACCTAGGTGTTCCCCAGGCAAAAGCAGTGGAAGTATCAGGGCAATAGAAGTAGATGGAACAGAATCTGGCACCAGAACTGCAGGTACTGTGGTGTTCAACTGAGCCATAGAATTTCCAGCTGTGTCCAGTGGAGAAGGTGCTGCCAAGATAAGTGGAATCTGAGGGGAGGAGACCCAGGGATTGTCTAGCACAGGAGCTTGGCTAGCAGCAGGAACAAGTGGCACAGCTGGAAAGGAAGGAGAAAAGTTTAAAGGTTGAGGCTCCATAGTGCTGACTGAAGAAATCATAGAAGAACTGTGTAGGGTCTGTGAGTCATCAAAAGAAGAGGCTCCAGCAGTCAGAAGACCCAGTCAGGGAGACCAATGGAACTAAATATGGACCAAGGAGCTGTTCTGAATGCTCCTCGTACAGTCCAAAGTCATGCAAAAATGCCCCCGTGACATCTCTGTGAAGAAACCTGTATGCAGTGGAGCCACGAGTGGCATGGTCTCCATACCATTTCCCATAAGATCAGGTGAATAATTAGTGTTAAGGAGAGTTGGAGCTGAGCTTTCCAGAGTAGTGTCACAAAGTCTTGTGTCCATGTTGTCAAGCGCCGAACACGTAGTATGAAGTCATTCCTGTAGCTGCAGTGTCCCAGCCACAAACAGTCCCCCAAGCACTGGTAACAACAGAGCAGGCTGGCTGAATGTTTCCTGACATGGTGAATGGGCCGGTCAACTAACATCTGACTGTAAAATCCTGCAGGTGTCAGGACTGTTTCTGTCCACAGGCTGGGATGCATCTGTAGTGTCCAGCAACTGAATCAAATGTACACACTGGGCAGTAAATTCAGGGAGCAGGAGAGACTCTTACAGGAAATTATCGATAAGTGAAGGGCCAGAAGTCAGCTCTGAATTGTCCCAAGGTGCTAGCTGTGGATTCAATGAATCATCACAGGTTGACCAAGTTGTCAGTGGAGGAGAAGAAGTCATAGTTAGTAACCTGGAATTGCCAAAAGGAGTTGATGAAGCATTCTCAAACAATAGAGCAGATGGCTGTGAAAGTTCATCCATCTTTCCAACACCAGGATCAGCCATCTTTGCATATGGTCAGCAGGTCCCCCTACTGGTAAGTGTAGGGCAATTTCCCTGATGTCCTGGCCAAATTTCCCACATTCACTAAAAATACCACAAACAGCTTAAAGCTGCACTGTCAGCTTTTCCCCTTCGTTTTTTGGTAAAAACAAGCAGTATGCCTCTTGGCCACATACCACTTAGGGAGATGCTTGGAATGCCCATAGGAATATAAAATAAATGGATGTTTACCTGGCTTCTTAATTTTTCCATAAATAGGTATTCAACTGGCCCGCCCGTAATCCTGTACATTCCGAAAGTATTTCTAGGTTAGGACCGCGTGTCTGCCACTAGCGCAGTCCCGATGTATGATTATTTTCACATGGATGAAGAACAATCACGTAGCGCTTATTCCTTGTGTACTTCTCAACTCTTACATCTGTCTGGCACCACAAACCGAGCGCTGGAAATGTAATATTTTCATTTTTAAGCTGCGGCCGAAATCCCGCACATGCGCACCACTGGCACACTCTTGAGCATGCGTGGGATCTTTTGGTCTTGCATCTGGTACGAAACGAAGGGGAAAAGCTGACAGTGCAGCTTTAATCTGGTTCAGTTTCAGTTGGTCACCATCTGTATCTCCTCCTCCTCCCAGCTCATCCATGAAAAATGGATTTATAGTCTCAGAGGGCCTACCCAGTCACCAAAATTCAACAAAACAAAACAACATGGTGATTCAATGCTGTTAGAGCAGTCTGATCAAGAATTTAAGAGTCATTTTCTGAGGGACTGTAAGTCCAGGGTTAAAGCTAAATCTTTATTTTCACCTCCCACATTTAATCAAAGTAGTTTATCTTATGAAAGAACTGTGCTTAATGAGGTTGAAAAAATATTGGGTGAACCTATTAGCATTCATTACAATATCTCTGCTGATGAACAGCTTGCCATTTCAGAGTTACAACAAAATAACAATATTGTTATCAAACCATCCCACAAGGGTGGTAACATTGTGTTATTGACATTAGAATTTTATAAAGAAAAGGTACTACTGCTGTTGTCAGACAGAGTTTTAACTACTGTATGTGCCCCTGCTAAACAACTCTTTGAGTAATTTTAAACAAGGTTTACTTGAATTGCTAGCAAATGCCAAAATACAATGATGTAATACTGAAAAGGAGTTTCAATATATGTGGACCCACCCCCATTACCCCTATATTTTATATTTTACCTAAACTTCATAAGAATTCTGAGACACCACCAGGGCATCCAATAGTTTCAGGGGTGGGTTCACTGACAACTAATCTTTGCACCTTTGTAGTCTTTTTTTTCTGCAGAGAAGCATGGTGGCCCCACCGTCTTACACACAGGACACCATGCACTTGCTACATAAATTTGAAAGACTAGTTTGGGAACCAGGGTATGTTTGGCTTGGCATAGATGTCGAGTCTTTATATACATCTATATGTCATAGTGATGATCTAAGGGCATGCAAACATTATTTGGAAAAACATGCCATGAGAGAATTGATTCCAACAGAATTCATTTTGGATAGTTTGGATTTTGTGCTCCCACAAGATTATTTCTGTTTTGATAATTAATTAACCTATCCAACTGCTGTGAGACACTGCAATAGTGTGAGGCAGAATTGGCAGGTGAGGAGAAAGCCACTCACTGAAGTTACAGCTCTGGTGTCTGTTAACTGTGTGGACAGAAAGCGTGTAGGAAGTTGAAGTCCCTAAGCCACTGAGTACTACAACACTTCCCGCCCTCCAAAATGTCTATTTAATTTATATTTTAAGTTCTTTAGTGCTGCACTTGCTGGTGTCAGGGGGAGATTGCCTGAAATATTGGGCTCCTTAATGACACCAATAGTGGTGTTTTAAGCATTTAGTGTTTTGGGGGGGCTTTTAACTAGAGACGCCATTGGGTCAAATGACCCATGTAGGCACTTCCGGGTTCCGGGCCGATAAAGAGCACTCTGTGTGAGTGCAGTGAGCATGGGCGGAGCATGCATGTAGTCACCACGTGACAAAGATGGGTGCAAAGACACACGCATCTTGCACATTTTGTGTATTTTAGAGTGATTTGAGTGATTGCAGTCCAGGTTCTTATCCTTTAAGACCACTGTTAGTAAGGTAAGCACTCTGTTCAGGGGGTGATCTCTAGGGTTCTTCTTTGGGCCCTGACTTATTTCCTTTAAACTTATTTACCAAAGCTCACATCTCCAGAGAGAATAGCTGTGCTGCTAGGCACATTACTTCCAGGCTACCTTCATTTACTTGTCTTGGTTACCCAGTGCTGTACTGCTAGCAACATAGTACTGACTTATAACAATGTCTGACACCACAGTGACTTCGGAAGGTGAGAAAGATATTCAGTGCAAGTCTTGCCTAATGTATAAACTCATTAAGACAATCCCTCAAGATTTATTTAAATGCTTGAAATGTGAACAAAATGAAAACTTAACTAAAGAAATAAACCTATATAATTCTAGAATGGCTGCCCTTAAATCTAGTCAGAGGGCAATGGCAGCAAGGCTGCGGGTAAACCTTGGTGATACTTTAAATAATCGGGATATATCATCCTCAAGTACTGAATTACTGTCCCCAGCTCCAATTGTGAAAGTGACTAATAAAACTGCATCTATAACATCTGGTCCAGGGTTAGCATCTACTTCGGCCCAGTACCAACAACAGTTATGAATAGAAAGATATCAAGAGATGTGGATACAGTAGGTTGCTCAGATGAAGAGTGGTACAAGGTCTAGAGTGCCAAAGTCCCTAAGAAAGGACAGAAAGTGAATATTTGACCTTTTTAAACCACAGCCGGTAGACTTAGAGCCCAGCACATCAGTTTCAAAAGAATCTGAAGTACAGCCATCTGGAGAAAGTAATGTTCAAACATTGGGAGTGACCTAACAACCATGTCCTACATACCTAACAACCATGTCCTACATCATCACATACTAGTAATCTGTCTTATATCATGAGCAATACACAACATAATATAACATGTGCTGGCTCCCCTGGTAATTGTCCATTAAACTCCCACAATTCTGTTTTAGATAACCCAAGAGTTGCTACACAATGTATCCCCAGGGTACCCACAGCAATATATGTACTGGGGGATTTGATTGTCAAACACTTGGACAGGGCAGTCTGCAATTCAGATAAGGCTAATAGAACATTGTCTAATTTTAGGGGTGGGCATGGGTGTCGACATCACAAGGATGTCTAATACTATCCTTCAGAATGCAGGGGACAGGCCTCTGGTAATTGTGCATGCTGGAGCTAATAACATCTTCCATGATTCAATATTAAGTATTAAGCAAGACTTTGTATCCTTGACTGACAAACTAACTGAGTTGGGGTGTGATTTGCCCTATCTGAGATTTTACCCATCCCCAAGGCATCAGAATATCAGCAAAATAACATCAAAAATATAAATGAGTGGATGAGGAAATGGAGCTTAAGACATGGGATCAAGTGCATAACACACTGGGAAGAATTTACTAATCATGATGAATTATACTGTGGTGATGGGTTTCATCTTAGTAGAAGAGAAAGCACTCTACTTGGCAAGCATATCTCTTCTTTCATCTCTAATTATTTAAACTCAATAAAAAGGGGGAGAGGCAAAATCTTTCAGTCTCTCTTGATGCAGTTAACAAACTCAAAAAGACCCTGAGATGTTCACATCCAAACAGTGATGAGAAAAGTAGCAGACACCTGAATACTAATAGTAAAATAAACTACTGTAACAGTGAATTAAATGTCCTTCTGGCAAACGCTCGCAGCATATCTAGCAAACTAGATGAACTTATTTTATCAGTATCAAAATACTGCAATATGTGGAATTACTGAAACTTGGTTTCAGGATAATGATTGGAATATGGATATTCCTGGGTACAACAGAATATCTAAAAACCATCAACATAGAGCTGGCGGAGGAATAGCCTTAGATATATCTGACAAATATAAATCACAACAGGTAGCACCCCTCCAATCAACAAACTCTGATACCAAAGTTATATGAGTGGAAATAATACTGTCACCTAGAATTTAGTTGGTAGGTTTATGTTATTGTGCCTCTAATCTAGGTGAAGAGGGAAATGTTGTCTTCTCTCAACCATAGACAGTGTACAAACCACATCGAACATATCCTTATGGGGGATTTTAACTTTCCTAATATAAACTGAGCTACACTGCAGGGCTCTGGTACTGTGGAAAACAAATTAATAGACCTTACAATTCAACATAACCTGGAACAATTAGTTATAGAAGGTACAAGAGATGAGAACATACCTTGTTCTATAACATTGAGAAGGACATAACAGCTACAATGATGCAGCCACTAGGAGACAGTGACCATAAGATGGTCAAATTGAAGTTAAATATTCATACCAGCTACATTAGGGGTGTTACAAAGATAAAAAACTTCTTCAAGGCTGATTATGATGCAATCAAAGAGTATTTGACCTCATGGGATTGGGAGACTGACTTAAAAAATAAAAGTCTGAATCAAATATGGGACATAATCAAACAGAAAATATCCTACTGTGTTAATAATTGGGTTTCTACAAGACTTAAGTACAAGAATGAGCAAAGGGTCCCACTATGGTTTAACAGGACTATGAAAAAAGCCATATATGTAAAAAAAAAAGAAGGTACAAAAAATACAAAAAAATCCATCATATGCAGATTGGATATCATACAAAAAAAATGGCATATATGGTCAAAATATACATAAAAAAGGCAAAACAAAAGCTAGAGCTTCAGTTAGCTTCAGACCCTAAAAATAACACAAAAAATGTGTTACAATTATATTGGTTCCCTAAAGGGCTGTAATCCTGGAATCAGTCCACTACACATAGATGACGGGGTTGTTAGTGAAGAAACCAGAATAGCCACAGAATTTAACAAATACTTTTTAAGTGTATTTAAACCTAACAAACCCTTTCCTCATATTAGTTATTCTAGTAGTAGTAGTGGTAATAAAATTTATTTATACAGGATATGAAGACAGCTTCAAATACCATTAGGGTTACAATAATCCTCTTTAGAAGGTGCAACTGTTTAGATGTCAGTACAAAGTTACAATGATAAAAACAGGCAATAAAAACTGCACATTTAACAATACAATGAAATACTGAATACAGAACAACAATTTTTTATCATGGCACTTAAACATCTACAAGTGATTCAGGTCATCTGGTACATACACAACGAAAACATATTTCTTGCTTCATAGCAGAATTAAATTTAGCTATAGTCAGGTCCTGAGTTTTCAATGGCAATGAAAGTTCATTCCAAGTAATAGCAGCTCCATACTGAAAAGTCAAAGTAACAAATCTATTTTTATATTTGGGGACTATCAAGTCTCTAGCTCCACTCTTATGTAGATTAAACTGATGAGTGGGGCTAATCAGTCTCTCTGCCAGGCCAATGGGATGTTTGGTCTTATAAATTTTATAGACAAGATTTGTCCAGATTCACTGCCTCCTAATCTCTAGGGAGACCCAATTTAACTTAATATACATATAACAATGATGAATATCAATTTTACATCTTAATACAAACCTTGCTAACCTATTGTAACATATATCAAGCTTATGTAACAATGTTTTATTAGCACTTGAATATACATGACTTCCATAATCAATTAATGGAATTATTAACTGATTTGCTATAACCTGTCTGACCTTAATGCTCAGGCAGTTTACTATTCTTTTAAGTGCACCTACCCTGGAATTAACTTTTTTTATTACCATGTTTAGATGTTGTTCAAAAGATAATTTATGGTCTACAAGCACACTTAGGTACTTATAAGCCAAAACCTGTGACAGACAGTTTCCATTTACAGTTTTTATAAAGAGTTTATCATTTTTTAAACCATTCTTAGTTGTGTTTAAACCAGTTAACATAGTTTGGGTCTTCTTTGTGTTTAGGACAAGACCTGAGGAGGCAAACCAAGCCTGCAGTACATTAAAATCTGTCTGCAGGTTGGCTTCCACCTCCCGCAGATCTACTTCATCAGAGACCAAAACAGTATAGTAGGCATATAGCCTAATATGGGTAGATTTTATGTGGCAAGGAAGATTGTTTATATAAATGATAAATAGCAGGGGTCCTAGTATGGACCCCTGTGGAACACCATGAGTCACTGGAAGAAACTTTGAACCAGTTTCCTCCACTATCACTATTTGAAATCGATCCTCCAAATAAGATCAGAACCAATTTAATGGTTCAGCTGCTATACCTATCTGTTTCAACCTCTGTAAAAGTAACCAGTAGTCAACCAAATCAAATGCCTCGGATAGGTCGACGAACACCACACCCATGGACCTTGACTCACCAAGTGTAGTTGCCACTAAGTCAATGAAGTACATGAGTGCAGTGGTCATCGACCTACCCCTTCTAAAGCCAGACTGAGAATTATTTAACTTTTTATATTTTTCTAGATAATCTATAAGTTGAGTATGAATCAACCTTTCCAACAACTTAGATAAGACAGATAATAGGACAATTGGTCTATAGTTTGTAGGCCTAAAGTCTAAGCTCCCCATATAAATTGGCATTATTTTAGCCTGTTTCCAAGATCTAGGAAAGTTTCCTTCAATCAAACTCTTATTAAAGAGATCAGTTAAGGGTTGGGCCACCTCATGTGTGGAATCTTTCAAAAATCTAATTTCTATAGCATCTAATCTTTTAGACTTATTTTTTTGTAGTTTATTTATTTCTTTTATTACTTCCTTCCTTCCTTGTTAGTTGTTTAAACTTAAATGTTGGGACTGTCTTTTTATCTGTTTGATTATCATTTATCAGTTATTCTAGGTCTGATCAATTTAGTGAAGCTACCATGAGTGAGGTCAGGGAAGTACTTCATGGTTTAAAACCCACTGGTTCCCCTGGCTCTGACAGAATCCATCCTAACTTTCTCAAGGAACTTGCGAATGAATTATCAGGTCCACTAACTATAGTATTCAATGCCTCCCTGAATGAGGCTCCCTACCATTCCTGAGTGGAATGAGGCTATTGTTATCCCTATTTATAAGGCAAGTAATAGAAAAAATGTGGCTAATTATAGACTCATTAGCCTGACTTCGGTTGTGGGTAAACTATTAGAAAAATTGATAACTCTTAACCCTTAGGCTTCCAACAGATTTATAACTTATAGGAATCCTGGACTGATATATCAGTCCATGGCACAGCAAGAGTTAACAACCAAATTAATATAACCCAACATGGTTTCTATCCGGGAAAATCCTGCCTAACCAACTTACTCAATTTCTTTGAGTCTGTATGTGCTGCCCTATACAAAGGCCTTCCTGTTGATGTAATATTTTTGGATTTCTCAAAAGCCTTGGACACAGTCTCCTATAAAATACTACTTGAGCATGACTAAGTTTAAATTTCCACCATATGTTATAAAATGGGTTACATCTTGGTTAACCAATAGAAGGCAAAGAGTTGAAATAAGGGGACATACTTCTGTGTGCGAATTACTAGTGGAATACCACAAGGCTCTGTTCTGGGGCCTACTCTTTTTAATGTTAGGATATATTCAATGCAAACCCCCAGCAGTGTCTGGATGGCTAAACATGCAGATGACTGTAAACTAGGCTGTATTGTGAACAACACCCAAGCAGCAATAGACCTCCAGGTGATCCTTAACAGTATGGAGACCTGGGTTCATGAGAATAAAATTAACTTTAATGCAGATAAATGCAAGATCATGCATCTTGGCCACAGCAATCCTAAGAACTCATACAGACTTAATAATGTTATGCTCCAGGTGACAATTGATGAAAGGGACTTGGGTGTGACCGTCAACAACAAATTAACCTTTGATACCCATATCAGGTCTATGGTTAAGAAATGCCATCATGTTATTGGGTGTATTCTTAAAAACATAAAAAGCAGAGAACTGAAAGTACTAATCCCTCTTTACACTAGCCTAGTTTGACCTCACCTTAACTATTGTACCCCCTTTTGTGCACCCTTCTCTATGGGTGGGGAAAAAACTGGTTGAAGGCATACAGAGAAGGATTACTAAGAACATAAGGAACATGCAAACCCTTCACTATGGGGAAAGGTTAAAACAACTTGGCCTATACTTGATGCAATATAGACACTTAAGAGGAGACTTATGCTTTACATTAAATGCAATGCATAATGTGTTCCTTAGAGAAACAGTAGGGTTAATGAAACAAACAGGTCTAACCAACACCAGAACTCATAATCAGAAATTAAGAGGAGAAGTCAATAGAACCAAAAAAAGAAATGACTGGTACACCCAAAGGATTGTTTCACCATGGAATGCATTGCCTTTATCTGTGGTTAATAGTGAAAATGTGTCCATATTCAAAAATAGATCAGATCGATTTATGGGTAATAAAAACACATCTTATCTTGGTTAGGCAATCCATTCCCACCTGACCAAGTGGTGAGTTTCAAAAGGCCCTTGGTCTCCTAACTCATATTTAACCTATGAATCTATGAATACTACTTGTAGAAATGCAGCACTGCAAAGGGGGCAGCGATGGCCCCTCATATGCCAATCTCTTCCTAGGGCTCTGGGAAGAACAGTGCATCTTTAATCCAAAAATGAATCCATAATTGAAGAGGGCAGTTAAGTGGCAGAGGTATATAGATGACACATTGTATGTTTGGCAGGGGACCCACACTGAAGTGCAGGAATTCATACTGTGGATGAATAAAAATATCAACCTGTGCTTTACATGTGATATTCAGTCAAAAACACTGAATTTTCTGGACATCACCCTCAGTAGTACTGTCTTTGATTGTGTTAACAGTACAGCTTACAGAAAATGGACCTCCACGAACAATTTATAACATGTGGAAAGTGCACATCTGAAAAAACTCAAAGAGTCTTTTACTTATTGACAATTTCTGCATCTTAAATGCAGTTGTAGACTGGAGGCCAATTTTCTTGTTCAAGCAGGAAATCTTACCAAAAGGTTTCTAGCAAGAGGCTATTCAGAAGAAGTACTACAGAATTGTTTTGAAAGAGCAAATACAGTAGAGAGGGAATATTTGCTGACTCCTAAAGTGAAAGACAAGCAAGATTTTGCTACTTACTGAATTCAATAACATTGCCGGTAGAATTGGCAGTGTTCTGCACAAATACTGGCCTATATTAGAATGTGACACAACACTAGATGCAAACAGAGAACACAAACTCCATGTAAGTTTCAAGATAGGGCAGAATCTAAAGGACAAATTGGTCTCCAGTGAACTTAAGACCATTAGCACTACAACTAATACCTGGTTACCTGTTAGACCACTTGTTAACTTTAAGTGTGGTAATCACAATACCTGCCAATTTTGTGTCTAGGGAAACACATTTTTGATACATCATGTTGATTAAACTGTACACATTAAACAACATATTTATGTGTTACCACACATGTGATATATGCATCATGGTGTCCATGCAGTAAAGTTTATGTTGGTATGACTACAAGGCAACTTAAATTAAGGATACAAGAACAAGTCCGTGATATAAGAAAGGGAGACATTTCAAATCCAGTAGCAGAACATTTCCTGAAAGACCACATTATGTGTCCATCTGCACTTGCCTTTATGGGTTTAGAGCAGGTGTTAGTTGACAAACGAGGGGATATATAGCTAAAACCTCAACAAAGGTAAACTTTCTGGATTTTTATTTTAAAAAGCATGAATCCAATTGGAATTAATCAGGAGATAGATCTCAGACCTTATCTATAAAATGAATCTCCCAGCTAATATATTAACTACTTTTGTTATGCTTTTCATTTAATATTTCACAATTGCAGGACTGGTGAGTGCAGAACTGTTTGCTTTCCACTAGGCTGTGACTATGACTACAGATAGCTTCCTTGTTCTTCCATGTGTTCCCTTTTTCCTGTGTTACTTTCCTCCCCGACTTAACTGCAAGTACTTCCTCTTATTATAGATCCATTTTATTCCTTAAAGTAAAAATACCCTTGCCACTGCCAGTACTCTTCCCTTCTACTTGCCCGCAGTTCTTAAATAACTTTCTTTACAAGGCATGACATCATGCTTGATTTGAACTCAATGTAAAATTAAAAATCCACCAAACCCCACATTTTCATCTTTTATTCCTGCTTTCTCCTTTTTTGAATTTTTGAATTTTTGTAAATTCTTAGTGGTGCCATTCCTAACTCCAGTTCTAGTCTGTATTAATGACACTTGAGACTTATTAGTTCAATAAGAAGCTCTAAATATACTTAATACAATGAGCTGTCACTGAGTCTCAATACTGCTGGTTCTTTTATTTGGATTTGATTTTAGAAAATATGTACATTTAAATACAAATAGTCTTTTTGAATATTAACTAGATTATTTCTTTGTTACTGTATACAGGTAGTTGATTTTCTAATGTGTCTACAGTGATAAATATATGAGATTTATTACTGTGCCTGAAACATGTATGTAATATGTGCAGGTCTCTTGTAGTAACATCACATAACATTATATGGTAACTGTGACTTTAAGTAAATAATTCATTGCTTGTGTTGTCATGACTGAGACCTCTATTTAAACTGTGTCTCATTATACTCCGGAGCCTGCCCCCTGAGGAAGATCTAACTGAAGCATAGGGACATCTGGTAGAAGTTTGCCTGTAGTTACATCTTTGATTCTCCACAATAAATTACTTACTTTTGCATCAACTTGGTGAGGAGTGCCTGTTTTGGAGTACTGACTTAACTGACTAGTTTTGCTGGACTTTGGCTTGCTGCCTAGTCAGCACCTCACCTACCACTGAGGAACGCGAGCTTGCTTTTGGTGTCAGTGTATGTAGGAGGAGATACACCTGCTTATGAATCAATTTGATACTCATCTGTCTTTTTAAACAGGGAATAGTACATGAACAGTGCTCCAATATAAATCATGTATTGGCATTGTTAGAACACCCATACTTCAGTTTTGATATCATTATATTCATTATGTAAAAACAGTTATTTCTATTTATTAAAAAAGGGCAGATCACATGACCTAGGGTGGGTATAGAAACCTCCATTTGTACCTTCAAAGTTAGATCTGCAGTCAGATGGACTCTGACTTACATAGATACATAGACAGTGTCGGCAGATAAGGGCCTATGGCCCACCCAGTCTGCCCATTTGAGCTTGTAAGTTCAGTTTGTTTTCCTAGAAGTCTATTTCCCCTTACCCCTGACCTCTAGAATTCCTTTATGTCTATCCCATGCATTCTTAAATCCCGTGATTGTTTCAGCCCCCACCACTTCCTCTGGCAGGGTGTTCCACTTGTCCACCACCCGTTCTGTGAAGAAATTCTTTCTCATGTTTCCTCTGAATCATCCTCCCTCCAACTTCATGCCATGCCCTCTAGTCCTGAAACATCTTTTTCGCTTAAAAATAGTGTTTTCCTGCACCCTGTTCCTCCCTGTAAGATACTTGTATGTCTCTATTATATCCCCTCTCTCCTTCCTCTCCTCCAGGGAGTACATGTTCAGTTCCTTCAACCTGTCTTCATAGGACTTGTGATGCAATCCATGCACCATCTTTGTTGCCCTCCTCTGAACCTTCTCTACCCTGTCTATGTACTTACGTAGGTATGGTCTCCAGAACTGTACACTGTACTCCAGGTGGGGCCTCACTAGTGTCTTGTATAGCGGAATTATGACCTCCCTTTTCCTGCTGGTGATGCCCCTGCCTATACACCCCAGACTTGAAAGGAAGTAAGACATGCATAGCTTTCATGTCCCAATTTGGAATGGTGGACAAAGTCCATGTTTTGATTTGAAGGAGAAGAGATCCTAATCATTTTAACTTACTGTAATATTGTTGTTTTATTTATTTTTAAGTCTATTAATTTCTAAATAAAATCATGCAGACTGTGTGCTGTACCTGAAAATTTGGTGTTCAGCCTATCTGTTCTCCCACAGCATTCAATGAAGTCCAAAATTTGACATATGCTCTCCTGCTAGCAGAGTTGCAAGAGTGTAAAGCGTTGGGACAGCATCTTATTCAGTTTTTGAGATACAGAATGCAAAAAAAATGCAATCAAATGGTCTTTGGTTTCCGTATAACTAACTTTTTTTTTGCTCACACGAACAACTTAGTCAGTGTGGAGTTTTATTAATGAAACTTTCAGGATATAAGCAGCCTGTACTGAAGTAGTGACTTTTGAAGGTTTGATGAAAAAATATTATATTGTTCCAGAATTATAAGGATTTTTTGGTATAACTGTTAATCCTGAACGTAAACAAACACCAATCGTGAGTGTTTATTTTCATGATTTACATTTCATGAGAAAGGATTTACTTGTTGTGAGAAGAAAAAGATCATGATGACTGCCACCTTATTTTTTTTTAACTCAAATACATTGAAAATACATTGTCCCGGATTCCCCCCTCTTCCCTCACAAAAACACAGAGACCATTGCTTGTTGTTGTGCTCAGATTGGCAATTAATTTATTAAAATCCATCAATCATAATTCTTTTCCATCTCTTATTTTCATATATCCAATGATTTCCATTATTCCATAAATATATCACTTTCTGATTCTCCATCCCCCCAGGCAAAAACCTGGGTGCCTTCTTCTTCTCCTTTTCTTGCTAGGTAACGATGAGAACCAAGACCGCTTTCTCCTTCATCTTCTTCTTCCTCTCGTGTTACTCCTTTTAACTTCCTCCCTTTTCGTCCCCCCCCCTTTTTCTCCCCTTTGGCAGTCCGTACCCATCTCTTCACCTGCCATTCACCTTTGGCAGTCCTTACCCATTTTTCACCTGCCATCCACCTTTGGCAGTCCATCATCCTCTTAGTCCCTGCCATCCACCTTTGGCAGTCCATGACCTCTTTATGTCTTGCCATCCACCTTTGGCAGTCCATACCATATTATCTTCCTCTGCCATTCACCATTGGCAGTCCAATGCCCTGGTAGGCACGTCTGTCCTCCACCATGACAGACCCTCCTACAGCCCCCCATTGGCTGTACTCCTTGTCTTCCTATTCTTTCTAGGGTGGGTGGGAGGATCAAAGACTCCAGCAAAGTGGCTGAGGCTCCCTTGTGCTATCCTTTATATACCCCCTTTTCCCCTCCCCTTCCTGTTACCTGGCCATTGTTCTGGCTCCTGGCTCCTCCCCTTCCATATCCCCTCCCCTTCTGAGCACAACTATCCCAACAGGAGGGAAGGGATGCAGCTGGACAACATGATCTGCCCCTTAAAGGGCAAACTCCATTGTTCCGGATTCCCCCCTCTTCCCTCAGAAAAACACAGAGACCATTGCTTGTTGTTGTGCTCAGATTGGCAATTAATTTATTAAAATCCATCAATCATAATTGTTTTCCATCTCTTATTTTCATATATCCAATGATTTCTATTATTCCATACATATATCACTTTCTGATTCTCCATCCCCCCAGGCAAAAACCTGGGTGCCTTCTTCTTCTCCCTTTCTTGCTAGGTAACGGTGAGAACCGAGACCGCTTTCTCCTTCATCTTCTTCTTCCTCTCATGTTACTCCTTTTATCTTCCCCCCTTTTTGTCCTCCCCCCTTTTTCCCCACTAGCCAGTCTCCAACTTGCGTTGGATGACTGGCTTCCCCCCCAACCTAGGGTGCCCTCGCCTCTTGCTACCTCAATCCTGCTCCCCATTTTTTTTATCTGTTTTTCTGTCTCCTCCATTCTTCTATAAAATCCATTGTTTCTGTATTAAACATATCTACTGCTATATCTGACAGGTGTACGCCGTCTGGTCTGTAAAATTCGTCCACCCATTCTTCGACCCCTCGTAGTATCACCCGTCCTCCCATCCACTTTATCAGTGTCCCCACTCTCCTATTCATCTTCCTCCTGGCTCTCTCCACTGCCCTGTGGCTGTGTTCCTGTCTCCACACCCTCTGAGGTATTATGTCCGACCATGCAAGGCACACCTGCGGCCACCAGTGTCTTAATACCTTTAAGTCCCTCTTGATCTACCAATATGTGTGTGCCCATGGCCTGCTTGCCAGATCGTTGCCCCCTAGGTGTATAATGATTAGGTCTGGACTGGGCCGATGTCTATTGAGCTCTTTCAAAGCAGGGAGCAGCTGTGCCCATCTCATCCCCCGCACGCCGTGCCATACCAGCATACACTGCCTGGCATCCTGGTATAGCTGTTTTCCCCCAGCTTTCGTCTCCGCTCTCTTACCAGCCCAGTAAATATAGGAATGGCTGCGGATCCAGACTTCTGTGCTCCTCCATCTACCTATGGGATGCACCAACACAAGGTTATTTAATTAACATGCATTCTCCCATGACCTCTCTGTCTTACTTCAACGTTTATAAACCTACGTACTATATTACCTCCCTTCCCTCTCCCCCCTTTTTTTTTTTTTTTTTTGTTACGTCAGAGCTCTGATGTTTCTTTTGTAACTGGCAGACCGCCAGCAACCTTTCACCAAAATGTCCTCCACAGACTCCCCTTTGGCCGCCCACTGTGAAGCTGCCCCAATCCGCAGAGAATGGGATGAGTAATTAGTTGGGTTCTCCCCCAGAAATGCCATTGCCTTTCTTAACACGGCCGTGACCTGGTAACTAGTGACCCTTCTTCCATCCACATGTGTAAAAAGCTTCTCAGTCCTGATTACCTGCCCTGGAGCAAAAACCCACAGGGCTTGTACTGGGCATATTGTGACCTCTGTTCACCCCCTTAGGGTTATTATGGAACCCTGCCCCCTTTGGTCAGTCTTAGATCATCTTAATCTGATCTGTATTTCCTTTGTCCCCCAACTCACATCCTCCCACTCCATACCACCTTCCATGTCATTTTCCTGGCCTACTACTTCGCTCTTCCCTCAGACCTCCTGCAAACATCGTCACATAAATTGCATGAAATAGCTGAGCCTCGCCTTTCGAAGTACATATTGCCGGGAGCGCCTCCCCTACCTTCATTAGCCACTGCTCCCCTATCGGCCTCCAGATGTCCCTGGCCCCTCCTCTTAACCTACCCCAGCCCTGCATCATCCTTCTGATGAACATCGTCCTTGTCGGGTCCTGCCATCCTTTCAGGCTGCAGATCACACTGATCCCTGCCAGATAAACCCCCATCATGGCATGAGCCGTCCCTTTTTGCCATTGATCCACTAGGAACATTCCCACCTGTTCCTCAGATAATGGCCCAGTTACCTCCATCTGGTGCTCTGGCCTGAATGCTTGAAAAACACGCCAGGCCCCATCGTACGCCCTCAGAGTCTGGGGTGCCCATGAGCTACGAAACAACAGCTCTGCTTCATCCTGCCAATGCCCCAGATGTCCGCTGGTATGGGCGTTTTTTGTTCCTCTGCTGCTGGTGCCAGCTTCCGGAAACGATCCAGCTGCAGATGGGAAAGGCTGCCAGCCAGGGTATTGCATACCCCTTCGATATGTTTTGCTCTAAAAGACATGTTCAGCTGCAGAGCCCTTAAAACTAGCGGTCATACTACCTGCATGTCTGTGTCGGATCTGGCCCCTCTATGGTTGAGTACGTCCACCAAAGCTCTGTTGTCACACCAGAATGTCACCTTCTGATCCTGCAATTCCTCCCCCCACACCAAAGTACATGCCCATATGGGCATGATCTCCAGGAGTGTTATATCCTTCACTTTTCCCTCTCTCACCCAGTCTGCAGGCCATGGTTCCGTGAACCACCTGCCCCTCAGATAACCTCCCATGCCAAGACCTCCCACTCCGTATCTGTGTATAATTCCAAGTCTGTGTTACAACCCTCCTCCTGCCAGAATGAAGTCCCATTATAGTCTTCAAAATTCTTCCCACACGCTAAAATCTTCCCTGATACTGCACGAGTTAATCCAGTGATGTGGATTTTGTGACCTCGCCGTCCTTGGCCAATCTTCTTGTAAATGCCCTCCCTGGTCCCACTGCCCTGCATGCAAAATTCAGATGCCCCAATACTTGCTGAACTACTTTCAATTGGACCCTCTTTTTGCTGGCATGTATACTAATTAGTTCCTTCAAACTCCTTACTTTCTTGTCTGGCAACCTAAAAACCTTGTTTACTGCGTCAATCTCTATCCCAAGGAATTCTATCGCCCTGATGGCCCCTTCTGTCTTACCCAGTGTCAGTGGGACCCCCAACTCCTGGCACACTTGCTGAAACCTAACCAACATTCTCCGTGTCTCTTCCTCACCCTTACCTATGAGGAGAAAATCATCCAGGTAGTGGATAACTGACGTGTAACCCATTTCCTCTTGGAATATCCACTGTAGGCATGTGCTGAAAGCTTCAAATGTCGCACATGCTGTGGAGCACCCCATAGGCATTGCTTTGTCAAAGTAATATCTCCCCTCATTTTTAAAACCCAAATGGTCCCAGTCTTCCCTCCTTACTGGAAGCAGCCTGAAAGCAGACTCTATGTCTATTTTTGCCATCCATACATCCTCTGTGGCCCGGATTATCCGGATTATGTCCTCGAGCGTTGCGTAGGTCACCCTGCTATGCTCCTCCCCAATATAGTTATTCACCGAGTCACCTTCTGGGTAAGACAAATGGTGTATTACCCGATATTCACCTTCCTGTTTTTTAGGCACCAAACCCAAAGGTGATATCAGCATGTTCTCTAATGGGGGTCATCAAACGGACCCTCCACCCTACCAGCTGCCCTCTCCTTCTCAATCTTATTCCTTAACATGTCCTCCTTTCCTTTTACCGACCCTAAATTGCTCGCCTTCCTCGCCTGCCTGGGACCTGTAGATCTATGAAAACCCTGTGTCAAACCCCAAAACCATATCCTGCATCCTCGTATCTGGGTATCTCGCCAGGCGAGACGTCAAGACTCATATGTTGATGGGTGTTCTGGCCATCCCAAATCGGGCCCTGTCACCCACCTGTACCCCCATCCTGCCTGCCCTGTTCCTGCTGCCTCAGTGCTTTTGACCTCCTCTACCCCGTTACCTCTGCCCCTCCCTCCATTACTCCATGACTGTCCTCTGAAAACCTGGTTATCCCGAAAAAACTGCTGGCTCGACCCTTGTCCCCTGTACCCTTGGGTACCTTGTTCACCTGTAGTTCTGCATTTGCTGGCCGAGTGCCCACCCCCACATTTTGCGCAGGCATGACAAAAACGACACTGGGGCAATGAGCAGAATGCCCTATTATATGCCCAACAGCATCTCGTAGGTATGGCCCCTTTCTTACCCCACCCTCCATCGGGTGTGGACTGATCCGTTACATAATCCGTCCATAAGTCTATTTGCTTGGTGTCCCACCTTACATCCCCAAACGTTGCCATGCGCTGCCGAAAATATTTGTCGTAATACAACCACCCCATTCCGCCTTTTGCCTTCGCTCTCCATATTATCAATGAATAAGTGATGAGCAGGATACCTAACTCTGGTCTTCTTTCCAGCATTATGGCTGAAAAGATTGCAAAACCTAAGAACCACCTGTCCCAAGTCTTCCCTTTTGTGAATTTATCTTCCTCTTTTTTCCCGAGCAATACTATGGCTGCTACCATTTCGCTTTTCCCTATACTCTCCGCCTCTTCATATTTTGCCACTGCTTCCCGGCTCACCAGGGCAAATATATCCACATATACCCCTTTCCATATTTCCTCCTTTGTGGCAGCGGGCACATACTCACCTATCCTCATCCCCGGTGCACCCACCTCCCTTGTCCCCAGACCTTCTCTATCTTCCCCTTTTCCTGTGTCTCTTGACTCCCCTTTTCCTGCTTTAAGTTCCACCAGGGCCAACTCCATCTGCCCCACCCCATTTGTTCCTAGTGCCACCACTATTTGCCCTATATATTCCTTTATGCTATCCCCCACCATATTGGGTGCATTACATGTGCCCTTTTCTTGTCCAAGGTGTCTGCAGGCCTCCCTGGGTTCACTTGTTTCTTCCTGTGGGTGAGGTGGAAGCGGGAGATGGTCTGCCGGGAGGTGTAGGTCGGACCCACTGCTCTGAGCCTCCGACCTCAGTTCTCCCGGGGGGTGTCCCCTTTGATCAGGGTGGGTGCCGTTGTGTCACCTGGCTGCATAGGAGTGAGCTCGGTAGCCCTGGCAGGCCCTGCTGCCCTCAGCGCTACCCCAGAGGGGCTGCCTCCTCCCCCAGGCGCCCTCTTCCCTTTGCCACCTTTTTCCCCTTCCGCTTTCCTCTTCCCCCCGGGCTTCCCCGGGTCCTCCCCTTCCACCAGCTCCTACATTTTGTTTGCCTTTTCAGCCAGCTCGATTATCACCTTGTAAGCCTCTTCCTTCGATGGCTTGCTGTTCCAGAGTGCCATGTCCATTCCTCGCTGATGCCCTGTGAAGACAACTACAGAATATGAAAACCAGTTACCATCTTAGTCAATTATCCTAAAACCTTTTGCCAATTGTTTTTTTTTTTTTTTTTATATATACGGGCCGAAAGCATCCCTTCGGCTCGACTCTCCCCATGCCGCATGGCACGCCTCAGGCAAAAAAAACCCTTAGGTTTATCACTCTCCTTGCATGTAGCGTGTCTGCTCACCACCTGCTGCACCACCCTGTTTTACGTTTTTTTTTTTTTTGGCGGCCCCCCGCCGGCATGCTGCCGCCCTCTGTTGCTCACTACCGTGGGGTTCATGCCTAGCCCTCACTTCCAAGAATTTGCCACCAAGCAATGCTTCCGCTGGGCCCAGCACTCTGGTTGTCCCAAACGGCCTTCTACCCCTGCTAAACAGCTGCACCATTAGGCCCCAAGACAGCCCCCACTGCAGGGCAGTAATAATGCTACAAAATTATCTTATGTTGTAACCACTACATATATATATTTTTTTTTTTTTTGTTTGCCCCAGCCATTTATCTGGCCCGCTATACTGCCCGGCCACACTCGGGCCTCCACACCTACCCTCTGACTTCAAATACCTTATCCCTTGAGGCACATGGCCCCTTCAATCGAAAGCGCCCATAAAACGCCAGTGGCTAGCTCTCCCCCACACGGTGTGCTCCACCTGACCATGTGGCCAGAATCCAGCCTTCCTTCCTGCTCCCAGGCCTCACCTTCTCCCAGGCCTCTTCCTTTGCGGGAAACAGGCCCCTCCCCATGCCTGACACAAAAAATGTGCCTAAATCCTTTGGCCTTGTCTCTATTTATTATTATTTATTATTTTATTATTACATTATTATATATATATTTTTTATTTGTCTTACCCCCGGGTCTCCTCTTTTAGGGTCAGCCCTGTCCGCCTGCCAAACTCACCGTGCGCTGGGTTGAAAAACTGGTTTGAGCCCACGACCTTTAATATCCCAGCACCCTACCTTATCTGCTGCCCCCCAGAAACCTACAACCTCAGACCAGGACAGCAACGCTCCTCTCATCTCCCACGCGGCGTGCGACATCATGCCGCATGGTCCTGAGGCACCCTCCTGCCTCTTTTACTTAGCAGCTCCTTTCAGGCCTGCCTGCCCCCCATGCTCTCTGGTGTCTTTAGCGACAGTGTTCATTTTCTTTCTCTTTTTTAGGCACGCTATTTGGCCACACCAACTTCTGAAACCAACAAAAACGTAACAATTCTGGAACCCCGGTGGTCGCATCGATTTTTCAGCCCCTTGGCCACACTAAAAGCCAGACCCTAACCACCACCAGGCTTGTCCCCCATCTCCCACGGGGCGTGTGATGTCACGCCCGGCGTGGTCGCGACTGCGCTTCCTTCCCTTGTTGATCAGGCGGGCCCTTTTCTAGGCCTGCGCCTTCGCAGCCTCCTAATCCTCCCTGCCTCCCTAAAGAACACAAATGCAGGCCATTGAAGGAACCCAACAGCTTTCACATTGCACCCGATGTGGCCCCCACCTTCCCCGCCTGTACCACGCGGTCGGGTCTTTGCTCTCCTCTCCCGACTCACATCAGACCAAACCAGCACTACTAGCAGTCCCTGTAGGCCTAAATCACCCAAATGCTGCAAACCACTGCTCCCCACTACAACGTACTCAGTTTTTCTTCCTTGTGCACAAAACTTGCAACAAGAAACACTCGCTTGGACTAAGCCATCGCCGATTTAAAACGGCGCCTGCAATCAGTAAGCTTTAAAGCTTTTCCAGCCAGTCATACCTCTCTATCCTTTAACCCAGCAAGGCGTTCTCAACAAACAACTTCCTGAGACAACTCCACACACTGCTGCCAGTAAAACGCTTCCCCACTCTTTCAGTGAAAAACAACGTCATTGCTCTTGATCATTCTCTACTACTATATTCTCTTTTTTTTAAACTTGTAACCTCACACATTGTAGCTTGAACTTCTTACCACCTGTCTGTCCTGAACAAACCTTCCCAGCTAATATGCCAATCTGAAGTGCTGCAGTTTCTTGCAAATCAAAAACTCCAGCAAAAGTGGCTGAGGCTCCCTTGTGCTGTCCTTAATGTACCCCCTTTTTCCCTCCCCTTCCTGTTACCTGGCCATTGTTCTGGCTCCTGACTCCTCCCCTTCCCTATCTCCTCCCCTTCTGAGCACAACTATCCCAACAGGAGGGAAGGGGTGCACCTGGACAACATGGTCTGCCCCTTAAAGGGCAAACTCCATTAACATTATATATTTTTAAGAAAACAACACCTGAACCTAGGCAGACAGGACTGTTTAGCTAGGTTCTGGTATTTGTTTTTTTAAAAACTACTCTGGGAATAATGTTTCTGGCACCCCAAAAGCCTGGGTGCCCAGCTTAGCATGAGGAGCCATTCACCCACATTCTCAGTATGGGGACTTTCTTGAAATGTGAATCCACAGCTGGAGTCATACTGCTGGCTTCAGTCACAACAGTGAGCCAGAAATCCCCTGCTATCTCTGTTTCTCGCTCTTTCTCTCTCTATATATATATATATATATGTGTGTGTGTGTCCATCTGTCTATCAACTGTCTGTCTATCTGTCTGTCTGTCTGTCTGTCTATCTATCTATCTATCTATCTATCTATCTATCTATCTATCTATCTATCTGTCAATCTGTCAACAGTGTCAGAAAGTCCCCTGAAATAAAACCATCCCTCATTGATTTTTCTTTTAAACCTGTAAAAAAGAAAATGATCCTTTGCCAATCTGACTCCACACACCATCCATCTACCCCACTTTGACCTCACACTGAGCTCCCACCACCCCACACCCCAAACACACACCCTCAGTCACCTGAACATGCCCCACAGCATAGATTCAATCTCCACTCAAAGACATGAATTCCTTTAGTGACAGGAGCCTTTCACATACATTCTTAGTATGAGAACAGTGGGACTATCTTGAAATGTGAAGCTGCAGCTGGAGTCCTGTTGCCAACTTCAATTACAGCCGTGAGCCAGCAATCCTCTGTTCTCTCTCTCTCTCTTCCTCTCTTTCTCATTATATCTGACTGTCAGACTGTCTAGATCTCTCTCTCTCTCTCAGTATTTGTCTGCTTACCTATCTATCTATCTATCTATCTATCTATCTATCTATCTATCTATCTATCTCTCACAGTAAGTGCTGGACAAGTGTCCCCATCCCTGGCACAACTTCTTTCCCCTTCCTCTCCTCCAGGTTACCCCCCCCACCATGTTTGATTTTAAGTTTCATAAGCAGACCAGGTTGCCAACCCCTGGTACCACCTCTCTTCATCCCCCTCCACTCCAGGTCACCCACCTCCCTCCCTTCCTGTTATATACAGTGGCATCCCCTAGGATGAAATTCACTGTTAACACACTCTGCAGTATACTGTGGCAGGCCTACTGAATAAAGCAATGTAATTTAAATTGCAATTAATCCCCTTTGTCATGCAGGAAACTGTGGCATTCATTTCATCCTGGCAGTGTCAAATTTTCCTGAATGACAAAGGGGACTAATTACAATTGAAATGACATTGTTTTATTCAGTAGGTCTTCTGCAACATTCTGCAGAGTGCTGCAAAATGCTGCAGAATTGAGTTTCATCCTGGGGGTGACACTGTACATGGCAGCACTGGGTGCTCACTCTTGGTGCTGTCGAGCAGTAGTATGACATTGTGGTGCCCAGTCCTCAGTGTCAGAAAATCTACTGAAACAAAAAAAAACGGACCCTCATTGATCCTTTTTAAAACCTGTAAAAAAAGTTCCTTCACCAATCTGACCCCCCAAGCACACCCTACCCACCCCACAGTGACCTCCCACTCAGCACCCACCACCTCACCCCCTCCAATGCACGTTCACTTACCTGAACATGTCCTACAACATAGATCCACTCTCCAGTAAAAGACATGTCCAACTACTGGAACTGACAACTGTGATGTGAGAAAATAAGTTTGGTTAATGTATTTCAATGGGGTTAGGACTTTTATTCATAACTTAGTCACTGTTTAAAACTTTTTATATCACATTTTCAACATGGCTTTTTTGGGAACAGCTCATGACCAGAGACAGTGGAATTACTCGAATATGGTTTTGAAAGGTGATATCTTGGTCACTTTACAAAATTTCCTCTTGGGCGGGATTTGGAAATTTTCATCATCTTTGTTCATGTGGCAGGGTCACAAGAAGGCTATGTTGAATATGTGTGGTCAAAATAATAAAAATCAGCAAAGTTATGAACATACACTGACATTTTTCTATGCTCATTCATAATGTTGGTAGCTTTCAATATTTTGATCCCAAATTTTAAACATAGCCATTTATTCATATTTCCCTCATGAATGTGACAGCTGTCATAGAAACATAGACATTTTCAGCAGACAAGGACCGCCAGACCCATCCAGTCTGCCTGTAGGCCCTATATATTGTATGTGGCCACTGACCCTATGTGATCAATGACTTTTCAATCACTCCCTCCCCTCTCAAGGTTCACTTGTGCCTCTCCCAGGCATGCTTAAACCCCTCAACTGTGCTTTCCCCCACTACCTCCAGTGGTAGACTAGTCCATGTGTCAACAACCCTTGCTGTGCAGAAACACTTCCTCACCTTATCTCTTAATCTACCACCTCCAATTTCATATCATGCCCCCTTGTTCTAGTACTTTTTCTACATTGGAAAAGGTCCCCCACCTGCACCTTGTTTATGACTGTAAGGTATTTGAAAGTTTCAATCATGTTCCCGCTCTCTTGTCTCCTCCAGTGAGTACATATTGAATTCCCTTTGCCTCTCCTCATATGTTTTGTGGTGCAAGCCTTGCCCCATCTTTGTAGCCCTTCTCTGGATAGTCAACACCTCATTTATGTCCTTGCATAGGTGTGGCCTCCAGAACTGTGCACAGTACTTCAGGTGAGGCCTTACCAATGTTTTATACAATGGCATCACTGCCTCCCACCTCCTGCAAGTGATACCCCTACCTATGCACCCCAGCATGCCACTGGCCCTCCTTGCCACCTTTGTGTACTGCTTTGATACCTTAAGGTCATCAGAGATAATAACCCCTGGGTCCCTTTCCTCCTTGATGACAGTCAGCTCCTCACCCCCTGCCCCAACCTGTAGTTCTCCCCAGGATTCCCTGTACCCCTGTCATTTTTCAAATCCTATCCAAAATATGTTTTCACACCTGTGACATGGAATGATGTTTCCAAGTGGATTTGAACATTTTCACCACCCAGGTTCATGAGGTTGGGTCATAAGAATACTTTGCTGAAAATGTCATGTACAAATATGGTAACATGACCAAGTTATGAATGAACACAGTATATGTCAATGTTCACTCATAACTTTGCTAATTTTCTATATTTTGACTCCAGATATTAACATGGCCATTTTTTAAACATCACCTCATAAACATGATAGATGTAATCTTTTTAAATCCTGCATGAAACAAATTTTAACACTTCTGATGCAAAATTATGTTTTGACCAATATACTTTAAATGCTGCATGTCATGTTTATAAGGGGAGCCATAAACAACTATTTTGAAAATGAGGGGTCAAAATTAACTGTTTGTGTGTTGCCAGTCTTGACCACAACAGGTAGTGCATTGTGATCCCATGATGGTGAGCTGCTTTCAGGAGCAAGCTAAGTGACCCAGCTGGATTTATTTATTTATTGATTTATTTAAAAGTTTTACCAGGAAAGGCATACTGAGCAGACTACCGCTCGATTCCAGATGCATCCTAGGGGTTGTTAGGGAACGGGATAAGTACATACAAGTAAAGAATACAGAGGTACAATTACAGAATTGCAGAATACCAAAATTTACATAGGTTATATACAAAAGGTACATAAGTTCTACAATATAATAATAGTAAGCTAGTAGTAGTATATACAGGAAGATAAACAGAGAGTACACAGCAAGCAGTAGGCATCAATTAGTAGAAGAGGTATTGGCAAACTAATTTGGACAGTTAAGCATTTGGGTGAACAACATAGTTTTGCACTGGCGAGTTGGCCCATACTTAGTGCAGATCAAGTTAATATGAGCAGCTTGTGGGGACTTGCCCTTTTAGTAGGGAGATTTGTTGCCGAGAGGAGGGGGAGAGCCGGATGTCCGCCGGCAGGGAGTTCCATAGTTTTGGTAGTCAGACTCTAAAAGCCGACTGTCCAACAGAGGTAGCCATGTACAGGATTTGTAGTAGCCAGGAGTCAAAATTTCTGAGTGAGTATGTAGATGGTGTTTGAGCAGTTAGGGTAGAGGCTAGGTAGGAGGGCAATAACTGGGCCCAGAATTTGGCTGTGAGTCTGTTGCAGTGGTACTGGTGCCTATTGACGAGGGAGGGTAGGTTAAGGTACCTGTAGAGGTCACAGTAGTGAGTGGAGGGTGGGCAGTCCAGTGCAAAGTAACAGAAGGAGTTAAAAAGAGAATCCAGTCTAGCCAGGGTGGATTTAGGGGCAGAACTGTAGATTACGTCCCCGTAGTTGAAATTAAGGACGATCATTTTCTGCAGTATCTCTTTGTGGGTTGCTTCGGTGTGAGTGGAAAAGTCTAGGTGTTGGTCCAGCCAGAACCCTAAGTATCTAAAAGTGGTGCAGACTTCTAGAGGGGTCCCATCTAGTGTTTTCAAAATGGGGAAGGCGGGGAGGCAGGAGAGTCTTTGTCTCATGCCGAAAGTCAGGGAGATTGTTTTCTTGGCATTTAGAATAAGTTGATTTCTGTGAAACCAGAGCTGGACTTCGGTGAAGTTTTGCTGGAGTTTGGATGCAACTTCCAGCGGGGAGTGGTCTGAGGCATACAGGACTGTATCGTTTGCGTACATGTGAATGGCAGCATGCAGGCAGGTTGATGGCAGGTCGTTGAGAAAAATGGAGAATAAAATAGAGCCGAGGACAGAGCCTTGGGGGATGTCAGTGGTGACAGGGAGGGGGTTTGAGGTGGAGGCACCAATTTTTACCGATTGGGACCTGCCAGCCAGGTATGGGTTGAACCAGTTTGTGGGCGCACTGGAGAGTCCTGCATTAGAGAGTTTCAACAGTAGAAGGGTTTGTAAGACTGTGTCGAAAGCCTTGGCTAGGTCAATGAAAATGGCAGATGTGATGTGACTTTTATCCATGCCTGTGAGGATGGAATCCATGAGTCTGAGAAAGAAAGTGACAGTGGAGTGGGATTTTCTAAAGCCAGACTGGTAAGGGGTAAAGAAGGAGGAGGAGTCGAGGAAGGAGGTGAGTTGCGAGAGGACGAGATGTTCCTGGATTTTGGCTAGAGTGGGTAGGAGGGAGATTGGGCGGTAGTTGCTGGGGGAGGATGGGTCACCACCTTTCAGGAGGGGGATAACTGTGGCATGCTTCCATTCTGAAGGTATAGAGGCAGAGGAGAAGGAGAAGTTGAAGAGGGATGCTAGAGGCATGGCGATAGCTGGGGCAGAAAGGTAGAGCATTTTGGCACCCATACCTGTAGGGCATTTACCCTTGGAGGGATTTAGGGCAAGCAGGGCTTTGAGTACTTCTCGTGGGGTAACCAGTGAGGAGGAGAAAGCCGGTAAGGGGTTTGCGTGGGTGGGGATGTGGATGTCGGTTTGTGTGTAGCAGGTGGGGGGTTAGAGTAGTTGGGGGACCCGCTGCTAGTGAACACTGTGTTGAAAGCCATGGCAGCTGCTAGCGGTTCTGCTATGATGGAGCCGCCTACATCTAGGGCTGGAGTGGGTGGCTGGGCGGGAGGGGAGAAAAGTGATTTTATCGACCTCCAGAACTTGGCCGAATGGTTTACATTTTTTTGGAGGGATGATGTGAAGTAGTGAGCTTTTGCCTGATGGAGAAGCCTGGTGCAGGCATTTCTAAGCGTTTGATAGTGTAGGTGTTCGGCATGCATCCCCGATGACTTATAGGCTTTCCACACCTGGTCTCTGACACGGAGGTGCTCAATAAGGTCAGCAGTGATCCACGACAGATGCGCTCCCCTTACTCGAGCCTTTTTGGGTGAGGCATAGCGGTCCCAGACGGCAAGAAATTTCAACTTAAAAAAGTCTAGGGCATGATCCATGGATGGGGCCCTGGGGATGTAGAACCAATCCAAGTTTGCTAAGTCTTTAAGGAGACCATCAAGGTTAAGGGATTTATATGACCTGATAAGGAGAGTTTTTGAAGGGGATGACTTAGCTTTGAATATTTTACGTATTACATATATCATATGGTGATTGCTCAGTGAGTCCGGTGGGAGGCCTGAGGCTATAATCCTGTATGGGTGAGAAGTGAGGGACCAATCGAGCAGGGAGTGGTTCTGAGTTTTGTGGTTGAGCCGCGTGGGCTCAGTGATGAGTTGTGACAGATTTAATGTTGCAACATGGTTTCAGAGCTTGGTGCTTGCACTAGTGAGCCAGTTTAAGTTGAAATCACCTAGGATGTGGAGCTCCCCTCCTGAGGTAATGGTTTTTAGGGTGTCCAGGTGTGTTGTGACAGAGTTTAATTGGGAGTCTGGGGAACAATAGGAGCCTGCTATAAAAATGGGGATAGAGTGCGGTAGGGACATACCTCTCAACCTCCTCCCTCATAAATCAGGGACAAGGCTTGAAAAAATCAGGGACAAAGGACCAAAATCTGGGACACATTTTCAAAATTAGTGATATCCGCACAGGAAGCTGGTAGAATAAGGAGCTTACTGTAAAATGCAATTTCTAAATTACAGCAAGTCTGTAACTTTAATGTTTGACATTAATTTGTGCTTGCAAACCCCACTGTTTAGTCATGGAAACACAAATTTTAGGAAGGACAGATTAAAATTTTGAGATAAAATCAGGGACTTCCCTGAAAATCAGGTACGGTGGAGAGGTATGGGAAGGGAGATTTTTATTAGTGAGGTGTCGATGTTTTCCGGGAGGGCAGGTAGTGAGACCGGTGAGAATTGTACCAGGGAAGATATGTAAATGGCTGTACCACTGTCTCTCTTTGTGCCCGGGTGGTCCTGACGAGTGATAGAGTATCCAGGAATAGCTACTTCTGCATCCAGGTTATGTGGTTTCAGCCAGGTCTCGGTGATAATTAGGATGTCAGGACATAGTGTTAGTACTAGTTTTTGTAGTAGGGGCACTTTTTGTAGGAGGTTGCGTATATTTAGGTGGGCTATTTTTAGGCCTCTGGGTCGTTGGCCAGTCGGGGAGGGGGTTGGCTAGTGCTGGTGGTAAGTCCGGGATTTAGCTCAATGTCGCCTGTGAGTAGGAGTACTAAGGTTAGCACCAGTTTTGGGTTTGGCAGAATTTTTATGGGCTTGCGATAGGATGAGGGAGTCTGGGGGTGCTGTGTGAAATAACACGACATGTGGAGTTTCAGTATTGCCAGCCCAGTGTGGAAGGATGGGGGGGATGATGGACAGACCAGGAATCCAGGAACAGTGAGGAACTAGGGGGTACTGGCCATTTATGGTGGTGGAGCTGTGACTAGGGTGGGAGTTTACTGAAGTGAGTTTTGGGGGGCCAGGCTGTGGTTTAGGGAGGCGCGTGGGTGGGAGGGATGCTAGTGCTGCAAGGAGTGCTATCCCTAGCATAGATTTACAGGCTATGTGTAGCATGGCGGTTCAAGAGGGGGATTTGATGCAACAAAATTTGCTGTAGCAGCTGCTAGTGGTGAGAGCTGATAATCTGCAGATGGGAAAGTAGACTGATTGGTTAAATTTGTCACCTGATGCACACTATATTTGTCACCTGTTGCACACTATATAGTGGAGTGCTCACCAAGGGTGGTGGTGGTGCTGCGGGGAAGACACACTCGACTGCTGCAACAGAGCTGTGTGCCCTGTTGGCAGTATTATCCATACCTAGGCTCGGTTTCAGTGAGGATTCCTCGGGGGAGGGCAGTTCCGTGAGCCCTCGTGACCACCAGCGTCACTTTCTCCATGGGGGCTACAGAGAAGAACAAAACATAGGTATTTATAGTGAAAAAACATATTGCGGGGGGTGGGGTTGCAGGCAGGTAGTACGTTAGCAGCAATAGATTTTAATCGTTTAAGTCTGCCTCGTGGATTACTTAACAGGATGCTGCGCTTATTTCATTTGCTGCAAATTACACATTTTGTAGGAAGAAAGTAGGGAAGTTTAAAGTAAGCACAGTTTCACTTTAAAAGGACTCGGGAGAGTCGAAAGAACACTCGATGCTGAAATTAATTCATTTTCAGGGGGGCAGTAGATAAACAAATATGCAGTTCCGATAACAACAGCGGGGAAGCAGATAAGGACTCGGGAAATTTAAAAATGGGAGTTGGTGCCTAAGGCTTCATCCCTTGCTTGCTTACCAAAGTCAATTAAAGTACAAGGTTGTACGCAGTGCTGCAATATTATACATTTACAGTTAAAGTAAGCACAGTTTCACTTTAAAGGACTCGGGAGAGTCGAAAGAACACTTGATGCTGAAATTAATTCATATGCAGTGGGGCAGTAGATAAACAATGCAGTTCAGATAACATCAGTGGGGAAGCAGATAAGGACTTGGGAAGTTTAAAAATGGGAGTTGACAGCTAAGGCTTCATCCCCTGCTTGCTTGCAGATGCAGACACACCAAAGTCAATTTGGGTACAAGGTTGTACTCACTGCTGCGAGATTATACATTTTACAGGGAGGCAGTAGAACAATTAAAGTAAAAACAGTAGCAGCTTGTAAAGGCCTCAAAGTTAAAAAAATAGTCAGCACAAAAACTATCTGCATTTGTGTGGGATTGGAAAAGCCTTAAGGCAACAGACACAAAGACACACTCGACTGCTGCAACAGAGCTGTGTGCCCTCTTGGCCGTATTATCTGTACCTAGGCACAGTTTCAGTGAGGATTTCTTGGGGGAGGGCAGCTCTGTGAGCACTCGTGACCACCAGCGTTGCTTTCTCCGTGGGGGCTGGAGTGAGCATTGGGGGATGGGACTCTTATGAGATCCCCAGCCAGGAAATGAAATGTGCAAGGTTGCCCACATGAACCCAGCCACCATATAGTGAAGGCAACTCTTCTCTTGGCATAAGGCCCTGCACATTTGCAGCAGTGAGTGACAGAAGATCATATGCATTGGCTGAGAGATGGACTTTTTCCTTTTCATTGGTATCTGCAGCCACATAAAAGGCAGGACCCAGAGGGCCCCATGCTTCTGCAGCTCACCTGACAGCCCCATGTATTATTGACATCCATCACTGCACAGAACAGTGGGGCCCACATAGGCCCTGCACTTCTGTAGGCAGACTGAGTCATTCCTTGGCACAGGGCCCAGATGTCACTGCGCATCTTCATGTGTTCATACAGGTTCCTTCAGGACCTATGTGAATGAGGATATGATTCTACTATCTCCAATAAAAAAAGAAAATTCTTTGCAAATAACAGTATTAGTGCACTAGCTAGGGATCATGTTAATGCCACAAAAGTAGGGAAACCTGGCATTAGTGTTTACAACCTAAATCCCCAGAGCAGCAAAAGGAAAAACATTTGGGTTTTGGTTTCCAGAGTCTTGGACAATCAGTGGTGGCATCTCCTCTGGTATAGAAACATAGAAACATAGAAACATAGAACATAGAAACATAGAAACATAGAAACATAGAATTTGACGGCAGATAAGGACCGCTTGCCCCACCCAGTCTGCCCATTTCCCTACCTACTGGATAAGCTGCAGAACCTAGTTAACCAGCAGCCTACTTCTTTCTACCCCCACCCCCCAGAATTGCCTTATGACTATCCCATGCATGCTTGAATTCCACCACTGATTTTGACTCCACAACCTTCCTCCGGAAGGCCATTCCATGCATCCACAACCTCTCTGTGAAAAAATACTTCCTTAAATTACCTCTGAGCCGCCCCCTCTATCTTCAAATTGTGCCCTCTTGTTCTTGCACACCTTTTTTTGAAAGATGCTACCTCTTGGACTTTGTTGATTCCTTGAGGTACTTGAAAGTTTCTATCATGTCCCCTCTCCTCCTTTCCTCGAGGCTATATATATTAAGCTCCTTATGTCTCTTCATATGTCCTCCGGTGCAGACCCTGCACCATTTTAGTTGCCCTCCTCTGGACAGCTTCCATCCTGTCTATGTCTTTGCGGAGATTGGGTCTCCTGAACTGCACACAGTACTCCAGATGGGGTCTCACCAGCTGTCTGTACAGAGGATAATAACTTCCTGTTTTCTACTGGTGATGCCTCCCATGCATCCCAGTATCCCCCACCCTCCTTGCTGCCTTCTCACATTGCTTGCCCACCTTTAGGTCATCTGATATGACTACCCCAGGTCCCTTTCCATTTTGTTGTTGTTAGTATCTCACCCCCATTGTGTACTCTTCCCTGGGTTTTGTTTCCCAGGTGCATTACCTTGCACTTCTTAGCATTGAATCTAAGCTGCCATACATTTGACCATTCCTCTAACCTTGCCAAGTCCCTTCTCATCCTTTCCACCCCACCTTGTGTATCAACTCTGTTGCAGATCTTAGTGTCATCTGCAAAGAGATATACTTTCCTTCCAGTCCTTCTGCAATGTCAGCATAAAGACATTGAAGAGGACTGGTCCTATATGAACCCTCGCGGTACCCCGCTAGTAACCCTCCTTTCTTCTGAGTGGACTCCATTTACTATTACTCTCTGTGTCCTATTCTCCAGCCAATTCTTTACCCAGGCTGTCATCTTGGGACCCACTCCCAGGCTGGCTAACTTATATATTAATCTTTTGTGTGGGACTGTGTCAAATGCCTTGCTAAAGTCTAGGTAGGCCATGTCCACAGCCCCTCCCTGATCTACTACTTTGGTCACCCAGTCAAAGAAATCTATCAGATTCGTCTGGCATGACCTTCCGCTGTGAATCCATGCTGCCTAGGGTCTTGTGCCCCTCTGGCCTCTAGATACTCAACAATTCTTTCCTTTAGAAGTGATTCCATCATTTTCCTATCACTGAGGTTAAACTAACAGGTCTATAGTTTCCGCTTCTGCCTTGCTCCCACTTTTGTGAAGGGGAATCACATCTGCCCTCCTCCAGTCCTCGGGTACCACCCCATCCTCCCATGATTTGTTAAAGAGGGTAGTCAGTGGTGTCACTAGTTCTACCCTTAGTTCTTTTGAATTCTGGGATGAATCCCATCAGGCCCCATTGCTTTGTCCACCTTCAGTTTTAGAGTTCTTTTCAGAACCCTTTCTTCTGTAAATGGCTGGTATCAACTTCTGTATCCAGAGGTTACTACTGTTTGTTTTATTATGTACCTCCCTCTTCCTTTTGTAAATACTGAGCAAAAATATTTGTTTAGTATCTCTGCCTTTCACATTCTCCCTCTGCCCACCCTCCCTCCCTTTATTAAGCCTCACTATCCCTCCCTTGGTCTTCCTTTGCTCCCTGATGTACCTATAAAAGGTTTTATTCCCTCTTAACTGAGTTGGCTATCTTTTCCTCAGTTTGGGCCTTTTGCTGTTCTGACTGCCTTCCCAGCCTCCTTTTGCTTTAACTGATACAGTTCTCTGTCCTGCTCCTGCCAATTCCTTGTACTTCCTGAATGCTTTCTTTTCTCTTGAACCTTCACTGCCACTTCCTTTGAGAACCATAGTGGTTTCTTACATCGCCTTTGTTTTGTTTATTTGCTTCACACAAAGGCTCATACCTCTGTGATGGCAGTTTTATTATTCCCCATTGTTCTTCTCACCCTCCTTCCTGCCCTTGGCTAGTGCATTCCTTAGGCACTCACCCATTTTAGCAAAGCCCAGCCTCCTAAAGTCCAGTGCTTTTGTCTTTTGTGTGGCTTGACTCTATTGCTGTGTTTATTGTGAACCATACTGTTCGATGGTTCGCTAGTTCCCAGATGGCTACCCACTTCTACATCTGTGATCCTCTCTCCATCTCCATTCGAGTATCAAGTCTAATATTGCCCTCTCGAGTGGGCTCCAGTACTAGTTGTCTAAGGCATGCCCCTGTAGGGCATCTAGAATAACTGCACTCTTCGAGTGGCAGCTGCAACTCGCGCCCAGTTAACATCTGGCATATTCAGATCACCCATCAGCAATATCTCCCTTTTCTGCCATTCTAAGTATACTTTCTATCTCCTTGTCCATTTCCTCCCCTGAGAAGGGGTCTGTAAACCCTGTGCGGATTGTGGTGCCATTGCCTGTCTCCAAATTTACCCACAGTGCTTCTTTCTCCCTGTTTACCCTTTGTTCTGTTGCTTTTATTCCTTCCCTTATGTAAAGAACTACTCCTCCCCTCTTTCACCCTCCTGTCCCTCCTGTAGATAGTGTATCCTGGTATGTTTATGTCCCAGTCATGGTTTTGTGTGTACCATGTTTCTGTGACTGCCACGATATCCAGATGTTCCTCCTCCATCAAGGCCACTAATTCAGGAAGCTTGTTACCTAGACTATGGGCATTGGTACTCATTGCTCTCCATTTTTTGTTGGCCTTACCTTCTGTTGCAGCATCCCCACTGACCGTCTCTACCTTGGTCTTTTCTCATTTAGTACCCTGTTTTGTAGGGAGAGGCTGGGATTTTTCTGCTGCTTGTCAGTGCTCTCCATTGACTAGTTTAAAGCTCCAATGAAGCATTTAAACCGATTGCTCAAAGACTTGTTCCCTTCCTGGACAGATGCAGACCATCCTGCCAGTATAGGCTGGTGTCCTCCAGGTGGAACCCCAGTCCCCAATGAAGCTAAACCCTGTGCTCCGCACCATTTTTTCAACCATTCATTAAACTGCATGGTGCCAATTACCCTCGCCTCCCCCATGCCTTTGACAGGCAGCACCTCTGAGAAGGATACTGTGTTTGCTACTTGTCTTAGGCCCCTCCCCAACTCTGCAATGTCCTCCTGCACTGCTCTAACCTCATGATGAGCCAAGTCATTTGTCCCTAGGTGGTCAACCCAAATGCACACCCTGTTACATGAACACACAACATCAGATGTGATCTCCTTTATTCAGGGGCCCCACTGAAAAAAGCTGCAACAGACTGTGTCGGCAACATGTGGTGAGATATACTTCTCTACCTTAGAAGAGTGTATCATTATGAGGTAGAAACACAGAAACATAGGGCAGGATTCATGAAGTGTTCCATCTCAAAATCCCACTCTGCAACTGCTGATGAAGACTGTAATTGGCCGCAGCGGTGGTGGTTACGAGTCACAGCTGCAGCAGTTGCAGAGGATATTACGGCTGCTTCCACCAGCTGTAGCCCATTCCCTCAGCTGCGGCCATCACCCTGGTGACACCACATGCAAGCGGCTATAACCAGTGGAGCTGGTTGCAATCCGGCTCCACCTTTGTGAATACCAGCTACTGCAGGTAACCTGCGGCTCTGCAAGTGGCAACCCACTTGTGCAGCAGTTTACCTGCAGCTGTGGGTCTTTCAAAAGCTTTGTGAATCCTGCCCAAAGACTTTGACAGCAGATAAAGGCCACTTGACACACCTAATTTGCCCATTTCCCTACCTACAGAATAAGCTGCAGATCCTAGTTAATCAACAGCCAGGTACTGGCTTTGAACTGCACCTTTTGCTTTGGACTGGATGCTACAGGCTGGAGGAAGGGGTAAACATTAAAGCTGACAACCCAAAGAAAGCCCCACCTCTAATTTGCCAAGTCTCTGGAGAGCCAAAACACTATTTTTTTTCTTTTGCTTCCTGGGGTTGGAGATGGGGAATTAGAAACCTTAACAATACATTTCCCTGTTTTTGTGGTGTTACCTTGAACCCCAACTAGTGCATTAATGCAAAGAATATATCCGTATAGCTATATCTATAGCTACAGTATATAGATATACATACTGTATGCATAGAGCTACAGGGGTGATCAGGGTTAGGGGATCTGCTAGACTACCAGGGAAGTAGATGCCATTTTATACATGGGCAATCAGTGACAGGGGCATTCATTAGACTACAAGGGATGTTAATATAATTTTACACATCAGTGATAGAGAGGAGGGGGTCCACTAGATACCAGGCAAGTGAATATTATATTAAAAGGTGGGCAATCTGGGGGGATCCACTAGACACCAAGGATACCAGTACTTATGGAAACATGGGCAATTGGGAGTGCAGCTGTAGCATCTGGTTAAGGTCAGGGTTTTGGCAGTGGTAAAGCACTGCCCAAACCTATGACTATACCACAGCACCTGTTATGCATGAAGGATCCTTCATTTGCATAGGTGCAGCAGTATATGTTGCATGATCACACATCTAGTTAGTGTGGTGCTCCAAGGATCCCTGACTATGACCCATCCTCAAGCACTTGTGCTATTCAAGGTTAGTGTGGCATTAACCCAGTTAGCATCACACTTATTATTTGAATATGGGGGCCCAAGCTTCTAAAATGAATAGATTTTTAAAAGTACTGTTCTCTGTAGAGGAAATGGCATATCTTCTGTCTAAACTTCCATTATTATTGGTGTTTTCTCCTGAATCTTGTTAACAGGTTGCTCTGTTTAAAGAATGCAACTTTTTTAGTTTAAGACAGTAAATTTTGTGATTAATGAGGATTTTTTGGACTACAGGTGGCAGAACATCCTGCATGCTAAGAACCAACACTTAGGCATTGTTAATTATGGGATAAAGAACTATTGGAAAAGGGGTGATACAGGACTGTTTTTAACTTAGAAATGGCTAAAAGACTCTTGAACTTTAGAGAAACATTTTGATATATAGAATATCATTTTATACTTCTGTTTTTTTTCTCAAAAAATAGTATTTCTTTGTTGATAGCTATTTTAGCTAATAACTTGTTACTTATTACACTATTCCTGTTGTTCCTACACTTTTGCTGCTGATTTTTTATAACTGTTAATAATATGAGTATGATCTACATAATAAAACAATCAGAAGAGCATTTTCAAAAATGGATAATAGAAATAAAAAGTAACAGATTTTACAAATCCAGCTCAGGCGCGTAAAGGGATGGGTGTCACAGATTCTGACCTAATCAAAAATGATAGCTATCATGTTCTTGAGGTGGTGTGATGATATGGCTATGTTGAAAATTTGGAATCAAAATATTAAAAATTATCCAAGTTAGGAGCCTGTGTTGAAAAATGTCCTTGAATGCTCAAAATGTTTTTTTTTAATAGTTTTACCCCAAGTTTTCAACATAGTCTTCTTATGATCCCATCTCATGCAAGGGTGGAGAACATTTTCAAAATCCTCCCTGAAAGGTTATTTTGTGCCCAAGTATGAAAACACAGTTTGGCCTGAACTTGAAAATGTCACATTCATGAGGTGGTGTGAAAAAATGGCAATGTTGAAAATTTGGGACCATAATATTGAACACTAACAAAGTTACAAGCCTGCGTTGAAACATTTCAATGTACACTCATAGCTTTGCTTTTTTTTTAAATATATTTATCCCAAATTTTCAACATAGTCATCCTATGACTCCACTTCATCACTTCATGAACAAGTGTGGAGAACATTTTTTTCAGATCTTGCCTGAAAGGTAATTTCATGCAGTGACTGCAAAATCACCTGTCAGGATGGATGTGCATAATTTCACTGTCATTCTTTGAGAAGTGAGGTTTCAAAGAGGCCATGTCGAAAATTTTGGGAAAAAATATCCAAATGACCAAGGTATCAGGACAAGTTCATCTCCCATTGAAATACATTGAACTACACTCCTGATTTCCTCAGTTTCCTGTCTGGCACTGAAGGATGAAGACATGTCTCTGGTCCAGAGAGAATTATGGCTTTGGACCCTGGTGGGTAAATAAGGGGTGGGTGGGGTGGTGGTGGTGGTGGGTGCCGAATGGGAGGGCCGGTTAGGGGTGTTAATGATGGCATTAGCCTGGTGCTGACAACACACGTTAATTGCATGTTTCCTTTTTACAGGGTGTTTAAACATTTTTAAATGACTATGAGGGACACATTTCTTTTGTACCAGGGATTGGGCACCCTGCTGTCAGAAAATTAACAACGAATGGTTGGAAGGGAGTAAGTGATGGTTTTCTTATGTTTGGCAGTACCAGGATGTGCTCCTCAGTTTTGCAGTGTTGCACAGTGGAAACAGAAGGGTTGGGGGGTAGTAGATGGCATTAGTGATTGGACACCCTGGTGTCAGAATATTAGGAAGGAAATGGTGGGAGGGACTGAGGCATGCTTTCCTTCATTTCAGTACAACACTGTGGTTGGGCACTCTAGTGTAGGTGTTATGTTTGGCAGCAGTTAAAATATATGGCTAGTACAGTACAAATAGGCAGGTGGGGGGTAGTGGCCATCACCAGGGATAGGGCACCCTACTATCAAAAGGGATAAGGGACTGTTTTTACACTGAGGTGGGAGAAACACAGTTGGCTGATCATGATTCTGCTCAGCTCTGCTTGCTGGACGGTATTATGCAGATCAAAGATGATTTGAGTGGCACTTTCTTGTGAAGAACACAATGTTTCCACTCAACAAGACCAGAAAGGAGTCATGATCTGCCTTGTTGATGATTGGTCTGACACTGGTGAGCTCCTTGTAGACTGCCCTGCATTGGACTGACAGTGACACACCTCAGAAAATCCTCTGCCATGGCAATATGTTTGCTTTGTGCAAGGGTTAACATAATAAAGCCAAACTGCATCCTCCACGAACAGACTTGACATACCTTTCCTGTGGTCAAACAACTCAGATAATCAAACAAAAAGGTTTCCCTGTAACAGTGATTCAGCGCCAAGTGCAATAAAGGCCTGCAAAACTGTGCTGCTCAAACCAATATTATTTAAAGGCACATTTATACATCATTTTCAATCACAAGAGTGTGGTGTACACATTTATGGATCCTATACAAACAGAAGCAAGAAAGAAATAAGTGCCTCAGTGTGGACTTGAACTGAGGCTGCTTGGAATACTGTTCTGGTCATGCTACCAGCTGCACCACCAAGGCAACTGGAAACTTGAATGTCCAGAGACACCTTAGTATTTCTCTAATGCAAAGCCTGGGGCTGCAGAGATAATTACATTTTCAATCGCAAGAGTGTGGTGTGCACATTTATGAAACTCATACAAACAGAAGATGTATGGGATCCATAAATGTGCACACTGCACTCTTATGATTCTAGTTATGAGGCGTCCTGTTTGTGTGGGTTTCATTAGTGTGCACACATTTACACGTACCCCTACTAGTGCACTGCCATCTGCATTGCTTGGCTGCTGTTCCACCTGAAAAATTGCCAAGTTAAATTTACAAACTGATGGTGCACATCATTGCAGGAAGAATTCCTGCTTTTTTTCTGCATTTCCACCAGGGCTGTGTTCGAGGTGAGGGTCAGAGAGGTTGCACATTTATTAGCAGTAAGAAAGATGTGCAATTGTGCCCCACAATGCTAACTTCACTATGCAAGCTGTTAGCACTCTTACATTAAAAAATTACAGTAATAGTTAATTGAAATGTAATCACTCAGATGTGATGCCTGATGTGGTGTGTCACAGGTAGAGATGTTGTGCAGTAAAATTTTGCCTGTGAATTTCACATGAAATGCCACAGATTAGCATTTTATGGAATTTAAGGAGTTCTGGTTGACCTGCAGAAATTCACTGCATGTAAATTGTGCAAATTTTGTGGTGAAATTCATGTATACCACAAACTGCAAAATTCATGGGTGAAGCGTGAAATTCTGATTGACCTCTGGAAATTTGTTGCATGCAAATTGTACAAATTTTGTGGTGAAATTCATGCATTTTTACCACAAAATGCAAAATTCATCGGTGAAGCGTGAAATTAGTAGGCAAAATTTTGAACTATGCAATGAAATTCACACAATTTGCAGATCACAGATAGCATGAATTTTGGGAACTGCACTCTGCAAATTCATTCATGGAGCAAATTTCACTGACTTCACATATCTCTAGTCTCAGGAAGTGCAGTTGCAGGCAGAGGGCTGTGGTTACATGCCAGTCAGAAATCCCTGCAACGGTACACAATCCAGGAAACAGGGAACCTCCTGTGCTACAACAGAGCCATCTGCAATGCTTCCCTTGTTGTTTACACTCTCTGCCCTGCGTAAGCAATAAGACACAATGGGGTGTGCATTAGACAGTTCTAATGCACGGCTAGGGGGACATATTGAGGCACGAAGCCATAGACTGAGTGCATCCAGTCCCCTAGCCATGCATTAGAACTGTCTAATGCACATCCCTGGAGTGGCTTATAGTGCTTATAAAATGGGTCTGTGCATTCTAAATGGGGTTTCTAGTTTTAGCTGTGCATCAGACACATCTAATGCATGGTTAACAACCAATCAGATTGCTTGAAATCCTTTGCCTATTTTATAAACCAATATAAATCATCTGCACCTCTCTCAGCAGTACAGATCAGGTAGTATAAAAGAGCCAATGGGCAAAGAGCTAAATGAAACAAAAATTGTGTTGATTCAGAATAACTTTCTTTTAAAGAAGTTTTGTAGACACTAAAGTTACAAAATAAACTATGGAAAAAAAGTAAGTCAAAGAGTCATGAAATGGAAAATATGGAAAAGACATACAATATTTATTATCTTAGGGATGCCTAAACCTGATATGAGTGCCAAAGAAATGGAGAAAAAAGGAAGTGAGAGAAAAACTAAAATGGAGTATTTGGAGGGTTTAATTAAAAATGTACAAAGAGAAAACAATACAAGAAAACAGGAAACTTAAAGAATGAACACTGAAAGCAGGAACAAAGAAAGAGCTAAATCCACCCAAAAAGTAAAACACAGCAAATGCTGCTGTAAAAATTACTTTGATGAAGGAACTAAAAAGCAAAAGAGATAACATGGACAGGGTGATGGAAAAATCATCTGATTCAGAACCAGAGAGTTAAGAACAGGTGTCAAAGAAAAAGAAAACGAAGCATTGTGTAAAGAAACAAGGAAACCTTGTTACACTTCAATAGGCAGAGTACCAAAATCAAAAAATATGACGGTTCTGTTAAAGGTAACTGTATAACATCTGATAAAATTCTTTCTCAAGGAGAAGCACCTATGGGATGAAATTTGCTCGGAACATTGAGTAGGTATACAGTAGCCACAACTAAAGGTAACATTTGTTTAGTTGCAGTATCTTTTGATACCAAAAAGCTGATACTTGATAATATTGCCTACATGTTCTCTAGTGGAATTCACTTTAATGTGACCTTTAAAGATGACTTTTGTCCTCAGACAGTTGTACTATTAATAGTAAGAAAAAAAACACTTTTGCTAAAGAGAAAAAAGAGCTAGGAAAACAAAAGCAAATACAATGTATTGAACCTATAACAGAAAATGAGCATTTAATACAAGAACCTGATATATCAGAGGGGTATTTATTTATTTGTTTATTATTCATTTTAGGATTACAAATACCTTTGAGCACCAGGCAGCTCACTTACAAAGGTTCCACGTCAGTAGGGAGGGTTGCAAACATTTGCAGGGAAATAGACAAGTCATAGAGAATATTTCAGAACAGATGTACATGTGTTTACGTTATAGTATAGGACAATTAAGCTTCAGTTTTATACACATTAAGCAAAACCTGATCAGAGGCAGATGGAAGAAAAAGTAGAGGGGAGAACCAAAGGGAGAGGAGCAGCCAGGTAGCCTTGTTTAGTTGCAACTACGATAGGGGAGGAAAGAGTCTTAGAAAGGGAGGAGAGGGGAAGAGGGAAGAGGGGGAGAGGGGCAAAGGCAGGGAGGAGGGTGGTAAGATTGGAGTGATAGAGGTGTCAGTGAGGGGAGGTCCAAGAATAAGAATAATTATATTAGAGGGAGATAAAAAAGCAACCAAAGGGTAAGCACACCAGAGTGCTTTCAGCCACTGGATGTGTTTGTAGATCTAGCACAATGGGACTCTATGAAGTGTGTTATTCCCATTATAAAACAGTAATAAAAGTTTAAAACATTTAACATACTTAATACAAAAATTCAGCAAAAGATCTGAAGTGCCAGCTTAATCCACTTGAGGTGCTACCCAAGATCATACAGCACTAGTGAAAATTGGTCATGTATTCCAAAAGGTTCCTGTTGTGTATTTCATGTTTTTGTTTTGAAAAGTATTGCAGGTTTCTTGTAATAAAAGTCATTTTTTTTCTGAAATTATGTTGCTCTGCTTGTGAGGCACGTGGTTGCCATGGTCTTTGCCATGGATGCCACATTGGTGCTGACATGAGATTGTCTCAGTTGATTGGCTGATTTAGGCAAAGAGAGAAAAAATTATTTGCAAGATGGTGGCATCATTTAATGAGGGCACATTGAGGAATGTGAAGCCCTGAGTGAAGCATTTTGTGCTTTTGTTCAGTAGTAGTTTAAAACTGCTTAGCTTGGTTCAGTTGTGGTATTAAGCCTCTTTTCATTTTCTTCCAGTTTGGGAAGTCATGGTGTGGCGTGATTAGTGTTGCAGTATGCAGGCTGGGAGAAGAGGACAAGAACTGGAGAGATGGAGCACAGAAAGTTGTTTAAACTTTTTGTTCTTATTTTATTACCTGACCTCATCTGGAAAGTGACAGTGGTGATTGTTTGTCTGCTGTGAGTGAGGCACAGCAAATGAGACACAGAGCCAGAAGTTTGCCGAAGGCCTGAATTGTGAGTCAGATGGTGAGAGGTACTGTAAAGAGATATCAGCATTTATGTAATGGATATTTTGTTCACACCTATTGCATAAATATATTTCTAGAGCAGGTGATGAAATCCTTGTGTTCTGATTGGCTGAGAGCATCACCTGACTGTCCAGTTATCAAGTACACCTGGACAGTTCAGAACTAAATTTGACTTATCTATCTATCTATCTATCTATCTATCTATCTATCTATCTATCTATCTATCTATCTATCTATCTATCTATCTCTCTCTGTCTGTCTGTCTGTCTGTCTGTCTGTCTGAGTAAGGGAAGCCAAAGCTCAGACAGAAGAACACATTGCAGAATCAGTGGGTAGAGGGGACAAAACCTTTTACAGGTACATAAGTGAAAAAAGAAAGACAAAGGGAGGGATAGTGAGACTGAAGGGGGAGGATGGGGGCCGTGTGGAGGATGACAACAGTAAAGCTGACATATTCAACAGGTATTTCTGCTCAGTCTTTACTGAGGAAGAGGAGGGTAATGGGTCTGAAGGGAGTACAAGGGGTGAGAATGGTGCAGAAATGGACACAAGTCCCTTTACATGAGAAAGGGTCCTGAAGGAACTGGAAGTAATAAGAGTTGATAAAGCAGTGGGGACAGATGGGGTGCACCCCAGGGTCCTTAAAGAACTAAGAGAGGTGGTGGCTGAACCTCTGGCTATCCTGTTTAGCCGATCACTGGAAACAGGGAAGGTACCCAAAGACTGGAGGATAGCAGATGTAGTCCCCTTATACAAAAGCGGGAACAAAGAGGAAGCAGGAAACTACAGACCAGTCAGCCTCACCTCGTAGTGGGGAAGATCATGGAAGCACTACTGAAGGAGAGATTGGTGGAACATCTGGTTGTCAATGGACTACAGGACCCAAGGCAGCATGGTTTCACCAAGGGGAGGACATGTCAGACCAACCTCATTTAATTTTTTGACCGGGTGACTAGGGAGGTGGATCAGGGGAGGGCAGTGGACATGGCCTATCTGGACTTCAGCAAGGCCTTTGACACTGTGCCACATAGAGAACTATTACACAAACTGGGGAATATGGGTGTGGGCAGGACAGTAGTGTGGTGGGTAGGTAACTGGCTGGGTGGCAGGACACAGAGGGTGGTGGTAAATGGCTGTCACTCCACAGAGGGAAGAGTGACCAGTAGGGTACCACAGGGATCAGTGCTGGGACCGGTCCTATTCAACATCTTCATCAGTGACATTGCACAGGACCTAGGAGGCAGAATTTCACTGTTCGCTGATGACACAAAGCTCTGTAACAGAGTAGACACACCAGAGGGTGTAGACAGAATGAGAAGGGACCTGCAGAAACTTGAAGAATGGTCAGGGTTTGGCAGTTGAAATTCAATGCAAAGAAGTGCAAGATAATGCATATGGGGCACAAAACCCTGGCACAATATATCAGTTGGGGGTGAGGATATAGCATGCACCAAGCAGGAAAGGGATCTTGGGGTTATCATCTCTGATGACCTCAAGGTAGGGGAAACAGTGTGACAAGCGCAGGTAGAGCAATAGGATGCTGCGATGTATAGGCAAGGGCATCACCAGCAGGAAAAGGGAGGTCATAATTCCGCTATACAAGACACTAGTGAGGCCCCACCTGGAGTACAGTGTACAGTTCTGGAGACCATACCTATGTAAGGACATAGACAAGGTAGAGAAGGTTCAGTGGAGGGCAACAAAGATGGTGCATGGATTGCATCACAAGTCCTATGAAGACAGGTTGAAGGAACTGAACATGTACTCCCTGGAGGAGAGGAGGGAGAGAGGGGATATGATAGAGACATAAAAGTTATCTCACAGGGAGGAACAGGGTGCAGGAATACACTATTTTTAAGTGAAAAAGATGTTCCAGGACTAGAGGGCATGTGATGAAGTTGGAAGGAGGGCAATTCAGAGGAAACATGAGGAAGAATTTATTCACAGAACGGTGGTGGATAAGTGGAACACCCTGCCAGAGGAAGTGGTGGGGGCTGAAACAATCACGGGATTTAAGAATGCATGGGATAGACATAAAGGAATTCTGGAGGTCAGGGGTAATGGGCAACAGATTTCTAGGAAAACATAAACTGAACTTACAAGCTCAAATGGGCAGACTGGGTGGGCCATAGGCCCTTATCTGCCGACACTCTCTATGTATCTATGTATCTATGTATCTGTCTGTCTGTCTGTCCGTCTGTCTGTCTGTCCGTCTGTCTAGCTATCTAGCTATCTATCTGACATTACTTTACCTGGGATAACCCCATGAAACATAAACGTTGACAGCAGAAAAGGACTGCAAGGCCCATCCAGTCTGCCCATTTCCTACCTTATGAATTTGCCATGGGCCTTTTCTCTGTCAATGGCCTATTTATTCATATTCATCTGTATTGCTCTCTTATGCCTATCCCAAGATTGTTTGAAGCCCTGCACTGTATTCATATCCACCACTTCCTGAGGTACGCCATTCCTTGTATCCACCACCCTTTCTGCAAAAAAGAACTTCCTCACATTACCCCTTAATTGGCCTCCCTCTAATCTCATGCTGTGTCCTCTTGTCCTGCTATTTTTCTTACATTGAAACATGTTGGACTCTTTCACCTTGTTAATGCCCTTAAGATGTTTGAATGTTTTGATCATATCACCTCTCCCCCTCCCTCCTTTGCTCTAGGGTATACATATTGAACTCAGTTAATCTGTCCTCATATGTTTTCTGATGCAGTCCTTGCACCATTTTGGTTGCCCTTCTCTGGACTGCCTCCATTTTGTTAATGTCTTTGTGCAGGTGTGGCCTCCAGCATTGCACACAGTACCCCAGATGGGGCCTAACTTGTGTCTTATAAAGAGGGATTATTACTTCCCTCTTATGACTTGTGATACCCCTACTAATACACCCAAACATCCCCCTTGCCTTACCTACTGCTTTAGTGGTCTGCTTGGATGATTTCAGATCATCTGTGATGATGATACCTAAGTCTCTTTCTTCCCTTGTGATTGCCAGCAACTCCCCTCCCAACCTATAGGTAGCCTCAGGGTTTCTCTTTCATATGCACATGATCTCGCATCTCTTTGTGTTAAACCCCAGTTGCCACTCTTCAGACCATGTTGCCAGTTTTTCCAGATCTCTTGTCATTCTATCCACCCCCTCTGGATCATCTACTCTGTTACAGATCTTGGTGTCATCTGAAAACAGGCAAACCTTACCCTCCAGTCAATCTGCAATGTCACTGATGAAGATATTGAAGAGGACTGGCCCCAGGACTAATCTCTGCTGTACCCCATTTGTGACTTGCCTCTCTTCTGACTTTATACCATTTACCACCACTCTCTCTTTTCTGCCCACCAACCAATTTGTCACCCAGTTGACCAACTTCTGACCCACCCCGAGCCTACCCAAATTATTAATCAACCTTCTATGTGGAACAGTATTAAAAGCTTTGCTGACATCAAGGTAAGTGATATCAACTGCACCCCCATGGTCTACCAGTCTGGTTACCCAGTCAAAGAAATCTCTGAGATTAGTTTGACAGGACCTTCCTGTTGTAAACCCATGCTGTCTTGGATCCTGTGCTCCTGTGGATTCCAGGTGTTGCACTATCCTTTCCTTAATGAGTGACTCCATAATCTTGCCCACTACTGAGGTAAGACTGACTGGTCTGTAGTTCCCTGCCTCCTTCCTGCTGCCACTCTTGTGGAGCAGGAGCCCTTCTTCAGTCTTCTTGGACATCTCCTGTGTTCAGACACTCATTAAACAGTTATGCTAATGGCTCTGCTAGTTCCATCCTTAGCTCCTTTAGTACCATGGGATGCATGCCTTCAGGTCCCATTGCCTTATCCACCCTTTTCTTAGCAAGCTCTTGTAGGACCCTTTCTTTTGTGAAGGAACTTGTGCACACCTTCCTCCTCCCTGTGTCCACGGTGCTGAGCTGTTGGCCCTGCCCTACCTTCTCCTCAGTAAATACTGAGCAGAAGTATCTATTTAGGATAGATGCTTTTCTTTGGTCCTCCTCCTCACACTCCCCCTTATCCCCCTTGTTCTTAGCAATACCCCCTCTGGACTTTCTCCTTTTACTAATGTATCTATAGAAAGTCTTGTCCCCTTCTTTTACTGTTCATGCTAGTGTTTCCTTGGTTTGGACCTTTGCCTGCTTTACTGCCTTCCCTGCTTCCCTTAAGGAAGTTTGGTATGCCTCCCTTACTTCGTCCCGCTGCGTTCCCCTAAATTTCCTGCAGGCCACTCTTTTGGCTCTGACCTTTTCTGCTACTGTTTTTGAGAACCAAAGTGGTTTCCTCCTTCTTTTGCTCTTGCTTTTCTCCCTAACACAATGGGATATTACTTCAGGTATTGCATCCTTAATGATTGCCCACTTTGCTTGTACCTCTTCACCTGTATTTCTTCTTGCCAGGGCTAGCTTAACTCTGTTGGCCATCTTATCAAAGTCAGCTCCTCTGAAGTCCCATATTTTCGCCTTAGAATGGGATGAGTTAGTTCTAGTGGTCAAATTGAACAATACCATGTGATGGTCACTGACCCCAGGTGACCTTCTACCTGGAAATCTGTGATCCTTTCCCCGTTAGTCAGTACTAGATCCAGAATAGCCCTGTCTCTTGTGGGTTGTTGTACCAATTGTTTGAGACCCTCCCCCTGCAGGGAATCCACTATGTGTCTAGAGCTGGTGGATGTTCCTGGTGGTATTGACCAGTTTGTATCTGGCATGTTGAAGTCTCCCAATATCAGAACCATCCCTTTAGCTGTCATATTTTGTATCTTTTCTAATAGTAATGTGTCTATGTCCACCCCCTGGTCTGGAGGCATGTAGACAACCCCAGTTTGATTGGATGTCCCATTTCTTGTTTCCAGGGTGACCCACACTTCTTCCGGCTCCCTATGTGTATTCTGAATTTATGTAGCTTTGATATTTTCATTGACATAAAGGGCCAATCCCCCCCCCTTTTTGCACCACAGTTTCTTCTCAACAGTATGTAGCTGAGTACTGAAGTCTCCCAAGTGTAGTTACTGGTGAACCATGTCTCATTAATAGCTACTATTGTCCATTTTAGCCTTTGTCATTTTTGCCTCAAGTTCTGGGATCTTGTTTCCCAGACTGTGGGCATTTGTGTACATTCTTTTCCATTGGCCAGATTTCAGTGCATTATCTGTGAGGTGAGGTCCAGCTTTTCCCCTGTGCATCGTATGGGAGCCAGACCTTTTTCCTCACCTGGTGATGCAAATGAACTACAAACATGCTGAACTCCTGTTTGATCACTAGCTGAGAGGGGAGGGTGTTCTTCCCATTTGATGTATTGTGTGCTGCACCCCTCTCCCCATTTGCTAGTATAAATATTCTGCAAAGACATCAAACTTCTGCCCCAATGCACTGACTCCCTCCTTAGTCAGATGCAGTCCATTAAATTTAAAGAACTTTCACTCCCAAAACTGTTGCCTGTAATCTACAAATGTGTGTCCTTTTTCCTGTCACCAGCCCTCGAGCCATATGTTTAGCTCCCCATATCCCCTTCTCTGACCTTCTGTCCATCTTCCCCCCTCTCCCAGACCAGCAAGATCTCAGAGAAGGAGATGGCAGACGAAATGGATGACAGTATGTCTCCCAGCCTGGTCAGCTGTTCTTTGATCTCCACAACTGATTGGCTGGTGAGATAATTAGTCCCTATGTGTACCAGGACATCAATGTTTTCTCCTGCTTCCTGCATGATTTTAGCAATGAGGTCAGTGTCTCTCCATTGCTGATCTACCTGGGAGACATCTGGCCATTACCCTGATAAGTAGTGTATCAATCCCCCAAATCATGGAGTCTCCTATGATCAGAAGGGTTTTGGATTTCCTTTTTGCCTTTTTTGCTTTGGTCCCTGTTTTGGGTGAGTTTTGTAGTGCTAGCTCCTGTACTGTAGTGTCTTGCTCTGCAGTGTCCTCTGCCCCTTTGTTTACTTTTGGAGTTGGCGGCAGATGCCTGTTTGTAGTTTTATATGGTTTGAGGAGGTGGTACGAGATGCACCATCTCAGTTTCATGAGGCTGCCATGGAGGAAAGCAGCAGAGGAGAGTAAACATAGTCATTCAGACATAGTTACATTCTGAAAATATACTAGGCAAAAAACAAACAGTAAAAGCAACTTGATTGTAGAAGTAAATGACTATTCATACTTCATAAATTAATTTGGCAGAATCAAACCACACAAAGGCGAGGGTCTTGGACTTCAGAAGGGCTGATTTTAAAAAGATGGGGGATGCCTCAGGGATGCCCTAATGGGAGAGATGACTTGGGTGTAGTGGAGGGACAATGGATGAAACTAGAAGAGGGGGATAATGAAGGCAGCAAACCTTTGCATCAGGCAAGTAAGCAAAAGCAAGAAAAAACAGAGACTGCTTTGGTTCCCAACAAAGGTGGCTGTGAAGCTAAGGGGGAAAAAAGTTAGCATTCAGAAGGTATAAGGAGACACAGAGGGAGGAGGATAGGGAGGTGTATAAGGAAAAATAAATGGAAGCAGAGAAAGAAATTAGGACCACAAATGCACAAATAGAAGAGAAAATAGCCCAGGCAGTAAAGAAAGGGGACAAGACATTTTTCAGGTATGTAAGTGAAAAAAGAAAGACTAGGGGTGGGATAGTAAGGTTTAGAAGGGAAGAGTGGGAGTGTTTGAAGGGGGACCAGGAAAAAAGCAGACATCCTGAACACATAATTTTGTTCAGTGTTCACAGAGCAAGGGGAAGGTGAAGGACCACAGATAAGGGCCAGGAACATTGATAGAAGGGAGGTGGACCCTAGTTCATTTATAGAGGAGAAAGTCCCGAAGGAACTCATAAATCTGAAAGTGTACAAGGCAGTGGGGCCAGATGGGGTGCATCCAAGGATATTGAGGAAGCTCACAGAGGTGCTGGCTGCACCTCTGATAGCCCTGTTTAACCATTCGCTGGAGAAGGGAGTGGTTCCAGAGGACTGAAGGAGGGCAGATGTAGTTCCACTTCACAAAAGTGGTAGCAAGGAGGAGGCTGGCAAATACAGGCCAGTCAGCCTGACTTCAATGTGGGGAAATTAATGGAATCACTACTGAAGGAAAGGATTGAGGACTATCTTGAATCCAGTGGCTTACAAGATCCAAGGCAGCATTGATTCACTGGGGGGAGGTCATGACAAACAAACCTGATAGATTGCTTTGACTTGGTGACCAGGGAATTAGATCAGGATGGAGCAGTGGATGTGGCCTACCTAGATTTCAGTAACGCTTTCAACACCATTCCACATAGAAGACTCATAAACAAGCTGAGTAGCCTGGGAGTGGGTCCAAAGGTGGTAAACTGGGCAAGGAATTGATTAGGGGCAGGAGACAGTGGGTGGTGGTAAATGGAGTTCACTTTGAGGAAGGAGGGTGACCAGTGGGGTGTCACAGTGATCAGTACTGGGAGTGGTCCTCTTTAATTGCAGAGGGGCTAGAAGGGAAGGCATGCCTTTTTGGTAATGACACCAAAATCTGAAATAGGGTAGACACTCCAGAGGGTGATTAGAGATATAAGAAAACTAGAGAAGTGGTCATGGGTGTGGCAGCTAAGTTTCAATGTGCAAAATCATGCACTTGGGGCACAGAAATCCAGGGGGCAGAACACAAATTAGGGGGTATAGTATTAAGAACCACCAAACAGGAAAGAGACCTGGGGGTTATCATATCTGATGACCTAAAGGTGGCCAGAAAGAGTGACAAAGCAGTGGGGTGGGTAATGGAATGCTAGGGTGCATAGGGAGGGGTATCACCAGCAGAAAGAGAGAGGTGGTGTTACCGCTGTATAGATCACTGGTGAGACCTCACCTAGAGTACCGTGTCCAGGTCTGGAGACCACATCTCCAGAAGGACATAGACAGAATAGCGGCAGTCCAGGAGGGCAACTAAGCCAGTGCAGGGTCTGCATCAAAAGCCCTACGAGGAGAGAATAAAGGACCTCAAAATGTACACCTTGGAGGAAAGGAGTGAGGGGGGGGGATATGATAGAGACTTTCAAATACCTCACGGGTATAAATAAGGTTCAAGAGGGAAGCATCAAGTAGGGTCTGCCGTATAAAATTTGATAAGAAAATGGGCAGACTATATGGGACAAGTGGTCCTTATCTGCTATCAAATTCTATGTTTATAAATGATTTAGGACCTATTTTATTAGTGGAATAACACACTTTAAGGGTGCTGGGCATGATCTGATATATGGACTTCATGTGTGGTTGAAAGCAGTCAACATATCCCTTGTGCATCACGACGCAGTAGAAGTGTGAGTATATCAGAGCATGTCTGGACCACCTCAAAGGGTGTTATTCCTTACACACATAAATAGTTGGGGTTGTCAATCCTCATGCTCAATCACTCCCCGTAGCCTATAGCCTCCTGTCCAAAGCACAAAGAACAGTTCCAAATCCATGCCTCACAGCCATAAACTCTGTAGTTAAAGAAGTATGACTTGCCACATGTGGTGAACAGAATCAGTCATACTTTTCTTTTGCAGACCCTGCATTAAGCAAGAGATTATGTATAACCTTGGTTGCTTATGGAGCGAGGGTGGACATTAGGTTTGACAACCACAAGGAACACACACCACTGAGTCGCCATGACTCCAGAGACCGCCAGTCTAATGTTTTTCATTACCTTACTTAGTTTCAACTTCATTATTTAGTTTCAGCTTCTGCATATGACTTCACTATCACAAAAAGAAGGGAAATTAATTGTAAAAAACTACAGTAATGCAAACATAAGGGTTGAAGAATGAAAAGTGGACAGAGTATGGAAATGAAAAACATGAAAAACATTAGTGTTTGCAATCTCAGTGAATTAGTAGTGTGGTTTTCTTTGGTGGCTCTGAAACCCTAATGCCCCCAGCTGTAGCCACCTGTCCAAAGCACAAGGTACTGTACAGCTCCAAACCAGTGCCTCTCAGGCACATACTCTTTGGAGGTAGAGTAGTACGACTTGCCACATGTGGCAAACAAAATCAGTCATACCTTTCTTCATGCAGGGACCTGCAGGCCCTGCAAGAAACAGGAGATCATGCATGAACTTGATTGCTTATGGGAAGGGGGTGAGCATCAGGGTTGACAAGCCCAAGGAACATCACACTGCTGGTTCACTAAGACTACCAAAACTCCAAGCCCTAATGTTTTCATTTCATTAATTTGTCTACATTGCATTCTTCAACCCTAATATCTGCATTAGCATAATGTTTCGCAATGAATTTCCTTTCTTTTTGTGATACTGCAATTGTAAACTCAGTCAGGTAGGTCCCTGCATGAACAGATATAAGCACACAGGGCCCAAGGCAAGACTCCATCTCACTGAGGAAGAGAGGGCCTGGAAGGGTCCTGCATTTCCATGTGACTACCAATGAAAATATTCTGTGGGGCTGTCTGTGCAGCTGCTGAAGTACAAGGCCCTCTGGGACCTGTGCTTCTATGTGGCTACAGATGCTTAGGTCCAAAAGTCCATCTAGCTTCAGACATGCAGGGCCTTTTGAGCCCTAAGCCAAGAGCAGAGTACTCTTCAGAATATGGGTAGTTGTTGCCTGTGTAGCCAACACTGCCCCATCCCTCCCGAGGTTAGGAGTGGTGCTGCACAGCAGTACTGTCACTCCAGCCTTGACCCATGCAGCTAGGCCACTTGTTGGCAATGAATTTCCTTTCCTTTTATGGCAATGGAACAGCATCCTAATTTATGCATATAGGTATGAACAAATGCAGGCCCACAGGACCCAAGGGAAGAGTCCATCTTGCTGAAGAAACACAGGGCTGTCTTGGCCCTGCACTTCTGGGTGGCTATGGATTTAAAGAATCTATGGAGCTGTCTTTATAGCTGTAGAAGCACAGGGCCCTATGTTCCTGTGCTTCCATGTGACTTCAGATGCAGTTGTGCAGTGTCAATAGTCTTCCAAACAGAAGCAGCACAGGGTCATCTGGGCTCTGTGCTTTCATGCAGCTACAGATACAGAAGTGCATGGACCTCTGAGTCCTATGCCAAGAGAATAGTTCTCTTACCCTCTCTGGTTCCTTGTTGCCCATGCAGTCAACACTGCACAGTCCTCCCTAAGGTTAGGAGTGGTGACTCACAGCAGCACCATCACCCCATCCTCAGCCCATCCAGCTAACTCACTTGTTTGCAATGAATTTCCTTTCATTTCTAGTAGTGGAATAATTTCCTTTGGGCCCTGTGCCAAGGGAAGACTCCATCTGCCTGCAGAAATTAAGGGGCCCAAGGGTTCTACACTTCTGTGTGGCTGTGGAGCAAAGAAATTGTGACTCTGTCCTGGGGGTTGTGTATGCAAAGGACTCTTTTGGCTTTGCACTTCCATGTGGCTACAGATGCAGGTGCACAGGGCCTAGAATCCATCTGGCTTTGGAAGCATAGGTCCCTTTTGGCCCTATGCCAAGAGAAAACTTATTTTCAATACATAGTTACTTGTTGCCTGAGGGGTCAACACTGCACAGTTCCTTACCATCTGGGGGTGGTGCCACATTCATAACTTTGTTGTTTTTCAATATTTTGACCCCACATTTTGAACCTAGCCTTATTTAATGGAGGCAGTATAGAGCGGTGGTATAAGGCTCTAAGTTGCAAACCTGAAGACCTGGGTTTGAATCCCACAACCCCCACTTGCATACTATGTGACCCGGAGCAAGTCACTTAACTTCCTTGTGCTCCCAGGTTGCACCTGTAAACAAGTTTCAGCTTAGTGTGTCTCTCCTGATTAAAAAATAAAAATAAAAATAATTATGACCACCTCATGAACCCGGTAGGTGAAATGTTCAAATCCCACTGGAAAGGTGATTCCGTGGAGCCACTGCAAAATCATGTTTTAGGATGGATTTGATAAATTTCTTCCATCTTATTCATGAGGTAGGGTCCAAAAAAAGGGCATGTTGAACATTTGGTGAAAAAATATAAAAAAATGACCATTATTAGTAAAAGTTCAAACAAAACTGAAAATACCTTGACTTCACTTTTACCTTCTTTCCTCAGTTTGTGGATGTGGTTAGAGATGCTGAAAAGTTTAAATCCACCAGCGAGTTTAAGAAAGATGGCAGTAATCTGCCTTCATGGATAATTTTGTGAATTTTGCCAACATGTACCTTGCAAAGTGGGAGGAGGAATGGATCAGAAATTCACAAAATAAACTGAAATTATGGAAATGGTTTATTGATGATGGACTTATTGTGTGGAATGGTGACCATGACAGCTTGGAGGAATGTGTTCATTTTCTGCACTAAAGCAATTCCAACTTGAAATGTAGTCTTAAATTCCATCCCTCAGTCATTTGAGTTCTTTTATATTAAAATATTTATACATGGTAGTGATTTCCACACCGACTTATTTCAGAAGCCAGTGAATTTGAACACACTTTTATTGGCTAATAGCTATCACACACATCACACAATAAGCAGAATTTGAAAAGGACAGTTCCTTCATGCAAGAAGGAACTGCAGCACTCATAAGAAGAATAATATTATATAGCACGTTTCATACACATTGTATCCCAAAGTGCTTTACAAGCAATGCTACACTGGTCATGAAGTGGCTGAATATGTAGTGGCAACCATTTTGCACATCAACATTCACATGCAGCCTTGGACAATTGCATGAGCCAGTTTTATGGGAAGGGAAATACTGGCCAGGACAGTGGGGAAGGTCCCCTACTCTTTGGCAGGGGGTGCTGTTCCATTGCCGAAGATGGAGGAGCCCAGTGGGGCTCTGGATGCTGAAAGAGCAGGAGTTTGGCAGGAGAAGTAGAAGGAGAATGCAGGGGTGGAGTTTCTAACATCAGAAACCCAAAGAAAGGAGTAGGATGACAGTGAGGACTTTGATATGGAATTTACACAAACACCAATGGAACGCAGTAAAGGCCAGCACATGAGAGCAGCAGTAATCCTGGAGTTGCTCTGAGAAATGTACAGGTGAATACAAAGGACTTACCAGACATAGAAAGACATGAACGTCAGAGAGCCTTGCTTTTGGCTCAGCTACAAGAGGAAGAAAGGAGGCTCGCTATTGCTAAAATGGCTGTAATTACAGGGAAATGTATACAAGAGATGGTAACCAGAGCAGCATTGATAACTATGGAAATGACACACACTGTGAGTGGGATGGAAGAAACTATAACAAATCAGCAGAAGAAGAAAGGAAAACAATGGATGGATGGGAAAAACAATACAGCAAAACAGAAAGAACTTTGGTCCCCAGAAAAAGGTTTGAAAAATGCAGGATAGCCACAGGTGGCATCTGGAGAATCGATCCCAGATGCAACAGATGAGGATGTGAACTGGTACAGAGCAGTGCATGACAAGCAATGGTAGCAGAGGGCATGAGGAGTAAGAAGCAATCAGAATGCCTGGTTGTGCATGGCCAAGAACTAGAGAGAGTGCATTGGACTGCAAATCAGTTGCCAAAGGGTAAGCTTACTGATAGAACTACTGCATCAAATACAAGAATAAACAGTAATGTTGGGGAAGATGAGGACGGCACAGTAATAGGAAATATAGACAATGAGAGAGAAGGTCAAACATAAGTTCAGGCAGCTGATTTTGTAGCTAGGAAAACTGAAGAAAATAATGCAGACAATGAAACTACAAACACAGAGACAGAGTGTGCTCAAGCACAGGACAATAGAGTACCACCAAAGCATGGACAAACAAACAGGCAATACGCAGACTGCTTTAGGGCAGCAGGTGAGCTGACACCCTGAAGAAATGCGGTACATTTGATCTATAAAGGAGGCTTAGACCAGCCACCAGACAGGGTCTATGTGGTTAGGAGACTGATCAAAGACTCAATGAAGTCTGAGTGCATTCCTTACCTGGTTACTGAACCATATTGGTCACACACTGGAGGAGACTGGATACCGGCTTGAGAGGGAGTAAACCACTGCACACTGACTAGCTGTGGAGTAGCTAGTAGAGTAGGAACTGCACAAAGCATTTTTTTATACTAGAAAAGATATGCCACCATAGTAAAGTCCATACCTGTCTAAGGGTGCAGCCTTCCAGGCAGTCTTGTGTGGCTGAGATAGTGTTTCCCTTCCATTGTTGTCCTTTTTTTCTCTTCGCATGTCCAGAATACTGTTGGTGGAGTAGCCTGCCCTTGAGGAGTCTAGGAGGAAGCGCTGCAGAGCATGTTCACCAACAGAGGTGAAACTGGCAAAAGCTTTGTGATATTCTGCCTCCGATTCTCGAGCTCTCCAACTTTTCCATTTCCGGGTGGAATTGTGACTAAAGTACCATAGGGGATGAAATTAATGATTCTCAGCTTGTATGAGTGCAGAAGTGAAACACAGCTTAGTCTGTGAGCTCAAATTGTTTAAAATTACCTATTTTATTTTTTTACCCACACAATCAAAAGTATTTTGTTTATTATATAAGTTTTGTCTAGGGCTTTATTTATTACTTGAAATGATAGTTTTGCTGACCTTTTTTAAAGGTAGATAGTTAACAGAATATGCACATAAGCACAATTTTTAACATACATTTAAAAACACAGTTTAAAATTTAGATCTTAAAATTTGCTCACTGAGGTCATGTGATTCTGTTCTACAAAGAGCATGTGTGGCATTCTATAGTCAGATTCACCATTTTCCTGGGGCCTCAGCACACATTGCATCATTCCAGCCAGCATATAGATACATCTAAATTATTTGAATACCACTGTTTTAAATTCGGAGCTTACCACAACTTGTAAATACTATTACAATTCAAAATATCTGTTTATTTCAGTGTAAGCATAAGAATAAAACTGCTGTGGAAGCAATATCTGGTATCTATGAGGACTGAGAACTGCTATAAGCCTTCCCCTCTGGCTGATGGTGAAACCTGCTCTGAAATGAAAATAAAGTAAGTTATATTTCAAAGCTAGTGTATTTTAATTTACAAGTGAATGGCATATCTGGTAGTAAATATTTTAAGGACTTTAGTAAACCAAGTAGTTACTAGTTAGTACCGATACCATGAAAGTGAACACAGATTTAGATATTAGGGCAGTATATAATTCCTATATTGAATGATTGAGAACAGGTATTACATATGACACTATTACATTCCTTTTGTTTTATTTAAACATTGAAGAATTTTTGCTGTCAACAAAATGGCAAGTGCTGATGTATCAAGCAAGATATCCAACTTAGAGCTGATATAAGAAATTAGAAGACTGCAGGAGACATGATCCTTTCACTTAAAGCTTGTTCAAAGAACTTGGAGGTATCAATAGATGGAAAAACAGAAAGGCCTGAATATTAAATAACATTGATCAACAAACTGTGTGATCTGTTTCTACAGTGCTGGACCCAGTGAAACAGAGACAGTTAGAAGAAGAGGGTAATCCATGTCCAGATGTGGCTACATTAATAGAAAGGACTGTTGAGCTCAACATGCTGAACTCATTTTGGATTTAACTGCTCAATAATCTTTAAAGAACTCAGAGACACTACTTTTTAGATTGTCCCTGTTTCACTGTGTTCTTGTTCCCTTGCTATAGTTTGTGTTTATATGAAATGGAAAATAAGGTAATAGATAATAGATACTGCATTTACACCGCATCTTGATTTAGAGGTCTAATCATTTGTGAAGAATTTATATTACTGACATTTTTGTATTACAGTACTGTATATTTATTGGGGGAAATGGTTAATACCAGACTGCAGGGAATGCAGGACCCGCAGCTGTCCCCATTAGTATCTGAAATATCAAAAAAACAGTCTAAAATTATAGATCATTTGAATATTATAACTGATGGCCCTAGTAATAGCAGAACTTCTACACCCACAAGTAAATCCTGTAATCCTTCAGGAATGCACTCAGATATAACACCTTATATGAATTAGGATTTGATAATAATTGGGAATACTCTGGAAGTATCCCCTGGTGAAAATCAAGAGCAATTAACAGGATTTATAAATTCTAAAGTAAATAATGACATGTTAAGAATTGGTTGTAATAAGGTAAATAGTTCACTGGACCAAAATATATTGTATGAGACAACTCCAGGACTATGGAACCATTAATAATAAAACATTTTATAGATACATCAGGGAGCGAAGGAAGACCAAGGGAGGGATAGTGAGGCTTAATAAAGGGGAGGGAGGGTGGGCAGAGGTGACTGTGAAAAGGCAGAGATACTAAACAAATATTTTGCTCAGTATTTACAAAGGAAGAGGGAGGTACCTAAAACAAACAGTAGAAACACTCTGGATACAGAGTTGATACCACCCATTTACAGAAGAAAGGGTTCTGAAAGAACTCTTAAAGCTGAAGGTGGACAAGGCAATGGGGCCTGATGAGATTCATCCCAGAATTCTAAAAAGAACTAAAGGTGAACTAGTGAAACCACTGACTACCCTTTTAACAAATCATGGGAGGATGGGGTGGTACCCGAGGACTGGAGGAGGGCAGATGTGATTCCCTTCACAAAAGTGGGAGCAAGGCAGAAGCAGGAAACTACAGACCTGTTAGTTTAACCTCAGTGGTAGGGAAAATGATGGAATCACTTCTGAAGGAAAGAATTGTTGAGTATCTAAAGGCCAGAGGGCACAGGACCCAAGGCAGCATGGATTCAAGTGGGAAGGTCATGCCAGACAAATCTGATAGATTTCTTTGACTGGGTGACCAAAGTAGTTGATCAGGGAGGGCTGTGGACATGTCCTACCTAGACTTTAGCAAGGCATTTGACACAGTCCCACAAAAAGATTAATATACAAGTTAGCCAGCCTGGGAGTGGGTCCCAAGATGACAGCCTGGGTAAAGAATTGGCAGGAGAATAGGACACAGAGAGTACTAGTAAATGGAGTCCACTCTGAAAAAAGTGGGTTAGTAGTGGGCACCGCAGGGTTTGTGATAGATCAGTCTTCAATGTCTTTATAAATGACATTGCAGAGGGACTGGAAGGAAAAGTATGTCTCTTTGCAGATGACACAAAGATCTGCAACAGAGTTGATGCACAAGGTGGAGTGGAAAGGATGAGAAGGGACTTGGCAAGGTTAGAGGAATGGTCAAATGTGGCAGCTTAGATTCAATGCTAGAAGTGCAAGGTAATGCACCTGGGAAACAAAACCCAGGGAAGAGTACACAATGGGGGGTGAGATACTAACAACAACAAAAATGGAAAGGGACCCGGGGGTAGTCATATCAGATGACCTAAAGGTGGGCAAGCAATGTGAGAGGGCAGCAAGGAGGGCTGGGGGGATACTGGGATGCATAGGTAGAGGCATCACCAGTAGAAAACAGGAAGTTATTATCCCTCTGTACAGACAGCTAGTGAGACCCCATCTGGAGTACTGCATGCAGTTCTGGAGACCCAATCTCTGCAAAGACATAGACAGGATGGAAGCTGTCCAGAGGAGGCAACTAAAATGGTGCAGGGTCTGCACCGGAAGACATGTGAAGAGAGACTTAAGGAGCTTAATATGTATAGCCTCGAGGAAAGGAGGGAGAGGGAGGACATGATAGAAACTTTCAAGTACCTCAAGGGAATCAACAAAGTCCAGAGGGTAGCATCTTTCAAAAAGAGGTGTGCAAGAACAAGGGGCACAATTTGAAGATAGAAGAGGGCAGCTCAGAGGTAATTTGAGGAAGTATTTTTCACAGAGAGGGTTGTGGATGTATGGAACGGCCTTCCAGAGGAGGTTGTGGAGTCAAAATCAGTGGTGGAATTCAAGCATGCATGGGACAGTCATAAGGCAATTCTAGGGGGTGGGGGTAGGAAGAAGTAGGCTGCTGGTTAACTAGGATCTGCAGCTTATCCATCAGGTAGGGAAATGGGCAGACTGGGTGGGCCAAGCGGTCCTTATGGGCCGCCAAATTCTATGTTTCTATGTTTCTAATAGTAGATACCTTGTTAAAGAAAAAACTGTTCTGGAAGAGGTCTCACGTGACCTCCAAGGTACAATAACTGGATTAAAACAATATAGCGATCAGACAGAGCAATCAGTGTATTGTAGAAATTGTCATCAGCAGCTGAATGAAAAATAGCTGGTGGTGAAAACTCAGATTATCAATCCAGCTTTCTGAGTGATACACTTGTTAATCTTCTGGCAAAGCAGCACTCAGCTAACATCCTAATTATGGACCAATTAATAATTAATAACGACATAATGTAAGCTGCAAGAAATAACATTGTCTTAAATAAAATAGCATTGAGTGAAGTTTTGAACTGGATGCCGAATAAGGATAGTGGGGAAACTAATAAAAGTAGTCTCATAAGAGAAAATTAGAGTGGAGGAACGAGACCTAAATTTAGCATAATGCAAATCCCTGAAAGCCCTAAAAGAGAAATTATACAGCACAGGGGCAAGACGAATAAAACAAAAAAGAAAAAAGTGGGAAAGAGACCCGGAGAAAGAAGGGAAGAGTCAGCAAAACAACCCACAAAGCTACTGAGATGGCTAGGGAAAAGCAAGTGAGTTCTACCAATAGTAAACCAAGAATTGAGAAAGCTGCTATAGAAGAGTCCATAGAGACAAGCCAGATCCAAGCTAGTCAAAGTTCAAAGGTATACACTGAGCTACATGCAAATTTAAATCTAAGCGCACAGCTCAGCAATTTAGAAAATGAAATCTTCCAATTAATCAAACAATTATGAATTAGCAAACAGCTCTTGGAACCTATAAAACACTTTGAGCTGCAAAAAGAAAAAAAACTGATCTGAATGCTAGAGAATTGGTGATTAAGGAAAACTGTAACTCAGGAATAAACTCTGTAGAATGTGATCAGAGATAATTCCTAGAGAGGAGAGAGATAAAAAAGATATAACACCAATTGTTAGAATTATGGGACAAACTGATTGAATTCAACAGGAGACAGGAAAACAAATACAAGTTATTGCAAAATTAGAAATGGACTGGATATTAATATCACCACTGAAGACATTGTGGAAATCAAGGATATCCTAATAGAATCTGCTACATTGTTAGATGTACATTTTACCTCACCTAGAATTGCCAACTTTGTGTGGCTAAATGCAGCAAATATTAACAATAAAGAAATAATGGTCACCTTTCCAAATAGACACTTATTTAATATCCCTGAACCTAGAATAGAGAACCAAGGTAATACAAATGTGGTGTTAACTCTGTTTGGGATAAATTATATACAGTATACAAGGAAACAGATCTAAAACTGACAAGATAAATTTGTAATCTCTTAAAACATTTCTTGCAAATTCAATTGGGAATAGATGGCATTATTTATGTGGAATGAACAGGTTGTGACAGTCAAACATCTTAATAAGAAACAGAGAACTAGAAACAGAAAAACATAGAAGCATAGACTTTGACAGCAGACAAGGACCACTTGGCCCACCAAGTCTGCCCATTTCATTACCTATTGGATAAGCTGCAGATCCTAGTTAACCAACAGCCTATTTCTTCCTCCCTCCCACAAGAATTGCCTTATGTCTGTCCCATGCATTCCTCAATTTCCCCACTGTTTTTGACACCATAACCTCCTCAGGAAGGCGGTTCCATGCATCGGCAACCCTCTTTGTGAAAAAATACTTCCTCACATTGCCCCTGAACCGTTCCCCCTCTATCTTCAAATTGTGTCCCCTTGTTCTTGCGCATCTCTTTTTCTGAGAGATGCTACCCTCTTGGACTTTGTTGATTCCCTTGAGGTACCTAAAAGTTTCTATCATGCCCCTCCCCTTTCCTTCCTTTCCTCAAGGGTATACATAATGAGCTCCTTTAGTCTCTCCTCATATAGCTTCTGTTGCAGACCCTGCACCATTTTATTTGCCCTCCTCTTGACTGCCTTCATCCTGTCTATGTCTTTAGGGAGATGGGGTCTCCAGAACTAGATGCACTACGCAGATGGGGTCTCACTGACTGTCTGTACAGAGGGATAGCAACTTCCTGTTTTCTATTGGTGATGCCTCTCCCTATAAATTCCAGTATCTCCCCAGCCATCACTACTGCCTTCTCACATTCTTTGCTAACTTTTAGGTCATCTGATATGATTACCCCAGGTCCATTTCCATTTTTGTTGTTACTACCCCCCATTGTGTACTCTTCCCCTGGGTTTTTGTTTCCCAGGTGCATTACTTTGCACTTCTTTGCATTGAATCCAAACTGCCATGCTTCTAACCATTCTTCCTACCTTGACAAGTCCCTTCTTATCCTTTCCACCCCCCTTTGTGTATCAACCCTGTTGCAGATCTTTGTGTCATCTGCAAAGAGGCATACGTTCCTTTCTAGTCCATCTGCAATGTCACTTATAAAGTACTGAACCCTGTGGTACCCCACTAGTAACCCTCCTTTCTTCAGAGTGGACTCAATTTACAATTACCTTCTGTGTCCTGTTGTCGAGCCAGTGTTTCACCCAGGCTATCACACTGGGACCCACTCGTATTAATTTGTTAATTTGTTTATTAATCTTTTGTGTGGAACTGTGTCAAATGCCTTGCTAAAGTTTAAGTAGACCATGTCCACAGCCCCTCTCTGGTCTACAACTTTGGTCACCCAGTCAAAGAAATCTATTAGATTCATCTGACATGACCTTCCCACTGTGAATCCATGCTGCCTTGGGTCCTGTGCCTCTCTTGCCTCTAGGTACTCAACAATTCTTTCCTTCAGAAGTGATTCCATCATTTTCCCTACCACTGAGGTCAAACTGACAGGTCTATAGTTTCCTGCCTCTGTCTTGCTCCCACTTTTATGAAGGGGAATCACATCCCTCCTCCTCCAGTCCTCAGATATCATACCATCCTCCCATAATTTGTTAAAAATGGTAGTCAGTGGTGTCATTAGTTCTCCCCTTAATTCTTTTAGAATTCTGAGGTGAATCCCATCAGGCACCATTGCTTTGTCCACCTTCAGTTTTAGGAGTTCTTTCAGAACCCTTTCTTCTGTGAAAGAAATGGGATTAACTCCCCTATCCAGAATGTTTCTATTGATTGAATCAGGTACCTCCCCCTCCTCTTCTTTTGTAAATACTGAGCAGAAGTATTCATTCAGTATCCCTGCTTTTTCACTGTCCCTCTCTGCCCACCCACCGTCCCCTTTATTCAGCCTCACTATCCCTCCCTTTGTCTTTCTACGCTCCCTAATGTACCTATAAAAGGTTTTATCCCCCTTCTTAACTGAGTTGGCTATCTTTTCCTCAGTTTGGGCATTTGCTATTCTGACTGCCTTCCCTACTTCCTTCTGCTTTAACTGGTGCAGTTCTCTGTCCACCTCCTGCTGCGTTTCCTTATACTTCCTAAATGCTACCTTTTTCTCCCTAATCTTCCCCTCCACCTCTTTTGAGAGCCATAGTGTTCTTTTCTTTCACTTTGTTTTGTTTATTTGCTTCACACAAAGGCTAGTTGCCCCTGTAATGGTAGTTTTGATGTTTCCCCATTGTTGCTTCACCCCTCCTTCTTGCCTGTTTGCTAGTGCTTTTCTGAGGCACTCTCCCATTTTGACAAAACCAGCCCTCCTAAAGTCCAGTACCCTCATTTCTGTATGTTTTGACTTGACTATGCAACTGAGTTTATTGTGAACCATACTGTTTGGTGGTCACTTGTTCCTAGATGGCTACCCATTTCTAAATCTGAGATCCTCTCTCCAGCCCCATTTGAGAGTACCAGATCTAAGATTGCTCCCTCCTGATTGGGTTCTAAAATTAGCTGTCTGAGGCATGCCTCCTGTAAGGCATTGAGAATGACCCTGCTCTTTGATGTGGCTGCAGAAAAGGTACTCCAGTTAACATCTGGCATATTCAGGTCCCCCATCAACAATATCTCCCCTTTCTCTACCATCTTAAGGATGCCTTCTATCATTTCCTTGTCCATTTCCTCCCCCTGTGATGGGGGTCTGTATACAACCCCTGTTAGGATTGTGGTGCCATTTCCTGTCTCCAGGGTGACCCAAAGTGCCTCATCTCCTCCCTGTTTACTCTTTTGTTCTGTTGCTTTGATCCCTTCCCTTACATAGAGAGTTACTCCTCCTCCTCATCTACACTCCCTGTCTCTCATGTAGATTGTATACTCTACTATGTTGGCATTGCAGTCATGATTCTCTGTGTACCATGTTTCTGTGACTACCACGATATCCAGGCATCCCTCTTCCATCAAGACCACCAGTTCAGGGAGCTTGTTACCTAGACTACTGGCATTGGTGCTCATTACCATCCATTTTGTGATGGCCTTACCCCTTTTTTCCCCCTCCCTATCCTTACTGCCTTTGCCTTTTTCTCCATTTACCCCTGCTCTTCTCCCTATCAACATCTCTATCTTGGTGTTTACCTCACTAACTACCCTGATTTTTTCTGGTGGGCTAGGATCTCCCTGCTGCTTTTCAGTGCTTCCCCCCATTGGCTAGTTTAAATGCTTGCCAATGAAGCATTTAAACCTATCAACTAGGATCTGGGTTCCCCTCCTGGAGAGTTGCAAACCATTGTGCCAGTATAAGCCTGCATCCCTCCAGGTGGACCCCCAGTTCCCAATGAAGCAAAAACCCTGAGCTCTGCAAAAGTTTTTCAACCATTGATTGAATCCCATGGTGTGGAGCACCCTAGCCTCACCCATGCCAGAGACAGGCAGAACCTATGAGAATGTTACCATGCCTGCTACTTGTCTAAGGCCACTCCCCAACTCCACAAACTCCTCCTCCACTGTTCTAATCCCTTTCCCAGCCAGGTAATTTGTACCTAGGTGGACAATGACATCCAGCTCCCTTCCCCATGCAGCTGCTGGTAGATAAAATCCTGCAAAAAGCAGCCATACTAGATGCCATGGAACTAAATCTGATAGCATCAAAACTCTTGAAAGTTAACACTAATTCTGAACAAGATATGGCACATTTTGAATTCCAAATAACTACTTACAATAAATTTCAGGTTCTGGGCAGTTATAATGATTGACAAATAGGAGATTCATACAATGAAACAAAATCCGAGGTAACCCAAAGTGATGATATGATTAAACTTGTAGATACAAAATATGAGATACAGATTATCTCAATATAGCAGGTTTAAGAGGGAGACAAGCAGATTGTGATTTGGTTAATTATATCTTGATGCAATATGCTTGCAAGAGACCTAGCATGGACCAGATGATCAAATTGGGATTAATGGCTTTGAAGTCTTTCAGTGGCCAGGATTTAAGGCCTCCAAGCTAGACAGAAATTCTGGTGGGATAGCCACCAATATCAGGATAGGCAGTTCTGCACATATGGAATGTATCATTACTTGTACTAATTTTGTTGTGGTACTTCTAAAAAAGTGGAAGTCAATGTGTTTTATTATTAAATGGGTACATTCCCCAGTGTATTCACATTTCTATAGAAGTGCAATATGGGATCAGCTGAATACTTTATTAATTGATATTAAGTGTAAATATTTTGATTTGGCAGTACTATTGATTGGGGATCTGAATGCTCAAATAGGCCACTTTGATGGACTGGGGGACAATTCCTTCTTTGGCTGTACAGTAAGTCCCTTTGTACGGAGTCTAAGAGCTACCAGGGATATGAAAACTAATAATGCTGGTCTACAGCTGACTAATAATTTAAATTAATGTAATTTATACCCATTGAATGACCATTTAAAAGGGGATCTCATGGGAGAATGTACATATATTTCAGCTAGGGGGTTCTTCCCTAGTAGATCTTGCAATATGGTCTGGACTAATTGAGTTTTGGGAGAATATGACAGTAAGCCAATGCTCTGAAAGTGATTATTTTCCTATTGCTCTGTGTAGTAACATGAAGAGTAATAAAAAGGAACATATCCCAGGACAGTCTTTATCATTAGAAATAAGATCGGCAAAAAAAAATTATTTGGAAGCCCTATTCATTGTTTTGTATAAATGACATTATTTGTAACTCTTTTGTAAAAGAAGACATATAAATTTTGAGTAAATATGATATTAATGAGTTATTTGAAGAACTGTATACACTTTTTGGTCTTAAAGAAAGTAATTTAGTATGTATTGCAATCATTGATAAAAACAAATGTAAAAAAATGGTGGTTGGTTTGATAATGATTGCAAGACACAAAAACAATTATTGATAAAAGCATACAAACAGTACAAGACAAAAAAATTAAGATTTGTTGAAAGATATTAATAAAAAAAGGAAAGAATATAAGACTTTATTGAAAAAGAAGCAAATGTATACTATAAGAGACAATGGGAGGAAATGAGCATGGTTATTAACAACAGAGACCAGAAAGGTTTCTGGCAATTGGTAGCTAAGGAAACAAGTAATTACAAGGGAGATATTCATATATACCAGAGAATACCTGGATCAGTTTTTTTACCCAGATTTTCTTTGACCCAAATATAGAAAATTCTCCTCAAATTATAATAAGTGGGGATTGTGAGCAGATGGTTATAACATACTCTAAGGTATATCTATTCATAAATACACTAAACTTGCATAAGACTCCCAGTCCAGATAGTACACCAGCTGAAGTCTATTATTGTCAGACTGGATCCTGGTGTAGAATGTTAACAATTCTTTACAATAAATGTATTCAAGAAAACAAGTACCCATATACGTGGCAAGGAGCCCACATCATACCAATTCATTAAAAAGGAGACATAGCCAATCTTGCTATGTATCAGCCTATTAGTCTGCTAGACATTAACTTGAAGATGTTTTCTAAAGTGATGCTAAATATACTAAACAGAGGTATTGAAGATACAGGGGGATTGTCTTCCTATCAAGCTGTTTTTTGCAAAGAACATTCTACCCTTGATGACATGTATATCTTATACCATCTTATTGAAAAACATATTATCCTTAGAAAACAGAAGCTATATACAGTCTTTGTTGACTATTCAATGGCCTTTGACTCCATATTGAGAAAAATATTGTGGGAACTATTATTAAAGAGATAGATAGATAAGGCACTTGTAATCATTCTATATAATTTGTATAAGGAAATATGGACTAAAGTGAGATTGGGAATGGACGGGCAGCTCTCTACACCATTTAAAATAAACAAGGGAATCAGACAAAGATGTGTTCTGGCCTCTGTATTATTTGCACTATATATTAATGATATGTTAACAGAATTTAGTATACATGATTCGGATTCCCCAAAAATTAATGACCAACATTATGCAGTGTTAGCACACGCTGATGATCTAGTACTATGTTCCCTTACTCAAAAGGGGCTATGGAAAAAAAGTTGAGACCTCCAATTAAAGATCAATTTAACCAAGACCAAAATACTTGTTTTTGGCCATAAGGGAAAACAATTGGGAACTTGGACCCTAGAGGGAAATAAAATAGAAGTAACTAAAGCCTATGTATATCTAGGGGTAGAATTTAATATAAATAAAACAAGGAACACTCACTTTTTTTAAGACTGTGGAAACCCTGAAAAAAACAATGTTGACATTAGCAAGATTTAATTATAGATATGGTGGTACAAGCATAAGACTCTTAACTGAAGTGATTACAACCAAATTCCAGGCCCAATTGCTGTATGGGACAGAAATCCAGGATGTAAAATATAGGGATAAATTAACTGTGCCCTTATTTAAAATGCTGGGGGAAACAATCAGAGTAGGACTTTCCTGCCCTGCCACATATGTAAGATCAGAGTTGGGAATTTCTAATATAAATGCTCTCTTTGGGAAATGCCAATTAAACTTTTGGCTTAGACTGACTAGACTTCCGGCCACAAGGATCTCTGTACATTGTTTGGAGGAAAAATAAAAATGGTTCTCATTAGGGTACTCACAAGATTTTTGGTATACAAAGATATTATCAGTATTGAAAAAACACAAGTTAAACATGCTGCTAAAATATGTGGAGAAAGGGGTACAGTTAAGTACAAAATAAGTAGGATTTTAGTAAAAGAATTGTGAATTTCTGGAATAACCAAGATCTTTTACTGATTAGGGAATCGGCTTATTCTAAATGGTTTATCTACAGTAATATTAATTTTGGATATAAGGCATATTTAGACAGTTTAACAGACCCTGTTCTGCAAAAGATATTTACAATTTACAAGTTTGAGCAATTTGATAGTAGTGTACTGAGGTGTAGCTATAAGAAGGTACAGATTAACAATGAGAATTGTAGCTGTTCTAACGATAAATGGGAAGATCTTGTGTATGTAATGTGGTATTGTACTTGGTATACCAAGGAGCATACATATTGGTTGGGTCCTTTTATGGATGCCAGATATAATGTTGATATCGCAACTTTGACTTCCATTTTAATTCACATAGAAGATGTGTGGTCCATAGAGAGAGAGAGAGTGGCAACATTTTTCTTTGCAATTAGTAAAACAAAAAAATAATTAGTAAAACAATGATAAATGAAGGAATTTTATTATGAGTAACTGGAAGTTGTATTACTCGTCTGTGATTGTGTGTATAGGGAAGAGGCTGGTATTTTAAATGTAAATGTGCAATATCCTGGGTATCATCTCTGAGTACTGTACATCTGTTTGACCTAGGTATGTGTTTGATAAGTCTAATATTGTGTAAGTCTTTTCACTTATTTAAATTTAACAGTTCTTTTTAATCTTTTTGTAAATTGGTTGATGACTTTTTAGTCAAATAATAAACTTTTGGATTGAACTGGCTCAATGATGTTTTATGCCTCTGAAATTTATGCAATGATCCACAAGGGTTACTCTAATTACAGTAACATTTTTAAACTTATACAGAATCTAGACAAGTTCTGGAAACAGTATAACAGACTTAAGGACACTACAGTACAAGTCACATTAAACTGTTCCACCAATGAGTTGGTCTAGCATTGAGTTTTACAGATGGCAATGCATTGGCAACTCATATTGAATTGCTTTACAATGTTTAACCAGCTCAAGAGAGATGTTTGTAAAATGTTTTTGCCACTCAATTGGAATGCATCTGCAGTCCTGTCAATTAAATGCAAACTGAGTTTTAAATCTAAAGAAACACTTTGTACAGGGCTCTTTGCTGGATCCAGCAACACTTATGCAACTCAGTCAGAAATGCTAAAACAACTCATTGGAGGAACAGTTTAATGTACTGTAATTTGTACTGTACCCTGTGGCTACCATTTCTTGCTATACCATTGAAAGAGCCAGCATTAAGGACATAACAATCAGTTTTCAAACTGAAAGTGTGAACACTGCAGACATACTGTATTGGTTGCGACAAAGGTGTGAGGTTTTGGACAAACCAGAGCCTATAACTGACACTGAGCAAATATGGACTGGGGGTGGAAGGTGCATGTTAAGTTGCTACAAACAGATTTTGGGGTGACGCATTTGTCAAATAGTTTTGTATTGAGTAGGGATAAAGGAATGTTGTTTTATGCAGGTCAGCCCAAATCTTGCTGCAAATGTGGATCCCCGACTCTTTTCAGTAATGCCTGCAACAGTACTAGATGTGGCCACTGCATGGAATATGGCCATGTGACCGTTGCATGCATGAATGCATTTAGATGCAATTTGTATAACAAAAATGGCCACTCATTTGCAAAATGTTCATGGGCTTCACACAACAGGGGAACCAGAATGGTACTGTTCTGTGGTGTAGGATTTTTTTTTGACATGCACCCTGCAAATGAGACAGTGGCCATTTGCAAGGTGTGTGGGTGGTGTGTGAGGCAGGGTAAAAAAGAGAGCCATCTTGGGACCAGCAGCCAGAGGATGCACCTCCGCATCCACCACTTCACTGAGAGGAGGGCCAAGGAGCGTGATGTGGCTGCATCATATGATATTAGTGGTGGTGGTGACCCTGGGGTAAATGTGGAGTAGCATGAGGTCAGCAATGCTGCTGCAGTGAGTCAGCATGGCAGGACTGGAAAGCATGGTATGGACCACAGCAGTACTCCTCCTGTACCTCACAGACAGCACCGCCATTGTGGCAGTAGCAGTAATGATGACCCAATGCACCTGCCACAAATGGCCATTTGGTAGTTTTGTAGGCAGAGGTGAATGATCTGCAGCAAGAATTCAATACCTTCTGGCAGGAAGTGATGGCTCGGTGGGACAGTGTCATGTCCAACCATGAGAGGATACTCACTCTCCTATTTGATCTGCATGGTGGTGGTTGTGGTGGGCATGGCTCATCTTCTGGCAGTGCTGGTGGGGTGATCAGAGTTGTTTTGTTTCAAGAAATGTTTTATTTTATGAGTAGTTATTCTGTCATCTGTGTTCTAAATTTCTCCACTCTCTAGTCCCCCCTATTAAAAATAAAAAAACACCCAAAATATATAAATAGTAAAATAAAGCTCTGCTGTTTTAAAGTCTTTTTTTCTCTGTCCTCTTTTTAGTATTGTTTCGTTCTTGTGGATATCCCTTGCTTGTCCACTTCTGTTGTTTCTTTAATCCTTTTTACACATGATGAGCCACTTTCCTTCCTTTCATTTCTGTCACTGGTTCATCATGTGTACTCCCTCCTTCTATCCACAAATGTCAAGTATTTGCCACATTGAATCAATTATGTCCGCATGGTATGTGATTGTGTGTAACTTGTAGTTGTGTTGTGTGCAACTAGCAACCACCCAAAGAAGTGCAAACCATAGCACAAACATGAGCTGCTCTACTGAGAAGTTAAACATAAATCTATTTTAAGCATTTAACCTGTTTACTGCGTTTGCCAGAAATCTGAAGGTGTATCCCCAGAATGAAAACACATCCTTTCAGTCAAATACTGTTGCCGCGCACACCAGAGAAGCTGGTGCAAAGCAGAAGTGAAGTTTGCAAGAGAACTTAAACATATTTATCATACTAAGCATTTTTAGGCCTGCTACCCCACCAACACCACCACCACCAACAGCACTTTGCCAGAAATGTGAAGTTGTGTCCCCAGAGAGAAAACACATCATTTCAGTCAAATACTGTTGCCACACACACAAAAGAAGCTTGCAAAAGAACTTAAACATATTTATTGTACTAAGCATTTTTGGGCCTGCCACCCCAACACTACCACCACCAGAACTTTGCCAGAAATGTGAAGTTGTGTCCCCAGAGAGAAAACGTTTCCTTTCAGTCAAATACTACTGCCACGTGGAGAGGGTGCTTTGATACTGCTGCTGTGTGCTGCTGTTGTTCCAAATTCAGAGAAATGGCCTCTTGCTTGTTGTGGTCTTGGATTCAGGATGGCATATAGACATACTGCACAGGTAAGTACCTTTGTTTTCTTTTCATTGTAATAGAGGGGTGTTATTGCTGCTGTTCAAAGTCTAGTATATTTGTAATTCTCTTTCATGGATTTTAAGTTATTTGTGCATATGACATTATACTGCTTGACAGAAGGTAAGTATTTTTTTGTTTGTGGAAGGGGGGAATTGCTTGTTGGGGATTCATGATGGCACATAGACATATTGCATGGGCAAGTACCTTTGTTTTGTTTTCATTGAAAGGAAGGGGAGGTTATTGCTATTGTTCGAAGACTAATATATTCATACTTCTCTTTCATTGATTTTCAGTTATTTGTGCAGGATGCAGATAGATGGCATCATACTGATGGACAGCTACAACATAGACGCTGTTGTCTGATTCATATACAACATTGGCCAGTCATGAAGGTAAGTATTTTGTGTTTTGGGGGGGCTGTGGGGACTTGTTTCTGTACCATAGTTGATAAATTAATTTCATTTCTTAATCACTGACTCTGCTTTTCTTCCTTATCCTTATAGGTATTCCTTGTGCCAGAATTTGTTGCACCAATGTGCTTGATTCATGAAGCAAAGATGCCAGACTACAGAGAGCACCTGGAAAGGAAAGGAAAGGAAAGGAGCAGAAATGAAAGAAAAGTAAAGAAAAACATTAAATCACAATGATACTTACCGTCAGAGTACTACTGCTGGCTGTGCAATTCTGTTTTGGTGTCTGTATTCTGTAGTAGAACCAGCAAAACCTGAATGAAGAAGATATTACATGAAAACATTTTAATCCTGCAATGAGTCTCATCAATCACAGACTGATTTCCTGCCTCTAGTAGGCTAATAGAAGGGCTGCAGTGTCTGGAAAACAGTGCAGATATCTTACCAACAGCAGATGAAGAAAGTCCTTGATGTAGTGTGATTCTGCATGATGATTCAGTTAAGAAGAGGGATAAAACCTTTTATAGGTACATCAGGGAGCGCAGAAAGACCAAGGGAGGGATAGTGAGGCTGAATAGACTGGACGGTGGGTGGGCAGAGAGGGACAGTGAAAAAAGCAGGGATATGGAATTAATATTTCTGCTCAGTATTCACAAAGGAGGGGGAGGGGGAGGTGCCTAATTCAATTAACAGAAGCACTCTGAATAAGGGAGTCGATCCCAGTCCTTACACAGAAGAAAGGGTTCTGAAAGAACTCCTTAAACTGAAGGTAGACAAAGCAATGGGGCCTGATGGAATTCACCCCAGAATTCTAAAAGAATTAAGGGGAGAACTAGTGAATCATAGAAACACAGAAACATAGAATTTGATGGCAGACAAGGACTGCTTGACCCACCCAGTCTGCCCATTTCCCTACCTGATGGATAAGCTGCAGATTCTAGTTAATCAACAGCTTACTTCCTCCTGTCCCCCACTAGAATTGCCTTATGCCTGTCTCATGCATTCTTGAATTCTCCCACTGTTCCTGACTGCACAACCTCCTCAGGAAGGCTGTTCCATGCATCCACAACTCTCTCTATGAAAAAATACTTTCTAACATTACCTCTGAGCCATCCCCGCTCAATCTTCAAATTGTGCCCCTTTGTTCTTGCACATCTCTTCTTCTGAAAGATACTACCCTCTTGTACCTTGTTAATTCCCTTGAGATACTTGAAAGTTTCTATCATGTCCCCCCATCCCTCCTTTCCTCAAGGGTATACATATTAAGCTGCTTTAGTCTCTCCTCGTATGTCTTCTGGTGCAGACCTTGCACCATTTTGGTTGCCCTGCTCTGAACAGCCTCCACTCGGTTTATGCCTTTGCGGAGATGGGGTCTCCAGAATTGCATGCAGTGCTCCAGATGGGGTCTCACTAACTGTCTGTACAGAGGGAAAACAACTTCCTGTTTTCTACTGTTGATGCCTCTCTCTACACATCCTAGTATCCCCCAGCCCTCCTTACTGCCTTCTCACATTGCTTGCCCACCTTTAGGTCATCTGCTATAATTACTCCTAGGTCTTTTGATTTTTGTTGTTGTTATTAACTCACCCCCCATTGTGTACTCTTCCCCTGGGTTTTTGTTTCCCAGATGCATTACCTTGCACTTCTTTTCATTGCATCTGACCTGCCACATATCTGACCATTCCTCCAACCTTGCCAAGTCCCTTTTCATTCTTTCCACCCCACCTTGTGTATCAACCCTGTTGCAGATCTTTGTGTCATCTGCAAAGTGGCATACCTTTCCTTCCAGGTGCTCTCCAATGTCACTTATAAAGATATTAAAGGGGACTGGCCCCAGTACCGAACCCAGCGGTACCCCGCTAGTTACACTCCTTTCGTCACTGTGGGCTCCGTTTACTACTACCCTCTGCATCCTGTTGTCCAGACAGTTTTTTATCCAGGCTACCTCCTTGGGACCCACTCCAAGGCTGACTAACTTGTATATTAATCTTTTGTGTGAGACTGTGTTGAATGCCTTGCTAAAATCTAGGTAGGCCATATCCACAGCCCCTCCCTGGTCTACTACTTTGGTAACTCAGTCAAAGAAATCTATTAGGTTCATCTGACATGACCTTCCTGCTGTGAAACCATGCTGCCTTGGGTCCCTGTCCCCACTGGCCTCTAGGTACTCAACAGTTCTTTCCTTCAAGTTATTCCATCATTTTCCTACCACTGAAGTCAAACTAACTGGTCTGTAGTTTCCCTCTGCCCTGCTCCCACTTTTGTGAAGTGGAATCACATTTGCCCTGCTCCAGTCCTTAGGTACCACTCCATCCCCCCATGATTTGTTAAAAAGAGTAGTCAGTGGTGTTACTAGTTCTACCCTTAGTTCTTTTAGTATTCTTGGGTGAATCCCATCAGGCCCCATTGCTTTGTCCACCCTCAGTTTCAAGAGTTCTTTCAAAACCCTTTCTTCTGTGAATGGACTGGTATCGACCCCCCTATTCAGAGGTTCTCACTTGTTTTGTTTAGGCACCTCCCCCTCCTCATCTGTTGTGAATACTGAGCAGAAATATTCATTCAGTATCCCTGCTTTTTCACTGTCACCCTCTGCCCACATTCTCTACCCTTAATTAAGTCTCTGTATCCCTCCCTTGGTCTTTCTTCACTCCCTTTTCCTCAGTTTGTGCATTTGCTGTTCTGACTGCCTTTCCTGCCTCCTTCTGCTTTAACTGATAAAGTTCTCTGTCCTGCTCCTTCTGTGTTTCCTTATATTTCCTGAATGCTAACCTTTTCTCCTTAACCGTCCCTGCCACCTCTTTTGAGAACCATAGTGGTTTTTTCCTCTGTTTTGTTTTATTGATTTGCTTCACACAAAGGCTTGTTGCCTCTGCGATGGCTGTTTTGATTATTCCCCATTGTTCCTCCACCCCTCCTTCTTGCCCATTTGCTAGTGCTATTTTAAGGCACTCTTTCATTTTCCCAAAGTCAGCCTTCCTAAAGTCCAATACACTTGTTGTAGTATGGCTTGACCATATGGCTGTGCTTATTGTGAACCACACTGTTTGATGGTCACTTGTTCACAGATGGCTACCGACTTCTAAATCAGAGATCCTTTCTCCTTCCCCATTTGAGAGTACGAGGTCTAAGATTGCTCCTTCCTGAGTGGGTTTCAACACTAGCTGTCTGAGGCATGCCCCTGTAGGGCATCAAGAATGACCCTGCTCTTGGATGTGCCTGCAGCAAAGCTACTCCAGTTAACATCTGGCATATTCAGGTCCCCCATCAATAGTATATCCCCTTTTTCTGCCATTTTTAGGATGCCTTCTATCATTTCCTTGTCCATTTCCTCTGCCTGAGATGGGGGTCTGTACAAAACCCCAATGTAGATTGTGGTGCCATTTCCTGTCTCCAGGGTGACCCATAGTGACTCATCAACTTCCTGTTTACTCTTTAGTTCTGTTGCTTTAATCCTTTCCCTTATATAGAGAGCTACTCCTCCTCCTCTTTTACCCACCCTGTCCCTCCTGTAGACTGTGTATCCTGGTATGTTGACTTCCCACTCATGGTTCTCTGTGTACCATGTTTCAGTGACTGCCACAATATCCAGGCATCCCTCTTCCATCAAGACCACTAGTTCAGGGAGCTTGTTGCATAGACTGTGGGCATTGGTACTCATCACCTTCCATTTATTTTTTATGGCTTTACCCCTTTTAGCCCCATCCCTGTCCTTAACACCTTTTTCTGTATTTATCCCTGTCCTGCTCCATACTGACTTCTCTGCCTTGGTGTTTACCTCTCTAATTACTGCACTTTGTAGGGGGAGGCTTGGGTTTCCCTGCTCCTTTTCAGTGCCTCCCCCTTGGCTAGTTTAAATGCTTGCCAATGAAGCATTTAAACCTGTCACCTAGGATCCTGAATCCCACCCTGGACAGATGCAGACCATCGCACCAGTATAAGCCTGCATCCCTCCAGGTGGCTCCCCAGTCCCCAATTAAGCCAAAACCCTGAGCTCCACACCAGTTTTTCAACCATTCATTGAATCCCATGGTGTGGCATACCCTAGCATCATCCTTGCCATAGACAGGTAGCACCTCCGAGAAGGTTACCATACATGCTGCTTGTGTAAGGCCCCTCCCCAACTCCACAAACTCCTCTTGCACTGCTCTGATCCCATTTACAGCCAGATCATTTGTTCCTAGGTGGACAATGACATCCAGCTCCCTCCCTCATGCAGCTGCTCCCGTGATCCTGAGGATTCTGTTCCTGTCCCTCTGAGCCATGGCACCAGGCAGGCACCTTGCCTCCCTATCCCCTTCCTCCCCCACATCTACACCCCTAATGATTGAGTCCCCCAGCAGGAGTTGTTTCCTTCCCCTGTGGGGTCTCGTGCCACCCTCCTGTGGGTCTCCTTTGTGGATGTTCACAGCATCCTCCTTGTTCTCCACTGCAGGTGCCTCCATAGAGGAACCACTCTTTGCCAGAACAGCATATGAACTGTGGAGAGCTACAACCAGAGGAATGCATCTCTGTTCCACTACCATCTCCTTCCCTGAGCCCACCTTGGTCCAACCGCTCCTCTTTTTTGGCAACCTGTGAGGTAACAGTGGTGGCCCTGGTGGTCCCTGGGTGGGGAAAGAGGTTTCACGAATCCTAGCCAGGTCAGCCTGAAGATGGGCAACCTCCTCCCTCAGACCAGAGAGGTGCCTGCAAACAGGGCAGCATCTCAGCCTCCAGAATGTATCCCGGAACACTGCTGCTCCACAGCCATTGCACTGCACCACTCCCATCTTGACTTATTTTGTGTCCCCTCTCCTGTTGTTTTGTATGCTTACTGTCTCCTCCCTCTATGTAATTTTACACTTACTTTCCTACTGCATATGTGCCCTTACAACTCTCACCCTTCCTGTTCTGGGACAGGAACTTCCTGTAGTCTTTAGTAGTCTCCTTCCTCTGTGCTTGGATTCAGACCTCCAGCAGCCAGGGGGATAAAGAGTTATTTTTAATTTTTTTATTTTTTTTAGGTTCCTTCAAGGTTGCTGAAACTAATGTGTCTCAGTGATCCTTCCCTTCCTACTGCTAAACAGGAAGTTCCTGTTGTCAGTCAAATTCAGTGGCTATAAAACTAGAACTGGCTTTGGGTGAGATGGTGGAGGGGTGGGAAGGAGGGCAATTAGTAAAAAATCTGTAGTTCTGGACTTCTGTTTCTTGTTCTGCAACCAGTTCACGTCTGCCAGGAACAGCTGGAAGCTGTAATTGGAGACAGGTGCTGTTGTACACCTAAGCTGCTAAGCCACAACCCCAATTAGATTCACTCTCTGCTCTCAGTAAATTAAGCTGATACTGCCCCTTCCTCAGAAAAAACACTTTTTTTACTTAAATGAGGCCCCCTTCTTCTAATAAAGTATCTGTTTGCTTAATCCAAACAGGTACTACTCCTGCTGAGACAGAAGTGATTAATTAGTAAAAAATCTGTAGTTCTGGACTTCTGTTTCTTGCTCTGCAACCAGTTCTCTTCTGCCAGAAACAGCTGGAAGCTGTAACTGGAGACAGCTGCTTTTGTACACCTAAACTGCTAAGCCACACCCTCAATTAGATTCACTCTCTGCTCTCAGTAAATTAAGCTGATACTGCCCCCTTCCTCAGAAAAAACACTTTTAACAAATCATGGGAGGATGGTGTAGTACCCGAGTACTGGAGGAAGGCAAATGTGATTCCCCTTCACAAAAGTGGGACCAAGACAGAGGCAGAAAACTACAGACCTGTCAGTTTGACCTCTGTGGTAGGGAAAGTGATGAAATCACTTCTGAAAGAAAGAATTGTTGAGTACCTAGAGGCCAGTGGGACACAGGACCCAAGGCAGCATGGGTTCATAGCGGGTAGGTCATGTCAGATGAATCTAATTGATTTCTTTGACTGGGTGACTGAAGTAGTAGACCAGGGAGGGGCTATGGACATGGCCTACCTAGACTTTAGCAACGTATTTGACACAGTCCCACACAAAAGATTAATAGTCAGATTAACCAGCCTGGGAGTGGGTACCAGGGTGGTAGCCTGGGTAAAACTTTGGCTAGACAACAGGACACAGAAGATAATTGTAAATGGAGTCCACTCTGAAGAAAGAGGGGTTACTAGTGGGGTATCACAGGGTTCAGTACTGGGTCCAGTCATTTTTAATGTCTTTATAAGTGACAATGCAGAGGGACTAGAAGCAAAAGTATGCCTCTTTGCAGATGACACAAAGATCTGCAATGGGGTTGATACACAAGGAGGCATGGAAAGGATGAGAAGGGACTTGGTGAGGTTGGAGGAATGGTCAGAAGTATGGCAGCTTGGATTCAATGCAAAAAAGTTCAAAATAATGCACCTGGGAAACAAAAACACAAAGAAAGATTACACAATGGGGGGGGTAGTAACAACAACAAAAATGGAAATGGATCTGGGGGTAATCATATCAGATGACCTTAAGGTTAGCAAGCACTGTGAAAAGGCAGTAGGGAGGACTGGGGGGATACTGGGATGTATAGGGAGAGGCATCACCAGCAGAAAACAGGAAGTTGTTATCCCTCTGTACAGACAGTTGGTGAGACCCCATCTGGAGTACTGCATCCAGTTCTGGAGACCCCATCTTTAGAAGGACATAGACAGGATAGAGGCAGTCCAGAGGAGGGCAACGAAAATGGTGCAGGGTCTGCAAGAGAAGCCGTATGAGGAGAGACTAAAGGAGCTTAATATGTATACCCTTGAGGAAAGAAGGGAGAGGGGTGACATGATAGAAACTTCTAAGTACCTCAGTGGAATCAACAAAGTCCAAGAGGGTAGCATCTCTCAGAAAAAGAGATGTGCAAGAACAAGGGGACACAATTTGAAGATGGGGGGTGGATCGGGGCAATGTGAGGAAATATTTTTTCACAGAGAGGTTGGTGGATGCATGGAACAGCCTTCCTGAGGAGGTTGTGGGGTCTAAAACTGTGGGAGAATTCAAGAATGCTTGGGACAGACATAAGGCAATTTTTGTGGGGGGTTGGAAAAATAAGCTGTTGGTTAACTAGGATCTGCAGCTTATCCTGTAGGTAGGAAAATGGGCAGACTAGGTGGGCCAAGCAGTCCTTATCTGCCATCAAAGTCTATGTTTCTATGTTTCTATGTTCTATGATGCCTTGCAGACTTCAGTCAGTGGCTTGATGGAGGAGGAGGAGGACCAAGATGAATCTGTCAAGAGGAGAGTTTTGAGGAGGTACAGGAGACACTTCTGTTTATTACATTGGTGGTAATGAATCATCACTATGTTGGTGGAAGTGGTAGCAAGACAAGCCAATGTTGTTTCTTACTTGATGTGATTGTGAGGAGGAGGACATAGCTGAAGCAGCCCAGGGAGTACAGAGGAGGTAGAAGAGGTGGTTCTCTTTATCACAATCGGCTGCCTGGTACATATCACTGAGGTGGCGGAAGTGCTGTGCATGTTGTTTCAGCCTTTTTGGGAGGAGGATCCAAGGCATCTACACACAAGACATAATAGGAGGAGGAGAAGGTTGAGGTGTCGAGGTCATTTCTGCATATCTGTGATGTGTCTTGCTGGCTAGAACAAGCGTTCAGTAATTTGTATGTGGCAAAATGCATTGTTTACTGCTGTTCAAGTTGACGCAATTAAAAAGCAGCTCTAATTAATAGTTGTGGATGTTTATCGCAACACTGAACGTGATACATTATTATTGTTATTAAATTGGCATCCAGGATGACATGGTTGTGGATCAGTGGGGTAGTGGAGGGAGAAGGAGAAAATAAATAGTAGAGTTCATTATTCTTCCATGTCCTCCATGAAGCATCCCTCACAGTCTCAATACTGGAAGTGTCACCATACGGGAACTCCCTCTCTATCACTGCTTCATCCACTTCAATGTTGCAAGATAATGATGAGGTATGTCCTGGTCTGCCTAAAGCACTTTCTCCCTCATCATCATCACTGTCAATTGGTGCTGTTACCATGGACATTACTCTTTTTGACAGTATGTGAGCCTCATTCATTTTGATAAATGTCAGCATGCCAGCATGTTTTGGAGATAGATTTGTGCACCTGTCATGCACAATGGCTCCCACTGAACTGAACACCCTCTCAGAGCTGACACTTGAGGATGGGCAGCTAAAATATTTCAGGGCAATCACTGTCAGTGCTGGCCAGTCATTGACCTTAGTGCCCCAGTATAGTAGTGGCTCATCTCCAATGGCTCATCTCCAATGGCAAGGTTCTTTGTATCTGCAAAATATGCATCTGCCATGCATTTTGTCAGTCGAAGACGTGCAGCATGATCACCCTCCTCCTCCTCCTCAGTTTCCTCCATGTCTTCGTCTCCCACCTGACTGAGGGCAGTCCATATGGGATTCAGCATAGGTTCCTTTATCTTGCATTACTTTTCTGCAGTTTTACACCCTGGCTGAGATGAACAGAAGTGGGTGGCAGTAACACTGGATTGCTGTGCAGTATCATCATCTTTCTTTGACCCCTGTGCCTGTAGTAGCAACTGTGCACCACTTACCCTATGAGTGAGTAGTTCTGTAAGTCTCTGTAACTCATGATGCCCACCTTGTAACATGGCTGCCAGCCCAAATTTATAACATTGGTCAAGCACTGTTGCATTTCCAAACTCCTCAGACTGCATAATATATTTTATGTGGGTGCTGGAGTCTAATGTGGATATTATGTGTTCTATTGATGCACAAATTGCTCTGTCACCACCTGCCTCCAGCTGTTGCTCTATGTTCAGCAGTGTTTGCCTCAGCAACTGTAGCACTTTGGGGGGTACCTGGGACTCACTGATGCAGGCAGTGTCTCCACTCACTGCCTGTGTTGCATGCTTGAAGGGTTCCAGAACTGAGATGAGCCCATCCATTAGGTGTCACTGCTCTGTTGTGAGACACATGGATGCCCCACTGTTGTCATGACTCACATGAATTAGCAGATACTCAGCTATAGCCTTGTTCTGCTGGTATAGATGCTTCACCATATGCAAGGTGGAGTTCCACTAGGTGACAACGTCAAACTTTAAATGGTGCTTAGGCCGCTTGTTCTTTACCTGCAGATCACAGAGATGGTCACATGCTTTTGCTGAATGTGCAAAGTGGGCACAGATGCACTGGGCAAGACTCAAAACTTTTTTTTATATCTGGATGGTTAACGAAAGCCTACACAACAAGGTTAAGGCAATGTACCAGGCATGGTACCCTAACAAATCTCCCATCAGTGATGCATTTCCACACATTTGAGCCATTATCACTGACGATGAGTCCAGTTTTCAGTGCATGGGGGTGGAGCCACTGATCAATCTTGTTTAGTATGACTTCCAACATCTTTTCTCCAGTGTGTGATCTTGGGATACTCTTCATTGTCAATGTTGCATGCTGCCTAACACCAGGCATGTTGCTACCACCACAATTTGTCCTAGTGCAATTCTTGCCTGTCCTCCAATCAGCCGCTACCACAGGTGCCTGTGCCCAGTGTGCTGTAATGCACAGGTAAGAGCTACCAGATGTTTTCCCACTGGTCCACATACCCATGAACATACTGTGCTGAGGAATGCTGCAGGGCATGATGTACCATGTCACGTACAGTGCTGTACAGTTCAGGGATGGCATGCTTGGAAAAGTATGTACATGATGGCAGCTGCCATTTCAGCAAGGCACAGGCCGTGAACCACATAAATCCCACATTCTCTACAAAGGAATATAGCAACAAATCTGGAGCAATCATTTCTGCACATGCTGCATTCAACTCCCGCACTGTACCGTGATTAGGTGGGAATTTTGTTTGCCTACCAAAATGGAAAGCAGCGACGACTGAACTTTTCTCAATACTGCTGTCATCAGTGATGCACCTAGTGGCATGCCAAACAACTTGCCTCATCCTTGTGCCAGCAAGGAGGTGCTCCTTGCCTGGGGACTGCCAATGGTAGTTACAGACTATTGCGATGAACAACACACCTCAGTGGCTTTTTGTGTTTTCATAACTGGGGTAGCAATCACATTTTGGTGTGGAGTGGTATTCCAAACACTAGGACCACTACTTTGCTCACTTCCACAATCCTCCTCATCCAGCACCACAATGATGTCCTCCTCATCACCTGCACCTCCATGTCCCTGTAGTGATACTGGGTGTATTTTGCTTACATTGCCCTCTGGCTGGGATGGACCAGAACCACTGATGCTGGCTGCCTTCTGGTGTTGATGACACTTAATTGGGTGCCTATTTTAAAGGTGTGTGTGTTGCCCACCTGTGCTGGGGTGACTACCCTTTTTACCCCGACTTACTCTGGTTTGTAACAGTTGGAAAATTGCCACTGTCTCGTCAGATTGGTCCATTACATAAAAGTCACACACTAGGGATTTATGGGGCCTTGTATTTATTTGGTGCCAAGATGACTGTGATTGTGATAGCAAAGGTGACGATTTGCTCTTTGTTAAGTTGTGAGATGACTGAAACAATGTAAAAATGGGAGTAACAGTGGTTGGGGTGTCCTTCTCCTAGATGGTTTTAGCAGTTAAGGCAACAGGAAAGACACATTCTGTAACACCCCGTTTTGCCCTTTTCTTTTCTGGCTCCCATGAGGGATCCATGTTGTCTGACACATCATCATCATCCACATCATAGTCTGGAAAAAAGCTGGCAGTTTCATCAGCCTCAGCAGGTCTGTCCACCACAGTAGCAACAAGTACCACAGGTTCTGTAACATGCACCTCCTCTTCATGACTGTTGTCCTCATGTTGCTCCACATGTACCACAATCTCACCCTCACTCACTGGACACACATTATCAGGCTCTGCCTCCTACCCACCATCACCAACAGTACCACTTTCAAATTGCACTTCAGAACCAACTTTCTCCAGTCCACAGTTGTTTGTTTGGTTGTGATGCTGCTGCTTCCTCTCACTGTGTCACTTGGCATTGACACATCCATCAACAATGTCTGCCACAGATTCGGCAAAGAAAAACTTAATGGCAGGAAAGCCAACACCAGGGCCATATACGTTGCTACTACTGCTACTGCCTGCCACAAAGTCATCTGAATGCTGTCCCTGTGCTCTCACAGGCGTTTCTGGTTCCTACACCACTATTAGGATTAGGAACCACAAACTGGGAAATGTTCTTTGTGACCACTCCACAGTCTCTCCCTTTAGTTACCCTATTCTTCCCAGTCATTCTTCAGTGCACACAGTCACACAAAATTCACTCTGGTTAAATAGCTGCCTTGAGAACAGTGATTTTTTTTTTCCTAAATACAGGTGTGTACGGCGGGACACAACAATCACTCCGGTTAAATCGCAGTCAAGAGGACAATGATTTTTTTTCCTAAATATAGTCGTGCATGCAGTCACACAAAAATCACTCTGGTTAAATTGCTGTCATGAGAACAGTGATTTTTTTTTCCTAAATGTAGGTGTGTGTACATTGGGACACAACAATCGCTTAGGTTAAATTGGGATTCGCAGTCAGGAGAAGAGTGATTTTTTTCCTAAATATAGTTGTGCACACAAGGACACAACAATCACTATTGTTAAATTGCAGTCAGGAGGACAGTGATTTTTTTTTTTAAGTGCACACAGTCATACAACAATCACTCTGGTTATATTACAGTCAGGAGGACAGTGATTTATTTCCTAAATACAGTTGTGCAGACAGTCACACAAAAATCACACTGGTTAAATCACAGTCAGGAGGACAGTGATTTTGTTTCCTAAGAAAGGGCACTTGCAGATTATTTGGTTCTGAAGACAACTGTGCTTTCTAAACTGCTCCTACCCTCCCACACACAAGCCACCAAACCACAGCTTCTAACAGAAAACTAAATACTTCAAAGAAACAATACAGGATGGAGAAAATCAACACCAAAAAATCACTGTGTGTGCAAAGAGCACTCACAGTAACAGTTTTAAAGCAATCTGACAAACAAAACGTTCTTTTATATAATGTTTTTAGATTTGACTCTAAGCTGCAGCACAAGCTCTGCTCTCTAAGTCTCTCTCAAACACACTACACTCACAGAATGACAAAACAGCAACATGTGACCTCATATATGCAAGGCAAGGCAAGGCAAATTTTATTTTTCCAGGTGCCCAATCCCAGAGGCTCTGTGTGCCGTACAGTAAAAACATTCTATCAATAAAATGTAATATCAAATAAAATTATAATGATAATAATAATAAAAACATTTAAAACAGCATACAATAAATATATTATTTGGGACACAAAGCTCTCTAAAATAAATAGTCGGATGTGAGAACAAAAGGCGGGACTCCCAAAATAACTAGCATGTCTGTTCCAGGAAGGCTTGATTAAACAAAAGGGTCTTGAGGCAGGTCTTAAAAACCTCTACTGAAGGGGCATCCTGAACAGATGGAGAGAGCGAATTCCACAGAACAGCACCAGTGACACTAAATGCCCTGTCGCCAGTGGTTTTCAGCCTTGTCCTGGGAATCGCCAGAAGGCCCCCAGAGGAGGAGGACCAGAGAGAGATGACTGAGACAGCAGGTGTAAGGAGGTCCAACAGATAGCCAGGGCCCAACCCACGTAGGGCCTTATAGGTGAGCAAGCCCACCTTGAAAAGTATCCTCCACCGCACTGTAGCCAGTGCAGTGCACGCAGCACTGGGGTTATGTGGTAGAATATTGACTGCCGTGTCAACAGCCTGGCAGCTGCATTCTACACCAGCTGCAGCTGGCGGAGGTTATCCCCAGAGACCCCGAGGAGGAGTGCATTACAGTAATCAAGTCTGGCCATCACAAAGGCATGGTACTAAGGTGGGGAGGTCCATGGACGGAACTAGGGGCTTGACCTTGGTGATATTTATGAGATGGTAAAAGCCGGTCCGGATAATGGATGACATCTGAGATTCAAACATCAATCCACTGCCAAAGGTCATGCCAAGGTTTCACACCCCAGAGAAGACCTTCAATGGTACATATCCCAGGAATAAATCAGTTTCAGCACCAGAGGCCACCCTGTTCAATCCTCTGTTTGACTACACCACCAGTACTTCTGTCTTATTGGGGTTCAGTTGCAACCAGCTGGAGGCCGTCTAATCATTGATCTCCATGAGGCAGTTGTTTAGTACTTCCACCACACTGGATGTTCCAGGGGTGAAAGAAAAAATACAGGTGGGTATCATCGGCATAGAAATGAAAACCCAAGTTATATTTCCTAATGACCTCACCCAGGGGCAGCATATACATAAAAACAGCATTGGCGACAAGACCAAACCCTGAGGTACTCCACACGACAGTAGGCTAGGGGAGGAAGCAAAATTCCCTATCACTACCCATTGCCTCCTATTCATGAGGTAGGACTCAAATCAGCAGATGACATAGCCAGTGAGTCCACAAAATTCCCTCAGGTGGTCAAGTAACACACAATGGTCTACCGTGTCAAAGGCCGAAGTGCTATCTAGGAGGACAAGAATTGTCCCTTCCCCCCCAATCTCTGGCCCTGAGGAGGTCATTTTGCACCCGAACTAGTGCGGTTTCCATACTATGCCTCATACGAAAACCAGACTGGAAAGGCTTGTAGAGACTGAAAGCCACATGGTGTTCCTCAAGTTACTGTGCCACAACTTTATCAACAACTTTCCCTAAAAATGAGAGGTTGAAGATGGGATGGTAATTCACCTTGACGTCAGGGTCCAAAGAAGACTTCTTCAAAAGGGGATGAACCAGTGCCTCCTTCAAGGCATCTGGAACAATCCCCTCTGACAGGGAGCACTGGACAATCAAGGCATACAGCGGGCCAACAGTGTCAACACATCTCATCAAGAAATGAGTTGGCACTGGGTCCAGTTCACAGAATGTGTGCTTTAACTTGGAGACAACCCGGATGACCTCCGACACCTCCACTGGTTTCAACTCCACCCAATTATATCCCATGGTTCACTGTAAACTTCGACCCTTATGCTGAACTTCGACAGCAAAGTTCCAGCTTCACAGATCTGGGACACTTCAATATTGACTGCAACAGGAATCAAAGTTTTCAACTTTGAAATTTCGAGAATCCACAAAAACAGTCTTCAAAGTGGGACTTCGCAGGGTGGAAAACTTTGCAAAATAGTTGAAATCCACTTAATTTTATGTGGAGTGACTTTTCCCAACTTTGCACACCACTAGTCACTGAGGGAGCACAACCACCCCCTGTGGTCCAAGGCACAAACACACCCCCACTGATCGCCAGCCCTTTATGTTGAACATAATGTCCCTGGTGCTAGTGGTTCCTCTCTCCTATCTTCAACCCTGTAAGTAGATTTACATTCCATGGTGGTAGCGGTGCCCTCCTTCCAATCCCCAGCCCTGAAAGTAAAATTAAATTCCCATGTACTAGTGGTATCCCACCTCCAGTCCTCAGCCCGTAAGTAGAATTATATTTCCTGGTGCTAGTGGTGTTCCCTCCTCTGATCCCCAGCCCCATAAGTAGAATGAAATTCCCCGGTGCCAGTGTTGTCCCCCATTCTGATCCACAGCCCCATAAGTAGAATAAAATTCCCTGAAGCTAGTGTTTCCCCCCCTTCTGATCCCTGGCCTTGTAGGCTGAATTGAATATCCTGGTGCTAATGGTGCCCTTCCTCCCTCCAATCCCCAACCCCATAAGTAGAATCACATTCCCTAGTGGTAGTGGTCCTTCCCTCCTCCCTCCTCCAATCCCAAGCCCCATAAGTAGAGATCACATACCCTGGTGGTAGTGGTACCCTCCCTCCCCCTCCCTCAATCCCAAGCCCGTAGGTAGAATTATATTCCTGGTGCTAGCCCCTCACTGATCCCCAGCCCTGAAAGTAGAATGAAATTTCTTGGTGCTAGTGGTGTCCCCCATAATCTGATCCCCAGACCCATAGTTAGAATTTAATGCCCTGGTGCTATTGGTGCCCTCCCTCCTTCCCTCTGACCCAGCCCTGACATAAAAGTGTATATCACTGCTGGCATCCAATGGTTTCTCCTGCAGCACAGGTCACCACCTCCACTCAATGTATTCTCATCGGTGGTGCCCCAGGTGTGTACAGCAACTGGAACAGCTCTCCTCACATCCTCATCAGCTGACTGCCATGTGTACAGGCAGGGAGTGCACCTCTTATTTATAGGACAGGGTGACACACCCTGTCCTACAAATAAGAGGTGTAATCCCTGCCTGTACATATGGTGGCCAGTCAAGGAGGTGTGAGGAGGGCTCTGCCAGTCACTGTATGCACCTGTGGCACCACCAATGTGGATACAGTGAGATGGGGTGCCTGGTGACATGGGGAAGCACTGGATACCAGCAAGAAATTGTTTTTACATCCAGGCTGGCAACTGGGGGGGGGACCACTACCACCAAGGATATACACTTTTACATCAGGGCTGGGATCGGAGGGAGGGGGCATCACTAGTATGAGGGCATTTAACTCTACCTATGGGGCTGGGGATAGGAGGGAGGAGGGACACCACTAGCATGAAGGAATTTCATTCTACTTATGGGGCCCAGTGATGGAGGGACACAACACCAGGGTATTTAAATCTACTTACGGGGCTGGGGATTGGAGGGGATACCACTAACACCAGGAATGCACTCTACTTACAGGCCTGGGGATCAGAGGAGTGAGGGCACCAGCACCACCAGGGAATGTATTTCTACTTATGGGGATGTGGATCAGAGAGAGGGAAGGAGAGCACCACTAGCACCAGGGAATATAATTCTGCTTTCAGGGCTGGGGATTGTGGGACACCACTAGAACCATGGAATGTAATTCTACTTATGGGGCTGGGAATAAGAGGGAGGGAGGAAGGGCACTACTAGCACCAGGACATTTAATTCTACCTAAAGGGCTGGGGCTCAGAGGGAGGAAGTGCACTGCTAGCACCAGGACATTTAATTCTACCTATGGGGCTGTGGATTGGAGGGAGGAAGGGAAGACAACACTAGCACCAGGGAATTGAATTCTACTTATGGGGCCAGGAAATGGGGGACCACTAGCACCAGGGTTATATAAACATCTGGGACTGGGCAACTGGGGGGGGCTGCAACATGCTAACCTGCCTCGCTGCCCATTTAAATAAGCCGATAATGGGCTTGCAAATGGCCCCCCAGCACCTTGCATGCCCAGTGGGCTCATTTGCATGTGACCCTTTGAATATTGCAAATAACGCTCTGGCAGTGTACTTCCAGAGCACTGTCAGTGCAGCACTAAGTGGCTTAGCACTCGGCTGACATGGCCCTATATTCAGTTGAATAGCACTGATGTGCTGTTTGACTGAATATAGCATCTTCAGACACCCAAACAAGCGTGAGATGCAGCACAAATTTTTGTACTCTGCTGTAAGTGTATTTGAATATCTGGCTGGCCTTGATGTCTAACAATAAAGTTGCTGTTGTTTAAGACATTGCAGTGTGGACTTCTTTAGCAATGAAATGAAAAGGCGGTTTCTAAATGGAGTGATGAGTGCTGGATTTTTTATTTGTGGACTTGTTGCTATTTAATCTGTGCACCCATTTCTGAGTGTGACCGTTCTCTAGTAAGAAATGCTGAATTAAAAGTGCCATCCTTTGTCCAAAATTGTTAATACTGGAAATGTCACATGTTCCCTGGGAAAAAAGTTCAAGGAGAATAAAAGGTTGTTTAAAAGCATCTTTATTCCAAATGTTGTCAAGATACTACACCAGTTTTGTGAGACTGTTGTTGTCACATGAATACAGTGTTGTGAGACTGAAGAAACCAAGTTAAAGATCAAGGGCTTGTTCACAAAGCCCTAAGAATGACACAAGGTGCCTGCACCAAACATAAATGGCACAAGTGGCACCTTGCATCAAACAATGCTCCTTTAGCTATTCACAAATGCAGCCTATGACAAACATAGGCTGCATGTGCCAAAGGGGACCTGCACCAGCCGTGCTTCACAAAACATGCTGTATCATGGCATTACGGGGCTTGTGACAGCTGCTGGCTGCCATATCCCTGAAAGTGGATTTCACATAACTCTCCCGGAGGGAGTATTTCTAAGTACCCTTAGACCAGCCAGGGATGGTCTAAGGGTACTTTGAATGTGTCCCACTGGGACAGTTGAGCAATGTGGCAATGTGTAGCTGACCTCCCAATCCCCCATAATGCCAAACAGGACAATATGTAATCCTTCCCTGGTGGTGTAGTGACCCCCACGAACTCTGGTGCCACTAGTAGTAATACTTTAATAAATGAAATCTGTTTCCCGATCCCTGATGCCACCTCTAACAATAAATAATAACCCCCCCCATCCCTGGTTGTCTAGTGGCCCCCCTTCGCGAACCGTGACCTTGGGTGTAATAGGGTTAATACTTGCCTTCCTTGGTTGCCTAGTGCCTCCCTCCGGAACCCCGATGCTGTTGGTAGTATTACTCTAATAAATACAATCTGTTTCCCGATCCCCAATGCCACCATTAACAAGACATAATAACCCCCCATCCCTGGTGGTCTAGTGGAATATCAGCCCCCCATCCCAGTAGGATATGCCCACCACCCTGCTCCCCACATCCTGAAAAAAAGCCTGCAACCGACACAGTCCACCTCTTACCCCCCACAGCCGGTTACAGACTGCACAGTCACTGAGCTGACTGCATTGTGTACAATACAACACAGTACACTCAGTGTTAGTGCAGTCTGTGGCCGGCCATGGAGGTGAGAGGTGGGCTGTGCCGGTCGCTGGCTTTTCTTCAGAATGGGGGAAGTGGGTGGAGGGTACATCCTGCTGGGGCTGGGGGCTCATGTTCCAGTAGACCACCAGGGATGGGGAGTTATTATGTCTTGTTAACAGTGGCATCAGAGATTAGGAAACAGATCTTACTTATTAGAGCAATACTACCAACAGTATTGGGGTTTTGGAGGGCACTGGACCACCAGGGAAGGGGGTATTAACCCTTATACACCTGACATCAGGATTCGGAGAGGGAGGCCACTAGACCACCAGGGATTGGGGGTTATTAGTTATTGTTACAAGCAGCATTGAAGATCAGGAAACAGATTTTAGTTATTACAGTATTACTACCAGAGGCATAGGGGGTTCCGGGGGTACTAGACCACCAGGGTTGGGACCTATTTTAATTTATCAGGGGATTGGGGATGGAGGGACAGCTAGGCTTAGCTGCATGGAGCCTGCAGCAAACCCCTCCCATGTACCTTGTGTTTGTCACACAGGAGGGGTTGTGGCAAGAGTTGTGACTTAGGCACCGGGACCCCTCCTGTACCAGAATCTGGTGCAGGGTCTCTGGCACACTGGGCTTTTGGCGCAAGCTGCTGTTTGCCACAGCTTGCATCGATCTATGCCCGCTTTGTGACTTGGACCCCAAATCTTTTCAACCTGTTGGCATGAAATTAAAATAGTGTTATGAGACTGTTGTGAGACTACAAAACAGATACGGAAAATGCTGTCGCAAAAAACACCTCATGAGAAAACACTTACTGAGCATGCTTGAAGCACAATTTTTCTTTGGGCTACAATTGAAAACTTAAACATGTTCCTTTTAAAACTGAGATGAAATGGGAAATATTGTCAGTATGTAACAAGCATAAAAGTTTAAGGGAGGTTAAGTTACTTGCTCATGGTCACACAAAGAAAAGAACTGGTAATTGCGAGATTCAAATATGGGCCTCAAGGTTTACAGCTGTAGTGCTCTCACCACTAGCACAAACTGCCTCCACAAATGAAGAATGTAATTACAAGCACATCTACTAGTAGTAAAAAGTATACAACAATGCTTCATTTTATAGTGCCACTGTTACAGCAAAAAAATTACTATCACTTCCTCACCAACGGGTACCCTCTGTCTTCCCTTCACCCAGCTCCTGGCCACAAGCAACAATATCACCAGTTCCAGTACAGTACTGTATTTCTTGCAACTCTGTTAAGCTCAGGTTACATTCTTATTTATTGCCAACCAAAACAAGTAGCATCATGGCATGGAATCAAGTTTGATATTCTCCACTGATGGATGACAGACATTATGTGTGCACAGTAAAATGGCCATTAGCAGGGTCTGCAGCATGGGAACCACTGCCATTGGGTGACACCTAAAGCAGTGTCACCTTCATGTAGTTTCTCATGTCACAAACCTCTCTAAATAGAGGTGGTGGTGGTGGTGATGATGATGATGACAATGATTATGATGAGCCAGTTCTGAGACGGGGTGTTAGAAAACTGCACCTTTGCATGTCAGTGTCCCCATGGTTTGGGAATGGTTTAGTGGGACTTTTACATGGTGGCCACAGTTGTCGTCCATGCAAATTCACAAAGTGATTGTCAAATGTGAGTGGACTGTGACCCCCTTTAAAAATAGCTTAAGGTTCACAGGCAAGAGATATGTTGAAAACTGTCATATTTGCACTTTAAGAAGCAGGCCCACAAGGTGTTTCTCAAATTAGAGTTAATGGTGTTTAAGAAATATCAACATATATTGTATAACAGTCTAACAACATGAGAAAGTTCACATTGAATATTTGAATGACTGCCATTTACAACAGTTTAAACAATCTCAAAATAGCTCCATGCATTAAACCCTCTCGTTAGACCATCCAGTACTGTGATAAAAATAAAAGTGTTCATTACAGAATAAACATAACTGGTTAGTTACCAACCACATATGCCACCAGCACATGGTTGACAAATCCCAAAGTGGCTATTGGCTAAAGTTTAAATCAACAAATGTAGTCCAGTATCTTAAATTTCCCAAGATTAAAAAGCACAAGAAAAGACTAGCAAACAAAATAACAGAAATCTTCAGCAGGCTCTCAGGATCAAATGACAGGAAACCCACATCATAAAAGTCTGTAAATAGTCCCTTGAACTCAAGGATTGTCCTCAGTCTCTGAATGAGAAAAAAAATTGGCAGCTGGTTCTGGTTCCTGTGCCTAGTCTCCAAATACATGGTTCCCCACAGGAGGTCCTGGAAGGTACATGAGTGAACTTCAATGCCTATCTTTAGTTATACTATGAACTTAATAGAATAAGATCAATCTAGTGACATGGTTACTAGAGATAAGCAATTTGATTTAAAACTAGCACTTTTTTTTATGGTGCTTATTTCTTCCTAGGGTCTCCAGTCGGCCAATCCATCTTCATTTCCTTTTTCTCTGGCCGCGGTCTGACCTGCACCAGACTCCCTGGAGGGACCACCTCTAGTTGCCCCATGGCTTACCCGCTGTGTTGGGGTAGTAGGGGTGGCCAACTTCCCCCACCTAGAATGGATCCACATCTACTTGGTGGTTCCCCCCCTGGAATTGGCACAGGTGCTCATAGACAGCCATCAAGCCGCTGTGACTGACTTCCCTATTTTTTTGCTTTTCTCCCCTGCGGGCTCACAGCATGCAATGAAGCCAGTGACTAGGTGCTTGCACGCTCCTGTGTGCACTCCTGTCAAGCGTCTGCTGCGTCCTGCTTCCCTTGATGTGTGGCTCCGTGTCACAGAGTCCCAGCCTCCACTAGGGGTCAAGCGAACACTGGCCACTGGAAGCCCCCCTCCCCGAAGATGGAGAGCAGTCCTTTGGATGCTCAATCCATTTCCTCCCTGCCGGCCCACAGCAGCCCGTGCTTGCTCCTGAACAAGGGTCGCAGGCATGGAGTGAGGTGTGGCTGCTAGCGCCTCAACCCTCAGTGCCACCGGGCTGGACAAAACTAGCACATTTTAAAAGTAGGTCCATCATTGCTTGGTTATGCCATACATATTTTAAGCACTTGCAGAAGTTTCAGATTTATAAAACCCTAATCTAACAGCCTCTGATCTGCTGACACTCCCTCCCCCACCCTGTGTAACTGCATCCCCATATCCCCAAAACATATCAGATGACCACTTACAATTCTGGTTAGTAAGCACATTTCCAATCCATCTACACACATCCTCCTTTCTTTGTATAAGTACACGCCATAACATTATACTAAGATCTATTTGTTGATACCTTTCCATTCCAGTTAGTGACCAAATCACATTTTACACACTCCTCACCCATCTGCTGAGATGCTCCAGTTTCTTTGTGAAAAACAGAACATATCTTTCCATTCCCTACTTATCTGCTGACACCCTGACCAAAAGCACTTTCCTTATTAAAGGTGATACGAGATAATGTTTACATTGTTAACAACCCTTCCATTTTCTTTTCCATGCCAGTTAAGTATTCTAATATGCTTTGACCATTTTTTGATAAATATATAATCTAACTTCTTGCCCTCAGAAAAATGTTTCACTCTCCTCAGCACCTGCTGCTCTTTCTTTTGAGATTTCTAAGACATTTCATGACATCAGTTATTCCATTCCATGTTATTCATCTGAATGGCTTGGAATAGTGTTACTGATGTCATAGAATGTTTAAGCAGTATGACAAGATAGAGCAGCAACTGCTGGGGAGAGATAGATCCAGGGTAGTTACAAAAGCAAAAAAAAAAATGATTATCAATTTAATAACAAATTGTCAGAATTTATCTGAATATTGGACAGGCACTAGAAGAAAAGCAGGAGGGTATCTAGAAGTGTAAAAACTGTTTCCTATCACCTCTAAGCAAAAAAAGTTCCCTCCCAATTCCTGTCATATAAATTAAACTCCAAACCAAAACATAGTCCTAATTTAAACAAATACATTTGTTGGGGATATGCATACCCAGAATATTAATTATAACCTTGTAGCCTGATTATAACTTGTACCCTGTCCCATTTATTGTATGTTATTTTGTTGCATGCTGTGGGCCTAGGTCTATACCTCACATTACAAGCTTGCTTACTGTTCCCTGCTTGAACTGATTCTATTTTGTGCAAAAGTATTACTAGTTATTTGTGTAATTGTCTCTATATTGCACAACTTGCATTGTCTCTAACAATCCTTGTCTTAATAACTCAGGTTCTGCCTGAAAATGGGCTCATTCTTAACCCAGCCCGACTAACCAGTTACCAAATAAATATACATCAATAATTCCAGAAAACAGAGTACAGAGTATTTTCCCTTACTCATGGCTATTCCAGACAAAAAAAGAAAATAGGGAGTTTTTGTTACAAGTCAGAGGATCTAGAGTACATGAGACTTGGAAGAGGTGTCATCTATCAAGGGCTCACACATAGAGACCTGACCCTGGGAGGGGGAAAGAAAAGGAGGGGGAGAGACAACCTCTGGAGGTGTTGCAGCCTATTTATTGTGAGTGGAGAGCTGTAGCTAGAATAGCCTATGTTGAGACAAACAACACATAATGAGATGTGTGGAAATGAGCCCAGATCTTTTGGTAGGTTGCCATGTATTTTGCAGCATAGTGGGACGTTCCGGCAAAGTTGGCCAGGACAAAGGCAGTTGCTAGCTATTGTGTAATGGAGGTTATCTGTTCTGTCCTCCAGCTTCATAGTATCAGCCTCTTGGCCTCTATGCTCACAATTATGAGCCACTGGAGCTGTGTACAATTCATGGGAGCATTGGGAGGAGGGATACCAAGAAGGTAAAGAGGCAGGTGCAGTGGGAGTGCCAAGTGTTGTATCTTCATACAGCAGAGGAGAATATCTTGCCAAAACTGGGCAAGTTTTGCACATGACCAAAGTACGTGCAACAGCTCCACCCCTTGAAATGTAGTCTCCAGTACTGGGCATGAGGCAGGGGCCCAAACCTTTTTAATTGAACCCGGAGTACAGTACCAACTATGCATTACTTTGTTTTAAATGAGCAAGCTTCTGGTATCAGGACAAGACTTAAGCACTAGGGTCCAAAGGTGGTACCACGCCTCCTCCAAGATGGAGACTTTAAGAGTACCCTCCCATGACTGTCTGCCTTTCTCAGTTTGGTCAGGCAGGCTGCTAATAATTGTTCTGAAAATCTGGCCTGCAATTCCTGTACTAGATATTAGCCACCACTGCATGATTTGAGGGGGTGTAGTGGGGATTCAGGCAGGTAGTTTCCATTTTATAGTATCTATTGCACTGGGTATCTGTAAATACTTCCAGAAATAACCTTGAGGTAGCTCATATCTGCATCTCAGGTTTTCAGTCATGTCTAGGTGGGTGTGAGGGGGTGGAATAAAGCCTGTATTCTTGATATTCCCTTGTCCTCCCATTCCTTCCAGTTTATGATTCGATGGCAAATCACAGTGTGGGCAAGTACCAGGATACAGCAGTGTTGCTTAAACAAAGCTTGAACATGAAAACCACCAAAAGTATGAAAAGAACCCACAGCAAGGATACCAATGCACACAGTAGAGTAAGAAAAAGCATAGTGTTTTATTAAAAATCATGCCATCACTCTTCACACAATCACATATACAGAAGAATAGTCATCACTGAGTTGCAGGTGAGTGTATCACATGGCAACAACTATGTCATCATTTTGTGTCAAAAAATGAATGTTTCACTTGGAACCTATCAAGCTTCATCAGAGTTGATGAGCACACAACCAGAAGCAAATGTAGTGTCATACATATGGGGAGAATAAACCCATTATATGAATATGTTCTAAATAGTAGTGTGTTACATTCAAACTTGAGTGACAAAGACCTGGGAATGATAACTGACTCAAGTTTTAGTTTTAAAGAACAGTGTGCAAACATTGTTTCTAAAGCAAATCATAATGTTGAGGCAATAAAAAGGACTATAAAAGCATTTCATCGGACATACTACTGCCTCTGTACAGGTCTTTTGTAAGACCTCAGCTGGACTATTGTAGCCAGCTTTGGTGTCCCTACCTAAGGAGGGATGTGGGTAGGTTGAAGAAAGTGCAATGTGCATTTACCAAATCTATAAGGAGTCTAAAATTAGTATCGTATGAATCAAGACTACAACAACTGAACTTACATAGCTTGGAAGTGAGAAGAAAGTGGGGTGATATCTTATTCTACTACAATATTATAAACGACCCATATTTGATGAATGAACTGAACATAGAATTCAAGGATATTAACTCAGTAACAAGAGGACACCCATTGCGGGTAAAAGCAAGCAATTTTAGAACCAATAAAAGAAAGCATTTTTTCACGCAAAGAACAAACGTATGGAATAAACCTCCCAAATAAATAAAAATCAGCAGAAACAAGGATATTTTCCGAAGAACTTTAGATAGATATATTACTGAGGGAGAGAATATGACTTTCTACAGTAGAGTCTAAGGAGCTACTTATAGGCCTCGGCCTTTTATGCTCCTCCCTACATTAGTGACATTAGTGACAAGTACCATAGAGCGTCCCACGTTCCATTGTCAGGTGCAAGATATTTTCCTTCACTGTGTATCACAGCAGCATTAACAGCACAGATCTCGGTCTGTCCCCAGGTTTGGGTCATAGGATAAGTGTTCTATGGGCCCACTCTGTTTCAATGGGATGGCAGTTTGGGGCATTTAAGATCAAGAGAATCATGTGTAGAATGAAACGCATCGTGTCTGTCCCTTCCACCCTTTCTTGTATCCCCACCAGTCACAGATTATTCCTTGGCATGGTTCTCCATGTTGCCCACCTTAGACAGATGTTTTCCAATAGTTTTTGTCACTACCTGGAGATGTGCAGAGCAGGAGAGCCACAGATCAAATAGGATCTGGGGCTGCAGCACTGAGCAGGGAAATGGGCAGACTAGGTGGGCCATATGGTCCTTATCTGCTGACAAATTCTGTGTTTATGTGTTTCTGTCTTGTTACCACTGCTGGGCATGGATATCAGCATCACTTCCCTCCAGCTGACTCAGTCGGCTCTCTGTGCCCTCCACTCGATCTCCAGGCTGAGGAGATCTTTGTTGATCTGCACCGCCACCTGCTTGATGTCCACTGTGTTGCAGAAGTTCAGTAATATGAATCAGGTCCACTATGAGTACCGCAGCTTTAGCCATGATATCTCCATTAGAGTTGAGCTACTGAACACTGGTAGCTGGGCTGTGGCCTCATGTCAGATATGGTTTCACTTTCCTTGGTCTGGTGAAAGTGCAGTTTTGGCCGGGGCAAATAACTTCACTTCCTGACTGACTATGGGTAAAATAAAAACACTGGATGAGTCAATGCAGTGCAGTCTATCATTTGTACAATCAATTTCACCTTTCATTGATCTTGGCCAGTCAAATAAGTGATGATTCTCCAGGAACAGAGAGCAGCTATAAATTTACACTGCCAACTTGCCAGCAGCTAGCCATACCTCTCTCCTCCCAAAATTAGGCAGATTAAAAAATAATTTGTGAAAAAATGAAGAATGCACTTTGGAGAACATTGGATGTCAGAAAATGTGAGGAGATTAAGTCAAGGACACATTTTAGGAATGTTTGTGTACCTTTATTGGATGCTTTGAAAGTATTCATACGCAGCACACCAGACACTGCACTATTCATTATTCAGTAGCAAGACAGAATGACAAAAAGTAAATCTAGTCCAGCCAGGAGGCCAGGGCTTGTTACATCCCATACCCCACCCCAGTCATCTCCCACCCTTCATCCTCATTCTCCACTCGCAATTGATTAGAAAAACACTACTGAGGCCCTGGCAATATCCCAGCAGCCAGTGATGCAGACCCTCCAACCCCGTCTCTCTAATTTCAAACACTGTGCACTCAGTCGGATGACTGACAAATCTTGTAAAGGTGGGGAAGAGAGATGACTAGGCTCCCTGGACTACTGTCCTCAAATCATGACCTGGGGTATAGAAGGAGTGCCCAAATATTAAAGAATGACATTTAGAGGATTGTGGGAGTTGGATAGTGGTGGATGGATACAAAGGACATTTTGGGCAGCTGGCATGATGCCAGGAACACAGTGTTTAAAAAAAATGTGTGCAGGAGGACATTATGGATAGTAGGAGATGACTGAAGTGAAAAGTGGGAAATTGGACTGGTCTTGGCCACCTTGGGAGGGCTAGAGGTTTTTAAAATTATCTATATATTGGTGGTAATTGATTTTTCTACAGTGAGTGCCATATGTGCAATTGGCATGGGTGAGGTGGTGGTGGTCTATAATGGGGCTGTCTCCAAGGCACTCAATGCCATTGTACTGGTCCATATACAACCCAGGATCTCTCCGTTGAGACCCCCATGGGTCTCAAGGAGATGAAGATCAAGGGTCAGAAGTTGGAATGTTGCTGGTGGAGGTCCCGGTCCATGGAGGATAGACTGGCTTTGAGAAATCATTATAATGATTATCAAAGGCCAATTGGCCATACGAATGCGAAGTTCCTGTCAAGGGAGATTGCTGCAGGGAAGAACAGACCTGCTCAGCACTTCCGTACTGTGGACAGATTACTTTATCCAGTCTGTCTACATCCAAAAAGAGCCTTTTCAATCGCACTGTGCTAAGAGTTTGCTTTGTTCTTCTGTGACAGGGTGTCCTCTATTTGGGCTGGGATCACCCCATTGAAATTAGGTCAACCCCACAGAGGTGGACCTGGGTGTGATGGATCCACTCCTATTGTCTTGGGGGAGTTTCAGCTGGTTGAGGTGGCTGAGGTCATTGAGATGATTTTGAAGCTGTGGCCCACCTGCTGTGAAATGGACCCTGGTCCGACTCATCTCCTAGTGGGATGTGCCGAGGCCATTGGTCCAGTGTTCACTGGGATAATCTGGTGCTCACTCACAGAGGGGTTTTTCCTCAACACCTTGAGGGAGGCATTGATGAAGCCATTTCTGAAGAAACCATCACTCAACCCCGAAGTCCTGTTGAATTATAAAGCCATCTCCAACCTCCCATTTTTGGAGAAAGTTGTTGTGAAGGTGGTGGCTCTGCAGCTCGAGGCACACCTCATGACCTTTGACATCTATGAGAAATTCCAGTCTGGATTTAGGGGCAGGCAAAGTCAGGATGGGCCACATGCCCATAATGTAGAGAGTAGAACATACAGGAGTTCTCATATTTTCTGATATGCTGCAAATCGATTGGACAAACTGGCAATCACTCTCTATGCATGCAATGCGAGTAGAATCTCCTGATACCATTCCAGATAGTGGGAAGAAGCTGATCACACCAATGTCAAGGAATAACTTTTTTAGCACAGGCTGAAATCAAGGCCATATGATAACACTGATTACCTATAAGGGAGTCCTGAAAGAGGCCCTATAAACAAGCTTCTGGAGAGAATGCTGAATCTAATCCCAGGAGGGAGTCAAGCTGACATTGAATGGAGTCCCACAGAGGAACAGCCCTATTACATTTCCAGAAAATATGATACAAGGTATCTGCTATGTTGCCTCATTTCGTATACCTATCAGGCAGAATCTTGCCCATTCAATGCAGTTTGATGGGTATAATTACAATTATGAATTATCTGGAATTGCATATAATGGTATCTATCCCACTTAAGAAACTTTATAACATAGAAACATAGATTTTGACGGCAGATAAGGACCACTTGGCCCACCCAGTCTGCCCATTTCCCTACCTAATGGATAAGCTGCAGATCCTAGTTAACCAGCAGCCTACTTCTTCCTACCCCAACCCCCTAGAATTGCCTTATGACTATCCCATGCATGCTTGAATTCCACCACTGTTTTTGACTCCACAACCTCCTCCGGAAGGCCATTCCATGCATCCACAACCCTCTCTGTGAAAAAATACTTCCTTAAATTACCTCTGAGCCGCCCCCCTTCTATCTTCAAATTGTGCCCCCTTGTTTTTATAAGTTAACTCATAAACCAGAGCAATCATATGGTTTTCCAGCGGGGGGAGGGCTTTATCCCAATAAGAAGCAGTGTCTGTCAACTTAGGAAAGAGAAAGTCACAGAAACTAGTATATAAAAAAGGATATAGCATGGGGTGCACCGGCTTGAGGTACTAGACTAAGAATAGTTGAGCTGTACTGATTAGACCATGGTTGTTGACCAAAATATTTGGATAATAAATTGGCTAATTGAAAAAATTTAAAACAGTGTTGCGAAGAAATGCAAAAACACTGCTAAGCTTCTTGAAATGTCATTAAAGGGGAAGTCTCCCATAGTTTCACATCAATATTTTCCCAACTCCTTGTGTGTAACTGTTGTGTGCCTCCTCCAGTTGCCAGCAGTCCTATTGCTGTCCAAATCTAGATTATAAAGAAAAAGATACAGCCCCCCAAAGTTGTCAATGTGCTTGTCCTCCATTTTACCATCAATGTTGCTGGAGGATGATGTCATCAGAGCAACAGATAATGGTGCTGCACTAAATGCAGTTCCACCAGTAAACCAAACCCACAATGTTTGGTTCCCCACTTGAGTAATGGAGGAACCCTTTAAGTGTTGTGCACATCCTGAAGTGCAGGTCTAATAGGGACTAGAATCATGTGAGTGTGATGCAGCACTGATTTGAGGTATATACAGTATTCATATAAGGAAGTGTCTGCATGTGTTGTGTTACTGTTTCTGTTAGCAAAAACAGTTTACCCAATAAATTTCTCTGGGTACAACAAGAGTAGTTTTAAGTGGTATTATACAGCTGTTGTATTATGTTGTGTGTGTGTGTTGGCATTCTCTGTTTTGATTGACAACAGCAGTGTGAAACGATCTTGCAAATATGCCCCTTTCCCTTTGTAACTAGGCAGTCAGTGATTGGATGGCTGCTATAAGGCAATAAAGAATTCAGCTATAATAAGGAATAGGTTACCAGTAAAGCATCAGCTGCAGCATATGGAAGAAGGCTAATCTAGTGGTTAAAGCACAGGCACAAGCACTGGAGGAGTCTGGTTCACATCCTACTAGAGTCCCTTACTCTCTAACTCTTAAGAAGTTCCCCTAACCTTCTTGGAAAGTGTGATGCCCCCTCAGGTCCATGACTTTAAAAGTGCCCCAATTCTCATTATAATTCATCAACAGTGATGTGAGAGCTGCAGCACTTCACTTTCAAGGTACTAAGGATAAGCTGTGGGAGCGCCCCACAACACTTTGTAATGCCAGCATTTGAAGTAGGATGTCCCTCACAAATCAGATGCTACACCTCAGCTGTTGTAGGTAAAGAAACTAATCAGTCTCAGTGTTTGTAGTGCTCTGTATTTCTTTAGCTCATTCCTCCCATGTCATATGCATTCTGTGTCTTGGTATTTCCAGTCAGAAACTCAGATTTAAGGAGCATTTGAAATGTAAAACAATACACTTTATAAAGTAAATAATCTAGCTTTCCACTTTCAGGCTGCTGAAAGGGAATGTGTATAACTCAGTCTTGTGTGATCCTTTGGTAAACTGCCCAGGCCCACCTTGTAATGAATCTTCTCAAAGGTGTTCACCTGGTTCAATACAGAGTGACTGATTGACTGCTCAATTGATTGATTGGTTGGTTGAGTTACTGATTCAGTCTACTGCTCTCCACAACATGTTACAACTGTCTCACAGAGAGAAATGAGCAGTACAAAGAACAGATTTTGTTTACTGTGAATGAAATACTATTAGATGTATTATTTGCTCTACACATACAGTATTAAGGCTACAAGTACTACTCCCTGTGTGAGCTGCATGACAGGACTGCCTTAAACTATTGCAAACTTAAACTAAAATCAGTTTAGACAGCATCGAGACCCTTATGTTTTTTTCTGCACTGTTGCTGCAGTTACATCAAGGAATAGGAGGGGCTATATTACAAGTGACTCATTTACAGATAAATGGAGGTTTGCTTGACATTTTACTACCTTGTCTCAGAGCCTCAAACTCTAGATATGTGTTGCAATAGAAGAAATGGCTGATCTCTTATTGACATATGTACAGTACTTGATGTAACGTATAATAAATACATCAGACATATCCAAATCATAAATATACAGGAGTCTTCTCCTTTAAGGAGGTGTTCCACTAAGTAAGTATTTGGGTAAGGACAGTGAGCGGAGTATAAAATCTGTGACCCAATTTTAAGATTCAGGTTCCCCAACAATGGCTGCATGACATCCTTCCTCAGAGTGAGCTGGAAAAGAGTACACAACTGCATATTTACTCAGAGAAAAGTGGCAAGGGAAGTGTAATTCAGGAAAAGAGGAAGTTGACGGTGGGAGATATGGAATAAGGCTTTAATGTTAAGATGAAACTGAGTGCAATAATATCGCTCAATCTCCAACCAATGAGGGACATACCTGGGCCGAATACCTTCTGAGGATGGACTATGCCGTTCTGAGGATACCTTCTATCATTTCCTTGTCCATTTCCTAACCCTGAGATGGGAGTCTGTATACAACCCCTAAGCGGATTGTGGTGTCACTACCTGTCTCCAAGGTGACCCACAGTGCCTCCTCTCCACCCGATTTACCCTTTAGTTCCATTGCTTTGATTCCTTTCCTTACATAGAGAGCTACTCCTCCTCCTTTTTTACCCTCCCTGTTCCTCCTGTAGATTGTATACCATGGTATGTTGGCATCCCATTCATGGTTCTCCATGTACCATGTTTCTGTGACTGACATGATATCCAGGTGTCCCTCTTCCATCAAGACCACTAGCTCAGGAAGCTTGTTACCCAGACTACGAACATTGGTACTCATTGCTCTCCATTTTATGATGGCGTTACCCTTTTTGGCCCCATCCCTGCCCTTACTTCCTTTGCCTTTTTCTCCATTTACCCCTGTTCTACTCCCTATCAGCCTCTGTACCTTGGTGTTTACATTGCTAACTACCCTGTATTTTGACAGGAGGCTAAGAATTTCCTGCTTCATATCAGTGTCTCTCCCCTTGGCTAGTTTAAAAGCCTGCCAATGAAGCACTTAAACCTATCACCTACAGTAGTACACAAACTGTGGCACTCCCACCCACTTTAAGCACTGGACACCGGAGCTCAAAATCAACATACTTTAATAAATATTTATTAAAATGCTGCATCAGACAGCCTGGCACGTTTTGGATACAGTTCATCCTTTACCAAAGGCTAAAAGAACAGTTAATCACATGGTCCATATATACCAGCACCAGTTACACCCATACATAATCACATAACACAAAGTTTAAAATGATTGGTTGCAGACTTGATTGCTACATACACATCCTAATCTATTACCAATTCAAAGTCATAGCAACTATTAACACATTAATACATATAAAGAAATACTAAATCATATAAGTGCTCCATCCTGATTAAAGTGCTTAAACCAGTATACATATATTCCTTAGCATCTTAAGTCATGTTTCTTTTTATTCAATATAACTGTTACATTCATCTTGCTTCTAGATAGAGTTTTAACTCCAAAACTCCAAACCTGCATTTAAACCTGTTTTTTTCATTAGCCCTTAGTCTCAATATCCAGTCATTTTCCACCTCTAGGATTAGGATAGACCTTTTCAATACCAATAAATTCAAAATTGTGTTCCTGACCGTCATTGGCATTCAAAACATGAGCTGCTGTGGCATATGTTTCATCCTTCTTCTCTATGGCTCGCACATGCTCATTCACCCTAGTTCTAAATTGTCTTTCTGTTTTTCCAATATAGAACGCTTTACATTTGCATCTAGCTAAATAAATTTTTTTTTAATTTTAGTCTTTGGTAACTGGGTAAGGCCTACTAGGCACAAGTGCCTGTTTTCAGGGGCAACCTGGGAGCACTGGGCGGTTAAGTGACTTGCTCAGAGTCACACAGTATGCAAGTGGAGGTTGTGAGTATCAAACTCAGGTCTGGTCTGCTGGATGTATCTAGCTCGTTCACACCTCGTTCCTCTAACCTCTAGGCTATACTGCCATCCCAACATCCTGTGTGCTGCATGTTACACAGTCTTATTTCAAACTGTTTTTTGTCCCTCTTATTTATAAAGCTTTTACAGGTTAGAATGTGTTTACATGCTATGCAGTTTTTGCACTGAAAGCATCCCTGTTCATTCCCTAGCCATGTTGACTGTTTTCTCTGGCTAAAGTGACTATTCACCAGACTATCCTTAATAGTCGGTGCCCTTCTGTATGTGGTGCCCTTCTGTGTGGTGGACATTTTGTTATTTCTTGCAAGCCTCTGTCACTCCCCAGTACATGCCAATGTGTTTTAATACTGTAATATTTTCCACTTTTGTGGCATGTGCTGAGAAGGTAGTGATAAAATGAAATCTGTCATTGATTTTTTCCTTTTTCTGGTCTATCCTGTAATAATGCATCTCTATTCTGGGATGCAGTTTGTTCAAGGGCTTCATTAACAGTACTCCTTGCATAACCTCTGTCTAACAACCTGTTATTTAGCTCATTTGTTCTCTCATTGAATGTTACCTCTGTGCTGCAATTTTTATTTAACCCTAAGGAACTGACCCTTTGGGATGTTTTGTATGGTGTGACATGGATGGCAACTGGACACCACCAACAAAGTGTTGCCATCCATGTCCTTCTGATATAGATCAGTATTGATTTGCCCTAAGTCATCTTTTGTCATTTGCAAATCCAAATAATTAACCTCACTTTTACTAACAGTGGTGCTAAATCTCAAATGCTCGCTGGTGCTGTGGAGAAAATCAAAAAATTCAGATGTTTTGGCATCTCCTTTCCATATTAGCATTACATCATCTATAAAATGTTTCCACATCACTGCATTATCACTGTATGGATTTCTGTTCCTGTTGTATATCACATCATGTTCCCATTTACCCAAAAACAGGTTTACCACCGATGGGGCATATGTGGCCCCCATGGCTGTTCCCTTGAGTTGGTGGTAAAGTGACCCATCAAATGTAAATACATTTTTTGTAAGTACATGTTCCAACAATTTAAGCAAAAATGAGTTGGAGGATCCATTTCTGCCCTTTCTTTGTGGTTTAGTAAAAATGCTGTAGCATCTAGGGCACCCTCATGTGACACATTTACATAAAGTGCCTCTATGTCAAGGGTGACAAGCAGACAATCCCCCCCACTTCCAAATGTTCCAACACATTCAGCACATCTTTTGTATCTTTCACATAAGATGGAAGTTTTTTTTTTTACCAAATCACACAGATAGGAATCAACATATTGTGAAATGGGTTCTGTTAGTGAATCTATACCACTCACTATCGGGCATCCCGGGGGTTTTTCCCTATTCTTATGTACTTTCGGAAGGACATAAAATGTAGCTTTTGACGGATTCTGTCTTTGTAGAAATTGTTTTGTAGCAACATTTATGAGTCCTTCATCATGAACTAAGCTTATTGTTTGATCAATACCAAATTTAAAATCCCAGGTTGGATCCTCCTCTACTTTCTATAAAAATTGGCATCCTTTAACTGTCTGTCTACCTTGTCTTATAATCATGAGTATTCATAATTACAATGCATCCCCCCTTGTCCACTTGTTTAATCACATTACTAAGGTTTTGTAGTCTATTTAAAGCTTCCCTTTCTGCATGGCTCAAGTTATTATATTTCAGGTGGGGGAGATTGTCACTAAATGCCTCTAAATCTTTTTCACAGAGTTCTCTAAACACAGTTACAGCAGGACATAGAGGAGGATTAAGTACAGAGTTTGGTTTGAAAGTCTTAACGTTTAAATCTTGTGTTTGTTGTGAGCTTTCTCCTTGTCTCTTTGAAAAAAAGGCTCTCAGATTAAGTTTCCGATACATAAGATGTAAGTCAACAGTACTTTGTACTTTGTTCAATGGTGTGGTCGGGGCAAAATCCAAGCTCTTCTGCAGCAGCTTCAATTCTGTTTCAGTTAATGTATGTTCAGATAAATTTATAACTTGTATGGAATTGTCTCTTACCTCCAGCGGCCCCTGAAGCTGTGCCTGTTGTTGCTGAATGCTCTGCTGTATTGGCCATTGCCTCCGAGAGCGTCTCCTTCCCCTCTGTATTCTCTTCCATCTTCCGTCTTCGTATCCGATTCCTCCTCTCTGATTGGTGAACCTGGGGCTCCACCGGGATTACATTTGCTGCTGTAAGGGGGGTTCTGTTGCACTCTGTCCTCTGTACAAAAAAGAATCCCGATGTAGATTTTCAGGTTCAGAGTCACTACCTTCTTGGAAAAGTTAAAGGATACATGTCTAGATCTTTTTAAAATACTTTTGCGAGTGTCCTTTTTCCACGAGTACACTCTGATCAGTTCGAAGTCTCCCTTGTCTCTTTGAAATGTGATTTGTTTAGCACTTTTTAGTTCTCTGTCCAATTTAGCAATATATTCTTGAAGTTTTTTATTAAAAAACTCAAAGTCCTCATGTCTCTGGAATTTAAGCACTTTAGTTTCTTGTTGTTTGCCAATGAAGCATTTAAACCTTGCTATCACCTAGGAGCCTGGTTCCCCTCCTGGACAGATGCAGACCATCATGCCAGTATAGGCCTGCATCCTTCCAGGTGGACCCCCGGTCCCCAATGAAGCCAAAACCTTGTGCTCCACATCAGTCTTTCAACCATTCATTGAACTTCATGGTGTGGACTACCCTAGCATCCTCATGCCATAGACAGGCAGCACCTGAGAGAAGTTTACCGTGTGTGCTACCTGTCAAATGCCCCTTCCCAACACCACAAACTCCTCCTGCACTGTTCTGATCCCATGCCTAGCCAGGTCATTCATCCCTAGGTGGACAATGATGTCTAGCTCCTGCTCCCATGATCATTAGGATTTGCTTCATGTCCCTCCAAGCCATGGTTTGGGCCAGGCACCTTACCTCCCTCTGCCCACCCTCCACCAGTTCTACCCCTCTAACAAATGAGTCCCCCACCAACAGCTGCTTCCTTTCCCTGTGGCATCCCTTGCCACACTCCTGTGGGTCTCCCTTATGGAGGTTCCCAGAATCCTCCTTGGTCTCCACTGCTGGTGCCTCTATAGAGGAACCACACCCCACCAGAATGGCATGTGGAGAGGTTCAACTGGAGGGATGTTCCTCTGTTCCACCACCCTCACCCTCCATGAGCTGACCATGATCCAACCACTCCTCTTTCTTGGCAACCTCTGAGGCAGCTGTGGTGGCACTGGTGTTCCTTGGGTGGGGGAAGCTTCCCTACTCCTTTTCATTTTGGCCTGGTGATGGGCAACCTCCTCCCTCAGTGCAGACAGTTGCCTGCAAATAGGGCAGCAACGCAGCTTCCAGAATGTCTCCTGTAAAACTGCTACCCCACACCCAGTGCATTGCACCACTCTCCATGTCTCTCTCTCTCTTCCTACATAGATACATAGATACATACATAGACAGTGTCGGCAGATAAGAGCCTATGGCCCACCCAGTCTGCCCATTTGAGCTTATAAGTTCAGTTTGTTTTCCTAGAAGTCTGTTTCCCCTTACCCCTGACCTCTAGAATTCCTTTATGTCTATCCCATGCATTCTTAAATCCCATGATTGTTTTAGCCCCCACCACTTCCTCTGGTAGGGTGTTCCACTTGTCCACCACCCGTTCTGTGAAGAAATTCTTTCTCATGTTTCCTCTGAATTGTCCTCCCTCCAACTTCATCCCATGCCCTCTAGTCCTGGAACATCTTTTTCGCCTAAAAATAATGTTTTCCTGCACTCTGTTTCTCCCTGTAAGATACTTGTATGTCTCTATCATATCCCCTCTCTCCCTCCTCTCCTCCAGGGAGTACATGTTCAGTTCCTTCAACCTGTCTTCATAGGACTTGTGATGCAATCCATGCACCATCTTTGTTGCCCTCCTCTGAACCTTCTCTACCCTGTCTATGTCCTTACGTGAGGTATGGTCTCCAGAACTGTACACTGTACTCCAGGTGGGGCCTCACTAGTGTCTTGTATAGCGGAATTATGACCTCCCTTTTCCTGCTGGTGATGCCCCTGCCTATACATCCCAGCATCCTATTTGCTTTACCTGATGCCTTGTCACACTGTTTCCCTACCTTGAGGTCATCAGAGATGACAACCCCAAGATCCCTTTCCTGCTTGGTGCATGCTATATCCTCAACCCTAACTTGGAAATATTGTGGTGAACCCATTAAAATAAAAAACTATTTAAAAGACAAAGAACCTCTTTGCGCAAACACTGAGGCAAGGGTTACCCCAAAGGGCATTTGGCTGGGAAGCCAAGTTTCAAGAAAATACAAAATCACACATGCTCCCACAATGCAAAGCATCATGGGCTGCATATGCAAATCACCACAGAATGTTATGCTGGTCCAACTTTAAGCAGAATTGCATGGTGCCGAAAGGCCTCTCACACAGTTTGCAAGGGTGCTAACAGAGACATAGACACGTGTTCGTCCTACCAGGACTCATCAGTATGCCTCGTCTGCTTGACACCCCAGTGAAATGGACCAGCTACCCTTAAGGCAGTGTGCCTTGGATATATTGTGGTGAACCCATTAAAATAAAAAACTATTTAAAAGACAAAGAACCTCTGTGCGCAAACACTGAGGCAAGAGTTACCCCAAAGGGCATTTGGCTGGGAAGCCAAGTTTCAAGAAAATACAAAATCACACATGCCCCCACAATGCAAAGCATCATGGGCTGCATATGCAAATCACCACAGAATGTTATGCTGGTCCAACTTTAAGCAGAATTGCATGGTGCCGAAAGGCCTCTCACACAGTTTGCAAAGGGTGCTAACAGAAGACATAGACACATGTTTCGTCCTACCAGGACTCATCAGTATGCCTCGTCTGCTTAATATACTGTATGTACACAACTTTCTTTTTTCCAAAATGGCCCCTCCCACTCTTCACTGTTCTCCACCTTCATTGCAGATTTCTGTATGGCCCACCATTTGTTGTCCTGTAACAAACTTCTGGTCAATATCTCCAAAATGAAGGTTATGCTACTCAGCTCCAAACCAAAACTCTCCACCCTTGGCCACTCAGGCTGCTTTCTTACTGTCCACTCTCTGGATGGATCTCTCCTCGACACTGTTGCCACATTCAAGTATCTAGGGGTAATCCTAAGCCTGTCCCTTACCTACTCCAACCACATTGCTTCACTGATCTGTCACATTAACCAGAAGCTGTGGATCTGCTACCAACTAACTGACCATCTCACACCAGAAGCCTGCCTTGCTATAGCCCACAGCAACCTCCTCCCTTCCCCTCCTCGACTATGGATGTATTTAACCAGGTGAGGCAGACTAAGCTGAAAGCTTTTTTACAAGTGCAACCTGGAAGCACAGGGAAGTTAAGTGACTTGCTCAGGGTCACACAGTATGCAAGTGGAAGCGGTGGGATTCAAACCCAGGTCTGGTCTGTTGGATGTCACTAGATTTGCAGCTCAGAGCCTTAAACCACTGCACTATACTGCCTCCTTTGACCCCCCTGTAAATCAAAATTCCCTACAAAGAAACAACTTCCTGTCCTCGACCTGTGACTGTCCTCGGGCCACTAGCACTGCTGTGCCTCCTACGTAGCCCCCCCTTTCCTCCCTCTGCCACGGTAATTGCCTTTTCTCCCACCTTGAAACTGGCTTACTGGTCACCATCTTATCCTGATGCCAGCTGTGTTCCATCCTGTTAACACATTTTTTGTATTATGTGTATTATTTGATGCTTCTGGCTCTGCCAATGTATTTCTGACCTATTGTTAGTGGAAATTGCCACCTAGCACTGTATATATGTACTTTATATATTTTAATATGCACACCTTGATTGTTGTATCTGGCACTGCTAAATGTATAATGATTACCTCACCACTATATGTTACCCTGACTTGCACTAGATGGTAGTTATTTCTTATGTATATTCAACTGCTGTTTGTTTTATTGTATCATCAATTATTTGCACCAGTTTCTGGCCCGGGTGGTGCCTGAAAAAGGTCCTTGGACCAGTGTACCAACCTGGTTAACAAATGAAGAAATAAACTATCTAAAGTTTCTGCGGGGACCACAGGGTGCTCTTTTGTTGATGCCTCCATGGCTTCAAAGGGAGCATACCTGTTGTGGCCTGCATAGTTCAGTAGGCCATGAAATGAGTCAGGAAAGCTGGAGCTTCTATTATGGCTACGAGACCTGTGACTGTCTTCCTGGAGCTCCCTCTGAGTTGCTTCCTGATGCTGTTGTCTACCCCCACTTCATTTTACCAGCTGCCAGGAGGAATCATTTGAATCATATTGTTTAGGTTCACTCTCCGGCAGCTGGGAGTTGGAATGGAGCCGTGCTTTGTTAGGTCCAGACTAGGTGTTCACTGGGAAAACTGAAGCTTGGAGGTACAAACAGGTTTTGATTAAATGATCAGTGTCCTCCAGAGAGGAGAGGAAGCACTGTACTCCATTAATGTTGATGTGTAAAATAGCGGGATACCTCTTAGAATACTGATAGCCCAGATGGGCTAACTGCTTCCTCGTGGAGGTGAATGCTTGGCGATGGCTGGAGAGTTCCACTGAGAAGTCCTGGAAAAGGCAGATGATGTGGCCCTGCCATATTGTGGGGTCTCTTTCCTGGGGGAGATGAAGGATGTTATCCTTCATGGGAAAACAGAGTAGTTTTGCAATAATTGGGCATGGAGGCTGACCCAACCTGAGCTTTGGTGCCAGACTTCTGTGAGCCCTCTCAAATTCAATAGGAGGGTAATTCAAGGCATTAAGAAGCTGCAAGATCATAAGTTGAAGAAAATTTACAGGGTCTGGTAGTTCACTGCCCTCCGTGAACCCAACTATACGTAAGTTGTTCAATCTTGATCTGTTCTCGAGATCATCAACCTTTTCAAGCAAGTAATTGATATTGTCCTGTTATTCTCTCATTTGGGCTTACATTTGTGTTGTTGAGACCTCCACATCTTTAAGACAATGTTCTTCTTTTGTAATTCTGCTTCCCAGCCACTGTAAATCTTTTTTGGTATCAGTAGTAGTCTCTTCTAGTTCAGCCATGTCTGAGAGGGCTCAAGCAAGTTTTAAACAAAAGAAATGCCACACTCGGGTAGGGTGCTCAGGATAACACAATTAAACAGGCTACATTTAAAAAATCCAGCACTCACCACCTATCAGATAAAGGACGCTGCTCAAACAGAATTTCAAAAAAGTGCTGTAACTTTGTTGCAGGTGCCACAACTTGTTAAAAATAGCCCATCTTGACACATTTTGGAATGGGTACCTCCTTTATCAAAAGATGAGCCCACACTTAGAAATCACCATTTATATAGTCCCAATGACATCATACAATAGTGCACGTGATCAAGAAGCATACATCAATTAAAGACACAATATCTTAAATAGTACAAAACAAGTTTTTTTATACTGAATTAAAAGCTCTAATTTTATTATACAAACACCAATATTTTGTTTTCAAATTACTTTCTTGTTTACTAATTTATAATTGTACATTATTATCACAGTTTTCTTAATTATTTCAGAATTCTGAGTCTTCCCCTTAGGAGTAGAGACTGAATACATTCCAGTTCTGTCAACTTGATATCTGAAAGACAAATATAGTCTTGTGAGCTATTATATAACACCATGTGTGTTTAGTTGATATATTTTTGGTTTTCCTTTGCATTCTCATTTTCTAATCTCTTTATTTTATTTATGTTACAACTGTTCAGCTTATGGTCTCCTTCATATTCCTTTACCTGTTGCTCTTTCAAAACCCATATTCTACCCACATGGGTCAATTCATATACAGGTATTTGCTCTTATACATTAGAGGCATACCTCTTATTTGGATTTCTTTAAGTAGGGTAATATTTCTAAATTTCCATTAATCCCCGGGTACATAGATACATAGACACTGTCAGTAGATAAGGCCCTATGACCAACCCAGTCTGCCCATTTGAGCTTGTAAATTCTCTTTCATTTTTCTAGAAGTCTTCTGTCCCTTATCCCTGACCTCCAGAATTCCCTTAAGTCTATTCCATGCATTATTAAATCCCATGATTGTTTCAACCCCCACCACTTCCTCTGGCAGGGTGTTCCAATTGTCCACCACCCTTTCTGTGAAGAAATTCTTCCTCATGTTTCCTCTGAATCACCCTCCCTCCAACTTAATCCCATGCCCTCTAGTCCAGGAATGTCTTTTTCATGGAAAATAGTGTATTCCTGCACCCTGTTCCTCCCTGTAAGGTACTTGTATGTCTCTAACATATCCCCTCTTTCCCTCTTCTCCTCCAGGGAGTACATATTCACGTCCTTCAGCCTGTCCTCATAGGACTCATTATACAATCCCTGTACTATCTTTGTTGCCCTCCTCTGAACCCTTTCTACCCTGTCTATGTCCATTTGTAGGTAAGGTCTCCAGAACTATACACTGTACTCCATGTGGGGCCTCACTAGTGTCTTGTATAGTGGAATTATGACCTCCCTTTTCCTGCTGGTGATGCCCCTGCCTATGCATCCCAGCATTCTTTTTGCTTTACCTGCTGCCTTGTTGCACTGTTTCCCTACATCAAGGTCATCAGAGATGATAATCCCAAGGTCCCTTTCCTGCCTGGTGCATGCTATATCATCAACCCCCAGCTGATATGTTCTAGGGTTTTTGTGCCCCATATGCATTATCTTGCCCTTCTTTGTATTGAATTTCAACTGCCAAACCCTTGACCATTCTTCAAGCTTCTGCAGGTCCCTCCGCATTCTATCTACATCCTCTGGTATGTCCACTCTGTTACAGAGCTCCATGTCATCAACGAACAGGGAAATTCTGCCTTCTAGGTCCTGAGCAATGTCACTGATGAAGATGTTGAATAGGACCAGTCCCAGCACTGATCCATGTGGTACCCCCACTGGTTACTCTTCACTCTGTGGAGTGACAGCCATTTACCACCACCCTCTGTGTCCTGCCACCCAGCCAATTACCCACCCACCCCACTACTGTCCTGCACACTCCCATATTCCCCAGTTTGTTTAATAGCCTTCTGTGTGGCACATTGTCAAAGGCTTTGCTGAAGTCCAAATAGGCCACATCCACTGCACTCCTCTGATCCACCTTCCTTGTCACCCAGTCAAAAAATTAAATGAGGTTGGTCTGGCATGACCTCCCCCCAGTGAAAATATGCTGCCTTAGGTTCTGTAGTCCACTGGCAACCAGCTGTTCCACCAATCTCTCCTTTAGTAGTGCTTCCATGATCTTCCCCACTATCAAGGTCAGGCTGACTGGTCTGTAGTTCCCCACTTCCTCTTTATTCCTGCTTTTGTATAAAGGGACTACATCTGCTATCCTCCAGTCTTTGGGTACCTCCCCTGTTTCCAGTGATCAGCTAAACAGGATTGCCAGAGGTTCAGCCACCACCTCTCTTAGTTCCTTTAGGACCCTGGGGTGCACTACATCTGGCCCCATTGCTTTATCGACTCTTATTCCTTCCTGTTCCTTTAGGATCCTTTTCATTGTAAAGTGATTGTGTCCATTTCTGCACCGTTCCCATCCCTTGTATTCCTTTCAAGCCCATTACCTTCCTCTTCTTCAGTAAAGACTGAGCAGAAATAGCTGTTCCATATGTAAGCTTTACTGTTGTCATCCTCCACGCAGCCCCCATCCTCCCCCTTCAGTCTCAGCATCCCTCCCTTTGCCCTTCTTTTTTCACTTATGTACCTGTAAAATATTTTGTCCCCTCTACCCACTGACTTTGTGATGCACCCTTCTGTCTGAGCTTTGACTTCCCTTACTGACTTCCCTGACTCCCTTTGCTTCTCCTGGTATTTCTCCCTATCCCCTTCTGCCTGCCTCTTTTTGTATTGCCTGAATGTAATCTTTCTGATTTTCACTTTCTCCACTACCTCCTTGGAAAACCATAATGGTCTCCTCTTCCTTTTCCCCTTGCTAACCTGCTTAATGCATAATTCTTTTGCTCAGCATGCCCCAAGGGTATAAATCCAGAAACCCTCCTGTCGCAGTAACAAATTATAAAAGTCTCACCCTCTTGGATTCTGGCTAACTCTGTCAATAGCACACAAACTTAAATCATGTGCAATTTTATCCAGCACAGTAGAAATAAGTAAAACTGTGGCATATCTTGCATCCTGGTTAAGTACGGCTCTGCTGTGTTCTTCCACCATTTCTTAGAACTTTCACTTGTTTTTTTTCTACATAAAAAACACCACATTTACACAAGGTAACATATATCACTCCACTACTTTCACATGTGATGATCTGTCTAACATGATTTTGTATTTGTTTATGTGGAATAGAGAACGTGTCACCTGTTGAAACCACCTTGCAGTAGATACATTTTATACATTGAAAGCATCACACTTTCACATTTCTAAGCCAAGTATAATTAGTTGGTGTTACTTGCCTATTATGAGTAAGCTGATCCTTAAGGGCACTGGCTGTCCTATATGTCATGTGTGGGGGATTTTGGTTGGGGGAAGAAGAGGGAGGGAGGAAAGGGAAATTGTTTAACCAGGAAAGGCACACTGAGCCAGATCTTGTTTCCAGGTGTGACCTGGAAGCATAAGGAAGTTAAGTGACTTGCTCAAGGTCACACAGTATGCAAGTGGGGGCTGATGGGATTCAAACCCAGATCTCCAGGTTTGCAGCACAGTGCCCTTATAACCACTGCACTATACTGCCTCCTATCACTCAGTTCTATGTCTCCCCATAGGATGCTCCAGTTCCTTTTCAGGATCTGTTCCACCAGGCCACTGTGTGCTGAAAAAGTCATTACAAGGTTAAATCTAGTAGAGTTCCCAGTAATTATTTCCCTTTGTATTAGTGAATTCTCCCTCTCCCTGAATCTAGCTTCTTCATTTGCATGGTACACTAGTTCTTTTCATTTTCTCCTTTCACAGAAACAATAAGTCTGATCTAACGCTGCCTTATCATAGGTCTCTAGATCACTACAGTTGTATCTTAAGCTATAGAACTGACCATTAGGCTGACTATGTAACAGAATGTCTTAGACAACTGATTGACGTGAGATTTTATGAGAAGTTACAAAATGATTACATATATATGTTTAAGAATTGTAAAGATGAATATGTAAATGAATTATATGTAAACAGATGAATAGATAAGAAGGTAAGGGATTTTTTATTAGTGGAGCACCCCAGAAAATTTACTTTCTTTACACCCTAAAATCCATAAATCCCTACAGCAGCCAGCAGCTGGCCAGCCTATTTTGAGTGGGACTGGCTCACTCACTGAGCCATTGTCACAATACATAGATTATTACATTCATCCTCTTGTAACTAATCTGGGATCATATTTAAGGCATAGTACTTGTTAAATGTGCTGAAGGATGTAGTGGTAGACAGGGACTCCTATCTAATTACGATGGATATAGAGTCTCTGCATACCAACATACCCCAGGAGGATGCATTGGACTCCATTGCTATGTTCTTAAACACTAGAGGGGAGGATGCAGAACCTGCCATGGACTTCCTTGTTAAACTTTTAGAATTTGTATTAAAATTCAACACTTTTACATTTGTAGAGAATACATACCTTCAAACAAAGGGCACAGCAATGGGGGCTACTTTTGTCTCCAATTTAGCAAACCTGTATGTAGATAAATGGAAAAATGAAGATGTCAGAAATCCAGATGTAAACTTATTTTTCTGGTAAGTGGACCTTTGACATCATTTTGTTGATGGCATGGTCATCATATGGAAAGGGACCTTAGAGGAATTTGAAGAATATATTGACTTTTTACACACAACTAACTTCAACCTATGTTTTTTCATTCCAGGCTAACCAAGAGGAAATAAACTTTCTTGACTTGAAAATCAGAAAGGATGTAGAAGGTATCATAGTCACCAATATTTTCAGAAAAGAAACTGATTGTAACATCCTTTTCCTTGCCTCAAGCTACCACTCAAGACATGTAACAAACAATAGACCTAAGGGGCGATTTATAGATTAAGACACAATTGTAGTGATCTAGAGACCTATGACAAGGCAGCCTAAGATATAACTTATCATTTCTGTGAAAGGGGTTACAGAAAAGAACTAGTGTATCATGCAAATGAAGAAGCTAGATCCAAGGAGAAGGAGGATTTAGTAATACAAAGGGAAATACATACTGGGAACTCTGCTAGATTTAGTCTTGTAATTACTTTTTTAGCACACAGTGGCCTTGTGGAACAGATCCTGAAAAGGAACTGGAACATCCTATGGGAAGACATAGGACTGAGTGAAATCAACCAAAATCCCCCACACATGGCACATGAGAGAGCTTGTACCTTTAAGGATCAGCTTGTCCATAGTATGCAAGTAACAACAACTAATCATACTTGGCTTAGAAATGTGAAAGTGGGATGCTTTTAATGTAAAACAAAATTTGACTACTGTAAGGTGGTTTCAACAGGTGACACTTTATCTAATCCACATAACCAAAGACAATATCAAGTTAGACAATTCATCACACGTGAAAGTAGTGGAGTGATATGGAGTGATATATGTTGTCTTGTATAAATGCAGTGTTTTCTAAGTAGGAAAAAACAAGCGAAAGTTCAAAGAAAGGGCCAGAGAACACTGCAGGGCCATACTTACCAGGTCGTGTGATATGCCACAGCTTTACACATTTCTACTGTGCTCAATAAAAATGCACATGATTTTAGTTTGCATGCTATTGACAGAGTTGGCCAGAATCCAAGAGGTGGGGACTTTTATCATTTGTTTCTGCTACAGGAGGGTGTCTGCATTTATACCCTTGGGGCATGCAGGTACCTGGGTATTAATAGAAATGTTGAAATATTACCCTACTTAAAGAAATCCAATTAAGAGGTATGCCTTTAATGTATAAGATCAAATATATGAATTGACCTACAGTACGTGGGAAGAATGTGGGTGTTGTAAGAGCAGCAGGTACAGGAATATGAAGAAGACCTTAAGCTAAACAGTTGTAAAAGATTAAAAAAATTAAGATATTAGAAAATAAGAATGCAAAGAAAAAACAAGAATATATCAACTAAACACAAATGGTGTGATATTATAGCCCTCAAAACTATATTTGTCTTTCAGATGCGAAGTTGACAGAACTGGAATGGATTCACTTTCTACTCCTAAGGGGAAGACACTCTGAATTCAGAAATAATTAAGGAATGGTGATAATAATGTACTTTTATAAATTAGTAAAAAAAATGAAGCAATTTTAAAACAATATAGGTGTTTGTATAATAAAATTGGTGTTTTTAACTCAATTTGTTTTTAAATTGTTTTACGCTATTTAAGATATTGTGTCTTTAATTGATGTATGTTTCTTGAACCTGTGCACTATAGTACGATGTCATTGGGACACTATAAATGGTGATTTGCAAGTGTGGGCTCATCTTTTGAATAAGGAGGTACCCACTATGAAATGCATCAAGATGGGCTATTTCTACAAGTTCTGGCACCTGCAATAAAGTTATTGCACTTTTTTCAAATTCTGTTTGAGCAGCATCCTTTATCTGAGAGGTGGTGAGTGCTGGATTTTTTAGATGTACTCTAATTGAAGAGAAGAAAGAGACTTGGGCAACATCATCACCAATGACCTGAAATTGTCCAAGTAGACCACTAATCCAGTAGGTAAGGCTAGAGGGATATTGGGGTGTATTAGTAGGGGTATCATAAGTTGGAAGAGAGAGGTAATAATCCCTCTTTACAAGACTCTGGTTAGACCCCATGTGGAGTATTGCATGCAGTACTGGAGGCCACACCTTTCCAAGGACATTAACCAAATTGAAGCAGTCCATAGAACGACAACCAAAATGGTGCAGGGACTGCATCAGAAAACAAACGAGGACAGATTAAGGGAGCTCAATATGTATACCCTAGGACAAAGGAGAGAGAGAGGTGATATGATTGAAACATTCAAACTCCTTAAGGGCATTAACAAGGTGAAAGAGTCTAACATGTTTCAATATAAGAAAAATAGCAGGACAAGAAGACACAGCATGAGATTAGAGGGAGGCCGATTAAGGGGAAATGTGAGGAAGTTCTTTTTCACTGAAAGGGTGGTAGATGTATGGAATGGCCTACCTCAGGAAGTGGTGGATATGAATACAGTGCAGGGCTTCAAACAGGAATGGGATAGGCATAAGGGAGCAATACAGATGAGTACGAGTAGATAGGCCATTGACAGAGCAAAGGCTGATGGCACATTCATAAGGTAGAAAAAGAAATGAGCAGACTGAATGGGTCTTGCAGTCCTTATCTGCCTTCAACTTCTATGTCTCTATGTATTTTTCTATTCTGATATCCTAAGCACCACATCTGAGTACGGCTTTTCTTTTGTTCAGAACTTGCTTCACTTTAAAGTAATGCACAGGTTATGGATTATTATATTTTTCTGTGTTAAAACCTTGTTTGAAATGGATGACATGAAGCTCAGTCATGACATTTTACCATTTTTTTAGAATAGCCAAATCTGCAGGTGCCTTACATCATTGTCTCAGGAATTTGCTCTCCCAATATTTGGAGCTAACACATTAGTGATATGTCTCTAAAGAGATCACCAAATTTGGCACTCTTCATGAATGAAACACAGGCAAACAATCCATTAAATTATGTGGACAATTTATTGAAGGAAGCCGGGTGAGCTAATGCATTTTTGATAGCTGCCAAGTCAATGACTAATATGCCAATAAATGAAATGGCAATATCATTAAAAGAAGCATTTGAGACTTTAGACAAATTAGTAATCAAAACCTGCAAGATATATTGGAATCAGGTTAACTTGGAGGCATACCTGCAAATTTCCAGAATACAGAGGGGCTTAAGAATCCATAAAAATCCTACTTTCAGTTTAGATGTTGATCATTTCATGAAAAAATGGAGGGACATTCTTGATGAGGCTTCAAACAAATTATTGAGGCTCATTATTGAATATGGAAAGGAAGTAATCACTTAATTAACTGAAGAGATCAAAAAATCAGAAACTGAGGTGTTAAAATTTAAAGATTATACAGAATGTATTCCCTAAATAAAAAACTAAAAGATAAAATTGCCAAACTGGATCAATAAATACAGACTGCAAAGCAAAAAAAAAAAGATTTAAAAGGGATCAGAATGATTATGAATAGAACTGGGTTTACAATTGGAAGAAAGGACTGATCAGAGTAACTCTGAGACAGAGGGAACTGAGGAGTATTGTTTAGAACAAAGCACCTCATCCCTGGAACAGGTACCACCAATATTACAGAGGAGCAGCTGGGAGAACCAGTACAGGGTTTTCAAACAGATGACTACCGACCAAGAGGACAAGAAAGATATGACAGGGAAGAAGAGGGGGAAGCAATGGAAACAACTGGGATCAATTCCAACAGGCACAACATTGGAATTATCCACAACATCCCCCAGCAAACTCTAGGAAAGGGTCAAAGATTGAACCCCTGGAAAATGGGCTTCAACCAATGACAATGAAGATACTAAAGTTGTCTAATAGAACACTATCAGACATAAAGCTACATGTTTTGAATAAGGGCTGATCTTTTGTCCCAGCCATGCCTTTAAATAAATTTCAAACTTTTGTGGACCTACAGACAGCATGCTGCAACTGTAGCCTTATCTCCTTGTTTAAAAGAAAAGAAATCAAAACACTTCTGATTTAGAGACCATTGAAACACCTGCAACTTCTGTGGCTACACAAACAAACAGGGATATGGAAGCAGAATGCAGATTTAGAATGGCTTCTAAATGTTATCCACCACCAACAGCACCAATCCAAACATATAAGGAACTGTGTGAACAAGAACTAGAACAGTTGTTTAAAATTTGCCACAACTGAAATATAACAATCTGTCACGGGATGAAACCTCTGCTTTAGAAACATTTTAGAAAGATCAAATGATAACAATAAAATCAGTTGATAAGGGGGGAAGTACTGTTGTCCAGAACACTACAGACTATGTATCAGACTGTCTTAGACAACTGAATGATGTTCAATTTTATCAGAAGTTACAAAATTATCATATATATATATATATATATATATATATATATATATATATACACACATATATATATAGTTAAGAATCATATAGATGAATATGTATATTAATTCTATGAAAACAGATGAATAAATAAGAAGGTGAGGGACTTTGTATTAGTGGAACACCTCAGAAAAGCTACTTTTTATATGCTTCCTCAAATCCATAAATACCTACAGCATCCAGCTGTCCAGTCTATTGTGAGTGGGATTGGCTCACTCATGGAGTCATTGTCACAATACACAGATTATTACATTTGTCCTTTTGTATCTAATTTGGGATCATATTTAAGGGATAGAACTGACTTGTTAAATGTGTTGAATGATGTAGTTGTAAGCAGGGACTCTTATCTAATTACGATGGATATAGAGTCCTTGTATACCGACATACCCTAGGAGAATGCACTGGACTCCATTGCTGTGTTCTTAAATACTAGAGGGGAGGATGCAGAACCCGCCATGAAATCCCTTGTTAAACTTTCAGAATTTGTATTAAAATTCAACACCTTTACATTTTTAGAGAATACATACCTGCAAACGAAGGGCACAGCAATGGGGGCTACTTTTGTCCCAAGTTTAGCAAATCTGTATGTAGATAAATGGAAAAATGAAGTTGTCAGAAATCCAGATGTAAACCCCATTTTCTAGCAAGTGGAACTTTGGCATTGTTTTATCGATGACATGGTCATTACATGGAAAGGGACCTTAGAGGAATTTATTGACTTTTTACACACAACTAACCCCAACCTACTTTTTTCATTCAAGACTAGCCAAGGAGAAATAAACTTTCTAGACCTAAAAATCAGAAAGAATGTAGAAGATAACATAGCCACAAATGTTTTCAGAAAGGAAACTGATTGTACTACCCTACTCCTTGCCTCAAGCTGCCACCCAAGATCTGTAACAAACAATAGACCTATGGTGCAGTTCTATAGATTAAAACAACTGTAGTGATCTTAAGATCTATGATAAGGCAGTCTTAGAGCTAACTTATTGTTTCTGTGAAAGGGGTTATTTTATTATTATTATTAGTTATTGAATTATATTACCTTTGAGCAAGAACAGCTCATTTACAAAGGTTCCATGTCAAAATGAAGGGTAACAAACATACAAAGGTTAACAAAAATTACACAGAATCAAAATAACACATATAGGACAGACAAAATTACTAATTAACAATGCTTCAAAAGGAGCCAACAACCTATTACAGTAAAGCTACAGTATGTCAAGTTCTAAGATAACTTTTTTGTAAGAGCACAGGTAGCGAGAAGACCAGTATGGGGAAGACCCAGGAGGTGTAGGCAGGCTAAAGGGCCATTGTCAGAGTGTATGGAGGGAGGGAGATGAGCTAGGTAATGAAATGTGGACAGGGGTCAGAGAGAACCAGGGTGGGGGTGTGGGTAAGTGTGGTGAAGGGAGGAGGCAAAATAGGGGAGAAGGAGGAAGGGGTGGGAAATGACAAGCAGGGGGAACTGCATAAGAAAGTAGTTAGAAGTGGAAGAACATTGTGAGACATCTTAAACTGTGGAACAAAGGGAGGAGGTCCTATTAGGAGAAACAGTCACAACTACTGTTAGAGGTAAGTTGAAGGGGCCAAGTCTGGGAGTTGTCAGGATATCTCAGTGGAACACATTATACCAATGAGGTGCCCTGTAGGCAAACAACCTCTGTCCCATGGAGTTCTGAGATCTGGGTGTCTGGATGGTTTGATAGATGGAAATGAACTTGTGTATCAAGCAAATGAAGAAGCTAGATCCAAGGAGAGGGAGGATTTACTAATACAAAGGAAAATAGATACTGGGAACTATGTTAGATTTAACCTTTTAATGACTTTTTCAGCCCACAGAGGCTTGGTGGAACAGATCCTGAAAAGGAACTGGAACATCCTATGGGGAGACATAGGACTGAGAGAAATCAATCAAAATAACCCACACATGGCATATAGGAGAGCCAGTGCCCTTAAGGATCAGCTTGTCCATAGTAGGCAAGTAACACCAACTAATTATACTTGGCTTAGAAATGTGAAAATGGGATGTTTTCAATGTAAAAAAAAAATGTGTCTACTGCAAGGTGGTTTCAACAGGTGACACTTACTCTAATCCATGTAACAAAAGACGATATCACATTAGATAGTTTTTTTCATATGTGAAAGTAGTGGAGTGATATATGTTACCTTGTGTAAATGTAGTGTTTTCTATGGAGGAAAAAACAAGCAAAAGTTCAAAGAAAGGTTGGAGAACACTGCAGAGCCATACTTAACCAGGACGTGGGATATGCCACAGCTTTACACATTTCTACTGTGCTTGATAAAAATGTACATTATTTTAGTTTTCATGCTATTAACAGAGTTAGCTGGAATACAAGAAGGGTGGGGGACTTTTATAATTTGCTGCTGTGACAGGTGGGTTTCTGTAGTTATACCCTTGAGGTATGCAGGTACCCGGGTATTAATGGAAATTTTGAAATATTACCCTACTTAAAGAAATCCAAATAAGAGTTATGTCTTTAATGTATAAAAAAATAGATTAATTGATCTACAGTATGTGGATAGAATGTGGGTTTTGTAAGAGCAAAGGGTAAAGGAATTTGATAGAGACCATAAGCTGAACACCTGTAAAACATAAAAAATAAAGATATTAGAAAATGAGAATGGAAAGAAAAAACAAGAATACAGCAACTAAACACAAATGGTGCTATATGATAGCTCACAAGACTATATTTGTCTTTCAGATACCAAGTTGACAGAACTGGAATGTATTCAATTTCTCCTCCTCTGGGGAAAACTCTGAATTCAGAAATAATTAAGGAAACTGTGATAATAATGAACTTCTATAAATCAGCAAAAAAGGAAGTAATTTTAAAACAATATACTGGTGTATGTATAATAAAATTAGTGTTTTTAACTCAGGTTTACTAAAAAAAATACTATTTAAGATACTGCATCTTTAATTGATGTATGTTTCTTGATCATGTGCATTATTGCATGATGTCATTGGAGCTATATGAAAGGTGATTTGTAAGTGATTTGTGGTTTGTAAGTGTGGGCTCATCTTTTGATAAAGGAGGTATTCACTCTGAAACACATCAAGATGTGAAATGTTTTTTTAATGACTCAGTGTTCAAGCAAGTATGTAAAACTATGTTATTCTGTATGATTGTATTCTGTACGTATGTTGACTCTGTATGTCCTCTCTGTGATGAGGTACCTTTGTAAATGAGCCTCTGGCTCAAAGGTTGTAAATCCGATTATACAATAAATAAATAAATAAAGATGGGCTATTTTTAACAAGTTGTGGCACCTGCAATAAAGTTATGGCACTTTTTTGAAATTCTGTTTGAGCAGCGTCCTTTATCTGAGAGGTGGTGAGTGCTAACTTTTTTAAATGTACCAGTACTCAAGCAAGCATGGTGGCAAGCTGCTGTAAGTTGACTTCTGGAGGTGTCTTGGAACTCATTTTCAGGGTAAGGTGATAGTAAATAGCAGCACTGCCTCATGGGTGCCAGGCCCCAGAGATGGTTCTTTGTTACTCTATTTTTTCTATGTGGATTTTGGCAATTCTGATGTCTAACAGTTGGCAAGCTGACAGTCTGAATAAAATTGCCAGTTTTTCATCAAGTTGGTTTTGCCCTTCTTCTGGATTACAAAGGATTTAGTTGATGGTTGCCCAGCAGAAAAGAGTTAAGCAGTTATCTTGCTTGGTGGTTGGCCACGCCCCCCTCCCCAACACCCCAATGACAATAAACCAAAAAAGTCAAAAGTTCCTAGAAACAACACAGGACACCTTCCTTACACAATGCTTGCAACTATCTAGCAGAGAGGAATGTCCATCCAGTACCTTAGACAATTCATCATGCAGGACCCATTTGGACAGAGTGAACACAACACTGAAAACTTCAGCATTGTGCTGGGATCTGAGAACATGAAATCCATAACTGTGGCCCCTGATGTTTGGAAAGTTGACGTTAGTGAAACAAAGCCAATACTAGAAGAACAAAGACCCAAATTTGCTAATTGAAGATCAGCATATTATATAGAGGGCTCTAGTCAGGAGAAATGCATGCAGTTTGTATATTGACCTGGAAATTACCTGCTTCATTTGTTTTGATGTATCTGAAAAAAAGACTTAAATAGTGCTCTCTCACCTACTCAGTTATGTCAAAGGATGTTTAATGAATGAGAGAGATTGCAGATGCTCTTGCTATGGAGAAATGGAAGAAACAGTTTTATGTCATTGATCATCTACTAAATTTTCATTCAGGTTTTGTTCAAAGGCCACTTTTACCACAGTAGCATCTATCAAGGAAAGCGCACTGAACCTACCCCTTTGGCTCCCCACATTCTCATGGATATTGCTGATCTGGGACTTGTGAAAAAATAAGAAGTAGCAGTGACAGTTGGCTAATGTAAGCTTGCAAAACCAGAAACAAGAAATAAGATGCCCACTTCTTAATTCTGCAAGTAGTCCAGTAGGGTTTCTCCAAGGTAAATTACTTTCTAGGCACTTTAAATGAGATAACATTAGGCCTTTCAGTATAGCTTTGACTACCTCAATATTAGAGCAGATTAGGAGGAGAGTAGTGACTTTGCAATGCTGAAGACAATCTGAGATCGTTAGAAGATCTGTTAGCTCACATACCACTGAACTAGAATATTTTGTAAGGACAGTCTAACACTAGAAGGCATACCTGATGGCACAGAGAGTGGTGACACCATGAAATTCCTTGAGGAGTTTCTTTCAGAATCCATGGGTATGATTACACCAATAAAAAAACAGAGCTAGGTCAAGCATACTAGGTGGGTCTCAAGGAAAATTGCCTTTGTAAACAACCATGATTTTGTTTTCATAAAGTCACTCTGTAAGAGTACCATGATAGAGAGAAGCTACTAATGAAAGACAGACCGGAGAAAGGAGTTACATATAAGAGGACTGCCTATTCAAAGAGATTGATAGGGGACATGACTGAGACCCGATGAGTACCACACTGGGGTGAACAAAGTTCAGGGGGCCTCCTTCAATGGAGGAGAAATACCAGTACATGAGGGCATGCTATGGAACTTGGGTGGGAGTTTAAGAGGGATGTGAGGAAATACGTCTTTACAGAAAGGGTGGTAGATGCCTGGAGCAGCCTGCCAGAAGAGGTGGTAGGTCAAAGACAGTGGGGAGCACCAAGCACAGATGGGTCTGTTCATGAGAAAGAGTTACCAAAGTGTGACATGGGGTCATTTTTTTCAAACTCACAGTAGAGTAATTCTGATAAGCTTTTCTGAACACTCGGGGCCCAAAGTTGAAAAAGTAATCATGTAGTGAGATAACTGCCTAAAAGAAACTTGAGATAAAAGCAACTCAGTGTGGTGCATGCAACAGTGGACACCAAACCAGTGTACTTCTCAGCATCTCATCATTATAATACTACAACCATTTCACAGCATACATTACATACAGAATTTACACGTGACCATTTCAAAGTGTTTCAAGGTGCAATTCCACCCACTCAAAAAATCTGCTTCAATTCCAATGTTGCCATTTTGACATTTTGTCTTATGCTGTATTGCACTGTTCCCCCATCCCACCCAAACAAACTGCGACACATACCAAGCACTGCAGAGAAATGGCCTCAGCCATGTATTTATTTGACAAACAAAAAAAAGCATTGACAAGTCTGCGTGTTGCGGGCAGCCAGGTAGTCTTGATTGGTATTCTACATTTCAACTCTGGGCTTCCATTCACCTTAGCAGTCAGTACAGTACAGTCAGTAGTTGACTAACATTTGCCAGCCCACATGGGATAACCGGTCTGCAGCCATGCTCTTGGTAGGATTTTTCATTTGGGGGTCTCGGACTTTCTTTAAAAAAAAAGTGGGGGTCCACAGCCCAAAAGTGGGAGTCCCTGTTAAATTTCAGTGGGTCCCCATTTAAATACATGAGAGCCATGGCCCAGCACCTGCATGGCTTGTAATGTAACATTCTGTAGATCATGGGGGGGGCACTCCATTGGTATCTATGAGGTCATGTTTTAATCTGCAATTTCTAATGTTTTAGCATGTGAATTCAAACTAATTATGGCCACCTCACAACTAACAGTGGCCTTGTTATTTGAGCTGTGGCCATAATTGGTTTGCAGTCACCATCTGAAACATTAAAAATTGCAGCTTAAAACAGCCCTATAGAAACCAATAGAGTGTGCCCCCATGCTCTACAGATTCTTACATTACAAGCCATGCAGCTGCAGGGGTGTGGCTCACTCAATGGACTCTCTGGGCATTGGAAAGGAGCATCTCGGGGACTTTCACCAAAAAAGCATGAGCATCCTGATGCACAAAATGGGCATAAAGGATGCTGGTACTTTCCCCTCTTCTGTATCAACCAAGACTTCCTTGCCACCCAAGACATAACAGTGATTTACCTGACTGGCCTTGCCTAGTGTCTAACCTGATCTCACTGGAAAAACCCTGTGTGAAAACCTGGAAAATTCCTTCACAACCCCTAAGGTGATCTTCCCTACTGGGACAGTGAGACCTTACTGCCTCCTCAGTTCCCCCCTGCTTTTACAAGGGTGGGTCCTGGGTGGGTGCATTACCCACTTGACATAATCTAAAAACCTATCTAAACCTATGGTACACAAATGTACACCATATTTTGTGTGACAACAATGTCTCCTTAATCCTAATTTCTTCCTTTCTTACAACAGTCCCCCAATAGTGTGAATAAATGTTTGCATTGCTGCATTCTTAAGCCAGCAGCCATTCTTCATAGTTCCTCACAGTGCCGTTGCACAAGAAATCGATTTTCACCTCCCTGGAGTTGCCTGGATTTGAACTTCATGGACAACCGCACAATTATTGAATGGATGACTGCACACCTAAAGCAGTTTCCTCTTTGAACCAACACTTGCCTAAACAAAAAACACAGATTGAAATCATGTCCCATATCACATAACCTTCAAAATCCAGTGGTTGCAAATGCCCACGGGCCTGCATCCACTGATACCTGCCAAAATGAAAAAAAAAAACAGGTTTATCATGTACCACCTCACATAACCATCAAAATCCAGTGACTGCCAATGCCCAAGGGCCTGCAACCACTCATCCATTAGCCCTTCCACCCTGGCATGTGATGCATTCCAAACTTGTAATAAGTGGTGTTAAACTCCTTCGACTTCACCTCCAGCCTCTCCAAGCTGGTGTTCAATACATGCCTAAACTGACATACTGTCACCCAGGACACATCCTCATGCCAGAAGAATGCCATACCCCTGGCAGTCCTCTGTGCAAATGAGTTCAGGATGCTTGTCCACATATCTCATTGTCTCCCTTCCCCCCTTTCTTCTCTTTCTTCACACCTTCCCCCTTCCACTTCTTCCTTCACACCTTCCCCACCTAATCATACCCTCTTCCTTCCATCAGCAACCCCTTTAACTTAATCCCACCATATGACAGCCTCCATTTGGCCACCCCATTTGTCTACCTTCAGCAGCCCTTGTGGCCACCAAGATTCCTTTAATTCTTCCCCAACACCTATCCACCTTTAGCAGTCTCTGACCAACCAACTTACAGTCCACCTTCACAATGTCCTGTGGCCCCATGCATCCATCCATCTGCTCACCTACTGCTGTCCACCATATCTACCTGCATACCTGCCCCTACCTGCTCACCCTCTTACATAGTTATGGACCATTCAGAAATGTTAAAATGTGATACTTCCTTGAAAATCTGTAAATTCCAACATTATTTAAGTTTTTCATGTTTGTTGATGATGATCTTCGGGGTATGTCGAATTTTCCTTGTCCTGTCACTGTTACCAGTCCATAAAAATTCTTCTTCCATTTATGACATCAACGTCCAGACAGCATGACCATGTGAATTTGCCATCCTTGTTCCATTGCAAAACTTTACATTCAAATTCTTGTTTCATTTCATCAAATGATGTTACTTGTCCAATGTAAAAAGTGTTCAAGTAATACACGGCATAAAATTGGCTGGTCTGTATGTGGTCATACTTCTTTTGTCTTGTAGTGGTAGATGAGCTGGCAACAGATGATGTGTTGGTTGTTGTACTGGCTGCCAAATCTGGCAGCATGTTCATTACTCTTTTTCACAACAGTAGATGTACTGGTCATCACTAGAGCTGCGATATCAGATGCAGGAGTGGGTGTGCGAGTGATTGCATTGGAGGCAGGAATCAGCAATGTAGAGGGCCCAGGAGTCTTGATATCAGAAATGGGGGTGGGTGTGCGAGTGATTGCATTGGAGACAGGAATCAGCAATGTAGAGGGCCTAGAAGTTTATTTATCCTTCATTGAAGACACATAGCTGGGTGCAGTCTGAATAATCTCCTTCCATTCATTGACATGGCTTGCATTTCACATGGGCCATCCTCCTTTCTGCATGGCCTGCAGAAACAGCTGTAGTCTTGGATTGCAAGAATGCTATCCACTGCCAACCAGACACTCTGAACCTTTTGTGTGCCAGGTATTGTTTTTAGTTCTGGTCCTGCAATTCTTTTAATTTTGTCTTCATTGACCCAGAAGAATGTCCTGCAGAAATGAATGCATCCTTTGATGGCAGGTTCAGTTAAATTCCTCTTGCAGTACTGAAACAGTTGTGCAGCATTTGAAATTACTGCCTGTCATGACTACACAGCTAGAATTGCATGTGACTTCACCACAGCACTCTCACCATCTGAGGGTCCTTTTCCATGCCTGGATAAAAAAAATGACCATTCTATTGGGAATCCATGTAGTGATGGAGTCAATGATATATTGTAGAAGGTCCATTTCGATGTGTACTGACTGCCACACCCATCAGTGAAGTGTACCTGTTTCCTAATATTGATGCCGCAGATGTAACTGAAGTGGGAATTGGACATGTTGACAAAATGCTGAATGGTGGTCATGTTTGAGGTCACCAGATATGAACACAAGTGACTCTGTAACTGTTTCTGTGCATCTTTTACACCTGTAGTATGTCACTACAGGGAGAACAGTGGCTTGCTTGTGGTGCCAATGGCATGACTGTATTTCATCCTGGTACTTGCATGTGTAATTATCTTTAAAATATAGGACCATCAATACCCAGCCATCAGGAATGTTCTCTTTGAATGATTTGAATTGTTTGTGTTGCCAGGATGTCACATGTAGATGTCAACATAGAAACAGGTCCCCCATCAAGACTTCAACCTGACATTGAAATGTGTCTACTTTTTGCTTTATAACTTTTCTTGTTTGTTTACTTTCTGAGCCATTTATGTCCTTGGAAATGGTCATGCTGTCCCACTGTTGCCAATTTCCGTCCTCAGTTCTGTGTTCATGTAAAACTTCTTCCAGTGCTTTGTCAAGAGCAAATGTGCTACACTGTTTACAAACTTTTTCAATACAGCCCTTCTTAAAGAATTTTTTGCCTTACTTCTTTGGTCACATTGTCAGCTCTACTACTTGATAAAAATTTGAAATTTTGCACTTTGGTGTTCTCTTCTGTTCAACAAATCACTTTACTGCTAGCAGCTTGAGTTTAGAATTTGTGCAATACTCACATAGACACTGGTCCAGTTTTTGTGCCTTTGCGAGTTTAATATTTTCAGGGTGGAGGCTGCTAAAATTAGTCCAGTTTTTTTCATCTGGGTTTTGCTCACAGAAATCATGATGAAGCCTTTTCAGTGTTTTGTCTAGGAACGATCTTGCTTTACCTGTTCTTTTAGAAAATGCCTTCTTGTGTGGAAGCGGTGTTGTTGATGTTTTGAAAAAAATCTTGCACTTTCTTCTGCATCTCGGCCGATATTCCCAACGTGTGACTGGTGCTAGTTTTAACTTGTTTGCTCTTCGATGTCCTCATCAACTGATCCCCAGGCACATGCTTGCTCTTCAGAGTATGCGGTACTTCTTCAGTACAAGAAACATGCTGATAAATTCTTTTTTCAGTTCTTTTTCAGTCTTCCTGTTACATTGTTTAACTGATTTAAATTTTTGTTGAAGGACTTTCACTAGTTTATTGTCCAGTTTGGTGCGACAGCCAAACCTAGACAGAGCAGCCTGTGTTTTGCGTGTGGCCAAGGAGATAACGTTTGCGATGGTTGCTGCAAACCAGTTCAGGGACATGGGCAGTCCTTCATGTGCTCTCTGTATAGCCTTTGAATTGCGTTTCTTGACCTTGGGTCCATCACTGTAGTTGCACTTTTGTCCAAGGCACCAGATGTCATGGCTGTAGTGGTAATGGATGGTGTGCTCAATTGTGTCTCCATTGTGTTGGATGGGGTACTTACTTGTGTTCCCATTGCGTTTGTGGTGGTGGTGGCTGTCATAATGGAAATGGTGGTCCACACCTTCTTTATTTCTTGGTAGCTTTGTCGTCAGTTTTCATTTATTCTTCTATGTTTTGGGGAGGTCATCATCATGCATTGTTCTCTTTTTGCTCTCTCTAATATGCTCTTTTCTATTCCTCTGTTTGTTTAGATGTTTCTCTAGTTGCTTAAGTGTTTACAGTATCTAGAGTTATGTTCCTCTACTTTTTCTTGGATTCCTGAATTCGCATTCGACTTTTCTCTCCAGCAAGTATGCATTGTTCTTCTGTCATAGTCTTTCTGTGCTTCTGTGCATGCACTTTTGCTGTACCTTTATACTCCTGGATGCATTGTGGGTCCTTATTCTTAAGTTATTCCGGTACCGCTTACTTTGTTCTTTTACTGTGAACAGTGCAGAACAATTCTTCAGAGCCCCATGTAGCAAGTCAGTAGCAGACTGTAAAAGGGTGTGGATGTAAAGATGGACCCTGACAGCATTTTGTAGAGAGTGATAGCTTAAAAGAAGCAGCCAAGCCTAAAAATATTTATTGAGATACAAACAGAACAAAAATTAGCTTGTACTTAATACATAAATAAGAAATTAAATCAAAAGACACAAAAATAAACTTTTCTTCACACAGGCAATAACAACATCAGCCACCTGGGAACATCAAGGGCACATAATCCGAAAAGGTGCAGACTCCCCAGCAGATCAGCCCAGAGCTGATCCCAATATGAATCTGACATGGTCCAGGCTAGGAGCCCCTGTAACCCAAGAGAACAGCAGGTGACCATGTCAGACTCCACCCACAACACATTTGAACTTAAATCTTTCTTTATTCAACATAACGGTATTTTATAAACCTTTTAAAAATTATTTGGGTCTGTCTATATACAGTATATGCTAATATACACAAAAAGAAATCAGTCCTTAGTAAAAAGAAAATGTTATGCACTCTAGGGCTCCTCCCATGAATGACCCAAGGTGTAAGTATGGAGAAGAGAGGGTCAGCTGACTCCTAAGGATCCATGCAAAGAGGCAACCCCCTCATAGAAGATTCACCCTGCTTATACCTCGGTAAGGGATTCTGAAAAGACATTCCATTCTTAAGTAACAAATAAATTAACATTGGAACTTACACATTCTTTTAACCAAAAGCTGAAATGTATCTAGAATTCTGAACATTTAAGAACAGAAGTTTGTTTTTATATTTACAAATGTGCTGCAGCACAGGGAAACACAGAGCTCTTATTTTAGAAACATTGTATTGCTTTTGTATGGCCATTATCATTCTTACTTTATTTTCACTTAAACTATTATGACAATACTTATTTAGATTGTGCAGAAAACATAAACATTAAAACCATGTCTGCTAGAATTCATTTAACTGGGTTACTAACACCAGAGAGAGAACTTCATACCATTCAGTGTTATGATTGGATGCCTAGGCTTGAAGAAAACATAGAAACATAGAAACATAGAATTTGATGGCTGATAAGGACCACTTGGCCCACCCAGTCTGCCCATTTCCCTACCTACTGGATAAGCTGCAGATCCTAGTTAACCAGCAGCCTACTTCTTCTAACCCCCACCCCCCAGAATTGCCTTATGACTGTCCCATGCATGCTTGAATTCCACCACTGATTTTGACTCCACAACCTCCTCCGGAAGGCTATTCCATGCATCCACAACCCTCTCTGTGAAAAAATACTTCCTTAAATTACCTCTGAGCCACCCCCCATCTTCAAATTGTGCCCTCTTGTTCTTGCACACCTCTTTTTTTGAAAGATGCTACCCTCTTGGACTTTGTTGATTCCCTTGAGGTACTTGAAAGTTTCTATCATGTCCCCCTCTCCCTCCTTTCCTCGAGGCTATACATATTAAGCTCCTAAGTCTCTCTTCATATGTCTTCCGGTGCAGAACCTGCACCATTTAGTGCCCTCCTCTGGACAGCTTCTATCCTGTCTATGTCTTTGCTGAGATTGGGTCTCCAGAACTGCACACAGTACTCCAGATGGGGTCTCATCAGCTGTCTGTACAGAGGGATAATAACTTCTTGTTTTCTACTGGTGATGCCTCTCTCTATGCATCCCAGAAACCCCCCAGCCCTCCTTGCTGCCCTCTCACATTGCTTGCCCACCTTTAGGTCATCTAATATGAGTACCCCCAGGTCCCTTTCCGTTTTTGTTGTTGTTAGTATCTCACCCCCCATTGTGTACTCTTCCCCTGGGTTTTTGTTTCCCAGGTGCATTACCTTGCACTTCTTAGCATTAAATCTAAGCTGCCATACATTTGACCATTCCTCTAACCTTGCCAAGTCCATTCTCATCCTTTCCACCCCACCCTGTGCATCAACTCTGTTGCAGATCTTAGTGTCATCTGCAAAGAGACATACTTTTCCTTCCAGTCCTTCCACAATGTCGCTTATAAAGACATTGAAGAAGACCGGTCCTAATACTGAACCCTGCGGTACCCCACTAGTAACCCTCCTTTCTTCTGAGTGAACTCAAAACAAAAAAAAAAACTCAGTTTGCTTAAGTAAGTTTAAAATACAGCTTCTACCGAGGCAAACCATACATTTTAACAATTTCCTCCACATGGAGGTCTCTTTTGACATCGTGCAAGGACAAAAGGGGATTTCATCTTGCAAGTGTGAGAAGGAGGGGGGAGGTTCACTTCTTGGCAGCTTTAAAGGGTACCTAAACAAGCAGCTTTTTTAAAACTGCAAATTCCAAAAATCTGGCCTCATAACAAGGTAAAGTAGAGGCTGCTGTTTAAATTTATGCTAAAATTGCATTTATGTAAATAATATAAATGCAGTTTCATAGCTTTTGAAAAATGTAAACATCAGCCTTTCACTTTCAAAAAACAGCCTTGCTTTCTCCCTAAGATGTCTGCCAAGTCCGTTAAATGATGAGTCATGATGACATCATCTGAGCCAAAGACAGAGCCCCACATATATTTCTATAGCGCTTACTAGTTCTTCTTTCCCTTTTTGTTTTGAATTGTTGTACTGGTGTAACCCCCTCACAAATAGGAGTTCCTGAGAGCCTTCCCGGAGCTTGCCTAAAATGCTCCCTGCCTAACTGGTGTTCGGCGCCATGCCGCCTTACTGTGGGTGTCGTGAGTGCTTCCAAAGCCTCCAGTACTGTCTCTTTAAGAGCTGCCTGCTCTCAGGCTCCAGCAGGTTAATATGGGGGGAATGGTGTTTCCCTGTTCGAATCCCACCTGAGCTGCGGTGGAATCGCTCCTGTTTGGCAGTCACTATATGCCCAGGGGGAGCCCCTTTTGAAAGATGTAACTGTTTGGGCATAATTAGTTAGACTGTTGGTGGGGTTACAGTTTGTCTAACCTGCTTCTTCTGCAGCTGGGACTGTCTGTGCTGTGCCCCTCCATTTTGGACCAGGACGTTCTGAAGGGTCCAATAGGGGTAGGGGGTGCTCCAAATGGAGTAACTGGTGACCAACCAGAATGAGGGCTCTCTAGAGAGCCAACAGACCAATGGAGATACAGCTGGTAATTGTGGAAAGTGAAGGCTAGACCATGGCACCTTTTTCACACCACTGAGAGCAGGACTAAGTGACTGGCACCTGTAGCCAGCCAATGGGATTGGGTGGTCCCCGAGCTAGAGGATTGCCCCACACTGCCAAGGGGCAGAGACGTTGTGGCTGTAGACAAGGAAGGAGCTCTGCGCTCTTGCACCCTTGAGTTTTCATGCGGAAAGTGCGTGAGAGGCCAGATTCAGCCGTTTTGAGTAGCCGGCAAGCTTTGGACTAAATCCACGGGGCAGCGGTCAGAGGAGGCTGTGTAAAAGCACAGCTACCTACCAGGCTCACCCTGTAGAGAGCTGGAGAATCTGCTGAATCATGCTCAGTCTGTCAGGAAGGTGAAGCTGCAGTGAGACTCCCGAGTAACGGTGTGTTCGGTCGGGCCATAGGAGCAGCTGCCTGGTATGGTACCCCTCTGTTGTTTTCCATATAAGTGTGTGGAGAAGTATCTGGAGTGCATGCTCAGCCCTTTGAGTGGTGTGAGATCGGTTTTCTTCTGGAGCTGTGAGTACTAAAGCAGGGTAGCTCCCTGTCACAGGTTTCTAGCAAAGGCAAGATCTTCAGGTTGCTTTTCTGACTGCACTAACTGAGCCTGCTGGGCTCCATCTAATCTTCATAGGAATAACTGCTCATTGTGTCAGGGCCCCAACCAGCTGCATTGAGAAACTAGTCTTTAGGGCTTGGGTACCCATAGACAGCAACTTATAGGTTAGGCCTGTGCACAGAGCCCTAGGTAGATACTCATATATTGTAGTGGTAAGCCAATCATCCTGATTCCCCCTGGTCCTTGTTATTTCCCCCTGAATAAATCAGATTGCTTGTTTTGCAAAAGTACACTGGCTAGTTTGTGTATTAATTGTGACCTACTGCACAGTGAATATTGTGTAACCGTACCTTACTTTCCAGGGGTTCCCCGGAGTGAGCTGAGCAGTTGGATCCAGGGGTAAGAGTCTATGGTGAGAACACTGTAACTAAACTGTGTGGGCCACTAGTGGGAAGAAGGGGGGATTGCAGCAACCCAGAGGGCTGTGACCAAGTCAATCTTGACTGTTCTAACCCCGACCTCTGGGTGAAGGCACCCGCCAATGGATCTGGGCCCCTCACCCTGTTACAGTTAAGGCAGGCAGGGGTAGTAACTCTTAGGATAGTGCCCCAAGGGGGTTACAAAGTGGAGGCATCACTGGGATTAGCATCCCCTAGTGGCCGAGTGGGTGAAGTGCATAACTATGGATAACTTAAAGGAAAAACTGGAAGGAGATATCATGGCTAAGATTAAGCTGGACCGTACTAAAATGATGGTACATAAATTGATGGGGTGGGGTGAAGCCAAAGAGCTGGACTGTCAGAGAATTGTGTTACTACTAGATGTACATCTGGGGACAACGACTGCTGACATTATTTCTGCTGTGGAGCATGTCAAATGTTTGGGCAAGGTAGAGGTGAAGGGGCATATGGCTGACCTGCTTGATCAGACTTTGCAGGTGTTACTCTTGTGTAGCATAGCAATCAACCCTGAGAGGGTACCCCCAGTGATTTACCCAGTAGGTGCCCAACCGGGGTGGAAGGTCATTCACGTTCGAAGTGGGTCTCCCCAGACTAACAGTTTCAAAGATAAGCTACTTAAATTGTTAGCTGTGGAAGGGAGGACTACCCAAGAGTTAATGCAGGCTTTGGACCTTTCCAGTGAACCCACCCCTCAGGCTTCCCCTGGTACTTCTCCGGAGACCCCCAGGAGTTCTATCTTGGCTCCACCACCCCTAGTGGTTCCCTCTATACAGCTGGATTCTTACTGTAGGCTAAAACTTTTCTCTGGCACAGTGCCTGTGCCTTCTGGAGAGGATGATTTGGAGGCATGGATGGACTACGCCACCCCCCTAGTCCAGGAGTGGCAATGCTCTGAAGGAGAGAAACAAAAGAGACTGATGGAGAGCCTGCGGGGTCCAGCTTTAGAAGCCATTTGGTTTTTGTGGGCCACTAGCCCGGAAGCTACTGCCGCAGAATATCTTTCTGCTATAGAGGGAGTGTTTGGGAGCACAGTAACTGGGGAAGACTTATTATGGAAATTCAAGTCTGCTAAGCAGTGGAGGAATGAGAAGCTTTCCACCTTTGTCACTAGGGTGGAAACAGCTTTACAGAAGGGCTACTGAAAAGGGGGGATCGCTGCCCCTGCTTTGAACCAGGTCAGGTTGGAGCATGTTCTAAAGTCTGCCAGATTTTCCAGTGTGATACTGTTAAAACTTAAGTTGCATGATCGGTGAGCTGCCCCACCTGAGTACTGTCAATTGATGAGGGAGATTAGAGAAGTGGAGACTGATGAGGAGGGGTGGGAACCCTATGTGGGGGCTGTGAATTTGAGCCAAACCCCTGAGTCTAGTGAACCTGATGAGACCCACCCTTCAGGGGGGCCTGATGTATCCCCAGAGTTACAGGGAGGGGTGGGGGTGCGTGCCATTTCCTCTGATCCCCAAGAAGAAAGTGAATTGAGGGCTGAGGTCAGGAATTTACGAGAACTGGTGAGGGACTTGAAGTGAGCCACTACCCACCTGTTAGGTCTGGGGAACCTGAGTTATCTAGAAACCCATGCCCTGGCCCAGGGGAATCCCCTCATCCCCCAGAGGGCCCCCAGCAAATGAAGTATCCCCCTCCAAATAGAGACCCCCTGGACCCCAAGTTCTGTTACCATTGTGGGGAGGATGGACACTTTCAGAGTGAGTGCCAGTTGTTGGAGAATTTAAGGAAGGTCAACAGCAGACTGATCACTTGGCATTGTAGGGCCCACATCTGACCCCCCAGGAAGGGTTTTGTGACCCGAGCCAATGCCCAAGCAACTGTTAATGCTGTGCCTCTTGAGTGGTCTGATGTGGTCAGGCCCTCGATGGAGGCCCCGGTGCAGGTTAATGGGATTCCCACCCAAGCTGTATTGGATAGTGGCTCTCAGGTGACCATTATGTTTCAGGACTGGTATCAGACACATCTACATGAGGTGCCACTACAGCCCTTGAATGGTCTACATGTATGGGGGCTGAGTGACAAGGCTTATCCGTATTTGGGGTATATCCGGATCTGGTTGTCATTTTCTACTTCAGTGGCTGGAGTGGATGAGCAGGTGGAAACTTTGGCCTTAGTCTGCCCCCCCACTGGACTGTATGATGGGGTACCCTTGTTGATTGGGACCAATGCTCACATGTTTGGCCGATTAGCACAGTTGTGTTCTGAAAAGCAGGTGTCCAGGACTGGGCAAGCTCTTAGGATACCTGTTTTGATCCAAAAGGCCTATGAGACTCAGAGAAAAGCTAGTCAGGAGGAGCCTGAGGGCTCGGTGGGTGTTGTCTGGAGGAAGGATCCAGAGCAGTTGCTATTAGCTCCAAATGCCCAGTGTGTCTTGCAAGGGGAGGTTTGGCTTAAAAAAGATGTCAAAAATAAACTATTGATGCTGGATGCACCTGGGGAAGGGAAGTTGCCTGGAGGACTACTGGTTAAACCCAGTATCTTGCCTGCTAGAGCCCAGCTTATGCCAGGAGAGCAATGGTGCAAGTTCATAATGTGTCTGACAAAGAGATTCAAGCAAATAGGGACTGCACCTTGGCTAATGTGCATTGTGCGGATACTGCAGTGCTCCCTCATAGCAAGGGTTTGGGGAAGGATGACAGAGTCACCCCAGACTTGTTTAATTTCGGTGACTCCCCATTGCCTGCTGAATGGAAAGTAAAAGTCAGTGAGAAACTTGCCCAAAGAGACCAGGTTTTTTCCCTGAAGGAATGGGATGTGGGTTGTGTGCGGGGGCGCCGAGCACCACATTCGACTGCATGATGAAAGGCCTTTTTGAGGGAGGTCTTGGCACTTAGCCCCTGCTGATATAGATGATGTGAGATGGCATCTGCAAGAGATGCTTGCTGCTGGTGTGATACAAGAATCCAGGAGCCCTTGTGCTTTCCCCATTGTTGTAGTGAGTAAAAAGAATGGGGCTGTTCGGATGTGTGTGGACTACCGTACCCTGAACCGGCAGACCATCCCTGACCAGTATACCATGCCATGCATACAGGATGCCTTGGACTGTCTGAACGGAAGTAAGTGGTTCTCTGAGTTAGATCTCTGCAGTGGGTACTATCAGATCCCAATGGCTCCTGAGGACCAAGAGAAGACTGCGTTCATTTTCCCCCTAGGTTTCTATGACTTTATCCAGATGCCTCAAGGGATTTCAGGTGCCCCGGCTACTTTTCAGCACCTGATGGAATGTGCTGTGGGGATATGAACTTGCTCGAGTGTTTGGTTTACTTGGATGATGTCATAGTGTTTGGCAGCTCGTTGGAAGAACATGAACGTTGATTGTTCAAGGTCCTGGATCGGTTGGAGGATTTCGGTCTTAAGTTGTCTATAGACAAGTGCCAATTCTTTCAAACTTCTGTGAAGTATGTGGGCCACATAGTATCCACTGAAGGCATAGAGACTGACCCCAGCAAGGTGGAGGCTTTGACTACTTGGCCTCAGCCAAAGAATTTGAAAAAACTGCAATGGTTCCTGGGGTTTTGTGGATATTATAGGCGGTTTATCAAAGACTATTCTCGAGTGATCCACCCCCTCCTCAGCCTTACTCAGGGGTACCCTCCCACCCACAAAAAGTATAAAAAAGTTGTGCTCGCTGAGACGGAGAGAAAGTATTTTCATCCAAATGATGGAAACCGCTGGACTACTGAGTGTGAGGAAGCTTTCTATGACATTATATATCAACTTACCCATGTCCCAGTGCTGGCCTATGCCGACCCGGTCAAGCCGTACATCCTCCACACTGACGCCAGCCTACAGGGATTGGAGGTTGTCTTATATCAGGAGCACCCAAATGGGCTAAGACCTGTAGCTTTCACCAGCAGAAGTCTGACTCCCTCAGAAAAAAACTATCCAGTGCATAAATTAGAGTTCCTGGCCCTAAAATGGGCCACTGTTGATCAATTTCATGACTACTTGTATGGTGCCAAGATATTGGTAAAGACTGATAACAATCCTCTGACATATGTGCAGACCTCAGCCAAGTTGGATGCCACTAGCCATAGGTGGCTCTCTGCCTTGGCCACCTGCAACTATGCTGTTGAGTACAGAGCAGGCCTAAACCATATACAGTAGATGCGGATGCTATCTCTCGGAGGCCTGTGCCCTGAACCGACTGGGTTAGGTTGTCAGAACCTGACATAAGAGCCCTTTGCCAAAAATTTGACAAGGAAGAACCAGTGTCTCCTAATACTGTGGACTGCATGGTGGATTGCATGGGGCCATCTGAGAACTGCATACCTGCTGCTTACTGTCATTTTTCTGCATTAGGCACTAGTGCACTGCCCCAATTCAACAATGATAGTCTCCAATGGGCTCAGTCCTGAGACCCCATGATAAAAACTGCTTTGGAGGCTCTGCAAGCCGGGAGAGATGTGTCCCAACTGCGGTCCGCTGAACTGAGAACTGCCCTGTTATACAAAGAAGACCCAAAATTGAAATTGAACAATAGACTGTTATACAGGGAGACTGTGGACAAAGAGGGGAGAATAGACAAACAACAATTGGTGTTGCCCACCGCTTTTAGAGAACTGGTGTTGCGGTCCCTGCATGACCACATGGGGCATTTTGGCATAGACCGAACTCGTGACCTGGTACGGACTCAATTCTACTGGGCAAAAATGAGTGTAGACGTAGAGCAGTATGTCAAGACCTGTGGTCGCTGTTTGCAAAGAAAAGCCCTACCTCAGAGAGCTGCCCCCATGGTCAAGATCACTTCCAGCGCCCCTATGGAGTTGGTCTGCATTGATTTCCTAAGCTTAGAACCTGATCTGAAAAATATCAGCAACATATTGGTGGTCACTGATCATTTTACCCGGTATGCATAGGCTTTTCCTACTAAAGATCAGACAGCAACCACGGTGGCTAAGGTGCTTGTTGAGAACTTCTTTGTCCATTATGGGGCCCCTCAGAGAATCCATTCCGATCAGGGGAGGGACTTTTAGAGCTGCCTAGTTAAAGAAATGCTATCCTTGTGGGGAGTACGAAAGTCAAAAACCACCCCGTATCATCCCCAGGGGGATCCCCAACCTGAAAGGTTTAACCGAACATTAATTGATATGTTTTTGGCACACTGCAACCTAAAGACAAGTCTAGATGGAGCCAGCAGATTAGCACCTTGGTACATGCTTATAACTGCACCAAAAGTGATGCCACTGGATTTTCCCCGTACAAACTGATGTTTGGGAGAGATACTAGACTGCCAGTGGATGTGTATTTTGGGGTTTCCCCGGATGGGGTACAAGCGGCAAATCATCTACAGTATGTACAGAAGTTGAAGACCCAATTAAACCATGCCTACCAACTGGCCCAGACCATGGCTGCTAAGCGAAACCTGGCTAATAAGGAGAGGTATGATAAGAAAGCGAAAGCAGTGGAACTGAGAGAAGGAGATAGAGTGCTATTGAGGAATTTGGGACTGCATGGCAAGCATAAGATTGTTGACAGATGGCATCACCTCCCTCATATTGTTGTGGGAAAACTGGAAGGTTTACTTGTATATAAAGTGCGGCCTGAAAACAATTCAAAAGATGTGAAAACCATACACAGAAATCACCTGCTGCCAATCGGACAGATTTTGATAGAAGCCGAACCTCTCAATGCCAATTTCCGGCCTGTAACTAGAGCTCAGCAAGAAAAAACTAAGATCTACAGACTTTCAGAAATTAAACTGCAGAAGCCTTCTCAACCCCCCTCTGATGAAGCTGATTGCCAATCTGTGTCTGAAGATAGTGAGAATAACCTTGAGTACTATCCCTCTTATGAACTGAGCCAACTGTTTAGGGGCAATCCTTGATTAACTCTACGGATGAAGTTGGGCTTCCTGGACTCTCTGAGCCCCCAGCTTGTCTCCGGAGCCAATGCTCCCCGAGGATGAAGTGAGTAGCAACAAAGCTGAAGAGGTGGGATCCTTGAGCCTTGCTGAACTGTCTGGCCTGGCTGAGCTATCTGACTTTTTAGAAGAAGGAAGTGATGTGGGGGAGCAAGCTACTGATATGACAGAACCTGAAGAATATTTTGAGTGCCCTGATAGCCCCCTGGTAGTGCCAGAAATGTCCCTAGCTGAACCAAGCAGCGTGGGTCTTGATCTAGGGGGTCCTGTTCCAGAAAGTGCTATGGGCCCTGGGTCCCCTTCCCCTATGGAGGTCCCCCCTACTAACCTAAATGAGGATGAAATGGACTAGGGGCTTGTGGCAGGGTTTTCTGAGACCCCTAGATGCACTGGTCGAGAAGTACAGTCTGTAGTAAGGTTGAGCTATGAGTCTCTGGGTCAGCCTGTGGATCTGCCTTTAAATGTAGTCCATAAAGGGGTGTATGTGTCCCCAAGCTCCTTGTCCAAGTTAGCTTTGGGGACTGACTCTAGCCTGTTAGTATTGCCCTCTGAGTATGGTGCCCCTGCCTCAGGTAGTCCGCAAGTAGCTGATAAGAAAGGGCCCCTCCCCCTTTTTTCCAGGTGTCCTGGGCAGGAAGTAATGACCTGATTTAGAAAGAAAAAAGGTTGTCTATGTGCAATATTACATGAACAATAGTAAACTGTGAATACCGTGCCAACTTATGTAACAAGAGGTCTAATGTGCAGTCAATCTAAACTGTTTGCCTTAAATTGATTTAAGGGTAACTACTTGGCGCGGACGCCAAGTTCTTTCCAGGCCAGGAAGGGTGTAACCCCCTCACAAATAGGGGTTCCTGAGAGCCTTCCCGGAGCTTGCCTAAAATGCTCCCTGCCTAACTGGTGTTCGGCGCCATGCCGCCTAACTGTGGGTGTCATGAGTGCTTCCAAAGCCTCCAGTACTGTCTCTTTAGGAGCTGCCTGCTCGCAGGCTCCAGCGGGTTGATATGGGGTAATGGTGTTTCCCTGTTCGAATCCTGCCTGACCTGCGGTGGAATCGCTCCTGTTTGGCAGTTGCTATATGCGCAGGGGGAGCCCCTTTTGAAAGATGTAACTGTTTGGGCATAATTAGTTAGATTGTTGGTGGGGTTACAGTTTGTCTAACCTACTTCTTCTGCAGCTGGGACTGTGTGTGCTGTGCCCCTTCATTTTGGACCAGGACATTCTGAAGGGTCCAATAGGGGTAGGGGGTGCTCCAAATGGAGTAACTGGTGACAAACCAGAATGAGGGCTCTCTAGGGAGCCGACGGACCAATGGAGATACAGCTGGTAATTGTGGGAAGTGAAGGTTAGACCATGGTGTCTTTTTCACACCACTGAGAGCAGGACTAAGTGACTGGCACCTGTAGCCAGCCAATGGGATCGGGTGGCGCCCGAGCTAGAGGATTGCCCCACACTGGCAAGGGGCAGAGACGTTGTGGCTATGGACAAGGAAGGAGCTCTGGGCTCTTGCGCCATTGGGTTTTCATGCGGGAAGCACGTGAGAGGCCAGATTCGGACGTTTGAGTAGCCGGCAAGCTTCGGACTAAATCCGCGGGGCAGTGATCAGAGGAGGCTGTGTAAAAGCACAGCTACCTACCAGGCTCACCCTGTAGAGGACTGGAGAATCTGCTGAATCGTGCTCGGTCTGTCAGGAAGGTGAAGCTGCAGTGAGACTCCCGAGTAACGGTGTGTTCGATCGGGCCATAGGAGCAGCTGCCTGGTATGGTACCCCCTCTGTTGTTTTCCATATAAGTGTGTGGAGAAGTATCTGGAGTGCAGGCTCAGCCCTGTGAGTGGTGTGAGAGCAGTTCTCTTCTGGAGTTGTGAGTACTAAAGCAGAGTAGCTCCCTGTCACAGGTTTCTAGCAAAGGTAAGATCTTCAGGTTGCTTTTCTGACTGCACTAACTGAGCCTGTTGGGCTCCATCTAAACTTCATAGGAATTAAACACTCATTGTGTCAGGGCCCCAACCAGCTGCATCGAGGAACTAGCCTTTAGGGCTTGGGTACCCATAGACAGCAACTTATAGGTTAGGCCTGTGCACAGAGCCCTAGGTAGTTACTCATATATTGTAGTGGTAAGCCAATCATCCTGATTCTCCCTGGTCCTTGTTATTTCCCCCTTGAATAAATCAGATTGCTTGTTTTGCAAAAGTACACTGGCTAGTTTGTGTATTAATAGTGACCTACTGCACAGTGAATATTGTGTAACCATACCTTACTTTCCAGGGGGTCCCCAGAGTGAGCTGAGTGGTTGGAGCCGGGGGTTAAGAGTCTGTGGTGAGAACACTGCAACTAAACTGTGTGGGCCACTAGTGGGAAGAAGGGGGGGGGGTTGCAGCAACCCAGAGGACTGTGACCAAGTCAATCTTGACTGTTCTAACCCCGACCTCTGGGTGGAGGCACCCGCCAATGGATCTGGGCCCCTCACCCTGTTACAGTTAAGGTAGGCAGGGGTAGTAACCCTTAGGATAGCGCCCCCGGGGAGGTTACACCAGAATGATTAACACCATGTATTAACTTGTGGATTATTTTGATCAGTACACATGTTAGGCTATGATTTTGTTAATTTTGTTTACTTTAACTTGCGGAAAATGTTTTGCAATCCAGCTGACTTTTTCCTTGGCAAACTGCATTACAGTACAACACTTCAATTACCTGATGATCTAGTGGTTATGTGATGCACTGAATTTTGTTTTTTGGTTTAGGCAAAAGCTCTCTGCAGAATGCACTTCACATAAAAATTCTAGTGCTGTCAAAGCGCCATAATGTTGCAATAATGGGACACAGACAAAGTTATATTAGCTACCTGGGGGGGGGGGACTGTGAGAACATCAAGGCACCAGAAGTGCAGAGAAGGAATAAAAAAGACAAGCGTTTGAGAAACATACCTTTTTCCAAGTGGCCAGCCAGGGAAAAAGGGGGAAAATGAGAAACAGGAAAGAAGGCAACAAAGAAAGAATTAAGATCTTAGCACTACTGCAGTAGATTTTTACTAGAGAAAGTCATGAACCTCTGGAGAGACTTGAAGAATATTCTTTCGCACAGACACACACATGTTGTTTGACATCATCTTGTTTGGCTTTGATCCATCTTTAAAAAACAATTATAGGAAGTGTAAGAAGACAAAAAAAATACATGGTGTCATAATAAAAAATGCACATGGTATTACAAAATTCCCTCACGGAAAACAAAGGACAGACCCAGGAAAACAGTTCCGCAGCACAAAGTAGAGTAGAGTGGAGCAGCACACTTGCTTGGCGCCACACCAAGTATAGTAGAGCAGCACACACACTTACGTCACATGAAGGAGTTACAGCAGCACACATGGTTACACTGCATGGAGTATAGCAGCATGCATGCTTATGCAGCACGAAGGAGTTACAGCAGCACACAAGGTTAAACCACATGAAGTAGAGTAGAGTAGCACACATGCTTACACCACATGAAAGTTACACCGCACAAAGAAGAGTAGATCAGCACACATGCTTATGCTGCACAAAAGTTATGCTGCATGAAGTAGAGTAGAGCAGCACAGATGCTTATGCCACTTGAAGGAGTTACAGCAGCACACACGGTTATGCCACACAAAGGAGAGTATGGTTGCATGGCATGAAGGAGAGTTGAGCAGACAAGAAAGCATATGAAAAACTGGTGTCATGCTGGCACTTGCCTGCAAACAAAATGGAGGCACACCCTCACTTCCCTTGCAGACAGAATGGTAGCATGCCTGCACTTGCCTGCAAACAAAATGGAGGCATGCCCTCACTTTCCTTGCAGGCAGAATGGTGGCACGCTCCCACTTGCCTGGAAACCAAAAGGAGGCACACCCTCACTTCCCTTGCAGACTGAATGGTGACATGCCCGCACTTACCTGCAAATAAAATGGAGGCACACCCTTACTTTTCTTGCAGACAGAATGGTGGCACACCCGTACTTGCCTGCAATCAAAACAGAGGCATGCCCACAGTTGCTTACAAATAAAATGCCAAGTACACTAAGAAATAATACATGCAGATACTTCAGTGAGTTTTAAGATGCAAATTCCTTATGTGCAACTGTTGTGTGCCTCCTCCAGTTGCCAGCAGTGCTACTGCTGTCCAAATGTAGTTTGTAAATAAAAATATACAGCACCCAGAAGTTATCAATGTGTTTCTCCTCCATCTTACCATCATTGCTGCTGGAGGGTGATGTCATCAGAGCAACAGATAATGGTGTTGCACTAAATGCAGTTCCACCAGTAAACCAAATCCACAATGTCTGGTTCCCCACTTGAGTAATGGAGGAACCCTTTAAGTGTTGTACACATCTTGAAGTGCAGTTCTAATAGGGATGATGACTGTGTGAGTGTGATGCAGCACTGATTTGACATGTATATACAGTATTCATATAAGAAAGTGCCCGTATGTGTTGTGTTACTGTTTATGTTAGCAAAAACAGTTTACCCAATAAATGACTCTGGGTACAGCAAAAGTTTTGAGCAGTATTATACAGCTGTTGTAGTATTTTCTATTTGTGTTAGCATTCTCTGTTTTGAATGACACCAACAGTGAGAGACAATCTTGCAAATATGCCCCTTCCCCATTGTAACTAGGTAGTCAGTGGTTGGATGGCTGCTGTAAGGCGATAAAGAGTTCAGCTATAACAAGGAATAGGTTACCAGGGAAGCATCAGCTGCAGCGTATGGAAGAAGGGTAATCTAGTGGTACAAGCACAAGAACTGGGAGACTAGGGTTCAAATCCTACTAGAGCCCCTTACTCTGTAACCCTTAACAAGTTCACTAACCTCATTGGGAACTGTGATGTCCCCTGAGGTCCATAACTTTAAAAATGCCCCCCTTCCCATAAAAATGAGTAGCAGTGATGTGAGAGCTACAGCATTTCACTTTGAAGGTACTGAGGAAATGATGTGGCAGTACCCCCCCAGTTTGTAATGCCAGCATTTGAAGTAGGCTGTCCCTCACAAATCAGATGCTACACCTCAGCTGTTGTAGGTGAAGAAACGAATCAGTCTCAGTGTTTGTAGTGCTCTGTATTTGCTTAGCTCACTCCTCCCATGTCATATGTATTCTTTCTCTTGGTATTTCCAGTCAGAAACTCAGATTTAAGGACAATTTGAAATGTAAAACAATACACTAAAGTAAGCGATCTAGCTCTCCACTTCAGGCTGCTGAAAGGGGGATGTGTATTATTTGTACAAAGGAGAAATTCAGTCTTATGTGACCCTTTGGGAGCCTGCCCAGGTCCACCTTGTAAATTAATCTTCTCAAGGGTGTTCACCTGGTTAAATTAAGATTGACTGATTGCTTGCTTGATTGATTGATTGATTGAGTCAATCTACTCCTGTCCAAAACATGTTACAACTGTCTCACAGAGACGAATGAGCAACACAAAGAAACATATTTTGTTTCCTGTGAATGAAATACTATTAGGTGTACTACTTGCTCTACACATATTAAGGCTACATGTAATACTCGCTGTGTGGCGTTGCATGACAGAACTGTCTTAAGCCACTGCAAACTTGAAATAAAATCAGGATGGACAGCAATGATACCCTTATGTTTTCTTCTGCACTGTTCCTGCAATGACATCATGGAATGGGAGGGGTTGTATTACAAGTGACTCATCTGCATCTAAATGGAGACTTGCGGAGGCTTGCTTGACACTATTCAGCCTTGAGTCAGGGTCTCAGACTCTAGATCTGAGTTGCAACATAAGAAATGACTGATCTCTTATTGACATATGTACAGTAATTGATGTAATGTATAGTAAACACATTAGACACACCCAAATCATAAATATACAGGAGTCTTCTCCTTCAAACAGAGAATCCAAAAGTCACTCCACACTCAGGCCTGGAAAAAAAGCATAGCTTCTGGAACCCCCTTCCCCCCAAGCTTTTCCTGGCCAGGTCCCATTAACCACCTGACTAAACAAGACTCAGTCCTGCCACACTCAATTATACTCAAGCAGTTTTGTCAGCAGGTTTAGGGGCATCACCTTATTCAGGAGCACAGCACATTGACTTTAAAGCTTTCCCACATTTCTGCACTGGGGTCTCAGTATCCCAAACCAAATTTGTACCCCTTAATGTTGCTGTGGCTCCCTGTGGCAATAGGTCATCTCCCAAGAGTCCCATGGGGTCTCATTTGTGCTTTTACCTCCAAAAACAGCAGAAAGTAGCCAGTGGCGAAGGACCAATGAGCAACAAATGGTGTGGGCACCACAAAACAAATGAAAAATAACCAGTGATGTTAGAAACCAAGAAAGCTGCCCATAAAATACTTTTCCACTTGTATTGTTTTTTGTGTTGGATCCCTAAGGCATAAAACGTTTACCTGAGCGTGATGCAACAAACCAGTGTGGTACAACAAACAGTGTGGGCACCACAAAATGAATGAAAAATAACCAGCAATTTTGGAAACAGAGAACGCTGCGCATAAAATACTTTTCCCCTTTATCTGTTGATGTCGTATCCCCAAGACATAAAATGCTTACCTGAGCATGGCGCAGCAAACAACTGTGGCACAACAGATGGTGTTGTGCAGCAATCTGGCATGGTGCAGATATAGACAGGTGACCTTAGACATGAGTGTCCCAGAGCATGAAAGTACCGCTGGCAAAGGGGATACAGGCAACCCCAACACAGGGTTATATACCCCACTGGAAACAGCCCATGTGTGATGCAAAAATCAGTCCCAGAGTGAGCCTGGGATTAACAGCACTGGTCCTTGTGTGGCACAGACACATCTGGGTCACTGATACATGAAACTGAGTCGGAGCACAACATTGCACTTTTAGCAATAAGAGACCATGGGACAAGTCTGAATACTGCTCTCCCATATACCTCTGAACCTTAAGAAAAGAGCAGTAACATTTTAGGGAGCATTCAGGAATACTCATAAATTTGGAGGACAAATTAACTGTGATCCCTGAACAGGACACTGCATGTTGCCTGCACCACAGAAATGTTGATATTAAAGCAACTTTACAGCTACTGTTTAAAACAGGGAGAAAGCATGTATATTTAACAGGGAACAGAAAGACACTTTCACAACACATTTTATTAGCAGCAAGTAAAACAAATTCAGAATATAATTCTCACAACTTGCAATAATCTAGCATGTCACAGTTTGCCTCTACCAATATGCTGCTTTTTAGAGATGACAAGCAAAACAAAAAAAAAAAAATACTGCAGCCAGGACTCTGAAACTGTGTTACTTATCTGTAGATATGCCCATCTCCGAAAACAACACATTATAGTACCAGTAGCTAGTTGCATTTTTTTTAAGTAAGGATAAAATCCCATGGTACATTGATAACCCCTTCTCATGAACAGACCCAGATGGGAAAGGCATATTGATATTTTAAACAGAGGTAAGGGAGGAGAAAGGGACACCTGTAACCAAGCAGAGTCCAGGGTGTAGTGTTAGGTACTGGTCCTTTTCTGTTAACACTTTCTTCATTTCTGTTTCCACAGTATACTGTATTTCTATTCAGGTTTTCCATGATTTTCCCTTAATGTGCATTGTAAAAAGGAAAGTGCATGCTTCTTTTCAAGACATACTACAAGTACAGAAAAAGAAATTCACCCTGCCACCACCTGCTAAACCAAAATGTGAACTGCAAAGCAGGGTACATATTGTAATTCTCTGTACAAAGCTTATTAAGACCTTGAGAAAAACTTTCTGCAGAAAGGCCAGAGTTTCTAATGTGCCCAAGGGCCAATGATGCCCTCCACTTCATTGTACAAGCAGGGTAAAGAAAATCCTCAAACCTGTGCTGTAACAGCAGCTTCTAATCCCTTAGAATCTAATTCAGGCATCACACTACCTAGGGTGATAACACAGCAAGTAAGACCATAAACACATCTCAGGGTGCATCTTGAAATGAGCTGTCACTAGCTCAGTATGTCTTTCCTGGTGCGACTTTTAAAATAAATTAACCTTTAAAGAACATAAACAGTGCACTAGCTATACTCAGTGAAAGCTAGCAGCTCATTAGATACTGCTGTCTACCTCATGGTGGGGAAATGTTGAATTCCAAGGGAGCCTGTGATGCTTTCTACACCAGGTACCTGGTTGGTGCTGATAGTTAATTTCTGTCCAAGTCTTTTCAAGTACTGCAGATGTCCTTCATCATTCATTGCCATTTTTTTGATTTGCAGTGAGTATGCATGACAGAATCGTGCCCCCATATGGTTTGTATCAGGATTTGATTTAGGACTTCTGTTCTACTTCCACCCGACCCCTGCCACCTATTTGCATTTTTGGTATTTGCAATATATTGAATATAATCTACAGTACATACGGTATACTCAATATGCAGTACTCAGTAAGTATGTATGGCTGTATATATTTTGCATACAACAGGAGTGCGGATAACATGAGAGGATAACATTGATATCTTGGCTGATGATAATAGTGACCACAACATTCTGTACTGTATCAAAAATATGTTGCTGTTAATTTTGTCACAGTAGATAAAAAAACATGAGTTATGGTCTTTCTCCCTCTAACACTTGAAGATGACTTGCATATTTTTAGGCAGGCAAATGCTATACCCTACATACTGTATTTGGAGTGCTAAAAGTACATTAGTTTAGTAATGCATTGCATTGGAAAATAATAACTCAGATGAAAGCAGTTGATGCATAGTAGAAAACAACACTGTTGTCTTTTAATACAGACATGCACTAATGCAGTAATGACTTCTTTTAAATAAAAAAGTTTTTATGGATCCATGTGTTAATATCGCTCACAAAATAAAGTGAGGCAAAACATTGCAGGCAGCACATGGGTGTAACCAGGGATTTCAGATCTGTACACCAAGTGGACTCACTGCTACCCCTCTCCCCCTTGTTAGGGTGAGCTACTCCTCCCCCGGGGGTGTAGCCAGACAATATACAAATGTACACCAGGACCGTGTTTGTGCCTCATTTGGCACAATAAATACAACTTTTGTATCTCATGACAATGGTTGTTGCCATGCATGGGTAAATACAAATGCCATGCATTGCTCCCTAAGACACCCACATACCAGCCCAGAGCCTGTAAAGTTGTATTGTCCTTGGGATGCAAAGACAGTATTAGTGACCAGTCCTTTTAGTTTCAACTCTTATGAATAAAATTACAGAAAGGTTCAGTACTTTCTTTGTTAGTTTTCATGGAAAAAGGAAGCAGTTCAGAGCCTATTTGCTACCCCTTAAATAAAATTGCACACCATGGAGTACTTGGAGTATGCCTGCCTGCACCCATGCTTGATCGTGGTCAAAATGGCTGCAGGGGACATATATATCATGGGTCATAACACTGCATATGCACATCCCATGGTGTTCTGCCAGATCCCATAGGGCTGAAGTGGATAAGGTGGCACAGAAGGACAGCAAGGGAAGCAGGCATGGTGCGACTCTGGGTCAGTGTGGCACAGGAACCATACAACTGGAAATTCAGTGCCACACTAACCTGCGGACAGCAACCTGGATGTCTTGGGAAGTTTGCACATACTGTACACCAGCCAGGCACTCAGGAGCTATGAAGGAGGCCCACTGCAGGGGACACATTGGCCATAGCTATGGTCCCCAGTCCCTGCTCTCCCCGGCTGGAGGTGCTGCTAGAGCCCCCCATTTGTCCACTAAGTCCTCAAATCAGCTGTCCCACCTAGATCCACTGAACCTGCTGAGCCATCAGGCGGCCTTCGATTTGCCACGTACAGTGCAACCTGTGACCAGGTAGTGTCCCTGTATGTAACAATGTGGTGTATTAGGCAATCCTACCTTGTGTGCAGTCAGTCTAGAAATCCCATAGCCGGTGTCCATTTCCGTTCTCGAACCGCCTTACCCCAGCCGATGTGCAGTCCCAGTGTTAGCTCTGTGCCATATGCAGTGTGCCCCATAACAGACTCCAACACTACTGCTCCTACACAAACATGAACACTGTCACAGACATGGCCATAGGGGGTGTTGGATGCCTGCAATGATTCCTCTTGACTGCCTCAGCCATGCACCCCGCACCTGGGATGCTATGCCGTATTCCCCATGGTCTGCACAGGGACAGACTCCTCCATGGTACTGTGAGCATCCCCTCCCACACAGTGACAGCAGCATTCTGGTGGAAGGCCTTCACGGCTGTGCATGGAAGACCCCCCCCCCGGTGTCCAGATAGCAGCATGCCAGACACGTCACATGGCTGCACGCATCTTGGGTGGTATCCATAGGAACAGCAATGCTCAATGTGACATATCTGATTGGTGGTTAATTGCATTCCCAATGCAATGTTAAATTTGCCCCCCAAAACTGGATATGGGTGGTGAGCTGGTAGCCTCCTTGCAGGGGATGCAGTTAGCTCCCCCCCCCAACAGGTGCTGCAGGTTACAGTCGCAAATGCCCTAAAAAATGGAGGCACAAACCATTTGCAGGCTGTCCTGCCTGAGCCGAGGTGCCTGTGTGGCAACAGTTTCCTACAGTGTGTGTCTCCAGCTGGGTGTGTCATTTTGGGTGGATGGCACTGCAATATGTAATGAGTCAGAAGGGGAAGACCCTTCTGCAGTATGATGGGCACCTCTTCTATCAGGATCAGAGAGCTGCAGAGGAGACTTACTAGAAATGTGCTGAGTACTTTCAGGGGACCTGCAAAGCAAGGGTGCATGCTGAAGGGGACGCTATTGTCAATGTTATGAATGCACATAACCACGTCCCGGACCATGGTGACATTGTGGTCAGAGAGAAAGTTGCAGATGTGAAGGACAGGGCTGTCTGCACCTGTGAGACCCCCCCAGCAAGTTGTTGCCACCTGCTGCAGCAATGTGACACCCTCTTTAGGTGGGAAGCTGCCCAGCATTGAGCTCCTGAGGCAACCAGTGTAGTGCACAAGGAACGCGACCTGCTGCCCACCCCCCATGCCCATGGCCATCTGTAAGCTGACCATCCAAGAGGAGTACTGGGTGACACTGTCAGGGGAGACATTCCTGATGTATGACAGAGGTAGTGTGGACAGATGCCTGATATTCAGCACCAGGAAGAACCTCCAGTACATGGCACAATGCCACACCTGGTTCACAGATGGCACATTCAAGGCATCCCCCCATGTCCCTACAGCTCTACATGGTGCACAGGGTACAGTACAGCACAGCACAGTCATACCCAAGGCTTACATCCTGCTGACCACCAAGACAGGTGCTGCATACGCCAGAGCCTTCATGGAGCTCCATGGACTGCAGCAAGACCTCCACCCAGACTCCATCATGCTGGACTTTGAGCAGGCTATGATTAAGTCCTTCAGTACTGTGTTTCCCAATGCCAGCCTGCATGGCTGTTTCTTTCACCTGTGCCAGGTGGTGTGGAGGAAAGTCCAGGGTGTGTCCACCATTCAGCAGCGTTATGTGGCGGATAAGGACTTTGCCCTGCATATGTGTATGCTGCTGGTCATTGCCTTCATTCCCCCTGGTGATGTCACCAAGGTATTCGAAGAACTGTGGTCCTGGAACTTTTATGTACAGCATGATGAGCTTCTTGGTCCAATGACAGACTACTACGAAGACATGTGGGTGGGCTGGCCCATCCTTGGTGGTGTCCTTTGCGGTTCCCCCTTTCCTGTCGACCTTTGGAACTGCTGTGAGTTCTGTAAGGCTGGTTAAGCAAGAACAATCAGTTTGGTGGAGGATTGACACCAGGCATTCAACTTTCTCATCGGTGCCTGTCAACAGAGCCTGTGGCATTTTCCCGATGTCCTCAAGAGTGAGCAATGCCTAAATGAGATTATAACTGAACAGTGTGCCTCTGCCCTTCATGCCACTGGAGGTAAGAAGAGTACAAGTACTCCTCCAGGCATATTCAGGCCATCGTACTGGAGCATGGTACCAGGAGCAATTACAACTACCTCAGGAGCATCACCTACAACTTCCAGCTGCAGGTGTGAGGGCCACATGGCACCAGACTACCTGCATGCCCACTGTCTGTGGGCTGCAGTTCTGACTTTTTGTTTGGGTGGTGGGGTGTGCTGGGTGTGTGTGTATAGCTGGTTTCCTGTGGCACTGTGTTTTGTAAGTAAAGGTGTTCATCAAACCCTCTGTGTCCTGTGTACATTTGCAGCCCTGCAGCTTGTACTGCCTGCTCCCTGTCTGCACAGTTCTGTCCTGTGTTGTATTTTCCTGGCATTATTTATGTCTGCAACGTTTTGCCCGCAATATTTTGTTTCACAATATCATTTACCATGATAATAAAGGGACACTGTCAACCTGTTTTTCATCATATTATTGCTAGTTAAAAACCTACATTTTATACATAGATACATAGAAATTGTCAGCAGATAAGGACCATTTGGCCCATCTAGTCTGCTCGTAACACCTAAACTTGTATGACCCTAAGTGATCAATGGCTTTTCATCACTCACTCCCACCAAATGTTCCCTTGTGCCTGTCCCAGTCATGTTTAAACCCCTCTGCTGTGCTTGCCCCACCACCTCTTATGGCAGACTGTTCCAAATGTCCACCACCCTCTCTGTGTAGAAAAACTTCCTCACATTACCTCTTAATCTATCCCCCTCCAATTTCATATCGTGTCCCCTCATTCTGATATCTTTTCTACACTGGAAAAGATCCCTCTACACATTCTTTATGCCCTTGAGGTACTTGAAAGTTTCTATCATGTTCTCCCTTTCTCTCCTCTCCTCCAGTGAGTACATATTGAGGACTCTTTGTCTCTCCTCATATGTTTTGTGATGCAAGCCATGCACCATCTTTGTCGCCCTTCTCTGGATAGCCTCCATCCTGTCTATGTCCTTACGCATGTGTGGTCTCCAGTACTGCAAGCAGTACTCCCAGGTGAGGCCTCACCAGTGTTTTATACAGTGGCATCAACACCACCTGTCTCCTGCTAGTAATGCCTCTGTGTATGCACCCCAACATGCCGCTGGCTCTCCCTGCAGCCTCTGCGCACTGCTTTGATATCTTACGGTCATCAGATATGATAACTCCTAGGTCCTTTTCCTTTTTGGTGACAGTCAGCCCCTCCCCCCATTCTGTAGCTCCCCCCAGGGTTCCCCCTTCCCAGGTGTATTATCTTGCACTTTTTTGCATTGAACCTCATTTGCCGCACCTCTGATCATCTTTCAAGCTTCTCCAGGTCCCTCTTCATTTTCTGCACTCCTTCTGGATTATCCACTCTGTTGCAGATCATGGTGTTATCTGCCAATAGGCAGACCTTTCTTTCCAGCCCCTCTGCAATGTCGCTGATGAAGACATTGAACCGGACTGGTCCCAGTACTGATCCCTGTGGTACTCCGTGGGTCACCTCTCTCCCCTGGATTGGAGCCCGTTTACCACCACCCTCTGTCTCCTGTCCATCAGTCAGTTTCTAACTCAATGTATCACCTTTTGCCCCCCTGCCTAGACTACTCATCTTGTTAACCAGTCTTCTGTGTGGGACAGTATTAAAGGCTTTGCTGAAATCTAAGTAGGCGATGTCTACTGCCCCTCTCTGATTCACTTCCATAGGTACCCAATCAAAAAAATCTATCAGATTTGTTTGACAAGAACCTTCCTTCTGTGAATCTATTTTTGCCTCAGATCCTGGGCACCACTGAATTCCGGGTGTACCAATATCCTTTCTTTCATCAGTGTCCCCATGATCTTCCCCACCACTGAGGTGAGGCTAACTGGCATGTAGTTCCCCTCTTCCTCCATACTGCCACTTTTGTGCAGTGCGTCTACATGTGCCCTCCTCCAGTCCTCTGGAACCACACCTGTGTTGATTGACTCTGTGAACAGGGTGGCCAGAGGCACTGCTAGCTCCCTTCTCAGCTCCCTTAATATCCTCGGGTGTATGTGGTCTGGTCCCATGGCTTTATCCACCTTCAGCTTTGTGAGTTCCCCCAGAACTCTCTCCACTGTGAATGGACTGGTGTCCACTTCTCCCCCCCATTTCCTCTTCTCCCCAACTGTGGTCCCTGATCCTCTCCCTCCTTAGTGAATACTGAACAGAAGTATTTGTTCAGTATTTCTGCTTTGTCTAGATCCTCCTCCTTACACTCTTCCTCCTCCCCTTTGAGCCTCATAATCCACCCCCCCCAGTTTTTCTTCTATCATTGATGTACCTATAAAATGTCTTGTCCCCCTTTTTCACACTCCGTGCTAAACCCTCTTCTGTCTGTACATTGGCTCTCCTAACAGCTTTCCCTGCTTCCCTTAGACATGCAATGTACACCTCCCTGTCCTCCTCCCTTTGGGATCCTTTATACTTCCTGAAAATTGCTCTTTTAGCCCTTACTTTGTCTGCTACCTCTTTAGAGAACCATAGAGGTTTCCTTCTTCTTTTCACTTTGGCCACTATCCTAAGGCATTGGTTAGTTACCTCCACTATCATTCCTTTAAATTTCCCCCACTGTTCCTCCACTCCCTCCATTACCTCTCCCTTCTCCAAAGCTGCCCTTAAACATCTACCAATTTCACTGAAATCTGCTCTCCTGAAATCTAATACTTTTGCCCTTGTGTGGCTTAATTGAGTCTCTGTCTCCATGCCAAACCACACCATGTGGTGGTTGTTGGATCCCAGCTGCCCTTCCACGTGGACTTCTTTCGACTCTGTTTCCATTGGTCCATACCAGGTCCAGAATTGATTTGTTTCTGGTTGGCTCATGCACCAGCAGTCTGAGTCCAACCCCCTGCAGGGATTCTAGGATGGCCGTGCTTCTGGATGAAGCAGCTGCCTGAGTGGTCCAAACTATATCCGGCATATTGAAATCCCCCATCAGCAGGATTTTACCTTTAGCTGCCATGTTGTGAATTTCTTCTGTTAGTACCTTGTGCACTTCCTTCCTCTGTGCCTGAGATCTGTAGATCACCCCAGCATGTATTACTGTGCCATTCCCAGGTTCAAGGGTGACCCACATTGCCTCGGCCTCACCCTGTCTTCCCTGTACTTCTGCAGCATTTATGCCTTCTCTGATGTACAGGGCTAACCCCCCCCCTCCCATTTTACCTTCCCTTTCCCTTCTGAGCAGTGTATAGCCCGGTACATTGACATCCCAGCCATGATTAGTAGAGTACCATGTCTCTGTTATTGTTGCTATGTCAAGGTCTGCATCCGTTATCAAGGCTTCCAGGTCTGGAACCTTATTTCCAAGACTGCGGGCATTTGTGAGCATGACCTTCCATGTTTTATACCCTGCCCTCCGTCTGTTCTTATTCTCTCTCCCTTGCCTGCTTCCCCCACCTGATTTTCTTGTTCATGTGCTCCTGCCCCCCATCCCCCCTTTTACATGCTTTGCCTGTCTACTCCTCACTGCCCTCTTCAGTTGTTCCTGTTGTCGACTTGTGTTTTTGCATGCTACCATGGGCGAGTGATCCTAAGCCTCCTGTCCCTCCTGACTCTTACTCCCCTGTGGCCAGTTTAAAGGCTCTCTGCTGAAGCATTCCAACTTCTCACCAAGGAGTGAGGTCCCCTTCCCAGACAGATGCAGGCATTCCTCTGGATTATGATTGCTTACCTTCTCTAAAATTCATTGAAATTGCAGTTTGTTTTGTCTGTCTCCTTGTTTAGAAGAACTGAAATGCACGATAATGTATATTTATAAACAACCTTGCTTTGTTTATAATCCTGGATCTGTTCTTACTGCATACTTCCTGAGCATTAGAAACATACCCAAACAGTGCAGTCACTCATGATGCAGTAGTCTCCTAAACTCCCAGTGCATCATGAGGGTCTAGACTGTGTTATGGGTGTTCCTAAGTCCAGGAAAGATGTAGCTGGAGCTGATCAAGGAATGTAAATAAACCTGTGTTTGTGTGGTAATACCAGTATAGTGGACAGTCAGTTTTTTACTTTTTAAAAGAAAATAAGACTCAGAATCAAGCAACCAGCTACATTAGCAATCTTTACAGAATGTTGGCAAACATAAAACGTGTTTTTTTAAACTAGGGACAGTTTGAGACTTAAGGTGGTTGACAGTGTCCCTTTAACACATGAAACCAATTTTCTGGCAGCAGGGGCTTCAGTTTGCACCTGCTGAAATACTATAGCCAGCCTGATCCCCAGGTTTGCCCTTTTCTGGCTTCTCAACCAGGCTTTCAGGTGGAGCCCAAGTCACCATCATCCTGCCATCTTCCTCCTGATTTCTCTCCAGCAGCAGCAGAAGTTCTCTGGGTTTTTTTTAGTACCACCTGAAAACAAAATGATAGAAGACAGAATGTATGTAAATACAGTACAGTATATGCCACTGAATTGCCCATACATTACACACTGCAGAATATTATTAACCTCTGTACATCTGACTAATCATGAAATCTGTCACAATTACAGATTAGCCCCAATTACACACAGAAAACTGTGCTGTAATCCATTGCATGTGATGCAGCGGTGAGTGCAAGACAGCTTAGCACTGTCAGTAACTCTTAAAGCATGAGTGCTGTCATTCTTACAGTGTAAGCACTGTCTGTTGTCAAACCTCCGGTAGCTGTTCCAGTCAGAGAATAGTTCTTGCTTTTAACAAAACAAATTTTACATGGTAAATTAATTTTTACTTCATACTGAATTTTCATTTTTAAATTTTATGCACACCATCAGGGGATATATGAGGTATCACACACCTCGCATGTTTGTGTATAAACTTATTACACTCCCTTTCCCATACCTTATGTAAGCAGTAATACACAACAGGGTATGAATTAAAGCCTATTAATTCACGGGTGTATGAAGTTTCAGCAATTCATGTTTGTGGACATTCTAATAGCCATGCCTGTATCCACTGCTTTTCTTTTACCATGCCTGTAACCATGCCTGTATCCACTATTTTTCTTTACTGTAACCACCTCATGATGTAGCTCACAATGCCTCAAATGTTCCTTATGTCCTTGTTCATTCTTATAACTTGTATTGTTATCCCGGGTCGCCCCTGAAAAAGGGACCTTCGGGCTCAGTGGGCCTACCCGGTCACCAAAATTTAATAAATAAATAAATAATAAACACTAACCAATTTATAATATGAATGTACTACAAAATACAAGTACTGTATTTTTTAGATGCACATTCTGACAACAGCGGTGTTGAGTAATTCTTATCATAGCATATTACATGTGTTCATTTTCTGAATTTATGAGTGGTACTACAGAATTAGTTTGGCATTCTGAACATCAGAACATTACATTTTCAAGGAATGCAAGTAGGTTGAATAGGCACTGAACCCTTGCATCACTACATTTACCTGCTGCTCCTGGTAACTTATTTTGGGGAAGAGAGGAAGGAGTTGTGTCCTGTCTAGGTGGTACCTGAAATGTACAAGATGGGAGTCATACTGTAAGTTCCTGTGTGTTTGTAAAGTGCAGCACAGTACACCTACTGTATACCATGCAGCACTTTGGTTGTGTGTAGTCCCCCCCCGCTGTCTAGGGGTATGATGATGGTAAATGTCCATGAGGAGGGGGGGACCACAGCAGAAACTGCATATGATGTCTTGTGCTTACCTATTCTTCTGTAGCCAGGGTGCCTGTCTCTCATCGTGGTACAGGACTAGGAGAGAACTGATGGTTAATGGCAGTCATGGTCAATCAAATCTGAAACAACACTTTGTTTTCAAACAAAACAGTGGGATCCATTTAATAACATACAATGATACAACTCCATGGAACCAGTGAGTTAATCAACAGTTCAAATGGGGCAACATGTCACACATGGACCAGGCTGATCACATTAGTTCATTAGTCCAGGAATGTCAAAATAAATTAATGCACCTGTTGTTGTCTCTGGACACTTCACTCAAGGTCCATAACAAGGGGAGTGATCTGGATGACCCCTAAAATTCAACAGCACACTTCACCATAAGCAGCTTCTCTTAACTAAAACTCTGTATCTCAATGGATCCCTTCTTGGTGACTGTCCCTGAAATTACTGGCAACACATCCCCACAGATAGCTCAGATTACCATCTCAGTCCTCGGAACCAAAGCCCGACATATTCCCTTTAGGTCAAGGTCCCTGTCCGTTTAGTCACCATTTTCAATGACCTCCATCTTCCAGCTCTAGTGCTTCCTCTAGAACATTAAGTCTACATCGATCCCTCTCCATTGGCTCTGCCTCTAGCATTGCATCAGTCTCCCTCTGCCCTATGTGGCCACTCATACACACCCAAGGCTAAGCGCTGGATCCTCTCTCCCTCCCACAGGTGGACCACTTAAGATGGCCACTGCCATGTCAAGAGGCAGACCTTTCTTCCCTCTTCCTGAGAATCAAAATCAGTGCCTCAAGAGGGCAATCACCCCTGCTCCTCTGACACCAACCTCACGCACCTTGCCTGTGCACTCCAATGATCATGAGCAACTCCCACCCCCAAGGTACTCCCATGCTCACAGCAGTCCCTCAGGGCAGCAAAATTGTTAACCCTTTCTGGGCCTGGGTTGAAGTAACCCAAAATAATTCTGTACTGTGTACATCCTGTACACTAACTGGTGCCCCAGCCCTGAAGGGTTATGTGTGTATTTTAATATAAAGTTACTCATTCAGAATGGGAGAACAAAGTACCATCTGCTCTCTTTGCAGTCCCTTTACCACTAATCCATGAAGGTTGATGGTATCGGGACCGCCACCATCTCTCCTTGCAGTTCCTGTACCACAACACTCATGGGTCATACCAGAAAAGATTGGTGGTATCCCAACATGCTCCTACTCTCCATGCAGAAATTTACAGCATCCTCCTGCCACAAAGAAAACTTACCATGGGGCCTCCATAGTCATAGAATGATACAAAACAGAACAGGTGCAACATCCATTTCACAGGAGGCATCTTTGTTGTGCTGTGTGTACTGTTACAGGCATGATAGTAATGTCTGTAAAATGTGACTACACACCTATGGAGCATTGACTATGTTGCAGACCCAGTTATTTGGATCCCAGTAGACCTCATTGTCCAATGTCTGTGTAGACAGCAGTGGGATCCACTGGGACAGGGCAGAGAATCTTGGTGGTGGCCACTGTGTCTTCTTGGTGTGACCCATTTAGACACTGATTTCAAACCTTACACCTTTCTGCTACAGTACTCTAACAGTAAAGATATTTGTTTATATCTACTGTATTTTTATTAAATGTCTGTACATTTGACAATGAGTATTCACAGGCATGTGTTCAAGTATGATTAAATATTTAGTGGATTGTGAGTGTATAAGACTCTGTGCAAATTTTTTTTTTGACAGTAACCTCTGGCCTCTTACATCCAGCTGCTTGGGTACAGCCCATGTGTGTGACCTGGGCTTACCTTGTCACACAGTTCTGAAATACTGTTGTTGGTTAGTGCCAATTGCTGCAAATGTGGCTGCCACAAAAGAACACAGTCTTTATTTTTTTAAAAGCTCTTCATGCAGTTTTTGTGAACCACCATTTAAGCCTTCTGCTTGAACTTTAAAGGGGGGAGGGGTCAAACGTGCTCAGCATTTTCCTCCAGGAGCTGTGCACAAGATTCCTTCCAGGAACCTCCTGGCCTTTACACACTGACCCTGCAGACTAATGGCAGCCTAATGAACTGTCCAACATGGATGAGCAGGCTGGTCCTGTGCGTAGGCACTACACAATATATTGATGCTGTTCAGTACTGGACAGAGTGATAAGTGTTGGGCTGAATTCATTTATGTTTTTCAGACTTCATAACAAAGGATACTCTAGATGGCATTATCCTTGGCTAGACTTATGTTCCCTTTCCGTAACCCAATCTCATTCTAAGTTTGTTTGGTATTTCAATATTTTGTGCTTAGTATTTAAAGTAGTAATGCCATCTTTTCAGTGTTTGATTGGTATACTGTGCAGCTCATCCTCCCTCCAGCCTAAACAGCCACCTTTACCCTATTGAATAATTTTGGCCCTGCGAATGACTTTTTATCACCCACCTGATTGCACCAATTCAAAGAAGTGTGAAGTGCACACAAGTTGCTTTTTATGCAATACATAACAATCTGTTCAGCTTTGTATACACATATGCCATATATAGTGTGACATTTGTATTAATTTACATTGACAAAATTAGTACTATTTCAGTCTACAGCATTTATGTCTGCAACATAATGTCACTTTTTACCAGTTTTTTAAATTGTTTATTCTGTCTCTAATATTTCTCAGTTGGATAGATCCCATGTCAAAATTGGGCCTCACCACCCATGCACAGTAATTGCATTCCTTATGTGTTGAGGCATTTTGTGTTTACCACATCTGTCTTTCCAGTTCACTTGCTCTCTCCATGATAGGTACTGCTGCAAAGGCACCAGATGTCAGTACAAAAGTGAAGCTAGTCCACTCAGCTGCCCAGCTGCCATTAACATATGTTCATGTTCTATTTGGACAATAATCTGTAAAATCACTCTCAGTCAATGGCTTGTTGTAATCTAGTGGAGTGTTGTCATTGGTTGAGGTCAGGGCATTTGGAGTATCTGGTGTACTTCTAGTCAGTTATTTTGGGTAAAAGTGGAGCAATGTCATTCCATTTTGGTATCAAGATGGTGTTGATTGAAAGAGTTAGCACTGGAATCTCACTGCTTATTGTGTTCAGGACTGGCTCATCTGAGGCTGTAAAGAGCATCTGTTTAAACAAACTTGAAGATGGCCCTCACAGATGAGCCTGTGCACAAAAACAGTGTCTCCTGCTGCTTCTGCTGTAACAGCTGTAGCACCAGATGCAATTTCTGTTTTTGCTTCACTTCAAATTGTCTGGTGCATTCTTGCACATACTGTACATCATCTCTCTGCATGACTATCTACAGCTCCTCATGGAGGTTGTTGGCAGCCATTTGTAGAACTCTAGCCATCTTTTGAGCACTCTGAGAACCTCAAGCCACCTACCTGACTACTGTCCTTCATTGCCAGTGGCATTGTCAGGTGTTGCCTCTTGCACAGGTTCTAGTAACACTTGAATAAGCTCTGTTGGTGTCTGCTCCTCCTCCATCATCTCAGTATTAGACTCACCTAGTCTCTTCATCATCAAGGTACAACTCCTGGATCTCAATCAGCTTGCACTAGAAAGAAAAAGACAAAAAAAATTAAAAATACTATAGATGAACCACATAGACACTTGCAAAGGAGGAGGTAGGCTGTAGCCTAAAGGCCTGGGCCTGCATTTTGATTTAAAGTGTTAACAAAAATCAATTTTAAAGCAGAAGGCCATGTAAAGTGTTTCCAACTTTCCATATAAAACAATTATACAGTAAAGCCAGCCAAGTGGTGAGGCGGGTTGAGGCATCTGTGCCTCTGTTCAGCCACGGCAGGTACCTGGGGCTGGAATTGGTCTCAGGTTGCCTGGTGGCCAGGAGAGGAGGAAGGATTGAGCAGCTGCAGACAGGTCTCCTTTCTCGGGAAGGGGGGATCGCATGGCACATTGCTTGCCTGATACCCAGCAGTAGCTGGGTGCCAGCACATGCATGCCATCACTTCAGGGAAGGAATCCCATGTTCAAAGGCTTAGGCCATCTCTGCAGAAGCAGAGCTTAATCGCTCCAGACATTCCATGTCTGTGTGTCCAGGGAGAAAATCGTCAACCCTCCCCGGAAACAACATGATGATTGACCCCTTGTAGGCACTACACCTGGCAGCTGGAGACACCTACAGTCCTGTGAGAGGGGGAACTAGTGAGGATGAGTCCCAGGGGAGAAAGCGTGATAGGATTGGATGGGGCAGTCAGAGAAAGTCTGCTGGGGACACCTAGGAGCAGAAAGCATAAATAAAAAAAATTATACAGTATGAACATTTCTAAAAGGTGATCCATTCTACCCCTATATAGATAAAAATGCCCCTGGTTCATTGGAAATGTATATACTCTTCCAACACTTGTAAACAAAACATTTTATTTAGCTAGGGAATGGATGAGGTATACTTTTATTTTGCACTGTTGTACAGTGTCTGGTTTCTTTTAGTCTGGTCTTGTGATGATATTGTCATTATACCCTAAGTGAAAACTAGACGTAATAATAGGAAACACATAGTGATTCAGCAATTTGAAGTGATGGCTCTGTCCATTCTTCCCAGTTCATGTCTGAAAGTGCTGATTGAGATGATTGTACAAGAACAACCTGACACTGAGCACCACTGTCCCTCAGGCTTAGGTGTTTTCACTGCTTTTTTGGCACTTTAGGAATGTTCAGGTTTAGGCCTGCTGTTTTCCACATTTTCTAAGTGATTCCAGTAGCAGATCATCTCTCATGGACAAATGTCTTGTCCGTCACAACAAGTCTAAATTAGGAAGCTAACAAGTACTGAAAATGTTATTCTGAATTAACTTTAAGGAATAGCTTTATTGTTTCTAACAGGTACCAAGCTCAGGTTAAATGTACTGTAAGTATTAATGACACTCAGCCAAGGTGATGACTGCTACAACATTAGTCAGGTTTGCCCCACCCCTACACCCACAACCAGAATGTACAGATTGACCACAGGAATTACAAGGCTGTGAGCAGAGCTGAACATCTTACATTAATGTATGATGTTTTATTAATTACCACTGTGCTGTACATTTATTGGAATGTATTACAATTCACTGCATTTTATCACAGTAGGTTTATATGATTGATCAGTGTCTTTTATGTCTTCAAAAAAAATTATGAAATAGATTAGTGCTGAGCTCAGCATAATGGTGAGCAGAATGCATGCCTCTGGTATCATGATGAAGAATATACATACTTTTCCAAAGAGTAACAGAATCACCATAATGGACCATGGGGTCTGTACAGACCTGATATGAGAACACCTAACAGCTCTATGTTCATGCCACTGCTTCTGCCAGGGAAAGTAATACACATAATTAATATGAACAAATGATTGTACTTGATGTGTAGTTTTTGCCACAAGTGCTACAGCATTATGGTCTATGTATACAGTGAGAGCATACTTTTCATGGATTGAATCCTGAATGAGGATGATAAGCAGACTGCCAGAGAAGTGCCTGAGTTGATGACTAGGGAGCATGGAGCAGCACCATCCACAACTGTAGTAAAGCAGATGTGCTGATCTTTAGACCAGACAAACAGTATGGTAGAGCATGATATAGTGTGCATGTTTTCTTAAACATATTACTTGACTGTGCAATGTGTTGTACTCTATTTACTATCTGTATTTATGATTTCTCATATGTAAAAAAAGGTGAAGCAGATGGAGTGAACCAGTCAGTGAATAGATTCAAAGGAGCATTTCCATGATGTCATCCTCATGGATGAGATTATGGTTTATTTAGAATAGTTTGCCTCCATGGTGTTTAGGAAAAAGAGACATAACTCCATGAAGCCCAAGTAAAGGCATCCTTTGAAGATTCATGTTTGAGGTACAAATTCAAATCAGGGTCATGACCCAGTCTGTAGTTTTGAGAGTGAGTTTACATTGCCACAGTAAAATAGCTGCAATAGTCATGTACTATAGTCTGTGTACTTAATCATATCAAATGTTTATCAGAACTTTAGGAAGGAACTTCTTTAGAAGACATATCACAATGAAGGCTACTAAGCTACTAAGAAGTTCATCAATAGAAAAGTGTCCTACCACTTCAGTCAAGACAATAACCCAAAATAAACTCCTTCAAAACATGTTACTGCTGACCAGAGGATTAACTGGCTCAAAACACCAGCAGAGAAATGCATTATTTTATTTTCTAGGTATAATTTTATGTGAGATATATAATGTTGGATAATGATTTCTGACACAGTTAATTTACTTAAGTAGTGCATTATTTTGTATGTCCCCAACTGCAGATTTGATAGGGTTGGTATGGAAGGCTATAAAAATCCATATCCATTGAAAAAAGAAAGCAGGACCTCATCACCTGAATAAAAGAGTTGTGGAAGATACAAAAACAACCCCACTGCAGGTGCTACATTGAGCATTTAGAAAATGCATTGCCTCTTGTGGTTGCCAAGAAAGGACATGTAACTGGAATGTGATTATAAAGTGCTAAAATGTTCTTCTGTATATTACTGTACTGTATTTGGGTGCAACTACTGCTATGTACAAAGCTGATAATGTGATTATAATGTGTTAAAATGTTTTACTTTACTGTTTGTGTAAAATGATGACATTGTATGAAGTTTAATATGTGCAAATGTCATGTTATCATTCTGTATGAAGTACATTAATAAAGTATTCCCCCACCAACAACTAATCAGTAGTATGGCCACACACATGAAGGTGGTCAACCAGCATATCTGGGAAATGCAAGACATGTGGTTACCATGCACAGGTAATGTAACATAAGCAGCAAACAATACGCAATACAAATACATTACTCCAGGGAAGAGAAGGTAAATTCAAAGCCTTGGTTTCCCAGAGATTTCTGTTCAAGTTGTTGTTTTCTTCCCCCATGACTGGATGGTAGCATAAAGTACTGTGGTAAAATCACTATAAACTCAATAAAAAAACTACAATTAACAATGAATCAAGTGTGGCTCTCTCCTTTAGAAAGGTGAACATCTGTAGTTATTTCAATACAATGTCTACACCAGATGAATCCATAGCCAAGAAACCAGAAATAAAAAGAGAAAACAAATGGAAATATATAACAGACATGAATATATAACAACAATTACATAAAACAGTTTCATGTGTTTCCCCAAGAGCGACCTTATTTTTAAAACTACCCAGTTGTGCAATGGGAGGATTATGGGAAACATAGTCCCACTCACATACCATCCCAAAAGGCTTCCCAGAATCTGTTATGCAGAAAGGGATCACAGAGTGCAACAAATGCTTAGCTGTTTTCCCATGATGTACTTGTAGATAATCACCTACTTAAAAACCCATCTCACCATGCTCAGGTCATTGTACTACAAGTGTGTTGCTGCAGTCTGCTGTGTAGTACCTCATGGGTCTATCATGGCCTCCCATGTATACATGCTGCCATTTGGGAGATCATTAGGTGGTATGGTCTGAGTTTTCACTGTTCTGCAGATGACACCAAGCTATACCTGTCATGTGTGCCTCATGGGTTGAATACCATACTGGTGTGAGACAAATGCCTGACTGAAATTCAAAACTGGACAGACTGCAGCTGGTTAAAATTCAACCCACTGAAAACAGTGGTGATACTAGTGAAACCAGGCAGAGTGGGAGCAGCAATGAATAACGACAGTGCCCGTTTACCATTTCTATGTGGGACTACACTACAAGCTGCAGATAGGATGAGAAATCTGGATGTTATCATGGACTGTGAACTAATGCTGGAACACCAGGTGCTGTCTGTGATGCACAGCAGTGTCTACCATCTGTGTAATGCTGCCCAGATTAAAACATATTTGAAGCCTACTAACCTGGGAACGCTGGTTCACACATTTGTTACTGCAGGGTTGGATTACTGTAATGCTTTATAGCTAGGGTTTTCTGTGAAGTTGGAATCACACATGCAGAAGGACACATTAGACAAGCTCCTCCAGGAGTCACTGTTTATAGCACCCATTAAAGACATGACAAGTGGGAATGCCTCATAGACTGGAATGGATGGTTTTCCAGTGGAATTTTGTAGTTCCTTTCAGCATGAACTCACAAACATTTTAATTGTTGTATTTGCAGAGGGAATGGCAACAGAAGAATTTCCAAAGTCAATGCACACAGCCATGATTGTCCTCCTCCCCAAACAGACTACTCTGCAGTAGCTACTGCCCAATATCCTTGGGCACTGTAGATTGCAAGCTATATGGAAAAATGTAGGCACATAAACTGAGTTGATCTCAACTGATTAAGTAGGCTTCCTACAGGACATAAGAGGCACAGACAACACCAGGAGGTGAATCAAACCAATCTGGTATGCAAACAAGCAGTAGACTGGGATAGCCTCCTAAAATATATGGATTCAGGAACAACTTTATTAACGGAGTACAGACACTATACAATGGAGCATTGGTTGTCATCAACACTGAGGGAAAGGCCACCGAGGCATTTCTGCTACATAATCCTCTATGCCCTTTCCTTTTTCATACCTCCACTGCCCAACTCCCTTCCACTCCTCCCCAGGCATACCACCAGTCCTTAGCTCTAGCTGGGCTTACACTGAGTCATGTTCACACCCCTGGGGTTCTGACCCTGTGAGTATGGCTTCCCCCCTGTCTCCTCTTCATTTCATACTTCCTCCTGGACTTTGTACCTCTCAACCTCCCCCCACTTGATCCCTGCATCACACACCCATTCCTATACTTAACCTCACCTACCTCTTAGGTGCCAACCTTGGCTGGCCCCCTACTCAACCTGTTATTGCTCACCCAATCCCCTTGTGGGGTTTGTATCCCAGAGGTGTGTAGGCCCACCAGACTATCCACCCATCTCCCCCTTTCCTATACTTAACCTGACCTACCTCTTAGGTTCCAATCTTGGCTGTCTCCCTACACAACCCCTTATTGCACCCCCCAATTCCCTTGTGGAGTTTGCATTCCAGAGGGGTGTAGGCCCACCAGGCTATCCACCCATCTTCCCCTTCCACTATCCTGACAAAGTCCTCACTTTCTACCACCAAACATTATAAGCAAATATTTCCTTGTTAAAGGCCTAGTGCGTATGTCTATTGATTATGTAATCTGAGCACTAATACATGCAGGTGAAAATTAATTGAAAAATATAACATATGTGTATATATGTAAAATGGATATATGTATATAGTGATATACACTGGCAATTACTGCCCGACTATCCCACAGAATGTTGTATTGCCTAAATGCATTTTTTACAAACCTAATGCTATGTATATCTTTTACCTGTTTCTGTATTTCACATTGTATCCCCTCTTCCCCTTCCCTCAGGACATATTTGGAAATGAGCTATTGTAGCTCAGTACATCTTTCCTATTGAAACTTTTCAAAATAAATCAAATTAAATAAATAAATAGTGAAATGTGGCAAGGTTGCCCACTATCTCCTCTCCCATTTACCCTGGGATTAGATCCCTTGCTGCACGGTATGAGACAAAGCATGCACAACCATGGCTTAAAAATGGGGATGAGCACAAAGTGCAGGCCTGTGCTGATGATATCCTGTTAACTCTCACAAAACACCAAGAGTTCATTCTGGCATTATTAGACTTGGCACAAAGATTCAGCACCTTGTCAAGTTACAAACAAAATGTGTCCAAATCTGTGGAGCTGATCTCACAGTTGGCCATGATGGAAACCCCAAACTACCCTTGGGGTCTCTCCCCAGCCAGGGGCCACATCAGATACTTGGGCATTGATTTTTTGTAGGATCTGAGCTGCATAGGAGCTCTGAATCAAAAATTTAGATGAGGACATAGCAAGATGAAACCACCTACATCTTTCGCATTGGGGCAAGGCATATGCATATAAAATAGTGACAGCACCCAAAATCCAGTACCTACTAGGCAATCTACCAAGCACCGTACCACAGCATGCATTAACAAACATACAGAGGCCAATGTTAGACTTCTAGGGAAAGACTTTTGGAGGTTAAGCTGTGAGAAATTGCAACAGAATCAAACCCGTGAAGGTTTGAACCTCCTTCACCCTTGGTGACAAAGCTGACACAATCCTACAGCTAAGGCAAACTGCACCACAACACCCCCCCAATCTTCCATGATGGCAACTGTGAAAAGGACATCCTGGTTGTGCCCCCATGAACCGCAATGCTCCTCCACATAGTCCTGATGCAAGCAAATCAACACCCCACTATCCAGCACACTTCCAAATGTTTGGCCCTGGGTGGAAAATGCTACATCCTGGTCACCTTGGCTCACCCTTAATTTTCCATTGTGGCACCACCCTTGATTAACTATTGACTCCAGGCCCATATACTGGTAATCCTGGGAGGAAAGAGGATTAAAGTGCATGGAAGAAATACTAGACTTAAGAACTGGTACCCTCAAATAATTTGCACAGCTTCAGGCCACGTACAGTATATGGCACACCCAGCACTGGCAATACCTCCAGCTGTAGCATGCCCCCAGGGTGGGCTTAGGGTCTGCAACTAGGTTTGACAACTACAAGCAGCTGGGTGCACTCTTATGGGGAGGCTGAACTGCTGTCCTAACTGGTAGTAACATATACAAATTTCTACAATCCCTCAGGCCAGACCCCACTGTGATCACACTGCAAAAGTGGAATGAGGACTTGGGGGACATCTGACAGAGCAGCACAGGCAACAATGCTAGTCACTGCTCAAATGGGATGTGAAGGATACTAAAAACAGATTTATCCAGTTCAAGATCCTGCATCAATGGCACAGGATGCCACAGAAACTAGATACGCGGTGCTTGATACCACCGAACAAATGCTGGCACTATAAAAAAGAAATGGAATCAACAGCACATATACTTTGGTCATGCCAACATCTCAGTAATTACATGGCAAGTGCAGAAAGTATGTGAAAAGATACTCAGCATGCCAATTCTTCTTAGTCAGACCTGGACACACTTGGGAATTAAACTAGCCAGAAATGACACTACACCCATACACCTTAGATGATTAACTGGTGCATTGGTTACCACCAAAAGGGAAATCCTAAGATGCTGAAAACAACCAGGACCCCCACAGTGGGAGGAATGGCTAACAGAATTGGGCAAAACAGTGTTCTGAAAGGGTAAAATATAGTATAATCAGTGAACTGGGTAACTACAGGGAAATATAGGGAAGTTACCTAAACTCAGAATATTGCAAGATCCCACAAGAATACTTTCCCCAGCCACCTACATGCACAGTACACCAATCAGTGCACCGTTGAAGGTCAAGCATGTCACATGCACTCAACCCCCATTATATTCACCACGACACAGAGATATAAGCACCCATGGGGAAACACCAGACAATAGTGGCAGCCAACAGAACACAATTTCTGGGGTCAACTCTCAAAGTCAGTGGTAAAGAGGGGTCTGTTCCTGAATGCAGTGAGGTACATCAGGGCCCACAGGAAAAATTTCCCCTCTCACATACCAACCAAATACCTGACAATTCTCTCAAGTCTGCTGCTTTGAATGGTGGGGGATGTTGAGCCAAATCCTGGCCTCCCTTGGAACAAGTATAGAAACATAGAAACATAGACTTTGATGGCAGATAAGGACCACTTGGCCCACCCAGTCTGCCCATTTCCCTACCTACTGGATAAGCTGCAGATTCTAGTTAACCAACAGCCTACTTCCTGCCACCCCCCACTACAATTGCCTTGTGTCTGTCCCATGCATGTTTGAATTCCCCTACTGTTTTAGACCCAACAACCTCCCCAGGAAGGCAGTTCCATGCATCCACCACTCTCTCCATGAAAACAATTTCTCACATTACCCCTGAGCCGTCCCCCCTCTATCTTTAAATTGTGCCACCTTGTTCTTACACATCTCTTTTTCTGAAAGATGCTACCCTCCTGGACTTTGTTGAGTCCCTTGAGGTACTTGAACATTTCTATCATGTCCCCCTGTCCCTCCATTCATCAAGAGTATACATATTAAGCTCTCTCAGTCTCTCTTCATATGATTTCTGATGCAGACCCTGCACCATTTTAGTTGACATCCTCTGGACTGCTTCCATCCTGTCTATGTCCTTGCGTAGATGAGGTCTCCAAAACTGCACACAGTACTCCAGATGGGATCTCACCAACTGTCTGTACAGAGGGATAACCACTTCCCTTTTTCTACTTGTGATGCCCCTTCCTATGCATCCCAGTATCCCCCTGGCTTTCCTTACTGACTTCTCACATTGCTTACCAACCTTTAGATCATCTGATATGACTACCCTAAGTCCCGTTCCATTTTGTTGTTGTTAGTACCTCCCTGCTATTGTGTACTCTTCTCCTGGGTTTTGTTTCCCAGGTGCATTACTTTGCACTTTTGCATTGAATCTAAGTTGCCATATGTCTGACCATTCCTCCAACCTTGCCAAGTCCCTTCTCATCCTTTCTACCCCTGTGTATCAACTCTGTTACAGATCTTGTATCATCTGCAAAGAGACATACCTTTCCCTCCAGACCCTCTGCAATGTCACCTATAAAGATGTTAAAGAGGACTGGACCCAGTACTGAGCCATGAGGTACTCCACTAGTGACCCTCCTTTCTTCAGAATGTGTTCCACTCACTATTACCTTCTGTGTCCTGTTGTGCAGCAAGTTTGCTACCCAGGCTACCACCCTGGGACCCACTCCCAGGCTGGCTAACTTGATTATTAATCTTTTGCGTGAGACTGTGTCAAATGCCTTGCTAAAGTCTAGGTTGGCCATATCCACAGCCCCTCCCTGGTCTACTACTTTGGTCACCCAGTCAAAGAAATCGATTAGATTCATCTGACATGACCTTCCTGCTGTAAATCCATGCTGCTTTGGTTCCTATGCCCTGCTGGCCTCTAGGTACTCAACAATTCTTTCTTTCAGAAGTGATTCCATCATTTTCCCCTACCACTGAGGTCAAACTTACAGGTCTGTAGTTTCCTGCTTCTGTCTTGCTCCCACTTTTGTGAAGGGGAATCACATCTGCTCTCCTCCAGTCCTCAGGTACCACCCCATCCTCCCATGATTTGTTAAAAAGTGTGGTCAGTGGTGTCACTAGGTCCTCCCTTAGTTCTTTTAGGATTCTGGGGTGAATCCCATCAGGCCCCATTGCTTTGTCCACCTTGAGTTTTAGGAGTTTTTTCAGGACTCTTTCTTCTGTAAATGGACTGGTGTCAACCCCCCTACCCAGTTTGCTTCTATTGTCTAGTTTAGGTAACTCCTCATCATCTTCTTTTGTGAATACTGAGCAAAAGTATTCATTCAGTATCTCTGCCTTTTCACTGTCTCCCTCTGCCCACCTCCCCTCTCCCTTATTAATCTTCACTATTCCTCCCTTAGCCTTTCTATGCCCCCTAATGTACCTATAAAAGGTTTTATCCCCCTTCTTAACTGAATTGGCTATTTTTTCCTCGGTTTGGGCTTTTGCTATTCTGACTGCCTTCCCCACTTCTTTCTGCTTTAATTGATACAGTTCCCTGTCATGCTCCTTCTGTGATGTCTTGTACTTTTTGAATGCAGCCTTTTTCTCCTTAACCTTCCCTGCCACCTCTTTTGAGAACCATAGTGTATTTTTACTCTGCTTTGTTTTCTTTATCTGTTTCATACAAAGGCTTGTTGCCGCTATGATGGCAGTTTTGATTTTTCTCCATCGTTCTTCCACCCCTCCTTTTTGGCCATTTGCTTGTGTATTCCTCAGGTATTCACCCATTTTGCCAAAGTCAGCCCTTCTAAAGTCCAGTATGCTTGTTTTTGTATGGCTTATCTCCATGGTTGTGCTTATTGTGAAGCACACTGTGCAGTGGTCACTTGTTCAAAGATGTCTACTGACTTCTAAATTTGTGATCCTCTCTCCATTTGAGAGTACCAGGTCTAGTATTGCTCCCTTCCAAGTGGGTTCCAACACTAGCTGTATAAGGTCTGCCCCCTGCAGGGCATCGAGAATGACCCTGCTCTTGGATGTGGTTGCAGTACATGTCATCCAGTTAACATCTGGCATATTCAGGTCCCCCATCAACAGTATCTCCCCTTTTTCAGCCATTTTGACAATGTCCTCTATCATTTTCTTGTCCATTTCCTCTCCTTGAGATGGGGGTCTGTATACAACCCCTGTGCGGATTGGGATGCCATTCCCTGTCTCCAAGGTGACCCAGAGTGCCTCTTGTCCTCCCCCTTTACTTTTTAGTTCTGTAGCTTTGATCCCTTCCCTTATGTATAGAGCTACTCCACCTCCTCTTTTCCCCTCCCTGTCCCTTCTGTAGACTGTGTACCCCAGTATGTTGACATCCCAGTCATGGTTCCCCATGCACCATGTTTCTGTGACTGCCACAATATCCAATTGTTCATCTTCCATCAAGGCTACTAGCTCAGGAAGCTTGTTTCCTAGACTACGGGCATTGGTACTCATTGCCCTCCATTTAATGTTTGCTGTTTCCTTTTTCCCCCATGCCTGTTCTTTTTGCCCTTGTCTATTTTTCCATTTACCCCTGTCATGCCCTCTGTTGAGCACTGTACCTCAGTGTTTACCTTACTACCCGTCATGTTTTGTGGGGGGAGACTTGAAATTTCCTGCCTCTTATTAGCACCTCCCCCCATGGCTAATTTAAAAGCTTGCCAAGGAAGCATTTAAACCTGTCACTTAGGGTCTTGGTTCCCTTCATGGACAGATGCAGACCATCATGCCAGTATAGACCTTCATCTCTCCAGGTGTACCCCCAGTCCTCAATGAAGCCAAAGCCCTGTGTTCTGCACCAGTTTTGCAATCATTCATTAAACTGCATGTTGTGTAGTACCCTAGCCTCACCACTGCCATGGACTGGCAGCACCTCTGAGAAGGTAACTGTGCTGGCTACCTGTCTGAGGCTCCTCCCCAATTCCACAATTTCATCCTACACTGCACTGATCCTATGCCTAGCTAGGTCATTTGTCCCAAGGTGGATAATGATATCTAGTTCCCTCTCCTGTGATGCTGCTTCTGCAATTCTGAGGATTCGCTTCTTGTCCCTCCAAGCCATGGCACCAGGCAGGCACCTCACCTCTCCTCTCCCTTCCCTAGGTCTACCCCTCTAACAATTGAGTCCCCTATCAGAAGCTGTTTCCTTCCCCTGTGGTGTCCCTTGCCACCCTTCTGTGGGTCTCCCTTGTGGGTGTCCTCAGCATTCTTCTTGGTCTCCACTGAAGGTGCCATCATAGAGGAACCTTGTTCTGCCAGACTGACATATGGTTTGTGTAGAGGTACAACAAGGGGGCTTTTCCTCTGTTCCACCACCCGCACCCTCCCAGAACCCACTGTGGTCCAACTGCTCTTCATACTTGGAAGCCTCTGTGGCAGTGGTGCTCTTTGGGTGGGGGAGGCCTCTTTAGTCCTTGTCAGTTCAGCCTGGAGGTGGGCAACCTCCTCCCTCAGAGCTGACAGTTGCCTGCAGATAGGACAGCATCGCAGTTTCCAGAATGTCTCCCGGAAAACTGCTGCCCCACAGCCAAACCTTATGCCCACTATGCTTGAGTCAGTTAACGCCAAGGGGCTAAGGCTGGTCCACATGAACATCAACAACCTCAGACCCAATGTACATGAACTTGAAGCCTGGGCCAGCCTCTACTTACCAGATGTAATTGTCATCTCGGAAAGTGGCTAAAGCCAAATATTCTTCTGCACGAGGTGAAATTACAGGGGTTCAATATGTTTAGGAAAGATAGGAAGGGGGGGCATGGCTTGGACCCTGAAGTGATGGCTGAGTGAGCTCTTCACTCTGTCCCAACCTGGTGCTTTTTTGTAGTCGATCTGCCAGAATTCTGGACTGATTTACTAAAATACCTGCTGGGGATTCAAGTCTTACCCTTATGGAGGCTAGCATAGCTGTTAAATTGTGGGGAGCTATGTTTGCATTCTAAAAACTGACCATGAGCACCACGGAGGGATGTGAGGCAGTAGGCAATATAGGCCTGAGCACGGGGGAGCAGCACACCCATTAGACGTTACCGCCAGTTGGAGTGAGTGAGACAGGGCTCAGGAGCATTGAAGGAGTGTTCCAGGCAGGAGAAACTACCAATAAGGAGTGCTCTAGTTTTTGGACAGACAGAGGACACAGCTCTAAGGATGGAAGCCTTAGGAGACACTGAAAAGGGACAGACTACCCCACTCCCACTGCCCTCTCAAGAGCAAATCCCAGTCAGAAAAGCACTAGCCAACATTACTAAGATGCTAGAAGTGCTCCTGGTGAGAGTGGGCAACATAGGGGCAACTGTGGCTGAGAATGTGGCTGATGTATGGAAACTGGTAGACCAACAGAATGTTCTTGATCAGTGTACAGAGGAACTGGAGAGGCAACACCTTACTGTGCTGCAAAGGCTTAAAGACCATGAAGACAAGCTCGCTAGGCTGTGGCAAAGGGCAGAGGATCAAGAAAGCAGGAGTAGGAGGAACAATATTCAGACTCTACAGGTGCCGGAGGGGGCTGAAGGGCCGAACATGGAGAAATTCCTGAATGATTGGTTGCCGCGACTCCTCAATGAGAAGTGGAAGGAACCTGTGGGAGTGGAGAGAGCACATCGGGTAGCGGGCAGGCCGGATGGTGCAAATAGGCCCAGAACAATTATTGTGTATTTGCTGAAGTACTCGGTGAAGGAAAAGCTTCTGAGGGCCACCAGGGAGCTAGGGGAGATCACTTGGAAGGGCAACACAATCTCATTTTACCAGGACTTTTTGCAGGAAGTGGCAATGAGAAGGAAGGCTTACGGCCCGCTGAAGAAAAATCTGGCTGCCAACTTTTTTCATATAGGTTCAGGAGGCTGACTGCCCTGCAGTTGTCTAAGGATGGCAAGTCATTCTTGGCTGAATCCTCTAGAGAAGCTGAGGCCTGGATAAATAACCAATGGCCAGGTCTACTGCCAAGGTCCTCTCTCCTCAGATGCCTCTGGACCCCGAAAGAACACCTGACAAAGGGTTCAGAAAGAAGGGGAAATAAACCCCAGGAAGGTGGGAATGCCGATCATCTAGGCCCAGTCGGGATGGAGACACCATCTCTTCTCCCCACGGGATCGCAAGCGGCAGACAAACATACTGTGGTGCCCCCCTAGATTGTGGTGTGTACCTAGACAAAAGAAATGATAACAGGGGACAAGGGGATCGAACAACCCTCCCCATTTTGGATCATCAATGACAGCGGGCCAGGAGCCCTTGTCAGCCCATAGCGAGCAATGTGGAGGCCTCTTCCCCTGCCAAATTCCCCAGAGCGGAAGCCGAGGTCTCAGCCATGAATGCAGCACCAAATACAGGGATGGAGGAAGGTGAGGAGTCCATGGAGGGCATGGAAGTGTTGGACTGGGCTGTGGAAGCTGAGAATAATGAGCAAGACGCCATTGTGGAAGCGGACCTCCTGAAGCCTGGGACTAAATCATATGCGGAGGCGCATAACTCACCTTATGGTGGCTCCACCTCCAGGCCTAAAGTCCTGGAAGTCTAGCTTGACCATTACCTGGATTTCTCCACCCATATCGAATCCTTACAAAATAAGTTGCACCCGAAACTTGGTGTACTATATCGCAATAAGGGCTGCATGCCCAAACAGGTCAGAAGGGAAATTGTTCAAAAAATGATCCTGCCTATATCTGATTATGGCGACGTGGTTTATGGTGCTGCATCTCTATCTAACCTGGCCAGCCTGTACACTCTTTTCCACTCCTTCTGTCGCTTCATGCTGGATTTCCCCCCAGTGACCCACCACAGTGATCTGTACAGGGACCTAGCACTGCTCTCACTCACGAACCGCAGACAAATCCACTGCTCCAGGCTCATCGCCAAATTCTGGTCACAAACCCTTCCCCCCATCTCAATTCCGCCATATCGTCTCAGCCTTCCCCTCCTACTCACTCAGAAGCAATGACTCAGGCTTCCAAGTCCCCTCTTCATGCATACCTCCAAGAGTCAATAGGCTTTCAAGTATCGCATGCCCAAACTATGGAATGACTTGCCTGCTGATATCAGAAGCTCCACAAACCCCTGGCGTCTAAATACACTATTCAACGCACACTTCCCTGCCACATGCACATGCATGCAGCAGCCATAAGCACTAGTCCGTGGTTACTGCTAACCGATAGTCATGCCAGATCTCTAATGCTACACTGTAGGACCCGAAAGATTAATTTGCTGCTCTGCTCTCTAGTGTTGTGAAAATGTAAATCTTATGAAAACAGTGTCCTCTGTCAGCTGCTCCGCAGCCCTCTGACTGTAAACTATTACACTATGTAAATATCTATACTGTAATGTATTTCTGTATCATCTGCTCACCACTGTATTTATCTGTACTGCATGTAATAATCCATGTTCCCCTATCCCCCAACTCCCACAGGTCACGTCTGGAAACGAGTGATACTCCACTCAGTACGCCTGCCTGGTTAAACTCTTATATAAATAAATAAAGAACAACCCTCGACATTAGGAACAGAAGGCTGAATGGATCTTTGGACACTTTGGCTGCACCAATTTGGGACTTTTTTTTGTTACTTCCTATGGGCAGGTTGAGAGGGAGCAGAGTAGCATGCGCAGATATCCTGATCTCGCTGTCGCATTCCTAGCTCCCCCCCTCTTTCTGAATGACGTTATGCAGGGAATTTGGGGGTAGTGTGAAGTACCATCCCCGCCCCCCTCCTTGGGTGCTTCTTTACAGTCACCTAACTCCTCTCGTGCCTTTCTCTTGCCCCTTCTTTTGTATTTTTAATACCCCTCAGGCCCTGGATAACTGTGGGTCTCATGTGTTTAGGGGCATGAAGACCCAAGCAGGCAATCCCCTGATCTGATAGAGATGCCCTGGCCAAATGGCTGAATGGAGTGACAGGCACTTGACTTATGCCCCCCCAGCAGCACTTCCCTTTATTAGTCTCCCCTCCAAACTATTAAGGCACTGACAAGCTAGCGCTAGCCTCATCCCCCACCCCTCCTCCTCCTCCTCCCTCCCCCACTCCTCAGTGGATAGGCAGACGGTGGCTGCCCTATTATTAGGGCAGTCTTTGTTTTTCTTTCACCTGGTGTCTCCGGATCACATTGATTCACAGAGATCCATGGGGCCAGGTTGGGACAGGTTACCTTTATTTTGGTGTAACCTCTCCCTTGACATCTCTGGTGTTTGAAGCAGTGTGGTGTGAGGCAACCCTTTTTCTGGGTGGCTTCTTTCACACGTCTACCTCAACATCAGTAACTGTTGTGGTTTAGGGAACTTTAAGTAGAGCATAGATTTATTGCCTTAGTTCTGATAATTAGTAACCTTAAGATTGATATACCCTGTATAACTTGATAAGAGACTGTTTGTGTGTTTTTCTCTTTAATCTATCTCCAACCAGGTGGAACTCAGGTGGACTCATACTTATACACATTCTGAACTCCTGCTGCATTGTTATCACTGCTGCTATCAGTGGGGCTCAGCTGTCAGACAGGTACTATCACTTACCCTGAGTTCTGGGCCATTGTGCCTGATACCCACAGGGAGGCATTAGGTGAGTACCAAACTAGTTCTAACTTTCACTACTCCCTAGAGGTATGACAGCGACTGTGAAACCTATGTCAGGTCATGGCTGGAGGTGCGTCTCCTGGAATGTGAAGGGGCTTAATCATCCGGCTAAAAGAACCAAAGTCTTGCAATTCCTGAACTCTAAGGGGATGGATGTGGCCCTGCTCCAGAAGAAGCACCTTACCAACCGGACTGTGCAGTGGCTGAAGAAGCTCTGGGTGGGGACAGTGATCTCCCGCTGTGCCACAACCAAATCAAGGGAAGTGGCCATTTTAATAAGGAAATCTCTAATGTGGGTGGTAGAGGACAAGCGCTCAGACTTGCAGGGGCGCTGGATAGCAGCTCGGATATCATATCCAGAAGGTCAGCTATTGATGGCTAATGTTTATGGCCACAACACAGATGTTGGGGAAATATATTCTGACCTTAGTCAAGCTTTCTCGGACTTGACGAGTGGCTTTTCTGATGTCCCCATTTTACTTTGGAGGGGATCACAGTTTAGTTTTGGACATCTTCTTTGATAAATCCTTGCCCACCCCACAAGCACACCCCAAGGCTGTAGCCAGTCTTACTGACTTGATGACAGAATGGAGTCTCTGTGACACCTGGAGGAGGGTCAACCCACAGGTACGAGACTACTCTTTTTATTCTTCGGCACATCACACGCATAACAGATTGGATTTTTGGCTCACAAATTATGCTGCAGAGCCAGGGGTTATTAATGTTTCAATAGGTAGCATATTGATTTCAGACCACATGCCAGTCTCCATTCTATACTCTCCTCCGGGCCAGAGTGCTCCTTCCACGAGATGGCGATGCAATCCTACCCTGCTGCAAGACAAAACTTTTCAAGCCTATATTAGGAAGGAAGCTGAAAATTATTTTGCTCTTGATACCCTGGGACAGACCACGGATTCGGTGGTGTGGGAGGCATTTAAAACTGTACGGTGAGGAAGAATTATATCTTTCACGGCTGCCAAGAACAAGGCCAGAACAAAGTTCATCTCCTTGCTTCAGACAGAGCTTGCAGCTTTGGAGAGGCAATTTAAAGTAAACTCTCAAGATCTGCTTAATTCCTCTCTCCTGTCCGCCATCACTGGTATAAAATACCAACTCAATACCCTGTTAAATGAGAAGGTCGCTTGGCAGTTAATCTGTGCTAAGCATAAATCCTGGGAGGGAGGGGACAAGGGGGACAAGCTCCTTGTGTACTACCTTCGCAAACAGCAAGCAGCTTCCAGAATCCTAGCTCTGAGAAGCCCACAGGACAGAGTAGTGTCTACACCCAAGGCCATTAATGAGGTAATGCAGAATTATTACCAAGAGCTTTACTGCTCCAAGGCCCAGCTGTCAGATGAGGAACTTGGCGCCCGGCTGCCCAAGCTGTTTGATGGGGTTTCTCTCCCTAGACTTTCTCCAGAGCAGAGGGTGGCTCTAGATGTTCCGGTCACTGCGGAGGAACTGCACTCCACGCCATCCCAGATGGCCAAAGGGGGAGGCTCCAGGCCCAGACAGTGTGACAGTGGAGTTATACCAACTGCTATGAACAGAAATTACTGTTCCACTCCTGCAGGCCCTGCAAGAAGCTCAGACATCTACAATTCTCCCTCCCACCATGCGGGAGGCTCTGGTCACCTTAATTCCTAAAAAATCCTCTGACGCACTGGATTGCGCCAATTTTTGGCCTATTTCCTTGCTGTTGGTAGACACCAAACTGTTAGCCACGGTGCTGGTGAACAGGCTTTCCCTGATGCTGCCAATGGTGATACATCCCTCACAGGCAGGTTTCTCCAAGGGGAAGTCGGGGGGCAGTCAACCTCCGACTAGTCCTTAACTTAAAGTGGCTAGCCTTGCACTCGAACACACCTATGGCAGCCTTGGCTATAGATTTTGCCAAGGCTTTTGACTCACTAGAGTGGGGATACTTGCATGCAGTGTTACCTCTCTATGAGTTTGGGCTGGGGTTCTGTTCCTGGGTCTCCACTTTATACCATCTTCCCACAGCGATAATTGTAACTAACTGAGATGTATCTCAGCCCTTCTCTTTACAGAGGGACACTAGACAAGGCTGCCCTCTCTCCCCTTTTTTTTTTTATTTTGGCACTGGACCCCCTGATATGGAAGCTTCTGAGCACCCCTGATATTAATGGGATCCCAGTAAAGGAGCACTGTTTCTTGGTTAATGCCTATGCGGACGACATGATGCTTACCCTGTCTAATCCAGAATGTTCCATTCTGATAATTCTTCAGGTGCTGCAGGAATTTGCCTCCCTGTTGGGACTGGTAATTAACCTAAAGAAGACAATTTTATCCCCCCCTTAATGCAAGGTGCAGTAGGGAGTGTCTGCGTAATACGGATATTACTTGGGCACCTCAGGGATTTTCATACCTTGGGATATATATTCCCTTCACCTGGTGGGATCTAGAGAAGGCCAACTTTTCCCCACTAATCGCAGCCATAACAGCTGAGGTCCAGAGATGGAGAAGGTTGCAGCTCTCCCTGAAGGTAAGACAGAGGCTATTCGTATGTTCATTTTTTCTAGGGTTGCATACCTCCTTAGTAACATTCCCATCCCCCTAACCCCTAGACCTTTCCAGCAGCTGGATGAACTTATTTTCTCCTTTTTATGGGAATGCAAAATGGCACACTGGAGCTGAGCTAAGCTATGGGCGCATTGGACCAGGGAAGGGCTAGGACTCCCATGGTTTATAGGATATCACCTGGCCTTTTGTATGGTCCAGGCTACCAGCTGGTTCGCTGCCCCCTTGTCCCTTCCTCCTCAATGGGTGCGATTAGAAGCAGCCCTCCTACCTGATAATGTACTTTTCTCTCTGCTCTCCAACAAGAGGCAATCAGGAGGCATGCTTACGCCCATCATGACAGAGACTTGTAGGGCAGTGCGACAGGCGATGGCCATTACAGGTACCCCAAGAGAAGCATACCTCCCTCCGATTGCGTATGCCCCCCTGTGGAATAACCAACTCATAAAGATAGATTACAGAATGATACACTGGAAACACTGGGCCTCTAGAGGCATACGAGTGGTGGGGGATCGCCTCCTCCTCCCTGACTGGGTGATGGTTATGTCCTTTGAACAGATGCGAGAGAAATACGGAATTAAAACTGAGGATTTCTGGAGGTCTCTCCAAATCCGGAGTGCAACCGCCTCTCTTTTGGCGGTGCCTCCGAGCACATGGAGGTGGAAATGTTTGACCACCCTTCATGAATCCAGCAAGAGTAGAGGCTTAGTGGGAACCTTTTATAGGGTAATAATGGAGGCCCAAGCCGACAATACGCTGACCAGCCGTACAGCCTGGGAAGTCGAACTTAGTTGCCCCCTCTCCCAGCAGCATTGGAAGGATTGCTTGAAAGCTGCCCATCTGGCATACTAGGATGCCAAAAGCCAGCTGATCCAGTTGAAAATCCTTCTCAGGTGGTATAAGACACCGGCAGTGCTTCATAAATTGAGCATTATGAAACATGACAAGTGCTGGAAGTGCGATGCCTCCGAGGCTCACCTACTCCATATTTTATAGACATGCCCAGCAGTTCAGGGGTTTTTGCAGCAGGTGCTGGAGGACTGCTCTAAATTTATCGGCAGAACCTTGTCAACTGCCCAGCCCACTCTGGTGCTGGGGGATGTTTCTTTGCTGGGTCATCTGACAGTGCTCACGAAGGCATGGGTACTGATAGCTGTCATGGAAGCCAAAAGGGCTATCCTGAGGAGGTGGTGGCTGCCTACTCCTTCTGCGATTGCCTGTTGGTGGGCTGCTATGGTGCGGCTCACCACTTTTGAGAGACTTTCCACACGGGGAAAGGCCATCTTTCCAGATACTATAAGAAATGGGACGCATATCTGCATTCACATATCTGCTCGGTTCCACCCCCCCTTTCAAAACCCACCGATAGTCTAAATAGTGATGTCTCCCACACCCTATTAATAACTGTGTTTTTATATGTATCTTTTTCTTAAGTAAGGGATGCCCTGTGTTGGGAGTAGGTTTGTGTAATCTCCTCATAGTGTTTAGACTGCTGCCAGCCCACCCTTAGCACCTACCCTGGTGTCACTGGTCTTAGGCCCTCTTTCTGAAAGGTTCAGTATGACCTGGGTAAGAAGGGGAAACATGGAAAATCTGGCCCATATCCTGTTAGTATAGGGTATGAATGGCTAGTTCCGGAAGAGCCCCCTGGTTGGATGATGATATAATTTTAGAAGCTGACTGGTTCATATGAATGTGTGGTTCCAGTAATGGGAACTCAATGTGTAGAGGAGTGCTGTATAAAGAGGACTTTACGTAAGAAGCAAATTATACAGCTGACACTCTGACAGTGTTAGGGGATATCTTATTCATGTGTATGATACTTTAGTGTGTAAACATGCTTGTGATATCTGTGGTTATAAGCAGGAGGCAGGCTTGAGTGCCTCTACTGTGGTTGGATAAACTTGGAAAACTAATAAAATTTTATATGATAGAAAGAAAAGACAGGAAGGGGAAGAAATGCGGAGGAGTCCTCCTCTATGTAAAATCCCAACTCAAAGCTACCCAGATGACTAACCCTGATCTTGAAAGAGATGGCTTCGAAGCAGTGTTAACACGACTCCTCCTGGGGGAACAAAGCCACTTGTAATAAGTTGTGTATACAACACCCCAAAGAAAGCAATGGGAGCCCTGAAAATACTCACAGACACTGTCCTAAACATCCCTGGTAAAGAAAAGATTATACTGGGGGACTTTAACCTTAACTGGTGTGCAAAACTAAAGGGGGAAGTAAAAGACAGCCTAGAAGGAGCGAAATTAATTCAGCCAATAAGAGAACCTACATGGTTCAACCACAAAACAGGAAACCACACCACCCTAGACTGGGTGCTAGCATCCAATCCTGATAGAGCCAAAATAGCTGGAATATGCACGGACTCCCTCAATGACCACACGCCAGTCTTCCTGGTGTGGAAAAATAGCTACCCCAAACAACCACCAAGAACCTTCTGGTCCAGAAAATACTCTGCATTACACAAAGGGGCCTTTCTGAAATCTCTGTCAGAAGTGGACTGGCCCAGGCTCTTGATACCCCCACCATAGACGAAGCCCTGGAGGGTTTCACCAAGCAATTCCTATTGGTGGCCAATAAACATGCACCACTAAAAAAAGATCAGGGTCAAGGGTCAGGATGTCAGATGGCTTAACCCAGATCTGAAGGGCATCATTAAAGAAAGGGACAAAATATGGGGCAAATTTAAAGTTATAAACCGGCATCAGGACTAGGTAAAATACTAGGAAGTCAGAAACATCTGCAGGAGGGAGCTCAAAAAAGCCAAAAAGAATTATTTGCATGCTCTGCAATCCAGAAACCTGTCTGATCCAAGGAAATTCTGGGGTCATATCAGCTTGCTCCTAAAAGGCAAAAAAGCAGGGTGACAAGGGAAATAAAAGTTAATGGAACACCTCTCACCACCCCAAAAGACATGGCAAACACCTTCAATGACTTCTTCCTGGACCTACAGCAGTTCAAAACTAGCAATCCCAACCAAGGCCAGGGAAGCCCAGAGAATCAAGTGACACCCCTCAGGGCCCTGAATTCCACCTCAAGTTAACATCAATAGAAGAGGTGCTGATGCTGCTCAACGGCCTAAAACCAGAAGGTGCAGCAGGCCATGATAACCTCAAGCCTAAGCTGTTGAAGATTGCAGCCCCCATCATTGCAGTACCAATAACCGAGCTATTCAATAGATCCCTGATGGAACGGAGAGTACCCGCCCTATGGAAGGTTGCTCTTGTGACCCCAATTCCCAAAAGTGGGCCACAGGAGGATGTGGAAAATTTCAGACCAATCTCCATTCTCTGCACCCTAAGCAAGTTACTTGAGAAGGTGGTCTACAAACAGGTCAATGAGTACCTGGAAATGCACAACCTGCAACTGCACAACCTGCAAACAGACCAACAGCATGGTTTCAGAAAGAAACACAGCACTGATATGGCACTGGTAAGCTTTATCACTGATGTGCATGAAGCTCTGCACCAAAACTGCTCAGCTTCTGGTCCAGATACTACTCTGCATTACACAAAGGGGCCTTTCTGAAATCCCTGTTAGAAGTGGACTGGCCCAGGCTTTCGATACCCCCACTGTAGACGAAGCCCTGGAGGGTTTCACCAAGCACTTCCTACTGTCAGTGGCTCAGTAGGTAGCACACTCACCTCTGAGGCCAGGAGATCAGAGGGCTGTGGGTTCAGTTCCCATATCTGGCACTTGGGTTAATATCCCAGTACTGACACTGTAGTGCAGCATGAGAGGGGTGCTGCACTTCTGAGGTGCCATCTTTCAGATGAGACGTCAAACCGAGGTCCCATCTGCCTGGATTAGTGGTAGTTCAGGTGGATGTTAAAGATCCCATGGCACTTATCAAAAAGAGTAGGGGAATTTTATTGAAAAAGTTTGGACTTCATTACAAAAGAAACAATATCCTGTACACTGGAAACTAAAGCAAGAACAGCAAGAAACAGAATTAACAAAGAACATAACAAAAATAATCTAAATGAAATATCGACAATCAATCAACATACCAGAGGTCGCAGCTGTGCCATAAGCGGTGAAATTGTGGTCCAGCAAGAACCTTAAAATCATGCAATTTAACTAAACGTATAGCAGTTCTAATATTATCAATTATTTCTTGTAAAAAAATCAATTTCTGATGCAAAACCAACATGCATCTGGCCTGCCATAGATAATATCAGATCAAAGTCAAAACAATATACAGAATGTCAGCATGATACTTTTGACATAAAGCAACATGTGTACAAAACATAATATGTTCATAAGGTAAATGTTGCAGTAAAGGTTCAGACCACAGACCTGCTAACAAAGTCCAAAAGGCAAGGGCAAAAGGGCATTCTAAAAATAAATGCTGTTGGGTTTCTAGAATACCCTGACAAAGATCTCTGGGACAATATTGAGCATCCAATGCCTTATGCTTATGATTACCCTTGACATTTAGCCTTCGATAATTACTCAACCATACATATCCCAAACATAAGTAAACGCGGTTACTGAGTTGCTTGAGGATCCAATCAAATGACCTGGGGACAGAAGGGGAAAGCAACTCCTCCTGAGCCTCCCTCCGCCAAACCCTATCATAGAGCATATGATGAGACAGGACACAAAAATCCCATGGGAAAAAAACCCAGGACAAGGCCACCTTAAGGGCTTCCTTCCCATACGGAGGAACTTCCTGAAATTGAGACACCCAACCCTTCTTTCCTGAATCCCAGTATGGAAGACAGGGTAACAACCATTACACCAAAAATGGTTTCCAAACCACCTCCCCCGGCTTCAAAGCTTTCCCAAAATTATAGCTAAAAACCAAACTATAAAAAAAGGCGACTGGGTGAATCATGCCAACCCCGCCCTCACTTAATGGTCTATAGGTCACACTACGCTTCACTGGGTTTAGACGGGACCCCCAAAACCCTTGAAAAAAAACATATAGTCTGGTAGAAAAGGCCATAGGCGGGGGAAACGCATAACAAAGATACAAAAAAATAGGAATCACCAAAGTTTTAAGCAAAACAACCCTTTTTTTCTTGCCAATCTGATACTGTTTCCACCCAGAAATAAGACCTTCAGCCCTCCCAAGGGCAACCTGCCAGTTATGAGAGTGCATATCTCCAGTCCCAAAGAAAATACCTATACATTTGAAAGGAGCTATAGAAATCGGAATACCCGCATAGGTACCAGCAGGCGGAAGATTGAGGTGACCAATGAGAACCCCAACACTTTTCACAAAATTAATACGAGATCCTGAAACTGAGGAATAGGTCCATAGAACCTGCACCAAAGCCAATTCCTCAGTATGGATGTCCACAGTCAAAACCAAATCATCAGCATAAGCCAAAATTTTTATGGGATCAGAAGGAGAGACCCCCCCAGCCCCAAAATTTGAGGACAAAGAAAAATTTCCCTAATCAAAACATTTATACAAAAATTGTATAAAATAGGACTTAAGGAGCACCCTTCAGGACCCGACGTGCAATCGTCACAGGCTTCCCAACCAGCCATTTACATTAGGAATGATTGTGGCCCCAGCATATAAAGCCCTAAGCCAATGAAGAAACCTAACGGGAATCCCAAAGGCCCGCAACACTGAAAATAGAAAACCCTGGGAGACCCTATCAAAGGCCTTCTCCTGGTCCAAACCCAAGACCCAGCCAGTAACTGTCCCCCTCTCACCTAGAGCAAATAATTCCCTCAACAAAACCAAATTATTATGTTGGCATCTACCAGGAACACCACAGGTCTGAGCTGGATTTATAATATCAGCAATTTTGAGTAATCCGGCCAATAAAATCTTGGCCAGGATTTTATAATCCACATTCAGTAAACTCAGTGGTAGCCAATTTTTCAAATCAGCCACATCCCCCTTTTTGAAAATCAAGACTAAAATGGCTTCCTTCATTGACTTTGTAAAAGAGGCTGTAGATAACATTTCATTAAACAACAAAGTTAAGGCCAGAACCAGATCCTCCATAAAGGTTTTATAAAAAAGGGCAGTAAGGCCATCTGATCCTGGTGCCGAGTTCAAATTTAAACTTCCTATGGCCTGAGTCACTTCAGAGGCTACAATATCAGCAGATAACATACCCTGCTCTACTGGAGAGGTGGAGGAGATGCAGGAGTCCAAAAGGAATCCAGACTCACAAACGGGATGGTACCTAACATTGTAAGAACATGCTGTTCCACAACATTTACTAAAGCTCCGGAGCCGTAACCAGCTCACCGGTGGGGGATCGTAAAGTCCGAATAAATTTAGACTCCACTCGTCCTTTACAGGCCTTAAAAGGGTCCAACCCCCCTTTGGTCACCCGAGTCCCAAATCTAGCCTCCTGTCCCAAAGAACTAGCCTGATCATACTGCAAGGTTTTCATCTGAGCACAAACCACTGCAATTTGATCACTATAATCATGCTGCGTAGTATCAGACAGGGAGATCGAATGTTGCTACTGTTGCTGCAATGCCAAATACTGTAAGTATTGGGCAGTCTGATCTGCAGCAGCCTTCCCCAGAAAGACCTGCCTCCATCTCAATTTAGAATCTTCCCACCACTCACAAGCATCCTCATAGAGGTCAGCTACCGAGAGCCTAGCAGCCCATTCCCTCCTCCACAATTTCAGAATGTTAGGATCCTCCAAGAAGGAGTCATTAAGCCTCCATCTGTTTTTCTTACACCTTGGAGCATTGTCCCAAGAAAAAGAAACCCTGAGGGCAGCATGGTGTGAAAATTCCATGCCCACTGTCTGACAAGAAAGAATTTTCAAAATCTTAGACAAGAACACAAAATCAATATGTGTTCGCAAATGCCCCTTAAAAAAGGTAAACCCACCTGACTCATGACAAGACCTATAAGTATCCTCTAATCCTCTAGTTGAGCCGTGGTGATAACTTCCTTTAAAGCAATAGAATCGCAAAATAATTTAGGGGTTTGCAGCCCCCTATCCCTTTGGTATAAACCACAGTCAAAATCACCTACCCACAAGAGTAACCTGGAGGTATGCAAAAAGGGACGCACCAAATGGAAAAGGGACACCCGCTGTGCTTTAGTCTAGGGAGCATAAATAACAATTATCCGAAATCTCTCCAAGGAGTAAGTAAAATCCAATAACAGTGCTCTACCTGGTTGTATATCTACCAACCTGGAAACATGTAAATCAGGGTTAGAAAATAAAACCCCAATACCATCACATTTGTCAGTGCCTGACGACCAAAACGAAGGACCAAGGGTCCATGCCCGGGAGGCCTGTTGCAGTTCATGATGTGATTTTAATCTAGTATCTACTAGACAAACAATATCACACCTGAAATCCTGCATAGTCAATAGCACACCCCCAAGCTTTCTATGACCTTTGATACTGTTTACATTTAAAGAGCAGACAGATAAAGAAGTCATTTAAGTGCCTAAGGGTGATTTACTTCTACAACTTTGAAGGGGTCCATTTAGCAATCAGATCCAGCTCCCCGCCTCCCTCAGTGTCCGTATTAGATCGTATAGAGGAGGCATCTGTGTCTTCCTTCCATGAGTCTCTATCGGACAGGTCCGTAGCCAATACAGCAAATTTATTACCAGACTGCCAAGTGTGGACTCCTGCCTCTTTGCCCTGACCAGCAACAGCCAAACCTTTCCTGGTCTGCTTATAAGGGACTTGTACAAAACCTGAAGTCTCTAGGCCAGAGGCAGACTGCTGGGGGGGGCATCTCACTATCAACCACAACCGTCTCCTCTTTCAGGACATGAACCACAGGGACAGGGGTGGATCTATAACTGAAGACTGAGCCTGCAACTGAGGTGGGGAGCAGACAAGATTGTCCTGGACAACAACTACCTCAGGCCCCCTGACTAACCCCTCAGGTGCAGAGGAAATCAAACTGACTTTCAAATCCCTGGCAGCAACAAGTTTAGCTTGCGTTTGCTGTGCCATAGTAATCAAACCTTCATGTGAAGGACAATCCTCCCTATTATCCAACGCCCAGGGGCAGCGGCCATAGGCATGTCCCATACGCTCACAGAGGTTACATTTAAAGAGATTCAAACATGCACTGGAATTATGTCCAAATTCAAAACAATGACTACACTTTACAGTATCGCAGGCTGAACTAAAGTGAACACGGGAACCACATTTAAAACAACATTTAGGCTGCCCCACATAAAAAATGAGACCTTTATCTTCCCCAGATAAAAAAAAAAATGGGTAAATGACTAGGCTCAGCATTGATGGAATACAACTTCACTCGAACTCTCCACCCTCCATCCCAGATTTGCTCACTATCCAATGTGGGGGTAGGTTTGTTGAGCACCTCACACCGTTGTTTTAACCAAAATAAAATATCCTCCACATTAACCCCTTCATTTTTAAACATAATAGTAATATTCCGGACAGCGGCTTTAGTCAAGGGAATAGCTTGGAAGGGGGACCAAGTGGGTGAAGCTTGACAGGCCGCATACTGTGCCCAAAACCTATCCAAGCTGGAAACTTGTTTAAAACTGATGTCATAATTATGATTCCCCAAACTAATAAGGGAAAAGATCTCCAAGGAAAAGAACCTCATAGATCCCTTAAGTAAAGTTTTAGCCACATAAACCCTATTAGGGGGTTCCACTAGCCCTCCCTTATATAACAACCGGACAGCATTACGCCTAGGTGCCGGTTCTCCCTTAGTGGTAAATAAATCAGCTAGCTTAAAGCCAACTGGCCAAACAGGGTCATCCTCTGCAGAATCTAGCAACAAAGGGGCTGGTCCCATCCTGAGAGGAACCTTGGGCTCAGGGAGTGCATTAGTGGAAGGAACAGGAGAAAGAGCTACTTTATGCAGAGCAGATAATTGATCAACAACAGTAGAACCAGAAACAGTGGAAACATCCCCCAAGTCATTAGAAGTCTGTAATACTGCAGATTGTACACCAGAAATACTACCCTCTGTCAGGCAACAACCTGAAACAGCACCCCGGGGATCGTTGGAGCTCAATTCAGTGTCGGTGGCCACAGATGATGCTGCCTTTTGCAGCATCGCTAAATAAGTAGGATCCTGAGAGTCAGGTGTCCAAGTACCCCCATCTCCCTGTTCCCAACCAGCACTCTGCAAAGCTTTCTCAGGGGACCATGAAGCCCCCTGGCTACAATCCCTGGATTCATCAGGAAGTCCCACAGTAGATGAATGCCCAACAGGGGCCAAAGTCCCCCTTCGTTTACTCCAGCCGGGTGACTGCGAAGTAGAAAATAAAAAAACATCCGTAGCCAAATTCAAAGTGCCTAACATACCAGGCCGACTTCCGGGAGGCTTACATCGCATCTTCCCATGTCCTAGCCTCTGTTTTCCATGTTGCACCGGAGGGTTCTCAGAAGAAACAAGCGGGGGCTGTGGGCACACCGAGGGAGCACTCGGAAGACTGCCAGCTCCAAAACGAATCTCCGATGATGCGGAAGTAACAGGATCCGACGACATCAACAGCGCAGAACCTTCTGCATCAGCAGGGGGTTTAGGTGACTGCAGGGCCCCAACACAAGGAAGCCTCAATGATGCCTGAGGGAGCGCTGCAAGCTCCGCTTCCAATAATAACATTTCTTGCACTAAAGCAGAGCGCTTTAGCAATAAAACAGTTTGTTTACCTTTTTCCTCCACAGAACAAGCAGCTCCTTGCTGCCCGGCAAGAGCCCCAACAGTAGGCACGTCAGCCTCAATTACCATCGCCGCAGCTACAGCAGCCACAGCACATTCCTCATCCACGGTCCCAGAAGCTGCAAGCGCAGGAGAGGAGGCCCGCTCTCCAGCACTATCGACGTCCATCTCCTCCAAAGGCACCTGCACATTGGCCATCCTGCAGCCTGTAGCCAAGGCTCCCCCTACCAACAAGTAGGGGAATTTCCCTGTTGTCCTGGCCAAATTTCCCTTATTCACTAAAAATACCTCCAACAGTTTCACCTGGTTTAAGGTCAGTTGGCTTTCATCTGTATCCCCCTCCCCCCAGGTCATGCCTGAAAATAGGCAGGATTTGTCTAGTGCACTTACCCGGTCAACAAAAAACTAAATAAATAAAATAAAAAAAAATAAAATAACACAAACTCCTTGGAGCAGTCTTCATTAATCTAATGAAGGTGTTCGATCTGGTCAACCACAAGCTGCTTCTGGGACACCTGGGTGGTATAGGACTTGACACACTGGCCCTAAAATGGCTCTCCAGCTACCTCCACGGCAGGACGCAAATGGTCTGGTGGAACGGTGCTAAATCAAATGAACATCCGGTGTCAGACGGTGTTCCACAGGATTCTATCCTAGGTCCTCTGTTATTCTCCTTATTCATCACAAAAAATACCACAAAAAAAACACACACAAAAAAAAAAACTAAACAAGGTAGACAGTTATGTGGGGAGTAGTGCAATGTAATGGCTGTGGGGCAGCAGTCTTCTGGGAGTCTTTCTGGAGGATGAGATGCTGCCCCATTTGCAGACAACTATTTGCCCTGAGGGAGGAAGTTGCCCATCTTCAGGCCGCACTGGACAGTAGTAAGGGAACCTCCCCCATCCAGGGAACACCAGAGCCACCACCACTACCTCAGAGGTTGCGAAGAAAGCACAGCAGCTGGACCACAGTGGGCTCATGGAGGGTAAGGGTGGTGGAACAGAGGCACACCCAGTCAGTTGTTCCACTCCACAATCCATACACCATTCTGGGGGAGCATAGTTCCCCTAGGGATGCACCTGCAGAGGAGACTAAGGAGGGTGCAGATAACTGTCACTAGGGAGGCCCTCAGGAAGGAGGCAGAGGGCACCACAGGGAAAAAAAGCAGCTCCTAGTGGGGGACTCAATTATTAGGGGGATAGAACTGGAGGGAGAAGGGAAAACTGAAGTAAGGTGCCTGCCTGGTGCCATGGCTTGGAGGGACAGGAAGTGCATCCTTAGGATCACGAGAACAGTTGCACGGGAGTCTGAGCTGAACGTCATTGTTCACCTAGGGACAAATTACTTGGCTCATCATGAGATTAGAGCAGTGCAGAAGGACTTTGTAGAGTTGGGGAGGGGCCTAAGACAAGTAGCACACACAGTATCTTTCTCAGAGGTGCTGCCTGTCAGTGGCATGGGTGAGAGGAGGGTACTTTGCACCATGCAGTTTAACGAATGGTTGAAAAAATGGTGTGGAGCACAGGGGTTTGGCTTCATTGGAGACTGGGGTTCCACCTGGAGGGACACCAGCCTATACTGGCAGGATGGTCTGCATCTGTCCAGGAAGGGAACAAGTCTTTTGGGCAATCGGTTTAAATGCTTCATTGACAAGCTTTTAAACTAGTCAAGGGGGGAGGCACTTATAAGCAGCAGGAAAATCCCAGCCTCCCCCTACAAAACAGGGTACTAAATGAGAAAAAGACCAAGGTAGAAAGGTCAGTGGGGGATGCTGCTACAGAAGGTAAAGCCATCAAAAAATGGAGAGCAATGAGTACCAATGCCAGTAGTCTGGGTAACAAGCTTCCTGAATTAGTAGCCTTGATGGAGGAGGAACATCTGGATATCGTGGCAGTCACAGAAACATGGTACACACAGAACCATGACTGGGACATAAACATGCCAGGATACACTAGCTACAGAAGGCACAGGGAGGGTAAAAGAGGAGGAGGAGTAGCTCTCTACATAAGGGAAGGAATCAAAGCAACAGAACAAAAGGGTAAACAGGGAGGAGAAGAAGCACTGTGGGTCAATTTGGAGGCAGGCAATGGCACCACAATCCGCACAGGGGTTGTATACAGACCCCCTCTCAGGGGGAGGAAATGGACAAGGAAATGATAGAAAGTATACTTAGAATGGCAGATAAAGGGGAGATATTGCTGATGGGTGATCTGAATATGCCAGATGTTAACTGGAGTGCAGCTGCAGCAGCCACTTCTAAGAGTGGGGTTATTCTAGATGCTCTACAGGGGGCAAGCCTTAGACAACTAGTATTGGAACCCACTCAAGAGGGAGCAATCTTAGACCTGGTCCTCTCAAATGGAGATGGAGAGAGGATCACAGATGTAGAAGTTGGTAGCAATCTGGGAACTAGTGACCATCAAACAGTATGGTTCACAATAAACACAGCAATAGAGTCAAGCCATACAAAGGCAAAAGTACTGGACTTCAGGAGGGCTGACTTTGCCAAAATGGGTGAGTGCCTAAGGAATGTACTAGCAAATGGGCAGGAAGTAGGGGTGGAAGAACAATGGGGAATAATAAAAACTGCCATCACAGAGGTAACAAGCCTTTGTGTGAAGCAAATAAAACAAAACGATGTAAGAAACCACTATGGTTCTCAAAGGAGGTGGCAGTAAAGGTTCAAGAGAAAAAGAAAGCATTCAGAAATTACAAGGAATCACAGAAGGAGCAGGACAGAGAATTGTATCAGTTGAAGCAAAAGGAAGCTGGGAAGGCAGTCAGAACAGCAAAGGCTCGAACTGAGGAAAAGACAGCCAACTCAGTTAAGAAGGGGAATAAAACCTTTTTTAGGTACATCAGGGAGTGAAGGAAGACTAAGGGAGGGCTAGTGAGGCTTAATAAAGGGAAGGGGGTGGGCAGAGGGTGACTGTGAAAAGGCAGAGATACTAAACAAATATTTTTGCTCAGTATTTACAAATGAAGGGGGTACCTAAAACAAACAATAAAAACACTCTGGATACAGAAGTTGATATCAGCCCATTTACAGAAGAAAGGGTTCTGAAAGAACTCTTAAAACTGAAGGTGGACAAAGCAATGGGGCCTGATGGGATTCATCCCAGAATTCTAAAAGAACTAAGGGTAGAACTAGTGACACCACTGACTACCCTCTTTAACAAATCATGGGAGGATGGGGTGGTACCTGAGGACTAGAGGAGAGCAGATGTGATTCCCCTTCACAAAAGTGGGAGCAGGGCAGAAGCAGGAAACTACAGACCTGTTAGTTTAAACTCAGTGATAGGGAAAATGATGGAATCACTTCTGAAGGAAAGAATTGTCGAGTACCTAGAGGCCAGAGGGGCACAGGACCCAAGGCAGCATGGATTCACAGCAGGAAGGTTATGCCAGATGAATCTAATAGATTTCTTTGACTGGGTGACTAAAGTAGTAGATCAGGGAGGGGCTGTGGACATGGCCTACCTAGACTTTAGCAAGGCATTTGACTCAGTCCCACACAAAAGCTAAATATACAAGTTAGCCAGCCTGGGAGTGGGTCCCAAGATGATAGCCCGGGTAAAGAATTGGCTGGAGAATAGGACACAGAGGGTAATAGTAAATGGAGTCCACTCTGAAGAAAGAGAGGTTACTAGTGGGGTGCCGCAGGGTTCAGTATTAGGACCGGTCCTCTTCAATGTCTTTATAAGCGACATTGCAGAGGGACTGGAAGGAAAAGTATGTCTCTTTGCAGATGACACAAATATCTGCAACAGAGTTGATGCACAAGGTGGGGTGGAAAGGATGAGAAAGGACTTGGCAAGGTTAGAGGAATGGTCAAATGTATGGCAGCTTAGATTTAATGCTAAGAAGTGCAAGGTAATGCACCTGGGAAACAATAACCCAGGGGAAGAGTACACATTGGGGGGTGAGATACTAACAACAACAAAAATGGAAAGGGACCTGGGGGTAGTCATATCAGATGACTTAAAGGTGGGCAAGCAATGTGAGAGGGCAGTAAGGAGGGCTGGGGGATACTAGGATGCATAGGGAGAGGCATCACCAGTAGAAAACAGGAAGTTGTTATCCCTCTGTACAGACAGCTGGTGAGACCCCATCTGGAGTACTGTGTGCAGTTCTGGAGACCCAATCTCCGCAAGGACATAGACAAGATGGAAGCTGTCCAGAGGAGGGCAACTGAAATGGTGCAGGGTCTGCACCGAAGACATATGAGAGAGACTAAAGGAGCTTAATATGTATAGCCTCGAGGAAAGGGGGACATGATAGAAACTTTCAAGTACCTCAAGGGAATCAACAAAGTCCAAGAGGGTAGCATCTTTCAAAAAGAGGTGTGCAAGAACAAGGGGCACAATTTGAAGATTGAGGGTGGCTCAGAGGTAATGTAAGTACTTTTCCCAGAGGGTTGTGGATGCATGGAGCGGCCTTCGAGGAGGTTGTGGAGTCAAAACAGTGGTTGAATTCAAGCATGCATGGGACAGCCATAAGGCAATTCTAGGGGGTGGGTGTAGAAAGAAGTAGGCTGCTGGTTAACTAGGATCTGCAGCTTATCCATTAGGTAGGGAAATGAGCAGACTGGGTGGGCCAAGCAGTCCTTATCTGCCATCAAATTCTATGTTTCTATCAACAACCTACCCTTACATTGTGGGGGAGCAAAAGTCACGCTATACACAGATGAAGCAGTACTGTAAAGAACCGACAAGGACTCAGAATTACTAAATTCGGAGTGGAAACAAGATTTCTTAACACTAGAAGACTGGTTCCAGGCAAACGGGTTGATCCTAAACAGCAAAAAAGACCAAAGCCATGCTCTTTGGCCCCACCAAACTAGGTCCACACTGGGCTAATCTTCTGTTGCTCTCTATCTCAAATGGAACAGGGATCGAAGTGGTGGACAATATCAAGTATCTAGGAATGGGGCCGTGGCTTCTCTCCAATTGTGATGGCCACCTGATTAAGGAACTCTGCCGACTTGGGGATTAATAATTGTTTATTTGTGCCTTTAACAAATAATTTTCTACCGGCTGCATACAGATCACAGCTCAGCTACAACTCAGGAAGGTACATATCTAGATATTACCTCTCACCACTGACTTTTTTTCATCTCAATCTACCGATGGACATTCGAGCCTCGCTATGTCGCAGTGTAATGGGCCCAAGGTGCCCGGGGGCCTATCTACGCAGCAGATTACAGAAATGTTTGCTGCACTGACGCAGTGAATGACCGAAGTGACTTTAGCTTCCAACAATACAACTTCATCCATACAGCAAATGGACTCTAGGATGTCCAAAACGGAAGAAACATAGAACATAGAAACATAGACATTGATGGTAAATAAGGACCACAAGGCCCATCCAGTCTGCCCATTTCTTTTTCTACCTTATGAATGTGCCATCGGCATTTGCTCTGTCAATGGCCTATCTATTCATACTTATCTGTATTGCTCCCTTATGCCTATCCCATGCCTGTTTGAAGCCCTGCACTGTATTCATATCCACCACTTCCTGAGGTAGGCCATGTATCCACTACCCTTTCTGTGAAAAATAACTTCCTCACATTACCCCTTAATTGGCCTCCCTCTAATCTCATGTTGTGTCCTCTTGTCCTGCTATTTTTATAATATTGAAACATGTTAGACTCTTTCACCTTGTTAATGCCCTTAAGGTGTTTAATGTTTCGATCATATCACCTTTCTCACTCCTTTGCTCTAGGGTATACATATTGAGTTCCATTAATCTGTCCTCATATGTTTTCTGATGCAGTCCCTGTACCATTTTGGTTGCCCTTCTCTGGACTGCCTCAGTTTGGTTAATGTTCTTGTGAAGGTGTGGCCTCCAGTACTGCAAGCAGTACTCCAGATGGGGCCTAACCAGAGTCTTGTAAAGAGGGATTATTCCTTCCCTCTTATGACTTGTGATACCCCTACTAATACACCCCATCATCCCCCTAGCCTTACCTACTGCTTTAGTGGTCTGCTTGGATGATTTCAGGTCATCTGTGATGATGATGCCCAAGGCTCTTTCTTCCCTTGTGACTGCCGGCAACTCCCCTCCCAACCTAAAGGTGGCTTCAGGGTTTCTCTTCCCTATGTGCATGATCTTGCACTTCTTGACGTTAAACCCCAGTTGCCACTCTTCTGACCATTTTGCCAGTTTATCCATATCTCTTCTCATTTTCTGGAAGCCCAGGTAAATAGGAACTTGGACAAAATCGAGTCCCTTACAGCACTAGTTCGGGAAAAGGAGTGCACAATTCATAGCCTGTAGAATAAAATGATCAACAGAAGCTGCTGTAACAACCTCCATCTCCTGGGCTTCCCCGAAGGGGCTGAGAGGGGGCAATCCACTGACTTCTTATATGAGGTACTACCGGAGATACTCTGACATGATCTCCCTCCGGGCTTCACTTTTGAAAGGGCTTACAGGACACTCAGTCCTAAGCTGAGGCCCGGTGAATGGCCTAGGCCCCTTATGGGGTGAATCCTTAACTTTGCAGACAAAAAATGGATCTCTTCCTGGGCCTGAGAGTTTGTTGCTCTATCATGGCAGGGCCATAAAATTCTCATCTTTCAGGACTATTCCAAGGATCTGGCTGTAAAACGCAAAGTATACACTGAATGCTGCTGACTGATGCATGCCAAAGGCATTCAGTTCTCATTACACTATCATGCTACTATGAGGCTGGAGGTGAATGGGGCACCATTATCTTTTTCAACCCCCGAGGCCCTTAAGGAGTATCTCAGTAATGCATGGATCAGTAATACTGCTTCTAGCCACAGTAACAATTCGTACAAAGGTCAGTCTGATAATTGGTCACTGGACACTTCTACAGTGAGGATAGACCCTGAGAGAAGCTACCGGTTTCAAGGATCCTCCCATGGCCTACTAGCCAGATCCCAGAAATGCCAGCAGTCTGGAAAGCATATCAGAAGAAGCCATTCGCATGACCGAGAAGCAGAGTCAGAATATCGAGTACCTGAAGCAAAATACCCATGCAAATCTACCCTTGAGAAGTTTGCATCACCAAACTGATATGCAGTTCTTTTTTTTAATTAAATATATTTTATTAAGTTTATCTCCACCTTGAGCCAGTCACAAATACAGAGTGCAGTAATACACTAAATCAGCGAGGTTACATGCTGGTACAAAGAGGAGCTATAAGAAACAGAAACAGAGACAAATACAAATAACAAAAAACATTGGCACTTAGAGACAAACGGCAATTATTACACACACAACACCCTCACCCCTTCCCCCCCCATTAGCCACCCTATCAAGCATTCCCTTAGAAACCAATTATAAAGTCAATGTATTCATATTCAGTGTTGGGGCATAGTCTGGGCTAACACTAAAAGCCTCAGATCCATGACAAGGATTACCTAATGATTTATGATTTCCATACGGAAAGTAATGCTTCCAGGGGACCCCAAAGATTCCGATAGATGTGGCTCCTGGCTGTCATATAAGCGATGTGCTTTTCTAAGTGCAGTGCTAAAAAAATTTCTCTGTACCACTCTGTAATGGAGGGCAAGGATTCCTCTTTCTAGTACTTCATAATAAGTAGTTTGGCAGTAGCAGCTATTAAGGCAAGGTGAGCCTTTCTGGTTCTGAGCATTCTAGGGGGGAAACAAATACAATAGACAGGTTCTGGGGTAAACAAATTATCTAAGCCCAGTAATGGATCCATGACCAGAAATGCTGTACCTTCATACAGGTCCACATCATGTGGTATAGGTTGCCAATTGTACGTTTACACCGTGCACACATCAGAGACATGCAAAGCCCCATTCTGTTTAGTTTGACTGGGGTATAGAATACATTGTGCATAATGTTAAAATGTGCTTGTTGAAGTCTGTCCTGTTTTGCCAATGTGTAAGCATTCTGCCAAATCTTTTCCCACACAAGGGAGTCCGTGGACAAATCTAGTGCTTGCGTTCAGTAGTAGCAGACCCCTTTTGGCAAGATCGGATCGACCTCCTGCAGTTTCTTATAAACTAAAGAAACTGCATGAGGTTGTTTTGCCACTTGCATGAGGTCACATAGTTCAATAACTGGTAAAGCTAAAGTTGTGGGCCCCACAAATGATTGGATGGCTTTCCCAACCTGGATGAACTTAAATCTAGAGTTGTCTGGAACGTTATACCATAACTGAAACTCTGTGAAAGGAATAGCTTTTCCTTCTTTGATAAAGTCCATCGGTTTAGAGTAGTTGAGCACTGGCCAGAATGTGGGTAGAATTGGTTTGCCTGCTATCTTAAAGTTAAGGTTACATAAAAGGGTCTGGGGCCATTATTGATGCCAGTTTTCTGAGATTCTGCATTTGGTGCAATGCTCTAAGGAACCATCCTATCGGGGTAGATTTGAGCTGCTTCTGTAGTTTAGAAGGAGTAACATATAACAGGGCCAGTAATGTACAGTAGTTCTGCGAAGCTAGGTGCCTCTCCAGGTCCAGCCATAATAGAGAGTAGCTCAATGTAGTGAAAGGGTCTGTGGGAGGATCCATGCACTGGTCCCAGGAAGTTAACTTACTGATATGGAGCACACTATAATATCCGAACAAGGAGGGAGCTGCTAGGCCACCCCGGGATTTGGATGCAGTGAGTTTGTAATAGGCCCTGCAAACTCCTTTCCCTTTCCATAAGAATGCATTAAGTGCCTACTGGAAGTTGACAAATCACCTTCTGGGCAGAAAACAACCCAGCATACCTAATGGGTAGAGCACAAGAGGGAGTATGTTCATCTTAACTGTGCCGAGCCTGCCCCAGAAGGAGAGCAGAAGGGACTCCCACATATCCATATCCGAGTTTTATACTCCTAGATATTTAATAAGATGCCTTTTAATCATTGTAGCCATATTCCGTGTTACCACTATGCCCAGGTAGGTAAGCTGTTTGGCTTCCCAGGAGAGGTGAGAGGGTGCCAATTCAGCTTGGGTCACTTTACTATTAAGCGGGAAAACTTTAGTCTTTGATCTGTTTAGTTTATAGTAGAACACTTTAGAGAATGTTTCAATTTCTGCTAACAAAGCTGCTATGGACGCTTGGGGATTTTCTACATGAAGCAACAAGTCGTCTGCGTAAGCAGAAAGTGTATATTGTGTAAGCCCAACCTTGATACCTGTAATTCCTTGGGAAGATAGCAATCTCCTAATAAAGGGCTGTAAATAACAATTAAAAAGAAGGAGGGATAGTGGGCATCCTTGTCTGGTACCACGAAATAATAATATTTATTTTGAAAGCCTTTCATTGTACTATACCCGAGCAGTTCGCACGGTATAGAGCAATCGTACTCATTGAATGAACCTATCAGGTAGTCCAAAGCAGGTTAGGGTGGCAAATAGAAAATCCCAGGAGTCATGGTCGAAAGCCTTCTAGGCATCCAGGGACATGAGCACGGATGGAATATCAGAGTCCCTGGATGCCGAGATTCGGTGCAATAGTTTTCTCAAATGGTCTCCTGAGGACCTACCCACCATAAAGCCCACTTGTTCTTTACCAATCAGGTCACCTATAACAGAGGCAAGCCTATTAGCTAGGATTTTGGTGAGGATTTTAATATCTGAGTTTAATAAAGAACTAAGATGATAATTTTCTAGCAATAAAGGGTCTTTCCCTGTTTTCGGGATCAGGGTTATGAGAGCCTCTTGAAAACTTGGGTCAGAAAAAATGTTTCTATACCAGAAATTAAAAACCTCTTCCAGAAATGGGGCTGGGATCAACACACATTTCTTATAGAGGTTGTTAGAGAGGCCATTGGGGCCTGGTGATTTGTCAGCAGGTAACTGGTTGATGGCCTGTTGTACTTCCCCTATGGTGATGCATACACCCAGCGCGCTAGCTCTCTTTAGGGAAATCTTGGGAAGGGTAACTGGATCAAGGTACTGGGCTATATCTTCTGGTGTAAGGTGGGAGGAGGGGTCAACCTTATAGAGCTTCTGGTGATACTCTTGAAAGGCTTTGGCTATTTCTATGGGATTGGTGTGGACTGGACCTTCCAGTGTACTACGTAGTTTGAGTCTGAGCGCAAGCAGTTTTCCGGCCTTTTCACCAGACTTGAGATATTTGAGTTTGGTACAGTGCAGAGAAAACTGTACTTTTTGGGCAAGTAGGCCAGCATACTGCACCTGAAGGTGATGCAATTTAACCCATTCAGAATCCACGGAACGTCTGGTAAGGCTCTGTTCAAGGGAGCATATCGAACTGAGTACTGATGTCAGTTACGTCTTAGCCTGACGTGAGTTTTGTCATTGCCATTCGAATACACTTGCCCCTCAGAGCACGCTTCCGAGCCACCCAGACTATATCTATTTTATTTACTGATCCCTTATTAGCAGCTAAGAAGTGGGATATGAATTCTTCAATGTGTTTAAGCGATTCTGGCTTTTGCAGCAGTTTGTTATTGAGATGCGATAATGAATCACTTTTCTTCCCTGGGCCTAGCAAATAACTAAAACAGACTGATGAGTGGTCAGACAGTACTCTGAGATGAATAGTAGAATCCAGTACACCAGCAAGGGCAAACATGCTCACTAAAAAATAATCTATACGGGAGTAGGAATAGTGGGGATGGGAATAAATTGCTTTTCTGTGGGGTGCAGGATTCTCCATACATTTGACAAGCCAAGTCCACTAATAAGATATTTCAGCGCCCTCTGGGCTGGGGATAAACTACACCTTCTATGATCTTACCTATCTAAAGCCATTTGGGGGTGATATTCCAGTCACCGCCCAGTATTATCATTTTAGGGGGGTTAGTGATAAGTAAGTTAAGCAAGTGCATGAACAACTGGGGGGAGTCTGAGTTTGGGCCATGTATGGCTCCCAGAAGAACTGAGTAGGACTCTAGCCTCCCATGCAGAAGAATGCATCATTCATTGGGGTCCCATATTTCTTGGGTTAGTTAGAATGGAACTGATTTTTCCATCAGGATTGTGACCCCCCCACGACTTGTAGATGCACTTGTACCAAAAGCCTGGCCCACCCACATTTTCCAGAATAGAGGAATGTCATCTGTAAGAAGGTGTGTTTCTTGTATACAAGCTATCCCAGCACCCAGGTGCGAAAGATGTTGCAGTATCATTTGTCTTTTACACCTGTCCTGTGCTCCTTTAACATTCCAACTCACAAACACATACTTTCTACCCATTTAAATAAAAGGCTGGTTCTGCAGTGACATTCAGGACTTCTAGAACATTCTCTCATTTCGTAAAAGGCATTTTAAGGTCATGCTTGGTAGCCCCCCCCCTTCTCCTAAAATCCCATGGACCCCCAGATATGTCCTCTTCAATGAAAAACACGTATGTCACTCTATCCCCCGGTTCTAAGCAACCGCACTACTACTCAAATACCGCCAGGTGATGTTGTAGAGCAAATCTGATTACAGCCAAACAATCCCCACATAGCTTCCCCCCCCACCACCAACAATTTGCACCAAAACCTCAAATTAGGAACTTTAAACTCAGTTTGCTGTGAATTACTGTCTATCTGGTATTGTAACAGTGATGGAGATGTCTCCATCCACCTTCATATTACAGTGATGACAGCATAGGAGATGAGAGAGGAGCACTCCAAATTATTCCTGGAAACATCTGCTAGGTTCTCCCTTGCTCGGTTATTCAGTCCAAATCAAATTTAATGTTCCCTGGTAGTCACAATTACTCTTGCAGGATTGGATTGAAGATACCACAAAGTCCCTTGGTTTCCACAGGCAACCAAAAAAGCCAGGGCAGGTCTATTCCAAAAGCAGTTTACCCTCCGAGACAAACAGGAAGGCATCAGGCAAGTGCACTAGCCAGTATCAGGATTGTTCTCTGTTTCCCTGTTAACTCAGGCCACAGCCGACAGGCAAGCCCACCAAACCTTTCTCTTAGCTTCCCCTTTTTTCATGCGGCTAGGGAAAAAGTGAAATTAAACACTAAAGGTCTGTCTCTCTGCGATTATTAATGCTCATAAACCAAGAAACAGAGCAATCTGTGAAATACAGCTTAAAATGAATGCTACTACTTAGAAAAGCAAGGTTGAGGCATATTCAGGCCCAGCTACTAATTAAGGTAGATCAAACCTGCATCTATCCACTCACTTGAATAAGTCGGGAAGCAAGGTTTTCAGCACTTGCGTAGCCTGCTCAGGAGTTTCAAAGGATAACTATTGCTCACCGTGCTTCACTTGTAGAATTTCTGGGTATTTAACTCGAAATGTGTTGCCAGCTGCAATGAGCTTAGAAACAGTCAGGTGAAGCTCCTTTTGCCTTACTCGCACTGACTGTGGCAGGTCTTGTGTGACGCAAATCCTTCGCCCTTCCCATTGGACCTCCTGAATCTCTCTGATTTAAGTTAGGATGTGTTGTTTGTCCTGAAAGTTTAGTAGATTAAAGATAAGGGGCCTTGGAGGAGAACCTACTGGCGGTGGAGGCCAGAGGGCACGATGTGCTCTTTCAATGATGTATGCCCCTCCATTGGACGATGGGTCTGCCACTTTCTCACATAGCTTTTGCAGTAATAAGATTGGAGAAGTGCCTTACTTTGCTCTGGTATCCCAATGATTATTAAGTAATTCCATCTACTTCGCCCCTCTAAATCTTCTAGTTTCTCCTCCATCTTCTTGAGTCTTCTGTTCATATGCATCACTGCTTGATCTACTTTCTCTGACTTTCTTCACAGTGATACAGCTCTTACCTCCAGATCCCCCATTCTAGTTGTTAAATTTGCCACTGAAGATTAAATTTGCTGCATGTCTTCCGATATCGTAGAGATCATGACCTGTAGCGGGTGCATTATCTCTAGAAATCTCTCCTCGGAAAGCACCATCTGGGTGGAAGGGGGCTTGGACGAGGCTGCTGTCTGGTGTTTCGGGCACTTTGTGGCCTTGTCTTTTTCAGGAGACGCTGGAGGCATATGCTTCGGGAGGCCTTTTTTTCATGTATACCTCCATTCTTCTTCGTTGTATCTGGTCTCAAAGTCGCTCCCAGAGAATTATGTCCTACGTTCAGCAGAAAAATAAATCTGGAGTGATGATCTGTTCATGGAAGGGGAGTGGAGCTGGAGAAAGTTACTGCTGCCTCTCAGACCGCCATCACATGCCCCCCCAATATGCAGTTCTAACACAGGAAGAACAGTCCAATACACCTGAATTCCCTGAATACCCCGAGGCAGAAATGGTGCATGAGACCACGATGTCTAAAATTGTCTATACCGGTACATCTGTGGAGGAGCCTAATTATGCACCCACTTCCCTCTCAGTGCCAGAAGGGAAATATGGACATATGGACATTGGCCCAGACAAGCTGGCACCCTCTCCAGCACTGCAAGCTTTGCCTCTCCATGTGGAAACCCTCGCAGACTGAGACAGATAAGTGTCACTTTTGTTCTTTTCCGAGGTCAGGGCAGGGGTTCGGACACTGGGGTGTGCTCCCTTTAGCTAAATGGGAAGGTCCAGGGCTGTCAGCCAGTTTCTCCTTTTTTGCTGGTCCCTTGCCCTAATACCCTTGCCTTTTCACCTGAGGAATAATATTTGGGACACTGGAATCAGTGTTTTAAAGTTATGGTCAAATGCAGTTTAATTTACAAAGCAAAGTTTATATGATGTAAACAGCAGCAATGTGGAGGAATGTGGTTTTATAACCCACCTCCCATGCAGATTCCCTCTCCAATTTCCTTGTACCCCAATCAGAAAGGATTCCTGTAGTGCCCTTCCCCCCCGGTATGCAGGTAAGCAGTGTTCAGGAAAACAGCTGGACTTAATATACGGGAGAGCTGGCATCTCATGCAGAAGAAGGTGTCATCATTATTTGTCTGGTCAATTGATCAGCCATTCCCAAAGGCTTTGAAGCCCATCTGGTAGATCTGTATGTCAGACCAGAAACCAGTAAAGGTGCATCCTATGAATTTCTTTTCTTTCGACATTCTATGTTTCTATGTTTCTATTCCCCCTCCCAAGGTCTGGCCAGAAAGGGCAGCCCTACCTCAGGGGGCTCATATCCTTGGGGATTACCAGGCTGGTGCCGGGGGGCTGGAGAGATTCAGGCACGGAGGTAGAGCTACAAGAGAGTTGGATACCTGAGAGAGTTCCCTGTGAGTACAGAGTATAAACAGAGTAAAAAAAAAACATGGGATGTTGGGGTCTAAACACTCCAGTAAAATGGAAAAAAGTATTGACACACTTGAAGAGATTGAAGACCCAGGTTGTCTTCCTGCAAGAGACAAAACTAACCAGACACAATCATGCACAATTGTTAAGAGATTGGGTGGGGCAGAAGATCCATGCAGGTGCCCCTACAAAAAAGAGAAATGTAGCTATTCTGTTCCATAAGGCTCTGTCATAGAATATATTACAGTTTTTCTGACCCACAGGGTCGCTGGGTTATAGCTCAAGTTGCTATTCCAAATGGCAATATCCTTATGGGAAACATATACACCCCAAACAAGGACCATCCTCTTTTTTCTGTCGATCTAACTGCTAGGATAGAGGCCATGATTGCTCCAGACACCCCTATTATAGCCGGTGGAGATTTTAACCTTACTTTGATCCCTATATTGGACAGAAGTGACTTGAGTAAAGAAACTCACAACTGGGGGTCCCAAGCTGTCCACAACCTATGCTTAGAATACCAATTGATGGATATTTGGTGCCTCACTCACCCCAAAGAATGGGACTACACATTTCAATGTGGAGTTCACGGCTCCTTCAGCAGACTAGATTTTTGGTTGATTTCACAAAATTTATCCCATTCAAGTAACTACCTCAAGTATTTTCCCCATTGTCATTTCGGATGATGCCCTAGTCCATCTGCTTATAGCCTGGGGTGACCCCACTCATAGATCTCCCTCCTGGAGGCTTGACCCCCTCCTAATGCAGGACCCAAACTTCTTATGCTGGGCTAAATCCGAAACTGAGCTCTTCCTACTCAAGAATCCTATCTCAGACACCTCAGCACAGAACACTTGGGAAACATACAAGGCTACAATGAAGGGAAAAATTATAGGGTATGCCGTTAACAGAAGAAAAGAAAGAGAAAAAAAATCTGACCAGATTAGAAGGACAGCTTGTTTTATTTGAGCAAGCCTTACAGGCCTCCTCATGCCCCACCCTTCAACCCCATCTAGGCAGACAAGTCCTAACCCTCAGACTCAAGAAAAATGAACTCCTGTCCAGGAAGGCAGATCTGGCCATGCTGAGAGTCCTGCACACTTACTGGGAGGGAGGAGACAAAAGTAGGAAAATCCTTGCTTACCAGATCAGAAAGCAACAGACTGCTAGGTTTATCGCTAGTCTAAAAGGTCCGGTGTTGGGAACAATAAAAACTAAGGTGCCTGAGGTAAATAAGATCATGACTAATTTCTATGCCCAACTTTATACCTCATCCCGTCTTGAAGCACATTCAGATACCCGAACTTTTCTGGACAAACTAACCCTCCCTAAACTGTCACACGGACAATGGGACAGACTAGATGCCCCCTTTCACTGCCCAGGAAATAACAACTGCCTTAATAGCTTTAAAACTGGGGAAGACACCTGGAGGGGACAGATTCCCTGTGGAATTTTTACAAGCCATGGCCCTGACGATCACTCCCATCCTAGGCCAAATATTTGCTGAATCCAAGGACAAAGGAGTGCTGCCACCCTCTCTCAGAGAAGCCGTCATAACTGTATTACCTAAGAAAGGTAAGGATCCTACTTCTCCCTCCGGCTATCTCCCATTTCTTTAATAAATTCAGATAGTAAGGTTTTTGCTAGGGCTTTGGCTAATAGATTAAACCGCCTTCTCCCTTCACTGATCCACCCCTCCCAAGTGGGTTTTGTTCCAGGCCGATACAGCACTGATCATACCGAACCCTTCTTTTTTTTAATTATAGAATACATTTTATTAAATGAGAAGAGAGGTACATTACAAGGTTGTCCAATCTTGTACAGGATAAGATTCCAAATCCAGCATACTATAGTATAATCTTCAGCCTTACATTGAGGTTAACTAAAACACTATATCATGCTAGCAGTGATATAAAGCAGATTACATCATTCATTACTATCCATTACTACTTCAACTTTAACAGCCAGAAAGCAATTATAGCTACCTATGTTTGTTAGAGAACCACTTGAGAAGCAAAGTAGCCAGCAGGGGAAACACTGTTTCATAGAGATCAGACATAACTGATCACAGGTCATCAGCTTTAGAGTATAAAGTAAAGGGAGCAAGAGAAAGGTACAGCTTGAGGGTTCAGTGAGCAACACTATTACAGAATTAATTCCTACTCCTGAAGCACCTACCTTTAGAGCAGGAAGAAGGATATAACATGCTGTGTGCACCCTTAGGTAGGAGGGTTACAAGGAGGAGGGAGAGAGGCCCGACATAAGGCGGAGTTGAAATAGGCTTCCTACTTGCGTTAGTATATTGGGAGTTGTCTCCTGTTGGCATAGGTGAGGCGTTCAAAGGCAGTCAGCCTAGCCAGGACAGAATGCCATGCAGAGATGACCGGCAGAGCGGGTTGTCTCCAAGCCCAACGTACTAACCATTTGGCTTCCATGAGTGCAACAAAGGTCCACTTTTTATGTTGCATGTCAATATGGCCAAGTGGTGTTGTGTCGCCCAAGAGAAGCATAGGGTCTGATAGGTCAATCGGATATCCGCGTACCCCTGAGCAATCCATTCCTACAGCAGCCCAAAACTTCATTAGGGTAGGGCACTGCCACAATAAATGAAGTATGTCAGCCGGGGTATGTCGGCACCTCCAACATTCCGCATGTGGTAAGACTCCCCACTTGTGTAGGGCCGCTGGGGACCGGTACCAGCAGAGATGTATTTTGAGCTGAATTAACTGGCTCCTGGCATCTATATAGCCAGAGTGCACCTATTGTAGACAGCAGGACCAGGTTTCTGGGGCAATAAGCTGCTCTAGCTCTGAACTCCAGGCCACCCTGCAGGAGTCTGTATGATCGGGTTGTGCTTCCTGTCACGTAGTATAAAACTTTCCGTCCAAGCCTCGATATGAGGATTTGTTATGCAAGGTAGCTAGCTACTGCCATTTGGAGTCTGACAGGTGAGACCAGCAGAGAGAGTGCACTGCGCTACGCATCTGTAGACATTTTCAGAAATCACCAGAGTATAAGTTGTATCTCATTTGAAGCTGTCCAAAAGACATTAAAGTGTTAGAGCTGGGTATAAGAAGGTCTTGTACTGTTCTGATTCCCTGCTTATCCCAGGTCTGCCAGTTAAAAGGGTGGGAGTCCATTGTTAATAGCTGATTTTGCCACAAAGGAAGGTATCTGAAAGGTAGGGAATACTCCCTCTTAGTAGTTTCAGCTGCAGTCATGAGTCAGAACCATGCCTTCCTGGTTGCAATCATACTGGGTGTAAGTTTATAATGAGATAGGGGGGCCTTGGTGAGCAATAGGCTGAGCGGGTTCCCCTCTAAGACTTGGAGTTCCAGCTGGGTCCAAAGTGCAGGTGATGATAGGCAGGGAACAAACTATCTGGTTGACTGAGCCGACAGGAAAGACCAGTGATAGCCTTGCAACCAGGGGAGTCCCAGGCCCCACTTGGACCAGTGTGCCTGCATCTTATGGGTACTCCAACGCGGTTTCTTTCCCTCCCAGTGGTAATGTGTAATTCCCCTATCTAGGGAGTGAAAGATCTTGTCCGAGAGGATAATGGGTAAATTAATCAGGAGATACGTGACTCTTGGAAGGAAGAGCATCCGGATTGCGGCTACCTTGTCAGGAAAAGAGAGGTTAAGTCTGCACCACCTAGATACCTCTGCTGCAAGTTGAGTTATAAGGGGGGGAGAAATTCCTAGATTCTATCTGCTTCCAATCATAGGGTATAACAATACCCAAATAAGAAAGGCACTTAGGAGCCCAAGTTAGCCCTGTGTCCTGCAGACATTCTTTAGTGCATTTTGCATTAAGAGATGTGATGCAGGTCTTTTTCTGATTAATTTGTAAGCCAGACATCTGGATTTCAAGAGTCTGCAGCACTATGGGTATAGATTCCCGAGGATGAGATATCGTAAGGAGCAGGTCGTCTATGTAGCCAGTGGTCAGGTATGATCAGTCGCCTACTTGCAATCCTGAAATCTCCTTGGTGGTTTGCAGCCTCTGGATGAGGGGTCTACAGCAACCAGGAACAGCAGGGGAGAGAGTGGGCAACCTTGTTGTGTGTCACGTTGTAGCAAAAAGGGGGGAGAAATGGCTTTATTGATTAGAATTTGAGCCATGGAGTCATTGTATAACAAATGAACCCACTGCCTGAAGTATGGTCCAAACCCATAAAGTTGAAGCGCCTCATGTAAATAGGGCCGTTCAACGGAGTCGAAGGCTTTTGAAAAGTCTATTGCCATGGCAGCTATGGGGGTGGAGGATTGCATAGCTAGCCATTTGAGGTTGAGAATTAATCTTATATTGTCAGCCGTGGCTCGGCCCTTAGTGAAGTCAACTTGAGAGGGGTGTACTATGGATGGGATTATATCCATCAGGCAAGTGGCTAGCATCTTGGCTGCAATCTTAGTGTCTACTGATATGAGAGAAATCGGGCAGAAATTTGCACAGTCTAGTGTATCATCCGCCTTCTTCAGAATTAGGGTGATCAAGGCTTCTCTCATAGTGGGTGGGAAAGAGCCATTCTTATGGGCTTCTGGAAGGGTTGTTAAAAGAGGACTAGTAACCTCTGAGCTCATAAGTTGATATAACTCCACGGTCATACCGTCTGGCCCAGGAGATTTGCCTTTTTCCAGTTGAAATAACGCCTTCCGCAATTCTGCCCCAGAGAAGGGTTTGTCCAGCTCTTCCATCATAGAGTCTGACAGTTGGGGAAGACTGGCAAAGGCACAGAAGTCCTGCAGATGTTGCCCTAGTTGGTGACCCCCAGCCGTGGTATGCGACTGATATAGTTGCTCATAGAACTGACGCATGCAGTCATTGATCTATTTGTGATGGGTAACAATATCCCCCTAGGGAGACTTAAGGGCATAAATATGGGAAGCCGCCTGTTGCCTCTTAAGGCAGAAATCTAGGAGGTTCCCTCCTTTATTACCCCCCTCCCAGAATGGCTGCTTGCTTCTCAGTAACAGCCATTCAGCTTGTTGTTGTAGTATCATATTAATATGGTATTTCAGACCTACTATTTCCCTGAGGGTCGTCTGGTCGTGTTGATTAGTCGTGGAGGCCTTCAACCTAGCCTCCAGAGCCGACAACTCAGTCTGCAGATGAATCAGTTCTGCTTTCCGTGTTCTGTTTCTCTGAGCTGAGTGTGCTATATTACGCCCCTGAAGGACAGCTTTAAACGCCTCCCAGACCATGGCAGCTGATGTGTCTTCAGTGGTATTATTCGCAAAGTATTCCACGACAGTACTGTGCACTAACGTCTGGAATGCAGGTTCTCAGAAGAAAAGAGGGTTACAGGGCCATCTAGTTCCAGGGCTACCCTGACCAGCAGGTATGCAGGTGCAGGATATACGGGCATGATCCGAGATGATGAGGTTCTCCACCCTGGAAGAGACAATATCCTGTGCCGCAGCGATATTAGCTGGCCAAAAATCAATTTGACTGTATGTGTTATGAACTGGCAAGAAAAATGAATAGTCTCTTCCAGATGGGTTATCTCTTCGCAAATATCAATCATGCCCCACTCTTTCATTACCTCCTGCAGGGAGTGTGCTGCTCTGGGGTGTGCTTGGGGTGTTGGTTTGGACTTGTCAAGGAAAATATCAATGGCCATATTAAAGTCCCCCCCTACTGTGATGGGAATGTTAGGATACCCCTCCAAAAGGGAATTTAAGGCCTGATTGATGTCCATGAAGAACTCCAGTTCATCAGTGTTAGGACCATAGACGTTGACCAGTATTGCGTGACTTCCAGGGTAAGAGAATCTAGCCACTATCCAGCGCCCATGGATGTCAGAGACTGTTTGGTCTTTAATCCATGAGCAAGATTTCTGAAGCAGGATAGCTACCCCTTTGGATTTGTTTTTTGCAGAGCTGGCAAGAATAGTACCCACCCAAGATTTCTGAAGCCATAATACAGTTCTTGCAGTGAGATGCATTTCTTGAATGAATGCAATATCCGCCTGCAAGGAGTGTAGGTGTTTGAGCACCATGGATCATTTCACTGGATGATTTAATCCCTTTATGTTCCATGATACTAATTTAAGCCCTGCCCTGGAGTTCTGCATCCTTGTGCCTGTAGTATATTAAGTAATGGTACTCACCACCAAGAGACAGCAGAGATAGGTAACAGAAGGAAAGGGGATAGTCTCTGGAGTAGGAGAGGAAAGAGCGGGGTGCTGGCGCCCTGCAGTAGTTATATATGAACAACCTGTGAGCAGCCTATAACAAATATAATAAGATTATTCACTTAATATTTATCTATATTGCAAAATGACAACTTTCAAAATTAGAGAAAAAGGTATGCCCATCAGTTAAAGGACCTAATTGTAAAAGCTTAGTTAGACGAAATTTATAACTTTTCAAATACTATCAAAACTCTACGCTAACAGTGAGTGGATTACACACAAAGTGCTAGCCCCTCCAAAGACAGAGGGAATCACACAGCCGTGCTGTCCAGACACCTGAAATTGGGATAGTGGTGTGGAACCAAACAAGTAAATGGAGCTCCATCTCCAAACATCAGTTAACTTATAGGAGTGTCTAAACTGACAACTGGGAAAGAGAAAGGGTATGGAAGACCGCTCCATATTACAGCCTTATAAACCTCCGTGGAGCTACCCTGGCAATCAAAGGTGCCGACGAATGGAGATCCGCCATCCAGGGTTTCAAGTAGGCAGTAAGGCTAGGGGTGGAATTCACTCCTTGGTAGAGGGAGTGACACGACCCTGTATAAGATCCAGGAGGATAGTCAGGGGTGAGGAGGGGGGGAGAGGATCCTAGCTAGCAGCCCCCTCAGCCCCCAGCCAGGAATCCCTGAGATCACAATATAACAGAAGGGATGGAGAGGGAAGAGGAGGGGGGGCCCTCGGATTTATCCATCCTTGGAATGTCATAGGGTACCATGCCCTCAATTGTAGACATTACATTCAGCAGTAAGCATGTATCAATCCCCCCCCCCATATAATATAACAACCCAGGCACTAGTGCGGAAAGTCCTGAGCTCTACTCGACTGTAGCAGATCAGAGTGCCAGAGATAGCCTCAGTCCAGAGGGGTAGGGTCAGTAGTGTTGACATGGCAGGTTGTCATCTGTGGGGGCTCATTCTTCAGTGCTTCCACAAACGTCAGCAGGCCCGGTTTAACCGGGAGATCTGCAAGATCAGACCCAGCCTCTAGCTCAATGGAACAGTCTGCCCAGGAATTAATGTCTGCCACTTCCATTATCAGCTCGTCTGGTATATCCCCCAGTGAAGGATGCTCTTCCTTTGTTTGCTTTGCAGGAGGGGCCGCTTCTGGCCCAGAGGGGGCTGCATCGTGATCACGGTCACTGTGTGATCACTGTCTTACTCTAGTCCCTTGATTCTGGTTTCGTTGCTGTGGAGGAGGAGGGAGAGGGGGAGTCAAGTTGCTGGTGTTGAGTGCTATGGGGATTATTAAGGTGCTGTAAAGTATGCAGTGGGCCTGCAGGTCTGGGGAAAGAAGAATGTCGAGGACTGGTCCAGCCGGAATTGTGTCCTCCTGGGTAGCTGCTCCCTGCTTGGTAGTTCCCTGTGTCTCGGCTCTGATGCATCAGGTCCCACAGCTTCCTGGGAGATGTAGTTTTGAGCAGGATCCACAGCCAATTCTTAGAAATCCAAAGTTCCAGCTCTTGTGGTGTCTTAACAATGCAATCCTTCCCTTCCCCGGATACGTAGAGGTGAGCTAAATTACGAAAGCTGTATTTAAAACCATGATCTGCCAACTACTTTTTGATGGTTATGAAAGCCTTTCTGTGAGCTGCCACCTACGCTGAAAAGTCCCAAAAAAGGATATTTTGACTCCTTGCCACCATATGTCCCCTTTGTTGCGAGCAGCCCTTAAGAGTCTCTCCTTGGTGGAGTACAGCAGGATGTATGCCAAGATGGGTCTTGGCACAGAGCTGTTAGAGCAGGGCCCTCCAGGTACTCTGTGTGCCCTTTCCACTTCTATCTGGCCCTGCCATCTGCCTCCCATCATACGAGGGATCTCTTCATTTAGGAAGTGTTCTGTGTTTGAACCCTCGGCCCCTTCGGGTATACCCAGGATGTGAATGTTGTTCCTTCGTCCCCGATTTTCTTGATCCTATGCCCTCCTCCATAGTGTGGCTAACTTGTTCTCATGATCTTGAAGACAGCGTATTATTTTAGACTGATTGGCTTCCAGATCCTCTGTTTTCTGCTCTGTGACGTCTACACGGTCACTGAGAACTCTCACTTCTTCTACTGTACCAGTCAGCATACTAGAGAGGGAATCCACCCTGATAATTAATGTTTCCAGCAGCGTGGTAATGTGCTGTAGAGAGCTGCCTACATCGACTGCTTCCGACATGTTTTCCATGAGGCCTGAGATGTGTCCTAACTCAGACAGTGCCTGGGTATGTTGCAGGTGTAAACGCTGGTGGATCTTTAAAATACAGAATTCTGCTTCTCCCGTAGCTTAGATGTTGGCAAGTTCTGTAGCCGAGGTCAGCCCGTGGGTTGCAGTCATTCAAAAGTGGCCACACCGGCTAAATGAGGAGCTCCACAAGTAGCTGCAGGATCTAGTTTAAGCCCAGCCTGGATCTCGAGGGGTCTGGCATCCCGAGACAATTACTGGCTCCTATATGCAATTAAACCCATGCCGATTAGAAGGATAGGGGCTAGAGGGACATTATAGTGTCTTTTTGTGAATAGTGTCCCACCGGCAGTCTGTACAATAGTCCGGAGAATGACGGCTGGGGACGGAGCAACAAGTTTAGGCTGGCATTTTTCTCAGTGTCCAAGCCACGCCTCCACATACCCGAACCCTTCTTAACCTTATTTACATAGCCAAGCAACTTAATACCCCATCAACTGCCTTAGCAATTGATTTTGAAAATGCATTTGATTCCATTGAGTGGGACTACTTGCATACTGTACTGGACCATTTCGGCTTTGGACCACAGTTTTTGGCTAATGTTCAGGCCTTATACACATCCCCACAAGCCCAAGTGAGAACCAACTCCTCACTATCCAATCTCTTCCCACTCCACAGAGGCACAAGACAAGGCTGCCCTCTTTCCCTTTTATTATTTGTCCTGACAGTAGAACCCCTAGCCTCCACCATCCGTCAAGCTGAAAATATTAAAGGGATTCAACTGGGAGACTCCTTTTTCACAACCATAATGTAGGAAAATGATCTGCTAGTGACTCTGGCAGATGTCAGTGTTTCCATTCCCTCTCCTTGCTATCCCTTTTAGATCAGTTCACGCACATCTCCGGCCTGAATGTTAATCAAACAAAAAGAAAATTCACCCCCTTAACTCAGCCTGTTGTATGGGATGTATCCACCAAATGGGCCTCAAATGGTCCCAAGACATCATTACTTACCTGGAGGTCAAGACAGGTGCCAACATCGACAAATGGTCAGACAATAACCTAAACCGTTTGATATCTGAATGCAAAACGGAGCTGGAGCGCTAGACCCACCTGAATCTCACCATGGCTGGGAAAATTGCAGCTTTCAAAACGTCCATGGCACCAAAAGTTTCTATATCCTCTCTCATATCCCTCTCCTTCTACCTCGACACTGATACCAAAAACTGAACAGGATGGTAGTCTCTTTCCTCTGGGGCCTCTCTCATCCCCATTTTAGCCGAAGTGCTCTCAGGGCACATTGGAGCTAGGGGGGTCGGGGCTCCCATGTATGGAAGACTATAAATTGGCATATCAGTGTTCTCAGACTTTAAAATGGTTTCAGCCCACTTCCACTACTGTAGCTCCCCTCAGTGACAAAAAATAGGACAAATGCTTGGCCATACATCCCTGTTAACCTCCTTACTATGGTCCCCCAAAAGTCCTTCTTTCTCGAAGCACCCCACTATAGCCCCCTCTATCTACTACTGGGAAGTGGTTCATAAGAAGCTTAAAAAACATCCACGCCCGCTGTCTCACACCCCTCTATGGCACAACTCTCATATACAAAAAGGTGGCCACCCAGTACACTGGCAATCCTGGTACAATAAAGGTATACATTTCCTCAGTGATCTTCTGCTCCCCAACACTAAGACAATTGTGACCTTTCAATATATGCAAGATCACTGGTCTCTACCCAATTCAGACTTTGGCATTATCTACAGTTAAGGGACACAATTACACCAATTATAACTCAGGGTAAACTCCGAGCAACTGAAGTATCACCTATTCAAAAGTGGGCCCTACAAAAAAGAGGAGTAGCTGGAGCTATCTACACTTCGTTAAGAAACGCTTTACCTAATCCAGCATCCCCACTTAAAGCTAGATGGGAGGTGGCCTTGCACTTCAAATGTCTGATAGCCAGTGGAATAAATGTTGCAATACAGCCCATACTGCCTACAGAGACACCCGCAGTAGACTGATCCAAAATAAAATCATATATTTTTGGCATAGAACCCCCGTAGTACTCTGTAAGGCTAAGGTCCTCCCACATGACAAATGCTGGAGATGTCTCCAGCCAGGAGGAGATTTAGTTCATATACTGTGGGAATACCCTCTGATATCACCTGTCTGGCTAGGTGTAGCACAACTAGCAAGTATGATCTTAGGCCACAATATCCTACCCTCAGCCCCCTTGATGCTGCTTGGACTGCAACTTACTACCCCACTTCTCCCCCTCCCCACTTTAGATGGCTAATGCTATTGTGCATGCAGGTAAAATGTTCTATTCTACATAACTGGAGAAGTCCAACTATACCCTCCTTGACAGATATCATATCTTCTCCTACATCCCTGTATGAGTTAGGCAGGCACTCCCATGTATCCTTAGGACAAAGGGGTAAGTTACAACTGTGTTGGGCCCCATACATGGCATCCATAGGCCCCAGAGTGGGTATAGGGTGAAGCATACAGTCAGAACCTTTTGTTTCCCTTTTAATGAACTAGCAATGACTTACTGTCCTCTCTTTTAACAGCATGTTTTTTTAGGTGCAGCCAGGAGCACGACAATTCGATCCTGACAATTCGCTCCCGACAATTCGCTCCCCGACATTTCACTCCGATGTCAACTTGCTCCTTGATAACATGCTCCCCAACAGCTCACTCCCATGTATTGTTTACTGCATTCCTGATAATTGGCGATCAGTTTTTTTACATACACACTGTGCAAGTATTCCTATTACATTATTACCCACTATCTGTTCATCACCTATGCAGTTGTTGAAAAGGATTCCTGTATTTTTCCTGTCTCCTGACAAGAATTCAGATCTGCCGGTATGAGACAGACATTGCCTGCGTATGCAGTCTTTAGATGAAAACACAAAGTAGCCAATATCTGATCCACATTTCTTAACAAGCTGCTGGTGAGTACTGGGATCGTGATGTGGGAACTGGTTCTAATGGTGCTGATGGGATGGTTTATGATTTTATGGAAAATGAGATGTGGCATCTTTGAGTGGGGTTCAGCGGTTATGAGCTGTGCATCTCTGTGGGTCTGTCCTGTAAAAATAGATCTTTTGAGCAAATAATTAAATGGTTGTGTTGGAATTCTGTGAAGGAGTCCCAGGTGTTGTGCCCCCATAGCTCTAAAATGACTCCCTATGATTCATGCAGTGCTGTCATGCGTGTGGGGGGAGGGGTCAGTGTTGCATTGAATCCTGATGGTTGTTCCTAATTTTATATAGCAGATAAGATGTTGTTTAATGATACAGCAGATAGAGATGCTCGAGGAGCATTTGTTTTGTGTAATCGAGGGAGTAAGATAAAAATTCTCTACTGGTACAGCAGTATAACATGAGGTGAAAATGGATAAAATAAAAGTAAAGAGTATAAGACAAGTAGGTTTAGCAACATGTACTTAGGGAAACTAGTGTCTGTAGTAATGAAATAAAATAAAAATGAAATGTTGGTTCAGATGTTAGGACTCCACTCGTGAGTAGATTAGCTGTAAAGAAAGTAAAACTGAGTGACTTTCAATGTTAGGCAAACTGGTAAATCACTGAGTATGACCAGCAGAAGCTGCTGCCAAACTGTTCCCCCAACAGTTTGCTCCCAAGGAAATACTTGATATAATTACCGGGACTGAATTGACGGGAGCGGAATAGGAAGGAGTGAGTTGGCGTGGGAGTGAATTGTCAGGAGTGAAATGTCGGGGAGCGAATTGTCAGGAGTGAATTGTCATCTACCCGGTGCAGCCATCATAATTATGTCTTTCTGTAAAGTTTGGTTACAGCAGTTGTGTAAATAGTTGTCATTAGGACACTTTAGTCTGCATATGATTTTCACCTTCAGACACATAAGCCATGTATCTTATTTATCAAAGGTCTTGTTACTTTGTGGTACTATTTTTTTAATTTCAGAATGTGACCACACTGACCACTGGAAGGTACTACTTTCTGATGTCGAAGCCCTGTCTAACCTCAGCAATGATATCTCCTACCTCATCTGGACCATAAGCCATAGAGCAGTGAGGTAAGAGGTATAATATACACACCTCAGACTATCTCTGCCCTCTCTACCAGTGCTTGGGCACTTACCTTGTCCAAACTACGAGATATGAATCAGTTGTGGTTTCTAAGAATGTAGTACCACACATATACTAGTACTGTGATATGTTATGTCTACCTACAATTTATCCATGAAGGATACTGTTAATAATTTGCTAGAACTGCCTTACTGTATCAACTACATTATGTATGTTCCTTTTTTCCTTTTTCTTTTTGTATTAGTTTTTATCTATGAAAATTAATAGAACATTTAACTCAAGAAAAAATCTGGGAATGTTCATCAACCAGGAAATCTCCTTCAGGAAACACATAGACCACCTAAAAACAACAGTAAACCAAAAACTTGGACTCTTATGCAGACTAAGCCCCTACCTGACCAAAGAAACCAGGATTGCAGTCACCAATGGGACCATCATTCCCATCCTGTTCTATGGTGCAACAATGCTTCAAGCACTGAGGGCAACGGAACAGGCAAGTCAAAGCAGGCTGTACCACAGAATTAGCTGTTTTGCCACCAGGGCGCAAAGAATGGAGCACCACTGTGATGTGCTACAAGCGTTAAATTGGCTACCTCTTGAAGCGAGACTCGCTTATCCCTCCCTGTGCTTGGCTTTCAAATTGCAGCAACCTGATGCCCCCCTGAGCCTGAGAAATCTGCTAGCCCCAAAAGCAAACAGGAGGGAGCTCAGGTCAATAGAACGCAAGCTACTAGAACCCCCAAGAACCAGATCAACTACAGGTCAATGGTCACCTACAATAACCCTGCCTAAACTCTGGAACAATCCACAGAGAGAGCTCCAGGACTGTACGTCTCTTGAGGGGTACAAGAAAGGGTTAAAACTACACCTAAGCCGTGGGTCTCATTGCAGGTGCTGCAACTCATAAGGTACCTCTGTCAAGGGGATGCCTCATGTAAATAGAGACAAAAAGGGAAGAAGGGACAGTAAGGAAGGACATAATGTACTGGACTGCACTTAATTTACTCATGAATGTGTGTAACTAACAAGGATGTTGGAACGATAACTCGCCTATGTCAACTATTTTAATGTTTATTTCTGCGACATATATAGTTTTATTTATTTATTTAGTGGTTTGGAAAGACCTTTGAGCGCAAACTCTTTTACAAAGGTTCCACGTCATAGATTGCTAAACAAAGTACAATAGGAGAAAGCAAAAGTACATTACAATGAATGACACAGCTTGGATTCAGAACTTATAGAATAACTCGAAACATAGGTACAATTTAAATAACAAGAAAAACACTTTATGAGGGTAGGGGGGAATAGTCAGCCATAAAGTGCCCTGTCAGTAATTCAGAGAGACAGAGATAGCTGGCAGTGGGGTGAAGAAAGGAAGTACGAGAGAGAGAGGTATGTACTGTGGTGGAGGTGAAGGGTGGGGGAAATACACGATCAGTGTACCATATGCTGTGGTGTACTTCAAAAAGCATTGGTTTTCTTTTCCCCTCTAGGTACAAGTAACTAACCCAGGGTCGCCCCTGAAAAAGGGACTGTCAAAGTCTCAGTGGGCCTACCTGGTTACCAAAATTTAAATAAAAAAATAGAATGATGCAAGGTGCCTGCAGCAAAGATAAATGATGCAAGTAGCACCTTGCATCAAAAAGTGCACCCTGAGTCATTTCCAAAAGCAGCCTGCATCAAATGCAGGCTGCTTGCACCAAAGGCTGCATGCACCAGCCTTACACTAGAAAATAGGCTTCAGCGTGGTGCTAGGGGCTTGCAGCAGATGCAGACTGCCATATCCCCAAACTTGCAATTCCCAAAAACCCTCCCAGAGGACAATGGTCTAAGTACTGTTAGACTAGCCAATGGCTCGTCTAAAGGTACCTAAAAATCCTCTGAAGGGTGTGCCAATGTGTCCTCCCATGACATGATTGCCCGGTACACCAAAATATATTACAGTATGCATACTTGTTTTCCCAGGTAGTCTAGTGCCCCCTCCCATGACTCAATCATCCCTTACCCCAACTGGTACCACATGTATGTAACACATTAGTCCATGGTAGTCTAGGGCCCCCCCCCAAGTTCTGATCCCCAGTTATGTACTGTACCATAAATCATGTGTACATTCCCAGTGGTCAAGCGGACTGCCCCTGCCCCGATCCACCATAGACAGTGTTGCCCAACTTCTCGGTGGTCTAGTGGACCGCCCCACCCCACAGTGCCCTACCACCCTGCTCCCCACCCAACCTGTACCAGAGCTGGTATATGACACAGCCCACAGCTCAAAACCATGGCCAGCCACCGACTGAGCCCTGAATAAGTGGGTACTATATATAGTATGTGCACAGTGAATAACTGCTGTCATTCACTGAGCATATACTATATACAGTACTCACTCATTCAGTGCTCAGTCGGTGGCTGAGGTTTGGAGCTGGCTGTGTCATATACCAGCTCTGGTACAGGTTGGGTGCGGAGCAGGGTAGTAGGCACTTGGGTGGGGTGGTCCGCTAGACCACCCGGAAGTTGGGCAATGCTGTCTATGATAGATCAGGGCAGGGCAGTCTGTTCAACTGCTGGTAATGTACATATGATTTATGGTACAGTAGTCTTAACCGGGGATCAGGACTTGGGGGGGGGGCCCTAGACTACCATGGACTAATGTGTTACATACATGTGGTACCAGTTGGTGTAAGGGAAAATCAGGCTGGGGGGGTGCTAGATACCAGGGTCAACAGGTATGCATACTGTAATACATGTTGGTGTACTGGGTGATTGGATCTTGGGGGTTCACTTGCCTACACTGTTTGAATTGCAGCATTGCTGCACAGCTGTCCATAGCTTGCAGCAACCTGTCTAGGTGCGTCCTTTGTTTGGAACACTGATAGGGTTGCCACAAGCTGTGGGACTTTGCCACCGGGACCCTGCCCAATAGAGAATTGGGTGCAGGGTCCCTGGCACACCAGCGTTCAGTGCAAGCCGCCTTTGGTGTGTCTTGCACCAATGTTTGAGAAGTGGCACCTCTGTTTTTAATTCAACAAGCCTTGCCAGCAAGGCACACACTTGCACGTGGAGTGAGTGCTACCTCAGATCATATTATGTTTCCAGAATAGGATGTAAATGTCTTTGAACTTATAGATAGATACTGTACATCTACTATGACAATTGTAATATCATATAGTTGTACCCTGTTTGGGAGAATGTGCATCTATTGGACTGTAATGGCACATAATCCAACACTTATTTCTAGTCTGTACTTCCAAGAGGTAAACCCTGGCTAGGGAATATTCATTGCTTGTATTGTATTAACTGTGAAAGTTGAAAAATCAATTAACTTTGAATTAGAAAAAAGAAACAGGCATGTGGTGAATAGAAACTGGGCTTGAATAATAATGCGTGTATAAGTGTAAATATTGTACCTGATGAGACATGCCAATAAGGAGCATTAGTCAAAAATAAAACTAACAGTTATTACTGCAGTAGTAGGTGTTGCTAATTAAAATTAAATTACATGGGAACCATTCTCCGTCTCAGAGTTTGGAAGTGCAGAACAGGAGGAAAACATCCACCCTACTCTGATGTCACTCTGTGGAGCAATACATAAAACTGCTTAAAGTCCATCTCTGGACCGTATGGTGAATTATGTACAGTATTATGCCCCCTTGGCCATGCTGAACAAGAGGAAAGGTGGTCTGTACAAGCAGTGCCATCTAGTAGGTAAAGAAATTAGTGACACTGAAAAACAGTCTGGAGTAATTGTATCAGCAAATACAGATCTCGAGTGGTGGTTCATGAGATAGTATATAAGAAATAATGTATGGGTGATCATGCACAACAAGCATGTTTCCATCAAGGGGTAGAGATAACACCATATGGACCTCAAGAGTGAAGTTTGACAGGTTCATGATTTTATCTCAACCACAAGATTGAAATGCAAGGCAAGTTGTTATGTTGATTGTTGCTGGCAGTTACTGCTCTGGCTATTTTTTCAGTTTTAACTACTACTTTTAATTTTTTTTATTTTTAGAGTTGTACTCACAGATTTTCTATATTGTTTTGCACAATGAGGCATTATGTGTTTAAATTTGGAGATGTTTTAACCAGGTCCTCCTGATAATATTATCTACCTGTGATTTTCATTGTATCATTTTTAAAGGATGTATCTTGTAACAAGAGTAATGCCCACTGATAAATAGTCATGCTACAGATCCAAAGCCTCGGAGCTATCCATGTTGATGCTGTCTCTTCTTGCCTAAATAAATAATGAGTTATTACTATCTGGACTCCAGTTCTCATTTCTCATTAAGTGTGGCTTACCAGTGTTCCTTTGTATGCCATTTGTTTAAGCCTGCATGGACTGACCTGCTTGAGTGCATGGTTTTTGTGTTTATCTGACTCAGCTCTAAAGACACCATCCTCAATCCACATGGCTGGGTAATTACCCTGCTTGTCTTCAGTCAAGGATAGTTTCTGCACCTGCAGCTCTTGCTCTGATTTTCCAGCTCTGGTTTTGCTGTACCAAATAAGCCCTCCAATCAGGGGTGTCGGCAGGCATACGCACTTTATGCAGCACAGTACAGTAAAAACAATCAGGCAGGGTCAACAAATCAGGCAGGGGCAACAAAAAGAGGAAAGCAAGGACATTATGAGTCACATTGTATCTGTGTCGCGCTAAACCCTTTTGCCTTTGTTTGCCTAGCTGGCACTAGGGGGAAAAAGAGGATCTTTGGATCACAAAAGAGGCTGGAAGCCCTAAACCCATTCTGGTAGGAATAATCTACAGACCCCCCAAGTCAGAAGGAAGTCAGGGATAAGGAAATCCTGGAAACCATCCTTCATATGTCAGGCAAAGAGGACACAGTGCTGGTGGGGGATTTCAATCTGCCAGACATAGACTGGAATACCCACACAGTGGCATCACAGAAGAGCAGGGAATTCCTAGTCACACTACAGGAAGCAGGCCCAAGTCAACTGGTGACATCACCCACAAGGGGTAACGTGGTTCTAGATCTGATATTCACAAATCATGTTAGGGTTATGGCTGTCGAAGTAGAGAACCACCTGGGCAACAGTGATCATAACACAGTATGGGTCAGGGTAAAAATGACTTTAGACTCCACACTCTCCAAACTGAAGGTCCTTGACTTCGGGAGAGCAGACTTCACAAACATGAAGGCCTGCCTAAGAGACAATTTTAGTAACTCAACAGAAGGGAGTGTTGAGAAATATTGGACAAGGTTGAAGGATGCAATAACCATGGTCACATCACAGTGTACCCGTCAGGTTAGTAAAAACAAAAGGAGGAAAAACCCACTACAGTTTTCCAAGGAGGTGGCAACCATGGTGAGAGAAAAGCGCATAGCCTTCAGAAAGTACAAGGAGTTGGGGGATGAGGCAGACAAAACAATATATAACTAGAAACTAAAAAAGACAGGGAAAGTGATAAGAAATGCAAATACTCAAACAGAGGTTAGGATAACTCAGGAAGTAAAAAGGGGTAACAAAACCTTCTCCTGGTACATACGTGAAAAAAGGAAGACCAAGGGGGCGTTGTTAGAATCACAAAAAAGACAGACAAACCACAGAGCAAGACGGGAGAAGGCAGAGGCACTCAGTGAGTACTTCTGCTCAGTCTTCACACAGGAAGCAGATGGTAATGGACCAACAATAGGCATAAGTAGTAGTAGTAGTAGTACAAATTTTTATTTTTATACAGGATAACAAACTTTAGTTCATAGACCTATTTTCAAAGTTGTCCTGTGTCAAGAACAAACAAATTACATTCAATATAGCATACACAAATTCAGACTATATAAAACAACTAATAAATCATTTTTGACATTATACAAGACAAAAATCTTCAATCAGACCAACAACTAACACATTTATCCACATTTTAAAAACAAGTACATTCATCATAAAATACAGTGCTCAATCCTAATTTAAACTGGGATAGTTTAGTTGCTTTTCTTAATTCAGGGGGGATATTATTCCAAATATTTGCAGTCTGAGCCTCAAGTGTCATAGTACCATATCTTGTATTAGTCTTTTGAAAAGTGTAACTTCTATGCTTTACATCCCTTAAAAGATATGGATAATATTTATTAACAGAAGGCAATTCCATGTTTCCATCTATCATCCCATTTATTATGTTATAGATAAATACTGAATATTGTTTTTTAAATCATACTGATAAACTGTCCCAGTTTAGGTCTTTATACAAAATGCAATGATGAGTATTATAGCTACAGTTCAGGACAAATCTTGCCAATCGATTATATGATATGACTAATTTATTAAAATATGTTTGATTTCCATATTCTAATACAGGCATTATTGATTGATTTACAATTAACCTTCGGGTTTGTAGATTTAATATCCTTGAAGCTCTACATAATGCCCCTATCTTATTATTAATTTTCTTTATTGTATTATTAATATAAGCTGAGAAAGATAAAGTATAATCAATCTCTAGACCGAAATATTTATATTGATCTGTGATTATCAATTTTTCCCATTCCTCATTAGTATTTCCCTATCTCTGATCTGTTTTTTATTAACCTTTGTTTTTTTATTGAAAAACATAACCTGAGTTTTTTTATCACTTATTACTAATTTAGAGCTGGAAAACCAATCCTGTAGAACATCAAAATCCATCTGTAATTTAACCATCATTTCATTTTGAGATTTGGCTGATGCTAAAAGTACTGTATCATCTGCATACAACCTGATTTGTGTATTATTTATTTTGGTAGGTAATTCATTAATATATAAAAAAAACAATAATGGCTCCATTAGAAGTGTCTGACTGAAGGAATAGACACAGGTCCCTTCACAGAGGAAAGGATCCTGGAGGAAATAGACAAGTTAAAGGTAGACAAAGCTATGGGGCCAGATGGGATACACCCAAGAATGCTGAAAGAACTGGGGGAGAGAACTCACAGCCCCCTTAGCAGTGCTTTTCAACAAATCATTAAGGAGCGGGGAGGTGCCAGAGGATTGGAAGACTGCAACAGTAGTACCACTCCACAAGACTGGAAGCAAGGAACAGCCAGGTAACTACCGTCTGGTTAGTCTAACATCAGTATTTGGAAAACTGAATGGAGTCCCTGCTGAAGGAAAGAATCATAGCTTTTTTGGAGCTAACTGGTCAGCTTGACAAAAATCAACATGGTTTCACAGCAGGGAGGTCCTGTCAGACAAACTTGGTTGATTTTTTTCAATTGGGTCACCAAAACAGTGGATCAGGGTGGGGCAGTGGATGTGGTTTACCTGGACTTCAGCAAAACTTTTGATTCCATCCTGCACAGGAAACTAGTCAAAAACTGGAGAACATGGGAATTGGGCCAGAGGTTACAAACTGGGTCAGAAACTGGTTACATGGGAGAACTCAGAGAGTATTAGTAAATGGCACTCTGTCTGTGGAGGGGAGGGTGACTAGCAGAGTCCTGCAGGGCTCAGTTCTGGGGCCGATCCTATTCAACATAATCATCAGCGACACTGCAGATGAACTGGAGGAAAAGGTGTGCCTGTTTGCAGAAGACACCAAAATTGGCAACAGGGTAGACACAACAGAGGGACAGCAAAGCATAGAAGATGATCTCCAAAAACTGGAAGAGTGGTCCAAGACCTGGCAATTGAAATTCAATGCCAAAAAATGAAAGGTCATGCACCTGGGAAAGCGTAACCCAGGGAAACTGTACTCAGTGGGAGGGGAGCAGCTGGTGGCTACCAGGCAGGAACAAGACCTAGGGGTGATCATATCAGATGACCTCAAGGTCAGTAGACAATGTGAAAAGGCAGCACTAAAGGCTAGTGGTATTCTGGGATGCATAGGAAGGGGCATCATGAGCAGAAGGCATGAAGTAATCATGACCCCGTATTGGTCCCTGGTCAGGCCTCACCTGGAGTACTGTGTCCAGTTCTGGAGGCCACACCTCAGGAAGGACATAGATGGGCTGGAGATGGTACAGAGAGGAGCAGCAAAGATGGTGCAGTGCTTGCATCAGAAACCATACGAAGCAAGACTGGATGACCTCAAATTATACTCCCTAGAACAATGCAGGAATCATGGGGACATGATAGAAACATTCAAATAACTTAAAGGCAACAACAGGGTGCACATGCAGAACCTCTTTCAGGTAAAGGACTACAGCAGGACTAGAGGGCACAACCTTTGACTTAAAGGAGAAAAGTTCAGCAGCAATACATGGAAATTCTTCTTCACAGAACGTGTTGTGGAACCATGAAATAGCCTGCTGGAGGGGGTGGTGGGAGTCAAGACAGTGGGAGAATTCAAGCGGGCATGGGACAGACCCTGTGGGATACACAAGCAGGCAGCTAAGTAGGGGGGTAGGAAGCCAAGGGCAGACTTGATGGCTTGTACAGTCCCCATCTGCTGATAACTTATAAATTTCTATGTTTCTCTGTTTGTTTGCTATGGGGCACTGAAGCCACCAGCCAAATACACAACAGAGAGGCAGTATAGCCGCAGTGGTTTAAGGCTCTGAGCTGCAAACCTGGAGACCTGGGTTTGAATCCCACAGCCCCCACTTGCATACTGTGTGATCCTGAGCAAGTCACTTAACTTCCTTGTGCTCCCAGGTCACACCTGTAAGCAAGCTTTCAGCTTAGTGTCTCTCTCCTGGTTAAAGAAAAAAAAACTTGCCAGGCAGGCAGAAAAACAAAGGAAGGAGGATTACAGGAGGAAACTGATTACTTGAACTCAGACATGGCTAGCATGGGGGGGCAATGGTATGGCGTGACAGTTCATATTTTGGTGTATGTTTACATAATGGGGTGGGGGGGCAACAGTGCATCAGTTTTGAGTACAAGTTTAAAATTCCTGGCTACATCCCAGCCTCCAATGCATTTTACAAACAAAGTTCATCCACAATCAAATACATTCTGCATTTGCAGACATGCTGTCCTATGTCTCCTGAGGAGTTAAACATTGATGTGGATAATCATACATCAGTAACAAGCACTGCAACAGGCTAGTCTGCTTTGAGAGCACAGCAGAGTCAGTCTGATGACATCTCCAAGCTGAATATATTTTTTTTTCAGCACTAGTACTCCTTCAAAATTGTAAAAGAAATCTCAACCTACTCTTTCAGGACTTTGAAAAACTAAAAGCAAAAGTAAATCAATCCCTTTTACAATAAGGAGTCCCTGAAGGAATACCACCATAAAGGATGGATCTCAAAATAGAAAAAAAAACACTTACAGGATGTTTATTTTGACATCTAGAAAGACAGGTGGTCTACAGCATTACAAAGATGATGAACTGTATCAGTCCTTTTTTGAAGAGATTGAGAATTCGAAAACAAAATTGCTAGCACTAAATGACACACCTAAATTCAAAAATGTTGAATTAAACTTACAGAAAATACTCTCTATTCATGAACATCAAACTGCTGATAACAAGAAAAATCAATTCCTACGTAACAGCCATGATTATGTGAGTAACCAAATCTATTCTTGGGAATGCCCATCACAGACACACATCAGAGATGATACCTGCTCCAAATCATGAGTAGATAGAAGACCTGGCCTGGGAAGATCACAGTCATTTGCTCTGGGTCTACTACAATACCCCAACAAACAACAATGTGCACAAGAGGCTGAGAAAACTGCCTTTTTACCATAGGACCAACCCAGCAATGTCAGGAAAAAGACAAATACAAAGAGAGGCAGAAAATGTAGAAAGGCAGGTGGGGCAGGTGCAGGAGAAACAGGTCCCCAGTGGAATCTCAGGAACATAAGTATCAAGTACAGAATCTTTCCTCAGTCAATTTGTTTGATTGCTAGTATGAAGTTCTAAACAAAGGCCTCAATTTTGTACATGGTCACCATGTTAATAGCTTTGATTAATACTTCCACATCAGGAAATTCTTCTGAAGTCTAAACCTTATGAAGTTTTATGCACAGGAAATTGACATGAGATACCTGAATCTCCCAGCATGCCCCACAGAGGGGGATACTGCTCAAGATATGCTAACCTTAATCACTCGCTTTGAAGAAAATCAAACATAAGAGTGATAGTCTAGGCTACTCCCACATGACAAAGACATTCAATTAACACAATTTAAACCAACTTCAGATGTCTTCCCAAGAATGAAAACTTTCTGATCACCATCTACTTTTTGCCTACCAACCATTACATCACTGCCACGTCAAATGTTCTAAAAGCTGGTCTTGAAAGATATCCAGAACTTAATGAAACCTTGCTGCCCAATATAGACATCCAGTCTGAATGAGGAAGAGTGAACTGCACTATCTGAGATTATGAATAATGACCAAATTGGAGTTAAGTCAGCTGACAAGGGAGGTCTCTTGAGATTGCTACTTTATCGAAGTAAAAAAAAAAATCGACGTCATACATTAGGAGTTCCCAGTAAATAGTCACTGTAAATATGGTTACAGTACTAAGCAGAAGGGAGGTTCCCTAACAACAATCAGGGCAGAGATCAGCAGAGCAGAAGGGGATAATGTTGGGAGTGATGCAGTGCAATGCATATAGAGCAGCAATCATCAGAAGGACTTTCTGGGAACTGCAGTGCTGTTTCATCAGCAGGAACCTCTCTGGGCTAAGGATGGGGATTGCCAACCTCCAGGCTGAGTTGACTAGGTTTCAGGCAATCTCCTCTGCCACCCAGGGGCCACCAAGTCTACACCCACTACTTCAAAGGTGGACCAGCAAAAGGAGTGGGTGGACTACAGTGGGCTCTGGGAGGGTGAGGCAGGTGGATCAAAAATGCATCTCCCACCCGGTGCATCTGAAGAACTCCTATGCAGTTTTGGAGGAACGGGAGGATCCTGCATTGTCACCCGAAGTTGCAACCAAGGGGGATGAGCAGGTTCTCCACAAGAGAGCCCCACAGGCAGTTGGTAGAGGACCTCAAAGGAACAGGAAGCTTCTCCTAGTGGAGGACTCCAAAGTCTGGGGAGTGGATTTGTGGACAGGTACAAAGGTGGAAAGGGAGGTAAAGTGTCTACTGAGATGCACAGGTTGGGAAGAGGATCCAGAAAATTGCTGCTACAGTAGCGAGGAGGGGGGAGCTTGATGTCGTTGTCCATCTGGGGACAAATGATCTGGCTACAGATGAGGCAGGGATAGAAAATTTGCAGGAGGAGTTCAGGGAGTTGGGGAGAGGGCTTTGGGCAGGTAGCAAGCTCTGTAACCTTTTCGGAGGTGCTGCCTGTCCACAGCAAGGGGGAGGCTAGGAACCTCTGCACCAGAAACTTCAACACTTGGCTGGAGAACTGGTGCAGAAAGAAGGGTTTCTGCTTCATTGGGGACTTGGGTCCCACCATCAGGAATGTGGACCTGTGCAATGGGGATGGCCTACATTCTTCCAGGGAAGGGACTGTTGCCCTCAGTGAATGGTATAAATGCTTCATTGGCAAGCATTTAAAATAGCGGGGGGGGTGGAAGGAAGTGGGGGGAATCAAACTGCCCACACTCACAGGATAGTACAGTCAATATGGAGGACCATAAAGTTATTATATTGCCAGACGTAACTAAACTCATAAAGGGGGGGAACAGGGGAGGACAGGAGGAAGGGGGTTAAAATCAGGAAGAACAAATGGAGGAGGCAAAAAGGCAAAAGGGGGGATAATAAAAGGAGTAACAGCAAAACATGAAAGGCTATGTATACTAATGCCCACAGCCTAGGAAATAAAATCCCAGACTGGTGGACTTGATGATGGAGGCTGATCTGGACATTGTAGCTATTACTGAGACATGAAATGCTGGAAACCATGACTGGGATGTAGCAATACCATGTTATACACAAGCAAAAGGTCAGGCTACTCAGTATCGGGGCACCAACAGTACAGGTGCTCAGGTGCTGGAGCACCCACAAAGTTAAACTGGGCACCCCCAAAACCAGACCGTTCATATTCTCTGAGAATATGAATGGTCCGGCATTTTAATGATGCTATTCTAGTGTAAAACAGTCAGACTGACAGTCTGAGTCAGCAAACATTCTTACAACTTGGCAGAATGAGACAGGCACTCAGAACTACAATGAGTGTTTTCTTTGTTGTCATCCCTGATAGTTCTGGGAAAACAGAGCTGCAGTTCTGCTGTACTACAGCCATCCGCAAGATGGCAGCAAGACAGTTCCCCGCTCCCATTCTGCTGGCTCGCTTGTTGCTGCTCTCGGTGCAGCATGGAAGGGTTACCTGTTTCCACCAGAAGTTTTTCTCTGTCCCCAGCCAGCTGGTTAGGCAACATGCAGTCCCAGTCCTTAACGGTGAGTAAGCATGGCAGAGCTGGTGAGCGAATACAGCACCAGGTTGCAGTAGCAGGTAAGTCTCAGGCTGCATCAGCAAAATGAGGGGGTGGGACCAACAGAGGGGGAAGTGAACAGAATGGACCAGTTCAGTGGGACCAAGTCAGGGGCCGGACACTGAAGCAGGCTGTGGTGGGCAGGAGCATGCCTCTCAACTGTTCATGATTTTGCTTCAAGAATTTCCTCAGTCCCTCATACACTTGGCATTCCTGACTCAAAGAAGTAAGTCTGTGCCAAAAGAAATCTTTCCAAGTCCCAAAATACATGTCTTGCTCCAGTGCCGAGCAGTGTTGAGAAGCAGGAAGTAAAAGTGTTTAAGTCATGAAGCTCAAAAACTGTTGGAAAAGACAAAGAAACATCAGACTGAGGTACTTTGTAGTGTGCATATGTGATTAGTAGATTTAGTGACTTAAATTGTGATGGGGAGTACAGTGTAGAGAAAGTGAATGAGCGAATGATGGGAGCAGAGTGGTGGGAGCAAGTGAGAGGCAGGTCACAGGTGATCGAGCTGGCAGAAGTGACAGACTTTTTAAAAAATGACAGAAAAAAGCATAGAGAATTGTATTTGAGAGTTATGTTTTTAATGTACAGGCTGTTTTGCCTGACAGAGCTGTGGAAAAGTCTCACTAACTGAAGGGGGAAATGGTGGCAGTTATCTTTTTAAACATTTTATGGAGTGGCACAATGATCCAGTTTAATGTCTTGGTTGTTGCCTTTCCTGTTCTGTTATGCAGGACTCTCAGCTACTCACACCTAAAAGCAATCCCTGTCTAAAAACAGCTGTGTAGGAAAAATCCTGTTTCAAGCAGTATCAAACAGCTCAATGACATGCCATGCTATAAATCTAAGTAGCTTTGTGGGTAAAATTGAAATGTTTGTAAGTTTGATTTTTATGAAGTTAAAAGTAGTTACTTCATGATTCATTTATGCTGGCAAGCAATATGTGTCAAGGCAGTTGCATCATAATGTGGGGCAGTTTTGTTTGTGTGTGGGGGTGTCAAACTTTTTAACAGTTATAAAACATAAAACACGGGGTGGGGAGGTGTGATAACACAGTTTTTATGCACATTCTTGGTGTGGGATACCCTTATAAACCACTCAAGCTTCACTGCCATGGTTTAATCAGTATTCCACACCTCAGGTGTCCTTAAAAGCCTTGTTATGAACACCTCGCCATGCATTATTCTTTATATAACATTTAGGAAAGGATTATTGCTGCCTTTTACCTGGAAATTAAATTGCATTTCAACAGACCACAATCATGTGCACATCATCGACTGTGACTACATTGCTTACCCTTATCTTCCTTTGCAGGTACACTACAGGTAATATAGGGTGCATCAGTGCTTGACGGCCCACCCATGACTGGCATCTGTGAGCAGCAGAGACATGTCACATGTGTGTCCTGTGACCTCCTCTGGTCATGTGTCATAATCTAGCTGCCGATCAGATTAGCCCTTCCTTCCATTTGGTTCAGTAGCAAGCAAAATGAGTGACAGTTTGAAAAATCAGAAAAAAAAGGAATATTGAAGTGGCCTGGGCAGTTTTTGTTTTACAATAATAACTGTTTTTTGACCCAGCCACTCAAGAGACAGAGAGAGAGAGAGAGAGTGTGAGTGTGTGTGTGTGTGTGTGTGTGTGTGTGTGTGTGTGTGTGTGAGCTGAGCCTTAACCAAGTCTGTCAGAGCTCTCCGAGTTCTCCTGTCCAGTCTAGAAAAGTCTCCATCTCCTCTCCTGTCCTATAGAAGTGTCCATCTTTCCATTCTAAAAACCACAAAATTAAACACACTCAGCTGATTTTTGGATTTAAGAGGGTCAGTGGCAAAATTAGCCCCTAAGCATCCTTTGCAGTGGCATAGTTGTGGTGGCAGCATATCATTCTAAAATGCATCAAAATGCCTCCTCTCCCCAAATGTGCCACAAATCATGAAAAATCCTATAACTTCTGGGGGCCTAGGTGGACCCCAGACCCCCGGCCTTTTATAATTACCCTGAGTATCCACAATATTTTCAAAACTTGCCACCCCTGCTCAGCATACTGAAAAATAGACCTCAAATGCTAGGTCACGTTAACAAATCATTTATTCAAAAGTTAAAATCCAGAAACTGTGAGTCGAGATCACCAGGGGTGGCGAGGGTGTTCGACGGCATCGGGCCCCCCCATTGCAACACCACCTCCAAGATCGCCAGGACCACGGGGTAGAGGCGCCGACAGCTGAATCTGTCTGGCGGATCTCCCCAGTAGCGAATTCAGCGAGACTGCAGCTGGAGGAAAAAATCTCCGGCATCCAGCGTTCCCGGCAAGGAGACTGAAGGATGTGGACTTGAGCCCCTTGTTTCCCGCTTGCCGTCTTTTCCAAAAAACTTAATCTCCACTTGGGCAACTGAGCCCATTCGCTGAGAGGGGTCGTGATGACGCGGTGCAGCCAGCTGAAAAGGCTGCTTCCCCTCTCAGCCCCAGAAACTGTGAGTTGAGATCACCCACCAGGTGTGGCGAGGGTGGTCGATGGCATCAGGCCCCCCATTGCAACACCGCCTCCAGGATTGCCAGGACCACAGGGTAGAGGCGCCGACAGCTGAATCTGTCCTGCGGACCTCCCCCATAGCGAATTCAGCGAGACTGCAGCTGGAGGAAAAAAATCTCCTGCCCACCCACCCAGTTCCTGTTGTGTGTATATACTCGAGGAGCTCCACCCTTGGTGTCCCCTGCTCCACTAGAAAGGGCAGGGGGTGGGGATTTTCGCTCTAATTTGTGTATAACCTGCCAATTGTTTACAGACATGGACTAGTGGTGTGTAACAGAGGTCTATAACAGTTGTCTCTAAATCCTTGCTATCCAGAGTATTGACAGGGCTTGTGTCTATAATAGCTGTTTCTAAATCCTGCTATCCAGAGTATTGACATGGCTTGTGTTTTTCCCCCAGCTATTCCCATTACAAAGCTTTAATAACTGCACCTACACTGTTACATGCTTAGCTCCTTAGTCTGGTTCACAGTCAGAGGATTGTCAGCCTGATCTCTACCCAAAAGGCTGTAATTTTCCCACTCTAAAAATTGCCACTATCTCTTGCCCTCCTTCATGTAGGGGGCTATAGTCCCCAGGGTCAATGCTTTTTCCCCAGCCAGGTTCAAAGCTCTAGGGCTGTGTCCACTGATCCTACTCTGAGGAGTGGCAACCTGTCTTTCAACTTAACCAAGCCTGTGATCTCTCCTAATCTCCCCTAATAACCTGGTCAGGATCTATGTAATAGGGCTGTATCTACCTCCTAACTCTTACTCCTAACTGCTATAACACCACCATACACAAGCAGGGTCACTAAGACTGATGTAACTACTAGGTCTAATAAGGATGATGCTTTAAGGGAAATAATAGCAGACCATAATTACTTAGTCGGACATAGGTGTTTCCCTGGAGGCTGAAGTAGGCGGCACACTGCCCGGGTGCCCCATTGGACCTAATTAGTGCTCAGCATACTCAGACCAAATCCTAGTAACACAAGGCCAAAAAAAAAAAAATGGTGAAATGCCACTCAGGAGTTCTGTGCAGGCCTAACAAGATGCTCCTCTATGCGGCCATCTATATATCCATAGTGCTCTGGGTCGACTGGCTTGCTGATAGACTGGGCCCTGCCTCCCAGCTACCAAACGGACCTGTCATGGGCCACACTAGTCACTATCACAGCCCCCACCGGCTGTTTACATATCCCAATTGCTTGTTGGCAAACTCAGTAGAAGTGGAATATGTTATAGTGCTATCCGCCTAATGACCAACAGACCAAGGAAAATTAGGTTCCCACCCCTAACCTTCTTTCTCTGTCTCCTGTTCGTGACATTGCTGTTGCTAGCCGGGGACATTCAACCTAACCCTGGCCCTGGTGTCAATAACACCACCATCGCCTCCTCTCTTGACCTGGCCTGGGCGGCACCCAGAGGCCTAAAGGTTGCCCACATGAATATATGCAGTCTTCAGCCCAAAATTCATGAAGTGCAAGCATGGTTAGCCCTCTATAACCTGGATGTGCTTGCAATCTCTGAGACCTGGTTGAAATCTCAGGTCCTCGACCATGAAATTGAGGCCCAGGGATATCTCTGCTACCGTCAGGACGGGACCCAGAAAAGGGGAGGCTGGGTACTTATCTATGTGAGGGATACCCTGATTTCCTCCTGTCTCTGCCTGCAGGTAAATGTGCTTGGTACTGAATCCATCTTCATACAGATCACCCTTGGGACCAAACACCTAAACATTGGTGCATATACAGTCCCCGAAGGATGCGCAGCTCCTTGAGGCACTCACTAAAACCTAATGGTGGAGTGTAAATTGGAACTTTTGATCCTTGGAGACTTCAACCTGAACTGGGCCAAAGAAACCAGGTCCTCGTTTAGTGGCCTGCTGCATGAGGCAAACCTTACCCAGATCATTTCACTTCCCACCAGACTGAACCATAAAACAGGAAGTCACTCTACCATTGACTGGGCATTGGTATCCAACCTAAAAAATGTCCAATCGGCTGGCACCATGGCTGATGCACTCAGTGACCACTCGCCCATATTCTGTGTCTGGAAAAATAGGGCTGAAAAGGTCCCGCCTAGAATGCTCACCACCAGGGACTACTCAAAGTTTTCTCCGGTTCGGTACAATATCCTCCTGGGCAACCAAGATTGGAATCCCCTAAGATGTCTCCCTACCTTGGAGGAGGCAGTTGGCTTCTTCAACAGAGCTATCATGAGGGTAGTGGACCTACTTGCCCCAAATAAGACCTATCGGGTAAAAGGCCACTGTTACAAGTGGATTACCCCATCCTTAAAAGCCCTCATGAAAAGCTGAGACAAAGCCTGGAAAAAGTTTAAGGGCTCCTCACTCCTGGTGGACTGGGTGACCTACAGAGCACTCAGAAACCAATGTAAACAGGCCATCAAGAAAGCTAAAAAGGCGTACCTTAACCACCTCCAGAAAACAAACCTAGGAAATCCTAGGATGTTCTGGTCCAATATCAATGAACTGTTAAAGGGGAACAAAAAGACTGGCACATGCCCTATCAAGGCTAATGGGCAGATACTGCACGATGAGGCACTAATTGCTGAAGCCCTCAACAACTTCTTTACAAACCCGGACAAGCAGAACGCTGGGTCCATGGTGCCCAACTACCAGTCTGCTCCTCTGGATCCCCCAATCCATAACCGCCCACTCTTCCACCTGCGGCTGGCAAAGATAAATGAGGTCTCGGCTATCCTAAAAACCCTGAAAATGCGAGGCTCTGGAGGCCCGGATGGGATTAAAGCTAGACTGCTTAAAGAAGGCGCCCCGGCACTTGCCAGACAGCTCACCTGGCTCATCAACAGGTCCTTACATGAAGGGCATGTCCCAGGGCTGTGGAAACAGGTGCATGTGGTCCCGATACATAAGGGAGGGCCTGTGGAACCTATGGAGAACTATAGACCTATCTCACTGCTGTGTATCCTGGCAAAAATACAGGAGAAACTAGTATATACCCAACTTAGGGAATACCTTGAGACACACATGGTGATGTCCCCGTCACAACATGGCTTTAGAGCCAAACATGGGACTGATACAGCCTTAACAAAATTCTCTACTGATGTACTTAGAGAATTAGACTCTGGATCCAACATAGGGGTGGTCTTTGTGGACCTCTCCAAAGCCTTTGACCTTGTGGATCATAGACTTCTACTCCATAAACTCCTCCACATAGGCCTGGATACCCATACCCTTAAATGGGTAGAAAGCTACCTGTCAGGTCGCACCCAAAGAGTCAGGTGGCAAGATAAACTTTCAAAACCACAATCCCTAAAGGAGGGCATCCCACAAGGGTCGATACTAGGGCCTTTAATGTTCTCACTATTTATTAATGAAATGCACAACCACTGTGGGAACAACAAGGTAATCCAATATGCGGATGATGCTGTTATTTATAAAGCCTCTGACAACCTGAACGACCTAGGCCCATCCCTCCAAAAGGATATCCGTGTCATGGAGGAATGGCTTACTATGAACAAAATGGTCCTGAATACCAATAAGACTAAGGCCATGTTGTTTGGCCCAAAAACCCTTGGACTAGATAGATCACAATCACTCCAAATTATGTCCCTGGAGGGCAACAAACTGGAAGTAGTCTCCTCAACAAAGTACCTTGGCCTTACCTTCGACCAAGGTCTCACTTTCAAGCAACACGTAGACCAAGTTACCAAAGTAATCCACACCAAACTTGGATTACTGTATCAGCTCAAGGGACAGCTGACCCCCGAAGCTAGGACTGCAATAGCTACTAGTGTTCTACTCCCCACGCTAACGTATGCTGCCCCGGTCCTGCAGGGAGTCTCTAAACTGGAATATAGTAGACTACAGACTCTGTACCATAAGGTAGTCTGCTTTGCCTTCTCATCCCACTCAAGGAGCCACCACTGTGAGGCCCTAGCGAGGTTCAACTGGCCATCCTTTGAAGCTCGGCTCAGGTACCCTGTACTGTGTCTGGCAAAAAAACTAATCAGCCCAATGCCCCCCCCCCGAGCCTCGATGGACTCCTCACAGAAAAACGAAGTGTGTGGAACCTCAGGTCCTCTGGCCAGAAGCTACTAGAGGTCCCTAAGGTCAGGACCAAGGCAGGTTGTAAATCCTTCGTACATGCTGCGCCCTCCCTTTGGAACAATCTTCCTTTGGAGGTGCGGGAAACCCCATCGGTACTGAGCTTCTGCACTAGACTCAAGACCAACCTGCTGTCAATGAGTAACTGCCTATGCTACGGTACCCAACTCTAAAATAATTACCTGCGTCAGCGTTCTCTACCCTACTTAAGCTCTACCCGCTGCACAGTCTGCACTTATCCCACCTCACGCTCATAGAAAAATATCCTATGTATCTTAGAGGAATGTTACCTAGCGAACTATCTGTACTGTCTCATCAATTGTACGTTGCTGTAGCATGAGCAAATGCACAATAGGATAAGCAGTTAGACACTTATGACATTTATGACCCATAAATATGAAAGCTATACCTCTTTGATTGAAAGCTGTTGCTTACTGTAAACCTCAGCCTGTATATTGCTGTATATTGCTGTATATTGTTCCATTGTCCTTTATGTCATGTACTGTTGCTTCCCGGGTTGCCCCTGAAAAAGGGACCTCCGGGGCCCAGTGGGCCTACCCGGTCACCAAAATTCAATAAATAAATAAATAAAATAAAATTCATCCAGACAAGCAGCACCTCCACACTTGACCACCAACATTTCATGTCTCTCTGATTCTTTGTCAAGGCGTGGCTAACAGAAAAACTAATGCACTTAAAAAGTGGTATGACTTAAAGTGACAGTGAATGAATTACACATATTATACTGTTCAAGATCCACTATAGGAAAGAAGGGGGGTGGGTAGAGAGGGGAAGGAGAAGGGAGAGAGGAATAAAGTGCAATAGTGTTAAAAACTAACTAGTGATACACCATAAATAACAGTGATATACTAAAACAATTTAAAAAACTTGCCAAATTTTTACAAAACTTTTACCAAATTATTATATCATACTGTGCCAAAATACTATAAATAGATAAAATAAATAGGATAAATAACCATCAATTATTTTATGAAATGAGACACATTTATAAATAATGATATTCTGACTAAATTACAACAATCATATAAATGTACAGGTGAGTGTATATGTTTGCTTTAAAAATGGCTTCAAACTGAACATTGCATTCAATCCCTTAGGCCCATGAGCTTTCAACACATATTGCCATTTACTCTCAAATTTCAGCAGCTTGTTATCCAAATCCCCTCCACAGATATATATATATATACTGTATATATTTTTTTTAACCAGGAGAGACACACTAAGTTGAAAGCTTGTTTACAAATAAGACCTGGGAGCACAAGGATGTTAAGTCACTTGCTCAGGGTCACACAGTATGCAAAGTGGGGGGCTGTGGGATTCAAATCCAGGTTTGCAGCTCAGAGCCTTAAACCACTGTGCTATACTGCCTCCTAAAGACATTTTGTCCAAACTTTGAAATCTAAAATTGTGTGTCAATCTTCTCTGCATTGTATTCATAGCCAAAGCATTAGTCTTATCATGTCTTTGTATACTGCTCAAACATTTGGCAATTCTGTGTTTAAATGATCTCTTAGTTTTTCCAATGAAAAACTGCTGACACACAATACAACTTGCTAAATAAATCACACTTGTTGTGGAACAATTCACAAAATGTCTATTCACAATTTTTTTTCTGAGACAGGACGTTTGAAAGCATTACTTGGGTGACAACTGTCAAATGCTATCAGTAGGTTTTCGGTGCAGTTATGCATCCACTTCCCCATTGCCATTTTTCTCAATTAATAAATCCCCAAATGCTTTGGCTATGCATACAATGCAGAGATGATTGACACACCGTTTTAGATTTCAAGGTTTGGACAAAGTGTCTTTAAACATCCATGGAGGACCTATTAATGCATTAAATACTTTTGCATGGTTATTTTTAATCTCTTTTATTGTCTTTCATCCTTTTGTATGATGCATGATATGTTGCACCTTTGACTTGCTATATGTACTGGTGCATCACAGTCCACCCACCTGCTAGAAATCTTGGTCTTCCCCCTTTTGTCACCATTTTTCCACTTTATTATTTCATAGATATCCTTGGTTCTTGTCTTTTCCCTATGTCTCTTTGCCCCCCTACTTTATGTCACTTTTTTCTTTGGTCTGCCCCTCTCACCTCTCACACCCTCTGCTGCACTGTTTTCCATTTTTGACTCCATCATTTCTTGCATTATTCCTTCTGTGGTTCCTTGTGGCTTTACAGTATTGCAGTTTTAGTTTTGAATCGGTTTCAAGTCTACATTCAGCACTCTACCTGATAGCAGCCTTGCTCTGACTTCTGCTTCACATTGCTAGCCATCTGTGCTGGGATTTCATTTTGCCAGCTGTTTTTTTACAGCCACTTTTATTTATTCCTTTTTGGGGTTGCACTCACAGATTTTCAAGGTTTTGCAAATTGAGGCATTATGTGTTTAATTCTGGAGATGTTTTGACCAGGTGGCTACAGACAATAGTATCTGTCTGTGCAATTAATTGTATCATTTTTATTTTGGTTGCATGCATGTGCAAGCCAGTGTATTGTGGCAACAGGGGATTTTGGGGTATGTTTTGCTGCTAAGCCGGTTGCAGTACACAAAAGTAGGGGCTCGGCAGTCTACAGCAATGACTGCTCAGTGTGTTCCTGACACATCTTTCTGCTGGGTGGGCTGACAAGTCATGCACTTCAAAGGACCGAAGCCACTCCAGTCAGAGAGGGCTTCGGTCCTTCGATTTGCATTCTCAGTTTCAGCTCCCCCCCACCCTGGAGAGAGATATGGAGTGCTGCAACATCACACAGCTGCTCCTCCACTCAACTGCAGGCCTCCTCAAGTTACCCACCCTCCCTCTCTCTGCACATTGGTGATCTCTTTACCTCAGGGGCCATTGCCACCAATACAGCTGCTCCTTGGCTCGATGGCAAGCCCCCCTCAAGCTACCCACCCTCCATCTCTCTCCCCTCCGGTGATCACTTTACTTTGTGGGCTGTTGCTACCCACACAGCTGCTCCTCTGCCCAACTGCAAGCCTTCTCAAGCTACCCACCCTCCCTCTCTCTCCCCCCTCGCTGGTGCTTCCACATCTTCTGTAACAATGGGGAATAAGTATTTAGAAGTCAAAATCCAACAAGCCAGGCTAACAAGTAAGGTATAAAAGTAGTCACTGACCCATGCAGCCAGTTTCTCCTTCCTCATGAACCCGGCTTTGTTTGGTTGGTTATGCTTGCTGCACTGACTGACTGACTCCATCTCCAGTCTCCTCTCCACTCAATTGAAACTAATAATTTTATTCCATTTGTTAATACACCCCAGTAGGTAGCTGTAAAAAGGTAAACAAGTGAAAGAAATGCCAGCCATGCCATGATAGTTTCAAAAGTTCCTCATTTTATTCTTTTCTTTTTTGTCTCATAATATAATTATAAAAAATAATTATAACATGTTTATGTTTATGATATGAAAATAAATATCATACTCAGTTTGTAAATATGTTTATGCATAGATCCTGTCCCTGAGGAAGCCTAACAAGGCGAAACATTGGGAGATTGGGATTTTATGAGACAAAAATAGAAAGAAGAATAAAACAAAAAACTTTTGAAACTATTAAGGCATTTCTTTTTCCCTTGTATGCCTTATCATCCACCCAACAGTCCCCAACTGAAAACTAAAGATATTGGGAGGGAACCCACATTCCTTGGATTTGCTCAGTTGTAAAAGGCAAGCCACGCTCTCTGGTAGCCCAATCCAGTCTGTGGGATTATTGCTTTTCTGTGATGGCCTGACTTTCCTAGTGCTTAAGTCTTTACTTTTTGCCCTTTTTTTGCTTTGCCAAATCTCAGTTACTGGAGATGGATGGACAGGACCTCAGAAAAGAAGACAAGAAAAAAATCCAAATCTGCTCACCGCTCTGCTGTAAAAACTCACTCTTTGCTCAGCTTCACTGCTTCTAGCTGTGCCTGCTACTAAAACCAAGGTAGGAAGTTATGATGTGATGTACGCAATTTAAAAAATGCAAACTTTTCATTAAATAATGTTCGGATCCCTGCAGTCAGTGAATGTGTGTGTGGGGGTGGAGGGTGCCTCTGCCACACTGCATTATAAATCTGTTTGTTTGCGCAGTCTCTGTCCTTTAACTAAGCTCCCTGAACTTGCAGTTGTTTAACTAGCTTTTGGACTGCCATCATCTACTTGTGAATGAGAGCCCTGAATTCTCCAGTTCTAATCTTGCTCCCAGTCCTGTTGCTTCATTACTCCGGAGTCCAGTTCGGTAACCAGGGGTGGCTACCGGAGGGCAGGTGGTGTGCCTGGAAGAGCAGTACCAATACCAACCAGATCAAACTTCCAAGTTCAGAACCTGCTGGTAAAGGCTTTTCCTCTGGCTAAAAAATATTGGCTTTCCTGTCACACACATGCAGAGCTTTTGTGTTTACACAGTACAGTACAGTTTATTATGATGCTGGAGAAAGGGAAAGAGCTGCATATATATGAACTGTCTCTGGAAGTCTCTTGGAAGATGCCCTGTACTGTGTAAACACAAAAACTCTATGCGGGTGACAGGAAAGCCAGTATTTTTTAGCAGTAGCAGAATCCTTTACCAACAGGTTCAGAACTTGGAAATTTAATCTGGTTCATGTCGATACTGCTCCTTCCCGGCATACTTCCTGCCCTTTGGTAGCCACTAGCCCCCACCCCCCACCCCACTTACCGCAACAGGACTGGGAGCAAGATGAGAACTGGGGAATGCAGGACTCTCAGTCTCACAACTAGATGATGGCAGTCCAAAAGTTTGTTTAGCAGGACAGAGTTAGTGCAGCTGAAAACATCCAGTTATTAAACTGCTGCAATCTTCTTTTCTGCTCAGCTAGCCAGAGAAACAAGCTTTGTGCAGGCAAGGTGGTTCTGAGGCTCAGCAGAAAATAACTCTCAGGGCCCAAGGCTAGGTGAACTCTTTGAGTACTTCCTCTTAACTTGCCATGAGCTTGAGAAAAGAAACAGGCAGGTTGCTGGAAGATTCAATTGGTTGCTCTGGACCCTGTAAAATTCCAATGAAGTGCACACAAAGGTGCACCTGCACAATGAGTCAGCCAGCATCTCCCATCCTCACAGTTCTCCGACTGCACCACCACCTGTGCTCACTCAAGTGGTGGTAGTGCAGTGGAGCTGGTGACCACCTTCCACCCCAAAAAAGAAAGCATCCCTTGGGGGGCTCACTCCATTTCCCACCAGTTAGCCTTCAGTATTACAGGTTCATTCCCAAACCCAGGTTACCTGGGATGCAATCAGTAACCTTGCTACAACAATGGCAAGCTGGCCCGGGTCATGGTTTATTGCTCAAAAAACATTAATTTAGAAAAAACATTATAGTTAATAATAGCCAGAGAGCACTTCCATGGTTGTATTATCTTTGTTAATTGAGTGCAACCATCTGTGCTTCATGATTCAAGACCTCCAGTTGCATATTGTGTGATCATGAGCAAGTCACTTAACCTCCCATTGATACATGGTCACCTTTGTCACTGAGCCTTGTGCCCAGCAGTCCTCACCCACTTACTGAAAAATGAAAAAAAAAAACTGTTGTATCATTTTTAGATACAGTACGTATAGCCATTTGTTATCCAGCATTGTATGTAAAGCACCAAAAAACAGCTTGAAATGCCTTAGGTAATTCCAACTTTTAAAATAATTATGATATCATGGTCTGCCATACCTGGGCAGTTCCTGATACTGATGTAATTACCAGTTGCATCCATTTTATGGCTTTTGAAAATCCTGCCCATGTTATCCCCTATTCCTAAACTTGTTATTCTGTAAATTAAAAATTTGCCCCACATTCTTGTCATTGGCTCAGCATTTTAAAGGCCAATGCTAAACATTTTATTGTTGAGAAGTTAAGAGGTATGGGTGGGGATAAGGATCTTTATAGATGTGGAATAGGTTTCAAGTGCTGATGGGGATACAGTTTACGAACCTGAGGTTATGGAAGGGGGTTGAGCATACAGGGGCTGTATTGGGTTGGGTGCAGATTGGGACTGGATGGAGAGTGGGTTGGATATTAGCAGCTATGTGGGAGGGGATGTGCAAATTGATCAGTATGGGGATCACAGTGTGCAAGAATGACAAAACATGATTGGTGTGCAGGCTCTGGAGTAATCAACATAATGTCAGTGTTGCACAGTGCCAGGTGTAGGTGTTTCCCCATATTCTTTAGTGTTAATGTAAAATGTCCAATTCCAATTGCAGCCTCCATCCATCCACATGCATTTTTTCCTGGGGCCTCAGACATTGTACTTGGCCCATTGCTCTGCAATAATTTTCATCCCATGATAACACTTTGCCCCTTCCAAAAAAAGTGAAGGATGAAGGAAGTTGTGATTTGACTCGCCATCCCCAGCTCAGATAGAACTGGTTTGGGGCAAGTGGCCCTTGTTCTCTGGTCCTTCCTCTTTTCCCTAGTCTGTATATCCAGTGGGGCAAGTGCAAGGCAAAGTGGGTCAAGGGAGGTGGGGGAGTTCCACCAGACCATCTACTGGCCAGGATGGCCAGCCAAGTGTGTGCTGGACCAGGACAGAGGGTTAAAAAACTGGTGTACAGCAGCAGTACTCCCTTTTTTCTGCTTCTCCTCCAAGGAACAAGTTACAACCCATCCTCCCGAAGGAAGCCCTTAAAAACAAGACTAGTTTCACCCACCCGTACAGGGGGGACAGCCTACAGGGTTTGACCTGAGCTCTTAATATTGTGTATTAAATATTTCTGTATGGTATAACTGCATTCTTAACATTACAATCTTCATCATAAATGTGCACTTATTGTATTTCTGTATAGCAAAAACTGTTTTAGAAAAAGTGCCCTTTGTACCATAATAAGTGGCCTTCCAATCCTCAGCCCCACAGCTTTTATTAACTTCTGGCACCCCTGCTCGGGTGATCTATTTACCTCAGGAGCCATTGCCACCCACACAGCTACTTCCCTGCCAGACAGCAAGCCTCCTTATTTAACAAGCAACCAGCGTTCGGCATTGACAAATGCTTGTAATCATCTGCAACGAGGGTGGGGCTGAACTCGAAGGAGTTCAATAGCCAATCCTTCCACATTGTGGCAACTACCAATGTGAGGGCTGGTGGGCTGACAAATATCCAGATACAGGCCCTCGGGCAATGGGAGTCACAGGCCTTGGAGTGATATGCATAACCTAATTTACCCTGTCTGTGTTCTACTAGCAGGTCCTCTATTTAAAGCAATACAGATTTTGATGTGTGATATTTCTTCATTCACTGAGTAACTAAACAAATCCATATTCCTGTGGTGAGAACCTCTTCTTCATCCTTTCTTAGGCATGGGTGTTATGGATGGGACAGTGAGGGATGCAGTGTAGGGACTTTCCTCCCAGAGTCAATGCTGAGGTTCAGCAGTGAGGTCATCCCAATGTGTTGGCGGTGCTCCTTGGTGGCTTTGGCTTGGGGTTTGTTAGATTCATTGAGCTGCTGTGTGTGCAAGATGAAAAATAATCTATGATCCATTTTGGAGTCTTGGCCTGGTACACAAATGAAGTTCTACATCATTCTCAGATACCGTTGGCACCACACAAATGATCCTGGGGCAGATAAAAAGGCTTTCAGAGGCATAAATATGGAAATGTGACTTTTACAGATGCAACTGGCAGGGCAGTGCTGCAGCACAATGATATTGTCACAATGGTGCCTCAGCTGTGTATGAAGGAGGGCATACACTTGTCAGATGCGGGTTGTGACTTGTTTCTTGTCTATTATGTGATGTGCCTGGTGGGATGGACTTTGTCTCACATGGTGTTGAACAAGGCCAGAATCAGGGGAATCTGTATCCTTTCTGGAAAGGTTTACCCCAGGCTGGCTTGAGATAAAGTTCAGATGACTGGGGGCCAAGTTACTTATGAACATACAAATGTTGCCAGCAAAATAAGGTCTAGAGGGCTATCGAGTCTGCTTGTATTGCAGTGCCCCAAGCTGCAGCTTAAGGACTCTGTCCCCCCAACTCATAGATAGCCCTTCCTTTCTAGACATTCTCCTATTGGCCCTGACCTTATCTTTTACCCTATCCCATCCACTGTTCAAGTCTTCCACTGTTTATAGTGTTACAACTTCATCAGAGAGCCTATTACTCTGTGCTACCACCCTCTCTGTGAAGAATTGCCTCCTGACTCCCTCCTGAATCTCTCTCTCTCTCTCTCTCTCTTCAGTTTAAGGAAATGCCCCCTCATGTTTTTATTTCCACCGATCCTGAAGAGGTTCTCCTTTTGTACCTTGTTAATGCCTTTTAAATATTTAAAAGTTTCAATCATGTACCCTCTCCCTCCTCTCCTCTATTGAGTACATGCTTTCAGGGCATCCAACCCCTCCTCATATGTCCTGCCCTGCTGACCATTAACCATCTTTGTTGTCCTCCTCTGGACCACCTCCAAGTTTGGGCAGGTCAAAAGATAATCTCATTGGGCATTATTCTGTAGGTGAAGCATTAACCAGTGGGGTATGGGCACAGTTCGGCTGTCAAGAGGACCTCTCTCACCTTCGTGGCTGATATTCCTCTGGAGAACATACACTGCTATCTGGGTGTGCTTGGAGGGCCCCTTTGTGTGGTAAGAGACAGACTGTTTTAAAGCACTGACAATCAAAAACCTTGATGAGACTCTAGAGCTGAGCACATCATTCTGCACACTATATATTGTACAGATTTTCTACGAACCCATGGCTGTGGCTTTTTCCTCCAAGACAGTTGTGTATAGTCATTTGTTCAGGGAAAAGGGGAGGATGGGGCCTGAAAGACAATATTCACTCTTTCAGATTTGTGCAGACTTGGCAGATTTTCAAAGTGTAATCATGGAAACTGAATAATTTGTAAATATGGTAATGGAAATTGTCTACTCCTCATGCTAATTGTGAACACAGGATTGCATTGTAATGCAAGGGACCAAGCTGAGAGCAAGAGTGGAGGGAAACTGCAAAACAAATTGATCAAGAGAAGCAGAAGGGATTATGAAATGAAGGGATGATATTGATTAGCTACACTTTTTGTTGTCTATTAAAACTGCTGCAAGTGGCTACCAGCTACTGGAATCAGTACCCAAGAAGGTAGATACTGGTTAAGACAAGTCACATTTTAAATATCTGGAGTCAATATTTCAGAAAAACGCCACAAGTGATTATATTATACAATATTTCAAGTTTCTGTTTGTTCAAGCAGTTGACAGTCAACATTTGTTTGACAGATTGTTTAATTCTTTCTTCCTTTCCCTCTTTCTGTTAACTAACATAAAATATTAGGTAGTGCTGTTCAAAATGTAAATTTCACCAGTGCAGTTTGGGCAGAATCATGAATTTCCTTCTGAGAAAATTTTGTGATAAGGTGTGCAATTTCAGCAGATATTTCATTGTCGATATTTTCCATCTGTTTAAAACTACTTGATGGACATTCATAAGATTTAGCATCTAGGAAGGACCAACTAAATTCATAGGTCTACTAAGTTTAATGTTTCTAGAGTAGCTCTTAGGATGGCAAAGTTATAAGCTACCAAAATATTTGCAAATTTTACAGATAAGTAAACTATGTCATAGTGAGCCCTTGTAACTTCAGAACAACTAAAAAAGTCACACTATTTGGTAGGCTTTGTTCCTACAAAAAAGGGTGTGCATATCAGTAATCAGGTCACTACCACTAAGAACATTTGAGTTACAAGCAGTCACATTTTCTTAAAATGCCTATGAAATTTTGCAAGTTAGCAAACTGTGACATTTTAAGCCCCTTGAATTTTTTAAATAGATAACACAATGTCACAAAATTTACGAGTGCTTCCATCTTGACAACAGCTATACAGGACCTAACCTCCCCTGGGCACTTGAAATCTGCCCTAAAAAAACCTCTTCTCTAAATTAGCCTGCATCTGTGCCTAACTTTTCGTCAGCACCCCTAAAACTCACCAGCCCCAACCTACCCCTCCTGCACCCTCACTCCTCTACTAAACCCACACTCTACCATTAGAGCAATTCCCCTATGCACTTACTAACTTGACAATGCTTCTCTAAAAAGCTGACTGCACCTATTCACCATTGTTAGTATTTCAAACATTAGTTCAAATTAACTGACTTGTATCCTCTCATAGTTTATTTGTAGCTTTACAATGGCTGATACTTAGTATCCTTTCACTGATTACCTGTAACATTCTTGTTTAATGTAACTGTATACCAATATTACTATTGTACCATTCAATGGATGTGGAACATTTGTAAATGAGCTTTGCTCAAAGGTGTAGCTTGAAATCAATAATAAATACACAAATACAATTAGTATGTGCATTACAGCTTTCAAATCTCTTTCTTAAAGGATGGCCAACTACTATACATGCAACCAGAAATGGCAAATTTAACTGAAGTGCTTCCGATTGAACTTCGCAAGTTTTTTTTTTTTTTTGCACAGATCATGAAACTTTGTGGTAACTATACAGAACCCATATCCATGAATTTTGCCCAGCCATAGGCCTGACTTACCATGAAGGGGGAAGGAAAATGTTGGATGGAGTGACAACAAGGTACTATTGTGGGGGGGCTCCATAGTTTGGACAGTGGGTAAGGTGGATGAGCAGTGCATATCCACAGTGGTACTGCAGATGAGGTGATTTGTCTTTCTGTAGTGCAGCTCAAATTAGTGCCATCCAGAGCCAGAGAATGCAGCTGAAGGGAGAAGCACAGTATTGTTGTCCAAATTGACATGAAGGACATAGGGTGCATAGTCCTGAGGAAATGAGGAGATCATCCACAGAACTAGAAATGTTACTTAAAGGAAAGCTATCCAAGGGGTGTTTTGTTCTAAGAATCTCATGGTCTTGGGGTTCCTTGAGGAATAGCAGTGGACCATTAGGCAGGTGAGCCCTCACTACAAGCCTATTGTAAGAGGTAGGTCTTCTTTTTCTGACCATCTGGAAGGCATTCTTTGGCAAGGGTTACCTGAACATCCAAGATGGCCTGTACATGTGCCACGAGGGGATGGGATGCTGGCCAGGAAACTGGACAAGGCAGTGAGTAGGGATTTCAATTAAAGGATAGGGGAGGATATTAATGATAAGGTTCACCAACTAGAGGTGTCAGATGCAGAGGAGCAACAAAGGAAGGAAATCAAAACAGGGACGCACCAGAAAAGAAAACTCCTAGGGGAGCAAGGAAGAATGGGGGGACAGTAATTTTTACTTGAATGCAGGTCTGTTTGAGAATCACACCCAGCAAAACTGGCAAGCTCAAGCACCTGATGCACTTGTATGGCTAGCACCTAGTGGCACTCATTGAGACCTAGTAAGGTAAGAAAATGACTGGGACACCCAGGAGAAGGTACTGAATTCAAGCTATTCTCAATGGATACATCTGACAGAAAGGAGAATGAGTGATTCTTATTTTAAAGGAGGGTGTCATTAAGGAGCACAAGAAGGATATCAAGGAGACACACAGTGCCACAGAGCTCATGTTGGTATAGCTATGGGAATAAGGAAGACAAACTAATCACATGACTCTAAACAGCTCAGCAGAGCTTGATGCCCAGCTGGTTGAGAAAGTATGCAAGCAGTTTTACCAGTTTTGGCTATGAGTAAAGCTTTATAAAATTAAAACTCCATACATGGAATTGTGACAGCAATATTAATTCCACTTCTGTGGCATTTCGAGAACATTTCGAAAATGTGTAAGCAATTTTGTTAATAACTAATCCATAAATTTCACCCTGCAACTTTAAAACTAGTCACCTGACTCTCTTGCATTTGAAATGCTTGAGGCCCATCAACTCTGGGCAAGCCTGCCAAGTGTAAGTTGCACAGTATACCTACCTCTAAGTGAAGTGGAGGCAAAGCATGCAAATGTGGGGAACATTTTAATACAGTTTCATGAATAAGTAATCTGTGAAGTTATGTGACACCATAATTTAAAAACAACTTAACCAAGTATTGCCACATTTAGCAGTTTCAAATATGTTTCCATGACATTGTTGTATGAATGGTTTCAGGTGTCTAGCTTCAAATGTAACTAGGTTAGAAGCAGCAAATCATTTTAGGCATGTTCATGACATTTCACAAAGACATATACAGTAGGTTGATTTCTTGTACGATCAGACCACTACACCTGAATGTCAGGAGATGTGACAGGTGCTTAGAGCCCATGGGTGCGTATGCCAGTTTTCAGGTCCCTAAGTTTACAGGATGGCTGAGTTATAACTAACAAAGCATATTGTCAGAATGTCTCCAAATTTCACAAAGAAACAGACTGCCATATTATGAGTCTTTCTACATTTAATGCTACCAATTCAAATGCCATACAGTTTGGTGGTTACTTAGATCCTTATTCTATGGGTTAGCATTCAAATTGTCATGTTCTTAGAGTAAAGGACAGCTGAGTTATAAACAGTTGAATTTATTGGTGAAATTTCACAAAATTCTGCAACTTTTTTTCAAAATTCATGACATTTTGTGACAATTTCTTGGAAGTGGAACCTTCTTAATTCACTCAGCGCTGATACTAGGCTGTGTTTCACTCTTTTGTCTATATTGTACAGTACATTTATTTGCCATTTTACTTTTATTTAGTACAGATGATAATAGGGCAATCTTCCATATTCCTGTAAAACCAGCATACTTCAACTATCATGACCTAGGCCACTGTTTTTCCATTTTTGCCGGAAATTCAGTAAAATTCCAGAATTAGGACTGCCTGAAGTCCAGTAAAAACAAAGATTTCATGGAATCTGCCATTTTATATCAGATCAGTAAATCTACAAAACTTGCATTTTTCTTTTAATTCCTTCCTGTACTATTTTCAACTTGCTTTATTTAATGCTCTTTAATTCTAATTATTTATACACATACTGTACTAAAAGAATGATAGCAGAATCCTAGTAAAATCAGGAATTTAGAGTAACAATCACTGGTGCAATTCTAGAATCTGAAGTCTTGAAAATGGAATTTCATTGTTTTAATCACTGTAAATCAGTGGCCTTGATCATGACTAAAGGAACAATTCTGTGGTAGGTTTTTATCAGACGCTAAATCTTTCTGTATTGTCTTCTAAGTATTGTACAGGTGTGTATGTATTTCTGGCTAAGCATGAGTGGGCAATTTACAACCCATATAGTAGCATTCTTCATTCATATTGTAAACCAAATCATACTACAAGCAGTAAGATGCTGGTAGTTAAGTGATTGGTTATGTGTCATGGCAGACATGTTACACATCAACCACAGCCTTGAAAAATGCCTGAACCAGATTTATGGATGGGAAATGTTAGCCACGACACAGGAACCAATCTACTCTGGCAAAAAGTGCTATGGGTACTTCTACCTTGACATGCCCCATGGTAGCACAAGACAAGAGCAGAAGGGACCTCCGTTTAATATTGTATCTGAAAGACAAACACACCACCAACAGACAGCACACCCCAGCAGTACAGTATTGCCTAGCACTGCACTGGATTGTTAGCAGTTCGGGTATGAGCTCAAGTTCCAGTGTGGGGCTAGAACCCACAATCTTCTGGTCCTGAGGTGGTTGTGCTACCATATGAGCCAGGGTAACAATCTGTAATATGGGACAGCATACTGTATATTGGCACTGGGTCTGTCTGTATATGAACATGCAAACATATGAAGAAGCCAGCAGAAGAAGTCCATTTTGTCTATCAAGTCTGCTCATGTTGCAGGGTCCACAGCTTGAGCTACTGTTCCTGCCCCTTCTCCACACTCCTCCCATCCTCCATACCCATGACCCTTACCCGCCCCCATACCTGTCCCAGCCTCTCTTAAAACTTCCCACTGTCTTCAACAAGATTACATCTTCTGGCAGTGCATTCCAAGTGTCCACCACCCTCTCTGTGAAGAAGTGCTTCCTGACCTCCCTCCTAAACCTCCCACCCTCCAGCTTAAGACTGTGCCCCCTTGTGTTATGGTTTCCACTCAGCTTAAAGAGACTCTCCTTATCAACCTTATTTATCCCTTTCAAGTACTTGAAGCTCCCAGTCATGTCCGCTCTCCCTCTCCTGTCCTCCAGGGAGTATATGTTCAGTGCCCTCAACCTCTCCTCATATGTCTTACCCTGCTGACCAGCTATCATCTTTGTAGCCCTCCTCTGGACCTTCTCCAGTATAATTTAGTATAGGGAGTGCGTACTGTGCATGTATGACTGTTAATCATCAGCAGAGACATGGCACAAGTAAAGGAAGACAGATTTATTACAAAATTCCTTTGAAAGGTAATTGAAGGAGCTGTTCCAGTGGCAAAGAGGGCCAAGACACTGGCACATTACCTCTTTCCACACCAGTGACATGTGTTTTTGAGAATGGGTATGGGTCACCAGAGGGAGGTCAATCGGGAGGAAGGGGGAGGAGTTGGATCAAGCTGCATCAGATAGCTCTCCTCTGCTGGGGAGGGATGAGGGGTTTCCACAGTTCTTGGCTGCCACCAGTAGGAGGCTCAGTGACAGCACCAAACCTAGGGGGGACCAGGGACTATGTCAGATGGAGGAAGAGGCCATCACCAGAGCCTTGGAGTGCATGCACGCCTCCACACACATGTGCGTCCATTTACTGGGGTCTTGAGATAAGGGGGGGATAATGGAAAAGGGAGCACCAAGGCAGATAAGATGACGCCCTTGAGTTGGAGGACAGAATGAGTCCTCTTGAGGAGAGAATGAGAGAGGAACCTGCCCAGTGCCCCAAAGGGAAAAAAATGCTATATGGGGGGGTAATTGAAAGCATCTTTTATTGTTTGCAGCTAAAGACCTAAATTAGTAATGATCTGGGAATTGTGAATAAAAAAAAAGAAAAAGTTTCAGAATTCTCAGTATATTTTCATAACAAGAACTGACCATTTTTGAAACTAGAAAAGTAACATTTCTACAAGATATTGATTAATTTGTCTGACAGTATAGCCTAGAGGTTAGAGGAACAAGGTGTGAATGAGCTTGGTACAGCCAGCAGACCAAACCTGAGTTTGATTCTCACAACCTCCACTTGCATACTGTGTGACTCTGAGCAAGTCACTTAACAGCCCAGTGCTCCCAGGTCACCCCTGAAAACAGGCAATTGTACCTAGTGGGCCTTACCCGATTACCAAAGACTAAAATAAAAAAAATTTCATATTTATCAATTGTGAAGTACAACATATCATGTTTATCAACCTGACCAAACCTATTGCCTTTAAAATAGTAGACTGGGTTAAATTTATAAAGCTAGGGTTTTGGTAAATACACAGAATAGTAAAGAAAAGCATTACAAGGGTTCTATTAAGGTCAAAAAAACAATTTATCCCAGGAACTACCATGACGCATTTAACAGCAGGACTATGACCTCTCACCTGAGGTGATAAAGTACACAGGTCAAAATCGACAATACATACTTATGGCCAATCATGGCTGCCAGGTATTGATCTGAGGAGAAAAAACTTTTCAGGGGAAAACATAGCTCTGAATTACAAACATGCATTCTCCTGAGACTCAGCAACTCTCTGCCTCTATCCCAATGGAAGTGAAAAAGCAAGACGTGAGTTCAGCCAGTGTTTAATATCAAGTGAATGTGGTGTTTAATCAATACTATTCTGCTTTTGTTCCAGGATGTGGAAAGCAGTGTCTATTCATTCAGCAAAGGTTAATGCCAAGGGTCAAGTGATTTCACACTCTCTGTGGGATCCACAGCATTTCAGTAGTTCAGATGCCTCGGACAATGATGACTCAGTTGGTCTGATTTATTGCCACTCTAAGGCCCTGCTTAATACTCAAGTGCTACCTTATGGTAATACCACAGAAAATAGCACTGATGAAAGAGGAGGTAATAATTACCCACATTTTTAGGTAATGCCTTCATTCCTGACACACCATAAAGATGTAGCGTCCATTTTAAAGCAGTCTGCATCTTTGATCTGACCAGTGGTCTCCCCTTTTTTATGAAGTAGAACAACATTAGCTAGCTGTAATAAAGTACACAACAGGCTAAGGACAAACTAATAGGAATTAATTAAATGGATTTCATTTTGAAGAACTTCATTTTAATTTCCACATTGCTTGCCAAAATAAATAGATGCTGCATCCTGAACATTCTCTAGAATAAAGACATACTAGCAGAAGGAGAATGCCATTTTGTTTAAATATATGCTGCCTTGAAACAACATTAGATGAGGTCACTGTTTAAACCAGAACGCGTTTGACATTGTCAGGGATTTAATTTTTAACATGTTAGCATTCCTTATTATTATTCAGCTATGTCTTATTCAGACAGTGTTATATATAATGAAAGAGGTTCAAATGTCACAAGGAAAATACTGTGAGAAGAATTAATTGGAAGGCTTATCACAGGAAAGTCATTATTTATAATCCAGCTATCCCTAACACACTGTCGGATGATGAATAGAACAATAAATAATTGCTGAAATAAAACAAATTCTGCAAATTTGACTGAAGACATCCCACCATTATCAGTGGGAGGAGATTCTAAACAATTAATTATTTGCCATTCTTGCTTATGCATGCAAAATTGTTTTTTTACGAATCCTCAGCTAAATTTATTCTGCTTAGAATAGTGTGCATAAAGCTCCTGGTTTATGATACTTATCTATAATGGCTTGTCTGTCTATAATGCTTTATAAAGTCTAGCACAACCAAATCCCAGTCTATAAATGTACCCCTCAAATATAAAAATCAGGTTCTTCTATAATTTCTAAAGGAAGCTGTCTAAAAGGTTTAGCCTTAAAGGGTGACCCTTACTACAGTTAACCATAAAACTCTATATTATGTACAATTGAAAACCTTTATCCTGGTAATTGCTGCTTTATCTTACAATGACAGCGTTACAGTACTGCTACTTGACCCACAAGCAGCAAGGAAAACCATCCTCAATATTCATCTGTACATTTGAGATTAACATCCTCACATTTTTGTGAAAATAAATATACAATATAAAAAAACAGAGGGATCAAATAACCTTATCTTTTAAAATGCCTTCTCTCAGTCTTTCATCAGTTGTGTTGCAAATGTTTAATTCAAGTCCAGAATGTACAACATATAAAGTAACAATAATTAGCTAGTGTATTTGCTTCCAAATGTCTCTGGGCCTAGTGTAATTGCTCTTCTAGAAGAATTTGAACTGGAAGGGACCTTGGCTGTTGGAGCCATCCTTCCCCCACTTGGGCAGGGAGATCCCTTCCACATTTCTGGCAAAATGGCCAGACGTCTTAGCTGGCCCAGCTGGAAAAGGATAAGGGGAAGCTAGCTGTGGGCAGCCAAGAGGGGTAGGGTGACAGGGAGTAGAGATATACAATATGGGGCAAGGGAGACAATTAGGAACAGGTAATGTGGCAGACTTTTAGCAAGAGAAGGCCTGTGCAAGGGTAAATAAGCCCTGGCATCTTGGGAACCCAGTCTTTCTGCCTGGGATCCCAAGGAGACTGAGACACTACAGTCTGTTTACCTAGCTGCATCTGCTAGAGCAGGTAGGAAGGCTTAAGGCATGTAGGTGTTTTGCTTCAAGGCTGGACGGGACCTTTAGTTAGTGCCATGGGATTGTAGGGGAACTGACAGAACACATGGAGAGGCTTGCAGTGCAAGTCTTTGAGGAGGCACTCCTGTACAAGTTGAATCCCCTGTTGTGTTAACACACATGCTTAGGTAGCTGTGAAGGTGTTACATCTTGGCAGTCCACCATGACTACAACTGTATGCTGTGCAGTGGACAAGCCAGTAAGGTGGATCAGAGACCCAGGGGCCATAGCAGTGCATCAGGTCTGGCACTGCCCCTATCTCTTGCCAGCTCATGTTCACCATTGTTCTCACTTTTCTGGCCCACTGATTGGTCAGGGCAGTAGAATAGACATGCCATGTCATCTGTTTTTAACACTCCCTTCCTGCCATCTTACTCCCTTCCCCCAAGTCCTTGCAGCTCACTTCAGGAGTGCTGCTCACTGTGTCCATCAGCTGCTGAGTGCTAGGCACGTCAGCTCTGGCCATTCGATTGCCTATCAGGCAAAAGGTATTTGAACCACAGGGATTGAACTATATGCAGAGAAGAGGACAGGTAGCAGAAGGAACTCTCTGGCTATTAGAGTCAGGGAGGGCCACAGTTTTGCCCCGACAGTTTGGGCATGTAAAAGTTGTACCACCAGATTTGGCATTAGGCAGTGTAGCCATGAGTGGCCAGCTTTCTTTTGCATGGCTAAACTGCATGCCGTAGGCTCCCTCCACATGGTTCATCCCAAGCTACCAAGAGCTTAAAATTCACAGGCTGGAATTGGAATTGGGCAGCACTGCTACATGGATGGCTTGTGGTTCTTCTCCCCACCCCCTCTGCACTCAGGTGCTCTCCCACAGCAGTTCACCTTAGAGTCATTTGCACATTCTGTATATGATCATTGTCAGTTCACAGGTGCAGAACCCACCCCAAACACCACCCTCACAGCTGGGTGAGAGATAGGGGCATTTCTCTGGCTATTTGATTAATCTAACCCAAAGAGAAAAATGCAATAATTTTGTTGTCCTCCATCTTGTCTTTAGAAACAGGGGTTCCAGAGAGATCTGTTCTGGACCTCTTTTATTTAGTATTTTTATTAATACAGCATCTAATGTTGCCAAGTATTCCCAGACAATTTTATATGCTGACAGTACTGTTCTTTTTACTTCTGGGGTAAATTCTGATAAGATGAAAAAGTGTTTGCAAGCTGATTTTAAGCTAATCTGGGGCGGTTTGAGCAAAATGGTTTGGTTAATAATGCAAAAAAACACAAGAATGTGTTATTTGGGAGTAGGCATGGTCTTGGTAAACACTCAGTTCTGATTATTACTACTCCAAGTGGTGAGGTTTTTGAGCAGGTTCAGGTATTCAAATATCTGGGGGACTTTTTAGAGCCCTTGTTGTCTTTTACATGCCATGTTGACTAGGTTGCAAAGGGTATTAATAAACTGATTGGTATTCTTTATTGAAATAAGAATAATTTTACAGGTGAAGTTGAAAAGTTACGAGTGAATCGATTGATTCTTTCAATTGTTGATGATGGATTAGTTGTCTATTTGGCAGCTTGTAATACTATCTTGGAGAAAATTAATGTTGCTGTTAACAATGCCAGTAGATTTGTTTTAAATTGTAAAAGGGATAGTCATAGGTGTCACTCATATACCACACTAAACTGGCTAATTGATTACAATCATGTTATTATGTGTCAAAGATCACTTCTGGGTCATACCCCATTTGGGGTTCAATCACTCTTTAATCAAGTCTCAAATACATTTCTTACTAGGAACATGGTATTTCAAAGACTTCATGTTCCTCACAGGAAAATAATTTAGGACAAATGTATTTTTCTATTACAGCAGCAAAGATCTGGAACCTGCTTCCATCCGAGATGTGTGGTTTAAATACGTTTAATGCTTTTAAAAATCATGTACTAAATTTGTTTTCGAACAAGTTGGTCTGTAACTGTAATTGATATTGTTTCATTGTATGGTTTTGGATTGTCTGTACTGTTTGTCTGTAAATGACGTGAACACCTTTGTAAAAGGGCTATTTTAGTTCAAAGGTTTTCTGAATATAATAAACTAAACTTAACAATCACTCAGCAATGATGAACTGCTAGGCAAGGTGCCACCACTGAGAGATAGTTAAGTACAGCTGGTTATCCTCATCCACTCCAGGTCGTACCTCCTAGGACCCAACCTGCTCACTGACAGTTCTCAGCCAGGCTCATATCCTGCCATGGCTGCTGATTCCAGTCTCAGTGACCTGCCAGGGTTTGAACAGGTTAATGTGGAGAAATGGCTTAGTAACCCTTCTTGGTCAGTTACTCTGGCAGACAGCCACAACTACCTCAAGGGTCCAGGTGGCAATGATCAGCAGCAGCACACACTCTGTGATATGACAATACCAGTGGTCACTCACTGTCCATACCAGTCATTGACTGGCTCTGTCAGTAGCACAGCCCTAATGTTTATTCAAAAAAAAGAAAGTAAAGCCACCACTCCATGGCCCCAAAGAGGAAGTGGGTTGCTGGTCACTCAGCAGATGCCTTGCTGCAGAAACTACAGGAGAAGTAAGTCCAGCAGGGAGGTGGCATGGGTCAAGGTCCCCTTGCAGCTTCCAACCCATCCAGGCACCAGCAGACGAGCAAGGTACAGCTGACTAGGTCAGCAGCCCCATCTGTCAGACCTGATAGACCTTAACCCTCCACCAGCAGACCTGCCTGAGGAGGATCCTGAGCTCAGTGGATCTGCAGATCAGGTTGTACGAGGGGCAGGGCATTTGCTGGTGCAGCAGGATCATGGGTATGTTAATTTTACAGGTGAGGGACCTCTTAGTAAGAGACAGGTGGATGACAGGTCAGCAAACAAGAGCCAAGGCAGCACTGTGCTCTGGGTTAGATGCCGAAAGGTATTAGCAGAGATGCAGAAAGCATCTACATCAGGTAAGTGGCACAGGGATGGACAGGGGTCTTGGATACTGATGTGTGGGCTAGGGCTAGGCAGACTGTTCCTCCCAAGATCTAAACCCTGGATTGAACTTGTAATCCACTGACCCAGATAAATATGGACTTCACTGCAGAAGTCCAGTTCCGGATTCGTGGAGTGCCATTCAGTGTACTGTTGTCATTGGGATGCTGTTGGTACTCTTGCTCCACATACAGGTGGCTGGTGGCATCCAATCAAGCAACAGATTAGGATAGTCAGTCATGTGACGCATTCACAGTATATAACCATGGTGAGTGTGCAATGCAGGTCCAGAAGAGTTGGAGGATGGTCAGAGGAGCTTGTGCTGCTGCAGAGCAGAGCCACCAGAAGTTGTACACTACAGACAGAAGAAACTAAATAAATATAAATAAATAAAAATATTTATTTTTGAAGCAGAGCTGGAGAGGAGGAAAGAAAGAGAGGAGATAGAAAGGAGACTTAATGGAGCCAGGTGGGGGAGAGAAAGTTGTCTTCAAGGGAGGGTAAGGACTGGAGAAGAATCCAAGGAGGGCCTGGGAGAGAGATAATGGTGGGTGGCTGCTGAGGAGGAGGAGACAAGGCAAATAAAAGGCAGTGTGGCAGTGAACTACAGGGCAAGGGCAGGCTAGAAAAATATATCTTTGACTTGTGCCATCCAAAAATTGAATCCAGAAGATCCTCCAGATGAGATAGAGAGTGGGAGACTACTGGGGGCCTTAGAGAAATTTTACAGTTACAGAAAATCCCAAATAAAGGTTTTTTTCTTTAGTTGGCCTCAGACAGTGTGCTTTGTATACTGTACAAGAGCAAGGGCAGGCTGGCAAAATCTTTGACTTGTGCCATTCCAGAGCCAGAGGAGAGAGGGAGAGATTACTGGGGGCCCAAGAGAAATTTTACAGTGCCAGAAATCCACAAAAGTCTTTTTTTTTCTTTTCTTGGTCTCAAGGTGGTTCTGTAGTACAGGCCAGGGCAAGGAAAGGCTGACAAATCTTTTACTTGTGCCATCCAGAGGGGAGAGAGAGAGACTAAGGGGGGTCCATGAGAAATTTAACAGTCCCAGAAATCCCAAATAAAAGTTTCTTTTTTTTTCCTGGCTTCATTGTGGCTGTGTGTACAGGGCAAGTGCAGGCTGGCAAAATAAATATTTGACTTATGCCATCCAGTGGGGAGAAAAGGAGACTACGGGGGGGGGGCACAAGAAATGTAAAGTCCCAGAAATCCCAAATTAAAGTTTTGGTTTTTTTTTCCTGTCTTCAGTGTGGCTGTGTGTACAGGTCAAGGGCAGGCTGGCAAAATAAATCTTTGACTTGTGCCATCCAGAGGGGAGATAAAGAGAGAGACTAAGAGGGGGTCAATGAGAAATGTAACAGTCCCAGAATTTCCTGGCTTCAGTGTGGCTGTGTGTTACGCAGGGCAAGGGCAGGCTGGCAAAATAAATCTTTGACTTATGCAATCCAATCACAATCACTTGTTAACGTTCATTCATGATTTCATGTACTAAAAAAAAAATACTGTTTGGAAAAACATCATACAAGTTGATGCACCAACTGTGTTGCTGGCTATGGGTAGCCAAGGGGATAATCTGACTTTGTGACTCATAGCAGTCTGTTTACACTACAACACAAGTAAAGTACACACACATGTCATAATTATCATCACTCATTCCTCATTATTCCTCCTTATCATTAGTTTTATAGCATATCATTTTACATTACATATAAGCATTAACCAACCCCAGTATGGGACTGTGCTGCATGTGGCTATGCACCAGATGAGTCTGCATCTTCAATTCAAATTCTGAGGCATACTTAACAGTTGCTGAATTTGGTCACAGAACAGTAACTGTAGGTGTCAGTCAGGTAATCTTAGAAGGAAGTGGTGGTAGACTGCTGTGCTGTCGGTGTGCTGTGTACAGTCATGTGTCATGACAGTAAATTTATCCCTGACTTGTGGTGTGGGCGGGAGTCATCAGAAGGCAATCAGCCTGAAAAGAGAAAACAAAATCAATCCCCAAAAAGTGATTTTTTTTCACGTCTAAGGTTTTGTCTTCCAAGTGAATGCTTGAGTCCAAAAAAGGTGAATGTCTCAGATCATCATCAGTCCCAAGTAAAAAAAAAAGTTATGTCATTAAAAAAAAACAAAGGATTGTTGGATACCACCCACAGAGGCACCCAATAGTATGGAACAATTGCATACTATGCTACTGCCAGTCCCTCATCTGATTCTTCTGAGGTTAAACCCGACAAGGGTAATAATAAAGATGAAGAGAAAGATCAGGCAGCAAAAGATTTACTGGAGGGGAAGGAAATTACAGATGAGGAAGAAACAGACAGATATGTTTTGGTTGTGGCGAGGGGCAGTGGGAATAAACCACAAGAGGAACAGGCCCAAGAAAAATCCAGGGGGGGACCTGAAAAGGTGACTGAGGTGTCATGCCTTCCTGGGAAAAACACTAACAAATTATCATCTTTTGTTTGGTTATACTTTTCCATTAGTGCTTCCAATGAGTTGGTGGCAACATGTGCTATTTGTAAATGGCCAATCAGCAGGGTTAAAAAGAAAGGAGCATTGGGAACTTCAGCACTGAAAAAGCACCTAGACAGATGCATAACATTATTGAGAACTCAAGTTGTGAGTCTCAAAGCAAAGCAAAGCAAATTTATTTATATTGCACTTTTCAATAATCAAAGCGCACATACATAGTAAAAACAATCATCAATAAAAGCATAAATATAAATACTAAAACAATAAAACAGAATAATCTATCCAATAAAAGTTTGTTCAAACAAATAAGTTTTTAATGCTGCCTTAAAGGACTCTGTGGACAGGCACTCTCAAATCTGATGAGGTAGAGAATTCCACAGGGTCGGGGCCATAAAAGCAAAAGCTCTGACCCCAGATGACTGAAGATGGACTCTGGGAATCTCTAGCAATCCCGCGTCAGTGGAGCAGAGTGAGCAGAGAGGGCGGTAAGGTCGAAGGAGATCTTGCAAGTAGACCGGCCCCTGACCATGTAGGGTCTTATAGGTCAGCAACATGACCTTGAAGGTGATTCTCCACTGCACTGGCAGCCTGTGCAGCTTACGCAGCACAGGAGTGATGTAGCACGATCTTCCCAATCAATTCAACAACCTGGCTGCTGCTTTCTGCACCAGCTGCAGGCGGTGGAGGTACACCCTCAGCAACCCAAGATATAGAGCATTACAGTAATCAAGACGCAAAGAAACAAAGGCATGAACCAGTACAGGAGGTCATCATGCAGAACTAGGTGCTTTACCTGGGCTATATTCCTCAGATGATAATAGCAAGACCTGACAATGGCTGATACATGTGCCTTCAGTGTCAGCTCACTGTCAAGAATTACATCCAGATTCTGCACCTGTTCAGAAGGTCTCAACTGGCTTCCCCCTAGTACAAGGCCAGAGGGAAGCCCAGGAGTCAACTTCTCTACTCGGTGACCTGGGTCTACTACCAGCACCTCAGTCTTGTCTGGGTTCAGTCTTAGCCAGTTATCACTCATCCAGTCCTGAATCTCAGCGAGGCAGCTGTTAAAGACCGATAGTGCATCATTCTGTTCAGGTAAAAAGGACATATAGAGCTGAGTATCATCTGCATAGCAGTGAAAACTCAGCCCATAACACCTTATAATGTCTCCCAACAGCAGCATCTATCTACACCATGAACAACATGGGGGAAAGCACAGAGCCCTGCGGCACCCCACATGACAGAACAAAGGGAGCAGAGGAAAAAAATTCCCAAATCCACCCTCTGAGTTCTGCCTGCAAAGAAATAATGGAACCATCTGAGGACTGTTCCTGACAGTCCGCAGAGTAACCGCAGGTGATCTAGCAACATCCCTGGTCCACGATGTCGAACGTTGCAGAGAAATCAAGGAGGACCAAGATTGAACGACTCCTCTAATCCTTCGCTATTAGGAGATCATTCATTACCCGAACCAACGCCATCTCGGTACTATGCCTCTTCCTGAAACCGTACTGGCGAGGATCATAGACTTCATGGGCTGTAAGAAAATCCTCGAGCTGCAACGCGACTACTTTCTCGATAACCTTACCCAAAAAGGGTAGGTTAGAGATCAGTCTGTAGTTAGCGAGACAGTCAGGGCCAAGGGAAGGTTTCTTCAAAAGGGACATTACGATAGCCTCTTTCAGACACTCAGGAAACACCCCTTGTTCCAAAGAGCACCAGACAATCTCAGCAAGGGCTGGTCCGATCACATACATACACCCCACAAGGAGGTGCGTGGGACCAGGATCCAATCTACAGCAAGTCGGTCGCAAGCTCTGGACAATCTACATGATGTCTGTGATCGATAGTTGGTCAAAGTCTGTTCAGATAAACCAAGGGCCTGTGATCTCATATCGATCACTGCCATGCTCGTTTGAATGCATACAGTGGATCTTTGACCTGATCGAAGACATCTTATCGTCAAAAAACTGAGCAAACTCATCATACTCTATTTGTGAAAAGGCTATCCGACCCCGCAAACAGGCTGGATTGCACATGTCCATGGTTCAAAAGAGCTGAGCCAGTTGATTTCTTGATGCAGCTATCTCCCTGGACAGGAACTCTGCCTTCTTACAGGAGATGTCTGATTGATAGTCAGCATAATGGGCCATCAATCTAAGTCTGTCCACCTGCAGACCAGATTTCCTCCAGCAGCATTCCAACCTTCGTTCCACTCTCCTCAACTCCCTCAAAGTCCCATCAAACTATAGGGACCGAGGGTGAAGGGAGAGGGGGTGAACACGGACAGGTGCAATGGAATCCAGAGCCCCCAGTACCACACTATTATAGTGCACCACTAAGGCATCTGGTTCCATGCATTCCACAGGCCAACTCGATAGAGAAAGTGACAGTGATAGCTCACTACACTCTGGGGTAACTCCTATATATGAAAGCAGTGGCAGTCCCTGTAGCACTACTGAAACACCTCTACCACCACTTTCTCCCATTTGAAGGACTCCTCCTACTGTTACTGAAAATGACCATGTGTTCAAAAGCCCTCCTTCTTCAAGGAGACAGCTTACCATCTCAGAAATATACGAGTATAAAGCCAAATATACCTCGACTCACCCTGTTGCTGTTTCAATAACCCCCAAAAATTCAGAAATGATAGCTGTTGATTTGCTACCATATAACGTGGTTGAACATATAGGATTCAGGTGGCTGCTCGAGTACCTTGAACCTCGATATAGTATACCATTGCAGAAATAATTCTCGACAACAGGGATTCCAGATTTTTACGATGTCGTATGTAAAAAATTAAGATGTGTCTTGTGCAGTGCTGTTGAGAGTTTGGAGCATCTCACAACAGATATCTGCACAAGCTGTCAGCCTGAACCCTTCATGTCTGTCATGGCACACTGGGTATGTTTCAATAATTCACATGGAACTGTGGACAGTGAAGCATCGCAGTTAGCTGTTCTATGAATGTTTTATTTTCCATCTGAGCATACCTCATACAACATCAGTGAAGAGCTCCAAAAACCAATACAGCAATGGCTCACTTCACAGGACTGTCAGTTGGCTTTATAGTTGCAAATAATGGGTCCAACATATGGCAGGCCTTGGAGGAGGGAGGCTTTGTTCACATCATCTGCTTTCCATATTGCTTAAATTTAATAATTCATTGTTTTCTCAATGATAACAGGGAGATTAAGGTTCTTCAGCAAGCAAACAATCGGGCATCACAGAGAAGCGACCGAAAAAAGGGACCTGAATTGAAAAAGCATCTTTTCGACATGAAGCATACGTCTGCGTATGGGGCAGGATTGCTGGCTGCTGCTTTTAGTTTGTTAACACAATAAAAGCTTTTTTATCAAGACCTAGCTTGTAGGTCCCTTTTTTCGGTCACTTCTCTGTGATGCCCAAATGTTTGCTTGCTGAATTGTTTGTTTTTTTGTCTAGGCTCCAGCGGGGTTCTCCGGTAGCCACCATTTTGGCTTTTCTAGATTAAGGCTCCTGTTAGCACTGCTAAAAGAATATGCACTCATTTCGGTCACTCAAGCAAAGCCCGTCACTTGTTTCAAAAAATATAGCAGAAGCACAGTTTACCTTTGCACAGACTGATCCAAGACATTTCTACTCAATGGAATTCAACCTTTTATATGTTCCAAAGGCTGCCGGAACAAAAGAAAGCTGTCAGGCAATACACCTTGAAAATAAAATTGGAGATACAGATGTCTATAAGATTCTACCACAGTGGGACATGCTGGAGTTTCTCATTGTACTGCTCCAGCCATTTGAGGAAATCACCAGGGAGGTTAGTGCAAACACAGCAACTCTCAACCAGGTGATATCCCTAATAAAAATGTTAAAGTTCAGATTGAATCTGATTAGGGAAAAGTTAGAGAAGCAAGACAGCTCCATGATCACACAGGCTGCCAGTGGTGCTGCTGACACATGCAGGTTGCCCCAAGAATACAACAAGCTCTAATGGGACGTATGATCAAAAAAGTTGAAGATGACAAGAAATGTAAAATGCTTCATTCTGAGTACTACATTAAAGCAACAATCTTGGACCCATGATACAAATCAAAGCAACTACTGAATGATGATGATGACACTTGTTTCGAGATAAATAAACAAGAAATAATTGATGAGGTGCATGCTGCCATGGAACAGAGTACAACAACAGCACCACATTCAGAATCTTCTTCATGACACAGCACAGCATCAAGTGGCCCATCCTGTAGTGTTGCAGCATTTTCTCCCCCTTCCTCCTCAGCCACTGCAGCTGAATATTCTTCACCACCAGTCAAACATAGCACTGTCCCACAGTCACTTGGTTCAGTTTCATGTCTCTGGAGTCACTTAGAATATGGAATTGTGACATGTTCTTTATCTGCCTCTTTTAACACAGCCTCAGCACAGACCATTGTTGAAATGTGCCTGGCAGAGTCCAATATCAGCTGGAATGCTGATCCTTTGAAATACTGGAAATCCAAACAAAATATGTGGCCTGCTTTATTAAACATTGCAATGAAGTACATGGATTGCTGTCTGACTAGCATCTGTTCAGAACGATTGTTTAGTTTAGCTGATAATGTCATCACTGACACACGATCCTGACACCAGAAATGCTGAGCACCTCACATTTCTGAAAGTCAACATTCATCACTTTAATTTCAAATATGACACCTAAATAAAACATACACTGACTGCTCTGAGCAGGCCCTATCCACAAAACACTTTAAAGAATCTGTGCCTGTGGTGAAAATATTTTGTAAATAGGGTCTACTACATGAGGCAGCAATTAATTGCAACAGGTCAGGTCAGGACTGACTAGACCAGGCCACTTTTACTTAAATGATCTCATGAGCAGCACAAAACAAAAAAAAATAACATCGGTGGGTTCAGAGTCCAAATACAGCAAGCAACTGCATTTCATGTCACAAACTTACTTGGTGGTACCAGGTACCACTATCTGATCTGGAAGGTAGGGTACTGCTGTCTACTACTACTACTATCACTTTTTGTCCTCATGAGTTATGACTACTACTTGTCACTTTTTGTCCTTACTCCAGTCCTTACTACTACTACTACTTGTCACTTTTTTTGCCCTCAGCAACTGATCCTGACTGCACTGTTTTAATTTTCGTACAGTGCATGGCTTATCAGATGCCTGAAACCCAGAAACTGAATACTCTTTGTATATTTCTCACATCCCCATATTTGGCTGTGATTACGTCACAGAACAAATTACTACTAAATTCATATAATTTCTTTATTGTTTTTGTGTGTGTGGTATGCTAGCCTGGTTACATCTCACTTACAGTAACTGGGCTGAGATTATAACTATATTTTATTTTTGATACTTTAAATGACTTGGCAATGGCTGGCAGCAATTGTGGAACTAGGAAGGATGTAATTGAGTCGTGTGTCATCAGCTCTTCTGGTGGCAGTGGCAAACTTTTTCCTGACTTCACTGCACTTGACCGATGCAATGTGTGACTGGCTGCCTGCCTGGGTAGTGGTGATCACTATGTCAATTTGTTTTTCTTCTTTAAGGATTCAGCGTGTTGATCAGATTCAGTAGAACTAGTTGTGGTACTAGAAAACATTACCACCTCTTGGACCAGGTAGTGTACCATATACCACAGTTCATTGGGGCATGCAAAGCAGTTGCATCATTCACATTGGTAGGGTGGGTGGGCTCTCTTAGTGCTGCTCATTCGATCATGCATATCCATTTCTTTGACCTGTTCAGCTCTAGCTGGAACATCCATCAAAATAATATCCACACAGCACCATTAATAAAAAAACATCTTAGCTGCCTGGCAGTGCCTGCAGTGATTGGTGGTACTATGATATAGGTATTTGTGTCTGTCTGTCTCTCTCTCTGTCTCTCTCTCTCTCTCTCTCTCTGTCTCTCTCTCTCTCTCTCTGTCTTTCCAGGCACACTGATGTCACGGACCTGTGCAGGATATGCCACCATTACAGGCCAGCCGTGAAGGGGCTAGTAGTGAGAGATTGCTTTTTTATTTAGCAGTTTTACATAAATTTTTTTACACATAACTCATTAAATTACTTACTTTGGGCCTCTGTATCAAATGTGACCGACTTTGGCCACTTTTATGGATTTTTTGGCAGTTTTTCAAATATTTGTCAATAAATCAGAACTAATCAGAACTTCACTGTGTTCTGGTTCTTATTTAATAAGGATCAGGCCTTCACTGAGTTCTCCCTGCCATAGTGTGGGCCCCAGTGTGGCATTTAGTGTTGGAAGGAGTCATGGTAGCTGAAGTCACTTCCTTCACAGCTGGGGCAGTTGAGTAATGTGCCTCTCATACTTTCTTGGAATGTTCCACTGGAAATGGTTGTTGCAATGCTGGAAACAGTAGGCCTAGCAGGGGCTAGCTTCCCTGACATGCCAACAGTGAGGGGTTTGCACGCTCTACTATGAGACACCCGTTTGAGTAGTGCCTCAACTGCCTGATGATGGCCATGAAGGGCATGTCTGCACAACTGGCTGTCCTCATGAGGCTTCCTGCTCTAGAGGGTTGCCTCTCCAGCAGGTGCTGTGAGGATAAGACTCCGTAGAAGTACACAAACACCAGTGTGATGACCCCACTGAATGCCCACTTGATAAAGTGCTGAAATAGATTCAAGACAGAAAATGTTTGGACATGTTCTCCCTGCTCCACAGGGAGCCAGATAAGGTAGTTAGGGAGAATACAAGTGAAAAAGAGGAAATGAAGAAACAGCCCAAGTCTGAACAGTCCTTTCTAAATTGGACATTGACCATCATGATCATCACCAGTGTATTATGCAATCACAATTCCAAGCACTGTAGGGGCCAGTTTTAGTACTGGAGTACAGTGCTGAAGAGTTACCTTGGGGCTGCAAGAAGTGCGTAGCTAGGTACGATGAAGTATTCCATCTGCATTTGCAGTTTGAGCCCAGCAGGGAATGAGGTGAAGCTGATATGCCATTTTGGGTGGAAAGACACAAGTAGATGCTTCAGATGCAGCATAGCAACAGGAGGCTACCAGTTTTGATGGTACTGTTGGAGGGCAAGCAGGGCCATGGCAGGAAGAAACAGTATGTGTTGTGCTGCAAGTATAAAAAGGGCTCCTCCTGCATGATAGTCAATTGTTGGTACACGCATGAGTGCTTGTGTGGCAAGGACCACCCACTGTTTAAGCGCACTGGGGGAGTGGAGGGCCTACTTATAATAGGAGCCAGCAGGGGATAAAGACAGGGAAGAGTCCTGGTGCTGATAACTGCCACTAAAATGGCCCCATGAGTATGGCGATACTTGAAATAGTGGGCAGCAAGAGTAATGTGGGAGTTTTTTTACACAAGGATTTAGAATACCATCAGGGCCCAGATGTGGCAGGGGGAGGTTGAGAACCAGAGGCTGGTTACAACAGTGCTGAAAATGGTGCACTTTAAACCTTCAGAAGGAGGTAGCATTCAGGATAGTAGCAGATCCATTTCCAACCTGGCCTCTGGTCCCAGCTGCAGGTGTTCTCTATCTGCCTGGTGCTGATGTCATCATCCCTGAGCTTTCCACAACCTGGTATCTGCCATTCAGTTGCACCATTACAGTAGTGTGCAGCCAAGGAGGCTGATCACCTCAAGGGACAGGGGATTCTGGACTGAGTTCCTCAGTCTTTCAGTATAACAGCAGCAAGGAGCATGGCCACTCTCAACTCTTGTGACTCACTGTTATTTTCTCTCACTCTTGCTCTCTCCCAAGCAGGCTGTGCAGCTAGCATGACATAGGTTGGAGACCTGTGGACATCCGGACATCCTTGGGGCAGTGGTCAGATCTTGGTACCAAACCAGAGGGTAGGGGCCCAGCACTAGGATGCCAATGTCATACTTGATCTGGTCACTAATGCTGCCACACCAACACTGGGAAGGCACCCAGAGTGATTGAATGGTGGATAACTCACTCAGGTGGGTCAATGATGAAACATAGATGTTTGGCGGGACAATACGGGGGCAGCAAGGCACTGGAGAGCAGCAGCAGACACAAGGGGGCTGGACACTGGACTCCTAAGAATTTTTCTTCCTGTCAGACAAGGCACACCTACTGTAACAAGAGGTAAGGGTTAAGCCTATCTGTAGAGCAACTCCCTGAATGTAGGGAGAGTGCTAGCTTGTCACGCTGGATGCTTAGGCCCAACAGAAGAGCCTGTCCTGTGGTGGATGGGGAATCTGGGTCATGGGGGTGTCACATGTGGAGTGGGACATCCCTAGCTGGCACTGGAAGGAGGAGATCACCCAGAACAGCATATTCCAGAACCATGGCAGAGAAGGAAGGGGAAGTCACCATGCTGCACTGGGATGGTGGACTGTGACTCCTCTCTACTCCCAGAGGCCTCTGGGGCAGCTCTTGGTTCTATCTTCCCTACTAATAGTAGGGGAGGAGCAACTGGAGGACCCCTCCATCAGGAAGGGGTCACTCATTGCCATGCCATACCAGTGGTGGTGGGGGGGTTCCTTTCCCAGACTCTCTATGGTGCTCAAGAGCATGCATTTGTATTGCTGTTATGTCTGCAATAAATATATGCCTACAGCCATTTAATCCATTTGATGGTGTGGTCATTGTCTCGGGGGGGGGGAAACAAGAATGGGTTCTTAACCAGCTAAATAGTTTATCATATAATCATTACAAGGCCAGTGGTAAAGGTAAGAAAGACTGAGAGCTTTGTCTGACCACTGATGCTTCCCCATTCAGCAACAAGAAAATAGTTTAAATTCTGAACTGATAACCTTGTCTACATGGTCTTCAAATAAATCCATTTGAGAGAAAAGGAAACAAAGTTCTTCATTTGACCTATGACTACTGTGCAAGCTGTTTCAGTTCCATCTATAAAAATGCTTCAATTTTTGCACTGCTTTGCTCTCCTGCCTCAGAGCAATGTTAAATGTACATAGTCAGCATTTACCTCAATGGGCAATCCATTTCCACTTTTAGTTTCTGTACATATAATTTGTAACAAATAAACAGTACTGTACGTGCTATGTATTACACCACCAGTAATTTTCTGTGAACTCCCTGAATACAGCTAATCTATAAAAACCTGTAAGCATTCAGACATCAAACTATCAGATAAACTATTTATAAATGATAAAATAAAAAAAAAAACTTTGCATCTTGTGTGTTTCCCAGAGAAGACTTGCATACAGTCACCTGGCACATGCTGTAGTGTAGGTGTTTACGTATCAGTAGCTGTATTTCGGACCTCTCGTAGTCACTGATTCCTATAAATCTTTTCCCTCATCTGAATCATCAGTGCTGCTGTTTTGTCTTTTCCACAGAGCGTAAGCATGTAAAAGGAGACATGTATACTCAGATGGACATTTGCCAAGTTTTTTAGAAAAATTAGGTACTCATCATTTTCAGCACTTGGCAGGATTCATCTGTTTGTATCAGTACCATCTGCATCAGTAAAATATGTGCTCAGAGTAAACAACTGATGGCAGGCAAGTCAAGTACTACACTACACATTTGTCTACAGCATGCCACAGCTGCTTTCTCTTGTCTGGATAAATTAAGGGGTCTTTCTTTTCACTGACTGTTTGGGTATTGTACAGGTATACACCCACTTTTATGAAAGCAGACTGGCTCTCTGTAAATACTGACTCATTTCCCCTACTGTCCACATCCTAAAGTATGGGTTTGCCCATCTTTGTTACAGGCATGAGGCATGTTTGAAGACTGCATTTACTGCTTGCGCTGAGAGCACACTGCTTCCTCATTCCTTATCCCAGAAACACAGACGATGGCAGAAAAAGACCAAACATCCATCCAGTCTGACTGAGTTACCTATTTTTTCTAGAGACCTACTGATCCTTCAGGGTGCAGGCCCTCCCATCCTCACCCCAATTCTCCTCCCCATGTATGATGCCCCAAGTAACCACAATACCCTTCATTTTGTCCCAGCTGTACTTAAAAACAATAACACTTTTTGCACCCACCACCTTGGCCAGAAGTCTGTTCCATGCCTCCACCACCCTTTCTGTATAAATAGTACTTCCTCATGTCCCTTCTGAACCTCCATCCTGTTAGCTTCCATTCAAGACCACAAGCCAGTACTGAAATAGTTCCCCACAGTTCACTCTATTAATTCTTCTTAGGAATTTGAAGGTTCCTATCATTATATCCCCTCTCCCATCTGGTTTGCATCCTATCCTTCCTATGGTGAGGACCCCAGAACTGGGTGCAGTACTCCAGGTGTGGCCTCACCAAGGATCTATACAGAGAGTATTACTTATATTTTTCTGCTATCAGTACCCATCCTGATACAACCAAGCATCCTACTTGCTTTGCTATATGTCTTGTGCATGGACTTGATTGCTTTAATGAGTCATTTATAATAACTCCCAGGTTTCATTCTTCAGATGTGGTACTGAGTTTCACCTCAGCCATCCAGTACACCATCCTAGGATTCCTGTTTTCCAGGTGCATCACCTTGCACATCTTGGTATTGAATTTCATCTGACAAATCCCTAACCACCCCTCCAGCTTTTGCAAGTCCCTCTGCCTTTCCTTTATTACATTATCACTAGCCACCCTCCCACAGAGTTTAGTGTTGTCTGCCAAGAGACACAACCTGCCCTGGACCCCCTCACTAATGCCACTGATGAACATGTTAAAGAGAACCAGCCTAAGGACAGATCCAGGTGGAATCCAGCTTGTGGCCTCCCTCTCATCTGATCTAACAGCATTGACCACTACTCTCTGCTGCCTTTCCTTTAGCCAATTTTCTACCCAGTTCACTATGACCTTAGGCACTCTCAGATCCTCCATTTCTTTAGTAAGTGTCTGTGAGACAGAGTGAAACAACTTGCTAAAACAGAAGTAGAACAAATCCATAGCATAGCCCCTATCCAATTCCCTCATCGGTTAGTCAAAGAAAACAATCAGGTTAGTCTGACAAAACCTCACTGCTTTGAATCCATGACATTTACTATCCTGAAGACCATTACTCTGCAAGTAATCCAAGAGATCCTGTTTGATTGGTGACTCAGTCAGCTTCCCTACAATTGAGGTAAGACTGGGATGTCTGTAGTTTCATGCTTGTTCCTTTTCCCCATCCTTATAGAGTGGAACTACATCTGCCACCCCAAATCCTTCAGGACTACCCCTGTTCTTAGAGAGCTATTGAGTAGACCAACCAAGGATCAACAAGTTCCACTGCCAATTCCCTCAGTATCCTTGGATGCAACCCATTTGGTCCTTGGTCTTATCACTCTTAAGGGCTGTCAGCCCTTTTTGGACCCTTTCACTAGTGAGTGTTGACTGCTTCATCTGCAGGGCCCCCTTGGTGGCCGCTTTGATGCCACTCTGGCAAAGGCCCACTGTACTCCCTCAAGAAAACTGAGCAAAAGTAATCATTAAAGATGGCGACCTTTTGTCCGTCATCCTCAATCACCTTATCCCCCTTGGTTAGCCTTACAATTACTCATCTTTTCTTCTTTTTTCACCAATAAACCTGAAGAACTGTTTTTCTCCATTATTGACCACATCCTCATTATACAGCTCTGTGCATGCTTTTGCCTCTCAAACTGCCCTCTTTGCCTCCCTATTTTCAGTAAATATTCCCCCCATTCTTTCACCCCCTACTGTTCTTTAAATTTGTAGAGGGCCTTTTTCTTGGCCCTTACCACTTCCTTGACCCTTGCTGAGAACCACATGGATCTCTTGAACTTGTCCATCTTGGTTATTGTTCTCATGTAAAACTTAAATGTCCCAAGGATGGCCCCCTTAATTGCCACCCATTTTTCTTCTACCCCATCTAAGTTATCTACCACTACTACCTTATCCCTGACCAGTTCCCTCAGCCTATTGAAGTCTACCTTTTTGAAATCAAGGACTTCAGCTCTCAGTTGCAGTTTACCAGCCTCAATGCTAAATGTTGCATTAAAGCAATTTTTGCAAAGAATTTCCTTATTTTTGAGACAGTTTATTTGTATCCTTATTTGCCTGTGAACTGGGGCCTGCTGCTAGGCCTGTGCTCTCCATAGATGGTATATGTATATTGATGTGGAAGCGCAGGGTCTGGAGGGCCCTGTGCTTCCATTTGAAGGACAACAACCAAATTGTCAGCATAGCCTTCTTATTACACCACCTCATGAATCCAGTGCTAAAAAAATTTTTAAATCCCCACCAAAACGTCATTCCACGCCGCTGCAATGTCATTCCGCATCCGAGGCATGAAAAGACATTTTGGCAAAGATTTAAAAAATGACAGCTGTCACATTTATAAGGTGATTTAAAGAAAGGGATATGTTAAAAATTTTGGGTGAACATACTTAAAATTATGAAAGTTATGAGGGGACATAGGTAAACATCAACAGATGCACATAACTTTGCCAGACCAAACTTCCAAACCATCTGGATGGTAGACACTGACAAAAAAGCCAAGCAAAAAACAGTGATTTTATTTTTTACATGTTTTCACTATCCAGATCTCGGAATCCATACATCTGAATGGAATGAAACATGGTACATCAAGAAATCTACCCCATGAGACCATGCATGCAAATATTCGTGCAAATTTGTGTAACAGTTGCAAAGTTAATAAAGAGCAAAAATCGGGGTTTAACATTAGCCTACTCAACCCTTTATATTGTATACTACTGCACCATTCTTATATATATATATATATATATATATATATATGTATATTCATAGGTTTCATAGGTTTCATAGTTATCCAGAGCTTTAGAAGACAATGTCCATATGCTTGCCATAATTTGAGAGTACCCCAATATATTATTATTAATTAGAAAAGTATCTAACTCTTTCTTAAACCTATCAATATTACTACTAATGATTATTTCTACTGGCAATTTATTCCAGATCCTAAGTGCTCTCACTGTCAACCACTGCTTCCTTTTATTTGACTGGAATCTTTCTATTTTTATCTCAAGTGGATGTGCTCTAGTATTGAAATTATGATCTAGGAGTTCTAAATCGAACTGTTCCCATAATATTGGATCATTTAGGGCCCTATAAATTAAACACATATCCCCCCTTAATCTCCTAAACTGCAGAGAATATAACCCCAGAGTACTTAGCCTCTGGGTATAATCCAACCCTTGAACTTCCTTAATTTTACAAGTAGCCCTTCTCTGTTTCCTCTCCAGTGAAGTTATATCCCCCTTTTTTCCTGGAGACCACAGCTGGGAGCAATATTCCATATGGGGGCATACCAGTGATGTATACAATGGCAAAAGGACTCCCTTGTCCCTGCTTTTAATGTGTTTGTTAATGCAGTACTGTATGCTACCAGTTTTTATTAGCTGGTTATAGTTGGGTGTAAAGTTCAGGTTATTATTAATTTTCATCCCCAGATCGCATTCTTCTGAGGTTTCCTTAAGTAATTTTTTCCTCATATTATAACCATGTAGAATATTTTTTTTTCCCCAATGCATCACACCACACTTTTCTACATTAAAGGATGGTCCTTGGTTCTGTGCCCAATATTCTATCTCCCCTAAAGCTGTTTGCAATATTTCTGCACCTTTATTGAGGTTTACCACCCTACCTAGCTGAGTATCATCCGCAAATTTTGAGAACCAAATATCAGAGGAAATCTTCATTGTCCCAATATAAATATTAAATAGGCAGAAGCCCAATACAGAGCCCTGTGGCACTCCACTAGTCACACTCTGCCAGTTGGAAAATTCCCCCCTTACACACACTGTCTGTCTCCTATCTGTTAACCAGGATTTTATCTAACAAATGATATTACAATGAACACCAGTATTTATCAGGGTTTCTAGCAACTTGTCATGTGATACTTTGTCAAATGCTTTGGCAAAATCTAAAAAGATGACATCCACTGCATGTCCTTCATCCAGAGCCTGATTTACTTTCCCATAAAATTCCAATAAATTTGTTTGACAGGACCTCCCTTTAACAAAGCCATGCTGTGCATAGTCAATATTACTAGTTTTATATTGGTGCTCTTCAATGAAATCCTTGCTAAATCCTTCCAATACCTTTCCCAAGATTGAGGTGAGACTGACAGGCCTATAATTTTTTACTTCCTGTTTGGGGGCCTTTTTTATATATAGGGATCACAACAGCTTGTTTCCAGTCTTCTGTGACCTCTCCTTCATTTATGGATTTCTGAAATACTTCTGTGACTGGGCCTGCAATTTGTTCTGCAAGTTCCTTAAGAAACCTTGAATGTAACCCATCTGGGCCCTGTGATTTATTCTGATCAAGTTTTTGAGGTCTTTTTACAACTTTCTTCCTATCTAGAATGACTCCTGGGCCAGTTTTAGGTGTGCCACAATTTATCCCATTTATTGCTTTACCCTGATTAAAAACCGTAGCAAAATAGTTGTTGCTTAATTCTACCATACCCTGGTTATCTTCAACTAATTTTCCCTAATTAATCCTAATATATATATATATATTCTTTGCATAAAACTGCATTAATGTAACATTTAGGGTTCTGGCTAAAGCAAAGTAGAGAAATGTGGTTTTAGGGTTTCTAACACTAAAATGCCAACCCCACTCCAAAACAAATCGGGGTGGAGCCTTCCAAGGGGTCATCAACCCTAAAGCTCACCCCATTCTATATACTGCAGAAACATAAACACCTAATAAGGTAAACTTTAGGGTTGACAACCCCTAGGAAGACTCTGCTGCTGATCTGTTTTCATGGGTGGGGTTGGTTTCAGGGTAGGAAACCTTAAAATCACATTTCCCTACTTTTTTTGATTGAGCCGGAACCCTAAATGTTGCATTAACACAGTTTTCTTGAAAAATGTCTTTACTTTTTGAGATAGTATAATTGTATCCTTATTTTCCTGTTGGAGCACAGGGCCCTCCTTTGAGATAGTGTAATCATATCCTCATTTGTGTGATGAAACACAGGGCCCAGAGGACCCTGCACTCCCATTCCTCCATAGGTGCGTATATGTATGTTTATGGATGACAGCAACCAAATTTTCAACATTGCCTTTCTATTTCCTCACATCATGAATCCAGGAGTGAAAACTGTGAAATCCACACTAAATTGTCATTCTGCACCATTGCAGCATCATTCCGCACCAGGGGCATGAAAAGACAGTTTTGGTAAGATTTGAAAAATGACAGCTGTGACATTTATGAGCTGGTGTAAAGAAATGGCCATGTTGATAATGTGAGGATAGCAAAATGTGAGCAGATGCACACAACTTTGCCATTTTGGAATATTTTGACCCCAGATTTTCACCTTACCATTCTTATTATCCCACCTCATGGACAAGTATGGTGAAAACTTTGAAATCCTGCCTGAAAGGAAATTTCACCAACCAGATGCAAAATTGCCTTTCAAGCAGGATTAATGAAGTGACACCAACATTGTTCATGAGATGATGACTCAAAAGGGTATGTTGTAAATCTGATGTCAATATGTCAAAAAGTGATGAAGTTATGCATCAAAGTTGAAACCCCCATTGAAATACAGTGAACCACATTTACCTTACTTTCTCATATTATGGTCAGCAGCTTCAGAAGCAAGACGTGTCTTGGATTGGAGAGTGAATCTTCAGTCTTGGACTTCTTCAGATGAGTGAGGGTGTGTAGTGAGGCTGGGGGGTGCAGGATGGTGGGTGCTGAGAGGGAGGTCTGAGAGGGTTTTATTGGCAATGGACCTTTTTTTTTCTTACAGGTGGAAAAAAAGCATTAATGAACCATTTTCTTTATTACAGAAACACAAGACAACCACATGGGGGAAGCCACTGGCCAGCAGGGATACATGTGAAATAATAGGGAAGGCCATCAGATGGTGTGTGGGGTGGGTGCCACTGGACACCAGGGAAAATGGTAAAAATAATAGGGACAACGATCAGAGGGTGGGGGCACCACTAGACACCAAGGAGAAATCAAATAAATAAAAAATAAAATAAGGCACAAAAATGTATCCATAGTAAAAGGTGAAGGGAAATGGAAGGGTGGTGGGGGGAGAGGTACCACTAGACACCAGGGAATAAGATATGACAAAAAAAAAGTATTCAAAGAATAAGCACATGGAAAAGACGTGTTTTTCATTTGAAGAAATCCTTTTCTGTGGTAATGAAAAATGGGAATGAAAAAGGATTCCTTCAAATGAAAAAAGAACTGGCCAAAAACTAAGTCCCAAATCCTTTTCCATGTCAATAGATCCTTTTTTGCTTGACTGGCAATATCAAACAAAAAAGGATCCTTTGTCACAAAAAAGTAATCGGCACAAAAACTAAGGCCTGGATATTCAAACTGCGCCAGGCTGTGGTGCAAGCTTGGGCGCAGCGCAACTTGGCTGCGCAGGGGCGTTGACTGGGTGATATTCAACGGCGCTGCACCATGGCACAGCATCATTGAATATCGTACCCTGTCCACCCGCAGTGCACAAGGCACAGTGGCACTGCGCTAGTGCAAGTGGCCAGAGTGGAGCAGGGGGATGCGCTAGTGCAAGTTCCATTGCGCTATGCGCAGCAACCATGATATTCAAAAGTGCACATGCAAATGGGGCCATAATATATGCAAGGTGCAAATGGGGCCATTTGCATGTCATTATGGCCCCATTTGCATGCAGGTGCGCCAATCCCTGGCAACTTGTACCTGGCACCCTGCCAGGCAGCAGCCATCAGGGACCGATGCCCCCTGCAGTGCGGCAATGTGCCCCACAGCCTGATCACGGGCTTAAGTAAAATAAAAAAATAATTCAATATCCCTGGTGGTCCAGTGGACTGCTGTCAGCCTGATCGTGGGCATTTGTAAACTAAAAAACAATCCAATATCCCTGGTGGTCCAGTGGACTGCTGTCAGCCTGATCACGGGGTTAAGTAAAATAAATACAATCCAATATCCCAGGTGGTCCAGAGGACCCACCCACCCACTGAGCCCCACTGCCCCCTCCTCCCAGGCAGCAGCAGCAGGTGGCAGCACCTCACCCGCCTGCCCCTCCGCAGCCCGCCGACTGATATTGTCAGTAGGGCTGTATACCATTGGTCCACATCGTGAGCAATGGGCTTGCAGCCCATCTCAGACACACCCAGATATGTGAATGGTTACATATCTGAATGTGTAGCACGGGCACGGGTTGTATGCCCATTGGCTCACGCTAGGACCAATGGACGACAGCCCTACCGGTGGTGCCAGTCGGCAGGTGGCAGGGCAGCAGGTTGGTGGGTTCTGCCTCCCGCTGCTGACCGGGGGAGCGGGTGGTAGGGCTCAGTGGGTGGGTGGGGGTCCACTGGACCACCAAGGATATTGGATTGTATTTTATTTTACTTAACCCCGTGATCAGGCTGACAGCAATCCACTGGACCACGAGGGATATTTGATTGTTTTTTATTTTACAAATGCCTGCGATCGGGCTGACAGCAGTCCACTGGACCACCAGGGATATTAGATTGTTTTTAATTTTACAAATGCCCGCGATTGGGCTGACAGAGGTCCACTGGACCACCAGGGAGTTTGGATGGTCATTTTTGTTGGTATGCCTACAATCGAGCGTGGGGGGGGCACCGCTATGTGCAGGCGGAGCTTTGGTGGCCACCCACAGGTGGCAGCTGCCGTGTTGCACCCTGCAATACGGCAGCTCGCCTGTGGGTGGCCAGCCGTTGTTCCTTTTTTTTTTGGATCAACTTTGTGCAGCATAAGTAGGGGTTGCGCATGCATGGGCTCAGCACATCCCGGGCTGAATATCGGGATGTGCAGAGTATGTATGGGCATGCCATCCTAACTGCCCCGCATACATTACTGATGCACTCCGGCGCATTGGGATTTGTGCCAGGCACAATTCCCATTTGAATATTGCGCCGGGGCAAATCAGTGGGTTGCGCATGGCGCAACACTCTTGCGCCATGTGCAACCCTTTTGAATATCTGGGCCAACATCTGCAATCTTTTTTTGTGATAAAGGATCCTTTTTTATTTCAATGAAAATATCAAATGATAAAGGATCCTTTCTCATGAAAAAGGAATTGGGGGAAAAAACTAAGTTCAAAATCCTTTTTCATGAGAAGGGATCCTTTTTCATTCAAATGAAAATGGATTCACAAAAAAAAAAGAAATAAACTAAGTCACAAATCCTTTTTCATGACTCGTGATCCTTGTTTGTTTGAACGAAAAAGGATTTATGAAATATTATTTTAGCAATTGACAAGAAAAGATTTAAAATATTAAAAAAAAGATTCTACAGTCATTTTACCACCAGACACCTAAATAATTTACCTCAAGGAGTTCCAGTGAACAGGATATATGTCTTGGTGTCCTTACAGCACCCTTTTTTTGAGGATTGTCAAAAATTTTGTTGGCAGAAAACAAAAAAGGAATTGTTTTTCACAAAAAGGATCGACTCCTGATGAAAAAGTTTTCATTTGAGCAAATTCTTTTTCTTTCCATTCCACTATCCTGGAGAGTGAAAATTCCCAATGAAAATAATGGACAATTTAAAATATAATAACTTTCCAAAGGATTAATATTTTTTCAACAAGTGAAAGTCACTTCTGAATCCCTAGCCCTTTGCACTTTGAAACTTTCACGCTAAAATTCCAACCCATCTAGACACAATGCATTGACAAAAAAAACAGTGAAAAGGGGTGCATTTTTAAATTTCTTCATTATGCACAGCTTGGAATCTGCACATTCAACTGGAATGAAACTTGGCAAGTCAAGAAATCTTCCACTCAAGACCAAGCATGAAACAGTTTCTGCAAATCCGTTGAAACATAGAAACATAGAATTTGACTGCAGATAAGGACCGCTTGGCCCACCCAGTCTGCCCATTTCCCTACCAAATGGATAAGCTGCAGATCCTAGTTAACCAACAGCCTACTTCTTCCTACCCCCACCCCCTAGAATTGCCTTATGACTGCCCTATTCATTCTTGAATTCCACCACTGTTTTTGACTCCACAACCTCCTCCAGAAGGCCGTTCCATGCATCCACAACCCTCTCTGTGAAACAATACTTCCTTACATTACCTCTGAGCTACCACCTCCTCTATCTTCAAATTGTGCCCCCTTGTTCTTGCACACCTCTTTTTCTGAAAGTTGCTACCCTCTTGGACTTTGTTGATTCTCTTGAGGTGCTTGAAAGTTACTATCATGTCCCCCCCTATCCTCAAGGCTATATATATCAAGCTCCTTAAGTCTCTCTTCACATGTCTTCCGGTGCAGACCCTGCACCATTTTAGTTGCCCTCCTCTGGACTGCCTCCATCCTGTTTATGTCTTTGCAGAGATTGGGTCTCCAGAACTGCATGCAGTACTCCAGATGGGGTCTTACCAGCTGTCTGTACAGAGGGATAACAACTTCCTGTTTTCTGCTGGTGATGCCTCTCACTACGCATCCCAGTATCCCTCCAGCCTCCTTACTGCCCTCTCACATTACTTGCCCACCTAGGTCATCTGATATGACTACCCCGAGGTCCCTTTCCATTTTTGTTGCTGTTAGTATCTCACCCCCATTGTGCACTCTTCCCCTGGGTTTTTGTTTCCCAGGTGCATTACTTCACACTTCTTAGCATTGACTCTAGCCATCACATTTGACCATTCCTCCAAACTTGCCAAGTCCTTGTCATCCTTTCCACTTCACCTTGTGTATCAACTCTGTTTCAGATCTTTGTGTCATCTGCAAAGAGATATACTTTTCCTTCCAGTCCCTCTGCAATGTTGCTTATAAAGACATTGAAGAGGACCAATCCTGGTACTGAACCCTGCGGTACCCCACTAGTAAACCCCCTTTCTTCAGAGTGGACTCTGTTTACTATTACCATCTGTGTCCTGCTCTCCAGAACAGTTGTGAAGGTATTAAACTGCAAAATTTGAAGTTTAACATAGAAAGTCCTGCTCAACCCTAAATGTAAGGGTACTACTGTGCCCCATATGATAGATATATATATATACAGTATATATATACTCTATGTATATACATATAAAATACATGGTTGGGCCCTTTTACCCTTTGAAAAAGCAATCATTTATTTCCCCATGTATGATGGTAGCCTAGTAAGTTATCATGGCCCAAACTAGCTGCTTATTGGGATTTATGACCCCAGTTAGCTGCCTTTTGAGATTTATGACCTCAACTAGTTGCCAATTAGGGTATTATGATCTCAATGAGCTGCCAATTAAGTTATTATGACTTAAATTGGCTGCTAATTGGGGTATTATGACCTCAACGAGCAGCCAGTTAGGGTATTATGACCCTAAGTACCTAATTACACTGAATTAAAGCATCATGAACACCTGAAGAACACATAAACACTCAATACACACTCACGAAGCAATGCTGTCCCTCAGAACTAACACCAACACATACCACTACACTATGGAAACATATAGGACATAGTAAAAAGTGTCTAATCTTATGTATTATATGAAACAAAAGATGGCAATGTCCTATGTAAGGAAATTATACCATCTCTGGGTTGAAAAAGCTCATAAATGCCACTCGTCCTTCGGGTTCATGGCTTTATAGCTTGTTCAACCCTCTATGGTATTATTTCCCCATATACAACACATTGCCATCATTTATTCTCTAGATAGATAGATAGATAGATAGATAGATAGATAGATAGATAGATAGATAGATAGATAGATAGGCACGCTGGCAGTATAGCCTGGAGGTTAGAGTAATGGGTTGTGAATGACTTTGGTACATCTAACAGACCAGGCTTTGATTCTCACAACCTCCGTGTGCATACTGTGTGACCCTCAGCAAGTCACTTAACCTCCCCAGTGCTCCCGGGTTGCCTTTAAAAACAGACCTTGGGCTGAGTGGGCCTTATCAGGTTTCCAAAGAATTAAAAAAGATAAAAAATATTTCGAGGTCTTCTAGTCTCTCCTAACAGTATCTACCCTGCTGGCCTTGGATCCTCTTGGCCAGTCTTCTCTGAACAAACTCCAGCTAGTACCTATCCTTTCTCAAGTGTGGATTATAAAACACAGTACTCCAGGTGACATCTAACCAGTGACCTGTGCAGGGGCAGGATCACTTCCCTCCACCTACTAGAGAATGCCCTTCCTATGAAACCTAGTATTCTGTTTGCTTTTCTGTATGCCTCATCACAGTGTGCTGAGTTCTGCAGGTTGTCATGGACTATGACCTTCAAGTACCTCTCTTCTGAAATTTTGTGCCAATTGAACCTCACGTTCTAGTACTCTGTCTTGTTTTTTTTTTTTTTTCCCAAGTGCATTGATTTATACTTTTTGGCATTAAAATGTTTGTTGCCAGATCCCTGGCCACTTCTCCAGTTTAGGCAGGTTCTCCTTTAGTTCCCTTATTCCTTCCTCACTTAATGCCCTACTACAAATCGTAGTGTCATCCACAAACAGAGGTATCTTGCCCTGCATGTCTGCCCCTACTGTATGCAGCAAGTGAATAAGTTGAAAAGCACTTGGCCCAGGAATGACCCCTGTGACACACCACACGTCACCTGCCTTACCCCAGATTTAACACCATTTATGACCACCATCTGTGTCCTCTCCTGAAGCCAATTTCCTACACATCTTTTCAACTCATCACCGGTGGGTATACCCCTCAGTTTCTTCACCAATTTGTTATGAGGCATAGAGTCAGAAGCCTTACTGAGTCCAAATATAGGACATCCAGAGCCCTGCCTGTGTTTAGAGCCTGTGAAACCCCTTGAAGAATTCAGTGAGGTTTATCTGACAAGATGTACCCTCACAAATCCATTTTGTCTTCTGTCCTGGAACCTGTGTGCCTCCAGAAAGTCCACCAGCCTTTCTTTTATTATAGACTCCAGGAGTTTTCCCCATATGGATATCAGGCTTACTAGTCTGTAGTTCCCTAGATCACCCTAATACCCATTTCTATGTAGAGGGATCACAGGTGCTACCCTCCAGTCACATGGGACTACTCCGGTGCCTAGTAAACAATTGGACAGGCCCACCAGTGGCAATGCCAGTGCTTGTACCAGCCCTTTCAACACTCAAGGATGCAGCCTAGATATGGTTCCAGGGGATTTATCCACCTTTAACCCCAATAGCCCTTAAGCCCCATTTCTTATAAAATGGACCCCTTGGACCATGTTAATTCCTCCATTGACTGGCTGCAGCAATCTGGAAGTAGGTCACCTGTCTCTACCATAAAGAATGAGCAGAAACATTTACTAAGTATCTTTGCCTTTATTTCCATCTACTCCTGCTTCACCCCTTTTCAGTCTCTGTCTATTCCTTTTTGCATTTCTTTGTTTTATGTTTATAGCTAAATAATGATTTATCATTATCCCTCACCCCCCTCAGTGATCCTAAATTCTGCAGCCACCTTTGCCTTTGTCACTGACTTGCTCATCTCCTTGGCACAGTTGAGGTACTTGTCTCTACTGGCCTCTGACTAGGAAGACCTGTATTTCCTAAATGCATACTTCTTTGCTGTTACCACTTCCCTGCCATTTTATGAGAACCAAGTCAGCATTTGTTGCTTTCTGTTTTTTTCCCAGCTCCTCTGGGACTCTTTTGCTCCATCAGTGAACTGTGTCCTCCTACCTCCTGCTGTCAGTGCATTCAGCTGTGTCACCTGCCTCCTGACACCAACTCAGTACCTCCTTTACTCCAGCCACTATTATACTGCTGCACTGTCACTGCTCAGGAATCATCTACCCTGTGCTGCCTTATTTTGGCAGACCACCCTATATGCTTGGAGGGTACCTTAATGCAGAGTCATGCTTACTATTTACTTCTTCTTCACTCTCTTAGCACGTGCCATCCTTCAGTCTCTCCTCATAGGGACTTTAGTATGATATGCTCCACAATGATATTGCTGCAGCAACCTAGAACAGCCTTGCAGTTTTTGTAGCCCCTAGCCTCACTTACATCAAGAACCAGATCCCTCCCCAAAATTACAGTAAGGATGTTGGGGAGGGGTCATCTGCCTCCAAGTGGTGAGCTCCATATTACACCATATTTCTACATCATCTTTGTCTCCTACTTGTTTTGTCCTTGGCCACCTATAACTTAACCTGTTTTTCTGTCATTTCAAAAGTCACTCCCTCATTCTCCAGCAGCCATGTCTGTGTCCCCTGAGTAACCAGTTAAAATTAATTCATATCAGGGGGATACTGAATTCATCCACTCAGATACATCAGATACAAAAAAAAAATTAAACACAAAGAGGCTGCACAGGAATGGTGGTGGTGTACCGAAGCCAAAGACTTTGCAAATCTTTGTTTTTTTATCACCAGATATATTCATTAGAGTTTATGTATTTAGCAATAGCCTCCACCCCACCCCCATCTAATTGTGTGTTTTCTGTGTTATTAGTCTCAAGACTTGTCTCATACAATTGTGATGAATCACATCATGTGATGTGACTTTACCTATAAACTGGATTTCTGAATTTCTATGTCATGATGACATCATGCTTGTATAGCTATTTATTGTCTCTCTTTACAAGTTGGCATTAGCTTTTGATAAAGGATGTGGTCCAAAATGCGTTAACCAGTCAGACCCTGTGTGCCTATGGAATAAAATCCTGTTTGCTTAAACTTCTGGAGCCAAATGTTGTTCATGATGTCGTTGGTGAGTGCCTGACCTGTGACTGTTTCAAAAAAAAAACAATCTAAGTCACGGTTCCATGTCAAAGACTGCAGAGTTTTGAAGTTAATGGATGTCCTCCATGCTTTGAACATTCTTTTCTTGATCCACTAAGAAGCTACAGTTGTTTGATCTTTATGTTGCTACAGCACAGACAAATCATAATCAAGATTCACCTCTACAGCCTGTCCCTTTACCTGTTCCTTTACCTACTCCTTGTCAATTCAAGGACGTTTGAAAGTTTATCTTGCAAGTCCATTTCTCTGCTGCCAGCCTGGAGTCTAAGGTCACTGCTATCAAGTGCTGCCTGCCTCCCAATCCAACATTACCTTGGCCTTCCTCTCAGGTTTCTACTGCTCCATTATTACCTCTAATCATTGGGCCTTCTGATGCTCCCTCACCTTCATACTGTGCAGCTGATCAGGTCCTAGTTTTTATGCTTAATGCAATGCCTGCTCCTGGGCCACTCCTTCTAGTCCCTACAGATACCGTTGCAACCTCTGTCTTGATTTCACAGTTACAAGAATTGTAGGTCTTCAGTTTGTCCAACTTATGTAGTCCTCAGTCAGCTTAGGAAAGACATCATTGGGAGGAAAGATGTCTACCTCATTACTTTACTTACATCATGGCAAGATACTGTTGAAAATAGAGTAAGTTTCATTCGGGACATGTCTGTTATCCTTAAATCAATTGTCCCCAAAATTGCAAACCAAGCAAATTCACTCCGTAGAATCAATAGCACTTTTGTTTCCAGAACTGAGCAGTGTATTATCCCACTTTACAGATCACATATCAGACCCTATATGGACTACAGTTCTCCGTTTTGGAGTCCTTATCTTTGTGGTGACATGGATAGGCTAGAAAAGATCCAGAGAAGAGTTACTAAATCTATTCCCCACCTGGCTCAGGAAGACTACGAAACCAGATTACATAAAACGGGTTTGCATTCACTCAAATTGAGAAGAGCGCGGGGGGACTTACTTCAACTCTTCAAGATTATTCAAAACCCTACCATAATGAAGCAATGTGGTATTACCTTTGCGACTAGGAAAATCGGACCCAGACTAAATAACAAACAGCTAAATATAGCCAAATGTAAAACCAATATAAGACAAAATTTCTTTACAATAAGAACCCCGAGATTATGGAACACACTTCCCCAGGATATTGTAGACTCCCCTTCATTTATGATCTTTAAATCTAAACTGGACAAATGGTTAACCAGATAGGGCCATCAATAATGATCCACTTATGTGGAGGTCAATATCTATGGGCTTCCGCCTTCTTTTGTCCCTCAAACCAAGTAATCCCCCGGCTTCTGAAAACACTTTCTATCCCAGAGTTTGTAGCAGCCTTCGGTATTTCTCAGACACATTCTCTACAGTCTTTCCATCCAGTTCAGAGGAACTCAATTTGTACTTATATTTCATAGTTGATCTGGCCATTCGCTATTATGGGGCCACTTCCATGACTATCACAACTCTTTCTCAACAGAAGCTGCTGCCATGCTAACTCATTTCAAATCCCAGATCAACTGGGCTGTTCTGGATAACGAGCTTTTCTGCAAACATTTTTATTTTTTATGAAGGTTTTTATACTATTGGCATGCCAGACCTCCTTCTGCCTACTGGTCACCCAGCACTGTCACCCACAGTTGAGGGACATGCCTTCAGTCCCCTCATGGATTCCTCCCATGGTGGGGCCAGAGGCTCCCCACCCAAACTCTTATCCAGACATTGGTTCTCATTGCCCTGTTGGTGGTGTGGGGCTGCTAGCAGCTGGTGGCATCATCCTGCTTATATCCTGTTTTTACCCTGTTTTCCTCCCCTCTGTCAGCAACATTCTATGACACCAGTGTGCATGTTTGTGGAGGCATGTAAGCACTTCATGTCCTGATACTGGCTGCAACTTAGTGGTGCACACATGCTGCACTGCTACTGAGTCTCTACTCTGGCAGCTTATGAACAATGCAACCAGCCACTCCTCATCTGGAAAGGAGAGCAGTTCATTGGATAGTCAAACCTCTCCACCGGCTGACTTATGAGTGACCTGAGTCCACTCCCACATGTGAGTCACCAATATGGTGAACACTAGTATTACCACCATACCACTGGGTTGGCCTTTTTCTGCAAACATTTTGCCAGTCAAAATCTTGTCCTATTTGTGGCTCATTGACCCATCAAACTATGTTATGACAACTCACTGTTCCAGAATCCTGGTCCACTTTATCATCCGATCTGACCCCTTTAGCTTCTCTAAATGTATTTCATGCTCCTAAATGCCTGATATATTGCAGATGGTAGTGTCATGCTTTGTATAAATGGTCTAGATTCAACAATTTCAATCAATCATTCTTTTCGGCTCCTTCCTGAATGCTCCTCCTTATCTGTAATCACTGTGCTGAGGCGCATTCCAAAACTGTAAGCCATTGCACACCTTAGCCCCTTCTGCCTCCATTTTATGGACAACAGTTGGACCATCCTCCCATGCCCCTGGATATTGATTGTTTAAGCATGCTTCTGGCTTATCACCGATTTCCATCAAAGTTTTCCTTTCTTTTCAGTGGCCTTTCCCAGAGGTTCACGCTGACATCCAATTCTTGCCTGCCTCATCCCCCACATTTTAAAATCTTATGTCAGCCATTCAAGATCAGGAAACAATCCAGAGCTTCCTGTCCAGGGAAATCTGAAAAAGGTTTTCTCATTTTCCACCTCTCTTTCCTCAATATAGGATTCGCCCCTTTGGTATTGCTACCAAAACATTCTCTGGGAAAAATGATGGCTTATCGAATTATCTAGTGCCTCATTCTACTGCCATTCCCAGTATCAGTTCTTTAACTCAGTCCAAGGACTATACCCTCATCAGTGCCAGGTCTGTCAATGTCTTCAAGTTTACGTAACTTGTGGGCATAGGTGTTTGGCTTCCAAAATTTGGCATTCCAAATGCCTACAAGTTTTTCTTTCTTATTTGCACCATTTGAATATTATTGATTTTCTTGCTTCTCACTGCTGCACTTTGTCTTCTATTTGCACTGAGTTTATAGGTATGTGTTGTACAGTGCCAGGGATAAGGGAATTTAAAAATTAAGCCTTGTCAGTCTACTACACATGGGTTTCAGCATGGCTCATTTGGTAGCACATCTGTTTCTGGGCCAGACGGTCATGGGTTCTCATCCTATTTCAGGCTTGGGCTCGTACCATAAATGCTGGCACCTGAGTGCAGTACTGAGGGGATGCTGTACTGCTGGAGTATGCCATCCTTCAGGTGAGACAGTAAACCATGGTCCCTTCTACCCATTTCCAGAATTGTCCCAGTGGGTATCCAGGTGAAAGTAAAAGAACCAAAGGCACTTTTCGCAAGAGTAGGAGATCCCCCTTCCCCGTGTCCTGGCCAACAGTCGCCTGCCCATAAAACTGGTTCATGCACTTGTCAAATGCTGTGTGCGGATGTTGATGTGCAAAATGACTGCCACACATTCTGTCAATTCACTACCAGTCTCTCATTGCTCATAAAGTGCTTTAGGACACAGTGTGTATAGAAAGCACTATATAAAAGCTGATTCTTCTTCTTCTTCTTCTTTCTATCTGTATAGCACTTGTTTGGCATACAGTTACAATTTTTGTTTTATTTCATTGTTGGCTTAGCGATCATATGCAAAAGTTGCCCTAACCTTTTTTTCTTTTATGCATATATTTATCCTCTTTCACCAGGCCTACCCCTATCAGGCCAGCAACCCCATCCAATATGTCTACAACTGCAGAACATACTCATGTCTCTTTGGAGTTCACCTTCCCCCCTTGCATCGACCTTTCCTACTCACCTTTAGGTACCAGATCATGATGGTGATAGAAAGGAGCCTTGGTAGACTATGTGGGGTGTATGGTGTGCTGGTCCTTAATCCTGCTGCAGCCAGTTGTTTTTCCTCTCTTTTTCTCCCCTGGATCCCCAAGGTGGCACGCAAGTGCATGTGGAAGGTGTACCTAAATTTCATGAAGCATGACTTTGCAGCTTTTTCACCAAGAGCATGCTGCTTCCCTCTTCCCATCTGCAACATGCTGCCATTGGCATTGCTTCTCCTACCCTGGCCGCCTGAGTGCTGCCTCCTGAGCTTGCTCACAGATTTGTAGCTCAGTGGTTAGAGCACTGGGATGGTATTAGAGGAGCCTGGGTTTCTTCCCAGTAGGTCACAATATTTCTTTCTCATTACAATTTGCACTTTAAATTGATTATCAGTGGCTAATACTGCAAAAAATAACATATAATCGTCATCTTGGTTATTCCTAGTTGTAGGATATACAATGCCAGAGAAAGGAAGTGTGTCCAGGAACCCCAGGTCCAACAATGTGAGACTGTAGCTCAGTGGTTAGAGCACCAGGATGGTATTCCAGGAGCCTGGTTCATTTCCCAGTACATAAAGACATAGACACATACAGTAGATCACCTTATTATTTTTTTCACTGCAATATCTCAGGTTGGGAAACTGAAACTGGAACTGGAAGCACTAAAAGGTGGAAGAGGAAGAAAGCAGTGTGCTTCTGGAGTCCTCTTGGTGGTTTTGTCACCAGATGCACATGAAGATCATCTGGGAATATATCTTGGAATGGGAGTGGAATAAGTCAACTTCTGGAAACTAATGAGCTGTGGTTTCTTTGCCCATACTATCACATGCCCAGCACTAGTCCACATAGCCTCACAGCTCCTTACTATTGTATCATCACATGTCCAGCCTTAGTCCTCCTCATAGCCCCAAGCCTCTGACTCCCAGTCCAGCCACGACAATCTCCTCTACCTTCACCACTTGTAGAACTTGTACCTGCTGAAACTGGTATGAAGATACCTTTATCTGCACGCCCTCCCCCCCCCGCATCATCCCTTACTCTTCCTTTAGTTTTCCTTACATTTTCAATACGATAACACATAACATGTGATGCCACTACAATTGCAGTCACTGTGGGACACTAACTACGATGACTCTCAATAGTCAATTTTTAGATGCCTATGTGATCATGCGACATACACAAGCTGTCACACTCCTCATAAGGCAAGCGGGAATCGAGTGAGACAATGAAAGCAGCACAACCTTGCCACACCCTACTGATACACCTTCACCCAACCCAACTAAGAGACAATGAAAATCCTAGTGTTTCCCACTGCAGCCTACTTCACATTTTACTCTTTGAATAGCTGGCTGGTTGACTTTCACACAAGCAAAAAAATATATATTTATGTGCCATGCACCACCAACACTTAGTAAAATAAAGTTATTTGTCAAATAAAACCTTCAAAACTCCCCCTGCCCGTTCTCTGTCTGGAGTCTGCTGAAGACACTGCTATGTTGCAGGGCTGCAGCTGTGGTGCACAACACACGCTGCACTCTTCTATGCAGAAGCACATGCTTTTATTGCCTGCCTGCCTGAAACTGCAGTTTACTGCTGTTAACTATCTAAAATGATAATGCATAATTCTGATGATGAATGACTTTTTCTGATTACAATTCACTCTTGGCAAGAGCTCTTATGGCCCACATCCTTCTCCGCTGACAGAGAGAGAGAGAGAGAGAGAGAGAGGTGAAAATGGCACCAAAGCATGATGCACAGTGCAAGTGGTTATTGATCTCCAGCATCACTCATTGTCTGCTGCAGCTCTTGTAACTTGCACAATCTCAGTGAGTAATCCCTAAAACAAAAACTGCATCATGAAATTAAAATACCAAAGTGCTGAAGTGAAACTGATCCCTTTGGATCCACTTTATCAGTGTCATAAGTGCCAGGGCAACCCTCCCGTAGCTTACTCAAACCAAGCCCCTTATAGTCAAAACATATATGTTCAGCCTCCAACCCCCTAACTATGACTGGAGTGGGTACGCCATATATTTCTGCCTGCTTAATCTGTTCCTCCTCCCACTGCAGCACCCAGACTGTAGCTGTCTTAATGACTGATCAGCTCATCTTCAGTGGGCAGGGAAGGGGGTTGCAATGATTTCACCATTGAATGATGCTAGGAAAACTGACAGAGTCTAGAGCTCCTTGATGTAAATGACTAAAATGTGAACCTGAAAAATTAGTAGTAAAATCTGAGCTACTGGGGGCTAGGTGGTAGTAGATACTTATTGAAAATAGGCTGGAGATGAAAGTAAATCACTATAGCACAACCTAGCCCATGGTTGCTTACTTTTGTCTCCAGACTATTCTTCAAAAAACAACATTGATCACTTTTATGCTTTTTTCTGTTCTTGCTATAGGCTGACTCCACCTCTGTGAAAGAACTCAGCTTGTGTTTTTCTTTGGTAGTAAACACTTACAAAGGACAATTGGGTGTTCGTGAGATGAAGTTTCTCTCTATGGTCATAAAGTGTGCACTGGTGCACAACTTTGATGCTGTCCAAGCATGTGCAATGCAGCTGGCCTGCCAGCACAGTGGCAAGGCATCTGCTTGCGGCACCAACATCCCATGTTCAGAAATGGACTCAGGAGTCAGAGGGATAGTCAGGGGGAGAAGGACTGAGCATCCCAGGAACTGTTCTTCTTCTCTGGGAGGAGGGGGGAAGAGCATCTGGCACATTGTGGACCACTGGTGGAGGATGGGGGTACAGCTGCTGCTGGCACCTCATGAAAGTGGGGTGGGGTGAATGCTGGTATCATTGCACATACCTGCCCCAAGGGATATCCATAACTAACATACAAAAAAAAATCTGGCCCCATTCATGACACCACTGCTTCTGCCACCACTCCTGCTGTGACCAATGTCCACCAGGGTGGGGGGTTACGCTCCTATGACACCACCCTGGGGGATAAGCCAGGACAAGAGATCATTTACCTTGGGAAGGGGGCACCCAGGAGGGGTAAGCCTGGGCATGTGGGGGAGGCAAGCGAGGCGGGGGGCTAAAACCTCCGGCAGGGGAAGGAACCAGACAAAAAAAAAAGCTATAGTACAGAAAATCATTCACACGATGACATGAGTGAGATGATTACAGCCTTAGAAAATCAAGGGGACTTTATTTTATGTGGTCTTTGAGCTATCCATTCATCCATCCATCCATCCATCCATCTATCTATATGTCTGTCTGTCTGTCTGTCTATCTATCCATCCATCTATTCATCCATCCATCCATCCATCCATCCATCTATTGAAATGGAGAAAGGTTCTGACAGAAAAAGATGTGCAGTCAATTGGTTCTGACAATTTTACTACCTGAACCTTTCCAACCTCTCATTGGATTGCCTTGTTAACACCCTAGTGGCAGTTTAACCCATTTGTATGTCTTTGGATTTCTTTTTTACAGGAGCAACCTGGGAGTACAGGGACGTTAAGTGACTTGCTTAGTGTCACACAGTATGCAAGTGGAAGCTGTGGGATTCAAACCCAGGTCTGGTCTGCTGGATGTCACCAGATTTGCAGCTCAGAGTCTTAAAGGGGCACTGTCAGCTTTTTCCCTCTTATAATTAATTTTATAGTAGTGGATATCTAGGCACATACTTGGGTAGACGATGACACAGAATGCCCCTGCATAGATGAAAATGCAATCCGTGTACCTGTTTTTTGTAAATTAATAATTTATACATTACATTCAGAACGCTGCCAACCGGAAGCAGATTGAAGGCGAGAATACGCTGAGAATGCGCGTTTACCGTGAGCGCTGTCCCCAAGGAGCACATTTTAACATCATCACCCCAATAATCACTTAATACAGTGCATCTAGTTATTTTAAGGTTTTCCTGGTGTTTTTAACAAAAAAATGAGCGCTCGTTCAGCTGCAAAAGAATGTTGAACTCTAGTGCTGAAATTCTACACATGCTCAATAGCACCAGGAGGAAAGATCCCACGCATGCGCAAGAATGTGCCGCTATTGTGCATGCACAGGATTTCGGCACCAGATTTCAACTCTGTTTTGTGGCTGAATAAGTGCTAGTTTTTGTGTTAGAAATACCAGGAGCACCTTAAAATATCTAGATGCACTGCATTATGTGGTTATTGGGATGATGATGTCAAAATGTGCTCCTCGGGGACAGCGCTCACAGTAAACGCGCATTCTCAGCATGTTCTCGCCTTGAATCTGCTTCCGGTGAAGAGCATTTAAATTTCATCCCGTATGTAATGTAACAATTATTAATTTACAAAAAACAGGTACACGGATTGCATTTTCATCTATGCACGGGCATTCTGCATCATCATTTACCCAGGTATGTGCCTAGAGATAAACTACTATAAAATTAGTTATAACAGAGGGGAAAAGCTGACAGTGCCCCACCACTGTACTATCTGAAGAGATTTTCTCTGGTGGCCTATAATGGCATTGCAGGCAGGCAAGGAATTTCTCTAGACGTATTGCAGAAATGTCAGGAAATATTTAGCCATGTCTTTGGCTCCAACTCTGTCTATCTATCTCTCTCTCTCTCTATCTCTATCTCTCTATCTCTCTCTCTCTCTCTCTATCTATCAATATATCAATCAATCTGTCTATCTATCTATCACAGTGCCAGCCAGGATGCAATGCAGAAATACTGCAACTTATTACTGAGCTCACCCAACTCAGTACTGTCTCATCTAGCCACGCTGTTGGATTGAGTCCACTCCTCCTATTTCAATCACATGCTGTAGTTGCTGCTGGTGTACTATCTAAGGCTCTTAATGACCACTGTATAACATACTGCATCAGGAATATTTGTCTCCTTTATACCCCTCCCAAATGTGTATGGGTCAGGTCTCTTCACTTCTTAAACGAGGCAGTATAGCGCAGTGGTCTAAGGCTCTGAGCTGAAAATCTGGTGACATCCAGCAGACCAGACCTGGGTTTGAATCCCATAGCTTCCACTTGCATACTGTGTGACCCTGAGCAAGTCACTTAACCTCCTTGTGCTTCCAGGTCGCTCCTGTAAAAAAGCTTCTAGCTTAGTGTGCTATACCTGGTTAAACAACTAAATAAAAAAAAAATATATTAATACCTTACTCAGAGACTTAGAAGATATTTATTGGTCCCCTGTCCTTACAGCTGCCAGTATCACTGTGGCCCTATCTCTCCTTCACATAAAATTTCTTCAGGTGGGGAGAAGCAGTCCCCTCTAAGAAAGTCATGTGTAAAGGGTTCTCACCCCTTCCCCCCGGATTATCGCTGACCTCATTATCTTTGTAAATCTCATGACAATACCTGGTTTTGCTTCAAACTGTTACACTCCCCTTCTGACCTCCTCACCTTAAAGTGTCTTAGGAAGTCATGCATGCAGACCATAAGGGCAACAAAATCTAATTACTTTGACTCCAGCCTCCAGAATAATATTAAATCCCCTGATAAATTCTTCAAGGTCTTTCATTACCTCTTTGACTCCCTCCCCAATCTGCCTCTCCTACTCGGTTTTAGAATGGTTTTCCTATCTCCACTCACTCCTTGGTTGCCTCTCCCTTTAATAATTTCTTCACCATCTGTGCCTTCCCTAATCATTTGCAACTGTCAGCTTTCCCCTCCTCATTTCAGTCCCCACTCACTAAATCCTTTTCCACCTGCTTTTATTTTTTTCCTGTTACCCTGCTGGATACACTTCATGCTCTTTCCTCCCTAAGTCTCCCTAAAAGGGACTAGTTCTCAGGGACTTGACCCTAAACACACCACCTCTCTTGCCCTGCTATCACTGAACATTTTTTCCACCTACTTAATCTCCTCCTTTCCCTCTGCACCATCCCTTAGCCTTGGAAATTTGCTGAAGTTCTCCTACCACACATAGTTGGTGATCTTATCACCTCTGGCAACTATCATCCTATCTCCCTTCTCCTCCCTACTTTCACTAAACTACAAGAAAAAAAGTCTACCCTCAGCTTTCTGATTTCTTAAACTCCACAAATTTACTCTCTCTCTTCCAGTATGGCTTCCATAAAAAAAAAAAACATTCCACTGTATTCTCCTTGCTGTATGTCACTGTCTCCATCCTCTCTGAGATGGATCGGGGACACATCACTGCTGCAGTCTTTATGGATCATGCTAAGGCCTTTGATATGGTAGCTCAGCCCCTCCTTCTGGAGGAGTTGAGATTCACAGCTCTTTCTGCTCCAGCAGTTATCTAGTTCAGAATGTACCTCTCATGCCATCTCCAGTCAGTTCGGGTCAGCGATGCCTTGTTCTCTCCCCATCCAACTCAGAGACCCCATGGCTCCATTCTGGGTCCCATCTTATTCTCCATCTTCCTATGTGACCTCCCTTCCATCTGTGTTGACTCACGTATTCACATATATGTGGATGACATGGTTCTCTTTGCTGCAGGAGCCTCAGTCTCTTCCTTAGACTCATCACTTTGGTGTGACTTCAACAATATCCAATGTTGGTTCCAATCAAACCAACTTAGGGTCAACACAAAGAGCACTTTGTTTCCTCCAACATGTATGGCACATCCCTTGAGGGTGTCCCCTGTTTCAAATTCCTTGTGGTATGATTGGATAGTAGGCTCACCTTCTTTATCTATATTGATGTCATCTACAGCAAGCTCTGCCCTAAGCTTGGTGCCCTCTACTGGAACAAAGATTGCCTTTCATCCCTAATCTGCTGAGAGCTGGTCACTATGATAGTGCCCCCAGTGTTTGACTGTACAGATGTGCTCCATGGCACCACTTCATCCTCCTCCCCTGCCAGAATGAGCACCCTCTACAATGCCTTCTGACATTTTGTTGCTAATGCCTCTCTTTGTAATTACAACTGCATCCTGTTCACTTCCCTTTCCCTCTTCCCTCCTGTTGCCTCTTGCACTGTGCATCCACTGTCTCTAAATATTGGTTTGGCACTCCTCCTACTCCTTCTGCCTCCTATGCCCTTCACTCTTGTGACTCCTGTACCTTCACCATATCACCCTCTCACTCAGCTGCTGAAACATTTGCTTTCTCCTTGTGTTTTTCTTCAATCTGGTGCAATCATCCTGCCACCATCTCCCTCTCCTCCCACTACCCCCTTAAATGCCAACTCAGATCTCTTGTGGCACTTTCATGCTACTGTCATGGATATAGCTGATTCGACCACACTACTGTCATGTACCTAACCTTATTGTTCCTGTACAATTGCCTTAGCTTTATTACTGGCCTGTGCATTGCTTTTGGTGTATTACTAGCCTGTATTCTATTTATACAATATATTTGCTACTTACTTTATTTTTTCTGCCCCTTAACCTTTGCATATTTTGCACTTTATTACCATGTATATTTTCTATTTTGTAACCCTTTTCCCTTCCCTGGGTCACATCTGGATATTAGCATTGGCCCAGTGTGTCTTTCCTATTTACCAATTTTCAATCAATCAATCAATAAATATGAACATACAAACATACCAGCAGAAACAAACCACCCGGTCTATCTAAGTCTGCTTGAGTGAGCAGCTAGCACCCCTAGCTTGCAGCTTCCCCCCTCCACTTTGTCATCCCACTGCCATCCCCACCTTCCCCATTCTCACTCTCCCCTGTTCCCTGTCCCATGCCCTTTTATGCTGTTCACAGATTTACATGATTCCACCCATTCTGGTGGTGCATTCCATTTTGCTACCACTCTCTGCATTAGATAGTGTCTCCTCAATTCCCTCCTAAATTCCCCCCCTCTATTCTTAGCCCATTCCTCCTGCAGTCCTTCCACCTTCTTAGCCTAAAGACCCCATCTGCCCCATCCTTATTGATTCCCCTCAGATACTTGAATGTCTCTATCATGTCCCCCATCCCTTCTATCCTCCAGGGTGTACATATTCAGGTCTCCCAGCCTGCTCTTATAGCCTCTCCCCTCCATTCCACATATCATCTTCATTGCCCTCCTCTGTGCCCCCTCTAGTAGCCTGATATCACCTTCAGGTATGGCTTCCAAAACTGTACACAATACTCCAAGTGTGGCCTTACCAGTGACCTGTTGAGGGGCAAGATCACCTCTCTTTGCCTGGATGAAAACCCCCTCATTATACACTGCAGCATTTTGTTCACTTTTGCAGCCACTCTCCTACACTGGGCAGTGTTATTCATGGTCCCTGTTACCATTTTCTCTAGGTCGTTCTCCTCCTCAGTTATCCCCAGCTTAACCCCCCTCCCCCAGCCAGTATTTTCTCCTTGGCTTCTTCACCCCGAAGTGCATAACCTTACACTTCTTTGCATTGAACCCCAGCTGCCACCTCTCTGACCACTCCTCTAGCTTGTTTATGTCCCCCTGCAGCTGCTTCCATCCCTCCCCTCCATCCACCACTGCTCCCATTTTGGTGTCGTCTTCAAACAGACTTACCTTGCTCACCTCCCCTTGCACAATGTCTGATAGAAAAGCCCAAATAATATTGGTCCCAGCACAGAGCCCTGTGGCACCCCACTTGTCACTGGCCTTGGAGTTGAGAACTCCCCTCTATCCACCACCACCCGTTGCAGCCTCCCATTCAGCCAGCTTGTAATCCAGTTAATCATTTTCGCCCATACCCCTACACCAGTTAGCTTCCCCCCAAGCTGACCATGAGGCACAGAATCAAAGACCTTGCTGAAGTCCAAGTAAAGAACAACCACCACATGACCCTTATCCAGCTCACCTGTCACCCAGTCATAATATTGTATCAGGTTGGTTTGACAAGACTTCCCTGAAATAAACCCATGCTGCCTCACATCCAGGAGGCGGCTGTCCTCCAGGTATGATATCAGTCTTTCCTTTAGTATCATTTCCATGAGTTTGCACACTATGGAGGTGAGACATACCGGATGATAATTATCCAGTTCGTCCTCTTACGTAAAAGCACTACAATAAAGAAGAACTCCTGTATTTCCTCACATCCTTCCTGAATCTAAACTCATCAACTTGTGAGTGTGCCCCCTGGCTGTTGATTCCTCATAACTCTGGAACAGGTTGTGTCACTCTGCCCTTTTTATTCCTGTCAGGTATTTAAAGGTTTCTATCATGTCCCCTTTCTCCCTCCTGGTCACCAACAAGTACATGTTTAGACTGACCACTGACAGTTTTAAGACTGCCTTGAAAACACACCTGTTTCAGTTAACTTTTTCGGATTGCTCAGATATTTAGCTTAAACTAATGTGATTATTTTAACTGTCTGATAGGAAGTTTTACTATCTTAAATATTCTGTTTGTTTTATTTCCTATTCTGTATTCATGATTTTATTGTGTACTGTTCAGCACTGTGATCTCCTGGAACAGCGTTTATAACTAAAGATGATGATCATGATTATGACTAGGTGCTCCACATATGTTTATCCCTACTGTTACTGACACTGTATCACTCTTGCATCATCTATCTATCTATGTATCTATCTATCTGTCTACTATCTACCTATTTATCTATCTATCCATCTAGCTGTCTTATACTAATTTTGAACTTTACTGTGATGGTGATTTTTTTCTACACAGTTGTATGCATGCACCCTGATCAGTATCTTTAAAATGACAGCACTGAGCCTCAAATGGCTTTTTTTTTCCTCTGGGGGGTTAAGTTTGGAAAGTGTAAAATGTTTAATGAGGAGTGTCCAAAACAAAAGACTTTGTGAAAAGGGATACTGAGATTCTGAACATAATTGGTATGGCATGAGCTCAATACTTAACTGGCTGACAATTAGGACAACAAAACAGTATGGTGTAAGAAACAAGATAAAGACCAAGGCACTATTTCTTTAGCCAACCTAAATGCAGCAGTTCAGATCCATTTATCTGAACCAGCCATGTTCGGATTCATTAATGAATCTATTATTGATTCTGTGGAACATGCAGCTTAGCATCTCAGCAAACACTGCACAATCCATGTGGAGCTCTTAAATGCTGAATGTATGTAGCTAGACATCTCAATTTAACAACCAGACATACATTAAACAGCATTAATAGCCAGGCACTTAATGGATCAATTCCCACTGTTTGTGTAATGTGGAAATAAAAAAAGCCTTATTAAATGACAAGCTTTCCCTGGTCTGTGCTAATTAATTATATACTGCATCTGACTGCTAATTTGGTGGGAAAATGCAGCCAAAAACCAAGGTTCCTGCTTGAACTTTGCCTCAGCACCACCTAATTCAGCATAGAGTGCAGCTGCGACCTGCGTCTGAGCGGCAACAGTATTAAATTAGAGCACAAGGCCATCAGTTTAATAAGTGCTGTAACAGATCATTTGAATAAGGACAGTATTAGTATTCTACCAGTGCACAACTAAAAGCAGCTGACCTTTTAGACCAGAGAAGATCCTTGAACACATCTAGCTGAATCGGAGAACGCAGTAATAAGCTGTCAATGTTAAGAGTGTCAAGAGAGACTTTTACGGCTCCGCACCCATTACAATATATCAGCTGCTCTATAAGAGAACAGTTTAAGAACAAAAAGGAAAAAGAAAATCTATAAATAGAAAGAAGGTAACGCAAAAGATTTTCTTCTGCAATGCAATTTGGGCTTCTCCTTTCTGCTTTGATTTATGGCTCAAAGAATGTAAAATTGATCAATGCACATCAAAATGCACTGTGAACACCCACATAACAAATCAGTGACTCACCTTGGTTTAGGCACATTTAGTATCCAGAGCACACTCCTATATCATGCTGTTTAAGTACCATGTATAACAATGTTCTACTGTGTGTATAAAAATTCAATATCATTCAGTGAAACAGATCACAAAACAGGTTAGGAACAGGGTGCTGTTAAAGTATACAGCAAGTAACTATTGTGCATCTAATGGAGCTGAACATACAATACCTTTTGCTCCAGTACCCACCATTTGTTTCAATTTCTTGGATTTCAAAACCTCTGATACATGAACACCCTGCAAGCTCAGATCTGAGGGAACCTGCTTTGCTACAGTAGGTGCACAAGAAGGGGCAGTAATATATTTCCTGAGGAAAAAAAAAGATCAGTAATTGAGAGAATAAAGGAATATGTTACAAACTGAAAGAATGGTGTTTTGTTGAACAAAATAGGATTTTGTTGCAAGAAACCAAACATAAGAATGCATATAGCCATCCAATGAAATGACACAATCACCCTGTTGTGGGGTTGGGGCAAAGTGTACTGCCCAGCTCTGGAACTTTGGCTTCAGGCTGACAACAGCTAATTGGCATTGCTGAGGTAATGAACCGTATCCTTCAGAGGAATAAATGACTACCCAATACCTGCTTACTCCCTGCTGGCCACTACATGCATCCATGTTACGGATCAACTGTGGAGGGGTGGGCCTATGGCTCTGTGACAGTGCTGCTGATTATAGGTCATATTCCAAGCTGAGGTTTGCTTTGGTGAGTCAGTTGGACATTGGAAAACTGCCCCAGTAGTTTTTCTTATAAGTGATACAGAGGGATTGGACCGGACTATTGCCTAGCAAACAAGATACAAAGCTTGATCTTGCTGTTATGGGGTAGCTTATTTGTAGATTCTAACAAGAACAAAAGACAGGACAAGAAAGGAATTTGGTTTTACAGATATAAGGGTATTCATGGCAGTACTGGAATTTCAGAGGGGCTTGCCAAGGCATGGCTCCTCCCAGCTCTGAAGTGAGCCCTGAGAGCGCAGGCATCTCTGCCATTGACTTATAGAAACATAGAAACATAGAATTTGATGGCAGATAAGGACCGCTTGGCCCACCCAGTCAACCCATTTCCCTACCTACTGGATAAGCTGCAGATCCAAGTTAACCAGCAGCCTACTTCTTCTTACCCCCACCCCCCAGAATTGCCTTATGACTGTCCCATGCATGCTTGAATTCCACCACTGATTTTGACTCCACTACCCTCCGAAGGTCGCTCCATGCATCCACAACCTTCTAGAAAAATACTCTTTAAATTACCCTGAGCTGCCCCCCCATCTTCAAATTGTGCCCTCTTGTTCTTGCACCTCTTTTTTGAAGATGCTACCCTTTCGGACTTGGTTGATTCCTCGGGGTACTTGAAAGTTTCTATCATGTCCCCCCTTCCCTCCTTTCCTCGAGGCTATACATATTAAGCTCCTTAAGTCTCTCTTCATATGTCTTCCGGTGCAGACCCTGCACAATTTTAGTTGCCCTCCTCTGGACAGCTTCCATCCTGTCTATGTCTTTGCGGAGATTGGGTCTCCAGAACTGCACACAGTACTCCAGATGGGGTCTCACCAGCTGTCTGCACAGAAGAATAATAACTTCCTGTTTTCTACTGGTGATGCCTCTCCCTATGCATCCCAGTATCTCTGCAGCCCTCCTTGCTGGCCTCTCACATTGCTTGCCCACCTTTAAGTCATCTGATGTGACTACCCCCAGGTCCCTTTCCATTTTTGTTGTTGTTAGTATCTCACCCTCCATTGTGTACTCTTCCCCTGGGTTTTTGTTTCCCAGGTGCATTACCTTGCACTTCTTAGCATTGAATCCAAGCTGCCATACATTTGACCATTCCTCTAACCTTGCCAAGTCCCTTCTCATCCTTTCCACCCCACCCTGTGCATCAACTCTGTTGCAGATCTTAGTATCATCTCAAAGAGACATACTTTTCCTTCCAGTCCTTCCGCAATGTCGCTTATAAAGACATTGAAGAGGACCGGTCCTAATACTGAACCCTGCGGTACCCCACTAGTAACCCTACTTTCTTCTGAGTGGACTCCATTTACTATTACTCTCTGTGTCCTATTCTCCAGCCAATTCTTTACCCAGGCTGCCATCTTGGGACCCACTCCCAGGCTGGCTAACTTGTATATTAATCTTTTGTGTGGGACTGTGTCAAATGCCTTGCTAAAGTCTAGGTAGGCCATGTCCACAGCCCCCTCGATCTACTACTTTGGTCACCCAGTCAAAGAAATCTATCAGATTTGTCTGGCATGACCTTCCCTGAGATCCATGCTGCCTAGGGTCCTGTGCCCCTCTGGCCTCTAGATACTTGACAATTCTTTCCTTCAGAAGTGATTCCATCGTTTTCCCTATCACTGAGGTTAAACTAACAGGTCTGTAGTTTCTTGCTTCTGCCTTGCTCCCACTTTTGTGAAGGGGAATCACATCTGCCCTCCTCCAGTCCTCAGGTACCACCCCATCATCCCATGATTTGTTAAAAAGGGTAGTCAGTGGTGTCACTAGTTCTACCCTTATCTCTTTTAGAATTCTGGGATGAATCCCATCAGGCCCCATTGCTTTGTCTACCTTCAGTTTTAAGAGTTCTTTCAGAACCCTTTCTTCTGTAAATGGGCTGGTATCAACTTCTGTATCCAGAGTGTTACTACTGTTTGTTTTATGTACCTCCTCCTCTTCATTTGTAAATACTGAGCAAAAATATTTGTTTAGTATTTCTGCCCTTTCCCAGTTTCCCTCTGCCCACCCTCCCTCCCCTTTATTAGCCTCACTATCCCTCCCTTGATCTTCCTTTGCTCCTGATGTACCTATAAAGGTTTTATCCCTTCTTAACTGGGTTGGCTATCTTTTCCTCGGTTTGGGCCTTTGCTGTTCTGACTGCCTTCCAGCCTCCTTTTGCTTTAACTGATACAGTTCTCTGTCCTGCTCCTTCTGCGATTCCTTGTACTTCCTGAATATTCTTTTTCTCTTGAACCTTCACTGCCACTTCCTTTGAGAACCATAGTGGTTTCTTACATCGTCTTGTTTTGTTTATTTGCTTCACACAAAGGCTCGTTACCTCTGTGATGGCAGTTTTATTATTCCCATTGTTCTTCCACCCTCCTTCCTGCCCATTTGCTAGTGCATTCCTAGGCACTCACCCATTTTGGCAAAGTCAGCCCTCCTAAAGTCCAGTACTTTTGTCTTTGTATGGCTTGACTCTATTGCTGTGTTTATTGTGAACCATACTGTTCGATGGTCCCTAGTTCCCGGATGGCTACCCACTTCTACATCTGTGATCCTCTCTCCATCTCCATTTGAGAGAATCAAGTCTAATATTGCTCCCTCTTGAGTGGGCTCCAGTACTAGTTGTCTAAGGCATGCCCCCTGTAGGGCATCTAGAATAACTGCACTCTTGATGGCAGCTGCAACTTGCACTCCAGTTAACATCTGGCATATTCAGATCACCCATCAGCAATATCTCCCTTTTCTCTGCCATTCTAAGTATACTTTTTATCATTTTCCTGTCCATTTCCTCCCCCTGAGAAGGTCATGCTCCTAACCCTTGTGCGTATTGTGGTGCCAGTGCCTGTCTCCAAATTTACCTACAGTGCTTCTTCTCCTCCTGTTTACCCTTTTGTTCTGTTGCTTTTATTCCTTCCTTATGAAAGAACTACTCCTCCTCCTCTCTTTTCCCTCCTTGTCCCTCCTGTAGACAGTGTATCCTGGTATGTTTATGTCCCAGTCATGGTTTTGTGTGTACCATGTTTCTGTGACTGCCACGATATCCAGATGTTCCTCCTCCATCAAGGACACTAATTCAGGAAGCTTGTTACCCAGACTACTGGCATTGGTACTCATTGCTCTCCATTTTTTGATGGCTTTACCTTCTGTTGCAGCATCCCCCACTGACCGTTCTACCTCGGTCTTTTTCTCATTTAGTACCCTGTTTTGTAGGGAGAGGCTGGGATTTTCCTGCTGCTTGTCAGTGCCTCCCCTTTGACTAGTTTAAAAGCTTGCAAATGGAGCATTTAAACTGATTGCTCAAAAGACTTGTTCCCTTCCTGGACAGATGCAGACCATCCTGCCAGTATAGGCTGGTGTCCCTCCAGGTGGAACCCCAGTCCCCAATGAAGCCAAACCCCTGTGCTCCACACCATTTTTTCAACCACTCATTAAACTGCATGGTGCCACCACCCTCGCCCCCCATGCCTTTGACAGGCAGCACCTCTGAGAAGGATACTGTGTGTGCTACTTGTCTTAGGTCCCTCCCAACTCTGCAATGTCCTCCTGCACTGCTCTAATCTCATGATAAGCCAAGTCATTTGTCCCTAGGTGGACAATTACGTCCAGCTCAGAATCCCTTGCAGCTGTTCTCGTGATCCTGAGGATGCGCTTCCTGTCCCTCAAGCCATGGCACCAGGCAGGCACCTTACTTCAGTTTTCCCAGCTCCCCAGTTCTATACCCTAATAATTGAGGTCCCCACCAGAGCTGCTTCCTTTCCATGTGGTGTCCTCTGCCTCCTTCCTGTGGGCCTCCCTTGTGACAGTTGTCATCAGTCTCCTCTCATGGGTGCATCCATGGGGAGCCATGCTCCCCAGAATGGTGTGTATGGATTGTGGAGAGGAACAATTGACTGGGTGTGCCTCTGTTCCACCCTCCTCACCCTCCCTGAGCCCGCTGTGGTCCAACTGCTGTGCTTTCTTCACAACCTCTGAGGTAGTGGTGGTGGCGCTAGTGCTCCCTGGATGGGGGAGGTTCCCTTCCTACTGTCCAGTGTGGCCTGGTGGAAGGTTTCCTTACTACTGTCCAGTGAGGCCTGAAGATGGGCAACTTCCTCCTCAGGGCAGATAGTTGTCTGCAAATAGGGAAGCATCTCAGCCTCTAGAAAGACTCCCGGAAGACTGCTGCCCCACAGCCATTACATTGCACTACTCCCCACATGTTTATCTAGTTTTTTGGGTTTTTTTTGTATTTGTGTGTGTGTGCGCGTGTGTGTGTGTGACTTGTTATATAGAAATATATATATATTATACAATGTGTATGCTTATATTGTCAGTGCAGTGTGCTAGAGAGGATATGACATTGATATGCACCTTGCACTCTTGAGGAAATGATGTCAGAACCCCAGGTATAAAGGAACTACTTCCAGGGGTGGGGTGAGGGATGGGAAGGGGTTGGGCCTAAACTGTGCCCTCACAAAACAATCAGCTAAAAGCTTTCACCCACCGCTGCGATGAGTGCCTTCCTGTCAGCAAGATACCCTACACAACAATTTGACAGAGAAAGTACCCTGCTAATCAAACAGAGAAAATCCAGACATCCAAGTCAGACACAGGTAAACCTCTCCAGCCCCAAAACAGCCTGGTGGTTTGTTAGCCACAAAGGAAAATCAAATATGTAGTTATTTCAGCCCTTCTGAGGATGCTGACAAGATAAGCAGTTTTAAAAAAACCCTTCCTGAATTAAAAACTAAAACAAACACAACGCAATACCACTTTAAAAGTGAGGAAAACTTCTCTCAGAGGTAAGCAAGAGAGAGAGAGATTAGTTACAGATATTTAGTCCAAAATAGTATATCCCACGCAGCTTCTCAGTTGTTTCCAAGCACACCCTGTACACAACTTGGAAGAAGATGGACTTCTGCCTCAAACAGGATCATACCACTAGTTTATAGTAATTGAACAATGCTGAAATGGTCTAGCTAGACAAATGGCTGTGATGCAGACCTCTGACTTGTGAAGACAATTACCCTCACCTCAGGCTATGTCTGGCATCCAATTACAAACTGCAGCTTTTGCTATTTTGAATCACACAACCCCACCAAAAGTTGCAAAATATATGGATGCAGATTCTCACAGAATTCTAGTAATCAGTCCAGTTAGCCACAAAGGAAAATCAAATATGCAGAAGATAAGCAGTTTTAAAAACCCCCTTCCTGAATTAAAAACTAAAACAAACACAACACAATACCACTTTAAAAGTGAGGAAAACTTCTCTCAGATGTAAACAAGAGAGAAAGAGATTAGTTACAGATATTTAGTCCAAAATAGTATATCCCACGCAGCTTCTCAGTTGTTTCCAAGCACACCCTGTACACAACTTGGAAGAAGATGGACTTATTATGGGAAGGGGGACTCATTTTAAAGATAGCACCCTTACAGGCCCCACTAGCTCTCAAAGTTCAAAAAGCATAATTCCAGCACTGGTTCTTGGCTGTGCCTGCCAGGCTCCCACTTCAGGGCTCGTCATACTCTAATCTGGAAACAACAGGGAAAATATATATTTAATTTTAGATTCAATGAAAAGTTTTCAAATGGCTTATTTTTTTTTAACAAATATAGCATGTAGAAGAAAATACAGAAAGGAAAACTTTGCTTCTAGACACTTAAAAGTAATGTATCATCCAATGGCCTAGTGGAGGATGCATTTGACTTACTGTACCTATAGAAGACCTGGGTTCTCTTTCTAAGCCTGAGATCCTAGTAGGGCCAGTAGAAGGCTGAGCCTGATCCAGAGTATCCTATGAAGTCTTTGTGTAGAATTTTTTGGTGTCTATCACTGTCTGACTCCCCAGGAGCAGGGAGGATGATATGCAGGAACAAACTCCTCTGGTCACTCCATCATGTGTGGCAGTATGCACTGTATGTATGTCATGGTGTGCTCCCTGCTGCCATTATATGTGCCTGCTACAGAGCTGTTTCCTACAACTGACCCCCAACCAACAATAGTGTTTACACACAGAGGTTCTTTGTCTTTTAAATGTTTTTTTATTTTAATGGGTTCACCACAATATATCCCAGGCACACTGCCTTAGGGGTTGCTGGTCCATTCCACTGGGGTGTCAAACAGATGAGGCATACTGATGAGTCCTGGTAGGATGAAACACGTGTCTATGTCTTCTGTTAGCACCCTTTGCAAACTGTGTGAGAGGCCTTTCGGCACCATGCAATTCTGCTTAAAGTTGGACCAGCATAACATTCTGTGGTGATTTGCATATGCAGCTCATGATGCTTTGCATTGTGGGGGCATGTGTGATTTTGTATTTTCTTGAAACTTGGCTTCCCAGCCAAATGCCCTTTGGGGTAACCTTTGCCTCAGTGTTTACACACAGAGGTTCTTTGTCTTTTAAATGTTTTTTTATTTTAATGGGTTCACCACAATATATCCCAGGCACACTGCCTTAGGGGTTGCTGGTCCATTCCACTGGGGTGTCAAACAGACGAGGCATACTGGTGAGTCCTGGTAGGACCCTTTGCAAACTGTGTGAGAGGCCTTCGGCACCATGCAATTCTGCTTAAAGTTGGACCAGCATAACATTCTGTGGTGATTTGCATATGCAGCTCATGATGCTTTGCATTGTGGGGGCATGTGTGATTTTGTATTTTCTTGAAACTTGGCTTCACAGCCAAATGCCCTTTGGGGTAACCTTTGCCTCAGTGTTTACACACAGAGGTTCTTTGTCTTTTAAATGTTTTTTTATTTTAATGGGTTCACCACAATATATCCCAGGCACACTGCCTTAGGGGTTGCTGGTCCATTCCACTGGGGTGTCAAACAGACGAGGCATACTGATGAGTCCTGGTAGGATGAAACACGTGTCTATGTCTTCTGTTAGCACCCTTTGCAAACTGTGTGAGAGGGCCTTCCTGGCACCATGCAATTCTGCTTAAGTTGGACCAGCATAACATTCTGTGGTGATTTGCATATGCAGCTCATGATGCTTTGCATTGTGGGGGCATGTGTGATTTTGTATTTTCTTGAAACTTGGCTTCCCAGCCAAATGCCCTTTGGAGTAACCTTTGCCTCAGTGTTTACACACAGAGGTTCTTTGTCTTTTAAATGTTTTTTTATTTTAATGGGTTCACCACAATATATCCCAGGCACACTGCCTTAGGGGTTGCTGGTCCATTCCACTGGGGTGTCAAACAGACGAGGCATACTGATGAGTCCTGGTAGGACCCTTTGCAAACTGTGTGAGAGGCCTTTCGGCACCATGCAATTCTGCTTAAAGTTGGAGCAGCATAACATTCTGTGGTGATTTGCATATGCAGCTCATGATGCTTTGCATTGTGGGGGCATGTGTGATTTTGTATTTTCTTGAAACTTGGCTTCCCAGCCAAATGCCCTTTGGGGTAACCTTTGCCTCAGTGTTTACACACAGAGGTTCTTTGTCTTTTAAATGTTTTTTATTTTAATGGGTTCACCACAATATATCCCAGGCACACTGCCTTAGGGGTTGCTGGTCCATTCCACTGGGGTGTCAAACAGACGAGGCATACTGATGAGTCCTGGTAGGACGAAACACGTGTCTATGTCTTCTGTTAGCACCCTTTGCAAACTGTGTGAGAGGCCTTTCGGCACCATGCAATTCTGCTTAAAGTTGGACCAGCATAACATTCTGTGGTGATTTGCATATGCAGCTCATGATGCTTTGCATTGTGGGGGCATGTGTGATTTTGTATTTTCTTGAAACTTGGCTTCCCAGCCAAATGCCCTTTGGGGTAACCTTTGCCTCAGTGTTTACACACAGAGGTTCTTTGTCTTTTAAATGGTTTTTTATTTTAATGGGTTCACCACAATATATCCCAGGCACACTGCCTTAGGGGTTGCTGGTCCATTCCACTGGGGTGTCAAACAGACGAAACATGTGTCTATGTCTTCTGTTAGCACCCTTTGCAAACTGTCTGAGAGGCCTTTCGGCACCATGCAATTCTGCTTAAAGTTGGACCAGCATAACATTCTGTGGTGATTTGCATACGCAGCTCATGATGCTTTGCATTGTGGTGGCATGTGTGATTTTGTATTTTCTTGAAACTTGGCTTCCCAGCCAAATGCCCTTTGGGGTAACCTTTGCCTCAGTGTTTACACACAGAGGTTTTTGTCTTTTAAATGTTTTTTTATTTTAATGGGTTCACCAATATATCCCAGGCACACTGCCTTAGGGGTTGCCTGGTCCATTCCACTGGGGTGTCAAACAGACGAGGCATACTGATGAGTCCTGGTAGGACAAACACGTGTCTATGTCTTCTGTTAGCACCCTTTGCAAACTGTGTGAGAGGCCTTCGGCACCATGCAATTCTGCTTAAAGTTGGACCAGCATAACATTCTGTGGTGATTTGCATATGCAGCTCATGATGCTTTGCATTGTGGGGGCATGTGTGATTTTGTATTTTCTTGAAACTTGGCTTCCCAGCCAAATGCCCTTTGGGGTAACCTTTGCCTCAGTGTTTACACACAGAGGTTCTTTGTCTTTTAAATGTTTTTTTTTTTTAATGGGTTCAACACAATATATCCCAGGCACACTGCCTTAGGGGTTGCTGGTCCATTCCACTGGGGTGTCAAGCAGACGAGGCATACTGATGAGTCCTGGTAGGACGAAACACGTGTCTATGTCTTCTGTTAGCACCCTTTGCAAACTGTCTGAGAGGCCTTTCGGCACCATGCAATTCTGCTTAAAGTTGGACCAGCATAACATTCTGTGGTGATTTGCATATGCAGCTCATGATGCTTTGCATTGTGGGGGCATGTGTGATTTTGTATTTTCTTTCAACAATAAGGTGGCTGTCTCTTGGGAGTAACTGTCAGCAATTGGAGGAAAAACCATGGGGTAGCTAGCGGGTGGTGCAGAAAGAGGTCTTTGGCTCACTGGGGTGAAAAAGGCAGAACTGCAAGGAACAGGAGCTTGAGAAAGCACAACAGGATGTGGATCAATTAGAAAAGATGGGATTAAAAAATGACAACTAAAATGGTGCAGAATCTGCATCAGAATCACTACAAAGAGAGATTGAAGGACCTTAATATGTATACCCAGGAAGGGAGGAGGAACAGGGGGAACATGATAAATACCTCACAGGGGTAGGTAAGATACATGAGGGGAGTAGTTTTCAGAGGAAAAAGTATACAGGAACAAGGGGACATGCAGTGAACCTGGAAGGGGGGGGTAAAGTCAACGAATTCTATTCAAGAGAGATATGAGGAAATACTTTTTTATTGAAAGAGTGGTAGATACCTGGAGCAGTCTTCCAGCAGAGATGTTGAGGCAAAAACATTTGATAGGCATAAGGGAATCTTAATGGAAAGCAAGGGGTAGAGGAGATCAAGCAGGGTCTGTGGTGACTGTACAGGCAGGGAAAAAAAGACACAGACTGGGTGGGCCAAGCAGTCCTTATCTGCCACCAAATTCTATGTTTCCATGAATCGGAGTCACCAAGTAGTATAGCACTGTCCTGCGGGTCCTGCAGGTGACCTGGATTCAGGACTGGACTCGGGTCCCTAGTAGAGGAATAGCCAGGGCTGGGGTACTACTACTGACAGCTGCGTTTCCCACCCAAGAAAAGGCTGGCACTAGGTTCTGGCACTTTAGAAATCCTTGAAGTGCGGCAAGTAGCTTGCTCTCCCACAGGGGTACACTGTGCATGTGGGGAAGCCACTAGAGAGTTATGTTCACACCATGAGGAAGGTGAGAAGGAATGGGTAGAAAAAACACCCAGGCCATCTCAATGATGGTTGCCTGCACTCTTAAGCCCTGTGCTGTTGGAATTCCTGCAGGCTTGATCTTATGGGCATTATGGGTAAGAGGTCAGTTGGGCTGGCAGGTTGGCAGCAAATGGTCTAAAGACTTGGAAGATGCTTCTGGGAGGACAAACAGCTATATTTTCATCAAAGCCATCATGGGTGTTACGGCAAAAGAAATACAACATCAAATCTGATGACATAAAGGTGGCCAAAGAGTGTAACAAGGCAGTGGGGAGAGCCAGTGGGATGGTGGGGTGCAAAGGAAGGGGTAGCACCAGCAGAAAGAGGGAGATGGAGATACTGTTGTATAGATCATTGGTGAGACCTCATCTAGAGTACTGTGTCCAGATCTGGAGACCACATCTCCGGAAGAACATACACAGAGTAGGGTCGATCCAGAGGAGGGCAACTAAAATGGTGCAGGGTCTGCACAAGTGACCCTATGAGGAGAGACTAAAGGACCTCAATAAGTACACTTTGAAAGAAGGAAAGGAAAGAGGGGATATGGTAGAGACTTTCAAATACCTCACAGGTATAAATAAGGTACAGGAGGGCAGCATTTTTCAGAAGAAAAGATGCTCAATAACAAGCGGGCATGCTATGAAGCTGGAGGGGGGTAGACTCAGGGGAAGCATGTGGAAATACTTCTTCACAGAAAGAGTAGTGGTTGCCTGGAACTGCCTCCCAGTGGAGATGGTGGGGTCAAAAACTGTAACGGTATTCAGGAATGCATGGGATAGGCATGAGGGAACCTACGTGGTTAGGGAAGGGAGAGCTAAGCTGGAAATCAAGTAGGGTCTGCGGTATTACAGTAGATAGGGAAAATGGGCAGACTAGGTGGGACAAGTGGTCCTTATCTGCTGTCAGTTTCTATGTTTTTGTGTTACAGCTGTCTACCAAGATTACTTGCCATTTCTCACTGGTTATACCCATATATGGCAAAAGAAGAAAAGACACAATTACACAACATAATATACTGCAGTGCAATTCCACCAATGTGTGTGAGTATGGATGAGGTAGTGATTACATATTATGGTAGAAAAGTAAGAAAAAAGTCAGCCAAGAAAAAATAAATTAATTAATGTGTCATATATCTGGATCCTGAGTTTATGCTGTTTATCTTCATTACATCAGTAAATGTTTAATGTGAATTATTTTTCCCACACAAAACATTTAGTAAATCAATTATATACACAAATGTTTACTAAGCAATAAGACATGACAAGGCATTGGTTGTCTGAGTTTAATTTACACCCAAGTGCATTCAGCAACTGGAAGTTTGAATTAACCCCAGACAATCAGCGACCAGGAGTGTCACACTGCACTTATACAATGAGTAAACTGAGAAAGGACACAAAATAATAACTTTCTTAAAACTAGGTATTTTCTTTTGTTAAAAGTACCTAGTAAAAAGTAGACTTTCTGCACCAGCCAATCATCTATTTTTCAACACATTCAGTAGATGGAATGTTTGTTTATCAATTAATACAGGAATAAACACTTCTGAAGAATTCCTCTGACAGAAAGTTCACCCCTTCACACACAATCGGAAACCTTTTACAGAGCTAAAGTCTCAGTTTTACTGCAGGGTAATCAACAGACACTTCCCTGGCAAGCTGGTAAGGATGGGGTGAGGGGGTCACGATCAGGAGAAAAACTGCAAGGATTAAAACTGTGAACAATACTTAGTTTTTAAGTTGGTTAGCAAATCATGTGAACACTTTGGTATCAGTCTGAGCTTTGAGAAGGCTTTTGGGGGCATGCTCCTCCTCCACCTATCATAGCTTTAGAATGTTGCTGGCAAGGCCAGCAAAATGCTGGGGTGCATAGGGAGAGGTTTTGACAGCAGGGACAGGGAAGTGATCCTCCCACTCTGTAGGTCACTGGTGAGACCCCACTTGCAGCACTGTGTTCAGTACTGGGGTCCACACCTTAGTAAGGACAGAGATAGGCTAGAAGATGTGCAGAGAAGGGCGACCAGGATGATACAGGGCCTCCAGGTGCTCCAGTATGAGAAGCACCTGAAAGAACTAGTTATGTACTTACTAGAGACTAGGAGGAAGAGAGAAGATATGATCATAGAAACATGGAAACACAGGAATTGATGGCAGATAAGGACTGCTAGGTCCATCCAGTCTGCCTATTTTCCCTACCTACTGCAAAAGCCGCAGACCCTACTTAATCTCCGGCTTTAAGTTCTTTTTCCTATCGCTAGGGTTCCCCTATGCCTGTCCCATGCATTTTTGAATTCCCCCATTGCGTTTGCCACCACCACCTCTGCTGGGAGTCTATTCCATGCATCCATCAACCTTTCTATGAAGAAATACTTCTTCACGTTATCCCTTAGTCTACCCCTTTCCAACTTTATGTCATGTCCCCTTGTTCCTGAACATCTCCTTTTCTAAAAGATGCTAGCCTCCGGTACCCTATTTATGCCCTTTAGATATTTTTAGGTTTCTATTATATCTCCCCTGTCTTTCCCCTCCTCCAGGGTATACATATTGAGGTCTCCCCATCTTTCCTCATATGACTTTTGGTGCAGGCCCTGTACCATCTTTGTTGCCCCTCTTTGAACTGCCTCCATTCTGTCTATATCCTTATGGACCTACCAGTTCAGTATTTCATACGCTTAATACAGTACATTAAAGCCGTGCAACAGGAACAGCATGGTAGGGTAGAGCGAGAGGGTGAAAAACCACAAAAGGATGTATACGTGGTAGTGCACCCTCTCACTCTTCCCAGGTAGGGGATGAGATCTGTGCTGGGAGGTGGGTCTGGTGAGCAGCTGCCGTGGCACGACGGGATGAGCCACAGGCAGCAAGGAAGGCAGGTGGTGCATTTGGTAATGGGTTTCGATTCCCTGTCCCAGATGCAAGTAATTTTTTTATTTTTCACATTTTGTGCAATTTTAAGTGTTACCTCCCCCCCTGGAGTTGGTTATTTTACTTGGAGGGGGATTTGGGGTGTGCTGAGCCCCCCTGCAGAAGAAAGACATATGCAGCTAGCAATATATTGCGCTGTATTGGCAGCATGGTATATTGCTGTGGCATTATGTCTTGTGACATTATGACCCTATGCCCCTTACAGAGATGAGGCCTCCACAACTGGACACAGTACTCCAAATGAGGCCTCCCCAGTGATCTGTACAGTGGCATCACCACCTCTGTTCTTCATCTGGTGATACCTCTCTCTAGGCATCCCAGCATCCCACTGGCTTTCCCCACAGCCTTGACACATTGCTTGGCCACCTTTAGATCATCCAATATGATTACCCCCAAATCCCTTTCCTGCTTGGTAATCATCAGTGTCCCACCCCCATCATGTAATCCTCCCCTGGGTTTTTGCACCCCAAATGCAGGATGTTGCACTTTTTCGCATTGAATTTCAGCTGCCACACTCTAGACCATTCCTACTGTTTACCTAGGTCCTGCCTCATTTTTCCACCCCTCCCAGAGTGTCCACTCTGTTGCAGATCTTAGTGTCATCTGCAAAGAGGCATACTTTCCTTCCAGCCCCTCCGCAATGTCTCTTATGAAGAAATTAAAGAGGACTGGCCCCAGAACTGATCCTTGTGTCACCCCGCTGGTCACACTCCTTTCCTCAGATTGAGCTCCATTTTCCACCACATTCTGTGTTCTCTAATTCAACCAATTCCTAATCCAGTTTACCATCCTGTGACCCACTCCCAGGCAACACAGCTTGTTCACAAGACTTCTATGTGGAACAGTATCGAAGGCCTTATTGAAAGCCAGGTAGGCTACATCCACATCTCCCCCAATCCACTTCTCTAGTCACCCAGTTAAAGAAATCAATTAGATTTGTTAGACATGACCTTCCCGCTGTGAATCCATGCCATCTCAGATCCTGTGCTCTGCTGGATTCAAGGTGTTTCACAATCCTTTCTTTAAGTAGTGATTCCATAATTTTCCCCACTATTGAGGTGAGGCTGACTGGTCTGTTGTTTCCATCATCCTCACTGCTCCCACTTTTCTGAAGAGGGACTACATCTGCCCTCATCCAGTCCTCTGGAATCACTGCTGTATCAATTGATTCATTAAACAGGGTTGCCAGTGGTGCTACCAGCACCTCCCATAGTTCCCTGAATATTCCTGGATGTATCCCATCCAGTCCTATTGCCTTGTCCACTTTCAGTTTTGTGAGTTCTTTTAGGACTCTCTCTTCTGTATGTGGACCAGTGTCCATCTCCCTCTGCTCATGTTACCTAACTGTGGTCCCTCACATTCTCCTTCTTCTGTAAATGCAGAATGAAAATATTGGTTCAGTATTGATGCTTTTTCCAGCTCCTCTTCTTCCCCTTTAAGCCTTACAATCTCACCTCCATTTTTTTCTCCTTTCACTAATGTACCTATAAAAAGTCTTGTCCCAGGCTGGCCTGGTGACGCTGAGGGTTGAGGCACTGGAAGCCACACTTTGCACTATGCTGGCAACCCAGGTTCGGGAACCAGCCAGGGTCATTGGGGGTCAGCGGGGGGGAGGGGGGAGCTGGATCAAGCAGCAAGAAGGCAGCTCTCCTCTCCCGGGGAGGGGCCCTGTCACTCCTGCTGCACAGCCGCCACTGTGTAGAGGTCTGGTGATAGTGCAGGTTGGGATGCAGCATGCACTGGGAGGGTGTTGCGGGTCTGTGGCATGCACGTGCCTCTAGAAGAAAATTCGCAGCCATGACTGGGGATGGGAGAAAACAGGTGGAAAATGGTGCTGACTGGCAGGATGACATCAATCCCCCACAGACTCCACACCTGGCCAGTTGGGCACCTCCATTCCATCAATGTGAGTCCCGGTGAACATCGGGAGTGATGGGGCTGTGGAGACCGGTAGAAGGGGGCCAGTTGGCATGGGGCGCATAAATAAATAATTAAAAAAATCCTTGTCCCCTTTTTTTACCTTCTGTGCTATTTTTTCTTCCATTTGCACCTTTGTGCTCCTGACTGCTTTCCCTGCCTCCCGCTGTTTATCCAAGTACACTACCTTGTCCTCCTCCTTATGTGTGTTTCCTTGTCCTTCCTAAAAGTCATTTTCTTTGCTCTTACCTTCCTGGCCACTTCCTTTGAGAACTATAGTGGTTTTGTCTTTCTCTTGCACTTGTTTACTTGCCTAATGCAAAGGTTTGTCACCTTCACTCTAGCTCCTGTCAGATGGGCCCACTGTTCCTCAACTCCCCCCCCCCCCATTTGTCTCTTCTTGCCAGGGCATTCTTGAAACATATGCTCATCTTTATAAAGTCTGCCCTACTCATACTGAACCACACCTTGTGATGATCACTAGACCCCAGGTTCTGCCCACCCTGACTTCCACAATTGTTTCCCCATTTGTGAGTACAAGGTCCAAAATTGCACCCTCCCAGGTGGGCTCTAGCACTAGCTGCCTGAGGCCTTCCCCTTGCATGGTGTACAGGATGTCCCTGCTCTTGGCTGAGGCAGCAGCTGGGATGCTTCAGCTCACACCTGGCAGATTGAAATCATCTGCCAGTAGCACCTCCCCTTTAACTGCCATCGTTGGATGCATTTTACATGAACCCTGTCCATCTCCTCCCCCTGTGCTGGAGATCTATATATCACACCATGTGAATAGCTGAGCCATTGCCCTTCTCAAGGGTGACCCACAGTACCTCTACCCTACCCTGCTTTCCCTGTATCTCAGTCGCTCTAACACCCTCCGTGACGTAAAAAGCTACCCCCCCCTCCTTTTTTACCCTCCCTGTCCCTCCTAAACAGAGAATGACCTGGTATTGCTACATCCTAATCATGATTTCCAGCATACCACGTCTCAGTAAAACTATAGCTACAATGTCCAGGTCAGCCTCTGTCATCAAGGCCATCAGATCTAGGATTTTATTTGCTAGGCTGCAGGGCATTAATATGCATGGCCTTTCATGTTTTGCCATTTCTCCTTTTTTCATCCACCCTTTTGACTTTTTGCCTACTCCATTTGTCTTTCCTGTTTTTAACCCCCTTTCTCCTGCCTTCTGCTGTTTCCCCCTTTATGAGTTTAGTTACCTCTGGTGATATCATAACTTTATGGTCCTCCATGTTGACTGCACTATCCTGTGGGGGTGAGCAGTTTGATTCTCCCTGCTTCCTTCCACCCCAAAAGCTAGTTTAAATGCTTGCCAATTATGCATTTAAACCATTCACTGAGGACAGCTGTCCCCTCCCTGGATGGATGTAGGCCATCGCCCTTGTATAGATTGAGACCTTCAAGTTCCCTGAGAGACATAAATAAAGTACCATTCTCAGAACTCTTCAATATTGTTCACAACACAATTACAAGAGGTCATGAATGCAAACTGTGAGGGGGAAGCTTCAAGAAGGACCAAAGGAAGTACTACTTTACAGAGAGGGTTGTGGATCCTTGGAATAGGCTGCCTACTGAGGTGGTAGAACTTGAAGCAAGTAACGTGACAGCATTCAAACTGGGGAGGGACAGAGTCTGAAGGGGGCTATGTCCTGGGACCCCTAGAAACATAGAAAATAGAAGTTCTCAACATTTAAGGGCCATTGGCCCATCAAGTTTGCCTATCATCCCTAAGAAACTTGCTTTTTCAAATTCTGCTGGTAATAGGTTTTCCCTCTCCCCTGCTTACCAGCAGCTTGCTATGTCTATCCCAAGCTTTTTAAAACCTGTAATCATTTCTGCCTCCACAACCTAAGTTGGCAAGCTGTTCCATTTGTTCCCCACCCTCTCTGTGAAGAAGTACTTCCTCACATTTCTCCTGAACCACCCTCCTTCCAGTTTCATCTTGTGTCCCCTTGTCCTTGAGCATCTTTTTCTTTGAAAAATTGTATTCTTCTGCACTTTATTTATCCCTGTGAGGTATTTGGATGTCTCAATCATTTCCCCCCTCTCCCTCCTCCAGAGAATACAATTTAATTCCCTCAGCCTATCCCTGTAGGGTTTGTGATGCAGTCCCTGCACCATTTTGATTGCCCTCCTCTGAACCACCCCTAGCCTATCAATGTCCTCTCATAGATGAGTCCTCCAGAACTGGACACAGTACTCAAGGTGTGCTCTCACCAATGATCTATATAGTGGAATCATCACCTCCCTTTTTCTGCTGGTGATACATCTGCATAAGCAACCCAGCATCCTGCCAGCCTTGCCTGCCAACTTGTCACATTATCTACTGACCTTGATGTCATCAGGGATGATCACCCCCCCCCCCACCAGGTCTCTTTCTTGTTTGAAGCATTCAATCCCCCTCAGGATAATATATGATCACTGGGTTTTTGTGCCCCATGTGCATTACCTTGCACTTTTTGCTTTGAACCCCAGTTACAAATCCATTGACCAGTCCTCCAGCTTCTTTAGATCTATTATCATTCTGTCCATTCCCCCTGGCATGTCCACAAATGTCTTGGAAACTCATGGGCAGACTTGATGGACCCTTGGTCTCCTTCTGCCACTATGTTTCTATGTTTCTGAATCTACTTCCGAATTCCGCCAATGTCTCTGCCCTTCTACTCCTTTTCCCTTTGAAGTCCAAGCCCAGTCAAAAGGCTGGAAAATGCTTGGCGGAAATGAATTTTCTTGTGCAACTCCTAATTCTTGCTTGGATCTTTTCCCCTGCTTTTTATTCCAGGTATGTGCTCCTGTTTGCTGTTTTCATGTGTGCTACTGTTTAGTACTTCATTTCCCAGGGAATGGCAGAGATGTTGCACAACCCATACCATGTAAATACCCATAATGCAGTGTAGCAACTCTTGTAATTAACGTATTCACATACTGTGGTAAACAGCAAGTAAGACAGATGTAACATGTTCAAGCACTCTGATTTTAACTTAGGGGCTGTGTTACTGTGCTTACCTGTGTTGCAAACTTTGAAAGTAAAGCATTTTGGTCCTGACATAAGCAATAATACCTGACAGAGTTAGTGGTATTGCGCTATATTGGACTGCCCAGTATAGCCCATACCACCCATCTTGGAGGGTGTTATTGTATTTAGAAATTGTGTACTTGTGTAGATTTTTTTTCAATTTTAATAAAATATTTATAAAACAAAAGAAATTACTTTTTAATACAAAAATATTTTCATGTGAAGCAGTCCCTCCACTGGCATAGTTGCCAGCAGAGGGCACTGATGTTTTTAGTACACTTTTTTTAGAAATCTACTTCAGAGCAAGACTCCTATCTGTACCCCCACCCTGGATTGTAGTAGCAGTGATTGAGAACAAGACACCCCTCCCCATTTGCACTGTTGTGTCTGTTATAAGGTAGTGAAAAGACTGCAGAGTGCTAGCATTTTTGTCATACTGCAATTGCTAAGAACGAGCAGGATAGTAGTGTGATGCAAGCTTGTACTTAAATATCTTCCCCCTCCCCCTACCGCCATTGAAACACAATGGGAATTGTAGCCAAATATTTTTTTACATTATGCCACTTGTGAGCAGGATGATAGAGTGAGCATGTTTTGGGCAACTGTGGAGGAATGGCACAGTCAGTTTGGTCTGGAGTGTGTAGCACTGAGAGGCAAGCACACTCTGTGATAGCACTACAAGCAATTATTAAAAATAAAACTGTTGTTTTGTGTGGTGAGGAGGAGAAACTAATTGAAAATGCCAGTATGGCACAGTTTGTGGCAGTTCATTTAGAGAGTATGTGGGGCCCCATTTGCTAAGTGAGAAAAAAGATGACTGACATTTGAGTTTTGGGGAATTATGTTTGGTGCAATGATACAAGTTGGCACACAGGCAGGTTGGCATGGGTCTCATATTTACCTGGTCTAGGATGGTACATAAATGCACCCCTAGATGGGATGCTGAGCCAATCAGAGGCCAGGATTTTTTTTTCAGCCCTTTTTCTAAAACATAAATAAACAATCCACGGCTCACATACACCAGTTTAGGCTATTTATTATTAGAATAGGCTTGTCAGCCTCTCCTAGGAGTCAAACTGATAATGTTCATTTGCAAAGCATGCAAATATATTTGTAACCCCTCCTTAATGGGACTTACCTTGAGGGCAATGGCCCCCCACACTGTCTCGTGGCATCCTGACAGTGGATCCAGGTGAGTTACAGACCTGTGGCACCCAGTTTGGTTTCTGTGCCTGCATACACTATATCCTGGTGTCTCATCCCCATGGTTGGAAGGGGGACAAGCTCTGTTTTGTGTTTCTGCACCTCTGAGCACCTGAGGGAGTCTGCCAACAGTCCCAGGAGCAGGGGAAAGGGAAACCAGACCATTCAGCAAAATGTAAATAAAAAACATGACCGCGCAGTACTGCCTGCACATGCCTGGTTGGAAGGGACTGGAAATTAAAGAACCCATGGCTCTAGTGTCTGCATTTGGCTATGGTCACAACTTAGCAATACCCTCAGCTCCAGGGCAGGCAGCCAAGCTGGGGATCAGTACTGAAATGCCTCTGGTCATGATGGAAAGTGGTTTTCTGCCCCTCTGAGGGCTAATAATGAATATATAAGAGCAGTGTATGTATGGGGAAGAATATAAACAAATATAGCATTCCCCATAGGACTCGGTAACAGGTGGATGCTGGGAAACAGTTCAAAGGGCACCAAAACACCGGGGAGTGAATGCAGCCAGTCAACTTGTAACTCTGCAATATCTATAAAAGGGACAGCCAGCCTGCCAAAAGAGGAGATTCCTTGGAGTCCAAAGAGAGGGGGAGTACAGGAGAGGCTTGCGTGGGCTACCTGATCCAACAGTCTGTGTGGCCCTAGAGATCAGTTAAAAGGCATAGTGCCTGCTACAGCAAGTAGTATCAAGGAATAGAGTGGGGGCTGATGAGTGCTTCTCCCTGGTGAGACTCAAACCTGTCTTTGAGAATATGGAAGATGGAGAGTTGTGATCTGAAAATAGTGAATTTGAAGGCTTGCAGCTTGAGAAAGACTGAGCCTGGAGATGTGAGAAATGGGAATTCTGCAGCCTGAGAACGGAGACACTGAAAAACTGGTGCTTCCCCTCGTTGGGGCAGGTGTGGTGGAGACCGTCTAAATGCTGCAAACCAGAGAAGTAAAGGGTGCTGAGGCTAAAGACTGTACCCAAGCCCACCCACATGTGTTGTTTTGGAGAAGCGTAAGCCAAGCAGAAAGTCTAGGGGACATATAGTCTGCCCTGTCCCCAGACCAATGGGAAGAGTATTCAACGCAGAGGAAGACCGGAGAGGAAGATGTCAAGAGGCCTGTCAGGTGAACTCTGTCAACAAAGGCTTTAGAGGTGAAGATTACAAAGGCCTGACAGGTGAAGACCAGTGTTCTTCATTTCTTCAGCCAGCTGCTGCTTTTCAGTTACCTACTACTGTGGTGCATCACCAGCAAAATTTTGATACCTGCACAGTACCATGGAACAAATTTCTGCAAAACCCATTTGAAGCTTCAGACTGTAAGTACCTCTGGACTGTGGCTCAGGGGAGTTCCTATTTAGCTAGCTAGTCAGGTCTCAGAGGGAATTATGTCCTGCACTGGACTGCACCAAATTTCAAGCTATTTCCAGCTGGAAAAGTTAAAATTTGTGTATTCAAAGGTATTGGGCCCCAACACAAGTACCCAGCTTGAGCTACCAGACTGTCACCATCTTTGCACCACTGGTGCGGTACCCACCACTACAGCTAGACTTTACTGTGTAACTGCCATTTGGAGAAGTCAGGTGCACAAGCAGCTGGGAGGTGGGAAATATTGTATGGAGTATTAGCATTTGTAGTAGTTGTTACTGTTGTTGTGAACCCCTGTTTTCCCTCCTCCAAATAAGTATTGCAGTTGGTTTATGTTAACCATATGGTATTACTGGTCATTGCAAAGTGTGTTCTGTTACTGTGTGTTGGGCAGGTAATGTAGGGGAAATTATTATATTTTCCTGGGGGGTGGTAACCTGCAATTTATCCAAAGGGATCCACTGTCACTATCCCAGGTGGAGGCACCACACCATTTCCTTACCCAGGTATCTTTTCCACTAGTGAACTTAGGTCAGACCCTTCAGATGTGTGTGCAGAGTGGACCCCGAGGGCCCTGGAACAGCCAAAGTGAGTCAAGTCAAGGGGCTGTTATATATTTATAAATTTAAGCAATATGATTGGATGTTACTCATGCATTACAAATCTCTAATGCATGGGTAAAACCTAATCATATCAGTCTAGAGACAGTACCTGTTAGAAATCCTTGTGCCAACCTTAGATTTTTTTAAAATCAAGTAGCTGCCATTTTTTCTCCAGTAATTACCTAGAGGAAAAGAAAGTATCCATATTAATTATACTAGGTAGTTCACCATGGCAAAAAAGGTAGCATATATTTATTGTTGCCTCTTTGTGCTCTGCTATGTGTTTTTATGTTTTAATTGTAGTAACAACTTTCCCTTTCCCACCTGTTTGCCCGTGAGCTGCCACCCCACTCTAGCTACCTCACTCACTTATTAACTTATGACAAGGCCCTGGGCTGCCCTACCCCCTGCCCTCCTGCTTCACCCCTTTGCCCTCCTTCCCCACCTCACCTTCTTAGTCCCCTCCTTCCCTGCTCCTCCCCCTTTCTCCCTCCCTCACCAGCTCACACTCTGAAATTCTTCTATCCACCTCACCCTTCCCCCAGTCCTTCCCCTGTCATTATTTCCCATCTCCTGTTGTGCCTCCTATATCCCTAGAAATAGCATACCTTGTTCATCACAGTTACTGAATAGCTACTGTAATGCTTGCTGTATGTTTGTACTCACTGACATGGAACCTTTGTAAAAGAGCCTCAGCTCAAAGGTATTGCTGTAATCCTAGACTCAAATAAATAAAAAAAAAATAAACTTTTATTAGTGCAATCTTTTTTTCTGAAAATCACATACTGTACCTGTTTTGTTTGTTCATGCTTGAATTGACTCCCACATTGACTGTTCACCTCTCTAGAGATATTCTCTAAAGGAACTTCCTCGAGATCTCTCTATCTACCGCTCGCTCAGAAACTCCTGCACTAAGGCCATCTGGCTTGCCAGAGCAGAATATTTCAAATCCACTTTCAACTCAAATATAAATAACCTGTCTAAATTCTGGAAGATGGTCCATTCCCTCTTCTCCCCCCAAAATAAACCACCACCTCCTGTCATTAAAATGTACAACCAGCTCATAGTAGAACACCCTGCTGTAGCGGCAGGATTTAATTCCTATTTTACAACCTGTGCCTCAGCTCTGCTAACCTCCCTATCTTCGCCACATACATCCCCGGCTACACCTACCCAACCCCCACTCCCACAACTGCCAGCCATGAGTTTCTCCTTTTCTCCCATTGCTCCACATGACACCCTACATGCGCTTCTCTCTCTAAACTTTACAAAAGACAACTCGTCTGATGGCCTGGACCCCAAGCTACTCTGCCTTTCTGCCCTCCTAGCACCATCCTCCTAACTGATCTACTCAACTTACCTTTCCTCTCTGCCACTGTCTCTAATGCCTGGAAGCATGCCATTGTTCTTCCTCTACCTAAAGGTGGTGACCCCTCTGCTCAAGGGAACTATCACCCCATCTGACTTCTACCTACCCTGGCTAAACTTCAGAAACACCTGGTTCTGTCTCAGCTATCCTCTTTCCTGGATGATGACTCCTTTTTCACTCCATCCCAGTCTGGATTTCAGAAGAAACACTCCACCACCACCTCCCTACTTGGGCTTAATGACTCTATCCTTTCTGCCATGGTTAGTGGTCATATCACATCTGCCATCTTTGTTGACCTTGCCAAGGCATTCAACACCGTTTCCAACATCCTCCTTCTTGAGACCCTCTCCTCAGCTGGCCCATCCCAGTTGGCCAGTAACTGGTTTAAAGCCTACCTGGTAGGAAGAACTCAATCAGTTAAAATAGCTGATTCCAAGTGCTCGCCACTGCCCATCTCAACAGGTGTGCCTCAAGGTTCTGTACTTGGCCTACTTTTATTGTCTATTTTCCTAAATGACTTGCTGTCAGTAGGTTCCTCCTCCTCTATCCATATGTACGCTGATGATACGGTCTTGTTCACTTCTGGCCACTCTCCCTCTGATGTATCTGCCAGCCTCCAGCTTGACTTCAATAATGTTCAGCACTGGTTTAAGTCACATCAGCTTTTCCTGAATGCCAAGAAAACAGTCTCCATTACCTTTGGCACAAGGTAGAGACTCTCTTGGCTTCCCTTCCTACCCATCTTCCACACCCTGGATGGGACCACACTTGAGAATACCACCTTTTTCAGATATTTAGGTGTTTAGCTTGACTGACACCTAAACATTTCTGAACACGTCAACACCATCCTGAAGATACTGCACCCAAGTTTGGTGCCCTGTATAGGAACCACAGTTACTTACCTCTCTCGGCTAGGTGTGACCTTGTTCAGAAAATGATTCTCCCTATTTTTGACTATTGCAATATAGTCTATTATGCTGCTCCTAAGTCTTCCCAATCCAGATTGGATTCCCTTTTCAATGCTTTTTGTCGCTTTGCTCTTGACTCTCACCACAGTACCACCCACTGCTCTCTCTACCACTTCCTTGTTTTTCCTTCCCTGGAGTGCAGACAACTCTGGCACTGCATGAAATTTACCTCTAAATTCTGGTTTGGTTCTCTCCCCTTTTACCTATCCTCCTCCCTCCCTTTCCATTCCACCTCACCCACACCATTCTTTCAAATCCACTGACTCTTGCACTCTGGCTATTCCAAGACATACTACCACAAGCAGCCAAGGAGCTTTCTCTTACTGCTTCCCAACACTCTGGAACTCACTACCTATGCCCATCTTCATTCTTCATCTCCCTCTTCCATCTCCCAGGCCCTTCACAACTTTTACTCCTCAAACTGCACTTGTCAATGAAGATTCTGTTGTATTTCACAATGTTTTTTACACTTCAAGCATACTTTGCTTTATTGTAGTATTTTTATAATCTTGTAAATGTATTTGTTTCATTTCTACCTATGTTTATGTCTTATCCAAACATGTTTGCATATATGCATTCACTTTATCTGCACTGTTTCACTATGTATATGTCATTCCAAACTGTAGTTGAAAATGTACATTTGATTTATCTGTACTGTATTTCCTATGTTCCCCTCTTCCCTCTCCCAGGGCACACCGTGAGATGAGCAACTTGTTGCTCAGCATGGTTTTTCTGGTGAAACTCTTCAATAAATAAATAAATAAGATATAATGAGGGGCCCCTCATAGAAACATAGAATTTGTGAGCAGAAAAGGACCAGTAGGCCCATCCAGTCTGCCCTATTTTTCCATGCCTATTCCGACACCTTAGACTCTATTTGTTCTGCCTCCCATTCCTCTATGTATTATACCTGTGTTCCCATCCCACATATGCTTTAAGTTCCCTACTGTTTTTGCCCCCACAACTTCTGCTGGGAGGCTGTTCCAGGCATCCACCACCCTTTCTGTGAAGAAGTATTTCCTCACATCCCTGTTACACTCCCTCCACCAGCTTTATTGCATGCCCCTGTGTTCTGTTTTTTCTCCGCTGAAAGAGACTCCACACCTTCACCTTGTTCACTCCTGTGAGGTACTTATAGATCTCAATCATGTCCCCTCACTCACCTCTCCTCCAGGTAGTACATAATGAGATTCGGAAACCTCTCCTTGTATGGCTTCTTGTGCAACTCTTGCACCATTCTGGTAGACCTCCTCTGGACCGATTCCACCCTGTCAATGTCCTTGCTTAGGTGCTGCCTCCAGAACTGAACACAGTACTCTAGGTGGGGTCTCACTAGTGAGTGACACAGTGACAACACCACCTCCCGCCTCCTGCTAGAAATCTCCCTTCCTATGCACCCCAGCATCCTCCTAACCTTGCCTATGCCTTGTTACATAGCCCTGCCACCTTGAGATCAGTCTCTTTCTTGCTTGGTGACTGTCACTACCTCCCCCATCTTATACAACATGCCCAGGTTTCCCTGCCCCAAGTGCACGACTTTGCACTTTTTGGTATTGAAACTCACCTGCTACACACTAGACCACTCCTCTAGTCTTCCTAGATCCCTTTGCAGTCTCTCCACCCCTGCCTGAGTGTCCACCCTGTTGCAGATTTTAGTGTCATCTATGAATAGACACACCTTCCCCGCCAATTCCTCAGCAGTGTCAATTATGAAGACATTAAAGAGAACCGGTCCAAGTACTGATCCCTGGGGCATCCTGTTAGTCACCCTCCCATCTCTGGAGTGTCTACCAGTTACCACCATCCTCTGCCTCCTATCCTTCAACCAGTTTGATACCCAGCTTACCACTTTTTTCCACAACCTACAGGCTGCTTAGTTTCTTTACATGCACCCTGTGTGGCACAGTATTAAAAGACTTTGCTGATGTCCAGATAGGGCACTTCCACTGCCCTCCCCTATCTAACTCCCTAGATACCCAGTCAAAGAACTCTATGACATTTCAATAAGCAGCAACGTATACAAGAGAGGAATTTCTGACAAGGGGGTCTAGCCATATGTAGTGAAATGAGCTTTTGATACAGCAGCAAACACCAATAGAGATCTTTTATTAGCTCCAGAAAAGAAACCACCAAAGGAACATCAAGCTACTTTCATTATAGAATATAAACCTACAGCTCCAGAGATAGCAGCAATTTTTAAGAAACATTGATCTGTGCTACAAGTAGAGCAAGCAGTAAAAAAAAATCTTCCAAGTTCCAGTATCAGTTACAGAAGGGAACAATTTATCAAAAGCTAATTGTACACGGTATGTACCAAGACCAGGAAATTTCAAATACTGGACTACCTATGCCTTAAAATGGCAAATATCACTGTGGAAATTGTGGCCAGTGTAATACTACAAGGAATATTAAGTCTTTCATAAAATCTACTCTCTGGTGAAGAAATCAAGATCAACTCCTTTAGTAACTGTGCTATGACTGGAGTGATTTACATTTTTATATGCCCATGCCAAAATTCCATAATACACAAAACAACCATCGAGAGTGGCAATATAACCTTCCCAATGGCAAAACATTTCAGTGAAGTGAAGCGTGGCTCAGCAGCTGTTCTGCAATTTGTAGGAATTGAAGAACCTGTGACACCAAAAAAAGGCAGTCACCTTCTAAAAAAAACACTCTCACAACATGAATCACACTGGATTCATAGTTTGGGCACCTTATCCCCCCAAGAATTGAATGAAGAACTTCCTCATAATTGTTTCTTATAAAAATGCACTTGGGATGCATTTCTGGAGACCCCATCTCTGCAAAGACATATACAGAGTGGAGGCTGTTCGGAGGAGGGTAACCACAATGGTGCAGGGTCTGCGCCAGAAGACATATGAAGAGAGACTAAAGCAGCCTAATATGTATACCCTAGAGGAAAGAAGGGAGATGGGGGACATGATAGAAACTTTCAAGTACCTCAAGGGAATTAACAAAGTCCAAGAGGGTAGCATCTTTCAGAAAAAGAGATGTGCAAGAACAAGGGGGCACATTTTGAAGGTAGAGGGGGGACAACTCAGAGGTAATGTTAGAAATTATTTTTTCATGGAGACGGTTGTGGATGCATGGAACAGCCTTCCAAGGGAGGTTGTGGAGTCAAGAACAGTGGGAGAATTCAAGAATGCATGGGACAGACATAAAGCAATTCTAGTGGGAGGGTAGAAGGAAGTAAGCTGTTAATTATCTAGAATCTGCAGCTTATCCATCAGGTAGGGAAATGGGCAGACTAGATGGGCCAAGCGGTCCTTATCTTTTGTCAAATTTGATATTTCTATGTAGGACCCAAGGAAACATGGTTTTACCGGAAGGAGGTCGTGCCAGACCAACCTCACTGAGTTCTCCGACTGGGTGATCAGAGAGGTGGATCGGGGCAGTGGATGTAGCCTACCTGGACTTCAGCAAGGCCTTTCAAACTCTGCCACATAGAATGCTGTTAAGTAGTAGTAATAGTAATAACATTTATTTATACAAGATATGAAAACAACTTCAAACACAATTATGGCCACAATGGCCCTCTTTACAAGGTACACCTGTTTTGATATCAGTACAAAGTTACAATAATAAAAGCAGGCAATAAGAAACTGCACATTTAACTATACAATAAATTACATATGCAAGACAAACAATTTTGTATCATGTCACTTAAACATCTTCAAGCAGTTCAAGTCATCTATTACATACACAACGGAAACATATTTCTTGTTTCATAGCAGAATTACATTTAGCTTTAGTCAGGTCCTGAGTTTTCAACGGTAATGAAAGTTCATTCCAAGTGATGTACTGAAAAGTCAGAGTGACAAATCTATTTTTATGTTTGGGAACTATCAAATCTCTTGCTGCACTTTTATGTAAATTAAACTGCTGAGTAGGACTAATAAGTCTCTCTGCCAGGCCAGTGGGATATCAGGTCTTATAAATTTAATAAACAAAGTTTGTCCAAATTTCTTATCTCCTGATCTCTAGAGAGACCCAGTTTAACTTAGTATACATATAACAATGATGGGTATCAATTTTACATCTCAATACAAACCTTGCTAACCTACTACAGTGCAGCCCACTTATAAGAACATCAGATATAAGAACATCCCGCATATAATCACATTTGCTCCATTATTTTCAATGGGAGCAAAGCCTGTTTATAAGAAAACCTGGATCGGTTATAAGAACATTTTTTTTGTCAAGCAGTGTACTCTGTGAGATCCTGGGAACATTCTTTCACACTACTTTAGTCATTCATTCAGTTGATGCTAGCCGTTCAATTTACCATTCACACCTCATTAACTCCACTACAGCCGTGCCACGTATCTTCTTTGATCTTAAGTGATCTTATTTGTCCTTACTCAGCAGCAAACAATGACTGTGTCTGTTTCTAATGGCAACTAAATCACACACTTTAACATTTAATAAGCTGCTATCAGTCCCTATCCTAGCGAACCACACCTTTACTAAATCTCATTGCTGGCTAATCAGAGAGCAATTGTTAAACATTCCTCTGTGCCTGGAAAAACACAAGTGACTGCAGACACTGCTTTAAAAAGGCAGGTTTCAGTGTGAATGTCAGCCCCGAACAACCCGACTCCCCAAGGTCAGCACTCCTGATGCTATGACAGTGGAAGAATTTGAGCAGTACATTAGAGGGCAGAAGGCTTAGAGTGAGCTTTTCATCCGTTCGTTTCCTTTTTAGACAAACTGTCACTTTCCAGTTACAAGCAGCAAAATATCATCGACTACTAGCCTTTTTTTTATCATTTCTACACTGTATTAAATTAACGGCATTTGTCACACAGTTAAGTTTTTTTACACTAACTTTATTTTTTTGTCTTATTTGGACTTATCGCATACTGTGTGGGGTAGGAGACACCTAGATGTGTGCGGCAACCATCACTTTAACGTAAGCCTGCTTATAGTAACAGCCCGTTTATAAGAACATTTTCTCTTAGCAAATACGATGTTCTTATAAGCGGGCTCTACTGCATAACATATATCAAGCTTATGTAACATTGTTTTATTTTCACTAGAATATTCATGACTTCCATAACCAGTCAGTGGTATTATTAACTGGTTAAGCAAGCTGCAGAATACAGGAGTGGGTAAGATGATTGTAATGTGGGTAGAGAATTGGCTGGATAACAGGACATAGAAGGTGGTGGCAAACAGCAGTTACCTGCAGATGGTACAGTGACCAGTGGAGTACCACAGGGATCAGTGCTTGGTCCAGTCCTCTTCAATGTCTTTATCAGTGACATTGCAGAAGGCCTGGAGGGAAAATGTGCCTGTTTGTTGATGACATAAAGCTCTGCAACAGGGTGGATACACCAGAGGGAGTGGACAGAATGACGAGAGAACTGCAGAACCTTGAGGAGTGGTCAAGGGATTGGCAGTTGGGATTTAATGCTAGAAAGTGCAAGATAATGCACATGGGGCACAAACACCTGTGAAGAACATATCAACTGGGACCTCAAGGTAGGTAGGCAGTGTGACAAGGCAGCTGGAAAAGCGAACAGGATGTTGGGATGCATAGGCAGGGGAATCACCAGCAGGAAAAGTGAGGTAATAATTCCACTATACAGGACATTAGTAAGGCCACACCTTGAGTACAGTATTCAATTCTGTGGGCCTTACCTACACAAGGACATAGGGTGGAGGCAGTTCAGAGGAGGGCAACCAGGACGGTGCAGGGATTACATCACAAACCCTCCAAGGATAGGCTGAGGGACTTAAATGATATGCTCCCCTGGAAGAGAGGGGGAGTATGATTGAGAGATTTAAGTACCTCATGGGGGAGGACTAAAGTGCAGGAAAATACAATTTTTCAAAGAAAAACATGCTCGAGGATAAGGGGACATTTGATGAAGCTGGAGGGAGGAAGGTTCAGAGAGAACCTGAGGAAGTACATCTTCATGGAGAGGGTGGTAGACAAATGGAACAGCCTGCCAGAGAAGGTGGTGGGGGCGGAAACAATTATAGGATTCAAGAACACCTGGGATAGGCAAAGGTGGATACTGGTAGTTGGGAGACAGGTACAACCTAGTTCCAGTGAAGCTTGAAGAAGCACTATTAATTAACACTAATGGGCAGACTAGGTGGGCCAAAGGCTCTTATCTGTTGACAACATCTATGTATGTATCTGTGTATCTATGTATGATTCATAGGCTGTAATAACTAAAAATTGTTCCGAAATAAAAGGCTTTGTTTGATAGGCTGTAACTGTAAATTGTTCATCCTGCTTATGTTTTGAGTTGAATTGTGTCTCTGTCTTATATTGTTGAGTAGTTGTCTGCTATAAATTTGATAGGCTGGATAAAAGTACTAAAAACGTGGCAGACCCATTGGTGCAGCAGTAGTGCTACTGCTTGAGATGCTGATGACCTGGGTTTGGGAATGAGCCAGGGCTGTCAGAGGACCTGCCAGGGAAGAAGGATTGAGCATCCCAATGGACACTCATTTTTTTTGTTGCTTTTTTCTTAGTTATTTAACCAGGACTAGCACACTAAGCTGAAAGCTTTTTTACAGGTGCGACCTGGGAGCACAGGGAAGTTAAGTGACTTGCTCAGGGTCACACAGTATGCAAGAGGAAGCTGTGGGGTTCAAACCCAGGTCTAGTCTGCTGGATGTCACCAGATTTGCAGCTCAGAGCCTTAAACCACTGCACTATACTGCCTCCCTGGACTCTGCTTCTCTGGAGAGGGGCTTCACTGTTCTGCTACTCTATTGCCATCTGGGTGACCACAGGTGGTGTTGTAAGGGAAGACATCAGTGAGGAAGCCTGGAGCAAGCGTCATTTGGGTGACTCGGCATGCCAGCACCCATTGACTAGACATAATCCTGGAGGGAGGACAGGATTACAGGGGACAAAAAGTTTGGGACTGCAGCACTAAGAACAGATGAAACCCTTGCCAGCCACCCACTATATTTAGCATCAAACCCACACCACCACCAACCAGGTGGATCCTCAAAGTTTTCACCTCCACTGCGGCTGGTCAGATAGACAGTGGGGCAGTAACACCAAAGTGGCTGAAGGTGGACCTGGCCATGGGGGAAAGCCAGGGGGCAACACAGCAATGTGTCATGGGGTTGGCCTCAGAGGTCTGGCCAGGGGAGTGGCTGGGTCTCACTAAGTGAGACTGAGACTGGCAGAGGCAGAAGGAGGACACTAACAGTACCCTAGGGAAAAAATATGTTAAAAAAGTAATAACAACAGTCCAAGATAAATAATGATGAGAAACCCCATAAGAAACTTCTACCTTTATCTTTATGTTTAAAATCGGTTTCTGTCACTACATCACAGCTCACTGTGTGTCACTGAGTGGTTTTAGTTTAATTCAGCAGCAGCTTGTAGTCTACTTCCTCCCATCTGAATATGAATAGTCATGAGCTGCTGTTTAGAAAGGCCAGCTGGGTAGCAAGCATGCACACTCTGAGAAGTTGGGCTTGCCTCCAATGAAACGTCCGCACACGCACAAGCATTCACGTGTGCTCCCTGCATAGGTTAAGGTTTGTGTCTCCTACCTGTATGGTCTATTGTGTAGTATCCATGGATTTTTGCTGAAAATAAAATACACTCTGTCTGTTTACAAGGTAAGCCAAGTTCATCCTGTAATAAGTGACTGATGTGACTGAGTATTCTCTGTGCTGTGATACTACCCAGTTTTTACTGGATCCCCTGCTCAAAATCTATGGGATTTATTTGTCATGATCTCTCCCTACGAAACCATGCTGTCAGTGGTACTGCAGCCCATATGCCTCCAAGTACTCCATCAGTCTTTCCTTTAGCAGAGTCTTTATTAATTTTCCCATAAGACTGACTGGCCTGTAGTTGCTAGCCTCCTCCCTGCTGTCACTCTTGTGCAGAGAAACCACATTGGCCCTTCTTCTGACTTCTGGAATTACCCCTGTCTCCAATAAGGTGGTGACTAGTGTTGCCAGAGGGCCATCTAGCACCATGCTGAGTTCATTTAGAACCCTTGGGTGAATCCCATCCAATCCCATTGTCTTATTCTCTTTTAGGGCTTCTAATCCTTTCTGGACTCCTCTCTGAAAATGGACTTGTGTACGATACCAACTCTCCCAGGTGCCTGCAAATGCTTGTTGGTCTGCCCCCACTACTGTGAAGATTGAGCAGAAGTGCTAATTTACAATTTTAGCTTGTTCCTGATCTTCTGCACAGTACCCTCATCCCTCCTGATTCTCACAATGATACCCCTTGCTTACCTCTTGTCAATCACATACCTCAAGAAAGTCTTATCCCTTTGTTTGACCTTGGCAATCCTGTCTTCTGTTTGTGCCTTTGCTGCCATCCTTTCTGACTCTGTCTGCTTTTCTAGATGTACCTCCTTGACTACCTCTGTCTAAGTTTCCTTGTATTTCCTAAATGCTGTTTTTCTTTCTCCTTTTCTGCCTTGGCCACCTCCTTTAAGAACTGTAGTGGCCTCTTCCTCCTTCCCTTGCTCACTTTCTTCAAACAGCATGCCACTGACTTAGCTATTCCATCCTTGATCTTTTTACATTGGGTCTCCACTCCCCCCATGGCCACCCCCGCCCCTTAAGATATTTACTTAATCAGTCACCCATTTCTTTAAAATCTGTCATTCTGATGTCCAGGACACTAATCTTAGTGTTGTTTTTCTCTTCTCCAATCCATGTGGGACATTGTGTCACTTGGCCTGTCATTCAAAACAGTTAACTGTTGCAACACTATTTGTCTCATAGGACACAATGCGTAAAAATGAGTGGATTAGTATCCCACTCTAGGAAGGCGACCCTGGGGGTGCAGCAAGGGTCTATACTCAGCCCCTTGCTTTTCAGTCTTTTCATAAATTCATTACCCTCTGTGTGCGTGGCAAACATGGTGCTCTACGCGGACAACGCCATCATATCAGTGCCAGGAAACCATGCATCAGATGTCACAACCACCCTTCAGGATTGCTTCTGGAAGCTTGATATGTGGTTTTCCTAGAACAAATTACTTTCGAACTACAAAAAAACAAAAGTTATTCATTTCTGTATTCCACAAAACAAGAAAAAAGCAGGCTCCCTGTACATTCTCAGCTGCAAAGAGGACCCCATTGAACAAGTCCATTCATTCAAATACCTGGGAATCCATCTTGAAGATTCCCTTTCCTGCACAGGCCATATTGACCATGTCATCAAGACAGCAAACGTCAAACTTGGGATCCTCTATAGGCATCAGCATTCCATCACACCAGAAGCACTGAGCCTGGTAACTAGGAGCTCCATATTGGCAGTTATTGACAACAGGCTTATCATTTACAGTGCTGCAACAGACTCAGCCCTTAAAAGAGTTAGGACACTTCTTAACAAAGCTTGCAGACTTATCCTGGGGCGGATCAACATACTCAAGCTTGTCACCTATATTCTGAGACTGGTTTGCTTCCCCTGCAGTAAAGGGTCAGGTACCAGGCCTACCTGCTTGGGAAAAAATTCCAGCTAGGTCTAACACCGGCCTCAATTACCAATATCTTCCAACCTACTAAATCCTGTACAATGACTAGGAGATCAGTGAAGGGAGTTCTCTAGGTCCCCTTTAGGTGTATCACCTTCACCCAGCGAGCCCTCTCCTTCAAGGGACCTCAATGGTTTAATGACCTCCCTGTCCCCATGATTGATTGTGACAAAATCAGCCCCTTCAAAAGGGACCTATGCCTCTAGCTGGCATAGGTGAATCTTTGTGACTGCCCCGCATGATATATATACCAATGAGGTATAACCTTGATTGAACTTATAATTCCTATTCCACCCCTCTCCTATTCCTATCCTCTCCTTCTCCCTACATTTCCCTTCTCTTCTCTCCTCCCCACTTCAACCCTTTCAGACAAGGACTAGTCTGGCTGCAATCCTTCAACTAGTTGGCACTTTTCTGTTAAAACCTGGCTAAAGCAAACCACCGTGTCTGCTCCTCAGATTTGGTGTTACATGGAGCCTCACCCAGGGTAATTCCTACCCTATCCTAAGCCTCCCTTTCTCTTCTATTCCTATTGATACTCATCACATTTTTTTTGTCCCTCCACCCTTCTATTCCTAATGGTGCCTCCTGTGGCATCACTTTGGGTCATTTCCACTCTATACTTAGTTTCTCTTTGCCTATCCCCTCTCCTATCCACTTTCTCAATTTCTGCCGCCTCATCCCAGCCATCTATATCCTCCTAATTTCTCCTCACTACTCAATCTTGCTATCCTGACATAGCCTGTTTCAGGTTGCAGTCTTCACACAGTATTCAAAGGAGCTTAGAAAGTTAAAATTATTAAGGGATAAGGCATGGCATGGCTTTCGGCTAAAAGAAAGGGGAGTAAACAGGATTGGGATAGATTTAAAATGTTACAGAATGAATATGTTGAAGAAGTTCGGGGGATAAAACAACGTCATTATACCCATTTATTGGATAAAAATAGTTCAAAAAATCCTAAAGATTTTTGGAAAACAATAAACACTTTAGTTAAGGGACAGGGTTTTGATGAAATAAAAGTATTAAATATTGATGGTTAGGTGACATCAATATCATGGTGTGTGTTGGATCGATTGAATGCGAAATTGATGGTAGCATCCGGCCCGTCCAGGCCACATTGTTTTTCTGGAGTTAGTAATCAACCCCAATTGGAAGATAATGGATCTAATAATTCATTTGTATTTGAAGAAATAAAAGTTGAGTTAGTGATTAGTGAACTATTAAAGTTAAACACTGCCAAGGCTGTTGGCCTGGACAATATTTCACCAAAAGTACTAAAATATGCTGCTCCAATTATAGCTTATCCCTTAACGTACTTATTTAATATATATATTTAATATATCCTTAACTACAGGCATATATCCACTGGCTTGGAAACAATCTAAGGTCATACCTATTTTCAAGGGAGGAAATAGAACAGTTATAGATAACTATAGACCCATTTCTCTTTTGTCTCATGTATCCAAAATATTTGAAAGATTGGTGGCAGTACAATTGAAGAAATATTTGGATTCTTCTAGATTAATGAATAATATGCAGTCTGGTTTTCAGAAATTATATAGTACAACTTCAGCACTTGCTAAGGTTGTGGGGGTGTGCAGGTAGTCCTGGATAGGAGGACACTAGTGGGGTTCATCTTTGTGGATTTATCCAAAGCTTTTGATACTTTGGACCACTGTGTCCTCCTGTCCAGGGCTGCATCCCTGGGGGTGGTGGGTTTGAGTGGGAAGTGGTTGGAATCATATTTGTTGAACAGGAGTCAAAAGGTGTCATTAGGAGGCCAGGAATCAGGTTTTTTGCCTGTTGTGTTGGGGGGTCCCTCATGGCTCCATCCTAGGGCCATTGTTGTTCAACATATATATATATAAATGGACTGTCTTTTCCAGATTCAGAAATAAAGTACCATCTTTATGCTGATGATACTATAATTTATACATCAGATGAATCCATTAAGGTGATACAAAATAGGCTTCAGTTAACCTTTGATGATCTGCAAAATTTTTTAAAAGATAGTAGGCTGACTTTGAATATGAAGAAAACACAGTCCATGTTGATTCATTGAAAAAGTGAACAGTTGGGAGACATGGCCCTGGGATTGGTTGCCTCTGGGGGGCCCCGATCCAACAGGCATACATGTATAAATATTTGGGTCTTTGGATTGACAGTTCATTAAGTTGGGATATACACACTGATTAATTTAATAAAGAGTGTAAACAAAAGAATAGGGACTCTTTATAGGGTTCGATCATTAATGAGTATGGAGGTAAGGGAAAAAGTGGTAAATATGATGGTTATCCCCATGATTGATTATGGGGATATATTCTACTCTTGTGGGAGAAAGCAGGATTTAAGGAAGTTGGAAGTAAGTTATAATAATTTAGCCAGGTTTATCTTAGGGGCTCCTAGACTAACTCATAGATGTTTACTTTATGATCAGTTAAAGTGGTCAACACTTTATGAACGTAACCATGAACACGTGTTAGCCTTTATTTATAAAGGATTGCAGGGGAAGTATCTGCAGTATGTGGTAGAAAATCTGATATATAGGGACAAATTGGCCTCATTGAGAAATTGTGAAGTATCTAGTTTGGAATTGCCTAGATGTAATTTAGAGATAGGACGACAGTCTTTATACTACAGAGGGGCCATGAGTTGAAATGAAATCCCTGAGTCTTTGTTTTTGTTCAATGTGAAAAATCACTGGCTTCTGATTCAACATTGGTATCGTACTAGTTCACGACAAAAAAGGCAATGCTGTTCCTGATACATAAAGGCTTTATAACTATTTATATTATAGGAGGTTATTATTAATATAATGTAATGTATGTTATATTGTATGTATTTGTGTATTTTATGAAAAATTAGTACTGTATGTGTTGTAACATTTTTTCTTTTTATTGTACATTAATGTATGGGATCTCGTTGAAAATGAGCTATGCTCAATCAAGCTTATCCTTTATTCATTTTTTATGAATAAAAACATTTTACTACTACTACTACTACTACTACACAGGTTAGCACTTTAGTAGGTAATTTGTGGCCTCCACAGATAATGATCACAATGTATCCAAACTTTGCTGTCACTATTATCTGAAGGCATGCACTTCTGATACTATGTATTTTTGTTTTACACAGGTTTTCCTATGCAATCTCTTTTTTTTTCGTGCTTGTCGTATTTGTTCCTCTAATGTTGTACTGTTTGTTACCTCAACTTGGAACCATTGTAAAAGAGTCTTTTTGTGCTCAAAGGTATTAACTAGAATGTGAAATAAATAAAATAAAAAAATATGCCAAACCACACAGTATGGTGATTGCTGGTACCCAGGGGACTACCCACTGCAAAATCTGGAATTTTGTCCCTGTTCATAAATACCAGGTCCAGCACTCTCCCATCTCTTCTGGGTTCTATAACCAACTGCCTGAGAAACTCCCCCTGTAGGGAGTCAAGGATGGCCCTGCTTCTTGTAGCTGCAGTCAGAATGGCCCACTCTACATCTGACAGATTAAAGTCCCCCAAAATCAATACTACCCCCTTGCTTGCCATTCTGAAAATGGCCTCCCCCAAAACTGTATATGACTCTTCCCCCCCCATATTAGTGATCTGTACACCACCCCATGTGGATACAGGCCCGAACCCTGTCTCTAAGCTGACCCATAGGACCTCCAACCTTTCCTTATCCCTCTGGTGTCCCTGAATCTCTATACTTTTATACCTTCCTTTACTTATGAAACAACCCCCTTCCCCACATTTCCTCCTTGTCTTTTCCTTCTGAAACATGGTGTAGCCTGTTATGGTCACTTCCTAGCTGTGGTTGTTGGTACACCATGACTCTGTTATGGACACATATCGAGATCTGCCTCCACAATTATTGTCTCAAGGTCAGGAATTTGATTTCCTAGACTCCTTGATTTGACACACAAGGCTAGCCACTCTTTTTGACCCTCCCTCTCTTCTATTCTGCCTTCCCTCCCTGTTTCCATCTTTTGCCCTTCCTGTTCACCAGTCCTGTCCTCATCTCTTTCACGATCCCTCTGCCTACCATCCTTTACCTCTCCCTCATCTTTAGTTCCTGTTCCTGACTCATCCATCCTGCCCTCTCTGCTGTCCTCTTCTCCATGGGGAGATGGGCAATCTCTGCCTCCCTCAGTTTTTATGTCTCTCCCCTTGGCTAGTTTAAAACGCTTATCAAGGTAGCACTTAAACCTGCCACCCAGGACTGCCATTCCCCTTCTGGATGGGAATATCCTTTTTGCAGGCCTCTATCCACCCAGGAAAGACCCCAGTCCCTAATGTAGCCAAAACCCTCCTTCCTACTCCATGCTGTCAATCATTCATTGCAGGCCCTGGTGCGGTGTTCCCTAGCCTTCCTGGGCCATATACAGGTAGTACCTCAGTGAAGACCACCATGTAAGTTACCTGCTTCAGGCCCCTCCCCAGCTCCCCTAAGAGTGACATTACAATTTTCTCCCACTGCTGGCATGCCAAACTGCCCACTTGCTTCTCCACACATATTTACTTCTGCTCGACCCCATCCAGTTGCTTGATCACACCTGATTTAAAAATAAATACAAAAACAATGAATGAACCTACCGAACCTTCTTTCCTATATTTCAACTTACAGAACTTGTTCATACTCTATCCTCACTTGGTGTTCTCATGTGCTGTATGTTACTGACTGGGGCTGAACTAGCACCTCATGTTAATGTTTAAAAATATATATGCTTTAATTAAAACAAAAATGAGAAAAGCATGCAAGGTAATTTTTACCTGTGTATTTGTGTGTGGGCCCACTCCGAACAACATGAGGGCGAGGGTTATAACAACCAGTTTGGCACTACTACTGCTTAAAAAAAAATATCTGACCATGTCTATGGCTGCCGCTATATATATATATATATATATATATATATATATAAAATACAGACACCCATCTTATAAGAACAATAAGACACTACAGGGGTGTGCATTAGACAGTTTTCACACACAGCCAGGGGCTGAAAGCACTCAGCCTGTGTTCTTGTGCCTTAGTACATGCCTGGATGTGCATAAAAACTGTCTAATGCACACCCCATCATGTCTTATTGCTTACTTAAGATATGGGTCTCAGATCTTACTTAGGCAATCAGGAAGCAGAAAATTTTCAACCAATTATATTCCTAATATACAGTGTAACAATGTCTGAAAATGGTGCTTTCTGATTGGCTGAGAGCATTATAAAAGGGTTATGTTAATCGCTGACAACCCTTCCTGTATAATAGAACTATTAGAATTATAGCTAAAAAACATTTGTGACCCTTCTTCCCCATACCCGGAAAAGGATCGGGTATTGGGCATGGAACCTTAAATGTCTAGGGGTACTTTTGGCTTGCCAGGTGTTACTGTATTCCTGTGGAAATATTTTTGCTCTGCTTTACCCACTCTACAGTGATGTGCAACACTCCAAGACCTGCAGAGCATAAATGACACAGATACCAAATGCCTTTATGCAAATTCATCCTTTGTAGAATGGTAAATTGTACAAATTTACATATGAGACCCAAAGATCACAGTTCATTTGACTATAACATGGAGAATAATGGATAATTGCCTATCGGTAACAAGCTGGTTAGTGCATCAAGAGGCTGCCATGGCAACTGCATTAACCTTGAGAGTGAAGCCCAAGAGGTTTGGTCACCACTGGCAACCTCGAGATGCACTAACATGGCTTGTTACTGAGAGGTAACTATCCATTGTTTTTAATAGCGAAGGATGCCCCCACAAGCAGTTAAGTAATTAGTCCTATTGTCTTGTTTCTCCCTCAGTGCTGCTTTCCTTCGATCTTCTTTTCGCCATGGCTTCTTCCTGGATGTATAACACACATGCGCTAGTGCATTCGATGTTGTTATGCTGTAGTGATGACATAGCTACTACAGCATGACAATGTTTTGAAAGGTGCCGATTTTTATCGGTAACAACGTTCCATCATATACTATAAATAATCACTCCTCTTCTAGAGTCTCCGTGCTCCCCACTACTCATTCAAAACAATGTTCAGTTCCTGATCCTCTTTTAGAACAATGTACATTTTCCGCTCATCCTTCAGAGCAATGTACAGTTCCCATTGCTATTTCAGAGCATTGTACAGTTCCTACTCCTGCTTCAGAGTAGTGGACAGCTCTCACTTCTCTTTTAGGGTAATGTACTTTCCCCGATCCTCTTTCAGAGAAAAGTACATTTCCCACTCCTCTTTCAGATCAGTGTACAGTTCCCACTCCTCTTTCAGAACAATATACAGTTTTGTGTCCCCCCCCCCCCCGGGCCAAAGCTAACTCCTGATCACAGGTCTAGGCTGGTCCCATCTTAGCTGACCTCTAGACGCTGCCTCTTGCTGAGATGAAAAGTCTCTTTTTCTCATCTCAGAGATTCCCACTTTGCCCTTATAATGCAACTTACTACATTAAACATGTCAAGCTCAACAAGTGTGTACAAATGCTTTGTTAGAAAACTGCATACATGTTTACTACAGACTTAGATGCTCAAAAAGTAGTGCAGGGCATATCGCCAAAAAAGTTAAAAGCTCCCAGAAGTGACCACAAAAATTCCTGATATTTTGTACTCCTGTGGGTACTTTTACAAGTTTGGGGTGTAACAGACAGGGGAATTTGACACTGTATTTGGGGATTTTCTTAGTAACCTGTGTCTTTTAGTAACCTGTGTTGAGCATGTACCAACTTGCAATAAGTTTGCCTTTTTGTAAAATCACTCTCTCCAGATACATGGCACAGCTATGAGTGCCTGGTTAGCTCCAAGCTATGTGAACTTGTACATGGGCTACTGGAAGAAACAGGCAATATTACCTCCAGAAACCCACTGTTACAACCAGTAATGGTGTTACATTTAATCAGGGAATTGCAAAACTTGCAATTACCACATGTATGTGTGCCCCAGGGTAAAGGATTTGCTATTCGTACACTTGTGCATAACTCCAGTGGTTGATAACTATATACAGGTTTATCCCTACTATGTTGTCCCCTTATGTAACAGTTTTAAATTTTCAATCTTATTCTGGAACAGTATTTAAGGCTAGAGAATACTATACTGCTGTGATTGACTTGATCAAGAACTGAGTGATTTTTTTTGCTTTAGTATTGTTATGGTTATTTATAATTATTTATAGGGTGTTAACACAATTCTATGTGACATTATAGGTAATGAATGCCTATAGAAATATATTGTTTGTACGGTATGGGAATGGATGGGGTAGAACTCATTGCATATGTGTGTCTGAATTGCACTGTCACTTTAAGTGTGTATTTATTTAACATGTACTATGGGAGCAAAGAACCACCCCCCTGATGATGTACTGATTACGAAACCGGTTGGGGCATTTTGATTCTGTAGCTCCAGAGCGGCATGCATTTTAAGCTTTTGTTATCAATAAATAATATTTTAAATTGTATCAAGTTGAGGAGTGTGGCATTTTTGGTTGCTGATACTGATTATTGCTTTTTTGCATGCACCTTCTTGGCCGTGGAGCCATTTTTGTTTGTGGACTGAACTTTTCTAACAAAGCATTTGAGTCTCTATATGCCTGTGAGCAATGTAAGTGCAAGGTCCTTCCTTGGTTAGTCTGCCTATTGTATCATGACCTCACATACTGCACTTGCTCAGGTTGGTTCCTTTTTTTTGCTCCACATCTCAGTCAACACACCCTGCTCTTTCCTTAGGTGTGGTATCAATTTCCATAAGGATTTCTCTCCTCCACTTTACCCTTGCTTTGATGAACTGTAGCATAATTCTCTCTTCCCACTGGCCCTAACAGGGGTGTCTCTGTCAGTTCATCAAGAGTCACATATTTAGCACTCTCTGATCCTCTTCCCTTGTTCCTTCTTTTGTTTGAGCTGCCTTGCTCTGAAGGCATGATCCACGGATCCCTTTGTTCTTTCTGTGCTGGATTTACACTTTTGGTTCAAGGCAAAATAATTGGGAGTCTGGTACTTGCTTGTCCAGCCACTCACTGGTACTCTACTAACCCAGAGCATGTGGAGATAACTTGGCTAGCACCTATACATAGCTCTGTATGTTTCCAAGCAATGCAGCTGCCATGCCCTGGCAGGCCACTGTCGCTACAGAGCTGAACAACAGTGGCCATAATGAAGAGCCCACTGGTTTGGGTCACCTTGTCCATGCTGGAGACAGATCTACATTGTTAGGTAGCTCTCTATCCAGTGGGAGTCTCACATGCATATCTGGGTGCTGGAAAATCTTCATGGGCACTTCTATGTATTCACTCCCACCAGGGTCTCCCCCTTTGGAGAAACACACCACAGACCCAAGGGTCACCACATTGTTTCCCTGAAGGGTAAACCTCACTGGGGTTCATTGACCCTCTCAGTGTTACTGCTACATATTTGCCATTACTGGCTTGCTACCAAAATGTTATCCCAAATTCCCTGCCCCCAGGATCTGTCTAAGGATTCAGGTACTTCACCTCTCAGTTGTGTCCAGTTAACACCCCCTCTGCAGGCCTCCCTCAAGTTCTTCAAGATGGCTGGCACAGCTGCTAAACTTGGACACAGCTGCTCTTTGCCCTCTGCTATACCTGTTCCCTAACTACTTTTAATTTACTTATGTACTTACCTACTGCCAGCTGCTGTTTGCTCCTGGTGTTACAAGGGTGCCTTCTTTTTCCACCTTAAACTCCTTTAATTGAACTAACTCCTCTGGTCTAAAACTAAATAGTCCAGAGCTTGGGACCCCAAAGTATAACACCCTCCTGCCCAATCAACAGGAGGGGGATGTCACACATTCATAAAACAAACAAACAAAAATAAAACATATATACTGTATATATATATATATATATATATATATACACACATATATATATATAGTTATACACACAGTTTAGTTTAATGATAGCATTAGGGTACTCCAGGCCAGGTTTGGGTTACCTTGGTTAATCTAACCCAGGAAACATAAGAAACTCAGCTCCATTTGTACCTTATGATTCTCCTAGTGATACCAAACCCCTGTTCATGTCTTAATGCTTAATTCGTTTAGTTCTAATAACAGAAAGTGTAAAGAAAAAAGTCAAGTTTTATGTTGTCTTGCACAAGCAACATCTTGTGTTAGTAAGAGACATGCAGAGGTGTGTCAGTGTTGACGAATGCAGGGCATGCTTTAGTTGGTGCGTCCCTCATTCCCCAATTAGCCAGCATGCTGGCACTGACACAAGAATTGCGTAAAGTGGACACAGCTTGTAAGAAATGTGCCACTGCAATTAGAGACAAGCTCATCATGCAGCGGTGAAGATGACATGCCTCTCATATGCACCTTTTCTGGTGAAATATTTCAATAAGCTGGTGCCACACAATTCCCAAAGAAAGCAGACATCAGGGGTGCAATCCCTGTGTCAGCATGTCTGCCAACCCTCCCACACATTGTGTGGCACACTGGGAGCCCACCCCAGTGTGGCCAACATTTGTTTTATTTCCCTTGTAAAGAAAGAACATTTCTGTACTGGACAAAAAGGAAAAGGTCCCTTGTTGCCCATGGCATTCCTTTTCCCCAACCCACACCCACCCTATGAGCACCACACCTCCCCACACCTCCACCACATATTTACCTCTGGAGGTCCAGTGCTGCAATTTTCAGTGGAGTGGGAACACGTCTGGAATCTTCAAAGCCGAACTGCAAAATGAAGAAAAGCAGGTAAGCTGTATAATGGCATAAATGGAGATGTTCAACTTAGGTGGGTAGCTCAGCCATTTTTATGAATTTTGGCTCCAAATGTTCAACATGAGGTTCTTGGGACCCTGCCTCATGAACACATGCACCATTATCTCATTATTTGGTCCCAAAAGGTCATTTTGCGGTCACTGCTTGGAATCACTTTTTGGGACTGATTAATGAAACAACAGTGCCACTGTTCATGAGGTAGGGCCCCAAAAATCCTATGTTTCAAATTTGGTGAAACAATTCCCCAAAACAACTGTGTTACTAGCGTGCATTGCACAGTTTTCACTCACGCTCGTAACTTTGACAATTTTTCATTTTTTCACTCCAGATTTTCAACAATGCCATTTTTTCATACCTCCTTATGAACAGTACAGCTGCCATTTTTTACAACCTGCCTGAAATGTATTTTCGCACATGTGATGCACAACGGCACGGCCGCTGTGAGAAATCTATGTTGAGGACAGATTAACAAAATCACAGTGACACTGTTCATGAGTGGAGGACTCAAAATGCCTATGTTGAAAATCTGGTTAAAAAAAGCCCCAAAATAATTGCGTTACAGGCGTGCATTGCACAGTTTCTACGCACACTCGTGACTTCACCAATTTTTTATAGTTTCACTCCAGATTTTCAACATTGCCTTTTTTTTTTACATCCCCTTATGGACAGTACAGCTGTAATTTTTCACATCCTGCCCAAAATGTGTTTTTGCACATGTGGTGCACAATGGCATGGTTACTGTGGGAAATCAATATTCAGGGCTGATTAACAAAATCGTAGTGACACTGTTCATGAGCAGAGGTCCCAAAATGCCTATGTTGAACAGTACAGCTGTCATTTTTCACATCCTGCCCGAAATGTGTTTTCATCCCTGTGGCGCTAAATGGCACAGTCGCTGTGCAAAATCACCTTTTGTCTAACAAACTGATAGTTCCACTGTTCATGAGGTGAGGTCACAAAAAGCCCATGCTGAAAATTTGGATTGAAAATACCAACAAATGCCTGAGGTGTTAGGGTTTCCAACCATAACTCCCCACCCTGTAGAGACTGACAGGCATCAGGGGTGTGACTTGAGATGGTCGGTTGTAATGTTCATGCCATTCCACCCCAACCCCCACCCTGCAGTCAGTGACAGGCATCAAGGTGTGCCTTGGACTCTTCAGCCCCAACGTTCACCCCATCCTCCTATACTGCACCCATCTCAGCATATTTTCTTATGGAATGGGGTAAGCGTAAGGCCCGGAGACCCCAAAGGCATGACACAACACTTGTCAGTGTCTGCAGGGTAGGGTGAGTTGAAATGGTAAGAGCATTATGGCCGACAACCACAAGGCACACCCCCAAATGCCTGTCAGTCTCTGCAGGGTGGGGGTGGGGTTGGCATCAGTTCAATACTTCACTGCCATTCCTATTATGCATCTCTCTAACTCCTGCACTACCAATGCCAATGCCAGCAAGACAACATTCAGCATTGACAAATGCTTGTTTAATTATACAAAAATAAAGAAACACATGAATAATATTTATCAACAGGGACAGCTATGCAGATCAAAAATGTTTTATCAAAATAGAAATATAGAAACATAGAAAAATGACAGCGGAAATAACTATTAATCTATTTAGTTTGCATGCAATGCCCTATCCTACCCTGAGACCTATTGTCTGATCAGGGTTTATACCCATGCTACCACCCCCCTCATTTTACCTGCCTTACAACAACCCCCAGGAAACTATTAAGCCCTTGACCTGTTCCAAACATGATATGATATCCAAAATTATATCCTTATTTCCAACTAAATATATTGCATCTCCAAACAAAATAACTTATTTTCCACAATAAGCCAGTTGAAAGAATATTTCTGTTTATCCCAGTAAGGAGCAAGAAGCAAGGTTAAGACACTGCCTACTTGCCCATTGTTTTCAAATGTTCTAGTGCATTTAGAAATTCCATATTTTCCTGTACAGTATGTCAGAAGTCTCCAGCATGGTTATAGCCATAGAAAATACATTTCTGGTCCTTATATACTACAGGCAGCTTAGTTTTAATAATGTTCTAATCACTTTAGAATAAAGTTCTAAGTAACACAAACCTTCCATGTTGGTGTTGCCTTGCACTGCTACATTTCTTTAGTCTCCTTGTTTAACATGTTATTTTATACACAGCAGTTTTCATCACTTTGCTGCCCTTATGTGGCAGAACTACAACAATGATATATATTTCGTACAGACATAGGAAATAACCTGGTATGCCACAAGTGTTTTTTCAAACACTAAACTATTTTCCCCCACACACCTCCTAACATTATATACTAGCATCCATGCCCATGCTTCCATTACAGTTACAGGTCACCAGTACTGCAGGCTGATGGCTTTCCACTCACCAAGTGAATAAGGGGCCTGCTAGTGCTACAATGGTTCACCTTGCGCGACAGCTTCATTGTCTGTTATCCATTTTTAAAGTTTCTAAAGTACTGTAGCTCTTCAATAAACTTCCATGTGTGATGCTTTAGCTCTATATTAGTTTCTCCCAGAATTTAAAGAATCCCATATTTCTCTTGATCCTTGAGTTGTTCTTCATTTAGGTGAGTTCAAGAACTGTCTCCAACAGCAGTTGCTGTATTGCCAGTGCATTGTGAGGTATGCCAAGGATGGCTCTGTACTATTTCCACATTTTGTTCAGTACTGTACCAGCAGTTGTACAGTAGTAACTAATGTGGTCAAACTGACCCTCCATATCAGTCACTTTAGAGTTCACTACTTCAGTAGAAGAAAATCCACATTTCTAGAGATTTTCCCCATACCTAAGATCATATTCTTATTTTCAGAAAAAGGGTTGAAAAAGGGAGCCTGGAGGAGTGTAGTGGAGAAGAACTGGTAGAAATTGGTGGCAATCAGGACACTGCAGTAGAAAATCATGTAGGAACAGTAGAAGAGGGGATATCTGACCATAACACTGCTCCAGAAGCATATATTGTGGACAATAGTCAGGATACTGGGATGGAGGTGGAGGACCATGCAGGAAAGAGGAGGATACATATCATTGAAGACTCTATTGTCAGGTACACAGACACTTACACAACAAAAGGTCTGAACCATACAGTAACAAGTTTGTATCTGCCAGGTGCTACTTCAGCAGATATAGATACTATGATCCCCAGAATGGTCAAAAAAGGTGTGGACACTCCCTTAATCATAATACATACTGGAACAAATGATCTATACAAAAATAGAGAGGACCAGATGTACCTACAGCTTATGAGTATTGAAAAAACAGTTCAGAAAATAAATGCAAAAGTGGTTTTCTAGGAAATGTTTCCAGTTCCCAAGGCAGTAAACAACAAACCTGAAAATAAAAAGGGGTAATAACTGGATGAGAAGGTGGTGTACTATGAATAGCATTGAATTTATCAACTCATGGGAGGAGTTTGATCTAAATACACTTTACTTTGGTCAAGGTGGTAGACACCTAAGTAGGAGAGGGTCTAAGGTGTTAGGGATGCCATTCAGGAAACATATAGATATGCATTTAAACTAATTCCAGGGGAGGCAAGGAGTCAGGTGCAAAGAGGTAATGTTGGGGAATCTAGTCAGGCAATGGGCAGGATGATAAGGAGGAATGGAATAAACTTACTGCGCATCAATGCAAGGAGTATTAAGCCAAAGATAGATGAGCTTACGTATATACTTCAAAGAGACAATATAGATATTCGTGGGTTGACTGAAACTTGGCAAAGAGATGATGATTGGATAGATGAAATTGATGGTCATGATTTCTTTCACAAAGCTAGAGTGGGGAAAATTGAAGGTGGAGTAGGTGTATACATTGCTTCATACCTAAAAGCAAAAACCGTTGACCCTGACAATATTGAGTGGATTCAAGTCGAACAACTATGGCTCTCTTTCTGGACAGGTAGGAAAAGCATTAGGCTGGGGGTCTGTGACAGATTACCTAACTTGAGTGAACAAGACAATCACGATTTTCTGGACCTACTTGACAGAGGAATGATCACAGACAATACTATTGTAATGGAGATTTTAATTTCCCCCAGATATGTTGGGAGCCCTTGGGTGTGGAAGGAACTATTGAGGAAAGGTTCTTGGAAATATGTGAAACAAACTTTTTAATACAGGTGGTGAAAGGGAATACAAGAAACCAGAGTCTTTTGGACCTAGTGTTAAGTAATATGGTGGGGTCATAAGGAATGTTGAAGTGATCGAACCACTGGGAAGCAGTGACCATAATATGGCAGGGCTTAACTACTGGAGGACTCCCATAGTATCCTGGGGAAATCAACCATTAGGAGTTACAATAATGCGGACTATACTAAGATCAAGTATATAATAGGAACATACAACTGGAATGAATTGGAAGGGGAATCTTTGGTCCAAACCTGGGAAATAATTGATGGTATTCTGCAGCCATGCATAAAAAAACATGTTCCCTTAACAAAAAAATATAACAGGAGGGGAAGAGTACCTAAATGGTTGACTCAAACAATTCATAGATTAATAAAAAGGAAAAATAGGGCCTAAAGAGGTTAAAAAAAAAAACATCCTCTATTAGACTGTCCACATATAGGTCCCTGGTAAAAAAAATGTAAATTGAGTACTAAAAGAGGAAAGGCTGACATAGAATTAGATCTGGCATCAAAGAAGGGAAACAACTTAAAGGAGTTCTACAATTATGTAGGAAGTTTACGAAAAAATCATAATCAGATTACTGTCTTAAGGGACCATGAATATCAAGCGGAAGATGAGCAGGGTATAGCAAACATGTTTGGTGCGTATTTTTAAAGTGTGTACCATAGTGGTTTCACTGGAGAAGTTAAGATGGGCTGGTGGTATATAGAAACAGACATTCCTATTATAACTGCAGAATAAGTCAAAGCAAAATTGAAGAAATTAAAAAAATACAAATCAGGGAGACCAGATGGTTACCACCCTGCAATATAGCGCAGTGGTTTAAGTCTTTGAGCTGCAAACCTGGAGACCGGAGTTTGAATCCCACAGCCCCCACTTGCATACTGTGTGACCCTGAGCAAGTCACTTAACTTCCTTGTGCTCCCAGTTCGCACCTGGAAATAAGCTTCGGCTTAGTCTGCCTTTTCTGGTTAAATAATTTCCCCTTTCCCTTTCCCTTTCTGATTGAAATAGCTGAGGATATCTTGATTCCATTGGCAGTCTTCTTTACTAAATCTTTGATAGAGGGTAAGGTCTTGGAAGACAGGAAGGTGGCCCACACAATGCCCATATTTAAATCTGTGGATAGGACAAAACCTGAGAATTATCACCCGATAAGCATAACCTCCATCATAAGCAAAGTGATGGAAAGTTTTATAGATGAATTACTTGGAAATGATCTAAGAGCTCTGAACCACCTAGACATTTCCCAGCATGGTTTCTCAGGAGAGAGATCATGCACCACCAATTTATTACATTTCTTTGAACCGGTGAGTCAGGCGTTGGATGCTGGGTTGCCGGTTGATGTTGTATATTTGTATTACAAGAAGGCCTTCGACTCTGTCTCACATGATGTTTTGCTTAGGACCCTTCAGCAATTAGGGGTTGAATATTACCTTTGTCAATGGTTGGCAGCATGGTTACGTAATAGATTACAGTGTCAGTGGCTCAGTAGGTAGCACACTTGCCTCTGAGGCCAGGAGATCAGAGGGCTGTGGATTCAGTTCCCACATCTGGCACTTGGGATAATATCCCATTACTGACACTGTAGTGCAGCATGAGATGGGTGCTGCAGTTCTGAGGTGCCGTCTTTCGGATGAGATGTTAAACCAAGGTCCCATCTGCCTGGATTGGTAATAGTTCAGGTGGATGTTAAAGATCCCATGGCACTTATCGAAAAGAGTAGGGGAATTTCCCCAGTGTCCTGGCCAAATTTCCCTCATTCACTAAAAAGAATACCACCAACAGCTTAATCTGGTTCAAGATCAGTTGGCATTCATCTGTATCCCCTTCCCCTGGGTCATGCCTGAAAATAGGCAGAATTTGTCTAGTGCACTTACCTGGTCAACAAAAATAAAATAAATAAATATAAGCAGGTTCAAGTGAGGGGCTACCTGTCAACAAAGGTGAGGGTGACTAGTGGGGTCCCCAAGGGGTCTGTACTGGGGCCAAGGCTGTTTAATGTCCTAGTCTCTAGTATGCAGGTATCTGAGGGAGTCTGGCTTTGCAAGTACGTGGATGATTAGAAGATTGGGGAAACAGTAAATAATAATGAAGCAATAATGAAGTTTCAAGAATAACTATGCCATCTTGAGAACTGAGCAGAAAGACATAGATTGGAGTTTAATATTGCCAAATGTAAGGTTATGCATTTTGGGCAGAATAATGTTAGAACACAATACAAGTTGAAATCACAGACAATTGCGGCAACAGATAATGAAAATGACTTAGAGGTGGTCCTTACAGATAAATTGAGCTTCGAAAAGCACAGTATGGTCTGTGTCAACCGAGCCAATAGGATTGTTGGCAATTTGTTACGTAACATAGAAGTAGGAGGAAAGAGGTTCTTGTGACCCTGTACAGATCCCTGGTGAGACCTGTTTTGGAGAATGGTGCCCCCTTTTGCTCAGTACAAAGTGTTGGTGGGAGCAAAAGGGTAGAGCATGTACAAAGAAGGTTTACTAAGAAAGTAGGTTAAGTAAACAAGCAGGAGTATGGCACCAGATTGGAACACCTGAGTTTATATTCAATGGCATATAGAAGGATAAGGGGGGACCTATGTTATGTTTATAGGTCACTGAGTCATGGTATGTTATGTGAGGCAGCAGAATTAAATTGGAAAAAGGGTCTCAGAAGGTGTGCACGTGTTCATGATAAACAGTTGAAAGGTGAAAGATACAGAACTAACAGAAGAGGAAGATGGTTTAATCAGAGGGTTGTGAATGTCTGGAACAGACTCCCGGTAGAGGTGGTGGGAACTAGTAATTTGGAGTCATTTAAGTACCAATTGGATAGGTATGGGGGATAATAAATGGAGTTATGTCAACTAATTTAGAGGCAGGTCCTTATATGGCTCTTGCAGCTTTTGGATCTGAACTCATCCTATGAACCTATAAATCAGTCTTGTTTCCTATGGCCTGCAGGAGACAAAATTAAGGGTAACAATGTTTCTATCTCTCACAGAAGACAATCTTGCCTCTGGCTGCCCTCTGGAGAAGCAAGCAATTCTGGGTCTGTTAGTCTCTCTTACCATGCCAACCCCCATCTCTTTTATAAGAACAGAAAGCTGAAATTCAAAGGAAGTTAAAAAGAGCCAAAGTAAAAAAGGTTCTTCAAAATAATGCAATCATTATATAAATAGTCATTTGGGCACTTGGGGGACACATCTCTTTACAGGAAGGAGGCCAGCCTGAGGTTCGTGCAAAGATACACATTGGAAAAGTATCTGTTTAGCATGGTACCTCCAGCTGGGGTAGTTCTTTACTGTTCAGAGTTGCACACAAACATGCTATTCACAGAAAACTATAGGGATATGGGGGGGGGGACTAGACCTCACCACTCCAGCCCTTCTTATTTCATTACCCACTCTTCTCTCAGCTAATCAAGTAAGATACAGTAGACTTAAAGAGAGTACAATTGATTTTATTGCTGTGCTTTCCCAACTCAAAGTAAAGTGTTTTACATTTGGTAGCATTTAGATGTTTTGCTGCATTCAGATCTTTAGCAGAGCTGCATACGATATTACTGCTGTTCTTTTAGCAGCGTATCAGACATTCTGTTACTCCCTATAGTCTTGCATCCTCCAATATCCCCAACTCAACTCTCACCCCAGGTGAGGAATTACAGCCCACTCCATGGCCTCTTATGATGGGTGATGTCACTAGAGTCCTGTCCGAAAGGTCTGCATAATTAAGACACCCTTCACCCAGCACTTCTGCCATGGAGGTAGACCCTCCACATCTTTTTCTTCCTGATGGTCCTGCAGGGACTCACGCTTAATTACTTCTCCATTATTCAATTTCCAGGTCTGCAAATCCATTCCTTGCAACCCATTGAGGTCTGAAAGCCATCAGGGAGCCCCACTTGGTGGTATACCTCAAAGTACTCCTTTATGGACTCCTTATCACACCAGGGTCCTTCTCTCACAAGGATCTTTTTCCTTTTATCACATCTAAGCTGCCCTTTTTATTGTAACTAGCTGACTCCTCCCACTTGGAACCCAGATATCCTGGCACTAGCCCTTTACTTGCCTAATCTCCCCCCACCCCCACATACACACCAAATGGCATCCTCTAGCTCCATGGAGTTTAATAACAGTTACTTTCTCCCTAATGGAGGGGGAATCATTGATATAGGGGCTCCCACTCAAAAACAACAGTCAGAATACCTTTTACAGTAAATACTGTAGGAGAAATGAGCTTGAACACATGCTGGTGCTATACTAGTTAGCCAGAAATCCAACCTTATGTGAAGAAAAAATATACATATGCCATCCCACAAGGCAGGTGGCTCCATCCCAGATGAGTGGGATGAGGCTTGGAACTTTTATCCTTTGGGGGGTGGGGCTTAGATTTGAGTGTTATAAGCCTGTCAAGTAAACAGTGAGACACTGCCTCCACCTGTAAATCCCTACAAATAGTTCTAGCAAACACACATACAAATGATACACTCCAAGCTGTCAGAAGCAAGAAATGTTTCAGTGGCTACAAAAGATTTTAATATACAAAAAGCTCACATAGTAATGAGATGGTGGTAAAACTGACCTGGCGCTTTATGTCCTTGAGTGTGACACTTCATCATAGGGCCTTAAAATACCTGCTAGTACTAAGGATGTTAACCACAAGGAAAAAGTTTATTTGCAGTCCCACACAGTGCCATCCCACAATACAATAACTCAGTAACCAAGCAATAAAAAATAGTATACAGGAATAAAATATAAATATAGGATCAAGTTTATTAGGGAGAGCTGGAAGAAGGATTTAGATACAAAATACAACTAGCAGTTCCAACATCCCCCCCCCCCCCGGTCAGTACCACAGTGTCTTCCAAACCAAACTGGTTTATCAGATTTACCTCTCAAAATATCCCAGGAAAGCTCCCTTAAATGTTATTGAGTACCACAGTTGTTGGATCCTTGTACGCCCAATGCTTGGACTAGATGAGGTATATTTTATGCACAGTTACTGTGTTTTGGTGTAAAGTAATGATTATTTGTAATCCAAAACAAGGTCCTTTTGTCTAATTCAGGGCTTTTCTCTGAGCACTCTCAAGTCAGTACAGTCATGTCCAGGACTTCTATGACTCCCCTTGCAGACAAAAATCCTTATCAGCTTAGCTAAAAACAAAATTGCAGGGCCTAGAATCTTTATGGTTTACTCATAGTTAGCAGACCTCACACACCCTGGAAAGACTCGGATACAGAATGTTGGTCTTTTTGCTGTGCAGCAACTGCTGTCTGGATGCTGTCACTCTGCACTGTGTTGTGGTGGGCACTGCAGCACAAGAGACCTGTGGGAGTGTGCTGTTCTTGAATGATCCCATTCTGTCAAATGTCTTCACCTCATGTAGGGATTTTGTTCTTTACCCAGTGGAGGGGACTTTGTCTTCTCTTCTGCCCTGCAAGGAAACTTCCTCCATAACAATGATAATGACTAGGGTTAGCCACTGTCACATGGTCTTCTCCCTCCCTACCACTCTTAGTCTGGACTCTGACTGGAGCACACTCCTTGCAGGTGTCAGGCACAATCGAAAAAGTCTCTGGCTGTTTGGAAAAATACCTCACATGGGAAGTCTCTAAGGAAGTTCTGCCCAACTCCAAACAATTGAATCACTTTCTTCTTTTAGTTCTGGTATAGATTTGCTTTCCCTAATGGTTCCAAATGTACATTGTCTCTATTGCCTACCAGTCCTTCCCAGAACAGTTACTGTGTTTCAGTATAAAGTAATGACACATATTGGAGAGCAATTAACTTTTTTATCATGGATAATGGACCGAAGCAATTATGGGCATCTTGCCACCTAAGCTCCATATGACCTTTAGTATAGCACTATCAGCATATCTGTTCCTCTTACACTAGACAACCAAGAAAACCCTAGAACCTCTAACTCCTCATGCTTTTATAGCCTCAGAATCCTGGCTACTGATTGGCTAAGATGCATGGTCAAAATGTCCATGCAGAGTACTTGGAGCATGCATACCCTTCTGCAGACGCTCTCTGAGCTCCTGATTGGCTGCTTCATGAACCCTGAGTCCTTTTTCCAGAAATCTTTGTGATCCAGAGCTGAATTACTTAGCTGTCTCCATGTTTGTTTATATTTTTCTCTTCTGTTTCCTGTTAGCAGCTCTGACTACTTGCCAGGGTACCCTGAGGTGCTAAGATTTCCAGATCTCAGCCCCATAGCCTGCCCTGGGTCTGGTAATATGTTCTCCACTGTGGAGTGAATGTCCAATTAGGCTGGTTGTTATAGGCTCAGTGGTGCAATCAAAATGCATACCCAATGATGCTGACAACTGATCCTGGCACCAATGCCTGCCCAAGGGCTCACAAAGACATTCCTTATTGGAGGCACTGAGGCCCAATGTGTCATGCACCACAACATGAATGTACTGTAGCTGTGAAGCCCCCACTAAGTCCTGTGATGGATACTGGGTGAAGAGGAGTGCAAATGTTGGCTGGAGCTGTCACAGTGGCACTGGGGGGCTCCAGAGAGACTCAAATGTAAGCCCCCAACTCGGGAGGTTAAATATAAAGCAATGCTGTATTCTCTAAATCTTTTGTTTGACAGTAACACTAAAAGTAGACTTAAATGATTATGAACATGCATGTTTTGAGATGTAAAAGTGAAATTAAAATTATTAAGTGGAGACTACCAGTAATACTGCAGTATGTCAGCAGGCCTGAATCTGACTATTGAAAGCCAGAATACCTGAAATGTCAATAACCACAAGCCAGAAAACTTAATATAAGAAGAAAAAAAAGATTACCTCACTATAGCACTCCAACAATAAAGAAAACTGGGAGGGAAAGTGAAGTAATATATTACATCCACCATTAATCACATTAACAAAACAAACTACATCAACTGGTTTGCGTTTTTGTTCTTTGGGGGGACATGACTGCATTTTTAACAGAAAAATGGACAACTAATTCTATGAATAATGCAGAACCTTCCTCAATGAAATGTGTGACTGCCTTCCTATTTGTAGTAAAGCTTAAAATCAACAAACGTAGATCTGGTAACATCTCTAAATCTCCCTAGGTAAAACTCTGTACTTCAGACATCAGTCCTACCCCCCCCTCCCCCAAGCAAGTCAGATGAAGAAGAGAAGCATGAACTCCACTTTGAATGAGTCGGAGAACTCAGTATCCTACAGGCCAGTGCCATGGTAAGGAACCAGACAAGGTTTCAAGTATGACTGCTTGAAAGGAAACTCTTATCGTTTTAGAAAGCAGCAACGCAATCTATGAAAGAGGTAAAGAAGGATCTGTGGATGTAAGAGTGGATCATTAGGCCATGAATGCTTAAATGTCTGAAGGGGATAGCAGAAAAAATAAAAAGGATGAGAAACTGGACACACGAAACAGAATGGACTAGTTTTCACCTTGTAAGAAAAAGTTAACTCTGCAGATGTGAGATCCTAGGGGGATCGTCTATAATTTATTTATCCAGAATAGCCCAAATCCCATTTTCAGTTGGTCCCTGCTGCTACACAGCTTTATAGTTGGGAGTAGCTGAAGCACAAATACAGCAGATTAACTGGCTTGTTCATGTATCTCAGTGAGCCAGTGGCTCTGGTTTGATTCAAACCTAGGTCTCCTACATCCCACATCTGTTTTCTAACTGCTATGTCAACTACCTTCAACTTATTAAGACTTTTTGAGGGGAAATGTGACACCTAACCGGAGCAAAAACTAAATAATGCCAGAGTTGACTTGTACCAATAAAGCTTGTCTTGTGATGATAATCTTTACTTGTGTGGAGGGAGGGGGCAATTTTCTCATCATTATGATGACTATTGGGTAGGTCACTGTGCAGGTCACTGTAATAAAAAAATGAGCAATGAAGTAATTGTATTTTATTGAGCTCAGAATGCTTGTAGCAAAAATTCATCCTCCAGGGACTGATTTTAACATTAATTTGCCACTCTGGGAAATAGTGCAAATTGGCCTGGGCTTGTGCAGTCACTCTCATACTTTTCCACGCTGGCTAGTAAGGAAAATGACACTGAGGTTACTACTTTTCACTCTTTACCTTGTCAAGTAGATAAACAGATGTCTGCAGCTTCCAGTGCTATCATCCCCCAACCTTTCACAAGTACTGAATACATCAGTTTGCAGGAAAGCCCACACTACCCACCCACATTGTACCTGGTCTGCGACTAAACTGAGGTTTTCAAACAACAGTGCTGCCAGTCCCTCATCTGCTACCAGCACTAGTTTTACCACAGAGACAAGGAGGACCCAAAGAACTATTGACCTGTTAAACTGACATCACTTATTGGTAAACTCATTGAGATCATGATAAAGGATCAAATATTGAACTGACTTCAAGTGAATAGACTTCAGGACAATACAAAACATGGTTTCATGGCAGGGAGATCATTCCAGTGCAACCTCATAGTTTTCCTTGACAGGTCACCAAGGAAGTGGACAGGGGATTGGCTGCCAGTGTGCTGTACCTCAATTTCAGCAAGTCCTTGGATTCTGTACTGCACAGGAGGTTCTTAATGAAACTAGGGGATCTAGGACTTGAGGAAAGATGTACTAGGTTAATAAACAGCTGGATGAGGAGACAACAAAGAGTGGTAGTAAGTGGGATGGAATTTTGGGCTAGGGGATCACTGGGGTTGGTCCTTGGGCCATTCCTGTTCAACATATTCATTAGTGACATAGGTGAAACTATACAGGGCAAAATGTGTCTCACTGCAGATGACACAAAGCTGTGTAGCATGGGGGAGAGCAAGGAGGGGTGTCAGGAATATGCTAAAAGACCTCAAAATGCTAGAAAGGTGATACAATATATAGCAATTAAGGTTCAATGCCAAGAGGAACCCATACACAAAGTATTGAATGGAAGGGGCGAATAGCAAAGACAGAAAGGGAAGACATCATGGGGCAATTATCTGTGACAGTCTCAACATTTCAGGGCAATACAATAAGTAATACAGTAAGGCAAATAGGATGTTGGGGTGTATACTAGGTTAGGTATTCGACAGCAGCAGCAAAGAGGTGATACTGCCCCTGAACAAGACCCAGGTAAAGCCTGTTCTGGAGTACTATGCCCAGTTCTGGAACCCACACCTGAAGAAGGAGAGTGCCAAGCTAGAGATGGTGCAGTGGAAGGCCACCAAGACAATACAGCGCATACAGAGACAAGAGACATCATGCCATGTATTGTAACTGATATAATGCTCATTCATTCAAATGTATCATTTTTACATCAAAAGTTATGGAAGCAATAAGACATGACAGGGTGTGTGTTAGACACTTTAACACATGGCTAGGAGGCATAGTGAGGCATGAGGCCACCGGCCGAGCATGTCCAGCCTCCTAGATATGTGTTAAAGTGTCTAACACACACCCTGGAGTGGCTTACTGCACTTATAAAATGGTAATTTAAATCTTAGAAGGATGTAAAAATAACTATATTAAGTAATAAAAAATGACATATTTTTCTTTAATTTAAATAAAATAGTTTCTCCGTCAGTTTACTGTGTGCTTTTTTGTTTTGAATTGAGGCTGCCATAGTTGTAGTGTTTTCAGTTGTCATGGCATTGCCCCCCTTTTGCTCTCGTTCCATTTTTTTTTCCATAAAAACAGTAACAGGTAAAATAAGGATGTATCAAGCAGGTGGCAGCTATGGTTGAGGAGGACTGTGACCGAGAGAGCAGATGGGTGGCAAGAATGGGAAAAGATCTCTGTGGGTGGGAGTGAGCAAGTGGACAGTTGAGCGCAATGGGAAGAGATCGCGGCAGTAAGATTTTTTTTTAATAGTCTCACTGCTTTCCGCCATTGCCGGTAACACCGTTTCAATTGAAGGTTGACTGGTATTTCTTTCTTTGTAGGCAGGCACATTGTAAGGCTATACAAAAAAGTGTAGCTGCTGCTCTGATACTGAAAGGTTAAAGCTAACTTCAGGCAGAAGTGACATTTGTGAGTCTAATGGCACTTGTGTGGAGAAATAAGATGGCTGACTTTTGTTTTGTTAACATTCTAAATGGTCATCTTTACTAGTATTAGTGCCCAGCTTGGCATTACCGGGCTTCTTTGTATGCATTAGAAATATTAGCACATACCTAACAGCCAATCATATACTTTGAAAATTCCTATCCATTTCATAAGCATCAGTTAAGATTTTTAAGTTTAAGTGAATGAAGTCTTTAAACTCCTCACCAAGGAGTGGATAATGAAGGAAAGAGGGATATAGTCATGAGATTGGAAAATGTCCAGTCAGTGTTCCTAATATTTGTTAATCATCATGTCATGATGTCATAAAGCTAGTGACATCACATTTACTATAAATGTCAGCCATTTTCAAAAAATAATGAGGCTCTCTAAGTCCACTGTTAGGGGCACACCACACAATTCAAGAGAAGATTTTTCCATGAGACCCAAACAAAGAAGCCTGCATTCCTGTGAAGAATCTTCTAGAAGAGAAAAAAATGACTGAGTGAACATGTGTTACCCTTTATACCTATCAGGACCTATCCTGTTCCATCAAAGTCAAAGAGTCTGTGCCCTCCTCACAAGCTCCTTATAGCCAAGCTCTCCATTCCCTCTACACTCCCAACCTTTGTTAGCGTTTATTGTGCCTCCTCTAAAACCTCTTCTTCAGTCTTTCTCAGCTCTTGTCTCTCATCCCTCCATCCGTGAACTCCTCCTCCTTATGGACTTTAACATCTATTGGCTCCAGGATCACCTCCCAGCTCCCACAGGATATAGTCCTGAGACCTTATCCAACTTATTACTTGGCTCAGTTTTAATTTCCGTAACCACTGCCTTCTGGACTGGGTGCTTTCCTTAAACCACCATAGTATCATTGCAGCAGTTACTCTGCTTAAAGCCATCAGAAAGATAGGCCCACTTCATCCCCCCCAAAGTATATTTGGTTTCAGTACCTCCGGTTGCTTGACAGTAGTGCCCTCCTAAACAAATTTGCTGCTACTGATTGATCCCCCATCTATTTTGCCCCCCAATACTGATGTAGCCCTTTCCCTATTCTGCTGCAAATGTATTCTCATCAGGGACAAGCATGCCTTCCTGAAACTCCGGAGTAAAAGTTGTCACCACACCTGTATTACACCAGACCTTATTGACCTGTGCAAGTCCTGTGACCAAGCTTGGGCCAATTCCAAATTCCACCACTCCCTTCCTGGTCCCACTCAGGAACTCCTGTGTGAAGGCTATTCATGCTGCTAATACTCACTACTATAAATCCAATCTCCAGTCTAACCTTAATTCCCCAGATAAATTCTCGAAGGTTATCCACTCACCTGTCCAGTCTGCTCCCCCAGTCCTCCAGGTGGATGTCTCACAAGTCTCCAACCCTCCTTTTGTTCCTGCTCATTTTAATGAGTTTTTTACTACCTGTGCCTTCCCTTCTCCTCCCACTCCTGGTCCCTCTCCCATCCCTTCCCTTCCAAGTATAACCCCCCCCTTTCCCTCTTATGTCTTGAGGTCCTGCTATTATAAAATGAAGGAAAGGGTACAGACCTGAATCACTCCCAAAACATTCTCATTGTGAACCGTTGGAAAATTAGGAGGTGGCCTACCTTATGACATCTTCATAGCTGATAACAGCCTACCTGTACCCCAGCAGAAACTCCTGTAACAGCAGGCGATGGAAAACAGGAGACAGCATCAGTTTTGGGTGGCATCGGCTGCTACTGTCCCCAGACCAGGGGTGGGTGGTCAGTTTTTCCTTATCTCAAGAAAACAAAGTGACAAACTGAGAGTAGATATAAAATTAATTCATTAGTTCTCACTTCATTAATCCACCACGGGCACCATAATCATGGCTACTGCAAACACCAACTTTATTCTGGAGATTAAAATGATTATGTCAGGACCATTTAATTTCTCCATAAAATTGAAACTGGAGCAGCTCCATGGGGTTGAGAGAATAAACAGCAAGTACACGTGGCAATTTCAGGTTATTTTCAGTTAGATGTGTAGTCAGATCTCACTCAAACAGGCATAGAACAAATAGACCAAACTGGCTCCTTATTTATAAGCTTGTTCCACAGAAATCCTTCTCACAGACTTGATTCCTTTTCCCTGTTTATCCCTTAACCTCCAGATCAGTGAGTGCCTTACTCCTCCGAGTGCCAGCTGAGCCAACAGGCCTCAGGGCAGATTGCAGCCTAAGCCTCTGCAGCTGCTCCCAAACATTTTCCCACACAGTTTCTTGAGCCATAGAATGATGCCCTTAACATCTGAGGGCTACTCCAAAACCAAAACATGGCTGCACTAGCAAATGGTGGCTCCACACCTTTCACAATTTCCAGTTCCCCATGGAAAAGCCACATCCCTTAATGGGTCTGACAGACCTGCCCAAGACACAGGCATGGCAGGCCCTATGGCAAATCCCAGGCCACACTTCCCCACCCTTCTACTTTTCTAACAGGCAGCATGCCACATGTTTAACCAGCACACCAGAGCCGCCACCTCCAATGTGCCCCATTGCAGTGTTGCCACCACCACAGCAGCCCCACTGCCAGGATGCTCTTACCTTAAACTGGGGTACCGGGACCCCTGAGCCACAAAGGGATTACCTGAGCACTTCAAACCTTGTTCCTTCAGCAGTCTGACCCTTCTTCCAAACTGCAGCAGTTGTTCCAAAAGCAATAACAAAGGGATTTATTCCTGGACTCACATGACCACTATTACTACTGCCTACAATCCCTTGAAGTACCAACCCCGTGTTGCACTAATGCTGCATACTGCCGACCTACTAGGCCAAGGAGGGTTCCCCCCTCGGAACTGCCCATAAACCCATCACCGACTTCTACTCTCTCCCTCTAACCCAGGAAAAAACAGGGCCTTAAATACCTGCCTCGCTGCTTCCCCCTGGTGGCAGCACTAAAAACAGGCTGGAGGGCAGTCACAGACAGAAAGGCACCACTAAGTGGGGAGGGTGGGGAGAGAGGCTAGCATAGCCTAGTAAGCCCACCCAAAGAGGTGGAGCTCACACAAGTCTCTTCTCTGCCCTACCTGACCAAGGACTTCCACTTCCTTCCTGTTATTCCTCAAGAAACCTTACTTGCTATTTCTTCAGTTAATTCTGCTAAGCCCAGCCCTGGGGAGCTGGACCTTAAATTCCGTCTCTCAGTTCCTGCTATTGTCTACCCACTCACTCACTTTTAGAACTTCTTCTCATTCTCTGTTGTCCCTCAGGCCTTGAAGATTGCTAAGGTTTTACCTCTGTGCCTCTCCTGCCCCAGCAGCTTACAGCTTCTCTACCTCCTCTCCTATCTTGCAAAGCTGCAAGAGAAACTTGCCCACTCCAAGGTTGCTGACTTCCTCCAATCCTCCACCTTCCTCTCCCCATTCCAGTCTGGTATTCAGAAGCAACACTCCATCATCTCCTCCTTACTATGTGTCACTACCTCCTTCCTCACTGGGATGGATCAGTTACACATCACTGCAGCTATCTTCAACAATCTGGCCAAGGCCTTCAACATAGTATCCCACTTACTCCTCCTGGACAATGTGTACTCTGCTGGCTTCCCAGCTACTGCTGCTGACTGGTTCCTTTCTTACCTCATGAGTCACCAACAATTGGTACAGGTAGGAGATACCCTGTCCCCTCCCCTACCCATCCTAGCTAGGGTTCCTACAGGGCTCCATCCTGGGTCCAATCTCTTTCTCAGTTTCCTCAGTGACCTGCACTCTGCCTGTGTCACCCTGCATATTGATGTGTATGTAGATGACACAGTCATTTACATCTCAGGACCCTCAGCTGTGTCTGTGGAAAGTCTGTTCCAACAAGACTTCCACAATGTACTGCAATAGTTCCACACCAACCAACTCTGGGTCAACACTACAAAAACTGTGTCCATGACTTTTGGCACCAGGCAGAAACTGTCCAGTCTCTCCCACCTACTCATCTTCTCCATGCTGGATGAAGAAGAATAATCAGCATTTATATAGCAGTTTTCATACACATTGTATTCCAAAGTGATTTACAAGCAATGTTATACTGCTAGTGGAGTGACTGAATGTGTAGAGGCAGCCAATTTGTACAGCAACACTCACACACAGCCTTAGACAATTGCATGAACTGGTTTTATGGGAAGGGGAATGTTGGCAAGGACACCGGGGAAAGTCCTGTACTCTTTTCAGAGGATAGAGGTAGCTGCTGCATGTCCTAGCTACCAGTCAAGATGGCAGATCCACACAGAGGAGGAAGAGTAGAACATGCTATGGCAGAGGATCCAGCCTCTAACTTGTGCCATAGAAAATACAAAGGTCTCAGTTAATGAGTCAACTAATTTGGAAAAAAATTAAGAAATTATGGATATGTTTTTTTTTTGAGGAAAGCAACAGTGAGACAGAGGATTCTAAGGTTAAATACATGAGTAGACCTATACTGGAGCCCCCAAACACAGAAAATCTAAGTGAAGTAGGGAGAAAGTTAAAAACAGCTTTAGAAGAATGAAAAAAGAAAATACTGGACATGTTAATCAATGAAAATATCAAATACCTACAAGAGAGGGAATGCCTGAGGAAATCTCAGTCTACTGGTCTGAATCCTGAAATGTCAACCAAGCCATCATCAAAAAATTGTCACAAAGAGCTGATCAATCAGCAAACCCCTGGAATGTGTGGCAGTCTTTAGGAATGCAGAAGCAGAGAGTGGTTAAAGTTACACAGCACACAAACTTGTCAACTACTGATTCTCGACCCAAACTGGCTGATACTGAAAAATGTATGGCAGGCCCTTGATCTCCAGAGAGAGCTTTACAACAAGTGGGATGGGTGCAAGCAGAGGATGGTAAATGGATTCCTGATCATACGGACTTGAGGGTGCAGCGATATCAGGAGGAAATGAAAAATACATCTGTAAACAAGACCATGCCATGCCACACAGAAAGGACTGAGCACAATGCAAAAAGTAACACTGAACAGGGTGAGTCTGAACTGACTGTGACTAAGGAAAATGCTGCTAGAACCCCTTTACAAGATCAACAAAAGCCAGTGGAAACTACAAATGACTCTGGGAAATTAACTGTACATTGAAACCAGAGCACTACTGACTCCCCATGGAAGGGTCTACCTCTAGGCTTCCTAACGAAAATGATATTCATTTTAGGTGTGGGCTGGATGACAGGCCATTACAAGACCCAGATCAAAGAGAATTATTGCAGCCTCCTTTCAAACGTATAAATTTATTCCAGAATAAAGGGGAGCCTACTCTGAGGTAAAATGTCACAAGACTACCATATGGGGGGGGATTAGAAAATGTTCCAGCTAGGGTATATAGCTCGGACTCTACTTAAAGGTTCTATGCCATTTACAGCATCTGATATCTTTGTGTTAATTAACATTGGTGACTCAAAATTCAATGTGAGTTTTGAAACTGTTGCTGGTCTAGATCGTTTTTGGATTAAATACTTGCCACTTGACAATGCCAAGCAGGCTGCTGTATTTCCTAAAATGCTTTGCAATGACTTCCTTAAATCATTTGAACTACAATTTCCTGTTTGTTTTGCACGATATGCCCAATTGTTGGGTTCCTGCACATGTTTACTTTTGCACTGTTTGTTTGCAGTACACACACAATTGTTGGGTCCCTGTACATGTTTATTTTCTTCTACTAGAGTTGTATCTTGTAACTGATGTGGAACCTTTATAAAAGAGCTGTCTATCTTAAAGGTTGCAATCTGAATCTTTAATAAATAAATAAAAATATAACTCATGCAAGGATTCCCCCTTGTGGTCCCCTTTTTTAGCTATCTCTTTAACAAAGCTGAAACTTAGAACCATTACTGTCTTATTTTGAAATCAAGGAGTTAGTATCTCAGATATTCTTTTTGGCTTAAAAAGAGGTGTGAGGTGCAGGATAATCCAGTTCCTATAATTGACAGTGAGTAAATCTGAATGGGGGAATGGAGAATGAAAGTAAATTTATATGTGTCTAATCATGGGGTTGCGCATCTCCTTAGCACTTTCTTTTTAGAGACAGGGATGTTCTTATGAAGGATAGTCCAGGTCCTGCCACAAATGCAGCTCCAGACTCTATTTGAGCAATGCCTATGACACCCCTCTTTGCATCTATTGTCTAGATTATGGACATCTGGCTTCTGCAGGTATTAATCAGTTCTGCTGTAATTTTTGTGAGGGGAAGGGACATTCCTCCATATGCTGCCCATCAGCATCACATAACACGGATGAGGGACTGTCCAAGGAAATTTTAGTTTCCCCGAGCACAGCAAAAAGAAGCTGCTCAGGCCACAGAGCAGAGCCAGATGGTGAAACAGAAAAAGCAAATGACGAGGCCTAGAACTGCTTCCCCTGAGACTGACTTGCCACAAGGGGCAGCAGTAGCTGGATCACAGACAGGGCATTGTTTTGATAAGGGAAACTCAGTCCAGGCCTCCTCTGGTAATGACACTCAGGATGTTATTTTTATTTATTTATTTATTTATTTATTTATTGAATCTAGGAATTATTACCTTTGAGCCATGGCTCTTTTACAAAGGTTCCACATCATTAGTGTACAAACAAGTCCAAATTACATAGGAAAACAATCAAATTATGAAGCAGCATTAAGCAGTATAATGCAGTACAGTAATGTCAACTCCGAACAAAAATACTTTAGTAAACACAATACTGGCTGATAGGAAGAATACAATAGAGATAGAACAATGGAGAGGGGGAAGAGGAGAATGGAGAGGCAGACATAGGGAGACTAGTACCACTCAAATGCCTTTGTCAATAAATGAATTAGAGGTGGGAGGTTAAGCAAGAAACAGACAAGGGGGAAAATTAATCAAAGCAGTCACAGGAGCTGGAGGCTGTGAGGTGAAGCTGTAGCCTAGATTAGAAAACTCCTAGAGAGGTGGAGGAGGTGATGTGAGTGCTGAGGGCATTATACCAGCTGGGAGCATGGTAGACAAAGGATCTTTGGCCCTGGGTGGTGCGGCATCAGGGGATCTGGAGAAGCTGATGTTCCGAACTTCTGGTGAAGCGGTGGTTGGTATTCGGGCATAGTATGTCTTGGATGCATGGTGGAGTGAGGCCCATGGTAGATTTTCTTTTGCCATCAAGCAGGAAAGGTACTTTATGCAATTGGAGAGCTGTAACCATCCTGTTTCAGTGTAGAGCTCACATGTATGAGTGCATCTTTGGGCACCAGTGAGCAGTCGACAGGCCTTGTTAAGGGAGGTTGTAATGTTCCTGAGTGCGGTAGTTGAGGCAGAGCCATAGATAATTAAGCCATAGTCTATGATAGAGATGACAGAGCTTTGGATAGCAATCCTCAGCGCAGATTGGGTAAGGAACTGTCTGTTTCGGTATAGGATACCAATGCGTTGATTCACAGTTTTCGCAATACTATCAATGTGGGTCGCAAAGGTTAGGCAGGGATCAAAGGTGATTCCAAGGTATTTAAGTGATGTCACTTGTTCAAGGGTATTTCCTGCGGACGTATTGATAGCAAGTGGAATTTGCCTTTTCTTGTTTTGCGAGCTTGAGAAGAGCATGGATTTTGTTTTTTTGTGGATGTAACTGACTGTAGAGCCTGTAGGAACAAAGTAAAATGAGCAAGAGTTAAATAAAAAAGGCCAAGATATGCCCCTCCTCCCCAAGAGACTCCATTTCAACAGATAAGTAAAGAGGCATCGAAATAGGCCTGAAATGGAGCAGGAGCATAAAGCAAAAGAAAGAAAAAGAATCTAAAGGAAAAGAAGAGAGAACCACAAGGGGAAATGTGTGTACAGACAATGAAAGTATCCCTATCAGAAATAGGGGGTTCACAGCCCTGATGTCAAGGAAACAGTGGGGAGACACAGAAGGGGAGAATGGGGAATCTGAAGCCTTCACTACATCATCTTCCATTAAATACTTCTCCTCTGACTAGGAGGAGTCATCAGTAGAATCCTTAGCTGCTAAGTGGGCCAAATGGAAGACCAGATCTCAGAGCACCTAACAAAGCACATGTGGTATTCAGGTGCTTTTTTCCCTTTCAAACATGACACCTCTGAAAATCACAACACAAAATGTTAATAGTGTTAAAAGTCATAGGAAAAGATTGATGGTCCTATCTGCACTTTTAACAAATGAAAGTGATATAATCTGTTTACAGGATATTAATGTAACTCCCCTACAAATGGGGGTTCATAAAAGCCTACTAGGAGCTTGCTTAAGTGTTCCCCTGCCTGCTGGCGCTCGGCATCTAAGCTGTTAGAATGGCACTGTGAGTGCTAGTAGAGCCTCCACATACTGTCTCTTTAAGAGCTGTCTGCCTGCAGATATAACTAATGCTTTTCAAGGGGGGGCTGGTGTTTCTCTGCTCGCATCCTGCCTGAACTGTGGAGAAATCGCTCCTTTTTGTGGTCGCTGAAGGCGCAAAGGGGGCCCATCTGAAAGATATAACTGTTAGCCTGTAATCAGCTAAAGTATTAGTAATATTGTAGTTTGTCTAACCTGCCTTTATTGTAGATGAGACTTTGTGTGTGTTGCCCCTCCATTTTGGACCTAAACTGCTGTGCTGGGCCAATGGATTAAGGGGAGCTATAACATGGAGACTGTTTGGACCAACCAGAATGTGGACTGTCCTAGGAGCCGGCTTACAAAGGGAATGTATAGCTAGTGATTCTGGGAAGTGTAGTTTTGGACCTTGGTGCCTTTTTTGCACCAATTGAGAGAGCTTTGGAATGATTAACAACTGAGTCCACCAATTGGATTGGGTGGCGCCCAAAGGGGATGCTCTGCCTTGTGACTGGGGGGGTCAGATCAGTTGTGGCCATGAGGAGAGAAGGAGCTCTGTGCTTCTGTGGAGTATAGTTTCACACGGGAAGAGCATGAGAGGCCCTGCAGTCGGTTGGTTGCCGTTGCAAGCTTGAATTGGACTGTATACGAGGTGGCTGAAAGGAAGGAAGGCTGAACAGTGGAAACTAGGTTCACCCTGTAGAAGACTGGAGAAACTGCTGAATCGTGCTCGGCCTGTCAGGAACTGAAGCTGCTGGTGAACTTCCGGGTATTTGCAGTAAGTGCGATCGGGACCTAGGAGCAGTTGTCTGGTATAGTAATTTCCTTTACATATAAATGTGTTGAATGCTTGCAAGGGATAGCTATTCCAATTCTCTTTTCACCGTGCGGTGTAAGCTGAAAGCCAAACTGAATTTAATCGTACTAAATCCGTCTGCTAGTCAAAGTAGTTGGGTCTGGCCTGTAGAATCTCATCTCCATGCCTTGTTTGTCTGGCAATCCAGAATTACCATCTGTATCAGGTTCTCAGCTTGGGGTAGTGTGAGTACAAATCAGGGCATTCCCTGCGACCTGTTAACAATCACAAATGTGTCATCTAATTTTCTTTATTACATTTCTTCAAGGACTGAGCCATCCGGCTCCGGATTACAATTGGGTGTTGTGCATATCTTTATCTGCAGGGCCCTATCCATCTGCACCTGCCGGCCAACCTGGGCAATGGTCCTGGCTAGCCCCCCCCAACCTGAGTACCCAGAGTGTGACTTTTAAGACCCTGTATGAGTGCACAGTACTGTGATTTAATTCTGTCAATCAGCTTGATCTCCCCCTCCCATGTTTCATTCCCCCTAAATAAACGAGATTTGATGCTATTGACTTTAAACTGTCTGAAGTGTCAGTACCTGCATAGCAGGCATTACATTGGTTTGTGTATGTTGACTAACCTTATTTTACAGGGGGTCCTCAGAGACGAACTTCAGAATCAGTCTCGAGGGTAAGTGGTACCTTATGATTGGACCATGTGTACATGTGGGGCATTGGTACTGTAATTCTTGTGCATTGTGTGGATCATTAGAGGGATCAGTAGGGGGTCTCAGTGTCCCAGAGGGCTGTGACCAAACTAGACCAACCATCACAAACCCTGACCTCTGGTTGGAGGCACCCGCCATAGAACCTAGGCCCCTCAACCTGTTGGTAGTCCAGCAGGCAGGGGTAGTAGCCATTGGGAAAGTGCCACCTGGGGGTTACACTAAAATTAAAACTTCTTTTGAACAAGCACAGGCCTCTAGATTATGGACTAAGGCTGCCCCCTTTTGGTCTACAGGTACCACAGCATGTGATGGGGTAGAAGTACTTTTTACTAAGTCTGATTCAAAAGTAACTAGACTTGTCGATACTTACCCTGGTAGGGCACTACAGCTATATATCTTGTATTGGCCTAGTAGAATTTGACTAATCACAGTGTATGTCCCTCAGACTAAAGCACAGAGGGTAGAAATACAGCCAGCCATTCTTACACACTACTAGAATAGTTGTTGGGGAGGGGGATTTTAGTTGTGATTTGTACACACAGATAGGGCTGGTGGCTTGAAAACAGAGAAAATGTTTTGTGGTTCCAGTGTTTTGATAGAAATAATATGTGATGCTAGTTTAATAGATGTTTACAGATGCATGCATAAATCAGAGGTAATACTTATTTTCGAAACACATACCTGTATTCCACAAGAATATATTTTATGTTTGTATCTAGTATGGTAAAATAATAAATGCTAAAATAATAGATTATGAAGTTACTTATAGAGCTGTCCATATTCAGATAGATTGGGATAACAGACTAACTTATCAGAAGGGTGTTCAGAGATTGAATAGTTCTAATTTGCAGAATGATGCATTAGCAAGAATTTTGAAAAAAAAGAAAATGTTGGTTAGCTAGAATATCTGTATTATGTTTTTATGATGACATGTATGGGAAGATACTAAACATTGTTTTTAGAAATTATTTCAAGACTTTTCAGGGGGTGGCAAATAAGAACTATATAGATTACTTAAGACATAGACTGTTACTGAAAAAACTAGTTTCAAAACCTGAGACAGAACAATTTGATTATAGTGATCAAATTAGTCAGGTTAAGAAAATATCATATAAAAGAGTACAATCTCTGTATCAAGAAATGTATTTTGGGACAACGAATAAAAAGCAAACTTTCAGCCTCTTTAAAAACTGCAAAAAAAAAAAGCTACATAAACAACTGTTTAAAGACCTACAAACAGAGGTGGTACTTTTGTCTCTGTAACAGAAGAGATATTAAAAGAAATAGGGAGTTTTATAGGCAAAACATTGGATATGAGCATAAAGATTAGGAATTTTTCTCTAAGATAGATCTTCCTCAGCCTGCAAAGCAGAAAAAAGAGAACTGTATATGTCCAATCACAAACAAGGAAGTGGAAGTGGCCATTGCGACTTTACATAATGATAAAGAACCTCTGTGTGCAAATACTGAGGCAAGGGTTACCCCAAAGGGCATTTGGCTGGGAAGCCAAGTTTCAAGAAAATACAAAATCACATATGCCCACACAAAACAAAGCATCATGGGCTGCATATGCAAATCACCACAGAATGTTATGCTAGTTCAACTTTAAGCAGAATTGCATGGTGTCGAAAGGCCTCTCACACAGTTTGCAAAGGGTGCTAACAGATGACATAGACACGTGTTTCGTCCTACCAGGACTCATCAGTATGCCTCGTCTGTTTGACACCCCAGTGGGATGAACCAGCTACCCTAAGACGGTCTGTCTGGGTTATGTTGTGGTGAACCCATTAAAATAAAAAACTATTTAAAAGACAAAGAACCTCTGTGTGCAAACACTGAGGCAAGGGTTACCCCAAAGGGCGTTTGGCTGGGAAGCCAAGTTTCAAGAAAATACAAAATCACACATGCCCACACAATGCCTCGTCTGTTTGACACCCCAGTGGGATGAACCAGCTACCCTAAGACGGTCTGTTTGGGTTATGTTGTGGTGAACCCATTAAAATAAAAAACTATTTAAAAGACAAAGAACTGTCTTAGGGTACCTGGTTCATCCCACTGGGGTGTCAAACAGACGAGGCATTCTGATGAGTCCTTTCCTTTAGCAGCACTATCATAATTTTACCCACTATTGAAATGAGGCTGACTGGTCTATAGTTACCTGCTTCCTCTCTGCTTCCACCCTTGTGAACAGGGACTACATGTGCCTGCTTCCAGTCCTTTGGAACCACCCCTGTATTGAGTGACTCACAAAACAGGGCTGTCAGTGGTGCTGCTAGCTCCTTCCGAAGTTCCTTTAGTATCTTGGGGTATATACCATCTGGTCCCATTGCTTTGTCTACCCTTAGTTTAGTGAGTTCCTCCAGGAATGGCTCTTCTGTAAATGGACTGGAGACATACATTAAGTGGATTTCTATGGTTTATGAGAAAGCTATAGTGATGCCATATGTACAAGGGTGCACAGGGACGAGTGTAACTGTATGGAAAGGAGTTAGACAAGGTTACTGTATGAGCCCTTTACTTTATGTATTTGGTATAGATCTTTTATTGTGTCTCATAGCATTAGATCATAGGATTATAGGGCTGCAGCTACAGACAGACCTTTTGCTAGTAAAGATTTTGGCTTATGCAGATGATTTAGTATTAACACTTGCTAAAACAACCTCTGAAAAGGCAGGGTTAGAACTGTTGCATAGTTTTTTCAAAGCTTCTGGGTCAAAAATTATTTATAGTAAATGCAAAGGTACAACACTTGGAACAACGCTGATTCTGGAATGTGGGACTCTAGCACAGGTTAATATTCTAGATGAACATATACATATTTTAGGGGGTAGATTTTGTAAAAAGAGATAGTGCACTACAGAACTGGAAACACTGTTTAAAAGCAGCAGATGCTATAACAGGTAGCTGAAAAGGGAGACTGATTTCAGAAAGAAAGAGAGTTTTTTTTATCAAAACTTTGACATTACCTATATACCTGTATTTGAGTTGTATTTGAGTTGTATTTTCTCGCTCCTCACTCACTGGAGGCAAGGCTATTTAGTATATTTTTTTTCAAGTCTTCTGGGATAACAGACTTGAGCCCAATAAAAAGAGAGATAACATACAAGCTGGTAAGTCACGGGAGGTGTGGGTACAATTAATCCATTAGTATTTTATTATAGTATATTCATATATACTAACATAATAAAGCACTGACATCAGGGAAGGGAAGCATGGTCAATAATTGTACAGGACTGGTTAAAGCTATGCATAGAGGCATTGCAAACTTTCAATCAAAAGAAATTTGTTAAAATAACTGGAAGTCAAATTATATATATATCTATAGCTGTGTGGACAGCATTCGAGAGACAAAGTGTGACATTCATACATTCAAAACAAGTTTTATAATTAGGCAAGACTCAGCCTTAATTTTAATGTGTTTATGTGGCAGTTGCATAATACAAAATATAAAGATAGTTCTGTTTTTCTAAGTTTGGAAAAATGGCACAGTTATTTATGATATGTAAGCTACTTTCGTGAGTAACTTGGTGTCCATTATGCATTATTTCCCATTTCTAGTAATAAATGCAATTTTCAAATGCAGTGTCTCTGTCTTCTATTTAAGTGTATTAATTTGCAACATCTAATGATGTGATGTTCTTCCATACCTATGTGTTGCTATCTGTCCTCCAAATTAGACAGCACTAAAAATACAAACAAGAGGTTACCAAAGTTTCATTACTTCATACTTATACTGTTTATGTCCAGTCTACATGCCTTTCACAGTTAAGCTGAACATTAAGTAGAAAGATAAACATGAACAAATCACTTGGTTGTACTTGATTTATTATGTGACCATCTCTGTTACATACTACTATTGTGGGTAAGGCAGACACCGCAATAGCAATGCAACATGCGAAATACAAGGTACAACCTTAATTAATGGTTTATTATCAACCAAACAGCCAATACACATTGATAAGTACCATGCCACATCAGGGGCCATTTTGACATCACTGTAGTTCCGCAGAGCCAGACTGAGGAGAGGCCCAACCACAGTTAACAACCATAAAGCACCCAGGCAAGCTGTTTGGTACTGATAACTATAGATGAGGGTGCCACATGATGCTCCCTGGCAACCCCGTGCAGGCCTTTGAGGGTAAAATGATGCCAAAATATCACACAGGCCCACCCTAAGCTCACCACCATGTGCATCACAGGGATGCCACTGTAGCAGGGTTCTTGTTCTGCATGTGGAATGCCACATCCAAACTACTCTACAAGTCAAACCAATATACCAAAGTTCCCCATGAACAAGCAAAGGCAAGGCAAGAGCCAGATGGATGTTAGAGGATGGGCCTGAGCCATATCAGGGGTCATTTTGACATCACTGTACCTCCACAGAGTCAAACTGAGGGCAGGCCCAACCACAGTTACCAACCAGAAAGCACCCAGGCAAGCTGTTTGATGTTGATAACTATAGATGCAGGCACTGCATGGCGTCCCTTGGCAACCGAGTGCCTGCCATTATGGGGAAAATGATGCCAGAATATCACACAGGCCTACCCTCTGCTCACCACCATGTGCATCACAGGGATACTGCTGCTGCAGGGTTCTTGTACTGCACATTTAATGCCACATCCAAACTGCTTGAGTCAGGTCCAGGTGATGTATTTTTTATTTTCGAACTGTTCCAAGATATTATGCCAACACTTGACATTTTATATATAGGCAGTCTCACTATAAATAAATCTACTAGATGTTTTTGCAAGATAAATCCAAATCACTGATGTAGCCCAGCAGGCACTAGTACACCCAGGCAATGACCAGATTCCAGTACTACACATGGTATCCCTCCCATACCCCTGAATGTGCTAAGCAATGCCATGAGCAGCCTTTCTGAGGTGTAGTGCTGTATTTTGTTTTATTTTTAAACAGTTCCAACATATTGTGCCATCACTTGACATCTAATTTAGAAACAGGCTTATTATAAATAAATCAGGAAAATGTTTTTGCCAGATGCATCCAAAACAATGATGTTGCCCTACAGGCAGTAGTACACAAAGGCAATGATCCAGTTATTACACATGGTTCCCCCCATGCCATGAGCAGCCATTTTGAGTTAGGCCCAAGAGCTGTATTCTTTTATTTTAAAACCGTTCCAACATATTATACCACCACTTGATGTCTAGTTTAGAAGCAGTCTCATTCCTACACATGGTAACCCCCCCATAACCTTGAATGACCTGACCAATGCCATAAGAAGCATTTTTGAGGTAGGTCCTATAGCTGTAGTTTTTTTTTTTTTTTCAAACAGTTCCAATATATTATGCCACCACCCACATCTGATCCCCTAGTTCACTGTGCCAATACAATGATGCTCCTTTATAATCTTACATCATCCCTGCATAGCCACCTTCTAAGCTCCCGTCATTGCAATTGTAAATAATTGCTCCACTACTGGTTCACATCCAACCATCTAACCCACACCACCCACCCTGTTCATATACTGTACCGATGTACATATCTCACAATTGCTGAGCTACAATCATGTATAAGCCTACACCTGTAATATTGAGCACAGCACCACACCCCTGCCATCTACCACTACTGCCTCAAAGTATATATGACCAATGATCTCTCCTTCTTGCTTAGTTACCATCATGTATAGGCCTGTCTCCTGCAAGAAGGAGCCTTTCTCTCACTCATATGGACCACTCCACCTGTATTCAATTGTACAAACTGTAATTGTATATATTCTGCCATGCTACTGCTCCTGCACTATTGTCTGTTCTCCACTCACTGTATGTTTCTCCTACCCTGTCCTATTCTGGGTTATGACTATGAGCCTTTGTAAATGAATCTTTGACTCAAAGGGTTATAATTCCGATACTGTAATAAATAAAAAAAGGCAACTTTATCATTTTAAAATAACACCACACACACACACACACACACACACACACACACACACACACCTACCTTAACCGGAGCCAGCATCACCCCTTTTTTCTAAAAATTACAAGCATCTCTCACAAATTGCATTTATTTTTATTTACAACATTTTAAGAGTGCAGTTTTTATATTCATTCCACATACACGCTTCTAAAATAAAGCCATCATCACATCAACAGATGCAGCATTCATTCAACAAATACACATTCTTAGAATTTACCAGTAGGAACCCCTCAAGTGTTATTTTTTCCCCATTTAAACATGATTAAAGTCATCACCAGGGGAAAGTTTGCCAATATTAGCAATATTCTGAAGAAATCAAATTATACAATGAAAACCTGCTGGATGGATTGTAAACAAAAAACTATAACTCTCAAACAAAACTCTATTTGATTAGACTGGTCACATATATGCACAACCCCATTTTGAAGAGGAGCCCTTCACAAATAACTGGGCCATGAGAAAATACACAAATTTAACTTTTCTGCCCCAAAGATGATAGAGCACAACTGCTGCACTATAGCCAGATAGTATTTAATATGTCCTATTTAAACAGTGCCAGCACCAGAGGAAAGCTCAGCTGATACACTTCCCAAACAAAATTTTAAAATATACTATTTAATATGCCCCATTTACACAGTGCTAGAATCAGAGGAAAATTCTGCTGATATACTTCCCAAACAAAACTTTAAAATATACTCATTGTGCTGCACAGCCCACTAATCCAGTCATTCTCTGTTTTGAAGAGGGGCCCTTCACAAGCAGCAGGACCATGAAGTCTTAATGTGAATACTTTACATTTTCTGTCCCCAAAATGACACAGAATAACTGCTGCACTTTAGCCAGTCAGTATTTAATAAGCCTTCTAGGATTTTAATTTGCTGTTTTGTAGCAGAATGCTGAAGATCATGTTTTCTAGTGACTGCAGACCTCTGAGATCCATCCAAACTCCTGTGCAGCACACCAGATTTAAAATGGGTGACACTTCATTCTACCTGTTTTTAAGAATGGTAAATGGGAGAAGCAGTGGGAAGAGAACAGTTTTGCTTAGAGCCAGAGTAGCAAAACTGAATGCCTGATGTCACCTTCGGGTCCCAGCTATTGTACCAATACCTGCAGCAGCATCATCTACATGGGTAACATGGACATGACAGCAAAAGCCACAGCTTTTGATGTTGCTGCTCCTAGCAGGCTTTATGTACCACTGCATTAAGATTCCAGATGTGTGCGGGGGAAACACATTAAGCAATGTGAACTGACACTGAAAAAAACCCTCAAAGCATAAAGGTAGAATACACAAAAGAAATTATGCAGCTATATAAGACACCACAGTAATGCACGAAAGTAATACATTACATGTGGTGTCATGTAAATGTAATTACATCTGCATAAAATCAATAATCACTGGGGGAAAGTTACACATCCACTCTGTCCACTAATAAAGACAACTTTAGTATTGTGCTTTAAATACAGTAATTTCAATGGTCACCAAGATGTGTAGCACAGCCATGTCACAAAATGGCTGCTTTTCTAAGGCTATTTTCATTATTAAAATGTTGCCACAATAAAATAAAAATACCTACACCTTTTTTTATGCACACTATCTCTTGACCATATTGGCAACAGTACATAGCACAAATTCTGTATTATTAATAAATTATGAGTAAAATACAGACCTTATTTTAAGTGTACACCCAAGTCTCTAGAATACTGTCCATATACATATATATATATATATATATATATCCTTTGCAAAAAACTTTGTTAATGCATAAGTTAGGGTGACTACCACAGTGACAAAAGCAGGGAAATATGATGTTAGGGTTTCCAACCCTAATGCCCCACCCCCAGAGTTCCCACCCCTACCACCCCACCCCATCTCATACCCTCCACACACCAACAGGTGTCGGTGTGCCATTGGATTGTCAGGCCCAACTCTTACCCCATTCCATGTGTAAACAAGCTTAAACACTACGGTATAGGACAAAGGGTTGTGAGTTAGGCCTGACAACCCAATGGCACACCCCAATGCCTGTTGGTGTGTGGAGGGTGGGGGGATGAGGTGGGGTGGTAGGGGAAGGGAACCTTGGGGGTGGGACATTATGGTTGAAAATCCTAACACATTTCCCTGCTTTTATCTCTATGGTATTCACCCTAACTGATGCATTAACAAAGTTTTTTGCAAAGAATTTCCCTTCTTTTTCAGATAGTATAATTGTATCCTCATTTTACTGTGGGCCAGATAGCACAACAGTGTCCAACTGTTACGGTTGGAGTGCAGGATCTTTGGACCCTGTGCTCCCATCCCTCCATCCAGATAGTACAACAAAGTGCAAGAGTATCCATATGTCACGGTGAGATCGCAGAGTCCAAACCCTCCATCAAGATAGTACAACACTGTCCATATGTCACGGTGGGAGCACGGGGTCCTTTGGACCCTGTGCTTTCATCCCTCCATTGAGATACTACAACAGTATCCGTATGTCACTGTGGGTCCCATCCCTCCATCCAGATAGTACAACATAGTACAACAGTATCTATATGTCACTTCGGAATCTGCACTTCCATCCCTCCATTGAGATAGTACAACACTGTCCATATGTCACAGTGAGAGCGCAGGATCCTTTTGATCCTGTGCTCCCATCCCTCCATCCAGGTAGCACAGCAGTGTCCATATGTGATGGTGGGAGTGCAGGGTCCTTTGGACCCAGTGTGCCCATCTCTCTATCCAGATAATAAAACAGTGTCCATATAGGACCCTGTGCTCCCATCCCTCCATGCAGATAATACAAGAGTGTCCATATATCATGGAGGGAGTGCAGGGTCCTTTGGACCCTGCACTCTCATCCCTCCACAGATGTACTTATGTATATAGCTGTGGAAACACAGGGATCTTGGGCCCCTGTGCTTCCACACATAAAGTTATAAGCAGGCATACTGAAATTACAAAAAATAGTCATAACTGTGTCATCTCAAATAATTTTCACCCAAAATGTTCAAAATAACCTTCTTAGCACCTAACCGCATGTACCCAGTACAACAAACTTTCAACCCCTCTAAAAATGTAATTCTGCTCAACTGTAACACAGTTTTTGTGTCACAGTTGTGGAAAAATATTTTCAGTGGGATTTGAAAAATGACAGCTGTACTGTTCATGAGGTGGTGTGGAAAAATGTCAATATCAAAAATCTGGACTGAAAACAGGAAAAATTGACTACGTTATGAGTGTGTGTAGAAAACGTGCAATGCAAGCTTGTAACATGGTCGTTTTTTTGAATCTTTTCACCAAATTTTCAAGATTGGCATTATGGGACCTCCCCTCATGAACAGTGCAACTGTGATTTTGTTAATCTATTCCAAAAGTCGATTTTGCACAGCAATTGCTCCATTCTGCACCACAGGTGAAAAAACATATTCCGGGCAGAATGTGCAAAGTGACAGCTCATAAGGAGGTGTGAAAAAATGGCAATGTTGAAAATCTGATGTGAAAATATTAAAAATTAAAGAAGTTACGAGCATGCGTAGAAACTGCACAACACATGCTCATAATGCAGTCATTTTGGGGAATTTCTTCAAATTTTCAACATGGACTTTTTGGGACACCACCTCATGAGCAGTGGCACTGTCATTTCTTGAATTGGTCCCGAAAGGTGATTTTGCAGAGCGACCGTGAAAACACCTTTTAGGTCTGAGAAACAAAATGACAGTGGCAGTGTTCAGGAGGTGGGGTTCCAAGAACCTCATGTTGAAAAGTTGGGGCAAACATTTCTAAAATTGACTGAGATATCAACATAAGTTGCCCCCCCCCATTGACTCCTATTATATGACTTACCTTGATTCCTCAGATGGCAGTACGGATTTGAAGAGTGCAGACATGTCCCGGTGCAGAGAAGATCACTGATCCTGACCTTCGGATGGTAAGTATGGGTGGGGTGTGGAGAGTGGGTGCACAGAGAGAGGGAGGTGGGGTTGGGGAGGAGAGGCGTTGATGGACCGTTTTCTTTCTCAGTTTTTTTTAACATATAAGACTATGGGGACAGTTTTCTGTATTAATGGGATACTTTATTTTAAAAATAAATATGGGCACACTGGGGTGGGCTTCCAGTTTCCCAGACAAGTCTGGGAGGGGCATACATGATGCTGACAGGGGGATTGGGCACCCCAGTAGGCAGTGAAAGTGTCAGCAGGTGGGGCAAACAATTCATTTTCGAAAATGGCCATTAATGTTACATACTTTTGACAGTCCATGTCTCAAAAACCACAAAACCCAGCCATACAAAATTTGGCAGCTTAAGAGACCTACCCCTGGAGATTATGCATGCAAAAGTACAAGTCAATTGAATGGTTCCAGAGTTATTAATGTTCAAAACTAAAGAACTCAGTTTCATTTTCGCAAGCAGACTCATTTTTGCAAATGGTCCATTTTCCTGCTAAACACTTAACTTTTCCCATACGAATAACGGAAAATGTAAAACTTGAATCATTTTTCAACAGATTTATATTTTTTTACCAAATCTTCAAAAGGCACATCTGTGACCCAAGGGCTTTCTACCCTGAAACGTTCAGCCCACAACATAAATCCATTACTGAGATCCAGGCTGACAAAGAAATGTAAAAAAATCCACTTTATTGCTCAGAAACCACTTGATGGATTCCCACCAAATGTAGCAGATCAAGAGACCTTCCCCTAGAGATTATGCATGCCAAATTTAATGCAGATCTATGTATTGGTTCCAAAGTTATTAACCCTCAAAATTTGAAATTTAACATAGATGTGCACTTTCACCCTTACTACACTGGCATGATTGTGTCAGTATAATATATATATAACTCCATTAATGCATCAGTTAGAGTTGTTTCCACAGTGACAAAAGTGTGGAAATTTGACGTTAGGGTTACTACCACACCACACCACCCCACTCCCACGCCCCCATCCTCAAACCTCTAACTCTACATTCCTCCCCACCTCCACACACACACACACACACACACACACACACACACACACACACACACACACACATATGCAAGCAGTACAGGACACATCCATCATCATGGTCCAGCAACTGTATGAGTTCTGCTGCCATCAGAGTGCCTTGTGGGTACACACACATTCTGGGCAACCATGGGAGATGGCCCACAGTAAGCACTTTGCTGTTACAAACATAAATAACAAGATTTAAGCAGATGCCTATATTTCAATTAAGAAACACACAGTATGTTATCTATAGATAGCTGTATTGGAAATAAGAGTTTGGATAACCCTAGCAATAGTCATTGGATGTTTGCATATTTTTTTCTGTTACAGTGAGTCAGTCCTAATAAGAAATGATAGTAATAATAAAATTAAAGTTTTGAAGTATAGTTTACAAGCAACATGAGACAGCAACAGTTGTAATATCCAACGCTAACCATAACATGCTGCTAATGAGTATTCCAGGTAATGCAGCAGTATTACAACATGTGATGGTGCCAGTTTCATACCTGAGCAGTGTCTGAAAAGTACTATGTATGTGTCAGTAGTGTCTGTAGTGCCATCACATGCCTATGTGGTAGCGGCGATACCTGCAGCAATCCAATTGTAGAATTATGACAAATAAAAATCAATATTTTTTTTTTGCTCATTTTTTATCCTCCTCTTGACAACCTCTCTGCACCCTGTTATCTTCCACGCAACCTGCCAGGGATCCGGCCACCATCCGTCTCGACTGGGACCACTGGCACCCTTTAACTCCTGCAGCTTGCCCCCCGCAGCAGGGTGGCAGGGAGCCCCATATCTCCCCACCCTTCATGGATCCAGTTCGGGTGCCAGAGCCCAATGAACACTCATGGAAAGCCATCTAGCCACATGAGAGGTGCCACTTTTTCCCCTGTTCTTGATTCCCTGAGTCAGTGGGCATGCAATGACACTGACGGCCGGGAGCGCGCACACGTCCGCACATGCCCCTATCCTGGCATCTGCCCCCAACTCCTCCCCAGTGTATGGCATGTGTCCCTGACCCCCAGCTTCTGCCAGGGGGCAGTTGGGTGCTGACTGTCATGAACCCCCCCTCCCTGGAGAGGGAGAGCAGTCCATCAGATGCTCGATCCCTCTCCTCCCTTGCCAGTCTCCGGTGACCCATGCTTGCTCCCAAACCCGGGTCACCAGCATGGCACAAGGTGCAGTGACTGGTGCCTCTGCCCTCGCTGCCACAGGGCAGGCTAAAAATCAATATTTAGAAATTTTGTGCAGACTAATTTTCATCGGATGAAAAGATATGCCAGCTATAATGTGTCATCATACTGTGCTGGCAGTATAGAGTCAATCAAACTGTATTTGTTTTTTCATTACATATGTGAAAGGAGTACAGTGTAGTGATTATTGTGCTTACAAATGTGACTAACTGATATAGTTTCTTACAAGCTTGCATTTGTCTTGCATGTGTGTGTGGGTGTGGGTGTGTGTGTGCGTGTGGGGGAATACAGAGTTAGGGATTTGAGGATGGAGCATGGGGGTGGGGTGGGGTGATGGGGTGTTAACCCTAACATTGAATTTCCACACTTTTGTCGCTGTGGAAATAACCCTAACTGTTGCATCAAGGAAGTTTTTTGCAATGAAATTTCCTTCTTTTTGAGAAAGTGTAATATAAATGGTAAATGGTATGTGTTGGTGGGAGTGGGGGCCTTACCAAGCTACCCATTTCTGCATAATGATATGTGTTTGTGGAAGCGTGGGCCCTCTGGGCCCTGCACTCCCACTTACAGATAAGTACAGAGCCATACAGCAGCCTTATAGGCCAAAGAAGACTTATAACACAAATCTGATAATATCTTGGGAACCGTAGCAGGTAGAAAAAAAATTCAAGTGTCATTGTAATCATGAGAGTGAGTAGTCCTCACAACATAAAGACAACCAAATCAGTATTTTGTATTGTGTCTGAGATGCGGGCAGCAAAAATCACTGTGAATGCTAACTCTGTAGTCATAATAGTGGGCCTCTTACATGAAAAAGGGACTGGTGATTGTTGCTCCAGTGCATGGTTCCTGATCATCAACTGTGTTCCCTGAGTGCCCCTGGAGTGTTTGTGTATGACGCTAAGATGATTATTGGGAGTTGTGATCCGGTGAACCAATTTGGAAGAACTTTTAGACAAAGGGATATGAAGTTCTTTGCCGACTTTTTGGAGTGTTGGATGTTCCTTATATTTGTGACTAGGTGATCTTGGGCTTTAAAGCTGGGTCTGCAGGGTTCCTGAGGGGCCTCAGAGTTAGTGTTACACACAGGGTGGGGAATGGGGCTGGCTGAAGGGCCAGTCCATTATTCCCCTTCCCCAGGTTCTTGGGGTAGCCAGCTGGGGGGCTGACTTTACCTCGAGTCGAAGTAGTGGGCCACTGACTTGTTGGGGTAATTTTCCTTCAGAAATGCTGATAGAAACCTGCGGCCTGCTGGTGGCCTTTCTGATGTGGAATCAGAAGTGGAACTGGAAGCCTGAGATTTGAAGACTGGAATTACATTGCTCGCTGTTTTTTTCTGATGACATTGGGGCTGGTATATTAAATTTTGTATCCTGGGTTCATATAAGGCTGTGTTTGGAAGTGTTTACAGCCAGACGGGACCTCTGCTGACTGCAAGTACTTTTCTTTTATGTATATATTCAATGGAAATGGTGTGAGCAGTGAGAGTGCTCTGTAACATCTCTGAATCCACCTGTTTTCCTGATTTATGTGAGAGGGTGGTTTATAAATTATTTCCTTTTGTTTATTATTTTTATTATTATTATTTTGATGTTTATTTATTTGTTGTATAATAAGCAGTAAGAGTGCTTAGTTTTAGCAGGCACCAGGTAGTGAGAGGACCTGGGTGCTATAAAATTGTTTTTGGTTAGTTTAAATTTGGTTGGCCCCCAGGTAGTGAGAGGACCTGTGGACTAAAAAAATAAAATAATGTGTTAGGGATGTTTATATATTTAGACAGTTTAGTTTAATTTAATTTAGTTGTCTGTTATTTTAATTTTAATTTGGAGTAGGTATAAATTATTTAGTTGTGGGAAGTGTGAGGGAAGTTTAGGATGGGGGTGATTTTTGGGATTTTATATAATATTTACAGTGTTGAAAACTGAGCAGCTAGATGTGCCTGCTTGCGCCTCCTGTCCTGTGCTATTCGGCCTCCGCTCTCCGTGCCCTCCACTCCTTCTCTTCTCCCCCCCATCTGGTCTTACCTATCAGTGCTGTTGAGCATTGGGGATTGCTTGTGGGGGTCAGGAAGGTGGTGGGGGTTGTGGACAGCGGAGTGAGCGGTGCTCTCCCATGGGTTGGTTAGGCCCAGAAGACACCCTGGGGCAAAATGGTACCTAGAACGTGATGATTCTGTTCTGCTTCCCATACCCAAGGGCACCTCCAGTTTGGGAGGTCAAGTGGTTGGGACAACTCGCCAACCTCATCCAACTTGGGCGCTGTTATGCATTGCCAGATCTGTCTGCAACAAGACTGGTCTTATTTCAGACTTTGTTGCTAGGGCAGATCTGGTTTGCATTACCGAGACCTGGTTGGATGGGAATGCGGCCCCTTTCTTAGAGGCCGCTGTTCCCTCCGGGTACTCGGTTATACATCGCCCTAGATTGGACCGCGGGGGGGGGGTTGTGGTATGTTTCAAGATGGAATTGGGCCTAACTGGTGTACCAGTTGAGGAGGCCAGGTCATTTGAGTGTATTGTGGTAGCTGGAGTTGGGCACAGGATCACCCTCATTTACCGTCCACCAGGTGATGAGAGAAGCTATTCCTGCAGGAAATAGCAGATTTCGCTGCCGACATGGCTTTGGAGTCGCCCAGACTGATGGTTCGATTTTTGGTCAACATTTCCTGCAGGTGATGACATTTCTGGGCTTTACACAGGTTGTTTCTTCAGCTACACACAAGGGAGGTCACTCTCTTGACCTGGTCTTCCTCCTGGAGATCGAGGCCTCCGATTTAGTGGTGGAACCAGTCGGTTGGTCTGATCATTACTCAGTTAGGTTCAATTTTGAGGCCCCCCTTGGTAGGTTGGCCCCTGTGGAGTTGGTCAGGTACTGCCCTTTGTGGGACGTGGTCCCTGAAGATCTGATGGCGGTTATTGACCTCTCGTTGTTGGAGAGTCTTGCACTGATCCTGAGCAGTTGGTAGAAGCCTATAATGGGGCCATATCTGCAGCCCTCAATCAGATTGCTCCTGTTTGTGTTCACCCCCTTCCATGTCACCCTGGAGCCCCGTGGTTTGATGGGGCGGTGAGAGAGTTGTGGAAATTGGGGTGTAGTTTAGAGCATCATTGGAGGAAGACTGCAGCTGATGCCGACCACCGTATTTTGCTAGAGCATTATAAATGCTACCAAACAGAAATTTCCCATAAGAAGGCAGAATTCCTGTCCAGGAAAATTTCTGTCACATGGAATTGACTGGCTCAACTCTTCAGAACTGTTGACAGACTGTGCAACCCAGCCTGTCAGCAGCTCCGTCGAGTTTTTACACTAACTGATTGTGATGAGATCGCTTGCTTCTTTGTGAATAAGGTTGATGACATCAGGAGGGAGTGCCGCCAACTTCACTCTAAGGGGGTTGCTGTTGATCGGTGCCCTGTCGCAGAGCCCGGAGTTTTCTGGAGTATCTTTGACCTACTGTATTTCGTAGACATTATGAGGATGGTCCAGGAGATGCATCCCACGTGTTGTAATTTAGACCCAGGCCCTATTTCCCTGATTTTGGGTTGTAGTGAGATCATTGGCCCAGTCTTAGCTCGGATTGCCCAGTGCTCTTTAGATATGGGTGAGTTCCCTAGCTCCCTGAAGGAGGGGGTGGTGATCCCCCTTCTGAAAAAAGCTTCTTTAGACCCGGAGAACCTAGCAAACTACAAGCCTATCTCTAACCTCCCTTTCGTGGGGAAGGTTATTGAGAAAGTTGTGGCTGCTCAAATGGATAACCATTTAACCATCCATAATTTATACGAACCTCTCAAATCTGGTTTTCATAAGAGGCATACTACTGAGACTGCTCTTGTTCAGGTGCTCAATGATCTCCTGATGGTGAGAGATCAGAGACACAATTCTATCTTGGTTCTCCTGGATCTATCATCAGCTTTTGATACTGTGGATCATGGGGTTCTGCTTGAATGCCTGAGGTTCATCTGTGGTCTGTCGGGTACAGTCCTCAGATGGTTTGCATCATTCCTCGCAGGGAGAATGCAGAGAGTGTTCTCGGGTTTGTTTTCATCCGGGGCCTTCTCTATGCCATGCGGGGTACCTCAGGGTTTGGTGTTGTCCCCATGTTATTCGCAGTATACATGCTACCCCCTCAGAGACATTGTAAGATGGTATGAACTGAGGTTTCACTGTTATGCTGATGATACCCAGCTCTACCTGTCTTTTGTGCCTGACCAGGTTGGTGCTATCTCGATACTGAACAACTGCCTTGCAGAAATCCAAGAGTGGATGAATTCCAGCCGTCTAAAGTTGAACCCAGGAAAGACTGAGGTTTTGGTTGTGGACCCGGGTCATAGGGTAGAGGGACTGAGGACTGGGATCCTTTCCGGTTTAGTCCTGGGGGAGGACCAGATTCTCACCTCCGAACGGGTGCGTAATCTTGGAGTGGAGCTTGACGTTGGTCTGACTCTTCGACATCAGGTATCGGCAGTCATCAAGCTAGCCTTTTTCCATCTTACGAACGTTGCCAGGATTAGGCACCTTGTTCTATCCAGTGACCTGCCTGTTTTGATCCATGCCTTTATGACCTCATGCCTTGATTACTGCAACTCCCTTTATCTAGGGCTTCCTGGGGTTGATATCCGCCGCTTGCAGCTAGTGCAGAATGCGGCAGTACGTTTGTTGACTGGGGCATCTAGAAGATCTCATGTCACCCCTGTGCTGCACAATCTGCACTGGCTGCCAATACAGTGGCGGATCACCTTTAAGGTAGGTCTTTTGACCTACAAAGCCCTACACGGATTGGGTCCTGATTACTTGAAAGAGCTCCTGGTTCCTTACACCCCTCTGTGACAGCTCCGCTCAGCTGACGAGGGGTTGCTGGAGATTCCGAGGGTTAACTTGAAGTCATCTGGTGCACGTTCCTTTGGATTTGTGGCACCTACCCTCTGGAATTATCTGCCCCATCAGCTCCAGGAGTGCAGGATGGTGGGGAGTTTTAAGCAGGCACTAAAGACTTTTTATGGGAAAAGCCGTTTCCTGTTTTATCCTGATTTTATATTATATGTATCTGAATATGTGTTCCGTTTGTACTAATACTGTGCAGCGCTTTGAAACACTGAAAAGCACTTAATTAAATACATTTTATTATTATTATTATTAAAATGAGCAATTAGAACACTAATTCCCTAATATCTCAGTAACCGTACAAGGTAGAAGAAAAATCAAATTTCATGTTACTTATGGCTTTGCAGCCTACTTTTGTATTTAGTCCCCCTGTAGGGGGATTAAGAATTTTTGCCACAAAAAAATATGTATCGAACGGTTTTCGAGATATGGGCCCCAAAAGGCAGCACGGGCACCTCAGTACTATCCTAGGAGAACATTTCTGAACTTCAGAATGCTGTGACTTTGTGCCCCTGTAATGTTTTGGTACCAAACTACCAAACAGCACATCTATGGGACCAGTGCTTGCTACCCTGCAGATTTCAGCCCAAAAGACCAAACTGTTTTGTTGCAGGAGGATGGCAAATATTTGCAGTTATTTCGAGAATACTTTTGCAAATTACTTTCACAGGTAACAAAATTTTCACAAAAAAAATGATGAAACTTTCACATTTGCACAAGTATTTTGTAAAAGTACTTTTTCTTCAAAGTTGTAAAAGGCATTTCTGGCGGGGTTTAACCCCCCCAAAAAGAAAGGGTTAGCATCCTCAGGACTCCACTAGGTAAACACAACAATCAGCGTTTACCTAGAGGGTCCCAATTTTAAATGCCAGGCATTTTTCTGTGTCACTAACTGAAAACAATATGGCAGAATCATGAAAGTAAAAGGGTTATTTGTGAAAGTAAAAACAGGCATTTGCAAACATTTTGTGATTTTTGCTAACTTTTTCCATTGATTATAATGGGAAATGTGTTTTTTTGAATAACTTTTGAACGGTTTAATATTTTTTCACCAAATCTTTGAAAGGCACATCAGTGGCCAAGACTGCATCTTCCCTGAAGATTTCAGACTGAATGGACAAACCATGCAGGCCGTAGGCATGAGCAAAGAAGCATGCAAAAAGTAAATGTTTTTGTGGTTTTTGGCATTCTGTAGCTCTGCAACTGTACATCTGACCATAATGCAACATGCCACATCCAGAGATCTATGGTACTAGACTGCACATGCAACATTTCAGGCAAATCCATCATGCGGTGACAAAGTTATTGAGGTACAAAATTTGAGGTTTAACATTAAACTGCTTACTCAACCCTAAATATAGTGGCACTACTTTGCCACTATAATATATAAATATAAATATATATAAATATATATATATATATATATATATATTACATACTGTATCAAAATTGAAAAACTGGAGATCAAATATGATTATATACAGACGGCAACAAGAAAAGGATTATATAATAGGATAATGTAGTTAATTATGTAAATTGAAGTCTGTTTTCCTCTTTGCCCTTTATGACAGAATGAAGCAGTTTTAACTCAATTTAAAAAAAATAGAGTACTTAAATTCACATGAGATGTCTTTTGGTTAAGTAGCCTTGGGAAACTGAAAGTTAAAAACAATCATAAATGTAAACAGGTTAAGGACAGATACTGTACCAGAACAAGCTGTGCCATAATGCTGGAAACACTGGAACATTTATATTTTGAATGTTCATGTATGAAAGTATTCTGGGTACTGGTGGCAAATGAATGGAAAGAACCACTATATAGAAAATTAACATATTCAGAATTAGTAGTGGGACTAGATGGAGCACACTGGAGGAAATACAATAAAGGCACATTGCAAGTTATAGTGGATTGTTTTAAATATTACATATGGCATGCCAGGTGCACCTGGGTTTAACAGTATAAACTTATTACGCATGCAGAATGCAGAATGCAGATATAATGTATAATGGTATTTCTCTTAGGCAGATGAGGGAAAGTGATGAGAAAACATTCTCTAGGACTGAGGTGAGAGAAATATGGAATAAATGCTCTTTGTTGCATGACATCTGATAGAAAGGTAATTATAGTATTATTTTTGTTTGAGATATGGACCTTTATGTAAAGTATAGGTAATACTTTTTGAACACACATTTCTGCCTTTATAAAATATTCTTTTATTTTATTTATTTATTTAAATGCTGTTGACTTGGTAGGGACACAGGACAGAAGTCCTTTTTCAGGTCTGACCCGACATAAATGCAATAATACAACAAACTGCAAATATAAAAAACACAAAATGAAAACAAATACAAACATCCAGTGCTTGTAAGTAGTTCTTTAAATTAACTTTAAAATTGTGTAATGAAGAAGCAGAGCACAGATTGCCCAGAAAATCATTCCAAAATAACAGGGCAGCAACTGAAAAGGAATGAGACCCAGACTTAGATTTATGTGAAATGGTTTCAAGAACACCTTTAAATGATCTCAAATTAAGAACAGTAGACTGAATTGTAATGTAATCCATTAAAACAAACACAGTTTTAGAAAATATAGACTTGAATATTTGACAACCACAAAAATAAGCAAACTTTGTTTTAGGAGATAGCCAATCTAATTCAGAATATAAAGAACAATAATGGGCATATAGAGGAGAATCCAAAACAAAATGACAGACATTATTATATGTAATTGCAAGAAAATTACTTTCCTTTACAGATAACTTAGAGTATAAATTAGCAACATAATCAAGATGAGGCAACAATGTCCCAATGGCAATAGAGTGATGGATTTCAAAGCAAAAACATATTTTAAACTTGCATAGCAAGCGTAACTTTTGATTCACTACTCTACTCACAGCTTTTACCTACAGAGAAAAAGTCAGGCCTGATTCTAGCAAAACTCCAAGATACTTAAATTCATTCATCCATTCAACTGGTAGCATGACCACTCAGCTAATAGTATGAGTGTGTGGTGAATACAGCGTAGCAAATAATGCGAGACTTCTTCAGTATCAGAAGATGATAGCTCTATCTGTTACAGTGCTGTATGGGTACTGCCTTCAGTTTCCACCGTTCACTCTAGGTCTGCTGATTTTCACCCTGTCAACGTACTGTCAGCATAGCTTAGAGATTAAAGTGATAGCCTACAGGTAGCTTTGGTGCACAGGGCCATGGTTCGAGTCCTCACTCATCTCCGATTGATTTTTTGTATTTTTTTTTTTGCAAAACTGTTCGCATTATTCTGGGACATACTGTATTTAAGAGTGGTATTGGGGTCAATGACAACTCTGAGGTTGAAACTGTGCAGGTATAGAAACCTGTTCTTTTCGTTGAATTATGTATGACCTTAGAGTTGATCATATTTAGATAGGGGAGTTGTGGGGATGGAGCCCTTCAATAAAAAATGATGAACACAAATGTGCTGGTGTTGTGTGATTTTTATTGAAGGGGATATGTTAGAGGTACATTGAGTTGACATTAGAGATACATTATCAGCATGGTACTGCTGTTCGGTGACTTTTCTTCTCAGAGTTGTACCATGCTGATAACACATTCGATGAGTTGTCATGGATACATTCAATTGTTGCCCCTTTGTAATCCTGAATTAAAAGAGCTGGTGTATCCTTTAACAAGTAAAGTGAGACAAACAACATTTTTTTTTAGCATTTAAGATCAATGAATTGTTATTAAACTAATCACAAACACCAATAAATCTTGCTGCAGAGAACAAGTCAACTGAGGGATAGATTTTGCTTAAAAAAATAAAATTAAATCATCAGTATACACTGAACAATCACAGGACTTGCAAAGTAAAGGTAACTGATTGATAAATAAAGAAAATAATAACGGGCCCAAAATGGACCCTTATGGTACCACAAAATCCATAGGACAAACAGAAGATACAACAGATCTTAAACTGACAAACTGAGTCTGATTCTTCAAATAATCACTACACTATCTAACCACATTCTCTGAAAATGTGGTTTATTTTTTTCCATTTTATGCACTAAACTATGTAAGAGGAATTTTCTTTCTAGATATGTAAGTATTTTGGTGTATTACAATGGAAATTATAAGGATATACACTATCTTACCTGTGTTTCTTTGTGGTATTTGTATGTATCTTATTTTTTTCTGAAACTGATGAAACTGTGCTTTTTTTGTAAATAAAAAATACTCCTACTCTTGTAAAAAGTTCCTTGGGTTCTTTTACTTCCACCTGGGCAACCATCAGGACAGCAGAAGAGATGGGTAGAAGAGACCTCGGTTTAACACCTCATCCAAAGGATGGCACACCTCAACAGCACAGCACACCCCATACTGCACTTGGGTGCCAGCGTTTAAGTATGAGCCCAATCCCAGTGTGGGACTAGAATCCACAACCTTCTGGCCCAGATGCAGGTGTGCTACACACTGAGCCACACTCCTCTGGATTGTACCCCTCTTGAATTAGTACCCACTTTCCAGTACCTCAACAGGTGCTATATAGAAGGCTGGATTTCTGTGTGCACATTGACACCATCCATGCCATACACTGCACCACACTTGTCACCCTGTACAATAATAAGTACTACCTTTCTCCCCAGGTCTGCCAGGAGCTTGTCACCAAAATGGTTCTCACAGTTTTTGACTATGTGGATGTGGTCTATGGCAATGCACCACCCTCTTCCCTTACCAGACTGGATAACATTTGCAATGCTTTCTGCCAATATGCTATCAAATCACCCTCTCATACTCATTATTGCTGCCTCTGCTCCTCCCTCTCCTTTCATGTGGCAAGTTCCACTGCACTTCCTTCATCTCAAAATGCTGGTTTTAGTCCCTCCATTCTTACCTGTCCTCAGTCTTCTCTACCATCCCTTCTTCCTCCTACTCCTGTATCTCCAGGTATCATAACATCTTCTCTCTTTCCCATCCATATTTTTCTGCTGGGCAGTCTGCCTTTGCCTATCATCTCTTCTGAGTCTGGAACCTGCTGCCCTCCTCCTTCCACCTTCCCCCCTTACTTCTATCCCTTAGTCAGTAGGTAAAACTTTTCCCTGCTCCCTCCTGCTTTATGCCAACCCTCCACCTGACCCTCCCCTCCTGCAAATGCCTCTCCCACCTCATGATTTTGACTCTTACCCATGAACCATAGCTGCCTGTTTTTGACTTCTCTGCACTGCTCAAGCACTGTTGCTTTCTTCAGCAGTCAACTTATGCTTTATTTAGTTCTTGTCTACATTGACCATTGCCCTGTAAGCTAATTTTATGGTCCCTCCATTTGTCATGGCATTGTTCATCTGATTGTTCTGTATTCTGTTATTGCACTTCTTAATTTGTCATTATAACCACATTTTATGACTTGAGGTAATTTTGTTACTCTGTTCTCCTCTCCCGTCTCCCCTGGGTCACACCTGGAAATGTGCCTTGGCTCAGTCTGCCTTTCTAAATGCCAATTTTCAAATAAATAAATAAATTAAGAAGACACAGTTAAAAGAAGAAAAGAATCATAGAATTTGGCTGCATAATCCCTGCTACTGAAGTCTCCATTTTGTATTCATCCTGGATCATTAAAGTCCACGCCCTGCTGTCCTACAGTATTAAATACCTTTTTCAGATATTTATATATTATAACATAGCTTTTGGTGGTAAAGTGCACTAATTAATGAACTGATTAATTGATTTTTTTAAATTAATTATTACTAGTTTTGTTTTAGTTTGATTTATTTATTTTCCTTTCTTTTTGTTTTAGAGGTCTTTGAATCTCATAGCAATATGGGTATGCCAAGTCATATCTAAATATTCAAGGTTTAGAGCAATTTAATTTGTTTTGGTTCTTTTACAAAAGTACATTGAAATGTTTTGCACTTGGTAATTTTTCTTTTTGTTGCTTAGGTGTACTTTTTCTACCTCAAAATATATGCACTGTTTATTGTATAATTATGTAAAGAACAACTATTTATGGGAATTATTAATTGTTGTTATACTAAATAAATAACTATTTTTGGCATTTCTTGGACTTCATGTGCAATGTTCATTTACAAAATTATTTGAACATTTTTAAACAAGAGAATATAAAGGAAAAACTTGAGCCATTTTAACAAAGAAACTTAACATGCCTTATGTGGTTAAAAAACTAAACTACAAACAGTTTTAGAACAAATCCTCTCACATATTTGATGTTTTTGATGGGAGGTACATTTTGGAATTATAGTCTTTTGTTTGGACAGAGGATTGATAGACAATCCCTATCAGGTAGTTTATAATTTTTATACCTTTTATACATACTTTAAAATAAATTGAACTGAACTGTTAGGCAGTAAGCCTGTGGGGAATTGGTAGCAACTTAGGGCAGATGGCATATTTTTTCAGTCTTTTGCTGCCTTTACTGTCTATGTTTCTATGACATATGCAGTTGATATCTATTTGTAATGTGGTAATTACATACCTCAGTCATGGTTTTGTCACTCACAAGTCCCAATACTCAGGTACAGAGCTGCAGGATATATAGTAATGTGGGGATGCTTCTGGTGGATTGGTAATAGTGACCATGAGGTCATCCATATATGGACTTGAGTAAGTTTGATCTGTGACCCTCATTAGAAGTATATGTAGGTTCTGCCTTAGAATGCATGCCTGGGGCTCTATAGCCAATGCAGAGAGCAAGGAGATGAGGCAGAACTTCAACATTCTCCTTTATAGTGGGAAGGGTGATGAGAGTATGTTGTTTGAATTTAGGCTGTTGCAGAGGTATGTAAAAGGAAAACAGTCTAAAATGATGGGACATAGGATAGGCCTTTCCTGTGCTTGGAATATATATCCCCACTGTACAGAGTCAAAGGCTTTTTCAAAGTGAATGTATATAATCAAAGATGGAGTTATGGATTTCCTAGCCTGCCATGTGAGTTTCAACAAAGTGCAGATATGGTCCAATCCAAGCTGCTCTTTGATAGAGCCCTTTTGGGAGTACATGAGTGTGCCCCTTCCAGCCTTGTGCCCAGAACTGTAGCTAGCACCAGGTCACATAAGAACTCTGGTGAGGGTAACAAATCTGCACCCAAAGACTTGATTTACTATAACTGTAACAAGCCAGGCCATATCACAAGAAACTGCCATAAAAATAATGATGGTATCACTGAAGCAGATTTGGCCTTAGCAGATTGGGGTAAGTATTTAACAGATGTCGATGTGGGAGATCAGACTGTGAAGGGACTTGTTGATTCAGGAAGCAGACATACCCTAGTGCACGCTGAAGTGCTGGGAAAACACTGTACAAAAGGGCCAGGTACTGGTGTTATCTGCATCCATGGTGACACTCATTACTATCCTACTGCTACTGCTGTTAGGCTCAAAGCTGGCAGAGATATAGGGATCTTTCTCTTTCTTGGGAAGCACAGGAATCCCTGCATCCCTTAGGCTTCAGTGTAAGTAGTCAGAATCATGAGCCTCTAGAAAACACTGGGAGCCCTGGATGCTTTGAGGACCCTGTTAGCATGTTTGACCTCAGATAATGATAAGGGAGCAGCCAATGCATTTGACTGTGTTGAGGTCAAGGAAGAGAGGGATGGTGAATCTAGTAGCAAACCCAAAGGAAATCTTGCAAACATGCCAACTATGGGGAAGCTATTAAACCCAGAGGCACCCAGACTGTAACAGTGAGAAAATAAAATGTAACATCGCACACACCAGTACTTTTAGAGAAAAACATTCTGGAGAAAAACATTTATTTAATGCTCCACTCAGTGTTAAGGTGGATTTACTACCCCTGATATTCATCACAAGATCTGTATAAGAAAGCCATACACAGATTTTAAGCACCACCCCAAGGATCCTGCTATTGCCCTTAGGTGTGCCACATAAATGTGAAGCATTAAATACATGTTTTTTGTCCACAAGCCCTTGTGTGTGCACCACTATTTTTTTCTTTCTTGGTTGTGAATCTAGGAAGGCATACTTGGTTTCAAGCTGCAGCTGTGCAGTGGAACTATACACTTTGGTATAAAGTATTTTGAATTTATCATTTAAGCCATCTCCTCTGTTCACAGAGTTCCCTGAGGTATCTCATTCTAGTGATGTATCATTCCTGTTGTTTATTCTTCAGACTGTGTGCTAAGAGTTTGCCAGCTTTGTCCCTTCCCTCCTTTCCTCCCTCCCAGTATTTGTGTCTTGGTTGGAGTAGAACAAGATATACTATGCATTGTGAGAGAGCAGCTTGTTAATCTAATATTTCATGCATACAATTGTGCTCAGACGCTCTGCTGACCTATCCTTGCTGACTTTGTACTCATCTTTTGTGGTATATAACATTTATCTTTATGTTGGTAAGCCTATCAAAGTGGCCAAAGTGCACATCCAAGACACATTAGCGACATTAAAATACTAAAAAAAACTTTGACTTGGGTGCACACTTTCACTGCAGTCATGACAGAGACTCAAGCCAGCTGGAATTTTGCATGTTGGAGCATGTCCCTGCATCAGACCATAGTGGAGATAAAGTCAAACACTTCTTGCTGGAATCCCATTGGATTTACACCTTACAGGCTTTATAGCTAGAGGGGTTTAAAGAGTAACTTTATCTGCCCATGTTTATATAGTACTGCCTACTGTTTAAACTAGGATTACATTTTTGAAATACGTTAGTAAATTTGCACATGTCATATTGTCTATGATTATGTCATAATATTATAAGTGTATCTGGGAATGTAATAATACTGACATGAATATTTTTGTTTCCATTTATAGATGTAGTTTCATTCCAGAATACCTTCACATTGTCTCTGGATATTCATTCCCTCCTTCTTGCATCACATCTTTGTCTCATAACACTATGGTTTGGGTGTTTGGTTCCTATTACTTATATATTAGTTTCTGAACTTTTAAATTCCTCAACATACTTTCTCCCATTTAGCTTACTTCCCTTTTTAGTGATTATTGGGTTTTCAAAGATGTTACTGTGGAGTGAAGCTACTTGACTTTTATTTTCAGTCTAGCTTAATGTCGTCCATGCATGTGGAAATGATGATAGAAAAAGTTAACGCGTGGTTGTACTTTCTGACAATAATGAAGAGGATGTGTTTGAGTAAGGTCGACTTACTATTTTATTACTGTACCGAGGGCAGTCCTTGAATATGGATCCCCTGTTTGGCACAGGGTCATGACTCATGTTGATTCATCTTAACTTGAAAGATTCAGAAACAGGATGTGAATATTACCTACTGTATGACCATTAGATAAACTATTTGGATGCCTTGCTCAAAAGTAAGTGCGTTGGATTGGACAGTAGGAGTGAAAAGGTGTTGTATGGTTTCTTTTTTAAAGTTTGTAGAAGAAGAAAAAACAACAAATATGTTGCTAGTGATACCTTTTATTGGACTAACAAAATTATTTCTAAGACTAGCTTTCATGAGATAATACTCTCTTCTTCTGGTTAGACTGACCTGATCTGAAGAAGAGAGTATTATCTCTCGAATGCTAGTCTCAGAAATAATTTTGTTAGTCCAATAAAAGGTATCACCTGCAACATATTTTTTTTTCTTCTGCATTGTCGACTGGACTAACACTACACTGCTACCACATTTCTTTTTTGTAGAAGTTTGTAAACTGGGTAACAAACTAAACAGTCTGTTAATGACAAAGAAAGCTCAGCATATAACCTCCATAGTAGTGATCTTTGGGTGAAGCCTCCTACAAAAACTAGAGCATATGTGAGTTCCTTGTTGGTCGTGTATTTGGCGTGAGGCTGTCTGTACCTTTTGTACATGAAAGCAATTTAATTTAATGTAGCTCTATTTTTTTTAACTTATGTTGTAATTCTAGTTACATGTATATTTTGTGTTTATGGATTAAGGTACAAGATACATGAAACTGTTTTTGTGTAATTTTCTCTGATAGAACATAGCGTAATGAGATTTTTTCTTAAATGTATTTATGTATGCCTTTTAAATATTCCTCTCTTGTATCATACTTCAACTTGCTTTGGTCAGTTGTAATGATTTTAATAAAATAAACTCTCTTATTTAGACCCCTTCGGTCTACTCTAACAGGTTGGTGTTTTAAATTGGCCCACTTAACAATATGACATTCAATGCCTTTTGACCTCCTTCTGATATGCATTACCTAGAAGTGGTTATCCTGTGTGGTACAGTTCTGTATGTTCATTCCATAGCAATAAATTCCTTTTTTTTCCATACTTGTGATTTAAAACATTTTAGAGATTGCAATTAAATCCCTTGGCAGATTTCAGTTGTTTGGACATTCTATAGCAGTGTTCCCCTTGCTTTTTTGTCTCCAGTGTCTTTATCTGGGTGTCCGTTTGCTCTTTTAACACTACAGTATAAATAACATTTTGGTTCTGGAGTTGACACTAATTTAAGGATGTGTTATAGGCTGAATTTAGTGGAGAACTACTTGCATGACATACTAAGCTCCTAATAACACATACTGTATTTATCAAACAATACACCTACCTTTAAGATAGTGTATTACCTATTAATTTGTTGTCTTTTATAATTTACTGTTTACCTTACTATTGGTAACTAACTTCTCTGTACCAGTATGCAATTTGCACAACTGACAGTGTATTGTTGTTATGTATGCAATTTTTGTTATTACCAATGACTGGATGTGCTTGAAAGTACTATATGTATCTATTTCTGGGTTGCCCCTAAAAAAGGGACCTTTGTCTTAGTGGGCTTACCCAGTTACCAAAATGTCATAAATAAAGAATAAAATAAATAAATTCTTGGAATTAACTGTATGTAGCATTTAATGAAGGTGTACCTTAAATATGAATTACATTCTACGCCCCCCCCCAAAAAAAATAAGTAGGCATTTTACATCATAGCTGTTTAATTGCTACTTGTTTTGCTAAAATAATCTTTTTATTTTTGTTTTACTGATTTATGCACTGGTGTTGCATTTAGAATTAATTGTGTTCATGCCTATTTATGGAGTGCATTCCAGCTTGCTTCTCTTGGCCCATTCTCCCTTGACAAAGAGGCAGAGCACCTCAAATGGCTGAGATAATCTGTTGGTTAAGTTTATGTTTAATCAGTTTATCACTTTTACATCCAGTCTGTGTGTTCAGCTACAGTATCTGTGTTTTCCTTGTTTTACTTGCCCCTTCAGCTGCACCACCCCATGGTCTGAGCACTAAACCTTTTGTGTTTCCTTTGTAGAAACTGTCTCTCTGCTTTAAGCCTTGTCTTTAAATGTTTAAGGGCAGCATCTTAGAAATGCTTGCAATGAACAGAGTATCTTATGATTTTGTCTCTCAGGCATGCTTTGAAAGTCTCCCAAGATGTGTTGGGGGCATGCCCTCAGTTTCATTTAATTTAAAAAAGATTTCAGATTCCTTTGCCACTCATTCCCTAATTTATGTTTATTAAAGAGAAGAGAGCATAATTTCCATGATGTGGAGTGGGGAGTGGGTTGGGGCCTAAGGATAACAAAAGCTATGTGGAGGTGTGGTCAGAGATTACTATCTTGCTGATCTTGATATCAAGGGTAACATGAACTTGGGATGGGGATATGAGGAAAAAATCAAGCCAACTATTTATCCCATGTGTGGCTAAAAAAAGGGGGTGATCATGAGCCATGGGGTGCTTAAACCTGGAAAAAAATCAGAGAACCTGTGTTCTGAGAGGAGGGGTCATAAAGCCTGCCAGGACTGAGTGGTTATGTCTGGTTTACCAGAGGTCCTATCAAGGACATTATCCAGGATAAGGTTTGAGTCACCTTCCATCAGGATGTGGAGTCTGATAGGTTAAATCAGTAAGTGCTTGGGATAGGACAGAAAAGCAATACACTGGTGTCAGGCCTATACACATTGATTGAACACAGATTGATTGCTTGATTGACTGATTGATGTTTTTGTTAACAGGGTAAGTGCACTACAGACTAGACCAATAGGCCTATTTTTTTGGCATGATCCAGAGACATGAAATACAAAGCAACAAATAATAATCAATTGAACAAATAATATTATAGGGGCACAATAGTACCACTATAGTTAGGGTTGAATAGGCTGTTTAATGTGAAACCCCTAACTTTGCACTTTAATAGCTTCATCACTGTTGAATGGATTTGCACACAATTTTGCAAGTGCAATCTTGGGGGAAGTTCTCTTGACTTGCCAAGATTTATTCTAGTCAGATATGTGGATTCTGAGATCCAGATAGCAAAAAATAAAAGAAATAATTTTTTTTTGTCCTCAGCTAGCACCCAGATGGTAAGGAATTTTGGTCTGAACTTTTCAGGGTAGAAAGAGCTTGGCCCACAGTGGTGCCTTTCATTTGTTTGGTGAAAAACCATAAACCTGTTTCAGAGTTGTAAGGATTTTTAATTTGAGTTCTGAGCATGCTAAGTATTGTCTTTTGGACAGCTGTTTCATACAAAAAAATTTGGACCATATGAAAAAGGATTCTGTTTCATATTGGGGATAATCTTTTTTCGTGAGAAAAAACTCTTTCTTCATATGGCCACTATCTTGTTTCCATTTGTTTTCAAAAAATGTTTTCAAATGGTATCATGGAAGCACAACACTTGCATCTTGTTAATCAGGACTCCATTAGGTGGATTATGCAGTTACTTTTTGGAAAATGATGAAGAAAAGTATATTTAGCATATTTAAGCATTTTATTTTGTGAGACAATTTTCTTTTTTCATATGGCCATATGAAACAAGAATCAGACATTCAAAACAAGATAGTCTTCATACAGAAAAGAATTAGGAATTAGGTATTTTTCACAATCTTTTTTTGTATGAAGAAATCTTTTTTTGTGAGTATGACACAATCTCATGAAAAAATATTCCTTCATATTGCCATCAAGGCATAGGTCAGGAAGCATAAGATAACTGTCAAATTTGGACACTTGATTAAGTTCCCAAAAATCAAGGCAGATTCTTACACCCCTTCTTTTTTATTTACAGTCACCATTGGTGATGACCAAACACTTCTTGACACTTCTGTGATACCTAACTCTTTCATGTTTTGTATTTCCTTAACCATGTCTGCTCTTAACTGCTCTGATAATCAGTATGCCTTTTGTCTAATAGGGTGAGCTTTCCCTGTCACTATCACATTCTTGTCCCCATTTGCTCAGCCTGGCTCTGTGGTAAAAGTACTGTTAAATGTCTTTAATAAGTTACACATTTTTGCAGTTTGTTCAGAGGTTAAGGAAACATTCACCTTTACAGCATCAGCAGTTCCAGTCTGTTCCAGTCTGTCATAAGCTATATCAATATCTTCTGTAAAAATTGCTGGTGAAACTAACAAAGCAGACTTTGGTGTTTTTTCAACCCATTTCTGCAGGAGCTTAGTATGGTATATCTTGATATGATTTTTCTAATCAGGAGTCTCAGCCTCATAGTTAACTTTGCCAGTATGTCTAAGCACTTTATAAGGCACTTGCCACTTCATTAACAGTTTAGTAGTGGGTAACAGTAGCATGACCTTTTCACCTGGCTCAAAAACTTTTTTTTTACCCCATAGTCATAATACTCCTTCTGCTGGTTTGGGGCTTTTTCTTGATTACTGTGGGCTATTTCAACATATTTTGCCAGCTTCATTCTCAGGGCACACACATAACATGTGATAGATTTTTTCTGAGAGGGGTTATCTTCCCATGATTCTTTTATTTTTTTTTTAATTTAAAGTTTATTGTTTTGTCTACATGCAAAAAACACAGTACATCACTGTTCGATACACAGGTAACACAATCCAGATAAACCATGATTCTTTTATGACATTTAGTGGCCCTCTAGGTTGTCTACCATAGGCATTTACAATGGGGAAAACCCAATTTATCACGTGGTACTTTTCTGTAAGCAAAAAGCAGATAAGGTAAGTATTTGTCCCAATCTTTCCCTTCCCCTTTCACAAACCTTAGTAACATGCATTTTTGGTTTGATTAAAACCTCAACAAGACTGTCTGTCTGAGGGTGTAAGGGGCAGTTCTTATGGCTGTGATACCTAGTAGTCAATACAGCTCCTACAGTAATGCAGCACTAAAATTATTACCCTGATCAGTAATAATCTATTTACATATGCCCACCCTGCTGACAATTTTGGCAAGCTCTGATGCCACTTTTGGGGCTGCAACAGTATGCACTGGAAATGCCTCTGGGGTATCGAGTAGCATATTCACATACTACCAGAATGAATCAATTACTCTTTTTACTTTTGTCTTAGGGGCCAACCACATCCATTGCAATTCTCTCAAAAGGCGCATCTATCAAGGGTAGGGGCACCAGGGGCAATTTGTCTTTTTTAGTCACTGGGGCTACATTTTTACAGTCAACACAAGAACTGCAATAGATAGCAGCATCTTCATGAATTCCAGGCCAGTAAAATCTGTAGAGCAATCTGGCAAGGGTGTGATCCTTCCCCAAGTGACCAGCTATAGTATTGACATGTGCTATCTGTAACAAATCAGTTCTGTACTTTTGTGGTATAACCATTTGTTCTAGTTGGTCCTAAGTCTGAGGATTAGCACAAACACTGTACAGTAGCCCATTACATTTTTAAACATTGATTCGCCATTTTTGTTTCACCTACAGATGCTTAAAATAACATTGGAGAGAAACATCATTAGTTTGCTCTGAAACAAAATCACAATTATCTGTTTAGTTTCAGCATTTTCATATAGTAACCCTTATGTCTATCAATCTTTTGTTGCCACTGTTTCTTCAGGCATCTTCTTTCTTTCCTGGATTTCCAGATCTTGTTGCTGTTCTCAAACAAGTCCAATCAATGTCACCAAAAGAAAGAGTCCCCACTATCCAAAATGTTCTTTGCCTGTGCTCTTGGCATCATAGCTGCTGAGACTACAGGTTCTTCTCCCACTGTAATTAACTCAGTGAATCCTGGAAGTCATTTCTAATAATCACAGGTGCAGATAACATTGGTACTACCCCTACTTTCATTTGGTGTGACACCTCATTAATATTCAGGGTCACTTTGGCAGTAGGATAGTAATGAGTGTCACCATGGATGCAGATAACACCAGTACCTGGCCCTTTTGTACAGTGTTTTCCCAGCACTTCAACATGCACTAGGGTATGTCTGCTTCCTGAATCAATAAGTCCCTTCACAGTCTGATCTCCCATATTGACATCTGTTAAATACTTGCCCCAATCTGCTAAGGCCAAATCTGCTTCAGTGATACCATCATTATTTTTATGGCAGTTTCTTGTGATATGGCCTGGCTTGTTACAGTTATAGTAAATAAAGTCTTTGGGTGCAGATTTGTTACCCCCACCAGAGTTCTTATGTGACCTGGTGATAAACTGGGAAAAAGAGGATCTTACTGCTCTTTGGCTGTTACTTTGCTGCTGTGTCATCTGTCTGGCCATCTGCTAGTCCTCAACCAAAGAAACAGCCTTTTCCCCACTTTCTCACTGGAGTTCTTTTACCCAAAGCTGCACATCTGTAGGTATGATGTTGATGAATTGCTTCATTGTAAATGTGTCAGTGATCTGTGGGATGGTTTTGCCCTCTGGTTGGAGTCATTTAATGAGAAGTTCTCTGAGTCAGATGAAGGCTTCTCAAGGATAATCAACTGTGTGGTACTTCAGGGACTGGAATCTCTGTCTGTAGGTCTCTACTGAGATGTCATATCTTTCCAGGATTTTCTCTTTTTTTAAGGTCATAGTTTTTTGACTGTGCAGTGTCCATATTGCTGTAGGAAAGTTGAGTTTTACTTGTCAGGTAAGTTACCAGCATGATTGCTATTGCTGCTTTGGCCACTGGCAGGCTGTGGCAATCCTTTCAAAACTCATCAGGTTTGCTTTGATATCATCCAAGGGACACAACTTTGTAAGTTTGCTATCTTTTAAGTTGTCTTAGTTTTGTTGCTCTGCTAGACCTGTGCCAGATCCTTCAGCTTTGCTAGTTTGCAAGGCATCCAGCCTTCACTGCTCCTGTAGCTTGGCAGAAGACACCAGTAGAAAGGACTGCTGTGTGACTGGACTTCTCTACTGGGACTAAAGAAGTAGAACTCTTGTACTTGGACTTTTAATTTAGTGTAAAAAAAACTAACAAACAAAACAAAAAAAGTGTGTGTTTGTCTGAGTTAACTGAACTGAATGGTTATCTGAACAGTTATCTAGGTGTAAATCTCAGGTGATTGAAAGGACTTGATAGCTGTGAGGTTTAAATTACTTGTAGAAAGATCTAGTAAGTAGGGGGAGCGGCTTAGCTAGCAGGAAGCTACATTTAAAGACTGCCTTAGAAAGATTCTGCTACTAGCTTGGCAGAAGTCACCAGTAGAAAGGACTGCTGTGTGACTGGACTTCTCTACTGGGACTAAAGAAGTAGAACTCTTGTACTTGGACTTTTAATTTAGGGTAAAAAAACTAACAAACAAAACAAAAAAAAGTGTGTGTTTGTCTGAGTTAACTGAACTGAATGGTTATCTGAACAGTTATCTAGGTGTAAATCTCAGGTGACTGAAAGGACTTGATAGCTGTGAGGTTTAAATTACTTGTAGAAAGATCTAGTAAGTAGGGGGAGTGGCTTAGTGAAAAGGAAGCTACATTTAAAGACTGCCTTAGAAAGATTCTGCTACTAGCTTGGCAGAAGACACCAGGAGAAAGGACTGCTGCGTGACTGGACTTCTCTACTGGGACTATATTGCCCTCCTTCCCTCCCCTCCACCCTCCCACCCAAAGCTAGTTCTACATTTATAGGCACAGGATTTGACTGACAACAGGAACTTCCTGTTTGGGAGTAAGAAGTGAGTGATCACAGAGCCACCAAAGACCCACCATCCTAGAAGGGCAAGAGTAGCTCTCCAGCCCACTCTAGCTGCTAGAGGTTTGCCTCTGAGCAAGTAAGGGGTCTACTGAGAAATATTGGATATTCTTGTCTCAGAACAGGACAATCAGGAGCTTAAAGGGGCACACAGGCAGAAAGTAAGGAGTGAGAGAGAAAAAAAACAGAGGAAAGAGTAAGGATTGCAAACAGTTAAGGGGACAAAATTAAGACATGATGGGAGTGGTGCAGTGCAGTGGCTGTGGAGCAGCAGTCTTCCAGGAGACGTTCTGGAGGATGCGGTGTTGTCCCATCTGCAGGCACCTCTCTGGGCTGAGGGAGGAGGTTGCTCATCTCCAGGCTGAGTTGGCCAGGATTTGTGGGACCTCCTCTTCCATCCTGGGACCACCAGTGCCACTGTCGTTGCCTCAGAGGTTGCCAAGAAAGAGGAGTGGTTGGACCACAGTGGGCTCAGGGAGGGTGAGGGTGAGGGTGGTGGAACAGAGGCACATCCCTCCAGTTGTACCTCTCCACAATTCCTATGCCATTCTGGCAAAGTGTGGTTCCTCTATGGAGGCATCCACAGTGGAGACCAAGGAGGATGCTGGGAACCTCCACAAAGGAGACCCATAGGAGGGTGGCAGGGGACCCTGAAGGGGAAGAAAACAACTCCTGGTGGGGAACTCCATTGTTAGGAAGGTAGAACTGGGGGAGGAAGGGGAGATGGAGGTAAGGTGCCTGCCTGGTGCCATGGCTTGGGGGGACAGGGAGCAAATCCTCAGGACTGCCAGAGCAGCTGCACAGAGGAGGGAGCTGTATGTCATTGTCCACCTAGGGACAAATGACCTGGCTAAGAAAGGGATTAGAGAAGTGCAGGAAGAGTTTGTGGAATTGGGGAGGGGCCTTAGACAAGTAGCATGCACGGTAACCTTCTTGGAGGTACTGCCTATCTATGGCGTAGGAGAGGCTAGGGTGTTACACACCATGGGATTCAATCAGTGGTTGAAAAATTGGTATTGAGCTCAGGGATTTGGCTTCATTGGTGACTGGGGGTCCACCTGGAGTGATGCAAGCCTATACTGGCATGATGGGCTGCATCTGTCCAGGAGGGGAACCAGGATCCTAGGTGATAGGTTTAAATGCTTCATTGGCAAGCATTTAAACTAGCCAAGGGGGGAGGCACTGGAAAGGAGCAGGGAAATCCTAGCCCCCCCAAAAAAATCATGGTAGTAAGTGCAGTAAACACCAACATAGAGGTGTCGATAGGGAGAAGGTCAGGGGTAAATGGAGAAAGTGACAAAGGCAAGAAGGACAGGGATGGGGCAAAAAGGAGTAAGGCCATCAGGAAATGAAGGGTAATGAGTACCAATGCCTGTAGTCTGGGCAACAAGCTCCATGATCTGGTGGCCTTGATGGAAGAGGGATGCCTGGATATCGTAGCAGTCACAGAAACATGGTACTCAGAAAACCATGACTGGGATGTTAACTTACCAGGGTACATAACCTACAGGAGAGACAGGCAGGGGAGAAGAGGGGGAGGAGTAGCTCTCTATGTAAAGGAAGGGATAAAAGCAACTGAACAAAAGAGTAAACAGGGAGGAGAGGAGGCACTGTGGGTCACCTTGGAGACTGGAAAGGGTAACACAATCCGCACAGGGGTTGTGTTCAGACCCTCATGTCAGGGGGAGGGAATAGACAAGGATATGATAGAAGGCATTCTTATAATGGCAGAGAAAGGGGAGATACTGTTGATGGGAGACCTGAATATGCCAGATGTTAACTGGAGCACATTTGCTGCAGCCACATCCAAGAGCAGGGCCATTTTGATGCCCTACAGGTGTCAGGCCTCAGACAGCTAGTTTCGGAATCCACTCATGAGGGAGCAATCTTAAACCTCATACTCTCAAATGGGGGCAGTGAGAGGATCTCAGATCTAGAAGTGGGTTGCCATCTGGGAACAAGTGATCATCAAACAGTGTGGTTCATGTTAAACTCAGCTACAGAGTCAAGCCATACAAAAGTGAGGGTACTGGACTTCAGGAGAGCTGACTTTGGCAAGATGGTAGAGTGCCTCAGAAAAGCACTAGCAAACAGGCTAGAAGGAGGTGTGGAGCAAAAATGGGGAATCATCAAAACTGCCATCACAGAGGCAACAAGCCTTTGTGTGAAGCAAATAAATAAATCAAAATGAAAGAAAAAGCCACTATGGTTCTCAAAAGAGGTGGCTGTGAATGTCAAGAAGAAAAAGATAGCATTCCGGAAGCATAAGGAAACACAGAAGAAGCAGGACAGAGAGCTGTACCAGTTAAGGCAGAAGGAAGCAGGGAGGGAAGTCAGAATAGCAAAGGCCCAAACTGAGGAAAAGATAGCCAACTCAGTTAAGAAGGGGGGATAAAACCTTTATAGATACATCAGTGAGCATAGAAAGACAAAGGGAGTGATAGTGAGGCTGAATAGAATGAACGGTGGGTGGGCAGAGGGGGACAGTGAAAAAGCAGGGATAATGAACGAATATTTCTGCTCAGTAGTCACAAAAGAGGAGGGGGAAATGCTTAATCCAATTAACAGAAGCACTCTTGATAGGGGGGTCGATCCCAGTCCTTTCACAGAAGAAAGGGTTCTGCAAGAACTCCTAAAACTGAAGGTGGACAAAGCAATGGGGCCTGATGGAATTCACCCCAGAATTCTAAAAGAATTACGGGGGGAATTAGTGAAACCACTGGCTACATTTTTTTAATAAATCAAGGGAGGATGGTGTGGTACCCGAGGACTGGAGGAAGGCGGATGTGATTCCCCTTCACAAAAGTGGGACCAAGACAAAGGTAGGAAACTACAGACCTGTCAGTTTGACCTCTGTGGTAGGGAAAGTGATGGAGTCACTTCTGAAGGAAAGAATAGTTGAGTACCTAGAGGCCAGTGGGGTACAGGACCCAAGGCAGCATGGGTTCACAGTGGGAAGGTCATGTCAGATGAATCTAATAGATTTCTTTGACTGGGTGACCAAAGTAGTAGACCAGGGAGGGCTGTGGACATGGCCTACCTAGACTTTAGCAAGGCATTTGACACAGTCCCACACAAAAGATTAATTGTCATATTAATCACCCTGGGAGTGGGTCCCAGGGTGGTAACCTGGGTAAAACATTGGCTGGACAACAGGACACAGAAGGTAATTGTAAATGGAGTCCACTCTGAAGAAAGAAGGGTTACTAGTGGGGTACCGCAAGGTTCAGTACTGTGCCCAGTCCTTTTTAATGTCTTTATAAGAGACATTGCAGAGGGACTGGAAGGAAAAGTATGCCTCTTTGCAGATGACATAAAGATCTGCAACAGGGTTGATATACAAGGAGGTGTGGAAAGGATGAGAAGGGACTTGGCAAGGTTGGAGGAATGGGCAGAAGTATGGCAGATAGGATTCAATGTAAAGAAGTGCAAAATAATGCACCTGGGAAACAAGAACCCAGGGGAAGAATACACAATGGGGGGTGTAGTAACAACAACAAAAAAGGAAAGGGACCTGGGGGTAATCATATTAGATGACCTTAAGGTTAGCAAGCAATGTGAGAAGGCAGTAGGGAGAGCTGGGGGTATACTGGGATGCAGAAGGAGAGGCATCACCAGCAGAAAACAAGAAGTTGTTATCCCTCTGTACAGACAGTTGGTGAGACCTCATCTGGAGTACTGCGTCCAGTTCTGGAGACCCCATCTCTGCAAGGACATAGACAGGATAGAGGCAGTCCAGAGGAGGGCAACTAAAATGGTGCAGGGTCTGCAAGAGAAGCCGTATGAGAAGAGACTAAAGGAGCTTAATATGTATACCCTTGAGGAAAGAAGGGAGAGGGGGGACATGATAGAAACTTTTAAGTACCTCAGTGGAATCAACAAAGTCCAAGAGGGTAGCATCTTTCAGAAAAAGAGACGTGCAAGAACAAGGGGACACAATTTAAAGATAGAGGGGTGGTTCAGGGGCAATATGAGGAAGTATTATTTCACAGAGAGGGTAGTGGATGCATGTAACAGCCTTCCTGAGGAGGTTGTGGGGTCTAAAACTGTGGGAGAATTCAAGAATGCATGGGACAGACATAAGGCAATTCTTGTGGGGGGTAGGAAGAAATAGGCTGTTGGTTAACTAGGATCTGTGGCCTATCCTGTAGGTAGGGACATGGACAGACTAGATGGGCTACGCAGTCCTTATCTGCCATCAAAGTCTATGTTTCTATGTTTCTCTGGGCCCTGTGCTCCCTCCCACCCATAAGTGTAGAGACATAACGCAGGTGGACCCTGTGCTCCCAGTATTGATTAGTAGTGATTCACCAGTAGTGATTCCATCACTTTCCCTACCACAGAGGTCAAACTGACAGGTCTGTAGTTTCCTGCCACCATCTTGGTCCCACTTTTGTGAAGGGAAATCACATCCACCTTCCTCCACTCCTCAGGTACCACCCCATCCTCTCATGATTTGCTAAAAAGGGTAGTCAGTGGCTTCACTAGTTCTCCCCTAAATTCTTTTAGAATTCTGGGGTGAGAACCATCAGGCCCACACTCTCACCTATCAATACCATTTTGCAAACCTGGGAGTACAGGGCCCTCCTGCACTATGTCTCTATACTTATGGGTGGGTGGGAGCAAAGGGCCCAGAGGGCCCATGCTCTGACATATGGATACCATTATGCAAAACTGGGAGTACAGTGCTCTACTGTGCTATGTCTCTATATTTATGGGTGAGTGGGAGCACAGGGCCCAGAGAGCCCATGCTCACATATATGGTACCATTATGGAAAACTGGGAGCACAGGGCCTTACTGTGCTATGTCTCTAGCTGTATGGGTAGGTGAGAGTGCAGGGCCCAGGGTGCCCATGCTCCAACCTATGGTTACCATTTTGCAAAACTGGCAGCACAGGGCCCTCCTGTAAAATGTCTCTATGTTTATAGGTAGGTGGGAGTGCTAGGCCTAGAGGGCCCACACTCCTATCTACAGTATGGATATGAGTAACATGACACTTTCTCAAAAAAAAAGGGAAATTCATTGCAAAAAAATCAATTAATTCATTATTTAGGGTTTATTTCACAACAGAAGTCTGGAAATTCAATGTTAGGGTTACCAACCCCATCCTAAACCCCCACCCTCCTCATATCAACAGGTGTCAGGGTGTGCCTTGAGGTCGTTAGGCCAAACTCTCACCCCGTTCTCCTATACTGTACCATATCAGCTTGCTTACACATGGAATGTAGTGAAAATTAGGCCGATGACCCCAAGGCACACCCTGATGCCTGTGTGTGTGGGAGGGATGATAGGGTTGGTAACCCTAACATAGAATTTCCATACTTTTGTAGGTGTGAAATCAACTCTAACTGATGCATTAATGTAGTTTTTTTTGCAAGATAGATAGATAGATAAATAGATATAGATATAAATCAGTTAGGGTTAAAGCATCAAAAGTGGGGAAATGTGGTGTTAGGATTTCCAGCCCTAACACCCCACCCCCACCCTGCTCAGATGAACAGGGATCAGAGGGTTGGCATTGTCATCTCCTGCCCTAATGCTCACCACATTCCATTACAAAATAAGTTGGGTGGCCAAAGCATAAGAGAATGGGGTGAGAATTAGGGCTGGAGATGCCAATGCCAACCCCCCAAGCCCTCTTCATCTGTGCAGGCTGAGGGTGGGGAGTTAGGGTTGGAAACCTTAATGCCACATTTCCCTACTTTTGACACTTTAATCCTAACTGATTCATTAACAAAGTTTTTTGCAATTCATTTCCTGACTTTGTTGAGATAGTATAATAGTATTTGTATTTTACTATGGGAGCACAGTGTCCTTCAGACACTGTGCTCCCATCCCTCCACAGATGTGCACATGTATCTAGCTGTGGACACATAGGGGGCCTTTGCCCCTGAGCTTCCATGCATCAAGTTATGAGCAGGCATAGTGAAATTGCAACAAATAGTTATAACTGTACCATCTTAAATAATTTGCACCCCAAATGTTCAACATAACCTTTTTATCACCTCACCACATGTGCTCACTACTGAAAGCTTTCAAATCCCCATTGAAATGTAATTTTGTGCAATTGTAACACCATTCTACTCCACAGGTGAGGAAAACATTTCTGGCAGGGATTTAAAAATTACTGCAGTACTATTCATGAGGTGGTGTGAAAAAATGGCAACGTTAAAAATCTGGAGTGACAATATGAAAAATTAGTGAAGTTACGAGCATGCGTAGAAACTGCACAACACATGCTTGTAATGTGGTCATTTTGTTTGTTTTTTTTCACCAAATTTCCAACAAGGGCTTTTTGGGACCTCCCCTCATGAACACTGGCACTGTGATTTTATTAATCCATCATAAAGTTGATTTTGCACAACAACCGTGCCTTTATGCGCACAGGTGCAAAAACACATTTCAGGCAGAATGTGAAAAATGGCAGCTGTACTGTTCATGAGGAGGTCTGCGAAAATGGCAATGTTCAAAATCTGGAGTGAAAAATATAAAAAATTGGTGAAGTAATGAGCATGCATAAAACTGCACAATGCACGCTCCTAACACAGTCATTTTTTGGAATTTTTTCACCAAATTTGCAACATGAGCTTTTTGGGACCCCACTTCATAAAAACTGGCACTGTCATTTTGTTACTCAGTCCCAAAAGGTGATTCCATGCAATGACTGCGAAATCACCTTTTGGGACTGAGTAACGAAATGACAGTGACAATGTTTATGAGTTGGGGTCCCAAGAACCCCATGTTGAAAATTTGGTACAAAAATCTTGAAAAAATGGGTGACATATCAACATAAGTCCAAAACTCCGTTGACAGTAGTTATACAGCACTTACTTTGAATCTTCATTCGTAGTTGGACTTTGAAGTGCGCAGACGTATTCTGGTCCACAGAAGATCACAGCCACCAACCTCAGGAGGTAAGTATGGGGTAAGGGGAGGCATGGGGAGGTGGGTGCACAAAGGGCAGTTTGAATTATGGGAGGGAGTATGGGGAGACAATGAAGAACTGTTTTCCTTTTTACAGGTTTTAAAAAAGCTAACAAAAGATGCAGGACTGTTTTCTTTATTACAGTGACTTATCATTGCTTGGGTACACTAAGAGTGGGCTCCCCAATGCACCACAGTAGTGGAGGGGTGACAAATAACTGGGGACACTGGGAGTGGGCTACCCAGTGCCCCACAATGGGGGTGCTTGGGGTGCTAGTGCCAACATTGGGATTCGGCACCCCATGTATGCAAACTGAATAAAACAATTTAGGGGACTTGGGAGTGGGCTTCCCAGTGTCCCACAGTGGAAGGGAGGGGGCTATACAACCGACACGATGATTGGGCACCCCGATATCAGCATGTTTTGTGAAAAAAATGGGGAAAATGACTGGAGGGTGGCAAAAAGGATTCCCTTTTCACACTCGGTAACTTCCCTCTGGTGAGTTAGTGAGTGTCAAAAAAGAAATTTAAATTGCTAATAAAACACCCTCGGAGGTTGCATTGCATGCAGCCACTTAGGAATCCATCTAAGGGAGTCTGGATGAACAAGATACATGCCTTGGTGTATCTTGTTAGCTTCATTTTTGTGGGTTTTCTATTAAAAAAAAAGAAAACATAAAACAAGATAGCGGCTCATGTCAAAGGATTTTTTTCTCATGAAGAGGAATTCCAAATCTCACGAAGAAGGACTGATCTCAAAAGACTCAATCCTTCTTTGTGAGATGAAATCCCCATTTGTGAGAAACATCTCTATCCAAAAATTGAAATGTTCAGCGAAGTCCCATAGGACATAATGGGAACTAAAAAACGTAATAACTTTTCAGCCGATCAAAGGAGTTGCACATAATGTTCACTGTCTGTTCTTCTACCACAGTTCTGTATACCCTGCGAAAATCATGTAGAAATTCCTCACCATCTGGCTGCAAGGCAATGAAGACAAACAGCTAAACCAGGAGGTTTTTGACTTTGTTTCACTATCCAGATCTCAAAATACACACATCCAACCACAACAAAACTTGCAACATCAAGAGACCTACCCCACAGGATAGTGAATTTCAAGTTTCATGCAAATCTGTTGAATGGTTGCAAGGTTATTAATGTGCAAAATTTCAGGTTTAACATAGCAACTGCTGCTCAACCCTAACTATAGATGTGTTACTGCACCTCTATTATATATATATATATATATATATATATATATATATATATATATATATGTGTGTGTGTGTGTGTTGTGTGTGTGTGTGTGTAATATATATATAGTATATTAATTGAAAAAAGCGTTGTTAATGCATTAGGGTTAAAGTGACAAAATTATGGAAATGAGGCATTAGGGATGAACCCCTAACCCTCACCCTACCACCACCTCTTATTCTTCACACACCAACAGGCATCAGGTGTGCCATGGGGTCGTTAGGCCAACTCTCACCCCATTCCACATGTAAAGAGGCTGACATAGTACAGTATAGGAGAATGGGGTGAGAGTTAGGTCTAACGACCCCATGACACAACCAATGCCTGTTGGTATGTGGAGGATGAGGGTTGGGGTGATTAGGGATGCAACCCTAATACCTCATTTCCATACTTTTTTCACTTTAACCCTAAGTGATACATTAACAGTTTTTTTGTAATTAATTTCCTCACTTTTTGAAATAGTATAATAGTATCTTTATTTTACTGTGGGTGTGCTCCTATCCCTCCACAGATGCACATATGTATGTAGCTGTGGAAACACAGGGGTCTCTGGCCCCTGTGCTTCTACACATTAAGTTATGAGCAGGTGTAACAAAATTGCAATGAATGGTCATAACTGTGCCATCTTAAATAATTTTCACCCCAAATGTTCAAAATAACCTTCTTTTCACCTCACCACATGTACCCAGTACAGAAAATGTTCAAATCCCTGTTGAAATGCAATTCTGCACAATTGTAATGTCATTTTGCACCACAGGTGCTGAAAATATTTTTGGGCAGGATTTTAAAAATTACAGCTGTACTATTCATGAGTTGGTGTGAAAAAATGGTAATGTTGAAACTCTGGAGTGAAAACATGAAAAAGTGGTGAAGTTATGAGTGGGTGTTGAAGTTCACAACACATACTCATAACGTGGTCATTTGTTGAAATTTGTTCACCTAATTTTCAACATGGGCCTTTTGGGACTTCTCATCATGAACACTGGCACTGTGATTTTGTTAATCCATCCTGAGAGATGATTTCGCAAGGCGACCCTGCCATTCTGTGTCACAGGTGCAAAAACACATTTTGGGCAGGATGTTAAGAATGAAAGCTATACTGTTCATGAGTAGGTGACAAAAAATGTCAGTGTTGAAAATCTGGAGTGAAAATATGAAAAACTAGCAAAGTTATGAGCGTGCATAAAAACTGTGCAATGCACGTTCGTTGCGTGGTCATTTTTGGATTTGTTTTCACCAAATTTACACCATGGTCTTTTTGGGACCTCCCCTCATGAATAGTGGCACAGTGATTTTGTTAATCCATCCTGAAAGCTGATTTTGAACAGCAACCACACCATTCTGCATCACAGGTGCAAAAACAAGTTTCAAGCAGGATGTGAAAAATTACAGCTGTTCTATTCATAAGGAGGTGTTAAAAATGACAATGGCAATGTTGAAAATTTGGAGTGAAAATATTCATATTTTGCGAAGTTATGTGTGTGTGTTGAAATTGCACAAAACATGCTCATAACGCAGTCATTTTGTGGCATTGTTGCACCAAATTTGCAACATGTACTTTTTGGGACCACACCTCATGAACAGTGTTGTTCATTAATCAGTCCTGAAAGGTGATTCCACACAGTGACCATGAAATCACCTTTTGGGACCTAGTAAGGAAATGAGAATGACAGTGTTCATGAGGTGGGGTCCCAAGAACCCCATGTTGAAAATTTGGGGTCAAAATTCTTAAAAATGGCTGAGATATCAACCTAAGTTGAAACCCCCATTTACTGCCATTACATGGTGCTTACCCTTGATTCTTCAGTTTACGGTTCAATTTTGAAGAGTGCAGATGTGTCCTGGTCCAGAGAAGATCACTGTACCTGACCTCCAGAGGTAAGTATGGGCAAGGGGGTGCCGTGAGGTGGGTGATCTATGGGAGGGTGGGGATTGGGGAGAGGGGGGACAGGGTAGGTGATGAGGGACCTTTTTGTTTTGCAGGTTAAAAACAAATTAAAGACATCAGGGGATGGTTTTCTTTATGTACAGCTATTTTTTAAATAATATATTTTTGGCACACTGAGGTGGGCATCCAATGTGCCATATTACTGGGGGGAGGGGCATACATGCCAATGCAGGGGTTGAACATCCAGTGTTGGAAATTGTAAAGTATGGGCTTGGGGGGGCATCATCCGACACCGGGAGTGGGCATCGTGGTGTTGGAGCATTAAAATTTAAATACACACAAACACATATATATATATATATGTAGATATATATATATATATATATGTAGGTATTAGAGGCAAAAAACTTAATTTAATGCATCAGTTAGGGTTGTTCCACAGCGACAAAAGTGAGGAAATTTGGTGTTAGGGTTGAAAACCCCCCTTGCACCCCCTCAGCTCACCCCCCCAACCAACATCAGGGCGTGCATTGGGCTCGTCGGCCCTAACTCTCACCTCATCACATGTGTGAATAAGCTGAGGCATAGAAGAATGGGGTGAGAGTTAGGACCGATGAGCCAATACACACCCTGATGCCGGCTGGAGGGGCGGGCTGAGGGGGTGCAAGGGGGGTTTTTAACCCTAACACTGAATTTCCTCACTTTTGTCGCTATGGAACAACCCTAACTGATGCATTAAATGGATTTTTTTTGGCCTCTACTTTCCATTTTTTTTGAGAATGATGACTAAAATAGTGAATGGAATCCTCCCACCACATGATTTTTTATGACATAGTAACAGTAACAGAACACAAACGCAAGCGGTAACAGTTACACACATGGTGACACAAACGTAAATTGTAAAGCAAGTGTTAATAGAAACACAGGCTAAAAAGTGACGCCAAAGAGAACAGTGACACAAATGGAGATGCAAGCACATCCGTAAATGCAACTGATAATGTGCACAGTCATGCTACCACTATTGTAAACACAAATGATAAGTGTAACAGCAATAGTAACGCAAAAGGAAACAGAAATGCAAATGCAAGCGCGTATGGAAACGCAAACAGTAACTTGCACGGTGACGGTACCGCAGTTATAAATGCAAATGGTAATGGTAACTGCAACAATAATGCCAAAGAAAAAACAAACGCAAATGCAAACATAAGCACATATGGAAATGCAAACCGTAATGCACACGGGCACAGGAACGCAATTGGAAACGCAAATGGTAACAGTAAGAACAACGATGAAGCAAAATGAAAGACAAATGCTAATGAAAATGGAAAGGCAGCCACCAACAGAAATGGCAATGTGCATGGTGATGCTAAGTGAAACACAAACACAAACCATAGTGGAGACACAAATGATAACAGTAACGCAAACGCAAATGGAAACACAAAGGGTAACGCACACGGTGGCGTACACAGTAAAGGTAATACAAACGGGTATGGAAACACAAGCATAAAGCCTACGTGTAACAGTAAGTGGAGCGCACACTGTATTGTTCCCTAAAAGCTCCATTGAGAAAGACAGTGAAAACAAGGAATGTATGCATAATAATGTGCCTCGGAGCAGAAAATGAGCAGTTGTAATACTAAAATGCTAATATCTCAGTAACCGTACGACGTGGAAAAAAAATTAAAATTTCACATGATTCATGACTGTCCTGGCTAGGTTTTCTCTGCATGCATAGCCCAAAGGACTACGCATGGTAGCGACGAAAATTCAGTATCTCGCACCGTTTCCGAGATACAAGCCCCGAAAGGCACGGCGTACGCCACCATGTTAGTCTATGGGAAAAATGTCAAATTCAGAGTACCGTAACTTGGCATCCATGCAATATTTTGTCACCAAAACACCAAAAGGCACATCTGTGAGATGTTGGCTGCCTTTCCTCCAAATGTCAGCTCAAAAGACCAAACTGTTCTTTTGCAGCAGGGTGGCAAAGAACTCCTGTCATTTTGGCCACAGTCTGGAAAGGTAGTGTCATGATTTGCGAAAGCTTTCACAAAATTTGCAAAAGTGTCATGAGTGCGACACTATTTTGCGACACTACTTTTTCCAGAAATTTGAAAAACATATTTCTGGGGTGTTTAACCCCAAAATAAAGACATGGCTAGCATCCTCAAGTCTCCAATAGGTAAACACAAAAATAGTTATGTCCCTAGATGGTCCCAATTTTAAATGCCAAGCATTTCTGTGCTCAGTAACTGAAAAAATAAATGGCTGACTCACGACACAACTAGGGCCATTTGTGACACTAAAAAGTGCATTTGCGAAAGTGTCAAACTTTTTGTTAACTTTTCCCATTGACTTATAATGGGAACTTGTTTTTTGAATAACTTTTGAACCATTTAATATTTTTTCATGAAATCTTCAAAAGGCACATCGGGGTCCTTCGCCGCATGTTCCCTGAAGTTTCAGACCGGTCACACAAACTGTGCGACCTGTAGGCACGAGCAAAGAATGTGCAAAAAAACATAAATGCGCACACGGATATCACTTAATAACTCCACAGATGATTATCTAACTGGTACGAAAGTTGGCAGATCCCAAGATCTATGGTTACGCCCCATGCCTGCCAAAATCTCAGGCAAATCCATTGAATGGTGGCAAAGTTTCACCATTTAACCTTGAAAGGGCTAACTATGGTAGCACTACCGTGCTCATAAAACACACAGTCGGCGGCTGGCCATGGAGGTGAGAGGTGGGCTGTGCCAGTCATGGCTGAGGAATGGTAGGGGGTGCTGGGTGGGTTGGCATGGCTGGGTGGGGGGTTTGGGGGTCACTAGACTACCAGGAAAGGGCAACTGCTTATGGATTTCATTATGATGGGGGGGCTGCTAGACTACCATGGATATTAAGAATAATAATTATATACAGATCGGGGGGGCCACTAGACCACCAGGGAGATAAACAACAAATATAGATGCAAGACACATTTGGGAGGGGGCACTAGACCACCAAGGATAAAAACAATACATATTTATTCAATACAGATTGGGGGGGCCACTAGATGACCAGGGATACAATGATCATTATATTTCTTATCATGATGTGGGGGTGCTAGACTACCAGCGATATAAAAAACTTATATTTCTTTATTCAGATGAGGCAGAACGAAGCCCTCTGAGCAAAACACACCCTCAGTTAACTGTCTAGGGACCCCTGGGCTTGAAAAATGAGTTTTAAAATCTGGTCATCTAGTCCCTCGCTCTTTGGTCATGACCCTGCAAACTCTTTGATCACGAGCCTGCAAATTCTTTGACTGTGAGATTCTTTGATCGCGATTGTGCATTGCGAGGGAGGGACAAGATGGCCAGATTAAAAAATCAATTATCTCAGCCTAAGCGTGTGCTAGGAAGACAAATGAGGGTGTGTTTTACTCAGGGGCTTAGTTCTGATGATCCATGGTGGTGGTTTGCTGCAATTCCGTTAATTTTTTAAATTTGAAGACTTTTTATTCTTTGATCGTGACCATGGAAATTCTTTGATCGCGAGCCTGCAAATTCTTTGACCATGAGATTCTTTGATCACAATCGTGCATTGTGAGCAAGGGACAAGATGGTCCAATTTAAAGATAAATTTTCTCAGCCCAGGGGTGTTCAAGGAAGTCAAATGAGGGTGGGTTTTATTCAGGGGGCTTCGTTCTGTCAAGCCATGGCAGTGGTTTACTGCAATCCCTTCATTTTTTTTATTTATAAGATTTTTAATTCTTTGTTCATGAGCTTGCAAATTCTTTGATTGTGAGCCTGCAAAGTCTTTGATCGTGAGATTCTTTGATCGCCATCTTTGATCATGGGGGCAGGACAAGATGGCCAGATTTTTTATAATGGAATAGATATGGAAATTTTACTAATCTTTGACATTGAATATCTCAGAAATGGTTTGGTCTTTTTACTTGAGATTTGGAGATAAGAAAGGCAACATTGCACAGATATGACTTTTCATGGTTTGGTCAAAAAATATTACAGGGCAGCAAACTTACAGCACTACGAAGTTGATACTTTTCCCTATATGATAAAATTACGGTGTCTACTGCATTACAGGAATTGTTTGCCGCCCTGCTTCAAAATAACAGTTTGTTTTTTTGGTCTGAAATTTGGTGGGAAGGAAGCCAACATCCCACAGATGTGCCTTTTGGTGGTTTGGTGAAAAAATATTACAGGGTGGCAAACCAACAGCACTCCAAAGTTTACACTTCTTCCCATAGGATAACTTTTTGGCATCCGTCGTGCCTTTCAGGGCCCATATCTTGGAAATGGTGCGAGATATGGACTTTTTGTCACAAAACTGCTTAGCCCCCCCAACCATGGGCTAAGTTCAAAACTAGCCAGGAGACTCATAATTCACACGAAATTTTTATTTTTTTTCTACATCGTACGGTTCCTGAAATATAAACAATTTAGTATTCCAAGTCCTAATTTTGTGCTCCGAGGACCATTATTATGCGTACATTCTTTGTTTTTACTGTGTTTTTCAATGTCATTTTTGGGGAAAAGAAGGGTGTGCCCTTTTGTTACTGTGCCACTTAGCATTGTCAGTTGTGCTTCCGTTACAGCTTGCATCACCATTCCCATCTACGCCACCATGTGCGTGACGGTTTGCATTTTTGTTTGCGCTTGCACTTGCGTTTCTGTTTCATTTGGTGTTATTGTTGCTGTTACTGCTACCATTTGTATTTGCAATTGCGGTACCATGCCTGTGCGCTTTACAGTTTGCATTTCCGTTCGTGCTTGCATTAGTGTTTGCGTTTCTGTTTCCTTTGGCTTTATTGTTGCTGTTACCATTATCATTTGCATTTACAATTGCGGTACCATGACCGTGCATGTAACGGTTTGTGTTTCTGTACGTGCTTGCGTTTGCATTTGCATTTCTTTCCTTTGGCTTTATTGTTGCTGTTACCATTACCATTTGTGTTTACCATTGCGGTTCCGTGACTGTGCACTTTATGGTTCGTGTTTTCTGATGTGCTTGCATTTCTGTTTACTTTGCCATTATTGTTGCTGTTACCATTGCCATTTGTGTTTACAATTGTGGTACCATGACCGTGTGCGTAACGGTTTGTGTTTCCATATGCACTTGCGTTAACGTTTCTATTTCTGTTTCCTTTGGCATTATTCTTGCTGTTACTGTTACCATTTGCATTTACAATTATGGTACTGTGTCTGTGCACGTTATGGTTTGCGTTTCCATATCCGCTTGCATTTCTGTTTCTGTTTCTGTCTCCTTTGGCATTATTGCTGCTGTCACCGTTACCATTTGCATTTCCAATTGTGGTACCATGAACATGCATGTTACCAGTTGCATTTCGTACGAAATTCCATTTGTGTCTCCGTTTCCATCGCTGTTCGCTTTGGCATCACTTTGCCCTTGAATTTCTATTTCTGTTTGTGTTACCATTTACGTTTGCAGCACCAAATGCATAGCCATTTGTGCTTGTGTTTGCATTGCACTTACTGTTAATATGTCACACAAAATCACGTGGTTCAGGCACTGCGCTCCCACCAACTTGCGCAACTTTCTACTTTTCTATTCTTTCTTAAAAAGTAAGGAAATTCTATGCAAACAACTTCATTAATGCATCAATTAGGGTTCTTCTGCAGCAAAAAAAGTGAGGAAAATCAATTTTAGGGTTCCCACCCCTTGCACCCCACCCCCATCCCGCCTTACACCAACAGGCATCGGGATGTGCATTGGGGTAGTTGGCCCTAACTCTCACCCCATTCTCCTACACTGCACCACCTCAGCTTGTTTACATGGGATGGGGTGAGAGTTAGGGCTGATGACCCAACACACACCCTGGATGCCTGTTGGTGGGGTGCAAGGGGTGGGAACCCTAAAATCAAATTTGCCTACCTTTTCTCTGTAGAAGAACCCCAAATGATACATTAATGAAGTTTTTTGCATAGAATATATATATATATATATATATATATATATATATATAGATAGATAGATCTATCTATATAGAGTATATACATGTATATTATACTGGCATGGTTGTGCCAGTATAGTTAGGGTGAAATGGCACATCTATGTTACAGTCCAAACTTTGAGCATTAATAACCTTGGTGTCCTCCAAAAGATTTCATGCAATTTGGCATGCATAATCCTTTGTGGCATGTTTCTTTACCTGCTAAATTTTGAGGGCCTCCATCAAGTGGTTTCGGAGATATAAAGTGTTGAATAAACTGAAAAATAAATGTTTTAACATTACTTTGCTCACCTGCATCTCTGGAGTGCCTTTATGTTGTGGTCTGAAATTTTCAACATAGAAAGCCTTTCGGTCACAGATGTGCCTTTTGAGGGTTTGGTGAAAAAATATTAATCCGTTCAAAAGTTATTAAAGTTTTAAATTTCCCATTATTTCCTATGGGAAAAGTTATGTGTTTAGCACAAAAATGGACCATTTTCAAAAATGTCTGCTTGCGAAAATGAAACCAGTTGTTCAATATTTGAATGTTAATGTCACAGAGCGTGGGAAATGATGGACCAGGAGACAGTTCGTAGGAGTAAATTCAAATGAAAAATTATTTATTTAAACAAAGAGCGTACTGAATACAGAAAAAAAATATATAAACATTATCAATAACAAAATATGTACTAGAAAGCCCTAGTACTTCAGAAGGCTTGAGACAGCACTTCCAGGTTCGACTCCTTTGATTCAACTAACTCTCTGCACTGATTCTTAGCATTTTTGTACTATTCGGACATCATGTGACTAACTAGCCCCTCCTTAAAACATTTCTGAAACACAAACTCTTTAATTACAAAGTAAAATAATCAGCTTTCACATTTCAGTGCTTTTATTTTAACAAGAAAATGCAATTTCAGGATAACAGTCGCTGTACATATAGTTTTAAAAATAAATAACTAAAATTAACTGAAACAGTAACCACCCACCTTAAGCTAGTGTATAAAGTCAGCTGCTTAAGGGCTGGCCAGCTCCTAAAGGGTATACTGGAGAAAGAGAAGAAGCAAGCAGGATTTACCTGAATGCCAGTAGTCCAGCAATAACCCTCACTCCAAAAAACCCTCAAAACAAATGAATAATCACCTTTTCCCACTTCCAGAAGGTAAGTTCAGCCTATTTTACTCATTTTGGAAAAGAAACATTTATGTTTGGAGCCAGGATACGGCAAAATGCCTTCATGACCGTGCGCACATTCGCGAGGTAATTTTACCGGCGAATTGCACTGTTGTACTCTAACTCCGCGGCATATCCACGAAAAACAGCTGCAAATTCAGAGCGCTTGCCAAAATGAGCCCAACAGGGCTAGACTAAAGAACCAAAACAGCTCTTTCTGTATTTTACATGCCTAGAGGCATAACAACATTAGGGAAATCAGGGAAACTCATTCAAAAGCCTTATTTAAAGGGGCAGAGCCCTGCCATAATTACTAAATGGAGTTTCTCTTTTCGTTCAGCGCTATGTTCGTTACAACACTAATCAGATATTACAAGGGCATACCTGAAAAGCACAAAAAGAAAGGGGATTGTTGTTTTATTCTGAAAATATCATTTTATTAAATGGGAAAACGTTTCTCAGGATCCAAGTTTACACAACTTTTTCTGAGTGCATCATGCTTCAAATTTCATTTACTTTTTAGGGGAACAATCCTAACATTTTCACGTTTTATGAATTTTTTTTTTTTTTTTTTAGTTTTACTAATTATTATTGTGGGCAATTGACAATGGTACTGGGAAGTACTGGAAAGAGACACAGAAGCACGAAAATCAGACAGAGACAAAAAAAAACTACTAAATAAAATGGGTGGCCAGCCCAACCAACAAACAAACATATAACACTCATACAGAGACACGAAAAGAAGTACATCCAGGTCCCATTGTCTCCCTATGGAAGAAAGAAATAAGTGTGTTTTCACTCTTTCATATTCCTCCCCACCTAAAACCAAAACTTATGGATTTGGTTCTAGCAAAATTGACCCAAGAATAATTCGCCATCAGATCTCTCAGCAGGAGAGATGGAGCCATAGCCCTCCCACACCTAAGGCTCCACCTCGGGGTCCCTTCATTCTACAAAAATCCAGAAAAAAAAAAAACTAGGAGTCAATGACTCCTTCAAATTATTGTTTCCACTTTACCCCGAGGTCTGATGAAAATTATTTTTGATATTTTATTTTTTTATTTTTGGTTCCATTCCATACCTTGACAAAAAATCAGCATTACCATGTGCTGCTCCTTTTCTATGTTTGATGATAAATCTATAAGGTTGTAAAGCAAGATACCATCGCATTATGCGGGCATTTTTATCTTTCATTACTTGCAGCCAACATAACAGGTTATGGTCAGTCCATAGTTCAAATTCTACGCCCCATAAATAAAAATGAAGGGCCTCTATGGCCCATTTGATAGCTAGACATTCCTTCTCAATCACAGAATAGTGGATTTCTCTTTCATGAAGCTTTCTACTGATGTAGATAATGGGGTGTTCCTCCTCATCCACAATCTTGAGTTAATACAGCTCCAATTCCATACTGTGAGGCATCTGTTTGCAGAATGAATGTTTGTGAAAAATCTGGAGTACGTAATACAGGAGAGGAACACAAGCTAGGTTTAATGGACTGGAATGCCTCTTCACATTCTTCAGTCCACCTGACCTTTTCAGGGTTCCTCTTCTTTGTTAAATCTGTCAGGGGGCCTGCTAATGTTGAAAAATTGGGGATAAACCTACGATAATAGCTAGCTAGTCCCAAAAATGACCTTACATCTTTCTTTGTAATAGGAGTGGGGCTATGTGCTACTGCTGCAACCTTATGTATCTCTGGCTTTATACATCCTTTACCAATATGGAAACCCAAATATTTAGTCTCCTGCATGGCGATAGTGCACTTCTGTGGGTTTATAGTAAGGCCAGCTTCGGAGATTGTAGTTAGTACCACTGACAGATGTTTCAAATGTTCTTCCCAAGAGGGACTAAAAATGATAACATCATCCAAGTAGGCAGCACTATAATTTGCGTGGGGGTTAACAGGGTATCCATCATTCTCTGAAAAGTTGCCGGGGCACCATGTAATCCAAAGGGCATAACTGTAAACTGAAAGAGACCAACAGGTGTACTAAATGCAGTCTTGTCCTTATCAGCAGTATCTAATGGAATTTGCCAATACCCTTTGGTCAAATCCAGGGTGCTAAAATATATGGCACTTCCCAGATGGTCCAAAATGTCATCAATTTGTGGCATTGGATAGCTGTCAAACTGGGAGACTGCGTTTAGTTTCCTGAAGTCCAGGCAGATACGTATGCCCCTTCCCTTTTTTCCACCACAACCATAGGGAAACACCACTCACTGTCCGAGGGTTCAATTATTCCCATTTCATGCATCCGTCTCACTTCTTGAATCACATCCTGCCTTATCTTTTCGGGTAACCTATAGGGCTTTTGTCTCAAAGGCTGGTTATTTGTAACTCTAATATGGTGACTAATGTCTCTAACCCTCCCAGGAATACTCATGAATATATTTTTAAATTTTTGTAACTCTTTGTCCGGGTTAGACTTTTGTATTGTCGACAATTCAGGGTTGATTAATAAATCCGTCATTGTCCCCATTCCCTCCAAACGGTGATATGCTATGTCTAATTCAGTAGCAGACTCGGGAAAAACATAACTGGACAGGGTACTCGGCCATTCTACCCAAGATTTCAGTAGGTTGGCATGATATATATGTTTCCTACCCTTCTTGCCTGGTATTTCTATTTCATAAGTCACAGGTCCAGTTCTCTGGGTAATAACATAAGGTCCTTGCCATTTCACTAATAATTTATGTTCTGAGGATGGTAACAATAATAAAACTTTCTCCCCTTCATTAAATTCTTTATGCCCCGTGCCATTGTCATAGTATACTTTTTGTTTTGTTTGTTGTTGCAAGCTAGAGCTATGAGCCTTTTTAACATAGGACATTAGGCGTTCCCTTAACTTTAGCCAGAATTCCAGGGAAAGTGTTTCTTTTGAATCTTCTGATTCCTCCCACTCTTCTTTAACTATGTCCAGAGGTCCCCTTGGATTATGCCCAAATAATAGCTCAAACGGAGAGAACCCTGTGGATGCCTGAGTCACTTCCCTGTAAGCAAACATTAAGTAGGAGAGATAGGTGTCCCATTTTTTTCCTTCCTCTGTTACAAATTTTTTAAGCATGTGTTTTAAAGTCTGGTTAAAACGTTCTACCAACCCATCAGTTTGTGGGTGGTAGGGCGTCGTGAACAGAGCTTCTATTCCTAAGGCTTGGTATAGATGTTTGAGTAGTGATGATCGAAAATTGGTACCCCGATCTGTTAAAATCTCTTTGGGTATACCTACCCTACTAAAGATTTTTACTAACTCATCGGCTATCCTTTGGGTAGTAACAGTTCTTAAAGGGATAGCCTCTGGATATTTCGTAGCGTAGTCCACAACCACTAGTATGAATCTATTACCTTTCAAACTTTTTGGTAATGGACCTACTATGTCCATGGCTACTCTTTCAAAGGGAGTAGACACTAATGGCAAGGGTAATAATGGTACTTTATCTTGTCACCCAATTTTGGATACCTTCTGACAGGCCTCACAACTTCTACAATATTCAGCGACTTGCTCATGTATACCTGGGCCAATAAAATCTGTATAAGAGGCGACTTAATGTCCGGTCTCTCCCTAGATGTCCGGCCATAGGTATATCATGAGCTAGTCCTAATAGTTGGGCTCTAAACTGTTGAGGTACCATTAACTGCTCGACCACTTCCCCAGTTTGTGTATTCTTACAGACCCGATGTAATAATCCATTTATGATTCTAAAAAACAGGACCCTTAGACTTATCCTCCTGTCCCACCTGTAAAAAAAATGGGGTTAGTGACACCTCACTCTGTTGTTCCTCTTTAAAGGCTGACTCATGTTTCTCAACACTTATGTCTAGGTTCTTTTTAGAGTCTGAGTTTAACTTATTTTTAGTCCACAGTTGTTTTTCTCTTCTTTTTTGGGTTTTCGACTTCCTATCTTTACCAGATACTTCAAAAAGATTTTCTTCAAAGGGAAATGTGTGCCCCAATACTTCTTCATTCCTGGCCTGTGCTCTAGTTGTTACAGCAGTAAAATTAGTTGTTAATAGAGCTTCAAAATCTTCAAAATCATGTCCAATAATGACTGGAACAGGAAGCTGAGGAACCACCCCCACTTTCATTCTCTGGCTGTGGCCGTCCACTTGTACAACTGTCTCTTTCAATGAGTAATGATGTACATCCCCACGTATACATATGACACCAGTTGTAGACCCTTCTGATTTTGTACTGGTATCCAGGACTGAAGCATGAACTAAAGTTTGTTTGCTGCCAGAGTCTATAAGTCCTGTTACCACCCTTTTTGCAACTTTTACTGGTCTTACATAATGCCCCCAATTAGCTAGAGCCAAATGCACATCTTCTAATGTCTTTTTAGGGCAGAATCTTGCTATGTGCCCTTTTGTGTTACATTTGTGACACACAATATCTGGTTTATATAGTTTTACAGGTTTCTGACTTAGTTTAGTCCCAAGGGTATTACTGTCTGTGGTATGGGGTATAGAAACATGAGAAGATGGTCTTACCATGGGTGGAGGTATCCAAGAACTTCTAATGGGACGCATTCTGTGAGGTGTGGCAGCTATATAATCTTCCGCCAGTCTTATAGCTACTTCTGCTGTCTCTGGGCGGTGTTCTTTCACCCATAACTGTACCTCTTGTGGCAGTATATTTATAAATTGTTCCAAAACGATAGCTTCCAAAACTTGTGCTGTTGTCCGCGTATCAGGTTGTAACCATTTTACACTTAAGTCTTTTAACTGAATATACATATCCTGTGGATTGTCAGTAGCATGAAACTTCAAGGTTCTGAATCGCTGTCTATATGTTTCAGTACTAATGTCGTACCTCTTCAGGATGGCCTGTTTTACATGTCCATAGTCATTGATATAAGCAGTTTCAACATGGCTATAAGCCAACTGGGCTGTTCCCGTTAGATAGGGGGCCAATCGGATGACCCATTGGTCTCTGGGCCAGGCACAGGCAGCGGCTACCCTCTCAAATGTCATTAGATATGCTTCAATATCATCAGAACTAGAAAGTTTGACTAGTTTAATGTCCTTCTGTACAATCCCTGATGCAGCAGGGGCTCTAGCCATACCTATAGTTTGAATCACCCTCAGTGTGTCTGCCCATCTGGCCTGATTCTCTCTCTCCATATCCATCTGACGAGTACACAACCAGCGTATTAACTCCTTCAAGTCTTGAGGGGCTTCTTCCATCTCAGAGCTGGCTGCTTGGGCTCCTGCCACAGGTTCTTTCTCACCTTCCATCTCTGCTCCTCTTCTACTGGTCTTCCTTCTTACCACTGGCTCCAGACCGGTCAATAAAGGTAGTTTTAGTTGTTGGACACGGTACCGTGTAGCCACTCCACTCCAGACTGCTTCACCTTCTTGCATTCAGGTCCACTGGGTTTTGTGCTCAAAACCTCCACCAAGCATCCCACTTCTGACACCAAACTGTCACAGAGTGTGGGAAATGATGGACTAGGAGACAGTTCGTAGGAGTAAATTCAAATGAAAAATTATTTATTTAAACAAAGAGCGTACTGAATACGGAAAAAAAATATATAAACATTATCAATAACAAAATATGTACTAGAAAGCCCTAGTACTTCAGAAGGCTTGAGACAGCACTTCCAGGTTTGACTCCTTTGAGTCAACTAACTCTCTACACTGATTCTTAGCATTTTTATACTATTTGGACATCATGTGACTAACTAGCCCCTCCTTAAAACATTTCTGAAACACAAACTCTTTAATTACAAAGTAAAATAATCAACTTTCACATTTCAGTACTTTTATTTTAACAAGAAAATGCAGTTTCAGGATAACAGTCGCTGTACATATAGTTTTAAAAATAAATAACTAAAATTAACTGAAACAGTAACCGCCCACCTTAAGCTAGTGTATAAAGTCAGCTGCTTAAGGGCCGGCCAGCTCCTAAAGGGTATACTGGAGAAAGAGAAGAAGCAAGCAGGATTTACCTGAATGCCAGTAGTCCAGCAATAACCCTCGCTCCAAAAAACCCTCAAAACAAATGAATAATCACCTTTTCCCACTTCCAGAAGGTAAGTTCAGCCTATTTTACTCATTTTGGAAAAGAAACATTTATGTTTGGAGCCAGGATATGGCAAAATGCCTTCACGACTGTGCGCACATTCACGCGGTAATTTTAACGGCGAATTGCACTGTCCTACTCTAACTCCGCGGCATATCCACGAAAAACAGCCGCAAATTCAGAGCGCTTGCCAAAATGAGCCCAACAGGGCTAGACTAAAGAACCAAAACAGCTCTTTCTGTATTTTACATGCCTAGAGGCATAACAACATTAGGGAAATCAGGGAAACTCATTCAAAAGCCTTATTTAAAGGGCAGAGCCCTGCCATAATTACTAAATGGAGTTTCTCTTTTCGTTCAGCGCTATATTCGTTACAACACTAATCAGATATTACAAGGGCATACCTGAAAAGCACAAAAAGAAAGGGGATTGTTGTTTTATTCTGAAAATATCATTTTATTAAATGGGAAAACGTTTTTCAGGATCCAAGTTTACACAACTTTTTCTGAGTGCATCATGCTTCAAATTTCATTTACTTTTTAGGGGAACAATCCTAACATTTTCACGTTTTATGAATGTTGTTTTTTTTTTTTAGTTTTACTAATTATTATTGTGGGCAATTGACAATGGTACTGGAAGTACTGGAAAGAGACACAGAAGCACGAAAATCAGACAGAGACAAAAAAAAAACTACTAAACAAAATGGGTGGTCAGCCCAACAAACAAACATATAACACTCATACAGAGACACAAAAAAGAAGTACATCCAGGTCCCATTGTCTCCCTATGGAAGAAAGAAATAAGTGTGTTTTCACTCTTTCACAGTTAATTACTCTAGAACCATTCAACGGATTTGTCTGAAATTTGGCATGCATAATCTCCAGGGGTACGTCTCTTGACGTGATCAAGTTCGAGTGGATGGGTTTTGTGGTTCTTGACATATTGACTGTCAAACAAATATAACATTAATGGCCATTTTCAAAAATGAATCATTGCTTGTGAAAATTAAACCAAGTTGTTTTACTTTTGAACATTAGTATCTCTGGAACCAGTCAATGGAGTTTGGCATACATAATCTCTAGGGGTAGGTATCTTGACATGTCCAATTTTGTGTGGATCAGTTGTGTGGTTTCTGAGACACGAACTGTCAAATGAAACTTAAAATTAATGGCCATTTTTAAAACAGAATCATTGCCAGTTAGGGTGAATACAACATTGTACTATCTCGATGGAGGGACGGGAGTGCAGGGTCCAAAGGTCCCTACAATCCCACCATATCATATGGACAGTGTTGTACTATCTCGATGGAGGGTTCAGACTCTGTACTATGTTGTACAATCTGGATGGAGGGATGGGGACCCCGCGCTCCCATCATACTGGGTTTCATACTGGGTAATGGAATGGAAGAAGGCATCATAGCCCATTATACCGTTCTTTTAAGTACCTTAGTGGAATCAACAAAGTCCAAGAGGGTAGCATCTTTAAGAAAAAGAGACTTGCAAGAACAAGGGGACACAATTTAAAGACAGAAGGAGGGTGGTTCGGGGCAATGTGAGGAAGTATTATTTCACAGAGAGGGTAGTGGATGCATGGAACAACCTTCCTGAGGAGGTTGTGGGGTCTAAAACTGTGGGAGAATTCAAGAATGCATGGGACAGACATAAGGCAATTCTTGTTGGGTGTAGGAAGAAATAGGCTGTTGGTTAACTAGGATCTGTGGCGTATCCTGTAGGTAGGGAAATGGGCAGACTAGATGGGCCAAGTGGTCTTTATCTGCCGTCAAAGTCTATGTTTCTATGTTTTCTATGTTTCTCCGCATAGTGGGCTCAATCATTTCCTTATACATACTAATTTATCCATCTCTCTCTTAAACTGATCCAATATGTTGCTAAGAACAATGTATTGTGGTAGGGCATTCCATATTCTAGCTGTTCTATTTACAAAGGAAAAATATATTGCATTTGTTTTAGCCATATTAATTTTTATCTGAAGCTTATATCTTCTCAGCTCTTCTGGTTTATCCATCATTTCTAAACCCAATTCTTTAACCAACTTAGGAACCTTCATAATCCTGAATAGCTGTAATAAATCCCTTCTCTTTCTTCTGTCCTCCAATTTAAACATATTTAACCTTTTCAACCTGTCCTCTTACCGATTATTTTTTTCCGAACCAAATCATCTTTGTGTATGTTCTTTGTACTCTTTCTATTCTATTTATTTCCCCCTTAGAATATGGGCTCCACAGTGGTGATCCATAATCCAGATAGGGCCTCACATATGCCCTGTCTAGTGGTACTAGGCATTGTTTAGATCTATTCATAAAGCTTCTTTTTATATTTATTATAATGTAATTTGTGTTTTTAATAACCTCTGACCTCTGTTACCTAAAAGTCATACCCATATCTATTATTATTCCACAGTCCTTTTCCTTATTCGTGTCTCCTACCTTACAATTATTTAAATAGTATTCATGTTTGGGATTCTTGCCCCCCACATGCATCACTCTACACTTCTCTATACTGAAAGGCATCCTATTCTTCCTTGCCCATTCTTCCAGTTGTTTCATATCATCTTCCATTTGTTGGATATCATCCAATGATCCCACCGGACCACCCAATTTGATGTCATCTGCGAATTTTACCATAAAATTCTGTATACCATGGTGGATATCTTCTACGTATAATGAAAATAATGTGGGGCCCAATATCGACCCCTGTGGTACCCCACTTGTCACCCTCTCCTGACTTGAGAACACTCCTCTTATCCTTACTGTCTGTTTCCTTTCCCTTCACCAACTCTGCACCCACCTTGTTAATCTACTGTCAATTCCCATTTTCTCCATTTTAGCAATAAGATGGTTATGTGGTTGAATGCTTTCTGAAAGTCAAGGAGGAAGATGTCCATAGGCTTATTTTCATAAATATGTTTATTTATGTATTCATAAAAAATGAGTTGATTAGTCAAACATGACCTATTTTTTTTGAACCCATGTTGTTTAGTGTCATTCACCTTTAACCTCATTAGTTCTTCCTCTATCTTGTCTTTCAGAAAATATTCCACCTCCTTAAACACAACGGCAGTTAAGCTAACTGGCCTATAATTTGTCATTGAGGTTTTTAACCCTTTTTTTTTAATATATAGGTATTACTACTGCACCTTTCCAATCCATCAGCACCTCTACTGTGGACAATGATTTATTTAGCAAATATGCTAATGGAGCTGCTATATGTGTACTTACTTCCATCAATATTCTAGGGTGCAACAAGTCAGGCCCTGAGGATTTATGGGGTTTTAACCATTTTAATAGTGATTCTATATATTCCGTACTGACTTCTACTCCCAACTCTCTCTTTATGTTGCCTTTAATTGTAATATTACCCTTTGCTTTTTCATCATATACAGAATAAATATACTGATTTAGATGTTCCGCCATTTCTAGCGAGTCAAACACTTCAGTACCATTTACAAGCAGAAGTCCTAATTGATTTAACATCTTTTTATTATTTATATAGGAGTACAACCCTTTACCATTGATTTTTCTAAATACTAAATGTATTTCCAATCTCTTTCTTTCTATTTTAATTTTTATTTTTAGCATCTTCAATATTTTTTATACTCCACATTAGCCTCTATAGTCCCTAAAATTTTCATTTTGTCATATGCCTTTTCTTTTCTTTACACAACCTCGTTATTTTATTTGTACACCACATTGGTTTCTTTCCTTTTTTTGTGTACAACTTCTTTTTCGGAACATATTTATCTTCTAATTTATGTAGTTTATCTTTAAATATTTGCCACATTTCCTCCACTGTCTTATTCTCAAACATATCCTTTCAATTCCATTCTGTCAGTTTTATTCTAATGTTATGAAAATCTGCTTTATCATTTCTAATAACCGCAACCCCTTTTAGAATTCTTAATTTTCTTTTCATGAAAAATTGAACTACCCCATTATCATTTAACTTAGGCTTTCTATAATGCTAATCTTTGTAATCAAATCATCACAATTAGTTATTATCCAAACCAATATATTTTCTCCCCTTGTTGGTTTGTAAACCAATTGATTTACTCCTACCTCTTCCATCATTTGTAAATATCTTCTGTGTATTGTGTTTTTGCAGTTTTCTTTCCTAATTAATATCCAGTAAATTAAAACCCCCATAATGACTACATCACCTTGCATAGCTACTTGTCTCATTTCTTTATCTATATATTCATCTTGTATTCTACTAGAATTTGGTGGCCGATAGTACAGACCTAACAAGATTTTACTTTGAATTTGGGAATCTTGTACTGATACCAATGTTGATTCTGTCTCTTCCTGGTGATCATATCTGTTGTATATTGCACACTTTATTCTTTGTTTTATATATATCGCAGTGCCTCCTCCTTTCCTATTCTTTCTTTCTATGAGAACAGTTCATATCCTTCTATTTCTCTATTCCAACAAACATCCGTCTCCCACCATGTTTCTGTTATACTACAGATATCTATACACTCTGCCTTCAGTCAAATTTCTAGTTCAGCTTTCTTTATCATGGCTTTATATATTGTGCTCTGAATATCACGGGGCAAATGCAGACCAGCAAGGCCAAGAGGACTAGATGCCCTACAACAAAACTAGTCTGCAAAATGATTAAAGCGTACCTTCTTAGGATACTACTTATGCTACTTCTGATATCTGAAAATGTTCATCCTAACCCGGGGCCTACCAGCCGAGCACCCCATGCCACAAAAAGGCAGGAGGGGTCCCTCACATTAGCCTCAATCAATGTCTGCAGCCTCCTTAACAAACTTGACATCTTGCAAACCTGGGTCCAGCAACATAGCCCTCATGTACTCTCTGTTGTTGAAACATGGCTTAACCCCAAGATACCAGATGCTGCAGTCACCATCCCTGGATACTCTATATTCAGGCAGGACAGGGTTTCCAAATGAGGTGCAGGCTGTGCCATCTACCTGAGGTATTTCTATCTGGGTCAAGTCTTCCCGTTCTCAAACCCTAAACCATCCTGGCAGGTTCTCGCTATTAAAATTCTACTTGGGGAGCACAACAAGGAGCTCACCATTGCCTCTGTGTACCTACCCCCTAAGGACCAGCCCAATGGATTTATGAGCATATTGGAAAGCCTACAGGGATTACACCATAACTCTGAACTCATAGTACTAGGCGACTTCAACATAAATTGGCTATTGCTGGAGGCCAGAAACTACAAGGATGCTGTCACATCACAGAACCTCACCCAGCTTGTTACCACCCCCACCAGATGCAACTATAGGACAGGGTCACACACACTTCTGGACTGGATCCTTACTAATCACCCTGAATGAATCTCAGAAGTCTCAGTGCTTCCTGATGGGATCAGTGACCACTCACCAGTCACATGTACCTGGACAAACAAATTCATTAAGCCCCCTCCTAAAATAATCTACACCAGAGTGTTAAAGCAGGGGTACCTTGAGCTACTAAAGACACACCTAAGCCACCTGGACTGGACACCAATTGACTCTGCCATTGATGTAAACCAAGCCTTAGACCTCTTCATCAGCCACTTCACTGTGGCCTGCAATATCTTTGCACCTCTCAAAAATCTGAAGGTCAGGGGCAGAGCTAACCCTTGGATAACCCCCAATCTAATCACTTTACTCAAACATAGGGATCATCTCTGGCACTGTGCCTGTGCAACATCCAAACCTGGGGATATTCAAAAGTATAAAGCTGCCAGAAATGAGTGCACATGGGCAGTTAAGAGCACCAAAAGCAAATACTTCAAGGAAGCTCTCTCCAACTCCTGTGGTGATGGAAAAAAATTTTGGACTAACTTGAAAGACCTTACAGGCAAGGACCCTAAGTCACCACCCACCATGCTCAACATAAATGGAACACCAACATCTGACCTGTACACAATCACCACCACCTTTAACAATGCATTCTCCAACTTGGATAGTGCCCTCCCTTCTAATTTCTTTGATGCCCCCTCAGGTAGTAACCCTCCTGCAACTACTCCTCTCCTACACCCTGCCCCACAATTCTACTTCAAGGAGATCCCAGTGCATGAAGCCAGAACCTATATTCGGAAGGCCATTCACAATGCAGGCTACAGCGGTGACTCCCTTGACCTGAAGTTGTTAGCACTTGTCCTTGAAGAAGTCCTTGAACCCCTGACAAAGGTCCTCAATCTATCACTATGGATGTCCCAGTTCCCATCTCACTGGAAACAGGTGACCATCACACCGGTACACAAAAGTGGAGACAAAGTACTGCACTCTAACTACACACCTATCTCCATCCTCCCTCCATTGTCTAAGGCCCTGGAGTGCATTGCCTCAAACCAACTAGTCAAGTACCTGGAAAAATATGACATCCAGTGTCCTGAGCAGCATGGTTTCCGACAAGGGCACAGTACCACCACTGCACTATTGGAATTCACGGGCTTCATCCATACCACTTTCGATCAAGAAAACTGTGAAGGGGCAGCATTCATCGACCTTACGAAAGCCTTTGATACTGTGAACCACCCACTCCTACTCAAGCAATTACCAAACATTGGGCTCTCCAATGAAGTGCTGCTCTTGTTTTCAAGCTACCTTGGGGAGAGGGTCCAGCGGGTTAGGATTGCCGGTGTCACCTCGGAAGAAAAGCCAGTCCTTTCAGGGGTCCCACAGGGGTCCATCCTGGGGCCACTACTCTGCAGCCTCTTCCTCAATGACCTTCCCAGTGTCTGCCACCAGAAATTACTGCTCTACACCAATGACACAGTCATATTCACCAACCACCAAAATGCAGAGCTCCTTGAGAAACAATTACAGCTTGAATTCATGCACATCGAAGAATGGTTCAAGTCACACAAACTGGTCATGAACTACAGCAAAACAAAGGTTATGACCTTCTACAATGCCAGGAGCAAGTACAAATCCTGTGACCTCACCATCCTAAACCAAACAGGGACCTTACTTGAACACATTCCTGATTTTAAATACCTAGGTGTCACATTGGACAGCTTGGACTACCATCGGCACATAGATTCTGTCGCCAAAGCCACCAACATCCGTATAGGCCTGCTCTACAGGCACAAACACTGCATGACTCCTGACACTCTCTGGTTGGCTATCAACAGCTCTGTCACCTCCATCATTGATTACAGGCTAGCAATTTATGGCTCTGCCTCTGCCTCTGCCCTCCACAGAATTACAGTTGCACTCAACAAAGCATGCAGGCTGCTAACTGGGGCTGACCGACTTACACACACTTGTGACCTGTACACTCAGGCAGGATGGCTTCCCTCTCATCAGCCAGATACAGTATCAAACCTGCCTCTTAGCCAAAAAAGTCTTCCTTGGGGTCATGCCCCCGGGCATTGAAAAGCTCCTCATTGACCACCACAGCACCCAGTGAACTAGAAGTTCACAACAACTAACCTTCCTTGTCCCCAGATGCTGGACTACCATGGGCCAGAGGGCCTTTGCCCACAGATCACCACAGTGGTACAATACTTTCAACAAAGAAACTCTTACTGCTACTGCTCTTGGCCCTTTTAAGAGACAGCTCCGACTTCATCTCATTTCAACTAGTCATTGTGACTGCCTCGCCTAATCAGGGGCCCACCTCTCACTGCCCTCCACTTCAGTCTTGACAGCTACCTCTCCCAGCCTTGCCCCCCTCCTACCTGCCTCCCCCCTCCCCCCTAGGCATTTCTTGACTTTTAACCCTCCCCTTTAGAGCTCTTACCCTCGCCCTCTACCCTGCAACAATGGCCTTCCTGCCTGCATACCCCCTTCCCTCTCACCTGCAGTGCTTATTTCCAAGATTGCCCTTGGCTGGTATGTCATGCTACCTAACATTTGGCACATTTTGAATTACTGGAATTTCTTAAGCCTCAGTCTCTTACTTCTTTTTTATTGTGTAACTATGTATTATTATGTTGACCTTTGTATGTATGTTTACCCCCATTCCTTTGACGTGGAACCTTTGTAAATGAGCAGTTCCTGCTCAAAGGTATTTGTAATCCTAGATTTCAATAAAATAAAAAAATAAAATCATGTTACGACTCCTAGCGTTCAAATACCATACTTTCAACCCATTATATATACCTGTAGTTATTTCTCTCTTCGTTATCTTTTGCTGATCTTTTTGCATTCTATTTACATTTGGACACTGTTGTACTATCTGGTTGGAGGGATTGGTCCTGCACTCCCACCATGACATTTGGACACTGTTGTACTATCTGGATGGAGGGATTGGAGTGCAGGGTCCATTGGACCCTGAGTTCCTACAGTAAAATGAGGCTACAATTATACTATCTGAAAAAGAGGGGTGAATACCACAGTGACAAAGGCAGGGAAATGGGTGATAGGGTTTCCAAAATGAATGCCCCATCCCCAGGGTCCCCCTCTACCACCTCACTCCCATTCTACACCTTCCAAACACCAACAGGCATCACAGTATGCCATTGGGTCATCAGGCCTAACTCTCACCCCATTGTCCTTTACTGTAGTATGTAAGCATTTTTATATGTGGAATGGGGTGAGAGTTGGGCTTGATGACCCAATGGCATGCCGTGACACCTGTTGGTGTGTGGAGGGTGTGGAATGGGGTAGGGTGGTAGGGGTGGGATTCCTGGGGGGAGGGGCATTAGGGTTGGAAAACCTAAGCCTCATTTGCCTGCTTTTGTCACTGTGGTATTCACCCTAACTGATGCATTAACAAAGTTTTTTGCAAAGAAAAAAAATATATATATATATATATATATATATATATATATATATATATATATATATATATATATATATATATGTATATATTTATGTATAGTTAGGTTGCACTGCTACTTCTATGTTAAACCCAAAATTGTGACTTTTAATAATTTTGCAACTTTTTATCCGATTCACCTGACATTTGGCCTGCATGATGTCATGCCATAGACCTTTGTATCTGGAAATTTTTGTTATGGTTGGTTTTTCAGTTGTGGAGCTGCAGAGCATCGAAAAGTGTGAAAATCCTCAACTTTCATGAATTCTTTGCTTGTCTCTACAGCCCGAACAGTTTGTCCATCTGGTCTGAAATTTTCAGAGTATATGGGGATTGGGTCAGGAAATGCCCTTTTGAAGGTTTGGTGAAAAAAAGTATTAATCTGTTCAAAAGTTAATAATGTTTAAAGTTTCCCATTATATCCTATGGGGAAAAATATATGTTCTATATGAAAGCAGGTTGTAATGTTACTCCAGTACCTTAATTTGTCACAGATGCCCTCAGTAGTATTGTGCTGCTGCCATCTTGTTTTCAGTTAGAGGTGGAGAAAAATCTTTATAGTTTAAAAAATAGTGTCACTAGGTAAACACCAACTGTTATGTTTACCTAAATGGTGCCCTACGAACAGCACCCATGCTTCAATTTTTTTTCCAAAAAGTCCCAGAAATATGCATATTTTGATGTGGCCATTTGTACTGTCACAAATGGGAGCATGACACTTTCATAAATTTGCAAAAGTATCACAAAGTACTTTCACAAATTTGTGAAACTTTTGCAATTTGCGACAGTACTCTCCACAAAATCATGGTTTCTTTGTCACCTCACTGCCACTACACAGTTTGGACTATTGAGGTGAAATTTGCAGGGTGGCAAGGCCTTGCACCACAGATGTGCCTTTTGCTGGTTTGGTGAAATAAAATTACCCCAGTTCCAGAGTTACAGCACTCCAAAGTTGAACATTTCCCCATAGGATTGCATTGTGGTGGTTGCAGCGCCTTTCAGTGCCTATATCTTGAAAACAGTTTGAGATACAGATTTTTTATTAAACACTGATGTGTACTAAACACATGTGGAGGTGGCTAGGTCATGAATACAACTGCAAAATCATTTTTTACACACTTGCTATGGTTACTGAGATATTTGCAAATAAGCATTACGAGAGTTGCTTGGAATGCCTCTACACCTCTGGTATGTGTCTGCATTTATGTGTAGGTGGGAGCACAGAGCCTAGAGGGTCCATGCTCCCACATATGCATACTATTTATGCAAAACTGGGAGCACTATACTCATGGGTGGGTGGTAGAGCAGGGCCCAGAGGGCCCATGCTCCCATCTATGGATACCATTTTGCAAACCTGAGGACATACTTATGAGTGGGTGGGAGCACAGGGCCTGGAGGGGCCATGCTCCCACCTATACATTCCATATGACTAACATTTTACTTTCTTAAAAAGGAGGGAAATTCATGGCAAAATAAAACCCTCCATTAATACATCAGTTAGGGTTGATTTCCACACCAATAAAAGTGTGGAAATTTGATGTTAGGGTTTCCAACCTTACTACCCCATGCCCCACCACCCCACCTTCCACACACCAACATGCATCAGGGTGTGTGTTAGGGTCATCAGGCCTAATTCTCACCCATTCTCCTATGCTACACCAGCTCAGCTTGTTTACAGATGGATCTATATATATATATATATATACATATATATATTTATATATACAGTATATATATCTATGATGGGGTGCTGTTGTGCCCCTATAGTTAGGGTTCAATGATCACTTCTATGTTAAACTCAAAATTTTGCACTTCAATAACTTCACAACTGTTCAACTGATTTACATGACAATTTGCATGTGCCACTAGATCTCTTGATGTGGCAAGTTTCATTCTGGTAGGATGTGTGGGTGCGGAGATATGGAGTGTCAAAATATGTGAAAAGTACCATGTTTTGTCAAATTCATTGTCATGCCGCTGCACAGAAGTGGTATGTAATTGTGGTCTAAAATGTTCCGGGTAAACAGGGACTGGGTCACAGGTGTGCTTTTTGAAGAATTGGTGAAAAAGTATTAATCCATTCAAAAGTCATTAAATGTTAAAGATTCTCATTGTTTTCAATGGGAGAAGTAAGATATGCCATGAGGAAAAGGATCCTATATCACAAATGGGTAATCCTTTGCCACAAATGGGTAACCCTTTCTCACAAATGGGAAATCCTTTTTCATGCTGTCACCATTCTCTTTTAGTTAGTGAGGGAAACAAAATTTAATAATTCAAAAGAATTATGTCTTTATTTCAAACTAACACATGCAGCTTGCTTATCATGACCTTCTCTGTTGGATTCTGCAGTTAACTTGTGGCAAATGGGTTTCATTTTTTTTTTTACATAATAAATATTTTTTGTGACTCATAATATGAAAAGATTCTTTTTCATATCACAAGTCATGAAAAAGGATCCTTTTTCATGCTTGTTGAATCATTTTCCTGGTAGTCTACTGGTTCCACCCCTTCCCCCAATGTGTAATCACCGTTGCCCTATAAAAAATAACAATTTCCCTGGTAGTTTAGTGGTCAATCACTGCACACCACTCATGCCCTAGCACTTTTTAACCCATCATGGGGGTGTTCAAGGGAGGTACACATTAGTTTAAATACAGTCAAAGCATGAATAAACATTTTAGTTCATGAATATCAACTAATAGAAATAAAAAATAGTTATATCAAAACCATTCTAATATATCAAAAAAATTAACTAAACAGAGAATGCCTGTGTACTTTTAAGAAATCAATTACCACAATAGTTAGAACAACAAATCTATACACATTCAGCCAAACACTGTATTTTCTTCACTGAAAAATAGTTAGAACTGGAGATAATAGTGATCTGCCCTCCAATGCAATCAACCCAGACCTCCAAAGGGTAGAGACAGATAGAGATGTGTCCTAAAAATAGTATAAGAAAGAACAGTATTAGAGTCCAAAGAAGGACACAATAAAACAAAAAGTAACAAGTCTTATTGACTTCTGAAAAAAACAGAGAAAACATCAAGTGATATTAATTATATAAAAAGTGTTGTAATTCAAAACTATTTTTAAATTTCAAACAAAGGATACACCATCAAAAATAGTCTTTCTAGCTAATTAATTTTAGGGAAACTGTCACAAGGTATACATTATGGCCCAGATATTCAAAAGGGTTGTGCATGGCGTAACAGTGTTGCGCCACGCGCAACTCACTGATGCACTCCAGCGCAATATTCAAAAGGGAAAAGTGCATGGCACAAATCCCGATGTGACAGCGCACATCAATAATGCATGCAGGCACAGGTAGGCGGGGCATGCCCATGCATAACCTGCACAGCCCGATATTCAGCCCGGGATGTGCAGAGCCATGCATGCGCAATCCCTACCTGCGCCAGCACAAAGTTACACCAAAACAAAAGGAACAACTGATGGCCACCCACAGGTGAGCTGCCACATTGCAGGGTGCAACACGGCAGCTGCCACCTGTGGGTGGCCACCCGAGTTCTGGCTGCACCTGGTGCACCCCCATGCCTGATTGCGGGCATCTGTAAAGATAAATGAATTCCCCAATATCCCTGGTGGTCCAGTGGACCGCTATCTGCCCGATCACGGGCATTTGTTTCAAAAAAGATCCCCATCCAATATCCCTGGTGGTCCAGTGGACCAGCTATCTGCCTGATCATGGGCATTTGTGTCAAAAAAGATCCCCATACAATATCCCTGGTGGTCCAGTGGACCAGCTATCTGCCCGATCGTGGGCATTTGTAAAAACAACTAATACCAATATCCCTGGTGGCCCAGTGGGCACCCCCTGCACCCACCCACTGAGCCCTCGGCTTCAGTCAGCAACACGGGCGTAGCACCCTTCACCTGCCACCCGCTGCTCCAGGGATCGACACCAGGCTGCACGCCCATATGGTTCACAGCGTGAGCCAATAGGCATGCAGTTTCATTGTACTTACATATTCCAGTTATGTGAATGATTCAATTCACATAACTGGAATGTAGTACGGTAGGGTTGCATCCCATTGGCTCACGCCAGAACCAAAGGGCGTGCAGCCCTACCAAGGTGTTAGTCCGTGGCCGGGGTGGTGGCAGGCAGGTGGGGTGCTGCCACCCACCGGCTGACCGGGGGGAAGCAGGGTGGTGGGGTACCACTAAACCACCAGGGATATTGGAATTAGTTGTTTCTACAAATGCCCGTGATCGGGCAGATAGCTGGTCCACTGGACCACCAGGGATATTGGATGGGGATCTTTTTTGACACAAATGCCAGTGATCGGGCAGATAGCAGTCCACTGGACCACCAGGGATATAGGACGGGGTTCTCTGCTTTACAGATTCCCGTGCTCGGGTACATAGCAGTCCACTGGACCACCAGGGATATGGGGCAGAGTTTTTGTTTTGTACAAATGCCCGCGATCGGGCTGCAGGGGGCGTCAGTCCCTGATGGCTGCTGCCTGGCAGGGCGCCAGGTGCAATTCATCGGGGATCGGTGCACCTGCATGCAAAAGGGGTCATAATGGCATGCAAATGGCTCCATGTGCACCTTGCATACATTATGGCCCCATTTGCATGTCAGCTTTTGAATATGGCTGGTGCTGTGCATGGTGCAATGAAACTAGCACTAGCTCATCTCCATGCTCCACTCTGGCCACTTGTGCTGGTGCAGTGCCACTGTGCCACGCACACTGGGGGTGGCCAGGGTGCGATATTCAAAGCTGCTGAGCCATGGCGCAGCTCCATTGAATATCGCCCAGTCCACACCCCGTGCAGCCAAGTTGAGCTGCGCCCAAGCTTGCGCCACAACCTGGCACAGTTTGAAAATCTGGGCCTATATGTACAGAATTATAACAGGATTTCAATTAATCAAATATGGTTTGATATCCCAAAAATAATTTAATCCTTGTGGTTTGACACTTCTAAGTGTGCAGATCCAATAGCTTTACTTTTTAAGCAAGTCATTTGTTCTATTGCCCCCCTTCTTTTTAACTTTCACATGTTCAATGCCCATAAAGTTGATCAGGTCAGCATAACTATATGACCAGCTTAAACAGCTCATGGATAATTATAATGGACATAGCATAGCAAAAAGCACCTATATTATTAATGCTCACACATGATTTGAATTAAATGAATTGAGGTCTGATTTGAGAGCACAGCGGGGGAAATAGGCACCATCTTTGTCACAAGGAGTTGACTGCATTAAACAAAGTGATGATGATCTACAAATACAATATTGTGATATTGTGACATTCTATTTTCTATATGCAGTGGGATCGTTTCAAAGTAAAATGCCCCTTTTCTGAGTCCATGACTGTTCCCAATGAGCACTGAGTCTGTACACATTCACCATTTGAAATAATTTTCCATCTTGCTGTGATCATCATCTGTGTGCAGTGTGCTCAACAGTAATTGCAATAGTTCAAATGCAGATGGACACCACATGAATGTGTCATGTCATTAGAATAGTTGGATATACACAGTGATTTCTCTAACTAGATGGATAGATTACATGACTCTGCAAGAATAAAAAATGAAACAATATTTATGTCCCTGGTGTCATTATCCATACCCTGTAATAAACAAAACTGTCCCTCGATGTTTTTTCCCTGCAAAAAAACAAGGTCTCTTGCTGATCAGTTTCCCCACCTTCCACTCAGCACTCACCACCCCGCAGTCCCCAGTACACCTCCACACACCCTCACTCACCTGAACAGGTTTCAGGTTGGAGATCCACTCTGCAATGGAAAACATGTCTTGCTGCTGGAACTGGCAACTGCAATATGAGAAACTAAGGTAAATGTGGTCCAATGTATTTCAGTGGGGGTTTCAACTTTTATGCATAACTCAGACATTTTTTCAAATTTTGATGCCAAATTTTCAGCATGGCCTTTTTGGGATCCCACTTTATGAACAATATGACAGTCATTACACAACTCCTACCCAAAAGGTGATTTCATTGTCAGTTGGCAAATTTACCTTTCAGGCAGAATGTGGCAATTTTTCCTGACCTTGTTCATGAGGTACGGTCATAAGAAGACTATGTTAAACATTTGGGGTCAAACTTATTAAAAATGACAAAATTATGCCCATTCATTGCAATTTTGCTATGCACGCACGCTTGTAACATTGGAAATTTTAAATTTTTTGATCCCACATTTTCAGCATAGCCTTCTCATTAACCCAGATTCTTATGCAAAAAACAGCTACAACGGAGAATTTTGAATATCATGAATATCACAGCTGTCATTTTTCAAACTTTGCACCTGTGACACTGAATGGCATTGTAGTTGGTGGAATTATGTTTTGGTGGTGATTCAAAAATGTTCTCTACTGGGTACATGAGGTGTAGTAATATGATGGCTATGCTGACAATTTGGTCACTGTTGTCCTATAAGTGAAAGCACATGGCACTTCCATAGCTACATACACATACACATCTATGGAGGGATAGGAGTACAGGGTCCAAAAGGCCCTGCACACCCACAGGCAAATAAGGATATGACTACTCTATTTTAAAAACTATAGATGGGTGGGAGCACAAGGCCACAAGGACCTGCACTCCTACAAGCAAATAAGACCCATGATTCACTATCTCAAAAAGTAAGGAAATTCTTGGCAAAAAACTTAATTAATGCATCAAGTTAGGGTTTCAGTGAAAAAAGTTTGGAAATGTGTTGTTAGAGTTTCCAACCCTAACACCCCACCACTACCAACACCATGCAAGCAGTAACAGGCATAGGGGGTTTGCCTTGGGGTTGTCAACCCTAAGGCTCACCCCATTCTCCTATACTGTAACCATCTCAGCTTACCTACACATGGAATGGGGTGACTATTAGGGATGACAGCCCCACAGTAGGGGGGGCACAGTGGGGGTGGGGTGTTATGGTTGGAAACCCTAACAGCACATTTTCAAACTTTTGTCACTGGAACGCTAACTGATGCATATATATATATATATATATATATATATAGAAAAATAATAATGCATCTGCATATGGAAGTAATATTAAAACAATGTTTGAGCTTCAGTTGAAAACTAGCATAGAAAGATGTAATTCTGACATCAGTATGATAAGCAGTAGATATAAATGGGCACATTACATGCAGTTATCACAAATTCCTTAGTTTGCATCCTGGCCGTAATCCTTCTGATTTTAACATGTGTCTTGAAGTTCAAAATTCTCCGTTGTAGCTGTTTTTTGCATAAGAATCTGCTCTCAATTTCCTGTAGTGCCATGAAAACAGTGAATCTGTAGCCGCCCCCATTGCCTAAATAATTCAGAGGCTTTTAAAGCAGAGAGGTGTGCCTCCTGAAGTGGAGCAACATCTGCTTTCAGATGATGTGGTCAATTTAAAAAAAGTTTCACTTAATGGGATTATTCAAGCCTTTCACATTCCAAGATCTACATCTGTATTGGTGGTTAGTCACAAATGAGTAGTAAAAAAATGTGCTGTAATGTGAAATACAGTGTTCCCTCCCGAACAGACATGATAAATCTGAACACATCTCTGTGGCTGTCCATCCTATCTGGGATCATGGAGGAGGTACTTACCCCCTGGGCGGTACACAGCATGGTCTGGAACCGATTAAATAGTAGCAATATAGCATTGATGATGGCCTGCTCACTTTTAAAGGCTGTAGGTGGAGCCTACAGCCATTTTGGGATTGATTGTACAAGAAACAGCCGATCATGGAACCTTCCATTGGACTTTTGAAAATATCCTTCCAAAAGTCCAACACAGCTTAGAACACTCTGCCATGATCGGTCACTACGGAATAACAGTCTCACTATTTTGGCTGTTGCTTCCGCATTCCAGTACAAGAATTGCTTATGCACGACTTGCACAATGCTCAGTTCTGCTGGCCTCCCATGTTGTGAATGGCAACATGCCATTCACCGCAACTATGCATGCATGAGTTCCGTGCATGCACAGTTGTCTTGTTGCTGCCATCTTTCAGATGGCACTCCTCATGCACCCTCCCACTGCTCCAGTCCTCCCTGCTCCCTCCCAGCACCAGCAGCAAAGAAGGCCCTCCCACACCCTCCCACTGCTACTGTCCTTCCCGCTCCCTTCGATCCCCATCCCTGTGCCAACATCAGGGTGCCCAATCCCTGTGTTGGCATTATGTGCCCACAACTCATGTGGCACACTGGGAGCCCACCCCAAAATAACCAAATGTATGTTTTTGTTTATTTTTTCCCATTCTGATATTGGGGTGCCCAATCCCTGTGTTGCCATCATGTGTCGTGGGTGGGATACATAGACTATACAGGAGACAGTATATCTGATACAACACACCTAGAAGGCATGATTTTTATTTAAAAAATAAATTCAAAAGGAAATAAAGTCAAACAAATAACTTTCATATAAACATAACAGAAAGGAAAAGGCAAAAAGCACAGCTTAGCTTGAAACAATCAGAGCTATCGGCTAACATTTGTCTGTGCCTGACCTCTATCAGAGATCTCACTGGGAGAACCTTGCAGGTCCTCTCCCAATGTCTATCTAACCTGGGAGTCTCAACCAAGCCTTAATATAGGTCTATATCCCATCCTCTAGACTGAAAGCCCTCCCAGTAATTATACAATTACTTTTTTATTATACAGACAACATAAATATTTCATAATTTATATATATCCCCCTTGCTTCTCCATAGAAATAATCAACATTGGCTCATTGCATTAGAAAACAAACAGCTTGGGTAGCTTAATTTTGTCTAATAACTACCAATGTGGGCTACATTATCTGAAACTCTGCCCACATAGACAGGGGAGGAGCTTCACCAACTGCATAAAGGCAGCAACTATTAAACCGCATTCTCCCTATACAGACACACCTTTAGTTGCAGGGTGTGTTTGCTACCTGGCTACCAGACCACACCCTGGAATGTTGTGAACAGCAGGTAAGGGGTCTTGTTTATAACAAATATACCTGTTCTACTGCATTTATTTACAGGGGCACCGCTTTTCTACCTAAAGTAAGGAGGCAGGCTAAAAAACACAAAGGGTTCATAAACAAACCTCTTTTGTTTTGTCCCTCTAATTCCTGGCTGTATGCTTTGTTAATTAACATATTCACACCTCCTATGATATCTCCCTGCAGAAACTGAGCAAGCTGAGGGAAAACAATCAGGTAAATAAATAGACCTGCTGCATGGAAATGGCACCACTAGTACTAGGTTATAAAGCAAATTCAGCTTTTGCTTGTAACTGGTGGGGGAGGCAAATGAAAACAACACTTATGCAGTCTTCTTTAAGGCAACACACTACATCTTCTGGCTGCAATAGAATACATTTTAATCATACCCAACAGTGTCAAAAGCCCTGAAGCTGGAAAGAAAGTGTCCTTATTTAGTGAGTGGCCAACACACTATAACAGGATTATAGCAAAGTTAAAGGCATAGAGGAAAAAGGAAAGAAGGGGCAAACAAAAGATGCTGTTGCACAACAGACTTGGGGGGGAAGAAAGAGATATAAATATAACAAGGCTGTTAAAAGATAAAAGACAAAGTCTTCAGGTTCTGGACTGCATGGCACAACTAAAAACATACCAACAACTAAAAAAGGGGGGGCACCACCACCACATACACCCTCCTACACAAAACCAAACCAGTCTTGAATGGTTTGACCATAAAATCCACATTCCCATGGGAATGGGATGGGGCTTCCACCCACCCTCACAGAAGCTCCACCCCAGGGCACCCTAAACAATACAAGTAGAATGTAGACTACACATTCTACGTAACTACCTAACTACATATACATATGTTTACATTTACTTTTGCCCTGGGGTTTAACATTTTATCTAGCACCATACCTGGACAGAAAATCAGCATTTTTGTGTTTAGCACCAGACCTATGTTTAATTTCAAAAGTATAGTGCTGTACTGCCAAATACCACCTGAGGATACGAACATTCTTATCCTTCATTTGTTTCAGCCAACAAAGGGAGTTATAGTTGGTAATGAGAGTAAACTTTCTGCACCAAAGATAGAATTTCAAGGCCTCAATGGCCCATTTGATTGCCAAACACTCTTTTTCAATAGCTGGATATTTGTGTTCTCTAGGAAACAATTTCCGGCTAATATACAGGATAGGATGCTCATCTCCATTAATATTTTGACATAATACTGCCCCTAGCCCAGTCTCTGAGGCGTCAGTATGTACCTCAAAAGGCTGTGAGAAATCAGGAGACCGTAATACTGGTGAGGCACATGAAGCAGCTTTGATGGATCTGAAAGCATCATCACAAATGGGAGACCAGGGAACCTTATTGGGTACACTCTTTTTTGCTAGATCAGTGAGTGGTGTAGCAAGTGTGGCAAAATCAGGAATAAAGTGACTATAAGTCCCGGGAAAGATCTAACTTCCTTTTTGGTTTCTGGTATAGGACAGTTTGCTACAGCTGCCACTTTCTCAATTGTAATACGAATTACCCCGTTCCCTAATATAAAACCCAAGTACTTTGTTTCCTTTATAGCTAAGCGACACTTAGAAGGGTTTATGGTGAGTCCAGCTGATTGAATAGTGTGAATTACACTGGCTAACTTTTCAAGATGGCAAGTCCAATCTCTACTATAAATTCTATTTATTTATTGAATTTTGATGACCGGGTAGGCCCGCTGGGCCCTCAAGGTCCCTTTTTCAATAAATGATCACGTTATCCAGATATGCAGAACAATACTGTATGTGAGGTGTTAACAGTTTGTCCATATACCTTTGGAAGGAAGCAGGGGCTCCGTGTAAACCAAAAGGCATATATACAAACTGAAAAAGTCCATAGGGGGTGCTGAAGGCAGTTTTTTTTTGGAATCTGGGTCTAACGGGATCTGCCAATACTAATACCCTTTTGTAAGATCTAAGGTGGAGATGTATTGTGCATGGCCTATATGATCAATGATGTCATCCACCCAGAATATGGGATAGCCGTCAAACTGTGAAACCATATTCAATTTTCTGAAATCAAGACAGAGGCGGATGCCTCCTTCTTTCTTATGTACAATTACCATGGGGGAAGACCAATGGCTAATGGATGGTTCTATGATGCCTAGGCTTAGTAGTTTTTCTATTTCTAATTTAACATCATTGTGGAGCTTTTCTGGCAACCTATACACTTTCTGTCTTATTGGGTCTGTGGTGGATTTGAGCACATGAGCTACATTAGCAGCCTGTCCTGGCACATTGGTAAATGTAGCTTCAAACCTCTGCAACAACTGCATCAGTTGTTTTGTTTGGCCTTCAGTCAAGGATGGATTGAAAAAGACATTTTTAATAGTTTCCTCACCCTTTAATCTCTTATAGGCTATATCAAGATCTGTTTCAGTGATCTTAGAATAAACATAACAGCAGGGTTTCTGTTCCCAACAATCTTGCCACTTCTTTAACAAGTTGGCATGATAAATCTTAGTGGTTGTTTTTTTTCAGGAGTCTTGATTTTATATGTGACAGGTCCTGTTCTTTCTAAGATGGTGTAGGGACCCTGCTGCTTCATTAATAATTTGTTCTCTGAGAAAGGAAGTAATAATAATACTTTTTCCCCCTGTTGAAATGTTTTTTCATGTGTTTTGAAATCATAAAGGGTCTTTTGTTTACCTTGAGCTACAATACTGTTTTGATGAGCCTGCCTGGTTTACAAAAGAAGCTTCTTATGGAAGTTGGTCAAGTATTCTAAGATGTTCACATGCTTTACTTAAGCAATAAGGTATTTCTTAGGGTTATGTTAATGGCCTGTTAATCACACCCTGGCGGTGTTATGTGGCACGAGGCACAGCCAAGTGCCACATATCCCCAGGGTGTGATTAAATGGCCATTAACATAACCCTAAGAAATACCTTATTGCTATTATGGTAGTGGTCGGAGTTAAACTTTTGTTGTACAGTACGTTTTATTTATTTTTTTTCATATTTGCTTTGAAAGTTTCACAAATAGTCCTTCCGCAGTTATTCAGAACGTTAGCGCGAGTGTGGAACCATTACCTAGGTGACAGTGGCCTTGCACACATGCTGATCAATGAGAAATAGCTGGTGTTTACATTTACCATAGCAGGTGTTGGAAAGTAGGGGAAACTTAATCAGGGAAGGCTGGTTACTTGTTTCCATGCTCTGGCTTCCTTCATATGAAACATAAGTGTTAATATGGAAGTAACATTTATACTTTCTGAAAAGCCCCCTGCTATGCATGTTTCAGCGCTGGTCTTTGCAGACACTGGTTACCTTTCTCAGTTACACAGTGCCCATAACTGAAATGCCGTAGTGTTTAATCATAAGCAGAGCTTGAAACATTAAATGATTGTCTTGTTGGTAGTTTTTTTTTTCATCCCGACATGCTATGAGGTGCTGTAGCAACGGCAATGGCACACTTGTAAGACATGGGACCTAAAGTGTGTCTGTTTTACACTCCCCCTTCGCTGACATGATTGTTTTTTACAAGTTACTCTTTGCTGTTTTTTATAGGTTACTCTTTGCTGTTTGTGTGTTTTATTGTATGGGGAAATGAAATAAAGGTACCGATCAGTGGCAAAGCTGTCGGTTTTATGGGAACATTTGCACGTAGTGGTAGCGGTCGCGGTAAGCAATGGCGGACAACAGGACCGTTGTAGAATGCTAACATGGAATCTTTTTGAAAATAAGATTCTTTTTATGTATGTCACTGCTTTTGTGCTGCGGCTCAAGAAGTATGTTAATCAAAGATTAACACAGGTCTGCTTGAAGGATTTCAGCCAATCAAAATACTGGAAAATGTATACAATTACTATAATTGTAATTCACCCTCCCAAGCTTCCATAACCACATCGAGGGGCCCACAGTGGTTTCTCCCATGGAGTAAATGAAATGGTAAAAACCCTGTGGATGCTTGAGGCACCTCACCATAGGCAAAAAAGAACAAAGGTAAATAATGATCCCAGTTTTTACCTTCATCACCAACAAACTTACACAACATGCGCTTTAAGGTTTGGTTAAACCTTTCTACAAGGCCATCAGTTTGTGGGTGGTAGGGAGATGTTCTGATAGCAGTGACCCCTAGCATTCTGTATAGCTCCTTTAGCAGGGCTGCCCTGAAATTTCCACCTCCATCTGTCAGAATTTCCTTTGGGATCCCCATCCTGCTACAATATTCCATAATCTTTTCTGCTATTTTAAGGGTTGTGACACTTCTGAGAGGAAATGCCTCAGGATATTTTGTAGCGTATTCGCACAGGACTAAAATGAATCTATTGCCTTTTGAACTTTTTATTAATGGGCCAACAATATCTACGGCAATCCTTTCAAAAGGCTGAGAAACCAAAGGCAAGGGTTTTAGGGGCACTGTATCTTTGCGGGTAATCTAACTTGCTGACATTCTGGACAGCTTTGGCAGTATTCTGCAAAGGCGGTATGGATACCTGGCCAAAAAAACCTTTGCAGAAGCCTAGCTAACGTCCTTTCCCTTCCAGCATGACCAGCACAGGGTATGTCATGTGCAAGAAATAGTAAATCCTGTCTATATTTAGTAGGCACTAGCAATTGCTCAACCTGCTCATGAGTAGTGGGATGAGTACATATTCTATATAGGATTTTATTCCTTTTCTCAAACATAGGGGCATTTGAAGGACCTTCTTTTCCCACCTGAAAAAAACAGGTTTGAGAATTAGATCTATTTGCTGTTCCTGAGCAATATCATACATTTGTAGGGAAGGTATTCTATTAGTAGGTACATGAACACCCTGTTTCCATCTAGCTTGAGCTCACCTTTTTTCTACTCTAGTCTTTTTAGGTTTTCTAATCACTCTGAAGACATCATCCTGAAAAGTGTGACCATGAGCAAGTCACTTAACTTCCCTTTGCTCCCAGGTCGCTCCTGTAAAATGCTTTCAGCTTAGTGTGCTACTCCTGTTTATACAACTAAATGAAAAATAACAACAAAAAAAAGGAAATTATAACAAACATGCACTATCTCTACATCTTTCTTTTTAACTGTTTGGGACCTGGTAGTGACTGCAACTAACTGACTATTTTCATTTTGCTCATGACAGGATAAAACCACTCTGTTAAAATTAACATAATCCTGCCCTAAAATAAATGGGACAGGTAGAGTAGGTAACACCCCCACAGTAATGACATCTACATGTCCATTAATGGTTAAAGTCACAGAGTAGAGGTTGTAGGGTATTGATGTATATCTTCATGGATACAAATAATTCCTGTCATTGCTGAAGTTGTTTATTCTAGGTTTACTAGGTCAGCTTGTATCAAGCTCTGTCTACTGCCAGAGTCTACCAGCCCTTCAATAGTCTGCCATTGATCTGTATAGGGATCACAAAATTACCCAACTTCATTGATGCAAAGTATGCAGGCTCTTTTTTCTTCTTAGGACAGAACCTAGCTATATGTCCCAGGCCATGGCAATAGTGACACTTCATGGTTGGATATGTGGGTCTAGTGGTACCCATTACACTTTCCTTTTTATTCCTAGTAGCAGAAGAAGTTGGAATGGAAGGCCTTACTGGAGATGTTGTACTGGTAGTGGCATTATCTAGAACTCCATCAGTCCTTCGATATCCTTTTCTTAAGGGTTGACGTGCTGAAAGAAAGTCCTCAGCCAAGGTGATAGCACAATCGGGGGTATCTGGATTATGCTCTCCAATCCAGAGCTGAACTTCACATGGCATGATTTGAATGAATTAGTCAAGAAAAAATAAATCCATGACAGCTTTTACTGTTTTTCCCTCTGGTTGAATCCATTTTGTGCACAAGTCCTGCAGTCTATAGTATGTTTCCCTTGGTGGTACATTAGGCATATACTTTAGGGTTCTGAACCTCTGTCTATATGTCTCTGTGTTTATGTCAAACTGTTTCAGGATTTCTTTTTTAACTGCTACATAGTCATTAGCAAGAGCACTGTCCATATTAGTGTAGGCTGATTGAGCCTTTCCAGTGAGGTAGGGGGCAAGGCAGACCACCCATTGGGCCTGGGGCCAGTGACGTGCCTGGGCCACATGCTCAAAAGTTGTTAGATATGATTCTATATCATCAATTACTGTCATTTATGTTATTTTGATGTCTCTGGGATTGGTCTGAGTCCCCTGACTTTCCCCTAAGGTCTGAAACATCTGCAAAGTATCCGCCCACCACTGATCTTGTCTTCTCCACTCTTGTTCCCTTTCTTGATATTCCCTTTCTCTTTGTTTATCATGTTCTACTTGCCTCAGTGCCAACCATCTCAGTGAAGTTACTTAAATCCTCAGGTGGCACATCCTCAGGTCGTTCTTCTGTCTCATCCATAGTCACAGCTCCTAGGCGACTTGTGATATCCTCAATATCACTAGTAGCTGGACCAGTCTTAACCTTTGGTCTAGTCACAGGAGGGAGCCCTGACAACAAGGGTTCCCCTGTCAGAATCGGTTGACTCCTGGTGACTGCTCCTGAGGACAATGCAGGCTCTTCCAGCTAATGAGCCATGTACCTACCGGTCCTTGTGATAGTCTCCTTGTGATGCTAAAACTGCAGTATCCATTCTGGAGTCCCCCAAGTGACTTGGACCTCCAGTTTACCCCACTTCTGGTACCAATTTGTCGTGGGTGGGATAAATAGACTACACAGAAGACAGTATATCTGGTACAACACACTAGAAGGCATGATTTTTATTAAAAAAATAAATTCAAAAGGAAATAAAGTCAAACAAATAACTTTCATATAAACATAACAGAAAGGAAAAGGCAAAAAGCACAGCTTAGCTTGAAACAATCAGAGCTATCAGCTAACATTTGTCTGTGCCTGACCTTTTCAGAGATCTCAATGGGAGAACTTCTCAGGTCCACTCCCAATGACTATCTAACCTGGGAGTCTCAGCCAAGCCTTAATATAGGTCTATAAGCCCTCCTCTAGACTGAAAGCCCTCCCAGTAATTACACAATAACATTTTTATTACACACACAACATAAACATTTTGTAATTTATATATACACCCTTGCTTCTCCATAGAAATAATCAACATTGGCTCATTGCATTAGAAACCAAACAACTTGGGTAGCTTAATTTTGTCTAATAACTACCGATGTGGGCTACATTATCTGAAACTCTGCCCAGATAGACAGGGGAGGAGCTTCTCCAACTGCATAAAGGCAGCAACTATTGAACCGCAGTCTCCCTGTACAGACACACCTTCAGTTGCAGGGTGTGTTTGCTACCTGGCTACCAGACCACACCCGTGAATGTTGTGAACAGCAGGTAAGGAGTCTTGTTTATAACAAATATACCTGTTCTACTGCATTTATTTACAGGGGCACCACTTTTCTACCTAAAGTAAGGAGGCAGGCTAAAAAAAACAAAGGGTTCTTAAACAAACCTCTTTTGTTTTACCCCTCTAATTCCTGGCTGTATGCTTAGTTAGTTAACATATGCACACCTCCTATGATATCTCCTTGCAGCAATAGAGCAAGCTGAGGGAAACCAAGCAGGTCCATAAACAGACCTGCTACATGGACATGGCACCATTTGTACTAGGTTATAAAGCATATTCAGCTTTTGCTTGTAACTGGTGGGAAGGGGGACAAATAAAAACAGCACTTATGCAGTCTTCTTTAAGGCAGCACACTACATCTTCTGGCTGCAATAGAATACATTTTAATCATACCCAACAGTGTCAAAAGCCCTGAAGTTGGAAAGAAAGTGTCCTTATTTAGTGAGTGGCCAACACACTATAACAGGATTATAGCAAAGTTAAAGGCATAGAGGAAAAAGGAAAGAAGCGGCAAATAAAAGATGTTGTTGTGCAACAGACTTGGGGGGAGAAAGAGAAATATGTATAACAAGGCTGTTAAAAGATAAAAGACAAAGTCTTCAGGTTCTGGACTTCTTGGCATGACTGAAAACATAACAACACCAAAAAAATAGGGGGGCACCACCACATACACCCTCCTACCCAAAACCAAACCAGTCTTGAATGGCTTGACCATAAAATCCACATTCCCATGGGAATGGGATGGGGCTTCCACCCACCCTCATGGAAGCCTCACCCCAGGGCACCCTAAACAATACAAGTAGAACATAGACTACACATTCTACATAACTACTTGGCTGCATATACATATGTTTACATGTACTTTTGCCCTGGGGCTTAACATTTTATCCAGCACCATACCTGGACAGAAAATCTTGTGTTTAGCACCAGACCTATGTTTAATTTCAAAAGTATAGAGCTGTAGTGCCAAATACCACCTGAGAATACAAGCATTCTTATCCTTCATTTGTTTCAGCCAACAAAGGGAGTTATGGTTGGTAATGAGAGTAAACTTTCTGCACCAAAGATAGAATTTCAAGGCCTCAATGGCCCATTTGATTGCCAAACACTCTTTTTCAATAGTTGGATATTTGTGTTCTCTAGGAAACAATTTCCGGCTAACATACAGGATAGGATGCTCTTCTCCATTAATATTTTGACATAATACTACCCCAGCCCAGTCTCTGAGGTGTCAGTATGTACCTCAAAAGGCTATGAGAAATCAGGAGACCGTAATACTGGTGAGGCACATAAAGCAGCTTTGATGGAACCGAAAGCTTCATCACAAATGGGAGACCAGGGAACCTTATTGGGTACACTCTTTTTTGTTAGATCAGTGAGTGGTGTAGCAAGTGTGGCAAAATCAGGAATAAAGTGCCTATAAGTCCCAGGAAAGATCTAACTTCCTTTTTGGTTTCTGGTATAGGACAGTTTGCTACCGCTGCCACTTTCTCAATTTCAGTACGAATTATGCCATTCCCTAATATAAAAACCAAGTACTTTGTTTCCTTCATAGCGAAGCAACACTTAGAAGGGTTTATGGTGAGTCCAGCTGATTGAATAATGTGAACTACCCTGGCTAACTTTTCAAGGTTAGAAGTCCAATCTTTACTATAAATTACCACATCATCCAGATATGCAGAACAATACTGTATGTGAGGTGTTAACAAATTGTCCACATACCTTTGGAAGGATGCCGGGGCTCCGTGTAAACCAAAAGGCATATATACAAACTGAAAAAGTCCATAGGGGGTGCTGAAGGCAGTTTTTTCTTTGGAATCTGGGTCTAACAGGAGCTGCCAATGCTAATAACTCTTTGTAAGTTCTAAGGTGGAGATGTATTGGGCCTGGCCTATATGATCAATGATGTTATCCACCTGGGGTATGGGATAGCCATCATACTGTGAAACCATATTCAATTTTCTGAAATCAAGACAGAGGTGGATGCCTCCTTCGTTCTTAGGTACAATTACCATGGGTAAAGACCAGGGGCTAATGGATGGTTCTATGATGCTTAGGCTTAGTAGTTTTTCCATTTCCAATTTAACATCATTGTGGAGCTTTTCTGGCAACCTATATGCTTTCTGTCTTATAGGGTCAGCGGAGGTTTTGATCACATGAGCTACATTAGCAGCCTGTCCTGGAACATTGGTAAATGTAGCTTCAAACCTCTGCAACAACTGCATCAGCTGTTTTGTTTGGCCTTCAGTCAAGGATGGATTGAAAAAGACATGTGGCATGGGTGAGGCAAGGGTACTTTGCACTATGCAGTTTAATGAATGGTTGAAAAAACGGTATGGAGCACAGGGGTTTGGCTTCATTGGGGACTGGGGTTCCACCTGGAGGGACACCAGCCTATACTGGAAGGATGCTCTGCATCTGTCCAGAAAGGGAATGAGTCTTTTGGGCGATTGGTGTAAATGCTTCATTGGCAAGCTTTTAAACTAGGCAAGGGGTGAGGCACTGATAAACAGCAGGAAAGTCCCAGCCTCCCCCTACAAAACAGGGTACTAAATGAGAAAAAGACCAAGGTAGAAAGGTCAGTGGGGGATGCTGCTACAGAAGGTAAAGCCATCAAAAAATGGAGAGCAATGAGTACCGATGCCCGTAGTCTGGGTAACAAGCTTCCTGAATTAGTGGCCTTGATAGAGGAGGAACATCTGGATATCGTGGCAGTCACAGAAACATGGCACACACAGAACCATGACTGGGACATAAACATACCAGGATACACTATCTACAGGAGGGACAGGGAGGGTAAAAGAGGAGGAGGAGTAGCTCTCTACATAAGAAAAGGAATCAAAGCAACAGAACAAAAGGGTAAACAGGGAGGAGGAGGAGAAGAAGCACTGTGGGTCAATTTGGAGGCAGGCAATGGCACCACAATCCGCACAGGGGTTATATACAGACCCCCCTCTCAGGGGGAGGAAATGGACAAGGAAATGATAGAAAGTATACTTAGAATGGCAGATAAAGGGGAGATACTGCTGATGGGTGATCTGAATATGCCAGATGTTAACTGGGGTGCAGTTGCAGCAGCCACTTCTAAGAGTGGGGTTATTCTAGATGCCCTACAAGGGGCATGCCTTAGACAACTAGTATTGGAACCCACTCGAGAGGAGCAATCTTAGACCTGGTTCTCTCAAATGGAGATGGAGAGAGATCACTGATGTAGAAGTGGGTAGCCATCTGGGAACTAGCGACCATCGAACAGTATGGTTCACAATAAACACAGCAATAGAGTTAAGCTTACACAAAGGCAAAAGTACTGACTTCAGAAGGGCTGACTTTGCCAAAATGCGGAGTGCCTAAGGAATGCACTAGCAAATGGGCAGGAAGGAGGGGTGGAAGAACAATGGGAATAATAAAACTGCCATCACAGAGGTAACAAGCCTTTGTGGAAGCAAATAAACAAAACAAAATGATGTAAGAAACCACTATGGTTCTCAGAGGAGGTGGCAGTGAAGGTTCAAGAGAAAAAGAAAGCATTCAGAAAGTATAAGGAATCACAGAAGGAGCAGGACAGAGAATTGTATCAGTTAAAGCAAAAGGAAGCTGGGAAGGCAGTCAGAACATCAAAGGCCTGAACCGAGGAAAAGATAGCCAACTCAGTTAAGCAGGGGATAAAACCTTTTTTAGGTACATCAGGGAGTGCAGGAAGACTAAGGGAGGGATAGTGAGGCTTAATAAAGGGGAGGGGGAAGGCAGAGGGTGACAGTGAAAAGGCAGAGATACTAAACAAATATTTTTGCTCAGTATTTACAAATGAAGGGGGTAGGTACCTAAAACAAACAATGGAAACATTCTGGATACAGAAGTTGATACCAGCCCATTTACAGAAGAAATGGTTCTGAAAGAATTCTTAAAACTGAAGGTGGACAAAGCAATGGGGCCTGATGGGATTCATCCCAGAATTCTAAAAGAACTAAGGGTAGGACTAGTGACACCACTGACTACACTCTTTAACAAATCATGATAGGATGGGGTGGTACCTGAGGACTGGAGAAGGGCAGATGTGATTCCCCTTCACAAAAGTGGGAGCAGGGCAGAAGCAGGAAACTACAGACCTGTTAGTTCAACCTCAGTGATACAGAAAATGATGGAATCACTTCTGAAGGAAAGAATTGTTGAGTACCTAGAGGCCAGAGGGGCACAGGACCCAAGGCAGCATGGATTCACAGCAGGATTTCTTTGACTGGGTGACCAAAGTAGTAGATCAGGGAGGGGCTGTGGACATGGCCTACCTAGACTTTAGCAAGGCATTTGACTCAGTCCCACACAAAAGATAAATATACAAGTTAGCCTGCCTGGAAGTTGGTCCCAAGATGATAGCCTGGGTAAAGAATTGGGTGGAGAACAGAACACAGGGGGTAATAGTAAATGGAGCCCACTCTGAAGAAAGGGGGGTTACTAGTGGGGTACCGCAACGTTCAGTATTAGGGCCAGTTCTCTTCAATGTCTTTATAAGTGACATTGCAGAGGGACTGGAAGTAAAAGTATGTCTCTTTGCAGATGACACAAAGATCTGCAACAGAGTTGATGCACAAGGTGGGGTGGAAAGGATGAGAAGGAATTTGGCAAGGTTAGAGGAATTGTCAAATGTATGGCAGCTTAGATTCAATGTTAAGAAGTGCAAGTTAATGCACCTGGGAAACAAAAACCCAGGGGAAGAGTACACAATGGGGGGTGAGATACTAACAACAACAAAAATAGAAAGGGACCTGAGGGTAGTCATATCAGATGACCTAAAGGTGGGCAAGCAATGTGAGAGGGCAGTAAGGAGGGCTGGGGAGATACTGGGATGCATAGGGATCACAAAATTACCCAAGTTCATTGATGCAAGGTATGCTGGCTCTTTTTTCTTCTTAGGACAGAACCTAGAGATAAGTCCCAGGCCATGGCAATAGTGACACTCTATGGTTGGATCTGTGTGTCTAGTGGTACCCATAACACTTTCCTTTTTATTCCCAGTAGCAGAAGAAGTTGAAATAGAAGGCCTTGCCGGAGATCTTGTACTGGTAGTGGCATTATCTGGAACTCCATCAGTCTCTCAATATCCTTTTCTTAAGGGTTGACGTGCTGAAAGATAGTCCTCAGCCAAGGTGATAGCACAATCGGGGGTATCTGGATTATGCTCTCGAATCCAGAGCTGAACTTCACGTGGCATCATTTGAATGAATTGTTCAAGAGCAAATAAATCCATGACAGCTTTTACCGTTTTTCCCACTGGTTAAATCCATTTTGTGCACAAGTCCTGCAGTCTAGAGTATGTTTCCCTTGGTGGTACATTAGGCTTATGCTTTAGGGTTTTGAACCTCTGTTTATATGTCTCTGTGTTTATGTCAAACCATTTCAGGATTTCTTTTTTAACTGCTACATAGTCATTAGCAAGAACACTGTCCATATTAGTGTAGGCTATTTGAGCCTTTCCAGTGAAGTAGGGGGCAAGGTGGACCACCCATTGGGCCTGGGACCAGTTACATGCCTGGGCCACATGCTCAAAAGTTGTTAGATATGATTCTACATCATCAGTTACTGTCATGTTTGTTATTTTGATGTCTCTGGGATTGGTCTGAGCCCCCTGACTTTCCCCTAAGGTCTGAAACATCTGCAAAGTGTCTGCCCACCATTGATCTTGTCTTCTCCACTCTTGTTCCCTTTCTTGATATTCTCTTTCTCTTTGTCAATCATGTTCTACTTGCCTCAGTGCCAACCATCTCAGTGAAGTCCCTTAAATCCTCAGGTGGCACATCCTCGGGTCGTTCCTCTGTCTCATCCATATTCACAAGGCAAGGTAGTAAATACAGTCCTTAACCCTTCCTTGGGATAACCTGCCTGTGCTACAGGGGACTCAGGATGCAAAACAGGAAGAAATCGGGATGTACCAGAGATGCAGGGGGTGCATAATATTTGCCCTTCCTGGCTGGTCAGGGCAGCTTGGGACACTTATCATTGTTACTTAAACCCACAGGTGTGGTACTCAATTCTGAGCTACAGTAACTGGGGAGCGGTGCATGAGAACAGGATGGCTGCATATTGCAGAAGTTCTGCTGAAGTCTGATATTTTTGTTATAAGTTTTCTTGTTTGTCAAGCCAAACGTCTGTGCATGACTGCTTTCAGTTGATTGGAAATCACATTCACCAGACTGCTGTCACTTTTTTGGGGGAGAGGGATAACATTCTTGTTTGCAGGTTAGTCAATGGTTCAAAACATTTAATGTTGTTATGTGGGGGTTGTATTAAATTTGAAAGACTGCCTGGAATGAGCAGCGTTTTTGGCTGTGGTTTAGTGTGAAGCCAGAGAACAACACGTCAGTGTCTCGTGCTGTACTGGCAATAGACAGTGTGTGTGCGAATACCATAATAACCAGAGGATTATTACAGCAAATATCAACTGGCTTGGCCCATTGAAAAAAACTGATGGCCAGTTATTATAATATTTTAAACTACAAAGTGCTAAAATTGGTACAGTGTAAATTAAATGAAGATATAATGGGAAAAGAATAGAAAGCAAACAATTGTTATATCCACTATTCACAAGGAAAATACATTGGGCAAATTTTCATATAGTGAAGAATAAATAGAACCACCTAAAACATTTATTTTATCCTAAAAAGTTTACCAGTTATGGATGAGCTTGGTATTTATGTCATAGAAAGTGTGGCGTTAAGGGCTGAAGAGTCTAAAATTCTAAAAGAAGACATGAGGGAGGTAGAGGAGGAGTTAATTTTGTCCCTCTTTGGTCTCAAAAGAGTACAAAATGAAAACAATTTCAAGCTTAAACACATAATTTTGGATATCTTTAGTCAGTGTTTGGATATTCCCTTAACAAATGCCTCTTTTGAGAGTAGAAGAGTTGGGAAAGATTTATATTGTGACCAGATTATGATCTCTTTAAAATTTAGAGAGACTTATAATTTGATTATGAAGAATAAAGAAAATGTTGACAAAATGGGACTCTTCATAATGGAAAAGGAGTTATGTGGGTACTTAAACTTAATAGAATCAGTGTCAAGTGGAAATTTAGAAAGTGCTAAGAAATTTCTGTTAGAAAAAGAAAATCAGACAAATGTTTCTGAAGTGTTTGAGGAAATAGAGGACTTACAAAGACAATACAATATTAGGGTAGAAAATAAATATGCAGAATTGACAGATACAAGTGAATGACTGACAAAATCTGACAGCATGAAAGATTGTGTACTAGATGAACCAGCTTTCAAGTTAATTTCATGGAATGTGGCAGGACTTATGCATAGGATTGTTGACTGAGATTGGAAACAATTTATTACTGAGTTCCATATACTGTGCTTACAGGAAACATGGGTGATAAATGAAACAGATTGCTGTCTTAATGGATATACAAATTATTATCTTTCAGGAAAGAAACATGGCAACATTGGCATAGTCTCTGGAGGTTTACTCACCTGTTTTTAAATTAGTGAGGGTTTACATTCCTCACTAATAGGTGAATGTTCAGTAGCTCATGCATTTTTAGTAGAGAAAAAGAAAGATGTTTTTTCTTCTGGTAAATTTTAATATTCCTCCATCAAATTCAAAATATTATAGAGTAACTCTTTGGGAGGAATTGGAGACTTTGCTTCAAAACACCCAGGACTTGAGACCAGATTTAAACATTTTGCTATGTGGGTACCTGAATTCTAGAATCAGTAATTTTAATGGATATACAGATAATGGAATAAAAAACTGGATATTTGAGACTACACCAGAATATGATCATATATCAATGAATAAAAAGATAAATGATATGGGGAAGACATTCATGGGTTTGATGGCTAATCAAGAGCTTGCCCCTGTGAATGGTAGAATAAAGTCAGATAAACCAGGAAATTATATGCATTATGATGCAAGGGTCCAGCAGTCATAGATTATATATGTTAGAATGGTGATATAACTTGCTGGACTTCTTGCAATATTGTAGAAAGATGTGAAAGTTATCAGTTCCCATTAATTATAGGAAGGAAGTCACAAAATTGTGAGGACCTTGAAATCATCAAAAGAGACCACCTTACAAATATTGAAATAAGAAATTGTAAGAAAGTTAGGTGGGAAACAAATAAAGAACAAATGGTTGTGGAGTTACTACAGAATCTGGATCCACTGGATTTGAATGTTACATTTTTAGAAACCCAGGAGTTTATTCAAACATTCTTTAAATCTGTGCTTAACCTGTTATATAGGCAAATTAGGCCCAAAACAGAGTTTAAAAATGAGAACAATTGGTTTGACAAAGAACGTATGATAGCCAAAAAAAGATCTTACTAGGTTAGTGAAGAATGTGAAAATTTCTAAAGATAAGCATAGATATAAGAACTTAAACAAAGCAAGGGAAGAATATAAGAGGTTAAGAAAGGAGACATGTAGGAAATTTAAGATGGATCAATGGCAAAAAATGTTGGACATAATAGAAAAAAAGATCAGCAATGATTTTGGTTGATGGTAGCAAAAGGTACAAATAATAGCAAAAAACTCATTAGATCTTTATGTCACAGAGAGAACATGGGTAGGACATTATAGTAGATTATTTTTCTAGCAAAATCAACAGGAGATTGTTTTTCAAGTGGGAGCAACAATTAAATAGATCATATTTCCAGAGTATAATTCCAAAAGAAGTTTATAGTACAATAATAATGTTAAAAAGAAAGAAGGCACCAGGACCTGATCAAATTCCTGTGGAAGTTTTTTTTATGTTTTCCTTCTTTTTGGAGGGATATACAGGTCTCTTATTTTAATAAATGCATTACCACAAAGAATATCCCAGGAGAGTGGAAAGGTGCAACTATAATATCTATTTACAACAAGGGAGTTAGAAAAGATCCTATTATGTATCGACCAATATCACTTCTTGATATTGTGGGCAAGGTTTTAGTCAAAATAATTTATCAAAGACTAAATGAGGAAGTTATAAGGCTTGGAGGACTTTCAGAACTCCAAGCAGGACTTAGGAAGGGTTATAGGACAACAGATAATACCTTTGTGATAATGCATTTATTTGAGAAATATGTAAACTTAAGGAAGAAAAAGTCTACACTGCCTTTATAGACTTTAGTCAGGCATTTGACTCTATTTCTAGAGTCAAACTGTGGCAAATAATGCTTGATTTGGAAATTAATCCTTTATCGATTAGTGTAATAAAAGAATTGTACACTCAAACTTGGATGCAAGTTAGATGGGGTAGATTTGGACACACATGCAACCAATTACCAATAAATAAAGGTGTGAGGCAAGGGTACAAATTGGCACCATTATTGCTTAATATTTATTTGAGTAAATTGTTGATGCAACTTAGTGAAGAGCATTTGAACTCTGCAAGGATAGGAACATATTTACGCCCGGCACTTGCTTATGCAGATGATTTAGTACTGATACCTTATCAAAAATAGGCCTACAAAATAAATTAAGTAAACTTTTGACATTTGCAGATGAATTTGGTTTAAAAATAAATGATTATTTTTGAGGAGTGTAGAAGTGATCAAATTTGGAAGGTTAATGGTAAAAAGTTGAAAATAGTGTATCAGTATGATTATTTGGGTCTTACTTTATCCACAAATGGCAAATGGCAAAAACATACTCAAAAACTTAAAATAAAATTAAAACAAACTGCAGGGTCATTGCAAAAGTTTAATTAAAAGTTCAGGGGAAATACCATATTAACTCTATTAAGGGCAGTGAAGGCAAACTACTTTTCTCAAGTAACCTACGAAAATGAGATTTGGAGCCTGGACAAATATGAAATTATAGAATCCCCAGTTAATAAATTATATAAAAATGCTATGGGTCTTGGACCCTCTACTCCAAATGTATTAGTGAGAGCAGAACTAGGGATGGTTCCTCTAAGTGTGCTAATGGATATTAGGAAGTTGGCATATTGGATAAAGATAACAAAAATGAGTAAAGATAGATTCCCCACACTATGTTTAAAAGAGAAAAATTAGTGGGAGGAAAAAGGCTATTTAAAATCAGTTTGGTTAAAAAATATTAAAACCCTGTTAAGAAAGTATGATTTAGAGATACTAAATCAGTATCTTCAAAAAGGGATAGAAATTAGCTTACAAAATAGTAAATATATTACAAATAAAGTTGTAAATGCCCATAAAGCAGATGTTTTGAGGAAGGTATCCAAGATAAAAATGTCTCCTTGGTTAGTGTCACAAGATCTCCAACATGAGTATAGATATTATTTGGATGTTATTGTGGAACAGGACAAAAGGAACCTGTATACCAAGTATCATCTGGGCTTGTTTTTTAGTAATATACCGGAGGCTCGTTATTTAAAAAAAAATGAATTCAGAAGAAAGATTCTGTATTTGCTCATGTTCTGAATTAGAGGATCTGATGCATGTAATATTTAATTGCCCATGGTATAACAAACAGAGGAGCTATTGGCTGAGGCCTATCTGGAATTATATCCAGACAGAGGACAAGATGCTGCTATTGAATATTATGTTTACAACCCAAGACGAATATATTATAAACCAGGTTGCTTCTTATTTGAAGAATATTGTACTTATATGGCAGAAATATCACAAAACATGAATGATTACTGTACTAGTAATTTCCATTAGTAAGAAACAGATGGACTTGGTTAATTATGCATCTTAGTATATAGTATAGATCGCAGACTTGGATATGTTTTTTTTATATTGAACGCACTTTAATTGTTTATAAAGCATTAATGTTGTGTAAAGATGTATTATGTATTCTGATTAAATGGCCCATGCTGGTTGTGTATGTATATGCATGTATGTAATTGTCTGTTTTTATGTTTGCTTGCACGCATGCACAAGAAACATTCTGTGATAGCTTAGGAGAGAAGCAGGTTAGGGAGGCACGGCAGTGTAGCAAACAAGGGAGGCACAGTATTTTGGGGCTTGGCCATGGTGCACCAATGGAGGCACAGTGTGCTGATGACACTGGCTTCCAAAAGTTGCACCAAGTTGCAACGTTTTTGCCGCAGCAATCAGGGGTCACCTTGTCATTGCAGCGTCAGTGATTCCGCTGCAAAGAGGGCCTGACCTGTCATTGCTGGGCAGAACTTGCCGACTGTAATATTGTTTGTGAACATGGCGGGCAGCTTGCCGCCTGTTCACAAACAATATTGAAGTTGCCCCAAGCTGAGAGGGTGGCCAATCCCCCTTGGCAGCATGTGCTCCCCCTGCCACAACAGTGTTTTTGCAGTTGGGGGCCCCAATCCCTGTTGGCTTGAGTTCCCCTCCAATGTAAAGTTGCTGATGGGGTAGCCCACTCCCCATCGGCATCATGTCCCCCCTCCTAGTTTGATTTGCTGATGGGGGAACCCTCTCCCCATCAGCATAATGCACTCCCCCACAAAACAAAGTAAATTTGTGCTGAGGGGGTGCCCAATCCCCCTCAGTTCTTTTGCCCCCCACTTTTGTGCCAACAGGGGTGCCCAATCCCCCAACAGCTACACCCCTCCCAGAAACATTCAGGTGGCATGCTGGGAGCTCACCCCAGTGTGCCCAATGCCCCATAAATGAAAAAAAATCCTGCGCTGGTTGTTTGATTTTTTTTTTAAACCTGTAAAAAAAACTGTCCCTCATAGTCTCCATGCTCTCCCCCACAACCTGCACCCATCCACTGAGCACTCTGCCTCCCCACACCCCCCTCGCCCCATACTTACATCCGGAGTCTGACGCAATGATCTTCGGTGGACCGGGAACACGTCTGCACTCTTCAAAGCCAGCCACAAACTGAGGAAATACCGGTAAGCTGTATAATGTAATAAATAGGAATTTTTCAACTTTGATGCAAATCTTGGGCATTTTTGGGAATTTTGGCACCAAATTTTCAACATGGGGTTTTTGGGATCCCTCCTCATGAATTCTTTCACTGTCATGGCATTAATTGGCCATGGAAGTGGTTTTGTGGTCACCTTTCGGGACAGATTACTGGAATGACAGTGGCAGTGTTAATGAGGTGGGCTCTCAAAAAGCCTATGTTATTGAGTGAGGCATCAAAAATATTCATTTATGATCGTCATTGTGCAGTTGCTATGCACGCTTGTAACTGCTAAATTTGCAATATTTTCACGCTAGATTTTCAACATTGGCATTTTTTCACACCTTCTTGTGAACAGCACAGCTGTTATTTTTCACACCCTGGCCAAAATGTGTTTTTGCACTTCCGGCGCACAATAGCATGGTCACTATGGGAAATCCATGTTTGGGCCACATTATGAAAATGACAGTGACACTGTTTATTAGCAGAGGTCATAAAATGCCTATGTTGCAAATTTGGTGCCAAAAGTCCTTAAAATGACTGTGTTACGAGGGTGTGTTGCGCCATTTCAATGCATGCTCATAACTTCGCATATTTGCAATATTTTCACTCCAGATTTTCAACATTGACATTTTTTTGCACTTCCTTATGAACAGAACAGCTGTCATTTTTCACATCTGGCTGAAATGTGGTTTTGTACTTCCGGCGCAGAATAGCGCGGTCGCTGTGAGAAATCCGTGTTCAGGATACATTACAAAACCCACAGGGACACTGTTCATTATCAGAGGTCCTAAAATGCTCGTGTTGCAAATTTTGTGAGAAAAGTCCATAAAATGACTGTGTTAAGAGCATGCTTTATGCAGTTTCCACGCACGCTCGTAACTTCGCACATTTGCAATATTTTCACTCCAGATTGTCAACATTGCCATTTTTCTGCACCTCCTTATGAACAGTACAGCTGTCATGTTTCACATCCTGGCCAAAATGTATTTTTGCACTTCTGGCGCAGAATAGTATGGTCACTGTGGGAAATCCATGTTCGGGACACAGTATGAAAATAACAGCGACAGCCGGCCTGCTGGCGCTGAGGGTTGAGGCACTGGACACCACACCTCACACTATGATGGTGACCTGGCTTCGGGAACAAGCCTGGGTTGCTGGGGGTCAGCAGGGAAGGGAGAGGATCATGCATCCGGAGGACAGCTCTCCTCTCCCGGGAGGGACAGGGGTCCCTATTCGGCACTCGGCTGACCTCTGGCAGAAGTCGGAGATACAGCAAGAGCCAGAGAAATGTAGTGAAGGGGCAGAGAGTGGCAGACGTCAATGAGGCCTTGATGTCAGGGTGCTGGCCACTCCCAGGGAAAAAAGGGAAAAAAAAACCCTCAGTTCCAGCAGAGATGGAGAACCGAAGCTTGCCCATGATTTATGGCCAACCTCCTGGCATCCTCCCAACCGACGCTACCAGAGAATTCCGGGGTGTTGGAGCCCAACCCATCCCTGCCCAGGGGAAAAGCCGAGGCTACATGGGCGATGGAGGATTGACCAGATAGGAGCGAACCATAGTGGGATGATTCCTAGGTACTCCCAAGGAGACTGGAGTAGAGGGGGGAGAGAGGAGGGAAAAATAGAAAGTACAAAAAAAAAGAAAATGACAGTGACGCTGTTTATTAGCAAAGGTGCTAAAATACCTATGTTGAAAATCTGGTGACAGAAGTCCATAAAATGACTGTGTTACAAGTGTGCATTGCACAGTTTCCATGCACTCTTGTAACCTCGCACAATTGCAATATTTTCGCTCCAGATTTTCAGCATTGCCATTTTATCGCACCTCCTTATGAATGGAACAGCTGTCATTTTTTGACATCCTGGCCGAAATGTGTTTTTGTACTTCCGGCGCAGAATAGCGTGGTCACAGCGGGAAATCCATGTTCAGGACACATTACGACAATCACAGTGACATTGTTCATTAGCAGAGGTGCTAAAATGCCTATGTTGACAATGTGGTGAGTAAAGTCCATAAAATGACTGTATTACAAGCGTGCATTGCGCAGTTCCAGGCATGCTTGTAACTTTGCACATTTGCAATATTTTAACTCCAGATTTTCAACATTGCCATTTTTATGAACCTCCTTATGAACAGTACAGCTGTCATTTCTCACATCCTGGACAAAATATGTTTTTGCACTTCTGCTGCAGATTAGCAAGGTCACGGTGGGAAATCCATGTTCGGGACACATTACGAACATGACAGTGACACTGTTCATTAGCAGATGTGCTAAAATGCCTATCTTGAAAATTTGGTCACAAAAGTCTATAAAATGTGTTACGAGCATGTGTTATGCAGTTTCCATGCACATGCGTAACTTCGCACACTTGCAATATTTTCACTCCACATTTTCAACATTGCCATTTTCGCACACATCCTTATGAACAGAACAGCTGTCATTTTCCACATCCTGGCTGAAATGTATTTTCGTACTTCTGACCCAGAATAACACGGTTGCTTTGGGAAATCCATGTTCAGGACACATTACGACAATTACAGTGACACTGTTCATTAGCAAAGCTCCTAAAATGCCTATGTTGAAAATTTGGTGATGGAACTCCATTTAATGACTGTGTTACGAGCGTGCATTGCACAGTAAGCATGCACACTCGTAACTTCACATATTTGCAATATTTTCACTTCACATTGTCAACATTGCCATTTTTCTGCACCTCCTTATGAACAGTACAGCTGTCATGTTTCACATCCTGGCCAAAATGTGTTTTTGCACTACCGGCACAGAACAACGTAGTTGCTGTGGGAAATCTGTGTTCGGGACATATTATGAAAATCAGTAACACTGTTCATTTGCAGAGGTGCTAAAATGCCTATGTTGGAAAATTTGGTGGCAAAAGTCCATAAAATGACTGTGTTTCACACGTGCCTTATGCAGTGTCCTCGCATACTCATAAATTTGCATAGTTGCAATATTTTCACTCCATATTTTCAAAATTCCCACACCTCCTTATGAACAGTACAGCTGTCATATTTCACATCCTGGCCAATCTGTGTTTTCGCACTTCCAGTGCACAATGACGCTGTCACTGTAGGAAATCACTGTTTGGGACATATTACAAAAATTACAGTGACACTGTTCATTAGCAGAGCTCCTAAAATGCTTATGTTGAAAATCCGGTGATGGAACTCCATTAAATGACCGTGTTACAAGCGTGCATTTCACAGTTTGCATGCACGCTCATAACTTCACACATTTGTAATATTTTCACTCCAGATTTTCAACATTGCCCTTTTTCCACACCTCCTTATGAACAGTACAGCTGTCATTCATCACATCCTGACCAAAATGTGTTTGTGCACTTCCGGCACAGAATACCGTAGTTGTTGTGGCAAATCAGTGTTCAGGACATGTTAACAAAATCACAGTGACACTCTTCATGAGCACACCATGAGCACAGGTCATAAAATGCCTATGTTGAAAATCTGGTGACGACACTCCATAAAATGATTGTTATGTGCATGCGTTGTACACTTTCCACGTATGCTCAGAAGTGCATGCATTTCTAATATTCTCACTACAGATTTTCAACATTCCCATCCCTTCACACCTCCCTATGGATGGCACTGCTGCCATCCTTCACATTCTGCCCAATCAGTCTTTTCATACATGTGGTGCAGAATGGCACTGTCACTGTTAGAAGTCAATGTTTGGGACACATTGACAAAATCACACTGCCACTCTTCATAAGATGATGTCCCAAATGCTTTCATGAGGTGGGGTCACAAAAAGGCCTTGTTGAACATTTGTACTGTAAATACTGTAAGAGGTCTGAACCTCACCTTCAGGTTCTTGGCAATATTGGGAATGCAAATAATCACAAACAAGTTGCATTCGAGTAATAAACAAGTTTATTACTACAAAAAGGGATAAATCACAGTTGCCCTAAGCAGTTCTTACCAATACGAACCGGGAGCCAGTGCTAAGCGTTCCCTACACCTCGAGGTTTCTCTGTAGTTTCTTGGGATCTCTCGGGTTTCCGAGGTGCAAAGCCTGTGCATAACATTATATACCTGTGATAATTACTATGGTTACTAAAGATAGAAACATTTCTAGTTACAGAGATGAGCCCTATTGGCTAAATTAGAGGTGGCTCCACGGTCCAAGATAACATTATATAATTCTGTAGAGTCATCAGTTTTAGAACAAAAACGTTCTTATACAGAGTCTTACATAACAAGGTGAAGTGGTGCACATCACCAAGGATGCAATGTTGCCTTACATATTACTATTACTTCAAGGACAGGTGTCTTGGCATCTGACAAGTAAGAAATAAACAGAAAATACATGGTATAATGTGTGTGCATTAGCAAGCAAAGTGGGTTACAATAATATGCGTTCATATCCTGACATCTACTCTTGTACGGTAGATGCCTTTAGCCCTATATATTAGTATAGCCTATGCCTAACCATTAGCTGTCTCGGTGTACCCTGAGGGTATCAATTAGGGTGCAGAGACCTCGTGTAACAATTCCCCCCCTTGTTGCCTCCAAGGGCAACACAGGCAAATCAAGGGAATGGACAGTGGACGTTTACAAGCCTGTCGCGCGAGCCTTGTAAAGGAACTCAAGCTGCTCACGGTGTTGGCGCAGTGTACGTCGTAGGCAGCAAAGCATAATAATCAAAGTGAATATTAAAAATGCTTGTATTATAACAAAACCTTTAAAAGTGATTTCTAACCAGGTGTTAGTCAATGCGTTATTCATATCTCCATCATTGATCAAGTCAAGAACAGCTTCATTGGCTTTGGTTATATTATTGCTGATGTGGATGAGGTGTGTGTCCTTTCTATCTAAAAGGGATTTTAGTGTCAGTGTAAGTGGATCTATGTGTACATTAAAGTATGGCAGTTATTCTGAGAGTGTGAGTAAATAATCTGGGTTACCATCAATAATGTCTGCATCCATAAGGGGAACAGGGGTTATTACGGTATGTCCAATAACAGTTTTCTGATGGGGAACAAAACAAAAGTTGGGGTAATCAATTGAACAAGTAACAGAACCATATGTATAATACTTAACATTGGTTACTATACAGTACTCTCCGTCAGAGTTATACTGTGAACATACAGTAGGTAGTCTCCATTTTTGCAACCGAACAGGGCATGTGTAGGTCGTCTTCGAGATCTGTGTTGACAGGCGATGAGCTTCCTCGTGATAGGACTGGTAGAGCTGATCTGGTAACGGCGTTGATTCAAAAGAGTTGGTGCCATTCTCAGTGATGTCATCATCCATAGTGAAAGTCCAATCAATGCTGTCTGGAGAGTAGCCACAAACACATCACATCGGCACAAGTAGATATATTGCTTTTTCGCACAGCAGTCTGTGTGTGGTGCCGCCCAGGCATCCAGGAAAGAATGGTAGACCAGAAGAGGTGGTAGATCTAGACGTTTTCTGTAGATGTCGTCATCCAAATGCCCAATCGAATGCACCAGTGCCAGCTTGTCGAACAAGGCTGTGGTGGGATCAAAATGTGGTAAGGAGACAGTAAAAGAGACAAACATGGTATCTGTGATGGAACATTTCTTAGTAGAAAAACAAGGACCAGTATTAGGGTGTCTGGTCACAAACCCCAAGTTTCTCACTGTGGAGAGAGGAATAGACAAAGTCTGTTGCATACATAAAGAAACACAAGTTGAAAGTTTACATTTAGGACAATACCATTTAGAGATGCGTCTGTCATGTATTATGTCAGGGATTCTTCCAGTTTCTAAATCACGGAAGAGGTTGTTGATGGTAGTGAGTATGTATGAACCATATGCAGAACAAAGTATTTCTTACCAATGTACTGTTTTTCAGCTTCTCTATTGTTCTGTTGTATGAGTGAGTTAATCTTATCTTTCGAATCAGTGAAAGCTTTTGCAATGTCGTGCATGTTGTATACAGTGTATCTTTCTTCCTGACTAAGGCCATCCACACCATGCAATAATGGTGGTAAAACATTATTAACCAAACCAGTGGAGAACTTGGCAGAATGACTTTTAATAGCAGCAATGTCTGCTTTGTTCCAAATGGACATAGCAGTACCAAAAAGACCTGTGACAGTACCTGTAGCACCTGTAACATCAGAACTGTCAACTTCACGTTTACTACGTTTATGATTAAGAGTACCAGGAGGGGTTTTCCTCCTAAAATTACCTCTATGTTCAGTAGAATAAACCCCAGTAAAGGGATCCTTAGTACGAATCTGAAATGCAGCTAAACTGTCAAGCAATAATGTACTATAGAATGCAGATGTATTGGTATTGTGACACATACCAAATTCTTTCATATTCCAGTAAGTAAGGTTAAACAAAACAGGTATATGCATAAACTGTAAATTATTAATCAAAGAACCTGGGAGGGCAGTGGCTGTGAGACCACTACGGGGACCAGGGTTATGTTTGGACATTCCAAAGCTGTTTTTCGGTGGGAGGCAACACAGAAAGATACATGGCTGCAGAGGCCATGGTGTACAACACAGAATCTGCGGGCAGAATCCTGGGGAGAGAGTTACAATAGGAAGGATCAATCAGAGCAGTAATGTTGTACAAACCAGAGTGTCTTAATGCAGTTTGTAACAAGGACAGTGAACCATATGGGGATAATTTAGCATTGGGCCAACCCTGAAAAGTTCCCTTGGAGAGTTTGGCCACCGGGAGAATTTGTCCTTGTGATGTGGTTTGCCACTCAATTTGAAGGGTAGATTTGTCAGGAGCAACGACCGAGGCAGTGAGGTATGCATTGGAACCTTCCTGGACAGTAATCATAGTATCTGGAATTTTGATGGAAACTCCCTCTGTAGGGGGTGCTGGAGGATCCAGGTGTCGAAGGAGGTCCAGTACTGTGCCTTGGGTGAAAGGGATCACTCCTGCAAGGAGGAGAGATAGGAACAAGATAGCCATCTTGTCAATGTATCTGAAAAGGAAGATCAAAGATTAGTACATTAGTACAGTTCCGCCCAGTGGGGTTAGGAAAAGTAAGTTTAAGTTCCTTTGTACAGTTTCAACTGGTTTGCATGTAACCATTTGTCAGTCAATTTATTGTTGTGGAGGAGTCTAACTTGATAAACTGCCAGACTGAGCTTGTTGACAATGGAGTAAGGGCCTTCCCACTTATTGGAGAAGGAGTGGGTGGGATGTGCAAATCGAAGTACCATTACCTGATCTCCAACCTGCCAATCCACTTCTTGTGCATGTTTGTCAAATTGTATTTTGAACTGTTGCTGGGCTTTGCCCATGCAGTTTGCAGCATACAAGTGTGTGTGTATGAGATCTTTTCTGAGCTTTTCCACATACTGATCCACAGACACACGGTCTGCAGTGGGGGTGTGTAGGTCAAAGAGCAAGTGTTCAGGCAATCTCATTTGTCTTCCAGTCATTACCTCGAAGGGTGTAAGCTGGGTGGTGGCTGAGGGTGTACCCCTAATTGCCATAAGGAGTAAAGGCAATAGGGAATCCCAGGTCTTGGGATTGTCCTCAATGAATTTGGAAAGCATTTGCTTAATCCGTCTGTTGGCTCTTTCTACTTGACCTGAGGATTGAGGGTGATAGGGTATGTGGAACTTTTGCTGAACCCCAAGGAGGTCAAGGGACTCTTTCATCAACTCACCTGTAAAACTGGTTCCTTTGTTGGAGTCTACCTTGAGCGGCAGGCCCCACCTGGAGAAAATCTGTTCTACCAGGATTTTGGCAGTTGTTTTTATGGTGCATGTCTTAGTGGGGAAAGCCTCAGCCCACTTAGAGAATAAATCGGTTACCACAAGGGCATACTTGTTGTTTCTGCTGGTATTGGTCAAAGGACCAATGAAATCAATTTGAATGGCATGCCAAGGGCCAGTGTGTCTTTGTGGTAAAAGTTTGGCATTTCGTTTTGTAGGTATGGGATTGTTTTGTGAACAGACAAGGCAATTGTCAATGTATTGTTTAACATCTTTGGTAATACCAGGCCACCAGGCGGTGGTCTTGAGACGTTGGAGGGTATTTTCTGCCCCCTGGTGTCCACCAGTAGGAGTGTCATGTACCTGGTGCAAAAATTCAGATCTCAAATGTCTGGGGACTACCCACAATTTGGTGGTAGTATCCTCTGGTTGGAACCAAATGAGTTTATCGTCAGGGGATAAGTGTAACTTACCTTCATGTCTGCGATATGGATTATGTGTAGGGAGTCTTTCTTCAGTACCTTTGTCAAGGAATCTGAACACTTCTTTGAGTTCAGTGTCCAAATGCTGGGCTGCTGAGAGGTCCAAGGGGGAAAAAGATTCAGATTTCTTTTTGAGAGCTGCAACATGTACAGCTGCATTGGCTTCTGGATGATCCATCATCCAGATGTCCCCCCCTTGGGCCCCTTCCTTAGCAAGGGTATCTGCTGTGTCATCGAATGCATGATAGGGATCATGTAGGGAGTGAGCTTTAACCTTGTGCACATAAAGTTTGTGTGGGTGTTTTTGTGCTAATGCATGTATGTAGACTACCAATTCTTTGTATTTCACTGGACTTCCATCAGAGGAGAGAAAAGAGTTCTTCTGCCAGAAAGGGAGAAATTCTGTAAGGGAACAACAAACCCAATTAGAGTCTGTGAAGATGATGGTATCCTGAGTTCCATGTTGGATAAACTCAAGTGCACAGGCCACCGCTGCCATCTCTGCATACTGCGATGAAGCTACACTACAGCGTTTAGATATCCTGACAGTGTTCCCATAAGGGTACAGCACCAAAACACCCATCCCTGCAATCTGTTCTCCCCTGATAGTACGATGCTGAACCATCAGTGAAAACACAGCACAAAGAGGTACTTTCTAGTATCTCTGGGGTGGCAGGGAGGAATGGACCCGGATCTGGGAGGTCAGGTGACTGCAGCGTACAGTCATGGGGTTCCCCCTGGAAAAGGAGACCATGAGCTAGCAGAGATGGAACTTTGGTCTGGTGGACCTGGATATCCCTATCCTGGAGGAGAAATGACCAATGTGTCAGCCTGGTGTTGGAGACTGACCCATCCTTCACTCTATCTGAGAGCAGAAAGGTAGTGGGCATATGGTTAGTGTTAAGAATCAGTGGTGAGTACCCAATGATATACAGGAAGTGCTTGACAGCCCAGGAGGTGGCCAGAAGGTTCCTTTCACAAAGGCAGTACTTCTGTTCCACTGGGGTCAAGAGCTGTGATGCATATGCAATAGGTCTCAAGGTGCCATGCACCTTCTGGGCCAGCACTGCTGACATAGCGATGTCAGAGGTGGCACGCTCCAGATGGAATGGTAGTGCTGGGTTGGGGTTTACCAGTGCTGGGGCGGAGGCCAAAGCCTGCTTCAGTGATGTCACAGCCTGGGTATGAACAGGGCCCCAATTCCATGGAACGTCCTTTTTGAGTAGATCATACAGAGGAGCGGCTTTCTGAGCAAAATCACAAATAAAATCTCTGGAATAGTTTACCATACCTAGAAACCTTCGAAGAGTTGCCACACTGGTGGGTAATGGCAAGTCTTGTAATCCCTGAATCTTTTTCCAAGTAGGGCTCCGGCCTTGGTCAGTTATTTTCAAACCCAGAAAGAGTACTTCTTTCTGACATAATTGTGCTTTTGCTGGGTTGCACTTCAAACCTGCTCTCTGAATGAGAGTCAGTAGTTCGTTCAAGAGATCCAGATGTTGTTCCTGTGTGGCAGTGGCCAACAATAGGTCATCTACATACTGTAAGAGACATTGGGGGGCTGAGAAACTTTGTAGGGCATCCATCATGTGGAGATGGAAGAGGGATGGGCTATTATGGAATCCCTGTGGCAAGCAAGTCCACGTGTATTGTCATCCTTCAAAGGTGAAGGCAAACTTATATTGACTCTTGAGGGCCAATGGTAATGACCAAAAACCATTGGAGATATCCAGGGCACTGAACCATTTCTGATCTGGTGTTAAAAGTCGAAGCATATCTGGTGCCGACGCCACAGTTGGGGAACAACTGGGAGTAACCTGATTCAGTTTCCTGTAGTCAGTAGTAAGTCTCCAGGTGCCTGTGGGTTTCTTCACAGGCCAGACAGGAGAGTTGACAGTGGAGACACAGGTTCTGATTACTCCTTGTTTAAGGAGTGACTTGATCGTTTCTCGGAGAGAGGGTAAGGCTTCAGTGAGAAACGGATATTGCCTTTGTCTCTCATGTGCCGGGCCTGGCACCTCAATAATAGTATGCATTCTGCCACAATCGTGTTTTTTAACTGCAAACGCTTCCAAATGTCGTTACAGAATAGGTAGGAGTTTTGGGAAAAGTTTGTGGTTCTTGAACAAATCTATGACGTCATACTCTTTGTTGTTGATAGATATTGTTGCCACAGCATGTGAGTCAGGAATTAAGACAGTATGGTATTGACCCTGAATCTGTATTAGCAACATGTTTGCTAGATCCACCACACAGCCGTACGGTGCAAGGAAGTCAATCCTGATGATACTAGGATGATCATGCAGCACCATCAGTTGGAAAGCATGTGAGGCCTTTAAATGGCCTAACTCTACCGGTAAGGGTAGAGAACGGTATGCAGTTAGCCTAGTACCATCAACTCCTGACATATTGGTCTTCCATCCAGTAGACCAAGGAGATGTGTCCGGGTGTTTGTCGTGTAACACAGATACAGCTGCACCTGTATCTAACAAAACAATCAGTTGGCGGCCCTTGACCTCGGCCTTGGTGCAGGGCCTTCCGTTTGTATCCAAGACCAGCTTGTTTACAATGTGGACTGGGGCCTGTAATTGTCAATCTGTATTGCTGGAGGCACGCAGAGGTTGGGCTTGACTTGCATGGATGACTTCACAGTGTTGCACTGATGCAATATAGGGAGGAGCTTCCGGATTCAGGCTTATGTGGGCCTGAGAGCTCTTACTTCCTGTGTCTCCATGACCAGTGGTGGCATGGGTCACTGGTTGTACTGCTGCAAGGGTCTGTGCGAGAACAGCATCTGCTACAGAGTGCACTTGGCCCAGGAGCTCTTGAAATTTTCGATTTTCTTCAGCTGTCTCCTTGTATAAGGGACCCGATCTTTGTAATGGTTTCCCTCTGCCCTTGTGCCTTCTGTTTTTAGGCCAATTCCGGTTCCAACCCCACTATTGTAGTTGTTGGCCCTGTTGGGGGTTTTGCTGGGTGCTAGCTAGAGGGGCCGATGGATGTTTAGACTGCTGTTGCTGGGCCTGCCCTTCCATGGTGTAATGCATCGTGGTCCCGGAAGCGGGTTCCACGACGGCAACCTTTTTTTGGAACCGGAACCCAAATCTCGGATGTACAGTTGATACACCCTCTCGGTTTTCCGAAGAATATCAGCAAACCTATCCGTATTTGGGTATGTGGTTGGCTCTACCTTCTCTCTTACAGCTGGGATCATGTTCCTAAGGAACAAGGTCTTATATTCAATAAGATCTACATCCGCAGCTTCTTGTGCCAGATGCTTCCCTGCTCGGTAGGCCATCCAGAGTCTCTGGTGGTAGGTCGCTGGACTTTCTTTAGCATTTTGCTTCACGGGGTATGCCAGCATTACTCCAACCACACCAGGGCTATGAGCGGAGATGAGCTCAGCTGCGACTTCGTCAAAGGTAGCGTTCCCATCCTGGCGAACTGCTTCGGGGAGTTTGGCCCATAAACCAGGATAGATGGTCTGGCGTAGTATTTGGACCTGATATTCTGTGGTGAGGCTAAGCATCTCGCATTTGGAGCGCACCTTTTCCAAATAGCAGCTGAGGTTGTCGGATGGGCTCATCCGACCAATGCTGTCAGCAATTTGCTGAACAGAGTAGGCCATTTGTAGGGGATTAGTCAGTGGTCAATCAGGCAGAGGTAATGTGTCTCACGCACCATCCAATGCTGCACGAGCTGCAGCTTCAGCCGCAGTATGAACAACACCTTCCTGAGTGCCAGCTTCTTGGAAAATTTGTCGGATCTGACTTTTAATGGCTTTCATACTTCTTTCAGGAAGGGGAACATTACCTAATGCTCTGTCAATCATGGTTTCAATCTCTTGCCTGTCTTTCACACTAATAACTGCTACCGGAGGCGCCGTCGGGACCAGGCTTGGGCCTGCTCCCCCCCATCATGGGCGCCACCATGATGGTGTTTCCCATGATGAGCGTCATGACGTCGTCGACGTGTGACCTGGGAAGTAGTGGGCGGGGACCCGCCATACTGTGGATGGTTGGGTGGGGAATCTGGGCCATAGTAGGGGTGAGACAGGGCATTGTACTGTGAGGTGTCATCATCAGATAGCTCCCCTTCTGATGATGGGTGAAAGGCAGGGGCTACGCCTCCCATTGCCTTAACGTGGCCAGCCAAAACCTCTCGCTGATGGCACAGTTTATCCATCTTAACTTTACATTCATCATGATTCACACTTGCAACATCCATATCAACCTGATCCTGTTTCTGCTTCTGCAAGACACGGTACGTGGCGCTCAATTCGCGATTGTCCCTATAAGCTATTTCTAAATCGTTACATACCTGGTTGATCTCGTCCTGAAGTTCACCCATTTCATCACTCAGCTGTGCATTCTCAGCACTCAACAAATCATTCATCTGCACAACCTGACTCTTATCCTGTCTCAAACTTTCACACTCTTGTTTCAGAGTACACATTTCTTGTTCACCAGCTTGTGCGGAATGATGCAATAGTGAATCCTTTTCATTACGCAGAGATTGGAGTTCTGACTCCAGGTTCTGCTGTATTCAAACACATTCTGTTTCCTGTAAACCCATCTCTTGCTTAAGAGATGCGATCTGCAGGTCAAGATCGAAACCTCACTTTGGAGGCTTCCAAAGCAGCGTAGAGAGCGGCGACCATCAACCCTTTAGCGCAACGCTTATTGGTTGACTGTCGTGTCTCTGTATACTGGGTTGAAATCCCCAGTACAGGGTTTTTGGATTGACTTGCATCCCGCACAAAGTCAGCCCATCCTCCATGGGAGGTAAGGAAGTTAGAGACATCGAGTCTCAGTTCTGCGCAGATATCTGATACAGTGGCCATTGTGTGGAAGGGAACGAAAATTCAAACTGTGAAAAAGACTGCGTGTTGCATATCGATCCACAACACGAGTACTTTAAACACAGCCGGGCTACTGTATGAGTTGTAGGCTTGCAATTCAAAGCTGCTATGGAGTGGGTCGAGATGGCATCGACCACACCCAAAAAGTCAGCCAGACTTTGCAAGTATCTAAAAACTGGTAGAAAAGACGGGAGAGGTAATACGGGAGTGTATACCTACAATTCCCGTGGGAAGGGACAGTTTACAGCAACAAGTGAAAACTTGCAAACACCAGATATTGCCTGCACACGGTCGCCAATTTGTAAGAGGTCTGAACCTCACCTTCAGGTTCTTGGCAATATTGGGAATGCAAATAATCACAAACAAGTTGCATTCGAGTAATAAACAAGTTTATTACTACAAAAGGGATAAATCACAGTTGCCCTAAGCAGTTCTTACCAATACGAACCGGGAGCCAGTGCTAAGCGTTCCCTACACCTCGAGGTTTCTCTGTAGTCTCTTGTGATCTCTCGGGTTTCCGAGGTGCAAAGCCTGTGCATAACATTATATACCTGTGATAATTACTATGGTTACTAAAAGATAGAAACATTTCTAGTTACAGAGATGAGCCCTATTGGCTAAATTAGAGGTGGCTCCACGGTTCAAGATAACATTATATAATTATGTAGAGTCATCAGTTTTAGAACAAAGACGTTCTTATACAGAGTCTTACATAACAAGGTGAAGTGGTGCACATCACCAAAGGATGGCAATGTTGCCTTACATATTACTATTACTTCAAGAACAGGTGTCTTGGCATCTGACAAGTAAGAAATAAACAGAAAATACATGGTATAATGTGTATGCATTAACAAGCAAAGTGGGTTACAATAATATGCGTTCAAATTCTGACATCTACTCTTGTACAGTAGATGCCTTTAGCCCTAAATATAAGTATATTTATTTTTATTTTATTTCGTTTTTGTTGACTGGGTAAGTGCACTAGACAAATCTTGCCTATTTTCAGGCACGACCCGGGGGAGGGGGATACAGATGAATGCCAACTGACTTTGAACCAGATTAAGCTGTTGGTGGTATTTATAGTGAATGAGGGAAATTTGGCCAGGACACCGGGGAAATTCCCCTACTCTTTTTGATAAGTGCCATGGGATCTTTAACATCCACCTGAACTACCACCAACCCAGGCAGATGGGACCTCGGTTTAACGTCTCATCCGAAAGACGGCACCTCAGAAGTGCAGCACCCCTCTCATGCTGCACTACAGTGTCAGTACTGGGATATTAACCCCAGTGCCAGATGTTGGAACTGAACCCACAGCCCTCTGATCTCCCGTATAGCCTATGCCTAACCATTAGCTGTCTACGGTGTACCCCTGAGGGTATCAATTAGGGTGCAGGGACCTCATGTAACAATACCAACAAACGCCTGAGGCGTTAGGGTTTCTAACCATCACGTCCTACCCTGTATACATGGACAAGCATCAGGCTCTGCCTTTGGATTGCCAACTCTACTACGCATGTCATCCCACCCCCAGCCACTGACAGCCATCAAGGTGTACCTTGGACTTTTCTGCCCCACACGTCACCCCATTCTCCTATGCTGCACCCATTTCAGCATATGTCCATGTGGAATGCGGTCACTGTACAGCCAAACACCCTCAGGCACACCTCAACCCATGTCACTGTCTGCAGAATAAGGTGAGATGACATGGCATGACCATCACAGGTATCGCCCCACACATATATCCCAATGCCGCTCCATCTCTACAGGATAGAGGTGAGGTTGGCATGAACTTCAATACTTCACTACCATTCCTATTCTGCATCTCTCTAACTCCAGCATATCCAATGCTAATACCAGCAAGCAAACATTCGACATTGACAAATGCTTGTTGTACTGGTCACTGACCGAACAAATAAAGAAATTATCACCTAAAAAATTTTGATACATATCACTAAATGGCACAAATACATTTCATGAAAGTAATTTTAGCAAGTAAAGATCCTCTCCAATTTACCATTGTAATGGGTATTTCTACTGTCAATATTAAATGAATAGTCCCATTGACAGGGTAAAAAAACATCCAGTTTGCTTCTGTATTTAAAATGTTAGCACTTTTAGAGGTACTCGGTTAAACTAATATTATTGCATAAAGTAACCGTTGTAGGTGAAGCAGCAACAGTGGCGTGTTGTTGATAAAACAGCTCAGATTTGCCCAGAATGTGATACCAGCCATAAGGGGAACAATCACAGTTCACAAAGGTACAACTAAGTATGGTAGCCACTAAACTCCTCAGTCAGTAGGACATGTTTGATAAAGGAGAAGGGCTAAATCCCAGGAAACAGGTCACAAACCAATGAATAGGGATATTGCACCAACTACTCTGTCCCAGTCATATTTGACAGACCACTACCACAAGGACCAAACTGAACAATCTTGTGTGACCGAGTGAACCCTGCCACTAAAAGAATGTATAAAGGAAGTACCCTGCAGTGCATGTTGCTCTGCACTCGTGAATATGATGCCAGGTGTCTATACCCAACTGGACTGCATCCTGGGCATCAAATATAGGACTCTGGGATGGGATCTGTTTCTTTCCACATCAAGTCATTTTATCCCGTGCTTTAATTCAAAAATCAGCAAAAGGTCCTAAACCACGTTTTAAGCTTCACACCCCAACAGGCTGCAAGAGACCGTTAAAAGAGGTCATATTGAGCCATGCCAACTTAAGCACCAAACAGCTGTTCCTGGAATAACCTGAACTACAACATTCGGCAAGCCACTCAATAAGAGCATACCCACAGGGCAAGAAGGAATTTTGACAGAATGCCCAATTCTGAATTGAGGAACACCCCCATCAAACATCCACATGTTTCCAAAATCCAATTAACTTTTCTTGATCCTTTTTTAAAGTTGCACTATTTCAAAGTGTCCATCAGTACATTACTGAGCCTTCACCAGGTATGAAGTCCCTCAGTTTGCTAGCCTAGGTAACATCTTTACAACCCCATGTCTCCTTTGACAGCACAGTACTAAAGGAGGCCAGTATACTAGTCTGCCATGTCCAGAAAGACCTAGACTGTCATTCCAGATAGGCCAATTAAAGTATCCATATCCCATTTATGGGAGTAGGGACCCAGAGTAGCCCAAATGGCAGCAGGGTCTAGGGCAATTCCTGATCCTGTTCCAGCTCATGCTTTTTAACCTCTTAAATTCTGTGTTTTACCTTTAAAGATTCCATACTACATGGATAGAATTTTGTAATATCTGGCAAATAATGTTTCTCTTTAATTCATTTCATTTCTGCACCTAAACCCAGCCCTTTTAAAATACTATTCCTGAAAATAAGAAAACAGCTAGCAACATGTACTGACCTAGGCCCCCATGTTCAAAACACTTGCACAGCACAAAATAGAAATGTGTGGCACATCCCAGAAAATGTGCGATGGCACAATATTCAAAAGTATGAAATGTGTTGTGCATATTTGAGTGTGCGGTCACGCACAAATAATGTGTGCCATGCAGAAAAAAGGGGTGGACACCTGCATAAGCCACACATGTGTATATTTGGAGGAAATGGTATGGTACATGTGCTGCACAACCCACATTTGAGCAGTGCAAAATTAGGTATAAAAAGGGCAGCCCTAGATCAGCCAGACACTCAGAGGCAGGCTGCTGAACTGTATGCAGGATGGTTGGGATAGCCTTTCACATGGTTGCAGTCATGGCTGATGTGAGGAGACTAAGGGAAGAGGAAGCTGGCACAGAAAGGGCCCATAGGAAGTATGCCCCACTGAGATGGTACAGGCCCCGTGTCACATTCGAACAGTTAAGTGACACAGACATTGTGGGCCGGTACCAGCTTAACAGGGTTGTTCTGAGGCAGCTCAGTGAGTTGCTTCACAATGAGCTCCAGGCACTGACACACAGAGGTTATGCTATGATTGTGGAGACCAAGGTTACAGTAGCACTGTGCCTCTTTGCCACAGGCACTTTCAGGATACTGGTGGGTAACACCACTGGCATTACCCAGTCAGCCACATCTTGTCTCCTCACACAATTCCTGAACACTCTGCTGCCCCATACTGGTGAGTTCATTCTATTCCCTAGTACACCAGCAGAACAGACAGCAACAAAGCAACACTTTTTTAGGGTTGCACACCTAAGAGCAGTGCTAGGTGCCATTGACTGCAACCATGTGGCCATTAGAGCATCACCTGGTGGTGACAAGGACATATATGTAAATTGGAAAGGGGTACTTCTCCATCAACTGCCAGGTGGTGTGCGATGCCACAAGGTATATCACAAATGTGCTTGCTCAGTACCCTGAGAGGGCAAACAATGCATTCATCTGGCACCAGTCAACCCTGTGCTATTGCTTTAAGTCTGAGCATATACCCAGTGGCCATCTTGTGGGTGTGTGCAACCAAACAAGGGGACCTATGTTCAAAGGAGTGGGGCACCTCCACACTGCATATGTGAGGTGCAGAGACACTAAGCACCCATTGCATCCCCCATGCAGGACGTACTAAGGGGACACACAGCCCCCAAACACCTGTTCCCCCACCCATGTAGACCGCACCAAGCAGGGGACAGGCAGGGAGGCATGCCAGCACTATGCAGCATGCACAAATGTGTGTAGAGTTATGCACTGGAGCACATAGAAGGGCAGTCAGTATGCCAGAGAGAACCCTACCAGAAGCCCACTACATGCCTCATGCCTCTGTCTCTCAACAACAGGACTTCACCAGCAAATAAGTGCAGGGCACCTAGGGCCACCCACTCCTGCTACTAGCCATGCCCCCCATCCCCGTGCATGCCAACCCACTCCCTACATACACATACATATAGGGGCAATGGCCCCTGGAATGCAACACCCCCAAATGCACTCCCCCATCACACTGACCCCAGATCTCCCCAACTGTTTGGGCGCATGGCACGGCCAGAGGCACAACCCACCTCTCACCTCCACAGGTGCCAGCCGTGAAGACATCCATGGGGGAGTGCAGCCAATGCACCCCCCACCACATAAGGGATCCACTGGGAGATCCAGGATGGGCATCCATTGGATGCCCACCCAGGTGCGTAGCTCTGCCCATTGCAGCCCCGTGTAAACCTGGGCCATTATCTTCACCTTTCATTTTAAGTTGTGGCACTTGGCAGGGTTGCCCCCTGTCCCCATTATAGCTTGCATTCATAGTAAGCCCTTAGCATCCTTCTTTAGATATTCATCTGAGGTACAGAGGATCCCTTTTGGAGGGACCGAATATAAGATTGCATTATTAGCAGATCATATTTTGCAAACAGTGACAAATCCTACTGAATCCCTCTTTGCTTGTTGTGCAGATTTTGAAAGATATGTGGCATATTCACTGGAATAGAAATTCATTGAAGTATTTAGGAATTCATCTAACTAAAAATCTGGATCATTTTGAAATTCTAAATTATGAGCCCTTGACTGAGGCGATAGCTAGAGATTTGGACCATTGGTCTTATCTTGGTCTTTCTTTTTTAGATAGGGTTGCTGCTGTTAGGCAAAATATTTTACCCTGTGTTTTATTCTTTTTTCAAACCTTACCATTAGTCCTTGACCATTCCTATTTTTGAGAGTGCAATCAGCTTCTTTTGTGTGTTTTATTGTGAAGAGGCCAATGACATTGAATTCGATTTTCTCTTCTTTGTCCATTTCTAAATGAGGGTTACATTTTCTGAACCTGTACACCTATGCCTTAGCTAGTCAACTTTGCCTGCTCTGTCTCTGGATTTCTTGTAATTACCAGGCTTATTGGAAAGATATAGAATTTTCCCTTAATCATATGTACGATGTGGATAAAATCCTTTATCCTTCTCCCCCACAGTATTTACCTTTTTCTATTTTTTTTTAAGTATACAGCTATAACCTTTCAGGTGATGCATAAAGTGCATACTGTTCAATTGGGGGAGCTTGACCCCTTTTTGGGAGCTTTGGCCTCAGTGCAAACTAGTTCTTTTACCACAATGGACACTTTTCTTCATCGATGGACTAACGATGGTCTTGTCCATTTACATCAGTTTTTTGATTCTGAGAATGTATGAACATTTTCTGCCTTGCAAGCTGAGCACACTCTACTGGTAACTGATCATTATAGTTATTTGCAGACATGCACATATATTTATTCTTTACCCTCACCTCAAAGGAAGTTACCAGATTTTTCTCCATCCTTACTCATTTTACTCCAACTTCATCAACTGTAGACATTAGTGGACCATCTTATTGGTAAGTTATATGCAGCACTTTATGACCTAAGTACAGATTCTACAATCACAACATTTAAAAAGCATTTGTCAATGCTGAATGTTTGCTTGCTTGTATTACCATTGAAGATGCAGGAGTTAGACAGATGCAGAATAGGAATGGCATTGAAGTATTGAACTTCACGCCAACCCCACCTCCACCCTGCAGAGATGGACAGGTATTGGGGTATGCGTTGGGTTGTCGCCCATAATGTTCATGCCATTTCACCTCACCCTATCCTGCATATACCGACAAGTGCTGAGGTGTGCCTTGGGATGTTTGGCTTTACAGTCACCCCATTCCATAAGGACATACACTGAAATGGGTGCAGTATAGAAGAATGGGGTGAACTCTGGGTCCGAAGAGTCCAAGGCACACCTCCATGCCTGTCACTGGCTGCTGGGGGGGAGGGTGGAATGGCATAAGCATTACAGTCAGCAATCCAAAGGCATACCCCTGATGCCTGTCAGTCTGTACAGGGTGGGACGTTATGGTTAGAAACCCTAACGCCTTGGGTATTTGTTGGTATTTGCACTACAAATTTTCAACATGGCCTTTTTGTGACCCCCACCTCATGAAAGCATTTGGGACCTCTTCTCATGAACAGTGGCACTGTGATTTTGTTAATGTGTCCTGAACTTTGAGTTCCCACAGTGACTGTGCCATTGTGTGCCAGATCTACGAAAACACAGATTGGGCAGGATGTGAAGAATGACAGCTGTACTATTCATACGGAGGTGTGAAGAGATGGCAATGTTGAAAATCTGTAGTGAAAATATTAAAAGTGCTAGAACTTCTGCGTGTAGGTGGAAACTGTGCAACGCATGTGCATAACATAGTTATTTAGTGGAATTATTTCACCAAATTTTCAACATAGACATGTTGTGACCTCTGCTCATGAACACTGTCACAATGATTTTCTTAATCTGTCCCAAACATTGATTTCCCACAGCGACTGTGCTATTTTGCGCCAGATGTGTAAATGCATATTTTGGGCAGGATATAAAAAATGACAGCTGTACTGTTCATAAGAAGGTGTAAAAAAATGGCAGTGTTGAAAATCTGAAGTGAAAATATTACAAATGCACGAAAATATGAGGGTGCGTGAAAACTGCGACACAGGCTCTTATAACACAGTCATTTTATGGACTTTTTTCACTAAATTTTCAGCATAGGCATTTTAGCACCTCTGCTCATGAACAGTGTCACTGTGATTTTTTTAATCTGTCCCAAACACTGACTTCCCACAGTGACCTCACTATTGTGTGCCAGAAGTGCGAAAACACATTTCAGCCAGGGTGTGATAAATGACAGCTGTACTGTTCATAAGGAGATCTGAAAAAATGCCAATGTTGAAAATCTGGAGTAAAATGACTACAAATTTGTGAAGTTGTAAGGGTGCATGGAAACTGCACAACACACGTTCATAACACAGTTATTTTACGGACGTTTGTCACCAAATGTTCAACATAGGCATTTTAGGACCTCTGCTCATGAACAGAGTCACTGTGATTTTCCTAATCTGTTCCAAACAATGATTTCCCACAGTAACCATGCTATTCTGTGCCAGAAGTGTGAAAACACATTTCAGCCAGAATGTGAAAAATGACAGCTGTACTGTTCATACGGAGGTGTGAAAAAATGACAATATTGAAAATCTGAAGTGAAAATATTACACATTTCCAAAGTTATGAGTGTGCATGGAAACTGTGCAATGCACGCTCGTAACACACAGTCATTTTATGGACTTTTGTCACCAAATTTTCAACATACAGTAGGCATTTTAGGATCTCTACTCAAGAACAGTGTCACTGTGATTTTTCTTAATCTGTCCTGAACACTGATTTCCCACAGTGACTGCTCTATTCTACGCTGGAAGTGCGAAAACACATTTTGACCAGGATGTGAAAAATGGCTGCTATTTTGATCATAAGGAGATATAGAAAAATGCCAATGTTGAAAATCTGGAGTATAGCTAGGCTGTCAGTGCAGCGGTTGGATTTCTGCTTGCGAAGCCGGTAACCTGGGTTCGGGAACTTACCCAAGTCTTAGGAAGGCTGGCTGGGAGGAGATGGATCAAGCATCCCAGGGAATGCTCTCCTTCTCCCACAGAAGGGCAGGGGGAATGTCTGGTGCTTGATGGACCCCTGGTGGAGGCTGGGGTTACCACACCAACTGGCATCAGAAAGTGACAGAGGGGTGGGATGGATGCAGGATGTCATTGCATATTCCCACCCCCATGAACAGCAACCAAAAATACTCCTGCCTGCTGCCCTAGATGAAGCCTGCCCTGTCCTCCATCAACCTCCAGGACCAACCCTTGGACCTAGTCCTGTCATGTGGCACCATGAGGGGCTGGTGCCACACCCCACCCTGGGGGGAAAGCCAGGGGGTATCTGGGGTGTGCGGTCTAATATGGAGGTGGAGGCCAGGGTCCATGACCAGGCTGAGTTATTGGGTCGCAGGCAGTGGGGGGGTCTGTGTAACCAAAATTTGGTGGGATGAGAGTAGTAAATGGCCATATGGCATTCCAGGGTAGCAACTCTTTACTAAAAATCATACTGATTGAAAAGGAGGAGGCGTATGTTGTTATGTCTCCGATCACATCCAATGTCAAGAAGTGGAAATATCTAATACTCCTGGAAGAGTAACAGAAACACTATGGATGAATGTATTCTTCTCCCACTTGCCCAAAATCATATTAGGGATTTGCTATAGACCACCAAATAGTAATAATGAATACAACTACAATGTAATAGATGAAATTAATAAAGTTTGTAGTTTGGGTGACGCTATACTATTGGGAGATTTTAATGTACCAGGTATTAATTGGTCTCACTTGACTGGCATCATAGCCTTTGAGAAAGCACTAGTTGATACACTATCATCCAATGGTTGCTATAAATTGGTAGATTCTCCAACTAGAGGGAAGAATATTCTGGACCTAGTAATTACAAATTCTAAAGAGAGAATTAACAATACAGAAGTAATCCCTCATCTAGGGTGCAGTGACCATAAAACTATTGAATGCACCCTATATATTAGGATGCCTAGAAAATATGGATGTGTACTATCATTTGACTATAAAAAAGCAAATTGGCCAGCAATTATTGAAGCATTTGGTAGAACTGACTGGGATATAGCTTTTTGTGATATGGAGGTCAATCAAATGTGGAATAAATTAAAATCCAAAATTCAAGAGCTAATAGATTGTTACAGCCCTATGCATAAAAAATCAAATAATAAAGGCATTATTCCCTTATGGTTTAATAAGGCTATTAAATCCCAGTTAATAAAAAAAAAATCCTTTCGAAAACACAAGTCAAATCCATCATAAGTTAACTTAATTAGGTACAGAATTCAACAGAGACTGTTGAAATCACTAATAAAAAAAGAGAAAATCAAATTAGAAAATAAATTGCCAACTAATAAAAACCACAAAGCCTTCTATGCATACATTAATAACAATAAGCATACAAACAATAGACTGAATTCTGTAACAGTCAATGGTGAATTAACGAGTAATAGCAAAAGAGATTGCTATTAGCTTTAACAGTCATTTTTCTTCAATCTATCAGATAAATAGAACTGTTGTAACCACTCCTTGTGTGGATAAATCCAAGGTATTTAGTTTTAAGCAAGATATGGTACTTATAGAATTGTATAATATACATGTATCCTCTTCTTCGGGACCAGATAATATAGATTCTATAATTTGGAAGCAGCTGGCAGATGTGGTTGCTACACCACTGACTATATTATTTAACAAATCCATTTTGACTGGTGATATTCTGTCAGATTGAAGAAATGCAATAGTTGTACCAATACACAAAAAAGGCAATAAATCCAATGTCGCCAACTATAGACCCATCAGTCTAACATCTATCTGTTGCAAGATCTTAGAACGCCTGATTAAAAATAAAATTGAGAATGAAATGATTGCATTGGGCTTGCAAGACATCTCTCAACATGGTTTTAAGAAGGGACTTTCATGTAATACTAATTTGATATCATTTTATAATTTTGTTTTCAGCAATTTAGATAATGGTATACCCATTGATGTAATCCTTCTGGATCTGAGGAAGGCATTGATACTGTACCACATGACAAACTTATATAAAAATTATGTGACTTTGGTATAAATAAATATTTAGTGAGATGGATAGGGAATTGGTTAACAAATAGAAAACAAAAAGTAAGAATAAATTCACTTCTTTCCCATGAGAACAATGTTTATAGTGGAGTCCCACAGGGTTCAGTGTTGGGCCCAACACTATTCAGTTTATATATAAGTGACATGGGTAAGGGTCTGGACTCAGTCATCACAAAATTTGCCGATGACACTAAAATTGGTGGGGAAGTTTCATCCTTCCAAGAACATAAAAAACAAAGTGAAAATCTCAAGAAAATTGGACAATGGGGTGTGACTAACAGTATGAAATTCAATGAAACAAAATATGTTGTAATTCATTTTGGTAAAAAAGATTGTAAATACCAATACTGCCTCAATGGTAAAATTATAAAAAATAGTAAGTGTGAAAAGGACCTTGGAGTATGGGTAAATTCACAGTTATCATCAGAGTCACATATAATAAAGACAGTAAGGAAATGCAATAGTATTATCCACTCAATAAATAAAGCTTTTATTTCTAGAAATAAAGACTGTGTTATGAAACTATATAAGTCATATGTATTGCCCCATTTAGATTATGGTTCCCCCATTTGGAGCCCTTATCTCAAAAAGGATATTACTCAGGTTGAGAAAGTTCAAAGAAGAATGACTGAATCCATTAATGAATAAAATACAATGGAGTATGGAGAGAGACTAAAGAAATTAAATCTGTTCTCCTTGGAGACCAGAAGAATTAGGGGAGATCTGCAATTAATGTATCAATTCCTGAATGATCAATCTCTAATGGAACAATGTAATATAAAAAAGATTACATAAAAAAGCATACCTAAGATCACATGATAAACAAATTAGAATCAATAATGTGTAAACTGTTAGACATCAATACTTTTATACTACACGTACATTTAAACTTTGGAATAATCTACCTGGGAATATAGTGGAGGCAACAACAATAGATATATTTAAAAAAAGATTAGATGAATATTTAGTTTCCAAAAATTTCATTTAATATACCCACTATGTGTGGGAGACAATTTAATGCGCTTTTTGCCTACTTTGTCTATATGAACCAAGTTAAACCAAGAAAAAAAGAAAATCTGTATTGAAAATATTACAAATTCGCGAAGTTACAAGTGTGCGTGGAAACTGTAAAACGCACACTCGTAAAACAGTCATTTTTTGAATTTTGTTTCTCCAAATTTGCAACTTAGGCTTTTTGAGAGACCAACTCAAGAACAGTGGCATTGTTGTTTCATTAATCAGTTGTGAAAGGTTATTCCATGCAGTGACCGCAAAATCACCTTTCGGGACTGAATAATGCCATGACAGTGACTGGATTCATGAGGAGGGTTCCCGATAACCCCATGTTGAAAATTTGGTGCTAAAAGTAAAACAAAATGCTGAGATATCTACATAAGTTGACAAACTCTATTTATGCCATTATATAGCTTTCCAGCATTTCTTCAGTTCGCGGTTGGCTTTAAAGAATGCAGATGTGTTCCAGGTTCACTGAAGATAATCGTGCTAGGCTCTGGAGGTAAGTATGGGATGAGGTGGTGGGGAGGAAGGGTGCGCAGAGGGTGGGTGTTGGTTGGGGAGGGGGCACAAAACACTGTGATGGACCATTTTCTTGGTTTCAGACAGAACAAAAAAAAAGACATCACGGGAAGGTTTTTGTTTTTCAGGCTTGCTTTGGTCACACTGGAGTGGGCTCCCAGTGTGCCACCTGCATTTTGGGGAGGGAGACAGGAGCTGACAGGGATTGGGCCCGTCAGCAAAGAAAATCTTTTGGGGGAGCATGATGCCGAGGGGGATTCGGCACCCCCTCAGCACACAACAAATTGGGGGGGGGGATTATGCGGATGGGGAGTGGGCTTCCCCGTCGGCAAATTAACTGGGAGGGGGCATGCCGACAGGGGAATTGAGCACCCACATTAGTTTTCATGGGGCTCTGAGGCAGATGGCGATAGTCATCATGTTCATGAAACTGTCACACCAGGCAAGGTACCACCCTGCAATGATGGGTCACTCCCTCATTGCAGTGGAATCGTTGATGCTGCAATGATGAGCTGGCCCCTGATTGCGGGTGGCCATATCATTTCAAGTTGGTGGCACTTCTGCAGAACCAGTGTCATCAGGAGAGTGGGTCTGCATTGGTTGAACACTGCCAAGCCCACAAATGCAGTGCCGGCATTGGCTACCACAGTGCCGCACCTCCACAATCCACTTTTCTCCTAAGCTTCCACATAATGTTTCTTGCACATGAGCACAAGCAACATAAAAAGTGTGATGCAGAATTACAGGGCACTTGTGCATTTCATGAATGGAAAAGATGTTTCCCTTTCATTTCTTAACTCTCAATGGCCCTTACCTATGGGAATGTGCTTGGAAATCCCACATGTGTTAAATTTAAACCCCTGCAGTTATACAGAAGTATCAAGGTGAGGGTGCAGGGCTGTGTTGGCATGAATGCTGGGAGTCCTTAGCAGATCAGGCTCATATTTTTGGGCATGTCCATATTTAGCTGATTACTGGGTAGGATTTCCAGAAAATTGAATTCAATGTTTAATAATCCCCGGTTTGTTTCTCCCACTTTGGTCTTCCTGAATATTACCCCTATTGCTATTTCTGTCAGAAGTCAGCAATATAAGTTACTCCTTACATGAATAACATGAGCCAAAAAAGTCATTAGCAAACATTGGCTTAAACCATAACTTTCTACAATGATTCAATGAATGACTCTTACAGATTCTATCAGAAAAAATGACATATCATTATTTAAGTCTTATGTCGGTATTTGATGAAATTTGGTGGTCTTGGGTGCTGTTTAAATTGGATTTGGATCCTGATTTTAAACCTTAGGACATCCCTATGGGTAGTGATGTTTGACTTCTGACTGATTTTGATTTATTCTAGTAGCTGTCTTTACAAATTATTGGAATGCTGTTTGTACTTGAGCTGCTAAGCATGTATGTTTTTCTTGGAAACCCTTTTTTCATTTGGTGGATTATGTAGTATTTTATTAAAGGAATAATGCACAACAGGGTGTGTCCTGGGATCCTGATTTCCTGATCCTGACATCCTGGGATATCGCCATGCCTGGGGGAGGGTTGGGCACGAGGCTGCAGGCAAAGTGGGTCCAATGCCCCAGGCATGGAGTTATCCCAGCATGACACACACCCTGGAGTGCACTATTCCTATTATACAATGGCTTGTTGTTATATACAGAATAAAAAAATAATTTTAAAGAATGTTTTTGTTAGTGTGGAAAAATATTTTTGTTTCTTAAGAGGAGATACAGAAAAAGCAAATGTGGCAACAAACAATCAATCAAGAGGTTCACAGCGCTGAGATTAGACCTGCAGTGTTACGCTGGGATAATGCCATGGGTCCAGCCCCAGCCTGACCTATCACAGTCCAAGATTCTTTCTTGCCATTGTATAATATAGTTCATTTTACACTGGTATAGCAAAGATGATATCGTTTTTTTATTGTCAATTGTTCAGTTGTACCCTCTGTAAATAGTTCTCAGTTATGTATTACCTGTGTATGACCAAGGTCTTCTTGCTTGAGATCCCTGTGGTATGATGGGGCTCTCAAGGAGATGAAGACCAGGGTTGAGATTGGAGCATTGTTGGCAGAGGTCTTGGTCTGAAGAGGACAAACTGGCTTTGAGAATTCACTACGGTGAATATCAAAGGACAATCAACCATAAGAAAGCAGAGTACCTGTCTGGAAAGATTGCTGCAAGGAGGAATAGACAAGCTCTGCTTTTTCATGCTGTAGACAGGCTTCTCCATCCTGCCTGTCTGCAGCCAAAAAAAAGCATCTTCACTCACTCAGTGCAAGGACTTTTCCTTCCTTTTCTCTGGTAGGGTGTTCTCCATTAGGGCTTGGATCTCCCCAACAGGGCAATTGCAGCCCTATGGTGGTGAGTCGTGTATGTCCAGAGGTGCTCCTATTGTCTGGAGCAAGTTCAGGCCAGTTGGGGTGGCTGAGGTTTGTGAGGTGATTTTGAAGCCGCAGCCCACCTACTGTTAATTTTATTTATTTTATTTTATTTATTTCAATTCGAGGATTACAATTACCTTTGAGCCCAGGGCTCTTTTACAAAGGTTACACATCAAGACATTGGTATCACATAACAATAGACACAATAGTTACACAAATAAGGGTAAAGGATATCAAATTAATTTCAAACAGACAGGGAGAGGATATAGTGGAAATGAAGAGGACAAGAAGGGAAGGGGGTGGTAGAAAGAAATGGGAGGGACAAAGGCGGTAGGTAAGAAAATGAGAAAGAGAGGAGAGGTGTGGGGGTAGGTAAGGATATGGGGGGGAGTGAAGCAGCCAGGAAGGTGGCATTGTCAGGTGTTAGACCCAGGCCTGACTCATCTCTTAATGGGACTTGTTGAGTCCGTTGTCCAGTGTTCACTGAGATTGTCCGGTATTCACTTTTGGAGGGATGTTTTCCCAACACCTTGAAAGGGGCACTGGTGAGATCCATCCTAAAGAAACCATCTCTCAACCCTGATATCTTGGTGAATGACAGACCTATCCCACACCTCCCATTCCTGGATAAGGTTATCGAGAAACTGATGGTTCTGCAGCTCAAGGCACACCTTGCAGCCTATGGCATCTTTGAGCCCTTACATTCCAGGTTTAGAGCAATGCATAGCACCGAAATGATGTTAGAGTGCAGAATGATCTCCTCAGGGTGAGAGATAGAGAGGAGCAGCCAACACTTGTCCTCCTTGATATCTCCTCAGTAATTGATGCTGTGGACCACATGGTGCTGCTGGATCACCTAATGGAGCTCTGTGGACTCACTGGTACTGTCATTAGCTGGTTTAAGTTATTTCTTACTGGCAGGATGCAGATGACAGTGATGGGGAATTTCTCCTCCTGCCCAAAGACCCTGCCATGTGGAGTTCCCCAGGATTCAGTCCTGTCATCTGCATTGTTCACAGTGTATATACTGCCCCTGGGTGAGATCATTAGATTTTACAGCTTTTTTGTTCACAGTTGATTACACCCAGCTGTACACGTCATTTGCACCTGGGATGGGTGGCACTATGAAGGTGTTAAATAAATGTCAGGCCGAGATCCAGGACTGGATGTCCTCTAGCTGGTTGTGACTCAGTTCTGACAAGACAGAGGTACTGGTGACTGAGCCTGGCCATCAGCTGGATGTGGGTGCTGTTGGGAGGAAAAGAGGGTCATTCCTTGATCCAGTCCCTTGCAGCATCTACCGAGGTTAAAAATCTGGGCATCACCCTTGATGATGGATTGACACTTGAAACTCAGGTGCCATCTGTTATCAGGAGTAATTATTACCACCTGAGGAATGTTGCCTGGATTAAAGCCTTGATTCTGCCAGATGACCTACCCTCACTGAGACATGTGTTTGTGACATCACAGCTTGACTATTGCAATGCTCTGTACCTCAGGATGAATGAAAGAGTTATCCAATGCTTGCAGCTGGTGCAGAATTCTGCAGCCAGGCTGCTGATGAGCATTCCAAGGTCCTGTCCTGTCACCTTGGTCCTGAATTAACTGTACTCGCTGCTGGTTAGGTGGAGAATCATCTTCAAGGTTGGCTTGCTCACCTACAAGGTACTGAATGGGTTGAGCCCTGACTATCTGAGTGATCTCCTGACTCCTGTTTGTCCCCTGCGCTAACTCTGCACATCCACTGAGGGCCTCCTATTGGTTCCCAGGGCCCACCTGAAGTCTTCTGGAGATTGTTCATTTGAGGTGGGGGTCCAGTATTTTAGAACTCACTACCAGGATCCTTGAGGGAAGCCCCATCAGTGGAAGTTTTTAGGGACTGAAGGCACATTATTTTAAAGAAAATTTATAGAATACTTCTAGATTAAAATTGTTTCATTTTTACTGTTTTATTTTATGCTTTATATTGCTGTATCTAGCTTAAATTCCTACCTAACTGTACAGTGCCCAGGGCCTCCGGGATGGGGTGCTAAACAAATACAATTTACTTACTTAACTTACCATTATTTGTTGAGGTGTTTATTATTCTTATATCAGTGATTTTCCTATTATTGAATAAACAGTTCATTATCAATAAAATAAAAGAGTTGGTGCCAATTAGGGTTACCATCTTTTAAGAAGCCCAAAGTGGGACATTTCTTACCAAAACATGATTTTTTGCAGAACAATATGTAACCTCAGACTTGTTTTCTCTATATCATCAGAATTAAGACTACATGTTGTAGTTTTTTAGTTGTTTCTATTGTTTCTTATCCTTTTACGATATTTTAGTTAAGGTATTATAGTTTTCTGCAAAATTTAGAAGAGAGTTAGAAAATAATTTTTTCTACTATAGTGTCAGGACATGTAGTATTTTTCATATTTTCTTCCTGGACACAGTTGCCCAAATCAGGACTGTCCTGTGAAAATCGGGACAGGTGGTACTTAGCACCAGAGTGTAAACAAAAAACACCACAGAGGTTACCAATAGGCCACTATAGATGGAACAATAACAGAATTTGGACCAGTTTTTAGAAAACAGCTACTAATGTGAAAAATTACATTTGCATTCAGCACAGTTGTCCTTTAATGGGGCACAAAACCCTGTCGGCAGAATAGGATACTGCAGTCTCCTGCCCTCCCATCCCTGAACCCTCTCCAGCAGAAACAATGAATGCCCTGGTGTCTAGTAGCATTCTCACCCCCAATCTTTTGTCTGAGTGAGTAGTAGTACATCCCTGGTGTCCAGTGGCACCTCCACTCCTCCAATCACCCATCTGGCTGAGTAGAAGTATAGTTCTGGTGTCTGGTAGCATTACTCACTCCCTGATCACCTGTCTGGGTGAACAGTAGTACATCCCTACTGTCCAGCGGCACCCCGCCCCACCAAGCACCAATCCCCCATAGTAGTAGTAGTAGTAATAGCAGTACATTTTATTTCTTTAGAGCACCCTTCTCAGAGGCTCAGAGTGCCCTTACACAATAAATAAGCACAAAACAAAACAATAAGCTGACACACATTACAATAAATAAAACAGTACTAAATACATACATATCACAACTTATCAATAAATAACTTTCTGAACAGCAATTAATTAGACCCTCAAGGCTTGTTGACAAAGTTGATGCTTTAGTTGTTTCTTAAAAACTTCCAAGGAGGGAGCCTCCCAAATGTACCCCAGCAAGAAATTCCACAGGATTGGAGCCGCTAAAGCAAAAGCCCAATCCCCAGATGACTTTAGGCTTGCTCTAGAAACATCTAGGAGGGAGTCCCCCACAGATCGAAAAGAGCATCCTGGGGTGTAGGGAGTTGGAAGATCTCTCAGGTAGCCCAGACCCAATCTGTGCAGGGCCTTATAGGTCAAAAGACCTATTTTAAAGGAGTTGCACCAGTGTACTGGCAGCCAATGCAGTTCGCACAGCACTGGTGTAATGTGATAGCACCTCGGAAGCCCTGTCAATAGCCAGGCCACAGCATTCTGCAAAGCTGCAGGTGCTGCATTGCACCCCTTCTGACACTGAGATAGAGTGCATTACAACAGTCAAGCCTCAAGGTGACAAATCATCGTATCAAGGTGGCCAGATCTTCAAAGGGGATAAGGGATGTAATTTGGGTGATGTTACGTAGATGGTAAAATCCATTCAGGACAGTTGTCGATATATTGTACACTGTACACTTGCTTCCTGTCATCCCATATTGCAGATGGATGAAGAGGTAAGAGAAGAGATGTGCTGGTCACTGTATTGCCCTTCCAGCTCAGTTACTGAGGGGTTGGCTGGGTGGCATGCTGGGTATGGGCAGAGCATGTGGAGGTCAATGGTCACACCACTGTTTGCCAGTTCCTTTTCTGTCTGTCAGGTGGTATCCTGTACTTACATTGTACAGCCAGTGCAACAATGATGCTTGGCAGTGGGATCCCCATATGTACATGCTTACCACACAATAGGGTACCTCACCAGAATACCTGCTGGTATCACACCTGTGATCCTGGGTACTGATGGCAGTCTCTGTCATTCTCTAACTAATAATACTTCTCATGGTCATGCTGGCAACAAGTGGTCGGGGGGGTCCACTGGACACCAGGGATAACATAACTACCTGGGCTTGGGATTGGGAGGGGAATGCCACTTTCCACCTGGGTGGCAGTGGACTGTACTGGCCATAAGGACAGAACAGGGAGGCTGGTTGCTGCAGAGACCTCAGTAGCAGCACTGGATGCTGATTGGTGGGAGGGGGGGTACCTCTAGACATCACAGCCATATATGGGGTACAGGGGTCAGGTGCTCAAGGAAGGGGGGTGCCACTGGACACCAGGAATGTACTACTACTCACCCAGATAGTGATCAGGGTCGGGTGGTGCCACCAGATACCAGGGATAAACTGCTACTCACCAGGATGGGTAATCAGGGGTGGGGTGTACCACCAAACATCAGTGATATACTACTATTCACCCAGACAGCTGATCAGGGAGTGTGGGTGCCACTGGACACCAGAGATATACTACTACTCACCCAGACAGGTGATCAGAGGGTGGGGGGGTGCCACCACTGACAATTACCACAGTTACAGAACCTAGAGATCTTGGCACAAGCTAAGCACGTGCCAGTGTTGATGTTATTCCATCAAGGTGAAAAAAACAGGGTTCAACACAGAAGTTCCTGCTGGAACCAAATAACAGTGGCAATACTGTACACCTAAAATAATAGACAACATTAGTGTTCAAGAAAATAATGCTCTACCTAACCATAACCATAATCCTAACCCATATGGCCCCCACAGAAAGTAACTGTCAGGTACTGTACAAAGCTGGTGGAGCATTAGTGGAAGTCTACCTTGAGTGAGCTGTAATCATTTTATAATTTAACTTTGCATTTTGCATTGTTGTGAGAAATGACAATAAAAACCCTCTAAAGGAACTTTACAGAACAAATGTTTCTCTGTCCTTCTTTGAGTGTAGCTGTTTTGCTTGATTGATTGGGCTGGTTGCTCCATAGGTACACCAGTTACAGCACTGTTTTGCACACTTTATTTGGGATCTTTCCCTCAACCTGCAGCCTAATTCTGTAAATCTGCCATTAGCCTCTTGTACACTGCTATTCACTTGGTCGTTGGTGCCTACTGTAGGTGTATCACAACATCTGACTTCCCACATAATGCTTTGGTAATCCTCTCCAACCATGGAATTACCCTTTCTGCTGTCATACCTGTGGAAGACACAGCGCAACAAAAAATGTTCCAAAACATCTGTTTTCTGCTATGATTAAGTAAAATATTAGCATACTTGTCAAATGTTCATGTTGTGGTGCCTCCCATGCTATGCAGCATGAGTCTTTTATTATTTTTTCATACCTAACCTTTTCCAGGTCTACTAACCATTCAGTCTGCAAAAGGCTATAGAACACTAACCAGCCAGGTTCCCCACACTGTCTTTTTAAATAAGAGAATTATTAAATAACACAGCAAAGAATGTCATCCAATCCTCATTTCCATTTTAAGTGTTAAATATGGTGCCCTTTCTTTGTAGGTTAGGTGCTTCTCTTAGCTCTTTCAGTTCTCCCAACACAACTTTTCAAAAAGACCCAATGCATGAAAGTTGCTCAGAAACAAGACCATCAGGTGCTAAGAATAATAGGCACAGGTCATTCCCCACAGACTTCATTATAACAAAACCAAAAGAATGGTCTGCTGAAAAAGGAGACTGCATAAGATTTACTTATGTTTTAATTAAAGCTTTAATAAAGCATATGTTTCCCAGCCACAAACCAACAGGACCAGACATGTGGCAATCACAAGGGCTTAGACACCCTCATGGCCTTCCTTATCAGATAGTATGGCCTAAGTTGTAGCAAACAAGTTGGTTTGCGAATGAAACTGAGGAGATACAGTAGTAATAGATCAGGAAGGGGCTGTGGACATGGCCTACCTAGATTTTAGCAACACATTTGACACAGTCCCACACAAAAGATTAATATACAAGCTAGCCAGCCTTGGAGTGAGTCCCAAGGTGGTAGACTGGATAAAACATTGGCTGGACAGAAGGATGCAATGGGTACTAGTAAACGGAGTCCACAGTGAAGAAAGGAGGGTAACTAGCGGGTTAACGCAGGGTTCAGTACTGGGGCCAGTCCTATTTAATGTCTTTATAAGTGACATTGTGGAGCACCTGGAAGGAAAAGTATGTCTCTTTGCAGACTACACAAAGATCTGCAACAGAGTTGATATACAGGTTGGGGTGTAAAGGGTGAGAAGGGACTTGGCTAGGTTGGAGGAATGGTCAAATGTATGGCAGCTCAGATTTAATGCAAAGAAGTGCAAGGTAATGCACCTGGGAAACGAAAACCAAGAAGAAGAGTACACAATAGGGGGTGAGATACTAACAACAAAAATGGAAAGGTGCCTGGGGAGTAATTATATAAGATTACCTAAAGGTGGGCAAGCAATGTGAGAAGGCAGTAAGGAGGGCTGGGGAATACTGGGATGCATAGGGAGAGGTATCAGCAGTAGAAAACAGGAAGTTGTTATCCCTCTGTAGAGACAGTTGGTGAGACCCCATCTGGAGTACTGTGTGCAGTTTTGGAGACCCCATCTCCGCAAAGACATAAACAGAGTGGAGGCTGTCCAGAGGAGGGCAACCAAAATGGAGCAGGGTCTGCACCAGAAGACATATGAAGAGAGACTAAAGGAGCTTAATATGTATACCCTCGAAGAAAGGAGGGAGGGGGGGACATGATAGAAACTTTCAAGCCCTCAAGGGAATCAACAAAGTCCAAAAGGGAGCATCTTTCAGAATAAGAGATGTGCAAGAACAACGGGGCACAATATGAAGATAGAGAGGGAATGACTCAGAGGTAATGTTAGGAAGTATTTTTTCATGGAGAGGGTTGTGGATGCATGGAACAGCCTTCCTGAGGAGGTCGTGGAGTCATGAACAGTGGGGAAATTCAAGAATGCATGGGACCGACATAAGGCAGTTATAGTGGGGGATAGGAGGAAGTAGGCTGTTGGATAACTAGGATCTGCAGCTTATCCATCAGGTAGGGAAATGGGCAAACTAGGTGGGCCAAGCGGTCCTTATCTGCCATCAAAGTCTATGTTTCTATAGGTCTTTTAAAAACACTTGACGTGAGTATACTAAAAAGGCAGTTTGCAAGGAAAGCAGTATATGTTATCTGATACCAAAAATACTATGGCCAGCCCTGCACCATCAGGATGAGGCTCACTCAGGCCCTCCATTCCTTAATTATCACCTTGTGTCAAGGGGATTAAATGAAAGGTGTACAGTTGACTCCTCTCACCTGTCCATGGATGACAGAAGTTTTTCCTTGGCCGGGTCCTCTGTAGGAATAGCGGGGCACAAAACTGTGTCTGCTTTCTATTGTCCCAGGATGCAAACACATTCACTCACATGGTTCACTACTCCATGAACATCACTTGTAGATGCAGTGACCATATATAGAACACTGCCATCACATGGCTGAGAGTGTTCATCAGCTAATTGCTTGAACCTATGATGGGGAGTCCTACCAAGTCAACCTCAAGTGAGCAAGTCATCTACCTCAGTATTTCTTGACTGAGCCTGAAAGAGTGAGCTCCACTAACTGTTGATGTAAAATATTCTGATCATGTTTGTGCTGACCTGGATAACCTGATCAAGAACTTGGCCAGAGCCAGACATATGGCTTAGTGTTCTACCAAGTTGATCTGCAGCTGAGGCTCGCTCAGTGACCAGATTACATGCACCCTGCTAGAATGCAGAGGCATCTCAGTTTTTACCTCATCATGGCAAGGCACTGAGTGGAGCAATCAAGTCACATCATCCTTGATCTCTCTTGAATCTATGACACTGTGGACCATACATTCTTGATGAATTACCTGAGGGGCTAATGGACTCAAGGGAATGGTGTATGTCTGGTTCAAATCCTGCCTGACAGGGTGCAACTGGTTGCTTGGGGTAGATGTACCTTTCAACAAGTTCCCCTAGGCTGTGGTGTCCCATAAGGCTCAGTCTTGTCTCCTATGTTGTTTGCAATGTACTGTACATGCTGCCCTTGGGAAGGTCATCAGGGAAACTAATATGACTGTTTATTAAAATACAGATGACACTCAGTTGTACCTATGCTTTGTACCCAGACAAATTCATATTGTCTCTGTGGTAAATGCATGCTTTGTTTAAATTCAAGACTGGATCACCTCTAGCTAGCTGAGACTGAACCTAGACAAGGCAGAGGTATAAGTGGTTTACCTAGGTCATCACAGACCCCACAATATGAGCAGAGGGGACATCAGGGTAGCAGTGCACTTGATGGCTTGCTGCTTACAGTGCTGAGAAAGTGAAACATCTCGGGGTAATTGTGGACCATGGCTTGGCACTTGACTATTAGGTAGTGTCAATGGTCCATAGTGGCTTTTTTCATCTTAGAAACATCTCCTACATTAAATCTTACCTGGCATTGGATGACCTAAAGATCGTAATACATGCCTTGTGACAGTGTGACTAGATTACTGTAATGTTCTTCATCTTGATCTATTAGCAGGTCTAATACATCACTTGCAGCTGTTGCAGAAGGTAGCAGCCCAGCTGTTTGTTGGAACTTCTTCATCCAACCATATCAAGTCGAGTCTCTGAGAACTGCACTAGCTGTAGTACAAGTCACATTAAACTGTTCCTCAAATGAGTTGCTGTATTATTTCTGACTGAATTTTGTAGGTGTTGCTGGATCCAGCACAAAGCCTTACACAAACTGTTTCTTAAGAGTCAAAATGCAGCTTTGCATTGCATTGTGACTGGACTGCAGATGCATTTCAAATGAGTTGCAAAAACATTCTACAAACATTACTCTTAAGCTGGTTGAGCATTAAAAAAATGCAATATGAGTTGGCAATTCATTACAAACTCAAATAAAATGCTAAACCAACTCATTGATGGAACAGTTTAATGTGACTTGTACTGTACCTTTTCAGTGGTGCATCATCTTTAAGGTGGGTTTACTCATCTACAGAGCCCTAGACAGTATTGGTCTGGGATACTTGTTAGAGCTACTGACTCCTCGCCAGTCAAATCACCATCTCTGGGTGTCTTGAGGTCCTGAGAGCCAGATTAAAAAATCTGGGGATCATGCATTTGCTCTAGCAGTCTCAGCTCTTTGAAACAACATTCCTACCCTTACAGGAATATAAGTGTGCTGTGTACATGCAGAATGCATGCCACATTCTTAATTGTGCAATGTTTGCATGCGGTTCACATACACAAAGTGAACCTATGCGAACCAGGTCTGAAAAGCACATCAGGTCTGCATGCTACAAGCTTGACATGTGTGCAGCAGGTAAGCTGGTGTGAACATCTTCTAAAAATCACATCAGGTTCACGTGTTGCACGCTTGATATGGTAGCCCATGATGTGGGTGACTGCAATGGAGTGACCTGTTAAAGGGTGACTAATTTGTGACACCTTTCACAGGGGCTACTGGTTAGGGACAGCAACCAAATGGGGGTGTGGGAGCGAGCATGCATGGCGAGGGGTGGGAGGGGATTTGAGGGGTGGCACTGCGATAGGCTGCTGAGCCAGCCCCATGGTGTAGCGGGTCGGCTCACGGCCTTGGTAGCTAGGGTGCTGGTTTCGGGTCTGGGCGCAGGTTCATTTTGCTGCACCTGGCACGATTTTATTTTTTTACATTTTGCCCTCCCAACATGCACCTCCCCCCCCAGAGTTGAGAATCCTTTAGTAGGAGGGTGCGGGGGGCAAAGCCCTCCGGGGGGGTGTGGAGGCACTGCCCCCTGCATAAACTTAAAAAAACACAAGTCCCTGGTGCCATTTTGTTGTGCACTAGGTAATTAGAGTGCCAAAATTGATTTTCAGCACTCTGACTTCGCTGTAACAGAGATCACCCTTTGGTGGTCGCCGTTATGACATAGAACCACTTGACATGAGTTAAGCTGATATGAACATCATTTAAAAATCACATCAGGTTCACATGTTGCATGCTTGTGATAAGTGAGGCAACTAAGCTGGTGCAAATCTCATCTAAAAAACACATCAGTTTCTATTTCTCATACTACTGCTAGCAATTAGAGCCATTAAAATACATATTTCATTGATTTCTCACTAAAATTAGGTAAACTCATTAATTCTGATCCTTTTGCAAGTTGTTTAATGGCTTTTGATTTTTGTCATTAAATTGCCATTAATTTGTAATGTATTGTTTGCTTATTGATTTAAATGCCTAGGATATAGTCAGCAAACATTCCCCATTCCAGATGTGCGAAGAGGGGCCTCTGTGTTGTGAAGCTTGATTTTTGTTTTGGGCCATGCAAATCCCCTTATGCATATTTAGTGCTACAAATGTGTTTCTCCATGACTGTTAAGGCTCACTTACTTTCCCTTTGTCATTCTGTATAAGAACATAAGAAAAGTGTCAGCAGATGGGGGCCGTGTGGTCCATGTAGTCTGCCCAAGATGGCTACCCCATTATATTTTTTCCTAAGTTGCTCACATTGCCTGTACCAAGAAAGTTTGAATTCCCTTACTGTCTTCAATGTCACCACTTCTGGTAGCAGGCTGTTCCATGGGTCTATCACTCTTTCAGTGAAAAATTACTTTCTAGAGTTGCTTTTAAACTTGCTTCCCATCAGACGCAAGTTGTGCGCTCTTGTACACGCCATTCTGTTTTCCTGAAAGATGTTTTCCTTCTGAGTTGTGTTAATTCCCTTGATGTACTTAAATGTTTCTATCATGTCCCCCTGTTTCTTCTCTGTTCCACAGAGAGTAAATTCAACTCTTTGAGTCTTGTCTTTTATGGCTTATGATGCAGCCCCATGTATGGAGCAGGTACACTATGGCCATACTCGGCACTCTTTGTGTGGAGTAGAGTCTTAGAAGCATGCACCATACCTCACATTTTGTCACTGAAATGAAGGACATGGACACTCAAAATGAGGGACACTAACCCTCATGATGATCAGGACACATCCTGAAATATGGAGATATAGTACCTCAGACCACAGTGGACACCATTATATTTACTTGTATTGATATTAGTCCCTGAGAATTAATTTCTACCATAAAGCAGGGGTGACATTTAGGTAGGGAAGGGGGGGCAGTCACCCCTACATTTGGCCTAGGTTGTTCTTGTGGTGTGGCAATGATGGCATTAAATTTGGATTTAATCTTTTGCACAATAAGTGTCCCCCTGGCCTGTGTTGTGCTCATTGCACTAGGTCAGAAACATGAACGCAACAATAGAGCTCACCTATACAGCACCACAACAACAGTTCCTGCAATATCTGTGCATGGTAGCAGTCCCAACACACATGGAGGACTGAAAATACAGATTCCACACAGAAGCACTATGCCCAACACCCCCTTTACTAAAATGATCAACTCCAAGTCAAAGTTGGATTGTGGGGGAAACTGCAACTTGGGGGGAGGGGTACCATGATATGGGACTTGTAAAAAATACTGAAAACCCATTGCACAGAAAAAGATAGAAGACCAGGACTAGAACCCTGGTCTCCAACACTATGCTGACTGAGCTGCCCTCTGCCTTAGCCCTCTCCAACACAGGAGCAGCTCAGCCAGTCACCACTTTTCTTCCACCCTTCCTCCCTCCCTTCAGTCTCTCCCACTGAGGTCACAGCAACAGGGGCCACAATTACTGCCATTCGCTGTTCTACCCCTGTTGCTGCCCCCATTTCACTATTTTTACAGCATGCTTCTTAAATGTGCTGTAAGTGATTCACTGTTCAGACTGGGTAGGACACTCGCACTGCAGGTGCACTCCTGGTTTGACTGTGTCTGTATTGTGTTGTCCACTCTTTCTACCTATTAGTGGCAGCGTCATCACATGTGACATGGAGGAGCTCAAGCCAAGCAAGAGCACATGAATCACATGAGTGGGACACTGTCTTTCCTGCCACAGAGTAGAAAGGCAGCACATTACAGCTTGGAGGAGTCAGTGAGCACTGAATTCTCAATAGCAGTGTTGTGGTGGCATATTTTTGTTGGATCTTCTCTTAGTGAGTCTCCATCTCCTTTGGTGGCTGAAGGGGCTGGGGGTGAACTAGAAGCTAACTCAAGACTAGGCTACCTACTTAGTCTACTAGGCTTGACTCACAAAAAAAAAACAGTGCAGCCCCCCTGCAGCAGTAAGCTAGGCATCACAGCAGTAATGACAGCAGTGTGGGCAGCCCTCATATGTCATGCTCAGTGCAGTGCCACAGCAGCTACAGCAGCAACCAAGCAAGAAGCAAACAACACAGGTTGGGTGGGTTGGGTTGGTGAGGTGACTTGATCGGAGACCACATTGGGGACCTGGGATGGTAGGTTCTAGCATCCAGCTTCTGACAGAAGGATGGAGGAGGAGCAGACTGAAAACTGGTCTGGGGGCACACTGGACTAGGCCACAGGTTTTGGCCAGAGATGTCCTGGTAAGTAAACGTAAATCATTTTTTAAAGGGGAATTGGGAAAGGAGGAAGGACCAAAATATTGATGTGTTTTTCACATTGTTATGCCTTTGGGTGGCTTCACAGCCCATATGGGATGGGTATTGTATGAAATGAAGTTGGGGAGAGAAATTGGAACAAAGTTTTCTTTTTTGTGGGGAGAGGGGGTCAGAACTTCAGCCAGGAAAAAAATTGGTTAGTAACTGGGAGGGTTTTAAGCCCAAATCTGATGCACTACTTTGGGGTATACACAGATGAATCTTATACATTTGAATTTTTCCTGATTTGCTTTCACTTTTTAGACACAACAAATAAGTTTCACCTTTCAGAGATGTTACAGATGTTACAGAGCTTGCCGCCTAGGGGCTACCTAGCACCTGGATCCCACTGGTTGTTGGCTCCCCCTGTTGAAATCTGAATTGGTGCCCCTGCCATAAAGTCTTAATTTAGAGGACATCCTCTGTGTGAGCAACATGTTTTCCATAAGGGATGGATGAGGGTAGAACAGTTTTCAATGGTAAAATTAGGGCTGTCCCTTGCATTCAGGGACAGTTAGCGGTATGGTATGCACAGACTACTGGAGCCACACTATAGTAAGATTTATTCCCCCACCCCCCCACTCAGTGAAGCTGACCTCCACATCCCCATGCTCAGGCACATTATGGCATAGGGCAAGGGAAAGTGCAGGGGCATGCCCTATTGAAATGAATGAGGGTATTTTGTTATTACTATTTTATTACTATTTTATACATTATTGATGGAGAATTGGAGATTAATGAAGGCCACTGCTCGACAAACAAGGACGTTGTAGAAGAGTGGCCTTCATTATTCTCCAGCTTGACATCATAATGTATAAAATAGTAATGAAAAATAACTCCATTTATTTCAAGGGGGTACGCCCCAGCACTCTGACCCGTGGACATCATCTCTTAAGGATTCCTACCTCTGGCTCCCCAGTACATAGGTAAGCAAGGCTCAACTTATATCTCTACTTGATGGGTTGTCTGTAGCAGCATGGCCACACCCAGTAGAGTGAGTGCGTGGGTGTGTGTGGACTGGCCATGTGGGTGGGTGTTGGATTATTGTTACTTTTGTGTTTTCCCCATAAAGTCTGTCTGCATGGAAACATTCAAAACTATGGAGAGAAAATAGTGCAGGCCAGACAGAAGTAATTAAGTAATTTTGTGTGTAAGTGTGTGTATTGGGGGTGGGAAGAACCACATGTTTTCATTGGTATGTGTGCTACAGTTCAGCTGTGCAGCTGAGATGAGGGGGACAAGAAAACTAAAAAGTATATCAGTGGCTATAAACATGCTGCATGTGTGCAGATGTATGCAGATTTGTATTGAAGTGCAAGCAAGCCATATGTATTCAGGCAGTATTGTTTAGTGATTAAAGGCACTGAACTTCAAACCAGGAGACCTGGAGACCTGAAGACCTGGGTTTGAATCTCCTCACCCACACTTATATACTGTGTGATCCTGAGCAGGTCACTTAACTTTTATGTGTACAGTTATCAGTGACTACTTGCTTTTTGCATGCATGCCACATGCATGCAGTCTGTTCCAATTTAACATATAAAGCATGCTTTCAACACTTGCTTGCTGCACACATGCCACATGCATGCAATCAGTTCCAATTTACCATTTAAATAATGCTGGCAGCACGCATATTACATGGGTAGTTTTATGTGCACATCATGAAAACATTTCATATAATTATTTTTGTAAGGGTAGGGGCCTCAGAGTTGCTTCTTCATTGGTCTCTTTTTAAACAAGGTTGAAATTGTATTTGTTTTGCTAGGTCTAGCCCCAAATATTATTGTAACTGTTTATATTATTGAGCCCACCTATGGTCATTTTATTGCCTTTTATGTTTTTGCATAATTTTACCGTTCTATATAGTTATCACTGTCATTTGTGATTTTAACTGTATCTGTTTTGTGAAGTACCAAGAGCCTGTGGGGATAGGTGCTGTAAAATTAAAATTACTGCTACCTCCAGCCAGTGAAGGAGGCATCAGTCATCAACTGTACTTTGGGCTTAGGCTGAAGGAATGGTTTTACCTCACAGATGTTCAGTGGTGACAGCCATCACCACTATGCAGTCATCATAGGATGGGTTACCTGACCTGGCTGCAACACTGGTAAAAGGTTTCAGACAACTGGGAACAAGTCTCCCTCTGTGTGGGTTGTTGGTGTCAGCAGGCCACTGCATAATAAATTCCATGTACCTCATAAGCTATAAAAAAAACTACTGGTGGGAGAACATCAAATGGTTCTGAGGTTCTAAAAAAAATTCTGATAAACAAGAAGAGGTTCAAATAGTTATCTGAAACGTATCCAAACCTTTTATAATATTTATGTATTAGGATAACTGTAAGTTAAAAAAACATAGTTTTTAAACAGCTTTGCCTCTGCCTGCCACTCTCATTCTCCCCTCTCCACACCCTGTTTTTCGATTTACAGAGCAAATTAAATTTGCACAGATCTGAGAAAGAGAATGACCCTTGCCAGAGTCAAACTGTTTTGTAGACTGCTTGACTTCCTGCCATGCACTCTCTCCTTCCTTCCCCCCTCAATTTTTGCCAACGTAAATGTAATTTTTCATTTCTTCCCTAATTTGTTTTATGTAAAAACTTTAAAGAAGTAGTTTCTTTTTTTTAGTAAGGCAGCCGGCCAGCTGCTGCCAAACATAAGTTTTACAGAAGGAGAGATTCGAGCAACTGAAATCGAGCAATGTGCCTAAGCAGCTTCAACAACTATGTCTGCCTGCCATGCACTGACAGAGGAAGCACTAGTTGTTGTTGTCAGTAAGAACAGTGTGGGCTCTCCAGTTACAAACCGATCGGGTGCCCCTTACAAACTGTGTAGTACCTTTACCCAATGTGGAACCACTTTAATCTAGTCTGCTTTGAGTCCTGTCCCTCCTACACCACTTGCATTCATACACATGTGCTGTATAGCACATTGACTCCATCCTGGTGGGTGTAGCGTGTAATAATCCATGGGAAAGGCAGGAAAACTGAGCACTCCAAAAGGAATAAAATTATACTCCAGACTGGCATTTGCATGTATTGTCTCAAGAGATTTTATTGGCAAAAAACATGAAAACTTAACAAGGCACTCCAGTCACTCTTTATCAATGCCCCAGCACTTCTACCATAGTCTTAATCAGGGGGCTGTGTTTGATTGGAGGACATCCCGTCCTTTATCCCACTCACCAGAACTTGACTTAATCCGAAGAAGAAAAGAAAGTGTTCATCTTGTGTAGCACAGTGGCATTTCCAGTAAGGAAAATAACAAATTAAAGCAACATGCCTGAACTGATTCAAACTGAAAAGACAGTGCAGATGTGGCTTGATTGCCCATGATGTTGCTGGTTCAGGGGGTGATTCGCTTTTTTCCAAACCAGTTAACTCATCCCAAAACAAATCCTGGCCAATCACAGCTGACCATTCTGAAATAATAATCAGACATAGGACATAACATCCTGGATTCAGTCATACAGGCTATCAAACTTTGGCCTGAATGGAATCCAGTTCTGCACCAAGAAACTCTGTATCTGATTAGAAGCAAGAGAAGATTTGCTCCATGAGTAAGGAGGGACCACAGAATTTGAAATTTACTGACCATGTCCTAAGACTGTTCCTCCTTTCATATCAACCATGCTGTTATGAGTCAATCATCAAGGTAGGGTAACATTTCCCAGCTAACCCCACTCCCAAACCCACAGGAAATGCCACCACAGAAGAGAAGCACATGGTGAACAACCTAGTATAGGATGCTGCCTACCCAAAACAGTCGAACCATATGTGAGAACTTAATATCAGAATATATACACATGCATTTTTCCACTTTTTGATTAAGCATATGACAATGCGTATGTCCATGGTGGAGTACCATCCCTGTCTGCTTCTATATGAGAAAATACAACTAAATGAAGCCCTGCTCTGTTTGGAAGTCTAGAACTCACTCTCTAATGTGCAGAGAGACATATCTGACTTCTTTCTGCAGAGCCAGTTGACATATCTGTAGAAACTCATTCATGTGTGGTGCATATGGGCAGCATGGTAGTACAGTCTCAAACTCCAGAGAGCCATTCTCACCAATCACTTCCTTAAGTCACCTATCCAATAATATTATATATTATTATGGCTGGAGGGGTCACATTTGACCCTTAACTAGAAGATGAAGGAGGGACTAGGACAAAGTGAGGATGGATGCTCCACAAAGCCTGCCACTTTCTCAACTTATCAAATGAACCAGAGCCCTGACCTCCCAAGCCACCACTGTTGCTCTTGCAACTGATCTGCACAGACCATCCGACGCAGAAGTTTGTGTGAGCAGTACTGAGGCTTCTGCTGCTTCTGGAACTGTTGCTGCCACTGGGGATGTAAGAAGCCATGAAAGGAATAATAGTCTGCCCCTTTTTTTGAGGCTAACCCTTCTCTATAGTCAGAGAGGCAATAGACTGTACACTGTACAGCTCTTGATTTTCATTAAAAAGCGTTCCATGTGTGGCCCACCAGTCACCATATATGAATATGTATCTTGCCTGCCATAGGCTCCAAATAGCCACTAAACACTTACATCATCCAGTCTTGTCACATGTTTTTTCTATTCCTTGCCTAGGGGTTGAGAGCAGACACTTTCATAATTGACTTTTATGAACACCATATCTGAAGTCATACCTTGTGTGAATGGTGTTCCAAAAAAATGCAGGAAACCCCTCGCATGGAACCACATATCCACAGGATGTACAGTGAAGAGAAGGGTGGCTTGAGGATGGCCTCTTCCAGACCTGAATTGCAGAATCCATCATGGTCGATTAATAAGAAGGGCCTAAAATAAGAAACTTTTTTTTCAGAGGATATCTGGATGGAAATGGAAGGCCTCTAACTGTACATCCTACAGGGGGGTTGTTAACAGCCTTGCGTTTCATGGTTATCGACATGGTATAGAAGTGAAGGTCTTAGATAAGGGCATTTCTATTTGCCTCTGATTCTTCACTCTTACCTAACAGGTTTTCTCCCAAACTTGAGAGTGAGATTTAGTGGTCAGATTCCTCTGTATCTAGGTGTGAGATGTTGTACATGATTCCATTCTTTCTCCCTTCATATTAGAAGTCACGAGAGTACACTAAGGTGTCTCCACAGTGACAAATAATGTAATATAACTTTATTTAATTATATAATTAGTTTTTGTTGACAAGGTAGATGCACTAGACAATAAAATATCTATTTTCAGGCATGACCTGAGAAATTACAAAGAACAAATGAAAACTAAAAAAGCAGCAAAGTCACAAAATTACAAAAGAACAAAAAGCAGCAAAGACATAAAAAGTGCCTGCTGCTTTGTCTGCACTATGTAATTCAAATCAGCTTGTGACTCAGTTATTGATTTCTTGGATATTAAATTAAAACATTTAAATATCACCCCTCATTTTGAGTAACAGAGAGGGAGTTGGTAATTTGTTGTAAAGGCAAATTGAAAAAGGTGAATGCACATTGGGAGACAGTAAAAGAGGGTGACTGTAATTTGGATGATGGACCATTAGGGCAACCAGTAAAAAGGGCAACACAATGAGAAAAAAAGAGAAACACCACAAGAGACACAGAAAAACATTGTTTTGGCGGGGGGGCCTTGCCCACTACTCTGATGACGTGGAGGGCTTTGCTCCCTGCAACCCCTCACTATAAATAAGCATCCTCGGACCCGCAGCCACCACCACACAAGCGACACTCGTATGACCCAGGGCTCTTTTGTCACAGTCGCTCAAATTGCAGTCGCCCTTTTGAATTTACTCTTTTTGGCATTGCCCCTTTCATTTGCCCTTATGACTAGACACCAAGGGGGTTTACTTGTAGCTGACACTATACTATGCTATCTACACCATGCAATACTATAGAGTTTACAGGTAGCTGATATGTGTCATAAAACTGGTACCAGGTCTTTCTAAAAGCTTTAAAACACTACTTCATTTCTCATCTGTTTGTTCACATTGATACTGGTTTACAAGCAGTATCACATTCAATGTCTTTTGATATTGTACTACATTGTTTTTAGAAAAATAGTGCTCACAGTTACCACTGCAAGTCAGCTGCATGTAAACTGCATGACAAACACCCATTTATTTGTAGATGACATTCACTGACAACTGCAGTTAGTGTTTTTTTTTAAAAAGTGAGGCAAACATACAGAAAAACACTGTAATGTAATTCAACTTGAAAACCTATAGTAATCTAATATGAACAAGTAAAAAGTGAAGCTAGCATTGAAAGTACTTTCTATAAACTTTGGTTGTACCTTTTGAGATGAGCATCTGCTATAAACTGCAGTGTGTTGTGTAATGTAGCGTCATCCATCTGTAATCACCCTTATTGATCACGGCAAAAGGTGTCCCTAAAATCCAGTATTATGACTGGATGTCTTGATGGGTGCCCCAGAAACATCATTCAAAGAACCCCCCCCCCGGGAGTAATGAAGTACTAAGCTTACTGAGCATTAGCCCCACCAGAGTGTGTGCTAGGTATGGAGCAGAACCCTTGGGAATGGAGACAAAGACATAACAAAGAGGCACCAAAAAAGCCAAATGATCTGGGAGAGGTGGGCAGGTTAACCCATAAACTGGACATGCTACTGAGGCAATAGCCAGTTTGTCCAGTCCAGAAGGTCCAAGAGTGCAAAATATGCTTCTGGTGTGAATGTCAGGATCCTAATGAAGAAAAGGAAGACAACACACCTTGATCATTTCCTCTTCTTAGAGTATCAGTTTCATGGTTGATAATGTGTTCTCAATCAAGGTGGATGTGATTTAGTTGGATGAACTGCCAGGGCCAGGTAAGTCTAGATCATCCCTTGAAGGAAGGTGTTGCATTGACAAGTTTAGAACTTTCTCATACACCAGCTGTGAGTTGTTGATTGAAGTGGTATGCTGGGATTCTGGCTTACTATATGGCAACTGGGATCAAGGTGATCAAACCCAATTGCATCTCAGAGATTGAGAGCAGCCTTGACATTGAGTTCAGATTCAACTCCAGTTTCAGGATTGATGATACCCATGCATTTTCAAATGCCATAAGCGGGCACTAAGATGATGACTCACGGTTTCACACTGGGAATGTTGAGTCTAACACTACAATTGAAACTGGAGTTGGAGCACCATTATTACAGTAGACCTAGCCAAGGACCTAAATAAACAAAATCCTGGCAGCCTTAAAGGAGATAGGAAATGACTGTCTGTAGTAATGAACTGTTTAGTAGAGACGAAAGGAGCTTAATATGTATAGCCTCGAGGAAAGGAGGGAGAGGGGGACATGATAGAAACATTCAAGTACTTCAAGGGAATCAACAAAGTCCAAGAGGGTAGCATCTTTCAAAAAAAGAGGTGTGCAAGAACAAGAGGGCACAATTTGAAGATAGAGGGGGGGGCTCAGAAGTAATTTAAGGACATATTTTTTCACAGAGAGGGTTGTGGATGCATGGAACAGCCTTCCGGAGAAGGTTGTGGAGTCAAAATCAGTGGTGGAATTCAAGCATGCATGGGACAGTCATAAGGCCATTCTAGGGGTTGGGGGTCGGAAGAAGTAGGCTGCTGGTTAACTAGGATCTGCAGCTTATCCAGTAGGTAGGGAAATGGGCAGACTGGGTGGGCCAAGCGGTCCTTATCTGCCATCAGATTCTATGTTTCTATGTTTAGTAAACTATAAATAACTAGCAGTGGCCTTTGTGTGTGCTTTTTTGTATTTTAAACATTTAGAATACCCATTTATATAAATGCACATTATGCTGCAAGGACTACGGACTTGACAGTCTGTTTTTGTATCGGGAATCAGCTCGTTGCAAGGTTAGAAATAAACACGTCACAGACTCCCAATACAACATTCAACTAGCTGCATTTTTTACAATGTGCTTCTCAACTGACTGCTTCAACTTAATTCACCCATGACATACTGCACTTCCTAGGGCACCAAGCAGAAGAACCGGCACTGAGCATCCTGATTAAGAAACTACATTGTTCTTTATTTATTAAAAGAGATATATAGCAAACTTGAACAGGCACTTCACTGCAGTGTATTCCAGTAACCAAGAGTTCAAACACCAACCGCTGGTGATTTGCTCATTTAGCAAGAAGCTTTCCCAAAAGACTCCGTTGCTCAGTGCAGGTTCTGTTTGATTTTTTTTTTATGTTTCATTCAGTGAATCCAGGCTCCAACAGTTTGAGCAGAGCCACAGCTGTAGTGGTCACTTCTAAGAAATATAGGATAGTGTATGGTTACCCATATACTACAAGGCTATTCTTCCACTGAGTGGATACAATGTTGACTGATGACCTCGAGAGCGAAGCTTGAGAGGTCTCCAAGTCAGCATTGTATCTACGAGGTGAAAGAATAGCCTTGTAGTGTATGGGTAACCATATACTGTTCTTTATAGTGTATGGTGCCCGAAAAAAAGACAAAAAGAGATTCACTTTTCAGTATTTTCGCTCGGTTCTGCCGAGGCCATCGATTCACAACTGCCGCTACCCAGCACACTCGCGCACCCCTCTCACACAGCAAGGGATGAATCAGGACGTCTGCTGTAGCCCCTTGTATCATGACGTCCTCACTAACGCAGAACGAAAAGTCATTCTGCATTAGTGAGCATGTCACTACTGCAGCAGAACAACTTTTTGCAGTGTATGGATTTCCATATACAACCGCATTCCACCATACACTATAGTGCAGTGTGCCCAACTACAATTACTTGGTCATTTGGCAACTCCCCCTTCCCCCATATCCTCAGCCGCTCATCCTACAGATTAAGAAAAAAGCTGGTACTCAACAGTTTATTCCTCTTGAAATAACATGTTATTTATTCCCTTCCTGGAGTCACTTTGGTCTGCAACCTAACTTCTTGATTTTCTCATCTAATCACTGAAATCCTTTTCAGCAAAAGCACAGCAAAGCATCACAGCAAACTTAACTCCTGGTGCAACTGTGCCAGCAGATTTCCCCTGTATTTCCCTGAAAAGAAAAGGATTTTGGTGATTCACTGGCTTCCCGCAGGGCAGGAAAGATACGTTATGGAGCTGCCCTATAAGGAGAGGAGTGACAGGATTACATGGTAAAATCAAGAAGTTAGGGTGCAGACCAAAGCAACTCCAGGGAGGGAATAAATAACATTTTTTTTCCAAGAGGAATAAACTGTTAATTGAGTACCAGCTTTTTTCTTGATCTTTAGTGCAAGTGGCCAAGGATATTGGGGTTGGCAAATGACCCAAGGATTACTTTTGCAGACTTGTAGCAGCTGCAGCTCATCAAGCAGTAGACATCTCAGCAAGAGTCCGAGATTAAATTGAAATCAGCATTGTAGCGAAGGTGGCAGGCTGCATAGTGCAGCCAAAAGCGGGTGGGCTGCTATGTTTATTATAGACTAGTAGTCGGTTGGAAAGGAGCAGAAAAAAGTTGACTTTAGTTGGGGCTAAATAAATAAAAAAATGAAAGAAATCCTAATGGGGGCGCGGTAGCCCCAACACCCTCCCCAAATCCCTAATTGAGCATTTCTAGTTGGGTGTACTTTCTTAGAAGTGACCACTACAGCAGTCGCTCTGCTCAAACTGTCAGAGCCTGGATTCACTGAATGAAACATAAAATAAAAAAATCAAACAGAACCGGCACTGAGTGATGGAGTCTTTTGAGAAAGCCACTTGCTTCTTATAGGCCTGAACCCACCACCCCCCCAAGCAATCTGCCGATCGCGGCAGCTCCGGACTCTCTCCAACTCCCTCTAGGAGCCGACGGACCAGCTTTTCAGACGCCGACAGGCCCTGAGGCCTGAACCCCCCCCCAAGCACTCTGCCGATCGCAGCAGCTCAGGACTCTCTCCAGCTCCCTCCAGGAGCCGACGGACCAGCATTTCAGACGCCGACAGGCCCTGAGGTAAAGGCTTACCTCTGCTTCTTGCACTGGAAGACTGCTGTGGGGTGCTACCTGAGTGTAGCCTTAAGACTCTTAATTTATGTCCCCACAGGTGTACTGATTGTTTCTCTGACCATGCTTTTACCTGCCTGTACTAGCGTTGTACATTTAATTCAACTAGGGACTTTAATTGCTAAATTCTGTTTGTCTAGCATTGTGCACTATTGTTGGGGCTGTTAATCTGCGACTTTGTACTGTTAGACGGAACCATTTAAAAGTCTTACCTGTTCACTCCTGTGTGGTCATGCTGGTAGCTTCTGTGCATGCGCAGTGTGGGGCCTAATCGGGATATAGGCCACGCATGTGCAGTTTAGTGTCTGATTGTGAATTACCCTTCCCGCTGCATACTAATCCACTCCCTTTGTTTGTGCTCCTTATAGGCCTGAACCCCCCCCCCAAGCACTCTGCCGATCACGGCAGCTCAGGACTCTCTCCAGCTCCTCCAGGAGCCGATGGACCAGCTTTTCAGATGCCGACAGGCCCTGGAAAGGTGCTACCTCTGCTTCTTGCACTGGAAGACTGCTGTGGGTGCTAGCTCGACGATGCTGGCAGTCGCCTGCCCCACTCCGCCTCCCAGCCACTCACCTCCACCCAGGGGTGACCTCAATTAATTGATCCACCCCCATTACATCACTTCCTGTTAGCCAAAATACTAAGTCCTCACTTACCCATTTGCAGGTTATACCTGCTAGCCACTAGAGGTCACTGTGCTCTCTACTGTTAGCATCTTGCCAGCTAACCCCACTCTATCCCTGTGTCTTCTCTACCCACTTATCCCACTTCTCTCATCTCCTATCTAACCACCCCTTTCTACCTCCTCTCCTACCACCGGGCCCCACTATACTGCACCCATTGTTCTCCCCACACCCAGTAATCTCTGGGCTCCCAAGACCACCTACTCCACACTAGCCTATAGCCATTTTTGGCCACTAGGAGTCGCTATTTAGCACCCCAGCTGTGGGCCTTCACAGTGCCGGTGGGCTGCTCCTGGACTGTGGATAACGACTCTACCCTGGGCAATTCCCTATTATCCCTGGTGAGATTGGACCTGGCATCTTTCACACCAGAGGTGGGGTCTCTACCACTGTACCAAAGTGGCACTAACACTTTTGGCAGGCTACATACCCTCTTCTCTCATTTCTTGTTATCCGCCTGCAAACCTTCACTGAAAATGCCTGCTTACCTCCTACTGACTTGCCTCTCTCTCCTCCTCCTCCTTAGGCCATCATCCGACCCTGGTGTCCCTACAACACCACAGTTTCACCATTCTAGTGTTCCCACTTGCCCTCTTACTCTTCCCTCCTTCTGGGTCTTTGCACCATCACCTTCATCCTCTACTCTCCCAATGTGCCCTAGCCCACCTCACCCACCACCTAGACACTACCCTGCTTCCCCCCTTGCTCCCACTGGTGACTTATCATTCTAGCCTTCCCAGCTTGTGCCCCTCTCCCTACCCCCTGTGTCCTGAAACTCCCCTACTCCTCCTATCTTACCTGGTGCAAACTCACCTTCCACCACCTCCTGTCCAGGGCTGTTCTCATTCTTCTACTCCCGATAGGAAATATACATCCTAACCTTGGCCCGGCTCACAATAGCTCATCAGTCGAATCTCCTGGACTTCATGTTGTGTCTATGAACATCTGTAGCCTCCTTAAAAAATTCAACTCACTCCAATGTTAGATTACAGTCCATAAACCTGACGTTATCTCTATAGTGGAAACCTGGCTGTCAGAATCTACGCCTGACTCCCTGGTCTCACTCCTGGGCTACTCCCTCTATCGGGAGAACCGTGTTGGTAGACGGGTTGGGGGCTGTGCCATCTATATCAATGACTCACTCATAGGACTAGCCCTCCCAGCCCCTGTCCTTGACTTCAGGGCTCAGGCCCTAACCCTAAAACTGACCCTTGATCCTTCAAGGGGTCCCATCTATCTGACTACAGCCTACATACCTCCAAAAAATCAAGTGCAGGCACTGGCTTCACTTATTGATTATCTCACCTCCCTACCCCATTCCTCTGACCAAATCCTTGTGGGTGATCTAAATATTAACTGGCTCAGCCCCTCATCCTCTGCTACCAATGACACCTTTGCATCTATTGACCTAACACAACTTGTTACCAAACCTACTAGAGTGAATCCTAGAATGGGCACAAGCACACTTCTTGATGTGGTCCTCACAAACCATCCTAACCAAATCTGCAATATCCAAATCCTTCATGACGGACTTAGTGACCACTCCCCTGTTCTTTTCCATTGGTCAACCTCCTTGCCTAAATCCACAGCACAATCCACCCTTTGGCGACAGCTAAGACCAGGCAGGCTGAAAGGCCTTAAGCAACTCCTAGCCCACACCAACTGGTCTCCCATACAATAAGCCCCTGACATAGATATGGCTCTAACCTTTTTTACCCAAACCTTTAACAAAGCCTGCTACATTTTTGCACCACTAACTGCACTCCAATCCAAAGTAAGGCATGCCCCCTGGATTACACCCACCCACACCAACTTCTTAAGAACAGGGATAACCTATGGCACACTGCCACAGAAACTGGCTGCTCTGCTGACAGGCAGACCTATGCTGCTGCCCAGAACAAATGTACCTGAGCCATCCGCAAGGCGAAGGCTGAACACTATCAAGCCTCACTCACCTCATCATGAGGGAATGCCAGGACCTTCTGGGACAACATCAAATAACTGAATGGGGGGCACACATCCCCCCACCCTCCCAAATCAACATTGATGGCTCCACAGACCAGACCCAGCCCACATTGCCAACCACCTCAACAAATCCTTCACTGACCTTAGCCCTGTGCTCCTGAACAACTTCTTCGACCCCCTCAACCTGACCCTATTCTCACATGCCCTTGGTTCCACCTACACCATGTTACTGCCTGGGAAGTCAGACCTTACCTACTCAAGGCCTTAAAGAGCAATACTATTGGCAGTGACTCCCTCCATCCCAGTCTCCTCCATCAGGTTCTGGATCTGGTTATCTCACTGATCACCAGCCTCTTCAACAAATCTCTCTGCCTAGGGCAATTCCCCTCTGCCTGGAAAATCACTACAGCTACCCCCCATACACAAGGGTGGGGATAGGACTCTCCCTGGTAATTATCGGCCTATCTCTATCCTCTCTCATTTCTCAAAGGCCTTAGAAAAGGTTGTGTCCTCCCAAATCTCAGAGTATCTAGACAAATACAGCATCCTCTGCCCTGAACAGCATGGTTTCAGAGCTGGCCACAGCACCAACACCGCCCTCCTTGAGTTCTCTAATTTTCATCACTCCTCTCTGGACTCTGGCTCTCTAGTGGATGCAGTGTTTGTTGATTTATCAAAAGCCTTCAACACTGTCTCCCACCCCCTCCTGCTGGATGGCCTTAGCCACACAGGCTTTGCCACTGGGCCTGTCTCCTGGTGCTCCAGCTACTTGTCTGCCCGCTCACAATGTGTTAAAATTAATGGGACACTCTCCAGCGCCTGTCCTATCCACTCTGGAGTCTCGCAGGGCTCCATTCTTGGGCCCTTGCTCTTTTCTCTTTTTCTCAACTCCCTGCCAGGTGATTGTACCGGTAAAATCTTACTTTATGCAGATGATGCTGTTATCTTTGCCTCAGACTGTAATCCCATCTCCCTTCAGGACTCCTTGCAATTATCTTACAATGATGCAGAAGCCTGGTTCAAAGAGCATAGACTCATAATTAATCTTAAAAAAAACAAAACCATGCTCTTTGCCCACCCCCAAAATAAAGCTAGTAATTATCCACTTCAGGTCCTTGCCAGTTCTAAACTCCCAATCGAGCAAGTCCACTCGTAGAAGTACCTAGGGATAACCTTCAACCCTGCTCTCTCATTTCATGCCCACATCTCTGCCCTTGCCTCAGCCTCCAACATTCAGCTGGGTATCCTTTACTGCCATAAAAACTGTCTCCCCCCGACGCCCTCTGACTCGCAGTCACATCCTCTGTACTATCCCTAGTAGACTATGGCTTACCAGTTTATGGGGCCACTGATCAGACCTCCCTAAACAAGATCCACCTCACCTTAAATAAGGCATGTAGGCTAATAACCGGGGCACCTAGACTAACCCATACCTGCCATCTATACACCCTGGCTAATCTGCTCAACCTAGATGAGCGTCTCAGATACCAAACCTGCCTCCTAACTAAAACGACTCTCCTTGGTCTATCTCCACCAGGTCTGACTGCCTCTATCCATCGAGCAAACCCTCTAGTGCATACCCGAATCTCCTGCAAAACTGCACTGGTAGTACCAAGGGCAAGAACCTCGCAAGGTCAAAGGGCATACTCCTACAGAGCCACTTCTTGGTATAACACCCTCCCTACCAGTATCACTGATGCCTCCATGATCTCTCACTTCAAAACCACCCTTAGAAAACACCTACTCACTACGCACAGCTGTGGCTGCCTCTAAGTCTATTTCCAGATCTTCTGACCAGACAAAGCTCCCCGAGCGGCTTCTCAAACCTATTGCTTATCTCTACCTATAATGCTACTCTCTTCTCCACATGCCTCTACAATGATTTCTTCTGCTTAGTTCCGCCTCTGTTAGCATACTGTACAAATCATCCTGTACCTACTTGTATACTGTCAATCCTGTAATGCTCATCTGTAACTGTTCAGACTACTTTGAACTGACTTGTGCTTTGCCAATTCTTGTTGTATCATAACTGTATTCTGTCCTATGTCCTTAGGTTTCCACAGTTCTTTTGTACACAGTTTTATTGTAAAAATGTTGTTTGCACTGTTTTGCCCTCTCTGTGACGAGGTACCTTTGTAAATGAGCCTCTGGCTCAAAGGCTGTAAACTGATGTTCCAATAAACAAATAAATAAGTCACTGGTGGCTGGTGTTTGAACTCTTGGTTACTGGAATACACTGTGGTGAAGCACCGGTTCTAAGTTTGCTATATATCTCTTTTAATAAATAAAGAACAATGTCATTTCTTAAGCAGGTTGCTCAGTGCCAGTTCTTCTGTTTGGTGCCCTAAGAAGAGTGGTATGTCATGGGTGAATACAGTTGAAGCAGACAGTTCAGAAGTACAGCTAGTTGAATGTTGCATCGGGAGTCTGTGACATGTGTATTTCAAACCTTGCCATGTGCTGTATCCCAATACAAAAAACACACTGTGAAGCCCATAGTCCTTTCAGCATAATGTGCATTTATATAAATGTGCATTCTAAATTTTTAAAATACAAAAAAAGCACACATAAAGGCATCTGCTAGTTATTTATAGTTTATTTAACAGTTCATTACTACAGAAGATCATTTCCTATCTCCTTTAAAGGACACCTAAACCATCTTTTTACACATTTTTTTTTAAATGACTCCATAGGATTGTAAAGGAGAGGCTGTTGTTTACATTTATACTGAAACTCCATGTATTAAAGTAGGATAAATGCAGTGTCATATTCATTTGTAAATTGTAAACACAGCCTCCCTGATTCAAAAATCCTGCTCTAAAAATTGTAAAATGGCTGCCTTGATGATGTAAATGAAGAGAGAGATGCAAGCTCTGCAGATGTATTCAAATGTGAATAACTTTAAAATGAAAAATTATAGCATGGTACTGTGAACAGGAAAGCTGTTCAGCACAAAAATATCTACAAAATGAATGGTGTTTAAATTATAGATATCTTTTTAAAAAAAATTAGCAAAACAAAAGCAGCAGAAAATTCCACTTTTTGTCACTTTTTCAACAAATGCAAATAACTTTAAAACAAAAAAAATGATAGCATGGTACTGTGAGCATGACATTTGTTCGGCACAAAATTATCTACAAAATGAGTGATATGTCATATATATATATATATTCTTTTTTTATAATTAGCAAAATACAGTACAGAATTAATTTTTTTCACTGTTTGCAACAAACAAATGCATATACCTTTAAAACAAAAAATGATACAATGGTACTTTGAGAACAGAAGTTATTCAGCACAAAAATATCTATCAAATGAGTGGTGTTTTATTTATAGATGCCTTTTAGATTTTTTATAATCAGCAAAAAATGGAACGAAATTCAATTTTTCACTTTTTTTGGAAACACAGTATGGGATAAATGGAATATGGTACCTCCCTACCGGGAATTGTATTGATATTTTTTGTTCTTGTGCCCTCCTCTAAATAACCAAACTGCAATTTTCTTTTCAAATAGCTCCCAAGTCCATCTTTCCGCACAAGGGGAAGGGGTGCAAAATTGTTGTATGCTTAATCTTTCCATTTCTATTTTCCCCTGCTCTGTCAATGCTGCCTCACTGTGATAGTGTGAGCCACAGATTTTTCTATTACCACTTTACATTAGCAAGCAAAGTGATCTAGGGCATGCTGCATTTCTTGTACAGCCACCAACCAACACTTCCTTTTCTTCCTTGCATTTAGTCAGTGCACATGAAAACTGCCTTTGCCACACTACCCAGAGCTACATCTCACTCTTCTGCCATTCCCATTTTCTTTGTTTCATTTTGTGTCATTGAGGTGTGTGCCATTTAAGTTGGAATGTTACCTCTGTTTCCAGGTAAAGAAACCAGGGGCCTGGTGTTCCTCAGAGCAGCCACCTGCTGACTCTCCCACATCCTTAGCATGTGCTTCCATGGTAGTTCAGGTGCTTTTGACACCTGAGTGAAGACTTCAGCATTTCCCCAGGGCTTGATGGGCACTCAGCTTCACCTCATATTTCACAATCCACCACACAGCCCTCCTGGGGCATGTGGTAGTTTATCATTGCCATACACTTTGTCATGTGTTATTGCTTACTTACCATTTACAGTGTGATCCTATAGGAATTTCATATTTCACTTCCCAGGTGGTTGAAGGCACTCGGCTGCACCTTGTGCCTCACAACCCACCTGGGGCATGCAGCAATTTAGCCTTGCACACACCCAGCCATGTGGTATTGATCGCTTAAAATTTATAATATATTCTTATTCGAATTATATACCACATTTCCCAAGTGGTTGGAGGCACCCAGCTGCCCCTTATACCTTACAACCCACCTGGAGCATGCAACAATTTAGCATTGCCACATGCCCTGCCATGTGGCACTGATCACTTAAAATTTATAATGTAATCGTATGCAAATTATATACTGCATTTCCCAGGTGTTTGAAGGCACCCAGCTGTGCCGCATGCCTCACAACCCACCTGGGGCATGTGGTAATTTAGTATTGCTGCACACCCTGTCATGTATTATTCCTTGCTTATAATTTACAGTGTGATCCTAAGGGAATTGTTTACTGCACTTCCCAGGTGGTGTGCAAGCGTGCATATCTATCCATGGCTACAGAAGCACCGGACCATGATGATGGGTGTCTCTTATGTCATTTGGAAAGTGTTGTATGTTGTTCATCTTACCTAATGATGGATGTCTGTGGTTGCTTGTGTTGTCTTGCCCTCTTTGGCTGCTTGGAGGGGAGAATGCGGAGTTAGTGTTGAAAACCCTAATATCACATTTCTATACTTTTGGCACTTTAACAGCAACACAAACAGATGAATTAACAGAGTTTTTACAAAACATATATAAGGGATATGCAATCACCCTACTGGAAATATTGTTAATATTTTTTGTTCGAGTGCTGATTAGCCCAACTGCATCATGAGTGGTGAAGTCACAAGTAATGTCATCAGGTCACTCAGTAAAAGAACAAAAAATATCAACAATATTTCCAGTAGGGAGGTAGCATATTCCATTTATGGCATATCTCCAAAAAAGTGAAATAAATTGAATCTCATGCCAAATTTTGCTGATAAAAAAATCTAAACGGTATCTACAAATGAAACACCACTCACCTGGTAGATATTTTTGTGCTGAGCAATTTTTGTGCTCAAAGTACCATGCTATCATATTTAATTTTAAAGCTATTTGCATTTGTCAGTTGAAAAAGTGAAAAAAACTGAATTTTCTGCTGCTTTTTTTTTGCTAATTTAAAAAAAAAATAAAAGGTATCTATAAAGGATGCACCACCCATTTTGTAGATGTTTTTGTGCTGAACAACTTTCATGCTCACAGTACTATGCTATCATTTTTCAGTTTAAAGTTATTCGAATTTGAATATGGTTAGTGGAGCGAGAATACGTCTGCACAGCTGGCATCTCCATCTTCATTGACATCATCAAGGCAGCCATTTTAGGATTCTTGCAGCAGGATTTTTGAATCAGGAGAGGCTGTGTTTACAATTAATTTTCAAATGCTATGACACTGCATTTATCCTACTTTAATAAATGCAGTTTTAGTATAAATGTAAACAACATCCTCTCCTTTACAAGCCTATGGTGTCATTAAAAATGTGTAAAATGATAGTTAAGGTGTCCTTTAAGGTTGTGTTCATCAACAAGGGATTTGAGCTTACAAGAAATAAGGTCAATTGTGACAGCTGTGACATCCTCCTCATTGCACAGTTCAACAACACAGGCTGAGCCTTAAAGCCTACCACAATGAACATGGAGGGACATGAGGAAGTTATCAAACATTCTTGGACCCATACCTTGCAGTCCTGTAGTGACTTTGAGTGCATCTTCTGGCACAAAACTCATATGGTAAAGTTGTGGCTCAGTACCAGACAGTGAACACATTGGTCATGACATGTGAGGATGTTCAATAGAATCAGAGAAGCAGAAAAAAAATACTTCAAATTATTTCAAAATAATTACTCAGTAGGACTCCATACAACGCAGTAGGAGCTGCAAAACTACTTCACAATCTTTCAGTGAAAAGAGGCATCTTCAGAGCTATTGGGCTGAGACTCAAGTATACATGGTTGTGTGTTAGGGGGATTTAGCCTTCTCAAGTCACTGTGCATGCTCAGTGGAATACCATAGTGTGGAAAAGTGAAGAATGTGACCAAATCTAGGCAGAAAATTGTTTTACAATAGAAAGTTTTAGGCAGGCAATTTGGGGAGCCCATGTACTTCCTGCATTGATATTGGTAATGCAAGTTATTATTACTATGATTGTGTATTTGCAAAGATGTAATTGTCAAGCCCCCCCCTTTTGTGCAGCCTTTCAGGAAATGAAAAACTACTCAGCAGATCAAGCACACACATTTCTAACCACAAGCACTTGTGATCTCTTTGCTTACAGGCAGGGAAATTGGCAGCTATAAATAGTTCATTTTCTTATCTAATTCCAAATTAGAAAAACACACTTAACCTATAAAGTAACTGGCCCTCCATTAACTTCACACAGAAAATAACCTGTTGTGTAATTGCTCAATTATGCTAAACCTTAATGTTATATGCTATACGATACTGTTACATGTTGACATGTGAAAGCAATTAAGTCTCAGCTTATGAAAAGGCTGCAGGCTTTTGTAGATTTCTCATTGCAGCACAGAAAGATGCTAAAGCAACAGATATGGTGACTGCAAATAAACTTGATAGTGGGATTTTTCAAAAGTCATTAAATAGAAGCAATTCCTAGTTACGTAAATGTCAACAACTGTCCTGGAATGTCTAGGCCACATTCTATCTTATTAGAGCTATGGTACTATACATCCAGTTTTGGATGGAAAATGCTAAATACAGATGTAAATAATATGCCATCTTACACTTGGTTTCACAGTTGTGTCCAGGTACATTTATACAGTACATGAACTTTGCAAACTGGACAGAACTAAGTCAGAATTTTGTGAATGGGAATTAGCTATGTCCAAGCTTTGAAAACTGGACACAGCGACACTTTTTTTGTCCAAATGTGTACACGAAAGAAACACAGAAACATAACATTTGATGGCAGATAAGGACTGCTTGGTTCACCCTGTCTCCCTTTCTTCCTTATCTACATTGTTACTACTGACTGTATTTAACCTACCACTCTTTTTCCCTCCCCATCCTTCCCAGTATGATTCTCTTGTGTCTATCCCATGCATTCTTGAAACCCAGCACTGTCTTTGCCTCCACCACCTTTGCTGGATGAATCTACACCCTCCAGCTTCATAGCATGCCCCCTTTGTTCTTGAGCACCTTTTCTTCTGATTAATATTTCTCTCCTGTACCTTATTCACCCCATAAGGTATTTAAGTCACTATCATATCCCCCCTCTTCCAGGGTGTACATACTGAGGTCCTTTAGTCTTTCCTCGTAGGGCTTTTGATACAGACCTTGCACCATTTTAGTTGCCCTCCTATGGACAGCCTCTACTCTTTCTATGTCCTTCCTGAGATGTGGTCTCTAGAACTGTGCACAATACACTAGGTGGGGTCATACCAGAGATCTATACAGAAGTAACACCACCACCCTCTTTCTGCTGGTAGTACTCCTCCCTATGCACTCTAGCATCCCACTAGCTCTCCGATCTGCCTTTCTGCACTGCCTGGCCACCTGTAGGTCATCTAGTATGATTACCCTCAGGTCACTTTCCTTCTTGGTGGTTGTCAATACCACTCCACCCATTTTGTACCCTAACCCTGGGTTTCTGTGTTAAAAAGTGCATTATTTTGCACTTTTTCACATTGAAACCCAGCTGCCATACCCATGACCACTCCTCAACTTTTCTCAACTTTCTGCTCATCTTTTCCACTCCCCTTGGAGTGTCCACCCTATTGCAGATTTTGATGTCATCCACAAAGAGGCAGTCCTTTGATTCCAGCTCCTCTGCAATGTCACTTATAAAGACATTAAAGGGAACCACTCCCAGCAATGATCCCTTAGGCACCATTCTGGCCACTCTCCCTTCCTCAGATCAAACTCCATTTACCACCACCCTCTGTTGCCTATCCCCTAACCAATTTCTTACCTAGTTTACCACCTTTGGACCCACTCCTAAGCTACCCAGTTTGCTTAGTAGTCCCCTATATGGAAATGTTATAAAAGCCTTACTGAAATCTAAGTAGGCCATGTACATCATTCTACCCTGATCTAACTCCTTTGTCACCCAGTCAAAGAAATTTATCAGATTTGTTTGACATGACCTCCCCATTATGAAACCATGCTGCATTTGGGTCTTGTAACCTGCTGGATTCAAGATATTCCACAATCCTTTTCTTCAGCAGTAATTCCATTAATTTTGCCACCACTGATGTCAGCCTGACTGGCTCATAATTGCCAGCCTCTTCCCTGCTACTACTTTTGTGTAGTGAGACTACATTCGCCCTCATCCAGTCCTCCAGAACCACTCCTGTTTCCAATGATCTGTTAAACAGAACTGTCAGAGGTGCAGCTAGTATTTCCCTGAGCTCCCTCAATACCCTTGGATACACCCCATCTGGAACCATAGCTTTGTCTACATTCAGATTAGTAAGTCCCTTCAGGACTCTCTCTTCCAAAAAAGGGCTAGTGTCCACCTCCCTCCCTCAAAAGCTTCTGTTACTTTTTAGTAGCCCTTCCCCTTCTCCTTCCTCTGAGAACACTGAACAAAAGTATTTGTTTTGGGATGTTTACCTTTTCCTGCTAACTCCTCAGCACAGTCCCCCCCACTCCTTTAACCTTACAGTCCCACCCCTAGTCTTCCTCTTTTCACTTATATACCTAAAAATGTCTTGTCTCCTGTTGTTACCTCCTGTGCTATTCTCTCTTCAATTTGCACTTTTACACTCCTTACTGCTTTCCCTGCTTCTCTCTGTTTCCCCTTATGTACCTCCCTATCCTCTTCCCTCTGTATTTCCTTATACCTTCTAAATGCTACCCTTTTTGCCTTTACATTTTCAGCCACCTCTTTCGAGAACCATGGCAGTCTCTTTTTCCTCTTGCTTTTGCTCACTTGTTTGATGCAGAGGTTTGTTGCTTTACTATGCTCCCTTTTAGATTTGCCTACTGTTCCTCTATGCCTCCTAGGCCATGCCCTCCTACCAGGTCATCCCTGAGGCATTCACCCATCTTTAGAAAGTTTGCCCTCCTGAAATCCAGGGCCTTTGCCCTTGTGTGGATTAATTCCACAGTCATCCTTATATTAAACCACAGCGTAAGGTGATCTCTGGTCCCCAGGTGGCATCCCACCTTGATGTCTACAATACTGTCCCTGTTAGTGAGTACCACATCCAGTATTCCCACCTCACGAGTGGGTTCACTGACTAGGTGCCTGAAGAATGCCCCCTGCAGATAGTCCAGGATGTTCCTGTTTCTAGCTGAAGCAGCTGCTAGGAAGCTCCAATCTACATGAGGCAGGTTGTATTCCCTCATTAACAGAACCTCCCCCCTTTTCTGCCATCTTGCCAATGGCATTCACCAGCACCTTATCTAATTCATCCCGCTGTGCTGGAGGTCTGTAGCTCACTCCAGTAAGAATTGTGGCTCCATTCCCCATCTCCAATGTGACCCACAGTACCTCTGCCTCCCCCTGTATTCCCTGTATCTGTTTCTTTTATGCTTTCCCTCACATAAAGCACCACACACACCCTCTCCTTCCCACCCAGTCCTTCCTGAATAGAGTATAGCCTGGTATGGCCATATCCCAGTCATGTTTTTCAGTGCATCATGACTCGGTAATAGTCACAATATCCAGGTCAATATCAATATCCAATCTTCCATGATGGCCTCTCGGTCCAGAATCTTATTTCCTAGAATTCTAGCATTTGTACACATGGCCTTCTAGATTTTGTATCCACGCTCATTGTTGCCCTCCTTTTTCCTTTTTTGCCCTCCCTCCATCCCGCCACTCTTTTTAGTGTTCCTGTTCCCTTCCCCCTCTACCTCTACCGTTTACTTCCTTTATTAATTTGCACCCCGGAGAATTATACTCCCATCAGGCTCTCCATACTCTCTACTTCAGCCTGTGGGGGTAGGGCAGTTTCTGCCTCCATAATTCCTTCTGCCACCCTATTCAGCTAGTTTAAATATTAGTTTAATAACATTTAAACTGTCCACTGAGGACTGCAGTTCCCCTTCAGGATAGATGCAGGCCATCACCAATGTATAGGCCTCTATCCTATCAGGTGGGTTCCCACTCCCCAATATAGCCGAACCCTTCCTCTCTGCACTATTCCTTCAGCCATGAGTTGAAGCTCCTGATGAAGAGATCCCTCTCCTCACCCCTATTGTAGACAAGTGGCACCTCAGTGAAAGCCACTGAATAAGCTACTTGTCTATGACCCCTCGCCAATTCCCTGAACTCCTTCTGCACTATTCCAGCCCAGTCCCCAACTAGATCATTAGTCCCCAGGTGGACAATGACATACAGCTCTTGCTCTGGTCCTGCTACCCTAGCAATCCTTAGGATCCGGTTTCCCATCTCTCAGGGCCATGGCACCTAGAATGCTACAAACCGTCCTCTCCCCTCTCTTTTCCTATTTCCAAATCTATCCCCTCACAATCGAGTACCTCAACAAAAGTTGCATCCTTCTCCTCTGGGGTCCTCTACCACCCTTCTGGGCATCTCCACTATTTAGGGATCCCACTTCCTCCCTGATCACTACCACAGGTGTCTCCTGTTGACAGTCCCACCCAACCAGAGTGGCATAGGAATTTCATAGTGGTACTGGTTGAGGAATGTTCAAGTTCAAGTTTATTGTAAAGGTGGAGTTCTTGCTCAGGGCACCCCATAAGCCCTCCACCTACAGAGATGGTAAGCTACCAACCTTTGAGGGGGTTGACCCCAGAGGGTTTCTGGTGGTAATTGACCTATCTAGTGTGGGCAGAGCATGCATAGGGGGTGTGGGTGAAGCAGTCGCTGCCTATAATGAGGTGATGGCTGGGGCACTCAACTCCCTTGCACTGGTCCATGTATGACCCAGATCATCTCACCTGAGGCCCCTATGGTTTGATGGGGAGCTCAAGGCGATGAAGATCAAGAGTTGGAGGTTGGCGCGCTACTGGTGAAGGTTTGTACTGGAGGTGGACAAACTGGTCCTGTGTACACACTATGTTGTTTACCAAGGGGCAATCAACCATAAGAAGGCAGTGTTCCTGTCCAGGATGACTGCTACCAGAAAGAGCTGACCAGCTATGCTTTTCCAGACTGTGGAGAGGTTCTGACATCCAGCTTGTCTACAGCCAAAAAAGGCATTTTTTGATGCTTTATGCAATGCGTTTGCTCAGTTCTTCTTGGACAGTGGCTAACAGTGGTCTCTTGGATTGTCTGAGGTGCACTCTGCCTGGTTGGGGTGAGTTTAAACCAGTGGAGGGGGCCAAGGTCATTGAGGTTGTCTTGAGGCTGAAGCACACATGTTGCAAACTGAACCCAGTGCCAACTAATTTCTTAATGGGATGTGTTACACTGTAGGTCTGGTGTTCACCATGATTGTCCATTGTTCTTTTTCAGAGGGGGTCTTCCCAAATGCCTTGAAGGAGGAACTGGTGAGATCCCTTCTGAAAAAAACATTCTTAGACCCTGACGTCAAGGTGAATTACCATCCTGTCTCCAACCTTCCATTTTTGAGAAAGGTTGTAGACAGCATTGTGGTGCAGCAGCTGGGAGAATGCCTCATGGCCTTTGATATCTATGAGTTGCTCCAGTCTGGGTTTTGTGCTGGGCAATGTATGGAAACCGCATTAGTACAGGTGCAAAATGATCTCCTCAGGGCGAGAGATCAAGGGGAAGGGACAATTCTCATTCTTCTCAATCTCTCCTCAGCTTTTGACACGGTGGATGATTGTGTTACTCGACCACCTGAGGGAATTTTATGGACGCCAGCAACATCATCCACTGGTTTAAGTCCTATCTCACAAACAGGAGACAAAGGATTGTGATGGGGAATTTCTCCTCCTCCCTTTGCCTTCTGTCTTGTGGAGTACCTCAGGGTTTGATCTTGTTGCCAATGTTGTTTGCCATGCATATGCTGTCCCTAGGGGGGATCATTAGGAAGTACAGTTTGGAGTTTCATTGCTATGCCGATGACACCCTGCTGTGTCTATCCTTTGGCCCTGGGACATCCGATGTGGTGGACGTACTTAACAGCTGCCTGGCCAAGATTACTGACTGGATGGCCTCTAGCTGGCTGGTGACTGAACCCCGATAAGACGGAGGTACTGGTGGTGTAGTTGAACAGGATGTGTGATTGGATGGCCTCTGGTGCAGAGACTGGATTGTTTCTGGGATCAGTGCCATTGAAGGCCTCCTCCAGGATGCATGATCTTGGTGTTTTTGTTGACAGCAGATTGACATTTGATTCTCAGGTGTCGTCCGATCTCCAGTCCAGCTTTTTCCATCTAAGGAATATCATTAAGATCAAACACCTGGTACCTCCCCACCTTGGTACATGCATTTGTGACATCTAGGCTTGAATACTGTAATGCACTCTACCTCAGGGTTTCTGGAGGTACCCTCCATCGATTACAGCTAGTGCAGAAGACAGCTGCCAAGTTGTTGATGGGACAATCTAAATTCTGTCAAATTACCCCGGTGCTGCATGGATTGCACTGGCTGCCTGTTCAACAGAGGGTTCCTTTTAAGGTGGGCTTTCTCACCTTTAAGGACCTACATGGACTGGGCCCTCACTACCTGTTGGACTTTCTAACACCTTCTGCCCCAGTCCTCTCCCTCCGATCTTCCTCTAGGGGCCTCCTCACCAGCCCCGTCCTGTGAAACTCACTTTCTCCATCAGTAAGGGATGCCCTTTAAGTTGAGGCATTCAAAGCCCACCTCAAGACCTTTTTATTTAGCTGGGCATTCCCAGACACAGTCTTTTAGATAATGTCTCAGAGATAATTGCATAATGGCACTTTAAAAATGTTGTGCTAACAATTTAGACCCTTATTTTAGTGTTTTGATTTTAAATACCTATTACAATGTTTATATCTTATTTATTGTGTTTTAATTGTTCTGATGTTAATTGTACAGCACCCAGAACCTCTGGGATTGGGCGCCTGAAAAATAAAATTTGCCTTGCCTTGCCCTTGTCTAAAGGGATAAATTCATTGAGCAAGCTTATTTTGAAGGAGGACCCTTTTTTAACAATAACAAACCATGTATACAGTCGATACAGGGATAAAAAATTAGTTATCAGACACTATTTAACAAAATGTGCAATATGAACTATGCAAGGCAAGTGTGAATAGCCAATGCTGGGAAATATATAATCAATTCTTGAGGATGGGCTGGCCCAGTGGCATTGAGGGTTGAGGTGCTGGATGCCACACCTCACACCACACCAGTGACCGAGGTTCGGCAATGAGCCTGGGTTATTGGGGGTTGGCCGGGAGAGAGAGAAGGATTAAGCATCTTAGTGACTGCTTTCCTTCTCCAGGGAGGGAGGGAGGGAGGGATGGGGAAGCCATGGCTGTGTTAACTCCTGGCAGCTGGGGGTCATTGCATGCAGCATCTCAAAGTAGAGGGTTGGTACTGGCAGCGTCTGATGCATGGTGTGTGGGATCATGCACGGTGGCGTCATTGGTGCCATTGCATGCCTGGGCCAAGGGGAACCAGGGAACTTACTAAAAATAATTCCTCAGCGCGCTGTAAGAAGGAGGTCTGACTGCACCTCACTGCTCCGACTCCAGGTTGCTCCCCCTGGAACCTGATCCCCAGCATCCGCGGTAGTGGGGTACATACCTGCTGTGATGTGGCTGCAGTGTGGAACAGAGGAGGAGTAGAGCAATGAGGTACTTGGAGCAGCGAGGGAGCTGCGAGACCAACCGGACCTGGGGGGGAACCATAGGTAACAACCCCCCCCAGCCACAGAGTGAATGGCAAAAAGTGTAAACATGAAAAAAAAATACATGAGGATGGTATATACATAAACAATTTAAATAGGAATAATTACAGTGATACTCCAAGGTAAACATAGAGCAACGTTGGACAAAACAGTAAATATATACAAAGCAACAGGAGAATCATCATTAGGCATACTGTAGTACTAATGAGAGTTTGGTATAATGGGCAAATGGCAGAGAGGAGAAAACAGACTAGCACCTAAGACAAGTATACAAGAGTGATGGTTTAGAGGTAAGCTAAGAACATGGGTGAGCTCTTCCAGATTAAATTGCAGTGGCAAGCATCATTAATTAGAGTGGTTATTCAAGTTTTGAATGCCCTTAGAGAAACGATGATGCTTAATTTAAGGGATGATTGAAGATTGTTCCAAATGGTAGGGAGGGTGTATCTAATGGCCAGTTGACCAAAGTGGGTAAGGACTTTGGGCACATCTAAGGTGATGTAAGAGGTATTTCTAAGAGCATAAGGAGTTTGGCAGTGAGAAATAAGATTAGTGATGGAGGCCAGAAGCTTGTTCAAGAGAGATTTATATGACCATAGATAAGCATGTAGGAGTCTCCTGGTAGTCAGAGAGGTCCACCCCACTACCGCATAAAGGGTGCAATAGTGTGTCTTTCAGGGACATTAATGACAAAATGGATAGCTCTGCAAATAAGGGTATCAAGTTTTTGCAAATGGGTGGCTGCACAATTTTTGTAAATGATGTTTGCATAGTCCAGGAGACAGAGGAAGGTGGCCTGGACCAGTCTCGGTCTGGAGTTTTGGGAAAACAAGGCCTTATTTCTGTAGAAAAATCCCTACCTTAGTTTAAGCTTTTTAGAAAGGACTTCAATGTGAGAAAGGAAGAAGAACTTAGAATCAAGGAGGAAGCCAAAGTATTTAAACCCATCCATGATCTCAAGTTTATCACCAAGCAATGTAGTGTTAGGCATGGGTGGGCAGTGTAAGGATGATGATCTGGCATAGTGAAAATACATGACTGGCTTTGTTGGCATTTAATAGAAGTTTGGAGTGGAGTAGATTAAGTTGCAGTTGGTTAAAGTCTGATTGAAGTACAGAGGAGGCATCTAGGAATGTAGGTTTAGAGATATAGAGGACCGCGTCGTCTATAAAAAAGTGACGTTTTGAGTAGATAATGTTATTACCTAGATTGCTGACATATATTAGAAATAGTAGGGGGGGCCAGTGCTGAGCCTTGAGGGACCCCTCTCACCAAGGGAAGTAAGGAGGATAAAGCCCCATTGACCTTAATCTGCTGCTTTCTATCCACCGTGTAACTGGACAACCAATTTGTCCTACCACCCCTTCCCTTCCAGAGTCGACCACAGTCCAGTCATTCCTCCTCCCTCACATCCTCTGAGGTAATGGTGGCAGACTTGGTTGCCCCAGGGTGGGGAGGAGGTCCCCCATATCCTAGTCAACTTGGCCTGGAGTCTCGTGACCTCCTCCCTCAACCCAGTGAGGTGCGTGCAGATGGGGCAGTATTGCAGACTCCAGAAGGTCTGGCTGAAAACTGCCACCCTACAGCCTCTGTACTGCACCACTCCCAGCATTCTCAACTTCTGTTCTTCCTGTGCTACCTAGAAACACTTTTGTACCCTTACCACTGATACAGTGTTTCTAGTTTTCCCCTGCATTTGTTTGTTTCTATTTGTGTTTCCCAGTGCCATGTTTAAATCTCCTTATACTCCTATCCTAGATAGGGTGTTGTATCTGTTCCCAGTTTTGGATTACCATTGATCTTCAACCCTCCCCAGCAGTGACTATTACACAGTAGTGAATAGGTTCCATGCCTCAGTCTACCAGCAGAGTCCTCCTCTTCTCTGCTTCCTTCTGCTGATGCCAGTCACCTGCTCCACTCCTTCGCTGTTCCACTCATTCATGGGGACATAAATGTGCTGGATATGTTACAGTGGAAGTACTTTTATAGTGCTCTTGTAAGAAGGCACTAAGCCTCTGTCAGCTCCACCCCCTAGTTACACACCTGATTCATAGGGCTTCCTGAATCTACTTACAAGATTAAGCTCCTGATCTAGTTTCCACCACACCACCTGTTACAATTTAAAACCCAAGTTTCAAGGTACCCCAAACTCTGCCTACCAAGTTTCAAAGTACCCCAAACACTGATTACAAATCTCTTCTTTTCTCTCCACTTAAGCTGTTATTTTCAAATGGAAGAGAAGTATAAATAAATATTAATATACCTTTAAGGTAAAGCTAGTTGTTTTCACTCCGTTCTGTCAGTAATGTCTGGTCTTCTACCTCAGGACTCACAACTCACAACAAAGACACTTGCATCTTGACATTGGCTTTGAAAATCCCTGTCTACAACTTTACTCCAAATAAGTGTGTGTGGTTTTTTTCTGTGTCATCAGCTGTGTTCTTACCATGAAATCTACTTTTAAGAATTGATATTAATTACACTCTGCTTTGTTGAGTATTTGTTTACTGTGAGACTGTATTCACAAAGATTTTGCCTTGCTAAAAAGTGTCCTATAGAGCTCTCATTCTGGTGTCTTTTTTCTTTTGGTGTCTGTCTCTAAGGCCAAAATAAACAAGCATTTACAAATGCCGAATAGCTGATTGCTTGCACATGCTGTACAGGTGTTTGGTACTGATAGTGCAGAGGCTAAAATTAAATTAATAACAGGATTTATAACAGTGAAATTGTTATGATTTAGAAATGAGAGGTTCACACATAACATTGCTGTTTTCTTAGATTGTGACGCTGAATTTTCAAAATGCTAGTTTTTATTGCCCCAGCATAAAAACATGACAGGTATCACTTATGAAATGTGATCTAAAAATTGTTTTCTGGAATGACCGTGAAAACAAGTTTTGGAAGGGGATTTGAAAATGACTCCTGTCATGCTCATTTGACTGGGGGTAATAAAACATGAGTATGTTGAAAATATGGGTTCAAAAATAAAATAGCAAAATTAGGAGGAAACATTGAAGATTTAATCTTATTTTTTTTATTTATTTAGTTCTTGGATTACAATACCTTTGCGCTAAAAGCCTGTTTACAGAGGCACTACATCAGAGTAACAATAGTCACACAGAACAGTACAAAAACAGCAGAATATGGTTTAAATAGAGCATTTAACATGAAGTAAACTTACAAAGTGCAACATAACAGACAGTATTAAATCAGCCAGAATGGCCTTGTCAAGTAGAGGGGTAGAGTGAGAAGAAGGCGGAGTAGAGGTATGCAGTTAAAGGGGGGGTAGGAAAGGCATGGAGGGGATGAATGGTAGGGGCATGGTGAAGGAGAGAAAGACTTGCTAGGGGAAGCAGTCACAACTGCAGAGTTCAAACTTCAAACTTCAAATTTCAAACTTCTTCATAACTTTGTTGTATTTTGAGATTTTGACCCCACATTTTCAACAGTCTTTTATTACCACCACCTTATGATCAACACATGTGATTTGTTTTATATCCAGTCTGACAGGTGATTTTGTAGAGCAACTGCAAAAACATTTTTCAGAGAGGATTTTAAAAATTACTCCCGCCTCTCTGATGGGGTAGGAAAAACCAAAGGCTATGTTAAAAATCTGGGGTCAAAATATAGAAAAATAGCAAAGTTATGAGAGAACATTGAAGAATTTCAGTGTTTCCTCATAATGTTGCATTTAGGGATTTTTTTCCGTGAAAGTGTTTCTCCCTTGTGCTGCAGTTGGGCAGTTATCAGCCATGTCCCTGCTTCCTATGACTGTCATTCACCTCCCCAGCCACTGTAAAGTCCCCCACAGATTGCCTTCATGGTGGGGCTAGGTGGGAGGGGCCCATCATTCCACCTGATATGCATGTACAGATGCTAGCAGCTGGGAGATGGTACAGGCCACAGTAGAGTAGGCACAGCTTTGTGAAGCCCTCCCCACCCCACTTTCTATTTTCTACCCACTCTCCTGGCTGTGACAAAATGGAAGTAAGTATGTGCAGAGGCACATAAGCACTGTGGAACCACAGCCCCTCCCACTGAGTTGCTCATAACCTGCACTACCCCTGGGCTTCCACCCAGTGGCAGTCAAAGGCCGAGACAGCTAGCCACCCCTGCCCAGGAGAGGACAGCAGTCCCTCTGACAATAGATCCTCTCCCATTGTTAGACCCCCAGTGACCTGAGTCTGTTCCCAAACCTGGGTTACTGGCATGGCAGCAGGCAGAGCGCAAATGCTGCAGTCCACTGCAACAGTGGGCCATCTATTTTTTTTAGATTGTTAATCCAATTTTTAAACATATTCTTTTTATTACCTCACCTTATGATCATGACAGGTGGAATATTTTAAATCCTGTCCATAATGTGATTTTGCAGAGTGACTATGAAAATATGTTTGGGAAGATTTGAAAACCATCACTTTCTTGGTTAATGAGGTGGGGTAAAGAATGGCTATGTTATAAATGTGGGGTCAAAATCTGAAAAAAAAAATAGCTATGTTATGAGTAAACATTGAAGAATTTCAACATGTCTTCATAACTTTGTAGTCTCTTGAGAGTTTGACTCCAACTTTTAAAAACAGTCTTTTTATTCACAGACCTATGTAGCCAGTATAGTGTTATGCTTGTGCAACTGTGTTAGTTTGGTTTTGGCCATTTGCACGCTCTATTCCAGAGGAATTACCACCCTATAGGGGTACAAAGGCAAGGAACTCTAGGAGAGGGTTCCACCCCTAGAGGTGCCATGGGATGATTCCCGTGGCTAAAGGTACCTTAGGAATCCCCCTAAGGAGAGAGTGCTGCTGCTGGAGGAGAAGGGGAGGATGGTGGGGCAAAGAAAAAATGCTTCACAGTGAGGCTGAGAGGAACTGCTTATATAGCTCAGGAGGTGGGAGTGGCCGGCTGCTTGGCCACTGAACTTCAGACAAGCCTTTCCAATTCACTGACCTATGCAGCCAGTATAGTGTTAGCTTGAGCAACTGTGTTAGTTTGGTTTTGGCAGTTCGCACTCTCTATTCCAGAGGAATTACCACCCTGTAGGGGTACAAAGGCAAGGAACTCTCGGAGAGGGTTCCACCCCTAGAGGTGCCACAGGACAATTCCCATGGCTAAAGGTACCTTAGGAATCCCCAAAAGAAATGTAGTATCATCCCCAAAAAAGGAGGCAACACGAAGTATATGAGCAAGCAGCAACTGTGATAAAGGAGCAGTAACTGTAACGTAGTAGTAGAAAAGTATAGGCAGTTGATAATGCAATGAGATGCTCAGTTGGATAACGTAATGACTGCCCAGGTTTGGTTAGTATGATACTGATAGTTTGCCTTGAGATGAAGGGATCCCCTAAGGAGAGAGGGAACGGCAGGACATCCTCCACCTCCATCCAGCAACGGAACCTACCTAAGAAACTAGAGGAAACACTATGCTAACTAAGTGTTTTGACCTGAGGCAATGGAGGAGAGAGAAAAAAACTCTATGAGGAGAAAATCTCTGAAGATCCAAGGCCTAGGTCGCCTTCCCTCCAGGCTTATGATAGTTTATTTAGTGACGGCTCTGCAGCTACAATTTAAAAAACCCAATTAAAGGGAAGTGGAAAATATTCTAATTTGGAGGAAGGCTCTCACTCAAATCCTCCAGCGGGAACACCGTGGAAGGTTGCGAGAAAACTCTGCAACAATACTTGCATCAAAGGCACAGGAGAAGAGCAACAACTGCTGAGGTACTCACCTGGCCTACCCACCCTAAATCAAACCAGGTGAACCAGTGGCAGTTGTAGGGAGAATGCAGTGAAGGTGCCTCGCTAGGGAAACCACTAAAGTCAACCACCAACCATTATAGTGGAACACTAGAGCCAAAGGAGATCATCGTAACCAACCTTCACCGTTAGTCTTAAATTCTACACCAGGAGCTTCTGTCGCATAGCAGACAGCTAAAGCCAAGCCCAAGGTGAGGACATTCCCAGCTATGGGTCAGATGGAAGGATTCCACCCCAAGTTGGACACACTTGAGATGTGGAATAAATGCAGAGCAAGACCGTCGGCTGCAGGAACCCTGAGCCAGAATAGAATGGCTGGCATGCCCCAGAAATTGATTGAGAGCTGAAAAGCTGGTCAGCTGAATGAGCACGGCGTGCTGAATGCTGAGATTGTAATGAGCATTGAGTGCTGAGACCTTGCAAGGTCGAATGCAGATTGAGTGCAGTAGAATCCCAGAGGCTGAAGCCAAGGGATGGCAGTAGGCATGAAGCAGTGGTTTGCATAAGCAAGGAGTAATGGTTGCGTAAGCAAGTGTGGGCCTGCACAGAGGTCAGTAAGCTGTAGTGATAGTCGGACCTGAGCCGAGGTCAGCATAACATATTGTATAGCAGTAACAGCACTGAATTGTGGCAAGCCAGCCAGAGCAGGTCAAAGCCAAATCAAGGTGACAAACTCTGAGGATTTTTGGCAGCGAAGACAGGATTTAGAACAGAATTAATTATCCACATAGGCCACGACCCCCCCAAAACACCTCCCAATCCCCACCGTAGGACAAACAAGGAAGTGAAGGAAGGGCCAAGAACCACATGCAGATATAAAAGCTAATTTAATAGCCTCAGCAGGAGCTTCAGCTAACCTCAGAGTAACAATGTACAATAGCAATGGGAGTAAACAAAGCAGTGGCAGGAAGCAATTAGGCCTGAGCAGCAGTAGTAAAAACAAAACAGTACACTGAGTTGTAAATAAAGAAAAGGCATAATGCTCTTGAAGCACTTTCACCAGGCAGTGCAATGAGGTAATTAGAACAAGCATGAGTGAGCTGAAGAGCTAGGTTCAGTAAATCTGAGTCAGGTGAAAGTAATGGAGTATGCCATGGAACAGTTATAATTAAGCTGAAACACACAAATCAGGTTTGCAGTTGCAGTGCAAGTAATGAGAGTTGTGAAGAACTGAAAAGCAGTATGAGCACTGAAGTAGCAGTATGCTAGAAGCTTAGAAACAAAGCCCCCCCCACCTCAAAATAAGAAGGATGCACACACAGCCGGAGGCAAAATACAAACCAGAAGTAGAAAAATAAATGCAGAGACCAGCAGGAGCAGGGGGGAGGGGAGGCCCAACCAGCTCAGAGGACAAAACGATAGAGCTTTCGGCTGCAAAGAAAAAATGCTTCACAGTGAGGCTGAGAGGAACTGCTTATATAGCTCAGGAAGTAGGAGTGGCTGGCTGCTTGGCCACTGAACTTCAGGCAAGCCTTTCCAATTATCGCATCTTGTGATCAAGACAGGTGGAATTTTTTTTTAAATTCAGTCAAAATAAAATTTCACAGCACAGTTGTGAAAACACTTTATGGGGAATTTGAGGTTTATGAGATGGAGTAAAAAAAAGCTATGTTGAAAATTTGGAGCAAGAATATTAAAAAGTAACAAAGTTATGAGTAAAAGTTCAGAATGAATTAAAAATCATTTACCAAAATTACCTCATAGCAGCCATTTCCTGATTGGGCTCTAGAGCATCAGAACATGCCTATAGATGCAGTAGAACATGTTGTTGGTGGACCAGATAAGTAAGAGGGGTACTGAGGGGGTGGTTGGGGTAGGAGCATGGGAGGAAGAAGTCATCACTGGACAGTTTTCTGCTTTTCGGGTTAATACATAGAGCACCTATGGAAGCAATCGGGGGGGAGGGCTATGTCAGAGGCTGGGATTGTTTTGTTACACTCAGGGCACTGGGGGAAATGACTGGGAGGGGTGCAGCCTATGGCAGAGGGTGGAATTTTCATCACACTTGGTGAAGCCAGGAGAAGTAATCTTGGGAGTGGGCTATGGCAGAGTAGGATTCTTTTATCACATTTGGGACACATGATGATACAATTGAGAGGGGCACAGGCTATGGCAGAGGGTGATATTGTTCTGTCACACTCATTTTGATCACTGGGGGAAGGGATTGAGATGGGGGTGAGCTATGGCAGAGGGCTGGATTATTTCCTCATGCTCACTTGGGCCCAAGTGGAAGCAATCAGGGTGGGGACTATAGCAAAGGGTGGAATTGTTTTGTCATACTCACTTGGGGTATCAGGAGAAGCAACTAGGGAGGTGGGCTATGACAGAGGGTGTGATTGTTTTGTTACACTCGTGGCACTGGGAGAAGCAACTGGGAAGGGGCAGGCTATGACAGAGAGTAGAACTGTTTTGTTACACTCAATGCCCCAGGTGAAGCCATTGGGATGGGGCAAGATATGACAGGGATGGGATTTTCTACAAAGGGGGCACCAGGGGAAACCATCAGTTGAGGGAGAAGGATGAACAGCAGGGTGATTGTGATGCCAATCAGCTGGCTGCTCGGTAGTGTGCTATAGATGAATGAAAGGAAAACTGCACTCTGTAGCCTGAGCTGCCTTGGATGCAACACTGACAAGTCTCTGCAGTCTCTCCTCTCCCAAATAGCTGTGCATGCAGGCAAACATAAAAAAGGATTTGAGATACCAGTGCTGCATTTAAATAGGGTGGTAATTATTGTTTAGAATATGTTTTCCTAGTGTCTCTTGATAAGCTGTCCCATTGAAGGGCACTGCCAGTTTTCTTATTTTGATTAAGCTATTTACTGAGTATGTACTAACTGATACATAAAAGCCTTATGCTGCCGCACACAGCAGTATAATAATTATGGGCATTTACATCTGATTGGTCAGCAATGTGGATTGAGTCCACTGCAGACCAGGACCCAATCCCACCCAAGGCACATTAAGGATGAACCAGTGCCAAATACGGATTTGGTGACTGTGCCAAAATCCAGCGTTTTGAACACCAGCAAGGTAAGGCTAAACAAACATGGTTTCTCTTTGACATTTTGGCTCTTCAACATCATGATGCAGCATTTGTTGCAGGTGCACACCCTGAGCATATCCATGTTGCTGATGAACCACATGACCTGCAACAATCAATCAGCCATGTGGGAGATCGAGAACTCTTTGAGCTGCACACATCTCAGTGCCATTGCCATCGCTCTCTCTCTCTCTCTCTTTCTCTCTCTCTCTCTCTCTCTCTCTCACATGGGAAGGACCTGTTGCAGGAAGGAGCTACTTTTATCTGACAAAGAGGGACTTTTGATCAGAAAACTTTAGAAATCATCAGAGAAGCATGCATTATCATTCCAATTCTCACTATATTTAACTGCAGTTTTATGTAGGCAGGCTAAGGGTCAGCAGTGGGAATCCAGAGGGTGAAAAGTCCCAAAGGGATCAAACACAAAAAGGTAACCAAGAGGAAGAGGGAAGGGGAAAGAGTCAGAGGCATTGCTAGCATGAGATTGTTCTGGGTCCAGGCCCTAAAATAATTGTCTGGAAACCTGGGGGCCACCTAGGCCCCCAGAAGCTGTTGAAATGTTGGTGTTCTCTGGTGCAAAATAATAACTTTTTGGTACATTTTCCTTGTTTTTCCCCCACCTCTGCAATAGTGTAATCTCACCTTGCAGCAAATGTCCTCATTCCCTCCCTCAGCAAAAACAGCACCATAACCAATTTTAGAGATTGCTGTTCATAGAGTAGGACTGTCCCACCCAGATGCCGGGACATTTCCAGGCAGACCCCCCTTTGGATACCTGACCACCTTCCGGATTTTGAATTTGCCATCTATTTTCTAATTAAATTGGGTTATTTGGGCACTGCAAATAAATTTAAGATGCAAACATAGAGTTAATGTATTAAATGTAAGTGGAATACTGATAAGAATGTGTCACCCTGGGCCTTCCCACATTGAATTTCCAGGTAGCCCCCTGAATCAACTTTTCAAGTGGACTCCCTCTACCCTGATCCAACCCTGACTGTACAGCATTATCTGAGCACAACTCGAGGGATACTAATAATAAGCAGTCATGCTGGTTGCTGCTGATTTTTAGACAGCTTCTGCTTCACTTCACCCCACAGTATAGTCCCACATTGTAGCTGCTGTCCTCATTCACACACACACACAAACACACACACACACACACACACACACACACACACACACACACACACACACCACTGCAACCATTTTTGGAGATTCCATAACTTGGCACAAATATTTAACCCCCTCCGAGCAGCCTAACTGACTACTTACTGGTCCAGCAGAGTCCAGCACAACTTTGGGCCCCTGCTTATTCTTCCAGTGTTGTTGTCAGACTAACCTGATAGTCTTCTTTGACTGGGTAACAAGGGGACTGGATAGGAGCCATGCTGTGGATCTGCTCTTCTTTGGTTTCAGTAAAATTTTAGGCTCAGTTTTATATAGATGCTTGCTGAAGAAGATGGAGGATCTGCATGTGGCTAGGGCCATAGTAAACTGGGTTGGTAACTGGCTAAAGGGGAGGCAGCAGAGGGGGGTGATAGTCAATGGGGTTAAATCAGAAGGGATGGATGTCATGAGCAGGGGTACCACAGGGATCTGCCCTGGGTCTGGTCCTCTTCAACATATTCCTCAATGACAATGGTGAGGGCATCTGAGGCAGGTTGCGTGTTTTTGCTGATGACACTAATCTCTCTGGGAGGGTGGATAGTGATGAGGGAATACAAGACATGCAGAAAGACTTGTAAAAGCTAGAGGGGTGGTCAAGGGTTTGGCAGCTGAAGTTTAGCACAAAAAAAAAGTAAGGTCATGCATGTGGGGAACAAGACCGCCAGGACGGAGTACTGGATGGGAGCAAACAGGATGCTAGGATGTATCGAGAGGGGTACTGACAGCAAAAACAGGGAGGTAATACTTTATTTATTCATTTTTATTTGTTTATTCTTTGAAAATAACCTTTGAGCAAGATGTTCTTTTGCAAAGGTTCCACATCAACAGAAAGCAATATGGTACATAGCAGAAAGGTGATAACATATACATACATATGCACAGCAAAGACCAAATAAGGACACAGATTACTATACTATATGTTTATAGAGAGCACACTAGTAGCTAAGGAAAGCAGCCAGTAAATAGGCTGTGTCTGGGTAGCAATATGTTAGGGGGGTGGAGAGGAAAGATGGAAGGGGGTAAGGACCAGAGAGGGCCCATAGAGTGTAGATAACAGTGCTATGAGTTGAAAGAAGTGAAAGCTGAGGCAAAGGGTGGCAGACCAAAAAGATGGAGTGATAGGTGATGGGAGTACTCAGTGAGTGAGGAGGCAGATCAGTGAAGGTAGGAAGGAGAGGCAGAGGGAAAAGTATGGGCTGCCAGAGGTAATAAGTGCAATAAGAGCTAAACAGAACTAATAAGTCAGAGCACAGGATAGATCTTACCACAGTAAAGCAAATCGAGCTGGTAGAGAGAGGGGAGAAGTGTACTCTGTAGCGGGGGCCAGGATCAAGTTGCAGGCCTATAGGCATACGATCCAGTTAAGGTAAAGTGGCGTTTCAGTTCAGCTTTCAAGGTAGGGAGGCTGCCAAGGTTAAGTATCTGTGAAGGGACCTCATTTAACCATAGTGGAGCCCTATACACGAAAGACCACTGCCCGAGGGAGGTTCTTCTGAAGGGGACATCCAGAGGACACCATGCCATACCTCTAGTCCGATAATTAGACTGATTTGCATACATAATGTCTTTTATGCGAGGAGGGGGTTTTCCTCGAAGTGTTTTTTTGCCCAAGAGACATGTTTAAAACTTTATCCTATTGCTCAGGCTTAGCCAATTGGTTTGTTCATAAAGCAAACAAGAATGTCTTAGATTATCAGCTCCCAGGGTGAGTCTGCAGGCCTTGTTGAGAGCTGTGACTATCCACTTAAGTGCAGCGTCGAAGGCTTCACCATACAGGACCAGGCCATAATTAGTTATTGACAAAATTGAGCTAGAGACAGATAGTTGGAGAGCAGAGGGTGTTAGGCATTGTTTGTGTCTGTAGAGTACACCCAATTTGGTGTTAACTATTTTTACCACCTGATCTATATGCTGCATGAAAGAGAGGGTATCATTGATTGTGATCACAAGGTACTTGAATGAGTGTACCTGTTCAAGGGGCACTACCTTTTCATCACTTTCACCGTATCTATCCACGGTGAGGCCTCACCTGTAGTACTGCGCCAAGTTCTGGAATCCTCATCTCAGGAAGGATAGGGACAGGCTGGAAATGATGCGGTGAAGAGTAACAAAAATGATTCGGGGCCAACAGGGCAAGTTCTATGAGGAGCGTCTCAAGGCACTGAACATGTACCTGCTGGAGACCAGAAGGGAGAGGGGAGATATGATGCAGACCTTCAAATTCCTAAAAGGAATTAACAGGCTGAACTTTGGGGAACTGTTTAACTTGAATACTAGCTCACAGTCATGTGACCATGAGTGGAATCTCACAGGGGAGAGGTTCAGGAAGGACATGAGAAATTATTATTTTACAGAAAGGGTGGTGGAGTCTTGGAACAGTCTACCAGCTGAGGTGGTGGGTGTGAAAACCGTTAACTGTTTTAAGGACTGCTGGGACAGAATGAAGGGTATAGTGGTTGCTCGAGGCATCAGCATCAGGGGATGGGGAAGGGGGCAGAGCTAAGATCCTGGGGAAACATTAGGTCCCAGGGCTATATAGGGAACTTGAGCAGACTGGAAGGACCTGTCTTTTTCTGCCATCATATTTGTCTTTCTATCAGTCCATGCAGCTGTTATGATAAGTGATTTAGTGATGAAAACATTTTCGGATGGAGCACTAGATTGATTGTTGATTAACTAATTAATTGTCTTGGAAAACAACCTTTGAGCTAGGAGCTCTTTTACAAAGGTTCCATGTCAGTCACAGGAAATAGAACAGGTACACAACAATTGAACTGTTTACAGAAGGAATATAAGTAGCTGAAACAATAAGAAATAAAAGATAGTTGAGTATTTGCAAACAAGCTTATTTCTACATCTTGTACAGATATACATGAAACTACAAAATTTTAAGTCAGTATAGCTTGTTACAGGGCAACATTACTAGCAGGTTACATAGACCATTACTAGAGGCAATCTAGGAAAAGAGAAGGAGAACACCATTAAATGGAGTTAAATGGGCAAGTTGGGGTAAGCAGCAAGCATTTGGCAGTTGTCGAGGAGGAACACTGAAGGATGACGCACAGCATGACAGCATGTGGAGTGGAAGGGAAGGTAAAAATGTAAGGGGTTGGGGGGATGTATGGGAGAAGGAAGATTAGACTGAGATTGTAAAACTATTGCCTGGTATGTTTTTCTGATTCAAATCTCTGTTCTACAGTGGCAAAATTGCCAAATTTAGGAGGAATGGAGGCCAATTTGTAATGCAAAATCAGGGACAGATGAGAAGTATGCCATGCACGGTCACCAGGCAGCACTGTCCTGCAGATGGAGTTAACCAAGTCTGGGTGTCCCTCTACAAGCCACATGTCCTGGGTCTACCCGAAACATACCACAGTGATGCCTCCTACCAACTCCTTGGCTACTCACTGCCGCATCTTGACAGGCTTGGCAGAAAGAGGGGTGCTGGTGTTGTACTATACGTGCAGGACCATATTAGTGCCACCACTATTGCTTGCTCCTCCCCCTCCTCGGTCAGTGTATGGCTTGTTGCTGAAATTGTCCTGGGTGCTTCAAAAAAAATTGTGTATTGGCTGCTGCTATAATCCTTCCTTAGGAAGTGCACACAGACTGTCAAATTTCCTGGATGGTCTTGCATCTGCACCCTCCTCCCCCTGGGACACCATCATACTTGGGGATTTCAACTTCCACTGGACAGAATCCTAAGTATTGGAATATGCACACCTGCTAAGGACGCATTACCTTGAACAAGTCATCTCCTCCCCTACCACATATAACCCCCACTCCTTCAACCACTCCACCCTTGACTAGATTGCCACAAACTGTGCCAATCTAGTCCTCCAAACAGGCACTATGGCTGACTCTATCAGTGACCACACCCTTACGTATGTTGCTCTAACCACCAAATCAATACGTCCTCCCCACAAATTGCTATCTTTTAGAAATTCAAATTCCAGGATTTGAACATAGTGCTAAGGGATGCTTGGGCCATAAACTGGTCCTCACTCTATCAACTCAAACATGTCTCCATGGCGGTGACGCTTTCTACAGAAGCTCTTTGCAACCTTCAGGACAAATACTTCCCTATCACCACCAGAAGGGTTAAAGATGGTAACACCCATTGGCTAGCAAATTAACTTCTGGCCCAAATGAAAGTAAGGGACAAAACCTGGCAAGCCTTCAAGGTATCTCCTTCCCCCAATTACGGCATGCATACAGGCGACTTTGTAACTCCTGCAAGCAGACTGTGAAGTCACTCAAGCATAAATACTACACAAACCTACAAAATGAGTCTCTTGGCAACCCCCACAGTTTCTGAGCCTCAATTAACACCCTCCTCAACTCCAAATCTAATAAACAAATAACAGAACTTACCTCCCCTTCCTATCCGATTACTGACCCAGGCAAGATCACTGATACCTTCAATAGAATGTTCACTGACCTTACTGCCTACACCATAAAACTCCCTCCACAGCCACTGTCCACCCAGAAAAAAACAGTCATGCTGCCCACAGACATCAAGCCCTGTCTTTTATTTCAGAGCCCTCGACCATAGTGTCTCTGGCAAACTCCTAAAGACACTACGTGCCAGAGGCAGACCAGGTAGCAACAGTCTGTATCCCACCTTTCTGAAATTCCTCTCCTCTGCCCTTGTAAAGCTACTGACCCACATATTTAATCTTCACTGTCATCATGTACTATGCCTAACTCATGGAAGCATGTGCATGTAGTGCCTATTTTCAAATCCGGCAATCCCGCTGCCCTGGAAAACTACTGTCCCATCTCCCTCCTCCCACGTCTAAGCAAACTATTAGAAAAAATCATTCACCACCAGCTATCCGAGCATCTAGATAAGTACAACCTCCTGAGCCCTCTCCAACTTGGCTTCCACAAACACCACAGCACCTCTTTGGCCTTGGTCCTTTTCTCCAACCATGTCCTAAGAAACATGGACATGGGTATGGCCACAAGTGTGGTGTTTGTGGACTTATTAAAGGCCTTTGACCTTGTTGACCACCACCTTCTCCAATCCACCATGCTAAACCTAGGCTGCTGTCTGGATGCCACCGCTAAGTTTGTCAGCTACCTCGCTAACAGATCCCAGTCTATTGTGATAGGCAAAGATACCTCTGTTGCATTACCCATCCATACTGGTGTTCCTCAGGGTTCCATACTGGGGCCTCTACTATTCTTGCTGTTCATAAATGATCTTCTTGTGGAAAGCATAAACTGTTATGCACTCCTCTAAGCTGATGACCTCGTCTTCTACCATAGCCCCAAGTCCCTCGAATCTATATCATCTACATTCACTAAAAACTATGTATCAGCTCAACATTGGTTCCTCTCCAAAAAACTTCTTGTAAATGAGAAAAAAACAAAGGCCATGCTCCTTGGCTCAAAGCTATACCTTGCAAAGGCCACCAAGTTAAAAACCTCGTTACACATATTCACCCCTGCATGCCCTCCTCTTGACACTGTATCCTCCTTCAAATACCTAGGAGTGACTCTTGATCCTTTCCTTACTTACAATGACTGCATTTCTAACACTCTGAAAAGAGTCCACCAGATGCTGGGGGCAGTCTACTGTGTTAACTACCTTCTGACCCCCAGAGGCTTGTCTTGCAATTGCCCAGAGAAATCTACTGCCCCTACTTGACTATTGCTCCCCAGTGTTCTCCTCCATGTCCTCCTCACTTCTGTCTCATCTAAATATCACATACAACTCTATCTGTCACTTTGCCCTTCAGGTCTCGTCCTCCACTCATCACTGCTCTCTATTTCAGTCCTTAGGCTGGCTCTCTCTGCAGGGCCGTTTTGAATATGCTATGGGCTGTCTAGTCGACACCTCTTTCAGGAACTCACATAAGTCCCTGTACTTCTCATTTCTCACTGACAGGGTGGTAACTCAGTGTCTCAGGGTCTCTTCCCTCCCGCCACGGTAGTCCCCTCTGTATCTACCGTCATGGGGAGCAAGGCTTTCTCTGGGTCTGCCCCCTACCTCTGGAACAGAAAACCGCCTCCTATCCATATGTTACCCTCTCATCAGTCCTTCAAATTGAAGCTAAGAGATTGGCTCATGTCTCAGGCCATCTGTGCCTGCTACCTTGGAAACACCCTCACCAGAAATCCACCTTAAGGATCCAGTGTACCATTTGCCTTACTTCCTAAGTACTGGCTACTACATATACAATTGACATGTTTTTGACTCCATTGTGAACATATTGATTGCTATAGTGTAATCCCTTATGCACTTTATTTGTAAAGCTTGGAGTGGCTGAATAATGTCTTGACTTGCTGTAAGTATATGTCCTAGTTCTCTGCAAGCAGAGAAGCATTGCTTCATTTGTCAGGAACTTGTTTTTGTGTCCTTAACCCCTGTTTTTAATATATGATGTTTATGTATCACTGTTTCTGATACCACTGTACTCACTGTATTATATGTACCCACTTTATTACAACTTGTACCTATTGTCTGGGCCACTGTACAGCCCAGGTTGCAACTGGAAATGGTCCTTTGGATCAGTTTGCTCACCTGGTTATCAAAAACATAAATAAATAAATAAATGTTGCTTGAGTACCTGTGGCATCCTAGTTCAATGCTGTATCAACCCCCACCATTGGACTTAATTTATTACATACTGGACCTAACAGGTTGGGGGGGGTGAATCGAGACTTAATCTTAGCTCTCCCACTCACACGGTGGTGCTGTGTGCCACCAGCACCTGGTTTGAGAGGAATGGTTTCTTTCATTTATTTGGGACATTTTGTTGGGGGTGAGTATGAACAATGCTCTTCAATTTTGATTCCAAAGTCCATCAAGGAACAATAAAGGCTGCTCAGCACCAGGAGTTAAACTGGACAGGAACTCACAGGAACTCAGTTCCACCACCTCTGTCATTTTTCACCATTGCATAATACTGGAGAGTTCACCACCAAAAATGACATTTCCACAATCTAGAAATCTAGATGGGAGAGTTCCCCCACCTAAACATTCCCAATTTAACCACTGCTCAGGACACACACTATCCCAGAGCTGACTTCAATTAAAGTTCTGCATTTATATTTTATTTCAATTAACACTTGTGTAAAATGGTGATTTGGGAGATTGGGCCTTGAATCCATCCATCCATCCAAACACGTTTCCATTGGAAGCTCAAGGCAAAATGCCATTGCATGGCTGAAAGTAGTTTGATGCCGGCTCTCCCTGAGCCCAATTTTGCACAAAGTTAAGTGAAATAAAAGTATGTGCAGCACTTCCATTGAAGCCAATTCTAGGATTTAATCTGTGAGTGCTGACCGACTCCTTTTAGTGCCTGGTTGGTTGCGGCATTTTGGGTTTGAGCACTGCAGGTCCGGTGGATGCATTCTGAATTTCCAAAATCACTTTATTATGGCATGGAGTTTAATTTCCTTTATTACATCCACACCCCTATGGATTTTGTACCTTTGGTGAGATCGTGTAGCCCCAATATGGATTGGCACCATCACTCTCCCATTTCATACTATCCCAATAGTGAGCAGAACACAGCAGCTTTACATGCTGGGGGCAGGACCCAATAACTCAGACTGTGACATCTACTTCACAAATAAATCACAAGACATGTTGCAAAACAATTAGAAATAGCTGAAAACCTGAAGTATCCCTATTTAGAGAGGAACCCTTTTAATTATGCAGTGCCTAATAACCAGGGGAATGCAGAACAGTTGGGATCGGGGAAAAATGGAAGTTAAAGCAAAAACAAACAAAACAAGCAGGGTTGTGCAGGACAAGGTTTGGGGGCCAGACAAAACATTTGAGGACCAAGCCCCAGAGGCCTAGCCCTAACAATGCCCCTGGAAAGATAACAGTGGAGGAAAAGGGGTAGGGCAATGATCAGTATCAGTGGCTCAGCAGGTAGCACACTTGTTTCTGAGGCTGGGATATCAGAAGGCTGTGGATTCTATCCACACACCAGTCACTTGGGTTAAATCCATACTGACACTGTAGTGCAGCATGAGGAGGAGTGCTGCATCCCTGAGGTGCCGTCTTTTGGATTAGACATTAAACTGAGATCTCATCTGCCTGTTCTGGTGGTAGTACAGGTGGATGTTAAAGATCTCATGGCAATTTTCGAAAAAGAGTAGGGGAATTTTTTATTCAAATCTTTAAAAAATCATAACACAGTAGAAACATAACTTGACACATACATTTTGAAATCAAATAAGTTTTCATGCATACCCCCTTCTAGATATATTAAATCATATTTTGGATATTAACATAAAACAGAAATTCTTCAACAAAAGAAAATGTATATTAATTCATATGGGTCCAAAACTTCAAAAAAAAAACATAATTCGATACAAAAACAATAATCAAGGCAAGACTGTAAAGCAAATATGTATTAATGCATACATCCCCTTCTGAAAATATTGATACTTATTCAAAATATGTACAGTAAATAAAAGCCCTGAAACTAAAGAAAATATATATTCCTTCATACAGTTCATATAACACCACCACCCTCATCCTTAAGGGTAGGAGAAATTTAAGATAAGAAAAAACACACAATAAGAAGGATTACAAACTCCTTATTATCCATCTCAAATATATACTGAACTATCAATGTTCCTTAACCTTGCCCTCCCTCTCTAAACATTCAAAATAACTGTAAATATGTGAAAACTAAAGCTAAGTCTCATCAGGGATACTGTATAAATCTCCTAAAACCCTAAGCACTGAATATCTTAAAATAAATGTCTAAGTTTGATTTCTGAATAATTTGCCTTAATTTCCTTTTGCAACCAATCCAATGCATGCAAAAATGTTTGCCATTTACTCCATGCCATGGTATTAGATTCTTTACTATGCAATTGTTTTAGATCAGTGATGATTATAGTAAACAATTCTGTCACCGAAAGATTCATATCCAATATAAACAAACCATAAGAATGCACAGAGTGCTAATATTATACTTGTGCACTGTTGTTGGAAATATTCCATAATACAGGTTTTCTGGTTTGAGGGAAAGAAATATATCTACTTTCCATCTTTCTTTCACCAGATCCCACAAATCTGTAATATAGGGACATAAAATACAAATGATCCACAGTTTCAATTTGGGTTACACAGCAGGCTCTAGGACAGTATCTATCTTTGAGCTTTTTATGCTTCTGATTGCCTTGTACATTTATATTACCATGCACCCCCTTCCAAACTACATCCCACATTTTCTGTGGGATTCTATCATTCAATAACAAAGCTGATATATAGTCTTGGAGTATTTTAGAAAACTGAGAAATGGGATGCGGTGCAAAACATCTTAACATAACATCCGCATACAACAGTTTCCTAATGAATGTTAGCACTGTTGTACATGCAATATTCCATTTTTTATTTTATTAAAAACCCCTTCCCAAAATAAAGAATGTCTATGGGATCGTTTATTTTTATGCAAAAAGGTTCCTTCTGACCACTTCTTAAAAATAACCATAATAGATAGGGCACTCCACCGTATCTAAAGCTGTTTACTGCAGTTCATGACAGGGATAATAGAAGCATACAAAAAGGTCGTAAAAAAATATTATGGGGTCTGGCATGCATACTCCCCCTTCCTTAAGTTCCTTATGTAGTACATTTTGTTTAATAGGATTCAACCTACATCCCCAAAAACAGGAGAAAAACATCTCAGTACGTCGGTTTCTAATTTTTTTGGTAAGGAAAAAACATAGCTAATAAACAGAAACACAGGTATCAAAAAAGTTTTAATCATATATACCCTTTTCTGTTTGCCCATCCGCAAAGAATTCCAGTGAGCTATCTTTGCTTTCTCTTTTACCAGTCCCTGCTCCCAATTATAGTGGGCCATGTCCCCTGCTACAAAATAGACTCCCAAAATTCTACAAGGTGTCATTGAGACCTGTATCCCCGCCACCTCTGTTTTATGTTGTAAGCTATTTTGGATGCTGAAACACTCACTTTTCATTATATTCAACTTTGCCCCTGTCTCAGTGGTCAGTGTACTTAATAAAATGCATGCTGTTTGTGCCGACTGTTTACTGTCCACTAAAAGACATAGGAGATGAGTTTCACTTCTGGAATCATGTTATTGCTAATACCTTTAATAAGAGGGGACACCTGTATAATCTGCACTAATGGGTTTAAAGTTAAAATACAGAGCAATGGGCTCAGAGGACAGCACTGTCAAACCCTCCTGTCAATATTACACCTGGCTCACATCCTATCATTTTCATATGGTCTAACATATGCTAACACATAGCACATTTGTGTCCAGTGTTTGAAATCTGGCGGTATGCCATATGAAGTCATGCATTGTCATAAAAAGTCATGTGAGACCCAGTCAAAGGCTTTTGCTTGATCTAAGCTAATGACATACCTGTATAAATGATCCTGGGTCCTCCCTCTTCCCTCGGCCCATGTTAATTCTCATAGTAAGATTAGTGTCCACGATTTTCCTCCCAGGGACTGAGCTATATTGGCTGGGGTATATTGGATCATCCAATACTGTTGATTATCTATTTCCCAATAATTCAGCAAAAACTTTAAAATCAGTGTTTAATAAGGTTATGGGGCACCAATTATTGATATCTGAGGTTGTGCCAGTTTTATGTAAAAAAGCATAAAATCTTCATATTAGTAAGACGTAGTTTACCAGTAACCACACTTGGGAGACTTCAGTACCTGGCTATGTATTGTTCAGAAGAGACTGAGGTGCAAAAAGGGGGGGTGGAGTGGCCCTGTAAATCAATGAAAATATCAAAGCTACAGAAATTCAGAGTGCACATGAGGAGCCAGAAGAACTGTGGGTCACCCTGGAAACAGGAAATGGGACAGCCATAAGAACCGGGGTTGTCTACAGGCTCCCAGACCAGGGGGAGGACACATACACATTATTGCTAGAAGATATACAAAACATGACAGCTAAAGGGGAGGTTCTGATAATGGGAGACTTCAACATGCCGGATACAGATTGGTCAATACCAGCAGGAACATCTGCCAGAACTAGACACATGGTGGATTCCCTGCAGGGGGAGGGCCTCAAACAACTGGTACAACAACCCACAAGAGACAGAGCTATCCTAGATCTAGTACTGACTAACAGGGAAGGGATCACAGATCTCCAGGTAGAAGGTCACCTGGGGGCCAGTGACCATCACATGGTATGGTTCAATTTGGCCACTACATCTAAATCATCCCATTCCAAGGCAAAAATATGGGACTTCAGAGGAGCTGACTTTGATAAGATGGCCAACAGAGTTAAGCTAGCCCTGGCAAAAAGAAACACAGGTGAGGGGGTACAGGCAAAGAGGGCAAGCATTAAGGATGCAATACTTGAAGCAACATCCCATTGTGTTAGACAGAAAAGGAAGTGCAAAAGAAGAAGGAAACCACTTTGTTTCTCAAATACAGTAGCAGAAAAGGTCAGAGCCAAAAGGCTGGCCTTCAGGAAATATAAGGAACACAGTGGGATGAAGATAGGGAGGCATACCAAACTGCCCTAAGGGAAGCAGGGAAGGCAGTAAGGCAGGCAAAGTCCCAAACTGAGGAAACACTAGCACAAACAGTAAAAGAAGGTGACAAGACTTTCTATAGATACATTAGTGAAAGAAGAAAAAACAGAGGGGGTATTGCTAAGCTCAATGGAGAAAAGGGGGCATGTGAGGAGGAGGACCCTGTAAAAGCATCTATCCTAAATAGATACTTTTGTTCAGTATTTACTGAAGAAAAGGTAGGGCAGGACCCACAGCTAAGCACCATGGACACAGGGGGGAGGGAGGTGAGCACTACTCCCTTCACAAAAGAAAGGGTCCTACAAGAGTTCGCTAAGCTCAGGGTGGATAAGGCAATGGGACCTGATGTCATACATCCCAGGGTACTTAAGGAGCTAAGGGTGGAACTAGCAGAGCCATTATCAGAACTGTTTAGTGAGTCTCTGAGCACAGAAGAGGTCCCAGAAGACTGGAGAAGGGCTCATGTGATCCCACTCTACAAGAGTGGTAGCAGGGAGGAGGCAGGGAACTACAAACCAGTCAATCTTACCTCAGTAGTGGGCAAGATTATGGAGGCACTCCTTAAGGAAAGGATAGTGCAACACCTGGAATCCATAGGGGCACAGGATCCAAGACAGCATGGGTTTACAAAAGGAAGGTCCTGTCAAACTAATCTCATAGATTTCTTTGACTGGGTAACCAGAGTGGTGGACCAAGGGGGAGCAGTTGATGTCACCTACCTTGACTTCAGCAAAGCTTTTGACACTGTTCCACATAGAAGATTGATAAATAAGCTGGGTAGGCTCGGGGTGGGTCAGAAGTTGGTCAACTGGGTGGCAAACTGGGTGATGGGCAGAAAACAGAGAGTGGTGGTAAATGGTATACAGTCAGAAAAGATGCAAGTCACAAGTGGGGTACCTCAGGGATCAGTCCTGGGGCCAATCCTCTTCAATATCTTCATTAGTGACCTTGCAAATGGACTAAAGGGTAAGGCTTGTCTGTTTGCAGATGACACCAAGATCTGCAACAGAGTAGATGATCCAGATGGGGTGGGCAGAATGAGAAGAGATCTGGATAAACTAGCAAAATGGTCAGAAGAGTGGCAACTGGGATTTAATGCAAAGAAGTGCAAGATCATGCACATAAGGAAGAGAAACCCTGAAGCCACCTATAGGCTGGGAGGGGAGTTGCTGGCAGTCACAAAGGAAGAAAGAGACTTGGGCATCATCATCACTGATGACCTGAAATCATCCAAGCAGACCACTAAAGCAGTAGGTAAGGCTAGGGGGATGTTAGGGTGTATTAGTAGGGGTATTACAAGTTGTAAGAGGGAGGTAATAATCTCTTTACAAGACACTGGTTAGGCCCCATCTGGAGTACTGCGTGCAGTACTGGAGGCCACACCTTCACAAGGACATTAACCAAATTGAGGCAGTCCAGAGAAGGGCAACCAAAATGGTGCAGGGACTGCATCAGAAGACATATGAGGACAGATTAATGGAGCTCAATATGTATACCCTTGAGCAAAGGAGGGAGAGAGGTGATATGATCAAGACATTCAAACACCTTAAGGGCATTAACAAGGTGAAAGAGTCTAACATGTTTCAATATAAGAAAAATAGCAAGACAAGAGGACACAACATGAGATTAGAGGGGAGGCTGATTAAGAGGGAATGTGAGGAAATTCTTTTTCACAGAAAGGGTGGTGGATGCATGGAATGGCCTACCTCAGGAAGTGGTGGCCATGAATACAGTGCAGGGCTTCAAACAGGCATGGGATAGGCATAAGGGAGCAATACAGATGAGTATGAATAGACAGGCCACTGACAGAGCAAAGGCCGATGACACATTTATAAGGTAGAAAAAGAAATGGGCAGACTGGATGGGCCTTGCGGTCCTTATCTGCCGTCAACTTCTATGCTTTTATGCTATGCATACATCTGTGAGGGTAGGCTGTCATCCATTAGAAATTAATTATATATAGCTAATAATTCAATCAGCATTAATTCCCACAGTGCTTTGTAGAGTTCCCTTGGTAGACCATCTGACCCTGGTGATACCCCATTTTGTAAGCCCTGAATCATCATTTTTAGTTCTAGAGCTGAAAAAGGAGATACCAAGTGTGACAAATGGGAAGAAACTAAAGACAGTAAATTAGCTGCTTGTAACAAATATTTCATGAAATATGATTCTGGAACTGGTGTTCCAAAGGTTTGGCCTATGTGAGATTCTAAATAACTCATAATTCTCTCATTGTCTAAAAATATCTCCCACTGAGGCAAAACTAGTTGGACAAATTGTTTCTTTAAAACTCTATTTCGTCTGTTTAAAAAAGGATCCGTTTGTTCTTTCTTCCCTTGTGTCCCAAAAGATTGTTCTTTCTCTAAAGACTTTAACCTATCGTATGGATACAGAATCATTTCTGATTTAACCAGATTTATATTAGCTGCTAGATTTACATGTAGTTCATTTTGCATGGAAATTAGTAGCTGTAATTTATCCCTGAGGTCCATATATTTCTGGTGTGCTGATCTAGTGCGAGAAAATGATTTCGGCTGAAAAAAGGCAGTAAAACAGAGTTTTATATCTTCCCACCAATAACTGGCTGTATCCTATAAAACCAAAGTGGTTTTCTTGTCTTCCACTATTTATGCTAGCTCATGCTTTATGGTGGGGTCCAAATGTGGGCTAGTGTTCAGTCTCCAATAGTCTTTACCAGACTCCCTGGGTGGCAAAGACAAAATACTAATCCCAATAAGTGAATGGTCTGAGGTTTCGATTGGAATATTACTAGTGGAAAGCACCGGTAGTGATTTCTTCACAAATATAACATTTATTCTGGATGATAATGACCCTTTATAAAAGGTTGGTCTAATCGGATTCCACTTTAAAGTATGTGCATCCGTCAAGGCAGACTAAGACAGTATTGTCTATAAAAAGGAACTGTTGCAATAAACTTTTTGGTACACCAGAGTTTTACCCTTAGATTCCCAAAAGAATCTGTCTACTGGTAAATAAAAAGGGCTGAACTTTCATCAGGAGTTCAATCCTATCCACTTTAGTCTAATTCTTTCACCAAAACATCCATCAATAATGCCCGGCACGGTCCTATCTCCAGGAGTCTGTGAACTTTCACATCTGGGGTAGTGAAACAAAACCCCACTCCACAACATGCTTCCATCCCAATTGACCAAAAAGGTGTTCCTTAATGCTACTCTCTCATGGCCATTTGTAAGTCATTTGCAGTGTGCAGACAGGTGTCCTGTAAAAAAAAACACATCAAACAATAACTGGTGTAAAATAGAAAAGTGGCAGTCCGTTTTGTAGCTGATTTTACACTTTTCACATTGGGCTTGCTAGCCATAAGGATGGAGTCTTGTGGAGGTTATTGTTGTTTCATGCTTGATCTGGTTACCCCTTTCTTTCTCCATGGAAGTTTATTTTGCGTGGGTAGAGTAGGCTGTTGTTCTGTCAATAGGTCATTCTATGTAGGTTGTGAGAATATATCTGAGTCCCCTTTTTCTACCCTATCTCCCCATGACTGGAAGGCTGCAAATCTGTTCTCTTGAGGCAGTGAAGAAATGCATGCCTGAAAGGTCTCTATGGGGGGTTGTTCTTGCGGGTCGTCATGCCCATTAGGAAGCTCCTGATCCAAGTCCATAACATCCGTGTTCATGGCTGATACTATCAAGAGTGGTGAGGGGGGGGCATGTCTTCTTGTTTAATCACTAAAACTGGAGCTACTCTCGGAGGGAGAGGGGGTTCAACATTTTTCAAAATCAGTATTCTCTACTGGTATCAGGCCTTTCCCTGTCTGTTTTGCAGTACTACCTCCTAAGTGTGAGTCAAGCTGCTCTGGCCCTTCTATCTGTGGTGTGTCAGGCAGTTTCTGCATTGAAGAGGTGTGGGACAAAAAAACGTAGCTGTGATGTTTGTCTAAGTTCAGACCTAGTGAGAGATCCAGTCTCCGTGCTGCATCCTCTGCCCCTCGGTCTCACTGGTGAGGCCTGTCTCACATGTCCACCTTCAGAATGCCTGCTTGATTTTTTCACTAGATGTAAACAATAATCTTATAAAAGGAGGTAGTATAGCGCAGTGGTCTAAGGCTCTGAGCTGCAATTCTGGTGACATCCAGCAGACCAGACCTGGGTTTGAATCCCACAGCTTCCACTTGCATACTGTGTGACCCTGAGCAAGACACTTAACCTCCTTGTGCTCCCAGGTTGCTCCTGTAAAAAAGCTTTCAGCTTAGTGTGCTAGACCTGGTTAAACAACTAAATAAAAAAAAAAATAATAATAATCTTGTTCAGTAACATCATCAGAGTTATGGGCCACCCATGGGCATGAGCTGAAGGAGTGCTCATTATCACCACACAGATTACACACAGGGTATGCCATACATTGGGTGACTGTGTGACCCAATACCCCACAATGAAAACATTTTATCTTATTACAATCTGTATTTAAATGTGATAAAGATCCACATCTATAGCAGCTCTTGGGTTGGCCTGGGTAGAAAACCCCCTAGCTCTACTCAAGAAAAAACAGCTTGACAAATGTTGTATTTCCTGATCCATTTGTTTTAATTGAACTCGGAATGTACAACCTCCAGTCCAAAACCCTTTATCGTTTTTGATCGGGTTAGGTCTTCCAAAGCTGGTACATTGTTTTTCTGACCACAAAATGACATCCTTGATATTAACCCATTCATTATGGAACAGGATAGTTACAGTCTTAATTGTGGGTTTTATGATAGGGATTGCTATGAAATCCTTTCACAGCTCAGTGCCTTTTACCCCATGGTATGGTCTCCAAAATTTATCAAGCAGTGCAGCTGTACAGAAGCTGATATCATAGCTACTATCCACTGGGGAATGGATAAAAGCATATACTTCAGCAGGCATAAATCTGAGTGACTCTTTTATGAAATGTGTCCCCACCCAATGTCTGTCCAGGGACAAAGGTGCCAAATCTTTGTATGTAAGGCGGACCACAAACCTACTTTTAGCCACCTCAACAGGTTTCTGAAACAACTCTGCATATGATTGTCTTGTTTTCTGAGCAGTGCCCTGTTCATTTTTCTCCTCCCCTTCTCTGTCTGCCTTATTTGTAGTTGTATCAGAAACATAAATGTTATTTATTTTAATTTTTTATTTATTTAGGGATTCGGATGATACCTTTGAGCTCAGAGCTCTTTTACAAAGGTTCCATGTCAAACAGTGACAATGACAACAATAACAATCAGTTTATATACAATACTCGAATAGTGTGTAGCTAGTATACAATAAGGTTACAATGTCATTCGTAGTACCAATGGTGATAGTACAGCATCAAGAGCATTCAACTTGGGTAAAGGACAGTGTTTGTATGTAGTGAAGGAGATACAGAGGTGTGACACCTAGTGTGAGAGTCTGAGGAGGAGTCAAGGTGAGGGGGGGAGACTGGGGGGAAGAGTGGGCGGCCAAAAGAAGTGGCTTTATCTAGGAGATTTGGAGGTAGTGGTAGTGGGTTGGTTATAAGGTTGATCCAGTGGGGGAAAAGGCACAGGGGGAGAGGAAGACAGAGGGATAGGGCAAGGGGGAAAAGTGGGGGTAAAAGAAAGGGGAAGGAGAGTGTGGGTGAGTGGGCATTATGGGTGTTAGAGTCCTAGTGGCAGTCACAAACTGTCCTAGTAAGAAGGTGTTGCCTTAGGCCATTTTTGAACTGCTAGATGCATTGGGAGTTTAGAATGTGCACTGGGATTTCATCAAGCCATTGGGGGGCCCTGTAGCTAAAAGCACACTGTCCCTGCATAGTTTGACCTGGTGTCTGAGAATCTGCAACCTCCTCTTCTCTCTCAATGTCAAAAGAATGATAGGAGACTGATGAAGCCAGGGAGGTTCTCCTAGATAGGTCAGTTGTAGGCTCTGACTGGGCAGGGGGGTCAGCATCTGGCACAGTATCCTTCTCTCTCTCCTTTCCTTCACCCCGTGCAGCTGCAGCAGCTGTGCTCTTCTGTGTCTGACTATACTGTGGCTATGTAAAAACAACTGTTTCTAGTGCTTCAGTTGGTAATCCTGCTGTTGTTTTTTATGGTGTCCCTGGTATGGGGATAACTGTGTCAGGGACCCACTGATTATTTTCAAATAACCATCCGGGTTGTCGCAATGCAGTTTCTGGTGTCCGGTCAGGTGGGTTACCACTCAAGTCAATGCTATCATCTAGGCTAAAGGGTTTATCCAGTTGAGAGCCAGATCTGGGTAGAGCCTCGGGTACTGTACCCATCTCAATTCTCACAGGGAAGCGCTTGCTGGTTTCCTGCATCAGGCCAGCAGCAAACCGTTTCCTTTATTTTTTTGTCCTCATCCAATGTGGATTTGTTTACTTTATATTCCATTTCCACTGCTGTGATCATCTCCAGAAATTGAGCTTTTTTCTTCTCCAATTCAATCTTTAGTCAGTCTTCCTCTGTAGTGGTATCCATCTCTACAGCTGTTGGGTGAGCCTCAGAAGGTAGAAAAAGCGGCTGGCCCTTGGCTGGCGGTTAGTTCCGGCTTGCGGCGCCAGCGACCGGGTTGGGAACGAGCCCGGAAGCTTGGAGGACCAGCTGGGAGGGCTTGAGCGCCCTAGGGACTGCCTGCCTCCGGGGAGGGGGAACCAGAGCCCGGCTTTGACTGACCTCGGGTGGAACCCGAGGTGTAGCAGGCCGGATGGCAGAGAAAAGAAGGGGGCGACACGTACAGACGCCAGCGCCAGCGCCTTGACGCCAGGGACATGGCATCGCGAGAAAGAACACCGGAAAAAGCATCTTGTGGTCTCCCGGTAGACGGAGCACTAGGCCCCGTCCCTCAATGCCCCTGCCTGCCCAGAGACAGCATCCTGACGAAAATTTCGTAGTCTCGGGGTGTATAGGGCCCCCACCCCGTACCCCGCCTGGGAGGTAAACCAAGGCTCCGTGGGGGATGGACTGCTCTGGTCTATAGGCAGGTGAGCGAGGGCTGAGAAGGCCGTAAAAGTGACACCCGAAGAGAGGGGGACCGCAGGGGAGAGGGGGAGTAAAAAAAAAAAAAAAGAAGGTAGAAAAACATCAGTGACTTTTGTGTCAATAGTGGTCTGCTCGACTTCCATTCCTTCAGCAATATCACCTCTTTCCTCTGTATAGTCAGGACCATAAAACACAGGTTCCTCCATAATACCTGGAACACAAACTTCCCCTGTCACGACTTGATCCAGAGTGGGATCCTCCAAGCTTCTTGTGGAGTGACAGTGTCTCCCACAGGAAGGTAAGGGACTTTCCCTTATGCCTGGCCAAATTTCTCCCCATTCACTAAAAATACCACCAACAGCTTAATATGGTTCAAGGTCAGCTGGCATTCTTCTGTATCCCTTCCCCCAGTCATGCTTGAAAATAGGCAGAATTTGTCTAGTGAACTTACCCAGTCAACAAAAACTAAATAAATAAATAAATAAACGGGCATGAAGAGGGAAGGTGGCAGTACAAAATGGAGAGCCATTTGTGGAAATGCTCGAAGTCTGGGCAAAAAGATGGCAGACCTAGAGGCCACCATAGCAGCAGAAGACCTGGGCTTCGTAGCAATTACACAGACCTGGTGCAATGAGGAGGTAGCCATACCAGAGTATGCACTATTTGGGAGGGACAGGGTAGAATTAAAGGGAGGTGGGGTGGTTCTTTATGTGAGGGAGAACATAAAGGCCATGAAAATACGGGGTGGCAGAGTAAAGTGGAAGTTCTGTGGATCACCCTGGAGACAGAGAGGGGGACCGCTATTAGGATAGGAGTGATCTACAGACCTCCAGCACAGGGGGAGGAGGAGGAAGATAAGGATATGACAGAAGGAATCCTAGGGATGGGTAACAAGGGTAAGGTACTGATAGCGGGGGACTTCAATCTACCAGATGTGGATTGGAGCCTCCCTGCTGCAGCATCAGTTAAAAGTAGGAAAATCCTAGACTCCCTGCAGGGGGTGTTCCTCAGGCAACTAGTTAAAGCACCCACTCATGAGGGGGCATTACTGGACCTGGAACTGTCAAACAGGGACAGTATTGCTGACATCACAGTGGGAAGCCACCTGGGGACCAGTGATCATCGTACAGTGTGTTTCAGCAAAAAGATCAGGCCAGAACCTAACCACACCAAAATGAGGATCCTGGATTTCAGAAGGGCCAATTTCAAGAAAATGAGAGAGTGTCTCAAGGATGCCCTAGTAGGAATAGAGCATAACTGTGGGGTAGAGGAAAATTGGACAAAAATAATGAAGGCTATTGAGAAGGCAACAAACCCCTGTGTCAAGCAGGTTAAAAAGAGCAGGAGAAGAAAGAGACCACTATGGTTCTCCAAGAAAATAGCAGAAAAAGTAAAGGAAAAGAAGCAGGCATTGAAAAGGTACAAGACGACACAGAAGGAAGAGTATAGGGAAAATTATCAGGAGGAGCAAATGGAGGCAGGGAAAGTAGTTAGGAGAGCTAAAGCACAAACAGAGGAAAACATTCCCAAAACAGCAAAAATGAGAGATAAAACATGCTTTAGGTGCATAAGCGAAAAGAATAAAAGCAATGCAGGGATAGCAAGACTGAAAGAAGGCAGTATAGAGCAGTGGCTTAAGGCTCTGAGCTGCAAACCTGGAGACCTGGGTTTGAATCCCACAGTCCTCACTTGTATACTGTGTGACCCTGAGCAAGTCACTTAACTTCCTTGTTCTCCCAGGTCACAGCTGTAAACAAGCTTTCAGCTTAGTGTGTCTTTCCTGGTTAAAAAAAGGGGGGGTGGTATGGAAGAGGACCAGAAGAAAGCTGGCAAGTACTTTTGTTCCCTATTCACAAAGGAAGGGGTAGGTAATGGCCACAGATAGTGGAGAAGGGCATTAAGGGAAGGGAGATGGACACTAGCCCTTTTACAGAGCAGAGAGTCCTCAGGGAATTAGCAAAACTAAAAGTAGAAAAGGCAATGTGGCCATACAGGGATCACCTCAGAATACTGAAGGAACTAAAGGAGGAACCATCTGTGCCTCTGACATCCCTGTTCAGTCTATCACTGGATATGGGGGAAATCCCGAGGGACTGGAGGAGGGTGGAAGTGGTCCCACTAAATAAAAGTGGAAACAGGGATGAGGTAGGAAACTACTGAATTGTAAGTCTGACTTCGGTGCTGGGCAAGGTTATGGAAACACTACTTAAAGAAAGGATTGAGAAATACCTTTAAAGCAGTGGATTGTTGGCTCCAAGGCAGCATGAGTTTACAGGGGGAAGATCTTGCCAAACAAGCCTGATATAGTTTTTTGAGTGGATTACCAGGGAGGTGGACAAAGGAGGAGTGGTGGATGCAGCCTACCTGGATTTCAGTAAGGCCTTCAACACTGTTCCACTCAGAAGACTGGTAAACATACTAGGCAGTCTGGGAATGGGTTCAAAGATAGTAAAATGGCTGCAAAGTTAGCTAAGTAACAGAACTCAAAGGGTGGTGGTAAATGGAGTTCACTTGGAGGAAGGTAAGATAACAAGTGGGATGCCTCAGGGGTCAGTACTGGGATAGGTAATCCTCAATGTCTTTATTAGTGACATCACAGAGGGGCTGGAAGGAAAGGTATGCCTATGCATAGACGACACAAAAATCTGCAAAAGAGTGGACACAGTAGAGGGGCTGTAGAAAATGAAGGAAAATCTAAAAAAGCTGGAAGACTGGTCAAGGGATTGGCAACTGCGCGTCAACATGAGAAAATGTAAATTATGCACACTGGGCACAGAAACTCAAGGGCAACATGGTTCCATTTTATAACTGCGATCGTGGAAAGGCGATCGCCATTAGGGTGAGCATACATCGCTGAAAATCAGTTTCAGCGATGTACACCCCCGGCACACAGCAAAAGGGTGCAGGGACTTAGGAGTGTATTGTTTATGAGTGGGCTGTTCCCCCCCCCCGCTCCCCCCCACTAAAGGATTCTCAACTCCAGGGGGGTTGCATGTCTGGGGGGTGGAAAATGGGGAAAAATTTTTTCGGGACGGGCACAATAAAATGTACATGTGCCCATTCCTGGCACCGTTGCAACCCTAGCCTACCACCCACCCACCCACCATGCCAGGGGGTCAGCTCAGCAGCCCACCACCACACCACACCTCACAAACCCTCCTTCCCCTACTGCCCTTCACTCTGCTTGCTCGCCCCCCTGCATGCGTGTGCATATAACAACATCCTGTTGCTATATTCAGGGACCCCCCATCCGGTCTCCTTCCCTCCTCAGTAGCTCTGTCAACAGGCACTGCGATTGAGTTTCCCTTTTTGAAAGCACCCAATCGTGGTCACCAATGTCACGGGATACTGGGCAATATATCAGTTGAGGGGGAGAGGTGTTAACAACCACAGAACAGGAAAGGGATCTGGGGGTCATCATATCTGATGACTTGAAGGTGGCAAAGCAATGTAAGAAGGCAGTAGAAAAGGCTAGTAGGATGCTGGGGTGCATAGGGAGGGGTATCACCAGCAGAAAAAGGGAGGTAGTGTTACCCGTGTATAGATCAATGATGAGGCCACACTTGGAGTACTGTGTCCAGTTCTGGAGGCCCCATCTCAGGAAGGACATAGATCAGGTGGAGATAGTACAGTGAAGGGCAACCAAAATGATGCATGGCCTGCATCAGAACCCCTACAAGGAAAGACTCAGGGAATTAAATATGTACTCACTGGAGGAAAAAAAGAGAAAGAGGAGACATGATAGAAATGTCAAATACCTCAAAGGAATCAATAAGGTACAGGAGGGTGGCATATTGCACAAAAGAGATGCTCAAGGACAAGGGGGCATGATATGAAGCTGGAAGGGAGGAGACTTAGAGGGGATGTGAGGAAATATTTCTTCATGAAAAGGCTGGTGGACACCCCAGCAGAGGTGGTGGGTACCAAAATGGTAACATGTTTCAATACGCATGGGATAGACATGTGGAGAACTTAGTAACAAGGCTGGTGGGGGGGAATAAGGCCAGGGATTAGTTTTGGTCTGCTGTAGCACAGTAGGTAGGGACTTTAGGGCAGATTAGGTGGGCCAGCACATCCTTTTCTGCCAATAGCTTCTATGTTTCTGTGCAAGGGCATTGTGCTGAAGTGGAAAGGAGAGCATTCATAATGTTTTTTTTTATTTAGTTGTTTAACCAGGTATAGCACACTAAAGCACACTAAGCTGAAAGCTTTTTTACAGGAGTGACCTGGGAGCACAAGGAGGTTAAGTGACTTGCTCAGGGTCACACAGTATGCAGGTAGAAGCTGTGGGATTCAAACCCAGGTCTGGTCTGCTGGATGTCACCAGAATTGCAGCTCAGAGCCTTAGACCACTGCACTATACTGCCTCCTTATAATGTGAGCTTGCTCTGGCAGCTACAGGCCCTGCAGCATGCACAAGGCAAAGTGTATTTAGCAGATTAGGTCACAGTGGTGATTTTCTTGAAAGATTTAGTTGACGAATAGTTTTTACTGAGTGCTGGTGGTATAGAGGGCTCATAAATCTACATTTATTTACTGTTTAATTTACCTTCCCCCCCCAAAGCAGGAGAAGGGCAGATTGAGATAAAAATATAGAAACAGAGAATTTGTCAGCAGAAAAGGACTGCTTGGCCCATCTATTCTGCCCAGATGATCCCTGTCTAGTCTGTCTCCACAGGCCCTAACTGGTACCTGGAAACCATCCCTCCTCCCTGCCTGTTTACTAATATTACTTTATGTCTATCCCATACATGCTCGAATCCACTTACCGTTTTTGCCTGCACCACTTCTGTTGGCAGTCTGTTCCAGGCATCCACCACTCTTTCAGTAAAGCAGTACTTCCTCACATCCTTCTTAAACTCCCCTGCCTTCAGCTGCATTGCATATCCTCTGGTCCTGGTGCTCTTTCTCATTAAAAATAGACTCTACTCCTGCACCTCCTTCACACCCATCAGGTACTTGTAGATCTCTATTATGTCTCCCCATTTCCAGGGTGTACATGTTGAGTTCTCTTAGTCTCTCTTTGTAGGGCTTTTGATGTAACCCCCACACTATTTTAGCTGCCCTCCTCTGGATGGCATGCACACAGTCTATGTCCTTTCTGAGTTGCAGCCTCCAGAACTGGACACAGTACTCCATGTGGGAGTCTCACAAGTGAGCGACACAGTAGTAACACCACCTCCCATCTCCTGATGGAGACACATCTGCCAAGGCATTCCAGCATCCCACTGGCCCTACGCACTGCACACCTACAGCTCTGTCACACTGCCCTGCCACTTTGAAGTCATCATATGTGGTAACCTGGGAAACAAAAACCCAGGGAAAGAGTATACAATGGGGGGGAACTAACAACAACAAAAATGGAAAGGGACCTGGGGTAGTCATATCAGATGTCCTAAAGGTAAGCAAGCAATGTGAGAAGGCAGTAAGGAGGGCTGGGGGAATATTGGGATGTATAGGAAGCAGCATCACAAGTAGAAAACAGTAGGTTGTTATCCCTGTGTACAGAGTGTTGGTGAGATTCCATCTGGAGTACTGCATGTAGTTCTGGAGACCCCCATCTCGACAGGACATAAACAGAATGGAGGCAGTCCAGAGGAGGGCAACTAAAATGGTACAGGGTCTGCACTGGAAGCCATATGAAGAGAGACTAAAGGAGCTTGATATCTATACTCTCAAGGAAAGGAGGGAGAGGGGGGACATGATAGAAACTTTCAAGTACCTCAAGGGGATCAACAATGTCCAAGAGGGTAGCATCTTTCAGAAAAAGAGATGTGCAAGAAGAAGGGGGCACAATTTGAAGATAGAAGGGGGGACAGCTCAGGGGCAACATGAGGAAGTATTTTTTCATGGAGAGGATGGTGGATGCATGAAACAGCCTTCCTGAGGAGGTCGTGTGGTCAAAAACAGTGGGGGAATTCAAGAATGCATGGGACAGACATAAGGCAATTCTGGTGGGGGATAGAAAGAAGTAGGCTGTTGGTTAACTAGGATCTGCAGCTTATCCAATAGGTAGGAAAATGGGCAGACAAGGGTGGGCCAAGCAGTCCTTATCTGCCATCAAAGTCTATGTTTCTATGTTTCTATGTAACCCCAAGGTCTCTTTTCTGCTTTGTGACTGTCACTACCTCCTTCCAACTTATACTTAGCTCCTGGGTTTCTATGTTCTAGGTGCATGATTTTGCACTTTTTGACATTGGACCTCAGCTGCTGTGCTCTTGACTACTTTTCAGGTTTTCCAATGTGCCTACACATTCGCTCCACCGCCTCCTGAGTGTACACACTGCTACAGATTTAGGTATCATCAGCAAAAAGGCATAACTTCCCTTCCAGTTCTTCTGCAATGTCACTTATGAAAACATTGATGAGGACTGGTCCAAGTACTGAGCCCTGCGGCACCCTGCTGGTCACATTCCCCTCATAAGAGTGAGTGTTGTTAATCACCACCCTCTGTCGCCTATCCATTAACCAGTTCCTCACTCAGTTCATCATTTTAGGTCCCACCTCTGGACTGCTCAGTTTCTTTATCAGTCTCCTATGTGGCACAGTGTCAAAGGCCTTGCTAAAGTCTAGCTAAGCCATACCCACTGTTCTTCCCTAATCTATTTTCCATGTCACCTTGTCAAAGAAATCATTCAAATTCATTTGGCATGATCTCCACCTCATAAATCCATTCTGCTTTTGATCTTTTTGCCCACTGAATTCAAGATACTCTGCCAACCTTTCCTTTAACAGGGCTTCCATTAATTCCCCACCACTGATGTGAGTCTGAAGGCCTATAGGTGCTAGCCTCCTAGGTGCTGCTGATCATACAGAGAGCATGACATTAGCTCTCCTCCAGTCCTCCGGAACCACCTCTATTTCCACTGAGCTATTGAATAAAGCCGTCAGTGAGGTGGGGAGATTAGCAGAATGGAAAAGGTGCAGGGGGTTTTAAGGATTTATTTGACAAATGTTTTTTAGTGACTACTGGTGGTGCAGTAGAACACAAAAATCCATCATTTTATTTTGCCTCAGTGTATGAGTTTGCCAGTCAGTCACTCAGTGAAAATAAAAGTAGACTACTAGGTGAGACGCACGGTTACAAGGTCTTTAGGTGTAGTCGGTGTGGTCTGTCAGTTGGGGGGGGGGACGGGGGCCTGATAGTGTTGCTCTTCCCTATCACTTGGCAAGCTATACAGCACTGTAGTTTGTTTATGCATTAGGTCTGCATGTCAATTTGGCATATAAGAATCACTGACCAGTTGATAACTTTTGTGAGTTATCATTTTTAAAAGTATGTCATCATCTCTCATGTGTGTTTTGCTTATGCTTGTTGAAAACATGCAGAGAAGAACAGGAGGAGAAATGGATGCTGGGGGTGCAGATAAATGTTCCACCATGACAGTTCCACCAAGTACAAGTTCTGCACGTGGTGGTACTTGAGAAGTAGCTGGTCATGGTGGAATAAGGACTAAGGACTGAGAGTCATGGTCATGCATGGGGCTGTAAGGGACAAGGACTGGGTGCAGGATAGTACATCCAAAAAGTCATGGTTCATTTGTCCCAGAAATCCACTAGTTCCACTCCTGCTTCTGTGCAAGCAGCCTTCCCTTCATGTCAACCAGTGCATCTGGGATGAAATCAACATGAGCAATCTAGAACCACATCAGTTTCCCCATCTTCCTTCTTTAAGTGACCCAGTTCCTCTACTTGAAATATAAGTGATCCATCAAGAAATGTATAGTCTAGTTCCTGAAAAAAAAGTCATCTTGCATTCACTTCCCAATTCCTTAACACCTTCTCTGGTGGCCACTAGTGGTAGTAGAGGCATTTGAAAACAGCATGAGGGAAGGCAGTCAAGTGACAAGCCTACATCATGAGTTCTGTTTCGTAACTCATGTTTCAAAGCACATAAATAAAAATAAATAATAAAAACAGTAATTATAATAATATAAATTATAAATACAAAATAACATATTTTAAATTATGTTGTATCATATAATTTTATATACAATTATATTTTTATCATAATCCTATGTTGTATCATATTATATTATATGATATATTATTTGCTCATATATCATATCCGATTATATTATCTGTCCGTATGTCATATCTATTAGACTATATAAAGGATAATGTATGGAGGAACCATACACAGTGAGCCTGTGTTTCCATGTAGGGGTTGAGATAAGAGTTTATGGCATTCGAGAGCAAAGCTCGAGAGGTCTGTGCATTATCTCAACCCTGAGATGGAAACACATGGAAAATTTTGTATGGTTGCCCATATTTTAATTGTTATAGTATCTTGAATCTGACTTTTTTTGCTCAGATTAATGTTTCCCTTGTGTGAGTGAGTGAAGTACTGCTGAGAAAGTGAAAGTGGCTGGAGTGATCGTAAAGGGGGAACAACATACAGACTCTCTGTGTATCTACTACTGCACACTGAGAGATGTGCAGCTGTTTGTATGAAACATCTTTTTTACTGTTTAAACTGTTATTTGTACTGCTCGCTATTGTGAGTGTTCTGGAGCCCTAACCCTGTAAGCAGGAAGTAGGAAGAGGGATCATAGTTCCCTGAGTATTACTCGGGAACTACAGTTTGTGTATCTTGTGCTGTTTTACGCTTTGCAAAACTGCTATTGCTCTAGTAGGGCAGTTGAGCACTTTTATTAGTTGCATTTTAAACTTTATTGCCTAAACTGCAACAAACAACATGAGGTGGTTGCTGTGATCCCACGGATCACTTTCAGGGTCACGAGACTGTTTAAAACCAGCCCTGTGGGAAGCAGAGCGAGCCCGTGTTGGTGCGCATGAAGACATGTGCAAAGACATGCACATCTGTGCATGTTTGGAGACTGTGAAGAGGCCAGTAAAACATTTACATCTTTGTGGTAAATTAATCCGCCTCACTGCATACCAAACTGTTAAGCCCTGTTAATAGAATGAATAAAAATAGTATCACCATGGACGGCAAGTTAGGGTTGAAATGTATGACTTGTCTGATGTAGTGCTTTAATTCATTCAATAATCAAAATAAAGAGTTTCAGTGCTTTAACTGCTTACAAAATGAAGACATGGCTAAAGAAATCAGTCCCTTTAGTTCATGAATAAGTGCTTTGGAAAAAAGTCACATGGATACATCCAAATGTTTAATTCTGTATTGTTAGAGCCATCAACTAGAAACATGAACCACATTAGTACGCAAACTCACAATGAAATATATGTACCTAACTGTAACCTGACTAACATTGCTACAACCCCACTTGGCACACAATAAAAAAAGAGCCAGGGAGGAAGAAGAAATGATTGATGCAGAGAACTCTTGGTACACAGTGCAAAGTAATAAAGCAGCCAAAAAAGGAAGGAAGACTACAAAATTTCCAACTGTAACTAATAATTACTTCGATTCTCTCCAAGAACTAGTACAGAACAACAACCTTTCCTCCTCCACAGCTCCTAGTCCATCTCTAATAATACCTGATAACATAGTAGTAATAGCAGGAAATACGAATCCTGTCGCAGTCCCACCTATACTAAATTCATCATTGGATCTTATGGACTTAAATGAGGCCAACTTGCATGACCCTAAACAAATTTATGTTTGGGAGATTAAAATAGTCAAACAATTAGACAGACCTATATGTGAACCAGATAAACAAAACTGAACTGCTTCATGCTTTAGAGGTGCAAAAATCCAAGATATAACACAGATGAGGAAACAAATATTAGCCAACAGTGGTAAAACACATTTAGTTAACATGCATGCAGGGGTCAATAATATCTGGAATCAAAATAGTCAAAGCATTAAGAATGACTATGTAGGACTGACCAATATTCTGTCAAAATGAAATGTTGAATCGCCTTCTCAGAAATTCTCCCTGTGCCTAGGGCTAATCTCCAAACTGAAAATAAAATAAAACACATTAATAACTGGTTGCATCATTGGTGCATTAGGCAGAATATAGGATGCATTACACACTGGGAAGAATTGCATAACAGAAGAGATTTAATAAGTAGAGATGATTTATACCCTAATAATCATAGTGCTGCTATTGTGGGGGAACATATCACTGACTTCATTTCCAAATCTTTAAACTAAAACATAAGGGGAAGGGGAAAAATGGTCTCCAGTTAAAATCACACCCAGGCCCATGTGAATCAGTCAATAAAGTAACTGCACATGTAAAATCTCCATTAGTAAATGATACCAGGGCTAACAATGTGTCAGAGATGTCAGAAAATAATCATTTTATTAAAAATTGCCCAGAGCTTAAAATCTTACTACTTAATGCCAGAAGCCATTGACATCTGTTAGATTACCGAGACCTGGTTCCAAAACTCTGATTGGGGCCAGGACATTCAGGGTTATACATTAATTATCAAAAAATGTACATTTAGCCGAGGAGGTGATGTCACCTTATACATTAGTAACAACTTAAAATGGCAAGAGACAATGAATAATGATTCATTGGTAACAGAAACGGAGACAGTTTGGGCAAAAGTTCAAACTAAAAACAAATCGCTAACTACTGGACTTTGTTATCGCTCACCTAACCTTGATTCCCTAGCCAATGAGACATATTTAAAGATTATTGAAAATCTCACAGTCCAAGAGGACCTGATTATAATGGGTGATTTCAATTTACCAAACATCTGATTGCCTCATTGCAAGGGAAGAGCAACTTTGACACAAGATTTATTAATGCTATAATTCAGCTGGATTTGGAACAGTTAGTTCAGGAACACACCCAAAATAAATCTATACTTGATCTGATATTTACAGATATCAAAGATATAGAAGCACCTATAAAAATGTTATTTTAGTCACTCTTGCTGATAGTGACTATGACATGATCTTACGTACTCTAAGTAGATATTCTGACATCACAAAAGGATACACTAAAGTTAGAAATTTTAATAAAGCAGACTATGCCAAAATAAAAGAATCCTTGTCTACTTGGAATTGGAAATCAACGCTAATAAATCTGAATATAGAAAATATGTGGTCATGCATTCTAGATAAACTTGAAGGTAGTATTAAGTCCTGGGTCCCTGAATGTTAAAAATACAATATCAACAACAAAAAAACTCCTTTATGGCTAAATACAAAAATTAAAAAGCAAATAAGGAATAAAAAAAGTGCATACAACAAATATAAGAAAAATCTAACAGCAGAAAGATGAAATAAATTCAAAATAAACGCAAACTCAACAAAATGTGCAATTAAAAATGCCAAAAGAAATCTTGAAATTGACTTAGCTACAATAAATTAAGATAACAGAAAGAAATTTATAATTATGTGGGCTCTATCAAGAGCAACTCTCCAAATATAGGCCCCCTTCTTAAGGACAAAATACTAATGACAGATGAGTTAAGCATTGCTGAAGAATTAAACATCTACTTCAGCAGTGTGTATAAATCAAAAGAGGAATTAATCCTAGATAATCTTCATACTACTAAAGAGCTAATAGCCTTAACAGAAGAAGATATTACAACTGCTATTAAATCATTAAAACATAACTCCTCAGCTGGTCCAGATACTACCCCCCTCCCCCGCAGGTTTCTAAAGAATTAGTAAAAGAACTATCTGGCATCGTAACAATGTTATTTAATACATCTATTAATGAGGGCGTTGTTCCTAAAGACTGGAAGAGTGCTATAGTAATCCACATACATAAAATGGACACTAAACAAAATCCTGCAAATTATAGACCAATCAGTCTAACATCTTGTATAGAGAAATTAATGAAACAAATAAGTCTTCAGAAAATCCTTATACATTTAACTATTACAGCAAGTACAGATATTGCATAGTATGGGTTCGCCCTTGGCAGATCCTGTTTGAACAACTTGGTGAATTTCTTTGAGCCAGTCAGCTGTGCTTTAGAAAAAGGCCTGCCTGTCAATGTAATCTATTAACACTACGAAAAAGAGTTCAACTCTGTTTCTCATAAAATTCTGCTTGAACAACTAATCGAGAACAAGATGCATCCAAATATTATCAAATGGGTAGCATCATGGCTGAAAGACAGAGAACAATGCGTTAGCATTAAAGGCCTAAAATCTAACTTCACTAAAGTTACTAGAGGGGTGCCCAGGGCTTTGTCCTGTGGCATGTACTTTTTACCATCATGATTTCCGCTATGCAAACCACCAATGTGGTATGGCTAAACAAATATGCAGATAACAGCAAAATAGGTTGTATCACAAATAATGTTAAATCTATATAAGTACTCCAAAGTAATTTAGATCAGTTAGCACTATGGGCTAATCAAAATAAAATAACATTCAATACTGCTAAATGCAAGATTATGCATTTTGGCAAAAATAATAAATTGGCAAAGTGCACTATGAACAATACTGACTTACAGGTTGTTGATGCTGAAATAGATCTTGGAGTTACAATCACAAACAATATGAAGTATAACACACATATAAATAAAACAGTTAAAAAGTGCCATGGCACTTTAACCTGTATTTTTAGACATATCAAAAGTCATACTGCAAATGTTCTAGTTCCATTATACTCTAGTTTGTTAAGATCTCAGATTGACTACTGTGCCCCCTTTTGTGCCCCTACATCTTCTGGTGCAAAAATACTGAAGAAAAGGTTCAGAGAAGACTGACAAGTAATATTAATAACCTTAGCAATCTGGAATATGAGGAAAGATTGAAAACCCTGTGTCTTTTTTCTCTAAACTACTGATCATTGAAGGGGAGACCTACGCGTCTATAGGGCTATTACTGATCCTGCTCTATTGGAAACATTATTTATGTTTCCAAATGAAACAAACCAATAAATACACTAGGTCACATAAACTAATTTTGCAAGTAAATATTAATCATACAACAAAGAGAAATAACTACATAACACAGAGGATACCACCAATCTGGAATTCCCTACCCGAGATTGTGGTGAACAGTGTAGATATTGAGCAATTTAAAGCAAGACTTGACCATTATACGGGTAACAGAAAATTTATCCTCCACAACTAGGATTAGTGGTGGCAAGTTCAAATGGGGTTCTGCCCTCAAACTTGTATTCCTCTATGAATCTATGACCCTATGAACATTGTGTGACTTGAGTGGAGCTGTGCAGAGAAACTGAAAGCAGTGGGAGTAAGCGCAAGGGGAAACACAGTTGAGTTAATGATCGAACATGCCCAACAACATGTTTAGAATGTGTACAACTTCAAATGTACACAACAATATTTTTGAAGGAGCTGCTATCCATACACAACAAGCCCCTGTTCAAATCTATTGCTCTACCAATGCCATGTGAAGGCACATCACTACACAGTGGTTAGAAAGTGAAATAATCTTGTAATTGCCATGCTGGTGCCCCTTTCATCTCCAAAAATGCCTCCAACCCCATTACCTCGACCACCGCCAGTGCACTGTACCTAAAAAGAAAAACGGATCTTCTGAAGTGTGAAAGTATTTTACAGAAGATACCATAATTCCACTGAAATCATGTTTTCCCTGCATATTAGTAAAGCCATATTTAATAATAATTAAATTAAAAAATAGAAGTCAGCTGGTTCAGAAGACAATATATCCTTTTCATCATTGTCCTTCTCTCCCCTTCATCATTAATCACATTTTCCTCATCGGGCATTATTGCAACATATGGGGGATACAACCTTCTTTACAGCCTGCCATGGGTATGAACAATTGCCTGCCTGCCTTTAGGCACTGTAGATAGAGCTACTCCGTATCATCTTCACAACACAGCACATGTTTGATACAAACAACATGACACCATCTGCCAGTACCACCACAGCCACCTGTCTACCATGAGTTTATATTACTGCCTGTCTGCCTTAAGTACTAGTGTTAAATATTATCATCTTCACAACTTGTCACATGTTTGTTATGAACAACATGACACCAACTGCCAGTGTCACCACAGTCACCTGGGTACTATGAGGGTGGACAATCAATGTTCTGCTTTGAGGCATTTTACATAGTACTATTTATTATAGTCTTCACAACTTATTGCATGTTTATTATGAATAAAATTACACCTGCTGTCAGTGCCAGTGCCACCTCAGTCACCTTTGTGCTATGGCCATGTACAATTGATTTTCCATTTTGAGGCACTATAGATACTGTTATGTATTATTATCTTCACAACTCATCATGTGTTCATGGAGAAATCATGTTTTCTTGTTATGTAAATAAAAAATACATGTAAAGTTCTCAAAAATAATGGTATTATCATTTACTCCAATACATTTATTTTCATGTAACTCATGTCATAAGGTAACACTCTGTTGATTTTGTCTGCTGGTTACAGCAGAAGTACAAGATCCAGTGTCCTGGCATTCACTTCACAACTCATTGGGGAGTGATGAAGGCTCTAGGTCTTCAGCCACTCTCCATTGTAGAATACACTGGCTTTCAAAGACTTTTGCATGAAGAACTAAAGCACATATGCAGCATTCCACCATGATTCACATTTTCTAGGTATGCCTGCAACAGACAGTGTATGCAGTGTTGTTTGCTACAAAAGATCATTCCACTGCTGCCACCACATAAACATGCCTCCAAAGTGCACAGTGAGCAGCCTCTACCATGGTCTTTGCCATGGTAAGTCACTGGAATGCCAGACACAAACTGTTATTTATAATCTTCTACAGAAACCTAATGAAGCATACTATCATGTTATTATACAATTATTTTTGTTGGTATATAACTAAAAAATAAATAACAGCATTATATTAAAATAAAACCTCTGAAGTCAACTAGTTCTTCTAAACATGAAACATTCATTATTACAAATCATGCTTTCCAGTCATATAAATCTATCCAAGAACTTTTCCAGCTGTCTCACGCCTGAGACTAAATTTGTTACTTGGATCTTGCTTCAGTGAGCTGCAAAATTATCAAAGGTCTGCAGTCACCAAAACCAGCAGGTGGACACTGTCCAAATGTAAAGGTCATCTGTGTTTATTCATCATTTCATAGATTAGATGGCAACCATGACTTCTTCCCAAAAATGTTGCTCTACTCATACAGTTTTTTACCAAGGGAGGTAGTCCTGCATTAAAAAATAATAAGCAAATGTATGTAGCACAGAGTTTGTATGGTACTCATTAATGACATTCTTAATGTGAAATATCATATAAAAAATCTTCAATTAATAAAGGCTCACCTCATTTCACTGTAATGTTATCAAAGTGTAGTTGAAAACATTATTCTAAGAGAGATTTAGTCCACAGATGCTATTATCAGCTAAAACATGTTGAGTGGTGTCTCAGAGTTGCTTACTTAAATAATCTGCATTGGGACATGTGTCCTGATGTTGGGTGCATACACAGCACTCTTGACATCATTGCAGGATGAAAGGATGTTATGGGGGAGTGTGCATCAGCATTACTGTGGCTGTACTGGAGGTGTGCCTGGGTCCCAGTGTGGCTTAAGGGCTAAACAACATATATGCTAGTCATCCAGAGGCTGTCTCTCACTCCATTAATGCATGCCCACTCTGCTGTCCCCTGGTCTGTGGCAGGTGGCAGTCAAATAGTGGGACACCATGTCCCTGACATCAGGTGAGAACTGTTCTTGTGTTGCTTGATCTTCTCTCCCTCCACCATTCCCTGAGGGACCCAAGACTATTCTAGAACCTTCAGTTAACCATCTTTCTTCTCTGTCAGTACCAATGCAAATACTGTTTTGTATCCCTATTTTGAATGTCTGTGTTCAGGGAAGCCCATAAGTCTTCAACAGCCTGTTAGTGCAGCTGTCACTATATTAACAAGCATTTGTCAATGCTGAATGTTTGCTTGCTGGTATTAGCATTGGAAATGCTGGAGTTAGATGGATGCAGAATAGGAATGGCAGTGAAGTATTGAATTTCACGCCAACCACACCTCCATCCTGTAATGATGGACAGGCATTGGGGTAAGTGTTTGGGTCATCGTCCATGATGTTCATGCTACGTCACCTCACCCTGTTCTGCAGACACAGACATGTGCTGATGTGTGCTTTGTGGTGTTTGACTTTACAGTCACCCCATTCCATAAGGACATACACTGAAATGGGTGCAGCACAAGAGAATGGGGTGAACTCTGGGGCTGAAGAGTCCAAGGTACACCTTGATGCCTGTCACTGGCTGGGGGTTGGGGGTGGAATGGCATGAGCAGTTCAGTCGGCAATCCAAAGGCACACCCCAATGCCTATCAGTCTGTACATGATGGGATGTTATGGTTAGAAACCCTAATGCCCCAGGCTTTTGTTGGTATTTGAACTACAAATTTTCAACATGGCCTTTTTGTCATCCCACCTCATGAAAGCATTTGGGACCTCTTCTCATTAAGAGTGGCAGTGTGATTTTGTCAATGAGTCCCAAACTTTGAGTTCCAACAGCGACCATGCCATTCTGCGCCACATGTACAAAAACATAGATTGGGTAGGATGTGAAGAATGGCAGCTGTACCATCCATAGGGAGGTGTGAAGAGATGGCAAGGTTGAAAATCTGTAGTGAGAATATTAAAAATGCTCACACTTCCGAGCATATGTAGAGCTGTGCAACACATGAGTGTAACACAGTAATTTAATGGACTTTCATCACCAAGTTTTCAACATAGGCCTTTTAGGACTTCTGCTCATAAACAGTGTCACTGTGATTTTCTTAATGTGTCCCGAACACTAATTTCCCACAGCGAGCGTGCTATTCTGCGCCAGAAGTACAAAAACACATTTTAGTCAGGATGTGAAAAATAACAGCTGTACTGTTCGTAAGGAGGTGTGGAAAAATGGCAATGTTGAAAATCTGGAGTGAAAATATTTCAAATTCACGAAGTTGCAAGCGTGAGTGGAATCTGTGCATCGCACGCTCATAACACACTCATTGTATGGACTTTCATCACAAAATTTTCAACATAGGCATTTTAGGACCTCTGCTCATGAACAGTGTCACTGTGATTTTTTTAACATGTCCCGAACATGGATTCCCCACAGCGAGTGTGCTATTCTGTGCTGGAAATGCGAAAACACATTTTGGACAGGATGTGAAAAATGACAGCTGTACTGCTCATAAGAAGGTGCAGAAAAATGCAATGTTGAAAATCTAGAGTGAAAATATTGCAAATTCGTGAAGTTACAAGTGTGCATAGCGACTCCGGAACACACACTAGTAAAACAGTCATTTTTTGGATTTCTTCCACCAAATTTGCAAGATAGACTTTTTGAGTGCCCACCTTATGAATACTGGCACTGCCATTTCATTAATCAGTCCCTAAAGGTGATTCCATGCAGTGACCACAAAATCATCTTTCTGGACAGAATAATGCCATGACAGTGGCTGAATTCATGAGGAGGGTTCCCAATAACCCCATGTTGAAAATCTGGTGCCACAATTCCCCAAAATGCCTGAGATATGCACCAAAGTTGAAAAAACCCTATTTATGCCATTATACAGCCTACCGGCATTTCTTCAGTTCGTGGTTGGCATTGAAGAGAGCAGACGTGTTCCCGGTCCACCGAAGATCGTCGCGCCGGGCTCCGGAGGTAAATATGGGGTGAGGGGAAGTGTAGGGAGGCGGAGTGTGCAGAAGGTGGGCACATGTTGGGGAAGGGGCCACCGGGCTCGATGAGAGACAGTTTTCTGTTTTACAGGTTAAACAAACAAACAAAAAACATCATGGGCATTTTTTTTTTACTAGGGACATTTGTCATGTTGGGATGGGCTCCCAGTGTGCCACCCTAGTGTTTTTCTTTGGGGACAGTAGCCAATGGGGGATTGGGCACCCCCATTGGCACATACCGGGGGGGCAAGAGCCGAGGGGGTTGGGCACCCGCCTCGGAACGAAACAAAGTTTTTTTTGGCTGGGGACATAATGCTAATGGGGAGTGGGCTCCCCCATCAGAAAATTAAACTGGGAAGGGGGGACTGAAGCTGACAGGGATTGGGGCCCCCGTTGGCAAAAAAAGGATATTTTGGGGATGACACATGATGCCGAGGGGGATTGGGCACCCCCTCGGCACTGGGGGCTGGTAATATTGTTTGTAAACATGGCGGCAGCTTGCCACCGTGTTTACAAACAATATTACACTAGGCATGGTATCGCTCTGCAATGAAGGGGTGCTCCCTCATTGCAGTGTAATACCTGAAACTGCAATGATGAGGCAGCCCCTGACTGCTGCGGCGAAAACCTTAGAAATCTGTGGCAGTTTTGGAAGACAGTGTCATCAGCACACTGTGCCTCCATTGGTCCACCAGTACCAAGCCCCCAAATGCAATGCCTCCATTGGCTGCCTCAGTGCCGCACCTCCACAACCCACTTCTCTCCTAAGCTGCCTTAGAAACATAGAAACATAGAATCTGACAGCAGACATGGACTACTTGGCCCACCTAGTCTGCCCATTTCCACACCTAATGGATAAGCTGCAGATCCTAGTTAACCAACAGCCTACTTCCTCCTACACCCCGCTAGAATTGCCTTAAGTCTGTCCCATACTTTCTTGAATTCACCCACAGTTTTTGACTCTATGACCTTCTCAGGAAGGCTGTTACATGCATCTACAACCCTCTCTGTGAAGAAATACTTCCTCACATTACCTCTGAGCTGTCCCCCCTTTATCCTCAAATTGTGCCCCCTTGTTCTTGCACATCACTTTTTCTGAAAGATGCTACCCTCTTGGACTTTGTTGATTCCCTTGAGGTATTTGAAAGTTTCTATCATGTCCCCTCTCTCCCTCCTTTCCTTGAGGCTATACATCTTAAGCTCCTTTAGCCTTTCTTCATATGTCTTCTGATGCAGACCCTGCGCCATTTTGGTTGCCCTCCTCTGAACAGCCTCCACTCTGTCTATGTCTTTGAGGAGATGGGGTCTCCAGAATTGCTAGCAGTACTCCAGATGGGGTCTCACTAACTGTCTGTAAAGAGGGATAACAACTTCCTATTTTCTACTGTTGATGCCTCTCCCTATGCATCCCAGTATCCCCTAGCCCTTCTTACTGCCTTCTCACATTGCTGGCCCACCTTTAGGTCATCTGATATGACTACCCCCAAGTCCCTTTCCATTTTTGTTGTTGTCAATATCTCACCCCCTATTATATACTCTTCCCCTGGGTTTTGTTTCTCAGGTGCATTACTTTGCACTTCTTTGCATTGAGTCTAAGCTGCCTTACATTTGACCATTCCTCCAACCTTACCAAGTCCCTTTTCATCCTTTCCACCCCACCTTGCGTATCGACTCTGATGCAGATCTTTGTGTCATCTGCAAAAAGACATACTTTCCCTTCCAGTCCCTCTGCAATGTCACTTATAAAGGCATTAAAAAGGACTGGCCCCACTACTGAACCCTGCAGTACCCCACTAGTAACCCTCCTTTCTTCACTGTGGACTCCATTTACTATTACCCACGGTGTCCTGTTGTCCAGCCAGTGTTTTACCCAGGCTACCACCCTGGGACCCACTCCCAGGCTGGCTAATTTGTTTATTAATCTTTTGTGTGGGACTGTGTCAAATGCCGTGCTAAAGTCTAGGTAGGCCATGTCCACAGCCCCTCCCTGGTCTACTACTTTGGTCACCCAGTCAAAGAAATCAATTAGATTTGTCTGACGTGACCTTCCTGCTGTGAATCCATGCTGCCTTGGGTCCTGTGCCCCACTGGCCTCTAGGTACTTAACAGTTCTTTCCTTCAGAAGTGATTCCATCATTTTCCCTTACCACTAAGGTCAAACTGACAGGTCTGTAGTTTCCTGCCTCTGTCTTGCTCCCAGTTTTGTGAAGGGGAATCACATCTGCCCTCCTCCAGTCCTCAGGTACCACACCATCCTCCCATGATTTATTAAAAAGGGTAGCCAGTGGTGTTACTAGTTCTTCCCTTAGTTCTTTTAGAATTCTGAGGTGAATCCCATCAGGCCCCATTGCGTTATCCACCTTCAGTTTTAGAGTTCTTTCAGAACCCTTCTTCTGTGAAAGGAATAATATCACCCCCAATCCAGAGTGCTTCTATTGACTGGATTAGGTATCTCCTCACTTTTCCATTGTGAATACTGAGCAGAAGTATTTATTCAGTATCCCTGCTTTTTCACTGTCGCTCTCTGCCCAACCACCTTCCTCTTTATTCAGCCTCAGTATCCTTGCCTTAGTCTTTCTTTTCTCTCTAATGTACGTATAAAAGGTTTTATCCCCCTTCTTAACTGACTTGGCTATCTTTTCCTCAGTTTGGGCCTTTGCTATTCTGACTGCCTTCCCCACTTCCTTCTGCTTTAACTGGTACAGTTCTCTGTCCTGCTCCTTCTGTGTTTCCTTATACTTCCTGAATTATGTCTTTTTTCTCCCTTACCTTCCCCGCCACTTCTTTTGAGAACCATAGTGGTTTTTTCTTTCATTTTGATTTGTTTATTTGCTTCACACAAACGCTTGTTGCCTCTGTGATAGCAGTTTTGATGTTTCCCCATTGTTGCTCCACCCCACCTTCTTGCCTGTTTGCTAGTGCTTTTTTGAGGCACTCTCCCATTTTGACAAAATCAGCCCTCCTGAATTCCAGCACCTTCACTTTTGTGTGGCTTGCATCTACAGCTAAGTTTATCATGAACCACACTGTTTGGTGGTCGCTTGTTCCCAGATGGCTACCCACTTCAAGATCAGAGATCCTCTCTTCGTCCCCATTTGAGAGTATCAGGCCTAAGATTGCTGTCTCCCAAGTGGGTTCCAAAACTAGCTGTCTGAGGCATGCCCCCCTGTAGTGCATTGAGAATGACCCTGCTCTTGGATGTGGCTGCAGCAAAGGTGCTCTTGTTAACATCTGGCATATTCCAGTCCCTGATCAGCAGTATCTCCCCTTTCTCTGCCATCCCAAGGATGCCTTCTATCATTTCCTTGTCTATTTCCTCCCCCCCTGAGACAGAGGTCTGTATACAACCCCTGTGCGGATTATGTAGCCATTTCCAGTCTTCAGGGTGACCCACAGTGCTGCCTCTCCTCCGTGTTTACCCTTTAGTTCTGTTACTTTGATCTCTTCCCTTACATAGAGAGCTACTTCTCCTCCTCTTCTTCCCTCCAGTTTTATTTGATAAAGGCGAGTCTGAAAGACTGCCTATCACATAAAGTGAGCAAATATGAGCCCATAGTCAAAAGGGCAATGGACATTGCACCTACCATCACAGATAGGGACAGTTGCTACAATACTTTAATAAAGCACCCCCTAAACTTAAATAATCAATCCAATGGGGGTGCGGACCATGGGACAATTTATTTATTTATTTATTTAGACAGCAGTTTGGAAAACCTTTGAGCCATAGGCTCATTTACAAAGGTACCTTGTCACAGTAAGACAAACGAAAATACACAGTATAACAGTATAACACAGTATAACAGTAACTTAAGACATAGATACAAACAAGCTGGTACAGGTAGGATTGATGCAAACAATACGAGAGTTATGTTGTCCTTAGCAGCTTAGTAGTAAGCTTTGTCATTAGTATTGAGTACAGCTTTGACTAGTGGCAATTATTTATTGGATTCTGTGGAAAAAAATTATTCTACCCATAGCCAGACCCAAATCTGGGTTTGCTCGCATCGCAAGCGGTGGTGTACACCATTATGCTTAGCGAGCAGCTCGGTAGGAATTGGCCACACAGGATCCTATATCCTGTAGTAGTGAGTACAGCTCCTTGCCATACATGCTATACAGGATATAGTGATGTATTGCACCACTCGCTCTCTTGTAGAGTGCTATTATTGAGTCACTCAAAAGTGCAGCACTCAATAATTAGTGCTCTACATGGGTGCTACCCTTCCCTCCCTGTCCCTCCTGTACATTGTGTACCCTGGTATGTTGACATCCCAGTCATTTTTCTCTGTGTACCATGTTTTTGTGGCTGCCATGATATCCAGGCATCCCTCTTCCATCAAGGCCGCCATTTTGGGGAGCGTTTTACCTAGACTATGAGCATTGGTATTCATTACCCCAATTTTTTATGGCTTTAATTTTTTTTTTGCCCCATTCCTGTCCTTACTGCCTTTGTCTTTTTTTTTCATTTACTCCTGCCCTTGTCCCTATCAACTGCTCTATCTTGGTGTTTACCTCACTAGCTACCCTGATTTTGTGGGGGGGGCTAGGATTTCCCTTCTCCTTTTCGGTGCCTCCCCCCTTGGCTAGTTTAAATGCTTGCCAATGAAGCATTTAAACCTATTACCTAGGATCCTGGTTCCCATCCTGGATAGATGCAGACCATTGCACCTGTATAGGCCTGCATCCCTCCAGGTGGAGCCCCAGTCCCCAATGAAGCCAAATCCCTGAGCTCTGCACCACTTTTTCAACTAGTCATTGAATCCCATGGTGCAGAGTACCCTAGCCTCAACCATGTCATAGACAGGTAGCACTTCCGAGAAAGTTACCATGTGTGCTACTTGTCTAAGGCCTCTTCCCAACTCCCCAAACTCCTGTTGCACTGCTCTGATCCAATTCTCAGCCAGGTCATTCATCCCTAGGTGGCCAATGACATCCAGCTCCTCCTCCTTGCAGCTGCTCCCATGATCCTGAGGATTTGTTTCCTGTCCCTCTAAGCCATGGCACTGGGCAGGCACCTTACCTCCCTTTCCCCTCCCTTCCCCAGTTCTACCCCCCTAACAATTTAGTCCCCCACCAGGAGTTGTTTCCTTCCCCTGTGGGGTCCTGTGCTACCCTCCTGTGAGTCTCCATTGTGGAGGTTCCCACATCCTCCTTGGTCTCCACCTCAGATGCCTCCATAGAAGAACCATGCTCTGCTGAGAGTGATGAATGAATTGTGGAGAGGCACAACTGGAGGGATGCACCTCTGTTCCACCACCCTCACCCTCACTGAGCCCACCGTGGTCCAATCACTCTTCTTTCTTGGCAACCTCTGAGGCAGTGGCAGTGGCCTGGGTGGTCCCTGGGTGGGGGAGCAGGTTTCCTGAATCCTTGCCAGGTCAGCATGGAGACAAACAACCTCCTCCCTCAGACCAGAGAGGTACCTGCAAATAGGGCAGCAATGCAGTCTCCAGAATGTCTTCCGGAAGTCTGCTGCTCCACAGCCAGTGCATTGCTCCACTCACCACATGTCTGTGTCCCTTCCTGTTGCAGATGCTTTTCTTTTGTTGTTTTTTGTTCTTGTTTTTGTGTGTGCAAGCTTGTAAGTGTCTCTACCCCCTATTCAGTGCGCTGTGCCTTTAAGGATATGAACAGGTGTATATTGCTAGCAGTTTTGGGGAACTGATGTCAGAACCCCTGCTATAAAGGAAGTTATGCACTTGGGGCGGATGGGGTGAGGGGCTAGGTGGGTGGGAGTAAACCTATGCCGTTCAGAAATAATCAACTACAACTCTGACCCTCCACCCCGGGGAGTGCGTTCCTTCCTTCCTTTCAGACATCTATTTCACAGAGGTTAAGTAACAGGCCTAGTCACAAATGACTGCAAATATCTCCCAGCTACAGTTCCTCCCTGGCAAATTAAAGTTAAAACTAAGAAAAGTCAACCCCAAAAACAGAATCAATATTTGTTACTTACACAGGTCCAAAAAGTAATAATTCAGTTCAGTGTAGTCTTGAAAATAACCTCCTTGTTTCAAGGAAGCTATGGCTGCTTTTTCACTCTCTCTGTCACAGCAGACAGAGACCACAAACAAGTCATGTTATGTAATGCATGCAAGCAAACATAAAAAGCACACGTAGTGCATCACTAAGTGGTTAGCCCCATCACACTAAATACATATCCTGCATATAGGGTGCAGCGGTAAAAGAGGATGAAGGAAGCACTAAAAGGCTGCCATGACAACACTGTTTACCACTTCCAAAACTCTAAACAACATGCACATTGGTGCAGCATCACAGCCCTGGCCACAGCGGTGTCAGATAATGACAGAAAAATAACCCCTCCCACTCCGTTCCCATTCTCGTAATGTTTAGTGTATGTCCCTGGCAGTCAAGTGCTACCTCTAGTAAGTAAGTACTACATATGCAATAGGGCTTAAGTATTTTACTGATCCGCCACTTGATCTGCCCATGGTGGAATGCTTACTAGCACATGAGAAAACTGAAGTAAAACCATTTATTTGAGTGATAGTTTCCTCAGTTGCAAGACACACACAATGTCAAAATTACCAATAATAATTATCCAATTTATGCTAATACCGGCTATGCTCCATGAAATTAGGGACAATAATATGGCATTCTCTTGAGATAGGCCTTAATTAACCTTTTTTTGTAGATTTTTATTAGTAAGATTAACATTGTGCTAAATTACATCTGATAGTCAAAACCTAGAAGAGTCAGATAATATTTCAAAGTGATTATTTAGTGGAAGTTCATCTAAGATAATAAGGTCATAGACTTTAGGGTACTTATTTTACAAATATAATTTGTGACAGCATTAAAATCATATATTGTTTTTTTCATGAGGCTGTGATCACACTCAGCCACTTAAGTTGTACATGTCTGTAACAGACATGCCTAGTTAATCAAGTTTTAAGCTTTCCAGTAGAGTACAGTAGGTTAAGGGCTCAATCCACAAAATGGCCACACACGTAGTGCAGGTAGGTATGGTGATATGCAGGAAATGTGGGTGCTGTGCAGGAAATGTGTGTATGTACAGCACAAATGGATATGCAGTGGATCCCATGCAGTGTGCGCAGAGGAACTGAAGAGGCCTTCACACAGGGGGGATGCAAAGCACAGGTCCTGAGCATGCACAGCAGTGCTCGTGTAAGCCAGGTGCATCCACACTCTGCAAAGAATGCTATGTAGCCAGAAAGTAGACTCAACACCTAGGCATGCTGGCAGGCTACTTTAGAAGTATAATCTGTGCTGAACCAGGCATGGACAGATGACCACAAAGCATGCATAATGCCTGTCCATCCTGGTACATACATGCCCTGGACCAGACCCCGTTGTCCTCCACCCCTAAAAGCAACAACACTGACTCAGAGCAAGGAAGTCCACCATGGAGGTGTGTGTTGTGTCTTCCGCAACCCTGTGTTTTGTGGTCCTCTTCCCAGTAGCTTTCTCCACTTCAGGCCCATCCACCCTGGAAAGGAGGATTTGGTTTGGACACTGTTTAGAACCACTCTCTGTACAGTGCTCCTATTCCATTGGCACAGGGCTGGGCAGAGATGAAGTGTCTGTTGATGGGCTGCCTGTGTCAGAGTTGAGAGGTTTAATCACATCAGACAGGTGGGCAATGCCCCACCCATGGACCACCCAGAGCCACAAGCTCTTTCTGCATGCCCACCACTTCTGTGCACAGTACACAGACACTGTTGGAGAGGCACTGCAGCTGTTCATGCCCTGTCAGTATATGGTGTATTTTTTGTTGTTCCAGACCATGCATCTCTGCATACATTTCATGGAGGTCTGCCTCCTGTTCCTCTTTTCTGTAGAACTTCCCCCTGAGGTCCCCTGTGCACCCCATACAGTGTTCTATGTATGTACCACAAACTGCGCCTGTCTTGGGATGGGTGTAGCAGTGTCTAGTGTACTTAGCATGGTGAGAGTTGTTCTGTCATGTATGCCCATGGCATATAGTGTCTGTGGAATGTGGGATGTGCTGGTCTATTGTTGGGTGCCCTGTTTGTCTTGTGATGTATCTGTCTGACGCTTGCTGTGTGATCTGCCTGTGGTACTGCCACCATTCTCTGTGCTCTCCTCAGTGAGGTTGTTGGTGTCATTAATGTCCTGGACAACAGTGAGTTCTACACTTGCAGGCAGGACAGATGTTGTGGTTACTGCATCATAGGAAATACTGTACAGTTCTGATCTCCTGGAATTGGATGTGTTTTTCCCACTGACTGTGGCATGGCTACCTGTTTTCTGTATCTTGTCATCCTCAGTTTCACTGTCCTCCACTGATGGGCATGCATCTGTGGAAGACATGCTCAGTATTAACAGTGTATATATGCATGTCATGCTCACAGAATGGCCCCATAACAGTACTCAGCCTCTAGTGTGTAAAGTCCATCCTCCTCACCACGACTGCCTTCTGGGTGAAGGTGTCAACCACAATGTCATCTATGGACAACATCTCAGGGTATATACATGGGTCACCACCAGCCATCACCAGCTGTGCCGTGCCTCCCCTATGCCATGTTCTTCTTAGCTGTGGCCCTTAGGTCGTACTCCTTGTGCATAGTGGCCAAGATTGTGATTGGAGTGTTCCTTATGGCATTGACAGCATCCTGTATGCCTACCCACACAAGGTGTTTGTAGGTAGTCATGCCCTTCAGTGCTTCTGACATAGTTTGCATGTACCTCCACTGTGATTATGGGGGTCTTCTCAGCTGTGTAGTTCAGCATCTGTGGCCTCTAGCAACAATCACCAATGCCTCCACCACCCACTTCTCCATCTCGTGCATGCACACCAGCTGCACAGTGTTCTACAGCTGTCAGTATCTGTGCTATGGCATTGGTATCCTGGCTGGTTGCCATGGCATGTTGCTCCACTCTGGAGGCATCCACAGATGACATTTCTGCATTACAGTTGGTGTTGGGATATTTGTTTTTTTAACGTGGTCATAAAACATGCCAAGGGCATGTACTGCTCCACACAGATCCCTTCTACATAATTTGTGTACACCCCTTAGTGCCATCTGTCCCTGTCAGTCACTTCCATGGCCCCTGTGTACTGCACTCTTGTGCAGCTGGTGTGTGCTGCAGAACTATGCACCCACTTGATGCATGGTTCTGGTGGATCCATGCTTTTCTATGGCTCAAGCCCTAAATCTTTATTTCTAACTACAAAATCTGCCTGGCCTCCTTCATTCAACCCTTCATTTCATCTACCTTCAATAATTTCTTTTTTTCCAAATGTAATCTTCATAAATGAAAAAAAAAAAACATGATTATTGTTTTAAGCAGTGAATTTCTGGTTTCTTTTTTTTTTAAATGTAGCTTTTTATAGGTCTTTTTTTTGTAGGTTTCTCCTAATTCCCCCCACACCTGGCCTCAGCACACAGCCGTACTTGTGTGTGAAGGCATGCTTGCACACCAGAAGCCATCTCAGCATTCTCTGCCCACCCGTACTGCCACCCCCGCCCTTCTATGTTACCCAATTGGACTTCTACTCACTGGGGACAGAACTACGGGGGGTGACAACCCACCCTCACCACCCCCTGGAGAGGAGAGCAGCATGAAGGCTTGCTCAATCCCACTCTTCCCTCCCCCCCCAAGCCAGCACCCCGATGACGTGAGGTCATTCCTGAAACCAGGTCTCCGGCGTAGAATGAGGTAAGGCATTCAGCTCCTTAACCCTCAGCACCACCGGGCCGACATTTCTTTTGATTTTTTGAACAATCCATGAAGAGGCAGGATAAAGATATTGCTGTCTGGTTCAAACACCTTTCTTCCGGGGAGCTGTAATGGTTATTCTGGCATCTATAATTAATGACATTTATTAATCGTAAAAGGGTAGGATGACCCTCATGCTGAACACTACAGGGTTGAATCACTACAGGATTGAGCATTACACATCATAGAAGATAAAAGTTGTGGATGTTCCATAAATAAACCCAATTTGGATGTAATATGTTTCTTTCTCCAGATTTCTTTGATGAGCTTCATATTCTTTAGTATTACAAAGACAGCACTATTATGAGTGACATTTTTTTTTCTAACAGTGGCAATTAAATCATTTTCCATAAGTGGACTTGCCATTCCTTTGGTCATCAAATAACCAATCCACTGATTCAAAGTGTTTTTAAGCTTGATAGCTCTTTTTTTGTACTCTCAATAATACAATACCTGTCTCATAACTGTACAAGGAATGTTAAGTGAAGGGAAGGAGAAAGGTAGAGTCGGTGCCATAGATCAGTTGAGGTCTCAAGCGGTAACAAAAAACAAATACAATGGACAGACTCTGTGGTCCTGGCAGCCCTTATCTGCCATCACATTCTATGTTTCCATGTTAAGGGTATAATTGTTGTTCTTTTGGGGAGTTAGTCTGACCTTGGTACAATGATTGAACCATAAGAATTACTTGATCGTTCATTAATGTTTTTCACTGTGACTAGCCATAACAGTATCTTTGGTCTGTGGGAATGTGTACATCCCTTACTATTGTCAGTTTTCCTTCCCCCTGCTGCAGTGGACATTTAGGCTTGTGAGGCTGTTACCCAAACAAGATATAGCAGAAGCTGCTGTGTCTTGTGGGGGAGCTGCTTTGTATAGCACAGTGCTTCCATGCATACAGGTGCCCTCAGTAAGACAGACTCCCCAACCCCTTTTCCTGTGTTGGTGCACTGATCTGTGTGCTAGTAAAGGGAAAGACTTGTGACCCCTTTGTGTATAACACAGAGTGGAACAAAATAGAAATTTACCACAGAGTGGTTGCCCATTTACCCTTCCCTCATGGAGTATATATGTGTCTCCTAATGCCTAAACCTGGCTGATCATGAATATCTCCAGAGATTGCATTTAAAGACTGATATAGTATGCCAAATTACAGATACCCACTAATGTAAAGCATCATGGGAAGAATATGCAAAGCACCATACACATACTTCCCATGATGCTTTGTATTGGTGAGGTATGTAAAATGTGGTATTTCTTGAAACATGTCTTTATAGTTAATGCCCTTCTGTGGTAAAACCTGCTTCAGTGCATTTGCACTGAAGTTGCTGTCATTTAAATTGCTTTTCTGTTTTGAGCTCATCATGACCCAGATAAATAAGATCATGAGCCTGGGCCCTTTCTTTCCCTGGGCTAAGATAACAAGGGCCCTACTGCAGGTGTAGAGGTGCTATTATTTGTTGCATGGAGCTCCTTGTGCTGGCAAACATCAAAATTGCTATACAGAAACAAATACTTCTGTCTGCAAGAGGTGAATTTCCCTGCATGACAGCAGGGCAACAAACACTTATACAAATTGCCTATCCACCCCCCCCCCTGCTTGCCCTGTACCTTGAAACTAATGCCAATATACATCTATAACTTTCCTTACCAATCTTCCCTGGTGATCCAGTAGCCCCTGAATCCTTTAAATTGGGGAGTTAATGTCCACATCCATGCTGCCTCCCTTGCTTCTTTCCCTTCCCTTCAGTTACTGTTGTTGGTGAGTATGTCCACTGCCTAACCTTCCCCCTGCTGGAACAAACATTTTAGCTTGCAAGACTTTGACTCACTGGCATTACAGGGGTCTCTGTATCTTGTGATAGAGGAATGAGGGTACTGGGGAGTCAATGTGCATAGCACAGTGCATTCATGCCAGCAGGTGCCTTTTTTAATCAGACTACCCTTACTTCTTTCTAGTGCGAACATGCTGAACTGTGAGTAATGAAAAACCTGTGACCTTTTGTGTATAGCACAAAAGGGTTCACTAGCAGAAATGCACAGAAATATTATGGTAAATGTACCCTTACCTCATGGGAAAGATTTGTGAGTTCCTTCACATAACCCTGTCTGCCAAAGGCTCTCCACATAGAGTGTATATTAGGACGTGTACAGTATACAAAATTACACATACCCCATTTGTATTTATTTGTTTTACCAGGAAGAAACTTCATTGAGAGATGCTCATTTTTGAAGAGGTCCAGGTTAGGACAATCAGTCTAAAAAGATACAATCACTTACAGCAATAAATACAAGGGAATTACAGTCAGATCAAGAATGACAAAGTTGTAATGCCATGATAAGATCCCTAAAATATGTTAGGGTAGTTATATTACATTTATTTTCATCATAACCACCAATAAAATCCTGTTCACAGGAATGATGAAAAAAAAGACATGTTCACAGAGTGTATACTTCACAATCATACATCAGAAGAAAGAGAATAGCCATATGCATATCCCAGTGGCAACTACAGATAACAGTACAATGGCTATGTAATAATGATTTGAAAATGTCATAGCTAACAAATTCTTCTAATCTAAGAGTATTCGCTAACTTGCTCTAGAGAGAGAGGGGCAAGATAATTAAAAGCTACTTGCCATAAGAAGTATGATACCTTGGGCCATCAACATTAATTACATTGTTGCTCCTTGTTGCTCCTGAGGCTATATGAACAAATCAGCATGCATATACTTCCCATAATGCTTTGCATTAGTGAAGTGTGTGTAATTTGGAATTCCAGTGAAACCTGGCTTTGTTGTCAATGCCCTTCCGGCATAAATCTAGATTCAGTGCTATTTTAGGACCACCATGACCAAAATAAATGAGCTCACAAAGCAGACTCCTTTCTCTCCCAGGGATGAGATAACAGGAGACATACTGTACACAGTTGCAGTGGTAGGTGTCACTATTCTGTGGAACGCTACTGTCCCTTTCTTGTCTCTCACTGAAACTGCTATAATCAAATGGGTTTTGCTTTTGCAGGAAATGTATTCTTCCCTAGCACATAATGGCACAGCTGCACTTATACAAATTGCTTGACCAGTTGTTGTTGGTAACACACTGGCTGTCTGACCATTAACATGATGCACAGAAACAGTGTAGGGGCCTACCAATGGCATGACACAAGGTGCACAGTGCTACTGCCAAAGTTTATCTCTGCCCCCTTGAATGATACCTTGATAGCTGCTTGTTGGCCATGTTAATGTATATATACTTTTCCCCATCATAGATACATATACAGTGTCGGCAGATAAGGGCCTATGGCCCACCCAGTCTGTCCATTTGAGCTTGTAAGTTCAGTTTATGTTTTCCTAGAAGTCAGTTGCCCATTACCCCTGACCTCCAGAATTCCTTTATGTCTATCCCATGCATTCTTAAATCCGTGATTGTTTCAGCCCCACCACTTCCTCTGGCAGAGTGTTCCACTTATCCACCACCCGTTCTGTGAAGAAATTCTTCCTCATGTTTCCTCTGAATCGTTCTTCCTCCAACTTCATCCCATGCCCTTTAGTCTTGGAACATCTTTTTCACTTAAAAATAGTGTATTCCTTCACCCTGTTCCTCCCTGTAAGATACTTGCATGTCTCTATCATATCCCCTCTCTCCCTCCTCTCCTCCAGGGAGTACATGTTCAGTTCCTTCAACCTGTCCTCATAGGACTTGTGATGCAATCCATGTACCATCTTTGTTGCCCTCCTCTGAACCTTCTCTACCCTGTCTATGTCCTTATCTAGGTAAGGTCTCCAGAAATGTACACTGTACTCCAGGTGGGGCCTCACTAGTGTCTTGTATAGTGGAATCATGACCTCCTTTTCCTACTGGTGATGCCCTCGCCTATGCATCCCAGCATCCTATTTGCTTTACCTGCTGCCTTGTCACCTGTTTCCCTACCTTGAGGTCATCAGAGATGATAACCCCAAGATCCCTTTCCTGCTTGGTGCATGCTATATCCTCACCCCCAACTGATATATTGTGCCAGGGTTTTTGTGCCCCATATGCATTATCTTGCACTTCTTTGCATTGAATTTCAACTGCCAAACCCCTGACCATTCTTCAAGTTTCTGCAGGTCCCTTCTCATTGTGTCTACACCCTCTGGTGTGTCTACTCTGTTACAGAGCTTTGTGTCATCAGCGAACAGTGAAATTCTGCCTTCTAGGTCCTGCGCAATGTCACTGATGAAGATGTTGAATAGGACCGGTCCCAGCACTGATCTCTGTGGTACCCCGCTTGTCACTCTTCCCTCTGTGGAGTGACAGCCATTTACCACCACCATCTGTGTCCTGCCACCCAGCCAGTTACCTACACCACACTACCGTCCTCACGCACACCATATTTCCCAGTTTGTGTAATAGTCTTCTATGTGGCACAGTGTCAAAGACCTTGCTGAAGTCCAGATAGGCCATGTCACTGCCCTCCTGATCCACCTCCCTAGTCACCCAGTCAAAAATTCAATGAGGTTGGTCTGACAAGACCACCCCATGGTGAAACCATGCTGCCTTGGGTCTTGTAGTCCATTGACAACCAGATGTTCCACCAATCTCTCTTTCAGTAGTGCTTCCATGATCTTCCCCACTACTGAGGTGAGACTGACTGGTCTGTAGTTCCCCGCTTCCTCTTTGTTCCCACTTTTGTATAAGGGGACTATATCTGCTGTCTTCCAGTCTTTGAGTACCTCCCCTGTTTCTAGTGATTGGCTAAACAGGATACCAGAGGTTCAACCACCACCTCTCTTAGTTCTTTAAGGACCCTTGGGTGCACCCCATCTGGCCCCATTGCTTTATCAACTCTTATTACTTCCAGTTTCTTCAGGACCCTTTCTCGTGTAAAGGGACTTGTGTCCATTTCTGCACCATTCTCATCCCTTGTACTCCTTTCAGACCCATTACCATCCTCTTCCTCAGTAAAGACTGAGCAGAAATACCTGTTCAATATGTTAGCTTTACTGTCTGAGGAGTGGAAGGTGATGCAACTGGAAGTGTGTGCAAGCCCCCTTCTACTTTTAGACACCATACCTCCTCCAGTTGATGCAATCTCTGGGCCTGTCAAGTAGTTGCTTCTGCTACCCACCAGTTCGGCCACACACTTGATCTGGTGTTCCAGCTGGGTCTCAAGGTTCATAACCTCAAGATTGATCAGGTCATTTGGTCTGATCATTACACCATACAGTTCACGTTTGGGGCCCCCCAAAAAATCCCTCCCCTGCAGTGATGGTCAGTTATCTCCCTTTGAGGGGCTTGCATGCATCGGGACTGCTGGCAGTAGCTAATTTATCGGTAGCCCATGACCTGGGCATCGGTGATTGAGCACCTGCAATAATGGCAACTCAATCCCGGTGCATGTCATCGGGGCTACTGATAGGGTAGGGCAACCAGATGGGGGTTGACAGATATAGCAACAGCATGTCTCTATACTTACGCATGCAGGGGGGAGAGAGCATGCACAGTGAGGGGTGGGAGGGATTGTGAGGGGTGGTGCCATGGTGGGTTGCTGAGCTGGCCCCGTGGTGTGGTGGGTGGGTTGGTGGCTTCAGTGGGCAGGGTGATGGGTTCATGTCCAGGCATTGGTTCATTTTGTTGCACCACGACCCAAATTATTTTTTTTTTAAACATTTTTTCACCCCCGACATATACCCCGGGTTGGGAATGCTTAAGTAGGGGTGCGGAAGTGCAGCCCCATAAAATGTTAAAAGTATAAGTCCCTGGTGCCATTTGCTGTGCACTGGGAGTCAGAGTGCCAAAACTGATTTTCTGCACTCTGGCCTCGTGATAGCACCAATCACCTTTAGGCTTTCGCCGTTATCACATAAATCCTCATTATCTAGGGTTGACGCGGCATGTGCGATTGGCAGCAGAGAAGCAGTTACCACCTATAACAGGGTGATTTTCAAAGCTCTGGATTCCACTGCACCAGTTTGTTTATGACCCAGGTCTTCTCATGTGAGATCCCAGTGGTTCGATGGGGATCTCAGAGTGATGAAGATCAGGGGTCTGAAGTTGGAGCATCGCTGGCGGAGGACCTGACTGGAGACTGATAAGCTGGCCCTGTGTGCCCACTACGGTGAGTACCACAGGGCAATCTCCCATAAGAAGGCAGAATTCCTGTCCAGGGGATTGCTGCAGTGAGGAACAGACCTTCTCAACTGTTTTGAACTGTAGACAGGCTTTTACATCCTGCCTGTCTGCAACCGAAAACAGCTTTTTCATCCACTTCATGCAAAAAGTTTGCTCTGTTCTTCTCCGACAGAGTGTCAGCCATCTGGTCGGGGATTCTACCAGTTAGGTTTTTGCCTGGCAGTGGTCAGGCTGGGGGGAATAGAGGCACTCTGCCTAGTTGGGAAGAGTTTAGGCCAGTTGAGGTGTCCAATGTGACTATGGTGATCATTGAGCTGAAGCACATGTTTAGTGAACTGGACCCAGCCCTAACACGGTTCTTAATGGGATGTGTCAAGGCTGTTGGCCCAGTGATCACCAGGATTGTCAGGTGCTCGATGGTGGAGGGGGTTCTCACAGCTGCATTGAAAGAGTCGCTGGTGAGGCCCCTCCTTAAGAAATCTTCTCTCAAGCCTGATGTCCTGGCGAATTAACGTCCTATCTCCAACCTGCCTTTTTTGAGCAAGGTTGTTGAGAAGCTAGTGGCACAGCAACTCTCGGATCACCTGGTGTCCTTGGACAACTACAAGCCACTTCAGTTGGGTTTTCTGGCTAGACACAGCACTGAAACAACTCTAGTGAGGGTGCATAATGATCTACTCAGGCCTAGAGATAGAGGAGACAGGTCAGTTCTTGTGCTCCTCAATCTCTCCTCAGCTTTTGACATTGTGGATCATGTTTTATTACTGGATCGGCTCTGTGATTTTTGTGGACTCACTGGCACTGTCATCAGGTGGTTCAAGTCCTATCTCTCGGCCAGGGTGCAGCGGGTAGTGACGGAGACTTTCTCCTCCTCTCCAATGCCTCAGTCTTGTGGAGTTCCACAGGGCTCGATCCTGTCACCGATGTTGTTCGCAGTTTATATAGTTCCCCTGGGAGAGATCATTCAACAATACAGAGTGGAGTTTCACTGCTATGCAGATGATACCCAACTGTATTTGTTTTTTGCTCCCGAAACATCAGGAGCTGTGGTTGTGCTCAAAATCTGTCTGGCTAAAATCAATGACTGGATGACTTCCAGATGGCTGAGACTCAGCCTGAATAAGACGGAGGTGCTGGTGATTGAGCCTGGTCACAGGCATGATGGGTTGCTGTCCAGGGCTGATTCTGGTCTTGTTCTGGGTTCTACTCCATTGACAGCTTCCCTGAGGGTGCAATATCTGGGTGTGATCCTTGACAGCAGGTTGACTTTTGAAGACCGGGTGTCATCTGTTGTCAGCAGTGGCTGTTACCATCTACAGAACATTGCCTGGATTAAGCCCCTCTTTCTGCCTGAGAACCTGCCAAAGCTAGTGCATGACTTTGTCTCCTCCAGCCTTGACTTCTTTAATGCTCTTTACTTTGGGGTCACAGGAGGGACCCTCCACAGGCTGCAGCTAGTTCAGAATACAGTAGCTCAGCTACTGACTGGCCTTTCTAGGTTTAGTCATGTAACCCCAGTTCTGCGTGCTCTGCACTGGCTGCCGGTTTGGTGGAGGGTCCTTTTCAAGGTGGGACTTCTCACCTATAAGGCCCTAAATAGACTGAGTTGTGGCTATCTGTTAGAGCTTCTGACACTGGTGGCTTCCACCTGCTCCCTCCGTGCCTCTTTGAGGGACCTCCTAATTGTTCCCATGGTATGGCTCAAGACTTCTGTAGATTGTGCTTTTAGTATTTTTGGGCCGTCCCTGTGGAACACATTACCATCTGCAGTCCGGGAGGGCCCCTAGGTAGAGGCATTTAAATGGAGGTTGAAGGCACACCTCTTCGGCCTGGCATTTAATGAACAAATTGCCTAGTCCCTATGCATGACACTTTATCAGTTTTTAGGTGTCTTATATTTTAGTTTTTAAATTGTATGATTATTTTATATTTATGTTTTGTATGTCTATTTTTATTTTTCTGTGAGGTGCCCAGAGCCTCCAAGAATAGGTGCCATACAAATAAAACTTGCCTTGCCTTGCCTTGCACAAATGGGTGTCACTGTTTGCAGGGGGTAGATTCCCCCCCCCACACACACACACACACATACACACACAACAGCAGTGCAACATACACCAAGGCAAAGTTTGAAGTTAGAAGGTGGAAGGGTGAGGGGGGAAGAGGAGGAGGTTTTTCACTGAGAGGGTGGTGGATCCTTGGAACACGCTGCCTGGTGAGCTGGTTCAGAGATCCACAGTGGAGGACTTCAAGAGAGGGTGGGACAGACACAGAAAATGGATGTATCAGATGATGGCCTGGCCCAGGGGGGTGGGGATGGATGATAGGGGTTTCTGGAACACAAGGGGGCCTCGGTACCCAACTAGGGATCTGAGGTTTGAGCAGACTCGATAGACCGTAAGGCCTAATCTGCTGGCAGTTAGTATGTTAGTATGTTAAATCACCTGTCCAGATATTAGTGGTTTCATGTAGGCTTTGTGACCACTAAAATAGTGGACTGTGACAGCCACAGGGTCCAGCCCATATCATACTCCCTGGGCACTAGGCATTACAGTCAAAGGCAAAAACTCAAAAGGTCTCTGACTTCAGAAAATGATACATCCGCTTCCCCATCCCGTTCCTGTCTTTATCAAGAATCTTATTTTCCCATCATATACTGTAAATAAAGTCAAATTTTTATATATATGTTAAATAAAAATAGTTATATAAAATGAAGTACCATTGGAGCTGTAGAAGCTGAAGATATCCTCTTCATCACTCACATCATCCCCCCATCATGATTCACATTTTCTTCATCCATCACTGTGGTGCACTGGTGGCACTACTAGTTCATCCAAGTCATTGCAGATGCAGGACGCAGTACTCATTAAAGAAATGGCAAATAGAGTGGATCCAGCAACCCAGGCTTTCATATGTGCTCCTCATGAGATTCTACAATACTGCACTTTATTTATTTTATGTAACAAGTTATATTTGTTCAATTTCTACCAATTGTGGCCTGTGTGTGTGCGAACTAGCAAGTTACAACTGGGACTTTTGTGGCCAATTTGGGGACTTTCCAGTAATTGGAAAAACAAGAAATGCTCTCAGGACCACCTGGGACTTTTTCATTCCCAAAACTACAAGCAAAGATAATGGAACATCTGTGGAAGCACTGAGCACCAGAGAACATGAGGTAACCCAGGTATCCCTACAGTAGACAGTGCAGCAGATACACACAAGTCTGTGGTGTTTGCATGATATAACTTCATTATTTTTTGAGGATAATGAAATTATATCATGCAAACACCACATATTTACTTACTCCAAGTAAACATATTCTTCCACCCCCCCCCCAATATTGCGTAGTTTTGGTTTCAGAACTCATTGAGACTAATACCACTACAGCATTTAAATGAGATTGCAAATTTATTCATGTTTCCTCATGTTCTTGGCTCTCTTTGCAGCTCCTCCTGACCATGTGCTTAGATACTGGGAACCAAACACACCAATCTGTGAAAATCTATACAAAGATCTCTTAAAGATTGTCTACTGTAAATACTGGATCTCTTAAAGACTGAAAAAAAAAACAAAGCTGTATTGTCACTTTTTGTTTCACCATTAGGATGTGGTTGCACTTTATTACACCTTAAATCACAGGACTAAGGACTTTTTGATCACATGATTTTTCTTCAAAATAAAATGAAGTAATTTGATTGGTTGTTGTCACTGATTATGTCTGTATAAATGATGAGCCGTTTTGATCTATTTTCATTCTCTGAAGAAGACCCACATGTCAGTGGCGAAACATAAGAAACTCCTGGGCTGCAGCATAGCTTACGGTGCATGCTGTGAATAAACTAAGCATTTAGTTAAGCATTCTGTCCAGCGTCTTGTTTGGTGGGGTGAGTGCAATACCTGTCACAAATGGCATTTGAATTTTTTGTGTTTATTGCACCACCACCCAAGTGCTTGACTCCTACTCTGATGATATATGAAGAGTTACTAAAAAAACTAAACAAGAAATCTAAATCCAAAGGAAAAAGGTTGAATTCAAAATATCTCACAGTAAAGGCAACCAAAAATCCCTATTTTCATACATAAATAATAATAGGACTGGAGATAATACAATAGAACCAATTTCTATCAAGGGTGTAACCATACAGAAGCTTGAGAAGATAGTGGAGGAACTAGACAACTTCTTCTGCACTGTATTTAATTTAAAAAGTAACGAAAGAATGGAAATGGACAACTCTATTATGACCATTATACAATTCACCAGGCATGAAATAGAAGATATACTGAAAAATATAAAATCTAATTCAGCCCCTGGACCAGATGACATCAGCACGTTTTATAAAATAATTAGCAGGCCCATTAAGTGTACCCATGACACTTCTATTTAACAGGTACATTCAATCTGGCTATGTTCCCAACGATTGGAAGAGAGTCATCATAACTACCATCTATACAAAGATTAGTAGAAGTAATTACGTAATTATAGGCCGATCACTCTGACCTCTGTCCCCTGTAAATTAATGAAAAGATTACTTAAGGTTAAACATAGGAAATTATTCAAGAATAGGGATACAGGATCTGACACAACACGAGTTCATAAGGGGCAGATCATGTACAACAAACCTAATAACCTTTCGTGAACAGGTCAGTTGTAGTATAGATAAAGAGGTCCCAGTAGACATCATTTTTCTCAATTTCCAAAAAGCTTTCGACACTGTCCCTCATACCGAACTGGTTGCAAAACTCAAATCAATTGGTATAAACCATTTGTTAGTAAGATGGATCGAAGACTGGATATTGGACACATCTCATGTAGCTAGAGTCTACAGGAAACTCTCTAATGAGAGACCAGTTATAAGTGGAGTACCTCAGGGGTCTGTGCTTGGACATATTTTGTTTGACGTCTACATAGGCAATTTACATCATGGTCTGATTAATAAAGTAGTAAAGTTTGCAGACGATACCAAGATCTGCACTGAAGTAGATCAGGAAGAAAAACGTCTATCCCTAGTGAGAGATCTAACTAAAATTGAGAACTGGACACAAAAAAAACAGGATGAGATTCAACATAGAAAATGCACAGTCCTTCACTTAGGTAAACATAATCAACATAGGTCATACTATCTGGGAAACACAGTACTAAAGTCAGTTGAGAATGAGAGGGATCTTGGAATTGCAATTAGTAACAATCTTATGTCCTCTAACCCCTGTAGAATAAAAATTCAGAAAGCAAACAGACTTTTGGGATGTATAAAAAAAGGATTCATTTCAAGAACAGAACAATGTCTCCTTCCACTTTATAGATCATACGTCCGACCCTATTTGGACTATGCAGCCCCTTTCTGGGCCTCACATCTTAAAAAGGACATTAGAACACTAGAAGGAATACAACACAGATTGACAAAAATGATCCCAAGGTTAGCATATATGTCATATTCAGACTGAATTAAGGAATTGAACTTATTTAGTGTAAAAAAAAAGACAACTAAGGGAAGTCATTATGTTATTACACAAAATGTTAAAAGATCCAGAACTAAGAATAAAATGTGGGTTTGTAAACAATTGCAGAACAGTGAATCTGAGATCTCACAACCTCCAACTGGTTATTCCTGAGGCAAACACTAACAGAAGGGATCAATTTTTCACTGCAAGAACAACTAAGATCTGGAATCAGCTGCAACAAAATCTAGTCGAGATTGAGGACTCAAACATCCTTAAAAGGGAACTAGACAAGTGCCTCTTAGACAACACAGTCCAGTAAACAAATACACCCACTCAGAGTGGGAGACAGTCCAGATGGGCTAAGTGCCTTCTTCTGTCTTGGACAGCAGGTAATATCCAGTAAAATGAAAGTTAAAAAAGAAGTGGCAGATATTTATATCCCGACACAACTTGCAGACAGGTTTGACAGCATTGGATCAGATATGCAGTTTGGTGTGGCAATACTACTGGATCCCAGATATAAAGTGGTGTTAATTCCCTGTGGACAGATAATTGAAAGCCCCCTCCCCCTTTCTGTTGTGTTTGTCTCTTGCCTTTCCTTGTGTTTGGATTGCTGCTGGATTGTGTTGGTTTGTGCTGGACTCTCTGCCTGGTTTGTGCTTCTCCTGCTTCTAGGTCAGTAATTTGCCTTTGTTTCTGGCTGCTGGCTTTAGTTGCTTCTGTCTGCTGTTTCTTTTCACTCCTTCCAGCTCTTGTGCTTGTGTTTGCTTTTGTTTGTCTCTTTTGGGCTTTTCTAGTTATCTAGCACCCTGTGGGTATACATTACTCATTTGTGCTTTCAGACTTACATATTGTTGTTTCCTTACATTAAGCCATCCCTCAGGATTCTGTAATGTTTCCTGTGTGCTCACAGTTCCATTGCTGTCTCCATGCTGTAGCAGTCTCTCTGCACAGCACCTTAATGGTTTGACCTGCTTCACTCAATACCAGCTCCCCTTAGCAGCTATAATGCTGTCTTTCATTCCCCTGGCTGCTTATAGTAGTGTCATGCCCTACTACATTTTCTCATCATTCCTATGATTGTCTTTTTCAGGCTCATTTATTGCTATGTCACACTTTACTGCACCTTGGTTTTATTAAAACATCAGCAGTCCCTTCCTGATTTCTACCCATACTGACACTTTCAGTCATTAACATTAGCTGTCAGGTCTCATAGTGCTCAACTTGTGGCTTCCCTGTTATTCCCACAGTAGGGGAATGTGATGTCACAGTGGGACACTGTAGCTCCAGGTAGTGGGAGCATGCTTTCATATAAGTTATATGAATTTTGCTGTGCTCCTTTGCAGCCTAAATCCTGATCCTTTCCCTATATGGCTTTTCAGTTAACCATGTATAAATACATTAACCTTGCAGCCTACATAGCTTTCAAGATATTCATTGCATTCCATTAATGGATTGTAAATGCTCCATACCGGAATAACCTATCTCTGCCTTAATGGCATTTAATGTATTCATACCAATCATATCAATTAAAGTCAAGTTTAAGTTTATTGTTTGGCTTTTTGCCTTTACGAGAACATTTCAAAACTTTTAAAATACAAATTCATAAATAACACCACTTATATGGTTATATTAAAAGTTTTAAAATGCATGTAATATCTCATTACAAGACATCATAGTATATGGAACGTTTCTGTTTATATAAGAAATGATCTCTGAAAACCACTCTAAAATACGTATACTCTCAAGTCCAATACCAATTAGAATATAACATTGAGTAGTTTGAATATGCAAAAAAGTCAGAAAATTGCAGACTATAAATAAATGTAATTTTAAATAATTATTATTAAGTGTACAACGAATAATGAGTATCAGTCTTCTTATTTGGTGTTTCCCAGTTGGTTGTATAGTATATGTAGAAGACAAAGAACCTCTGTGCACAAACACTGAGGCAAGGGTTACCCCAAAGGGCATTTGGCTGGGTAGCCAAGTTTCAAGAAAATACAAAATCACACATGCCCCACAATGCAAAGCATCATGGGCTGCATATGCAAATCACCACAGAATGTTATGCTGGTCCAACTTTAAGCAATTGCATGGTGCCAAAGGCCTCTCACACAGTTTGCAAAGGGGTGCTAACAGAAGACATAGACATGTGTTTCATCCTACCAGGACTCATCAGTATGCCTCATCTGTTTGACACCCCAGTGGAATGGACCAGCTACCCTTAAGGCAGTGTGCCTTGGATATATTGTGGTGAACCCATTAAAATAAAAAACTATTTAAAAGACAAAGAACCTCTGTGTGCAAACACTGAGGCAAGGGTTACCCCAAAGGGCATTTGGCTGGGAAGCCAAGTTTCAAGAAAATACAAAATCACACATGCCCCCACAATGCAAAGCATCATGGAGCTGCATATGCAAATCACCACAGAATGTTATGCTGGTCCAACTTTAAGCAGAATTGGATGGTGCCAAAGGCCTCTCACACAGTTTGCAAAGGGTGCACCCTTTGCAGGCACAATAATGCTGACTACATACAAGTCTGCAGACCAACTCTTTATCTGTGTGTTTATATGCAACCCATGTTTACGTAATGAGAACAGTGTTATATATGTAGTGGTGAGTGATTCCTGTAGTAGTTACCATCTTTAAGTCTGATTGTACTTATTAGCCCTCGGTCCTTCTTGCACTGTGGGTTAGATGATCGAGCAGCATGGCTTTGATGCAGTGCCCCAGGTAGAATCTCCCTTCTTCTCCACTTTAAGTAAGCTATCTTACTGCTATCCTCCCTTTAATGTGCAACCTTCCAACACTGCCTATGTCCTCCCAAAAGACCTAAAGATTCTTCACTTAAATATCTGTAGCTTTATCCTGAAAATTGATCTGTTACAGCCAATGGTAATCTCCCTCACTCCAGACTTTCTAATCTTAACTGAAACTTGGCTGAATACTAAAATTTCTGATCCTTCCATTGCCATCCCAGGCTATTCCTTAGTCAGGCAGGATAGGGCAGGTAGAGGAGGTGGAGTGGCCATGTATATTCAGTCCTTACTCCAATACACTACCATTCTCTCATCCGCCTTACCCTCCACTCATGAAGCCCTGGTAGTAAATATTGCTCTGCCTTTCTCCTCCCCTATCTTTATTGCTGGTATCTACTGTCACCCAGGTATCAAGCCCTCTGAAACTATAGACCTCATCACCGCTATAGCTTCTGTCTCACACAAAGGTAAGCTATATGTATTAAGTGATGTAAATCTAAACTGGCTGTCATCAACCACTTCTAAGACACGAAGTGATATCTCTACTGTCAATCTCTCCCAACTCACCCATGAGTCTACCTGTCTAAATCACAAAACCCCAAACCATTCGCTGTTAGACTGGGCTCTCACCTCCCACCCTCACCAAGTCATCAAGTCAAGTGTCCTCCTGGATGCCCTCAGCAATCACCACCCTATCTTTATGGTCAGGAAGATTCACAGACCTAAACCACCACATAAAATCCTGCAACTCTGCTCTTTCAATTCCCTAGACCTAAACCCTCTCCTCAATGATATATCCAGTTCTGATTGGTACCCAATTTTATCTACCGTTTCCATCGACCAAGCCCTCACTTACTTCAAAGCACATTTATAGCTACCTAGAACTCCCATGACCAGTTCAAATGCACTAGAGTCTGAGGAATCCATCATCCCTGGATCACCCCTCAATTAATGACCTGCCTCAGGGAGCATGATAAAGCTTGGAGGAAACACAAGTACTCTCAGCTCCCATTAGCCCTTACTAACTATCGTAGGCTAAGAAACACTTGTACAAAAGCAATCAGGCTAGCCAAGTCTGAATATTTTAAATTCTCTTTACTCAATAACATAAATTCCCCCTCCAAATTTTGGAAAGTAGTCCACTCACTATTCCCCCCTCGCATCCCTACCCCCCTGCTTACTATAAACAACACACTAGAGTCTGAACCTTGAATAGTGGCTCAAGAGTTCAATTCCTACTACACCTCCTGTGCCTCAACCCTTCTAAAGTCCCTCCCCTCAAGCCTCTCCTCCACTCATTCTCCCTGTCCTACCACTCAACCCCCTACCCACCCCCATTTCTCCTTCTCTCCCATCTCCCTTGAGGAGACACTAATGGCCCTCCTCTCTCTCAATCCCTCCAAAGGTTCCCCTCTGGATGACCTTGACAATAAACTTCTCTACCTCTCAGCCCCTGTTATTGTCTACCCTCTCTTTCTAATACTAAATCTGTCCTTTACATCCTTCTCCATCCCTATGTCCTGGAAACATGTGGTGGTCCTCCCTCTCTCTAAGGGTAGCGATCCTTTGTCCCCTACCAACTATCATCCAATCTCCCTCCTCCCCACCCTTGATAAGCTCCAAGAACACCTGGTCCTCTCTCAAATGACCTCTTTTCTTGCTGACTCCTCCTTCTTCACCCTGTTCTAATCTGGATTTCAGAAGAACCATACCATTACCACCTCCCTCCTTAGGCTCACTGACTCCATCCTTACCGGGATGGACAACAGCCTCATCACCTCTGCCATCTTTGTCAACTTAGCCAAGGCTTTTGACACAGTCTCCCATGCCCTCCTTCTTGACTCTCTTACAGCGGCTGGTTTGTTTAATCCTGTTCTTACCTGATTTAGAGCTTACCTCACAGGCAGAACACAATCATTCAGGATTTAGGATGCAGTCTCTCCACCCCTCCCACTCTCCACAGGAGTCCCACAGGGCTCTGTGCTTGGCCCCATCCTATTCTCCATCTTCCTAAATGACCTTCCCTCGGTCTGCTCCCCCTCTTCTATCCATATGTATGCCGATGACACCATCTTGTTCACCTCTAGCAAAACCACCATCGATGTAGCAACCACTCTTCAGCATGATTGCCAGCAGGTTCAGCTCTAGTTTGCCTCACATCAACTATTCTAAATGCCAAAAAGACAGTCTCCATGACCTTCAGCACTAGGCAGAGACTCTTTAGGCTCCACCCCTTACCCTCATTCCACACCCTTGATGGGACAATCCTTGAGGACAGCTCTTCTTTCCGATACCTTGGGGTTTGGCTGGACCAACACCTCAGCTTCTCTGGCCACATTAATGCCATTCTGAAAAAACTGCACCCCAAGCTTGGAGCCCCATACAGGAACTATGGTTGCATCCCTCCTATGGCCCCACGAGAACTTGTCCAGAAGATGATCCACCCCATTTTTGACTACTGTGATGTAGTCTATGGTGCCACTCCCATATCTTCCCTTACCAGGTTGGACTCTCTTTTTAACTCCTTCAGTCACTTCGCTGTTGATGCCACATTTTGAACCCATCATTGTGACCTTTATTGTGCCCTGTCCTTCCCCCACTAGCTAACAGACACCTTGCTCACTGTACAAAGCTGACTTCCAAACTTTGGCTAGGTGAACTTCCTTCCATCTTCTCATGCTCTCTCACTCCCCCCCACTCCCTCAGATCCTCTGACACTTGCACCCTGCTAGTCCCCTATCGAACCACCCTCATCCACCAATCAGGCTTCTCCTGTCACTTCCCAGAAATCTGGAACTCCATCCCACCTCAAATACGACACTCCTCCTCCTCCCACCCTCTTGCCTCAGCCTTACATAACTTTCTCTTTGCTAGCTGCTCCAGCCACAATCCTCCTTAACTAGTTCCCCTATGAGCCTGTTCCGCTTCACACCAACCACTTTCCTGCAAAACCCTCCCCCTGCATCCTGCTCCCAGCACCCCTTCCTTTCTACCTTATCCCCACCACCCTTATTCCCACCTCTGTACACCATCTTACCCTCACTACCAACTCGCCTGTTGCTTGTCATATACCCCTGGCAGGGTTCTCTGCATCCTGGAGGGGTTTAGAACCAGGCAAACACCTTCCCCACCTCCTACTCCCACCCCATTCTTTCAATTCTATCATGCCTTCCCCTAGCAACACTATCTTGCACTCCTCAAATTACTGCCCTCTGGCAGGGTTTCTAAACATCCTGGAAAGGCCAGTCACTATGCAATTGCTCCCCTCCTCCTGTACCACTACCATCCCACTTACCCTAAATTCTTGCTACCAAATCTATCATGTCCCCCTCTTCCTTTCCCCTATCTCCCTCCATCTCTCCCATCCTCTCACTTCTTATCCCAAAATCTCCAAGGCATCATGCCCCTTGCAGGGTTCCCTGCATCCTGGAACGGCAAACTCTTGGTCCATCCTTCCCTATCTATTCCCCCCTCACCTGCATCCACACCCTCCAGCACTTAGACAGGTATTAGACCACCCCAACCAAATTTACTAGCACTTCTTCCCTTGAAAGGGCAAGCACTCTACTGTATGCATGAATACTTAGTTCATGTTAAATTCTAATCTGTAAGCCTCCTGGCAAGTGTATTTAATGTATTCCTTGTAAATGCAAATGTATTGTGTTCTCCTCAGTATGTTAAAGGTTCATTGTTTACCTTCTCCCCCACCCTACTGTATTGCCCCTCCCCCCAAGGTTGCACTGGGAGACGAGCAACTTGCTGTTCAGCATGTCTTCCTGGTGAAACATTTCAATAAATAAATCTTTGTGCCTTTTGTTGGTCTCCTCAGCACTGCACAGAAGTGTAAAAAATGTAACTCCTTCAACACACTCTGCTTGGTAGCCACAGTATCACATTATAACACCTTACAGACTGTAATACTGAATGTTTGAATAATCATTATAGTAACATCTAAAGGTTGTTAATGGTGAGGTTTCATGCCTTTAACAAATACTCAAGACCATTGCAAGCCACACAATAGGGTTGGGTGAGTATCATAATAAGGGCACAGATCAAGTTTTATTTACTAGCTGATGTTGCAACAAGCCATTATGTCAGAATTAAGCCTCTGTTCTTACCTTGCCTGTACTGTACTTCCATCTTCTCAATTAAGATGCGATAAGTGCACTTCTGGAAAAATAAATAATTATAATTCTACCAGGTATGTTATTGCCATTCCATGTTGGACTACTATATACTGTTTACAGTTACCTGCATGCCTTTACAGAAAGTTGCCTATTATTGCTGGCAATTACGGAGGTTAAGGGGAGCAAGCTCTACTGTTCCATAAAAGGGAGAACAATGTTTTAAAAGAGATGTAAGTACTCATGACTAGTTTTAGGCACCAGCACACCCTACAGTTGCTGCAGGCCCCCTGCTCATGGCAGGCCCCCAACCAGACCAGTTTACCTTATTAGTTTCTTAAATTTTTTTTATTTTATTTTATTTTTTTAGTCTTCTTAAAACAGCAATAAATGGCTGTGCTGCTCTTTTTTATGTGGCATCATGATGTCATGAAATGTTTCTACAAGCTATGACCCAACTAATAAGAGGCAGATGGGCAGCAATGGATGGGATTGGAAGAACAGCCCCAAGGACTAACACTGCTGTCTCCACCTAAATAATATAAATATACCACTGGTTGTAATGAAACTGAAATAAAATGTGCTTAAGGACTACAGTCAAGTATATGGGGTGAGGATGAGCCACATAGGAGAGTCCCGTGGCTTCACTAATCCTGCTGGAGCCCTCAAAACCCTAAGGCCAGCCCTGTGAGTACTGACTCATGTTCTTGGCAATAATTGTTATCTTTTATTGTATGTGGAAAACAGGTACTGAGCAAAATCAATATGATCATCCTCCAGTGATATACCAGAGTTTGAAGCATTACATTTCCTTATTGCAAAACTGTAGTAGTCTCTGCTTATATACTTGACAGTGTAACACCTGCAATGATGCCTGCCAATGGTTTTAATAGGTTCCATGTGAAAATCAGGACTTTAAAACCGCGACTGACATAATCGCAAAGTTTTTTCAGCGACCATCAGAACAGCGAACAAACATATTAGAGTCCTTACAAAATCGCAACCACGTGATAATAGTGTTCACTGTTACCCTCCTACAGTAGTTCCTAGAACTTTTAGTTTCCCTTCATTCTTTCTTTCCCAGAGGACACGATCTTTCAGTTTTGGACTAGTGATGTGATTTTAAAGTTAGCTATGCTCAGAGCAGTTGGAGGGGCTGGGGTGAGCAGTAATGGGATCATGGGTAGAAGGGGACTCCAGCCATTACCAATGACCATGGTGTACCTCCAGTATGTATGAGAGAGGCTCTGTGGGTGCTCGGGAAGGAATAGCAGCTCATTAAGGGCTGACAGAGTAGGTAGTGTGCACTGGCCGACCCTAATAAATTGGAGGATCCTAGAATTGTTCTTTCTTATGAGGTTAAACCTTTGAGGAGGACAACAGAATCTACTCAGCCATGTTGTGGGACTTTGAGTTAGTCTTTTAGACTCTAAGGGTGATAAGATTCAGCCTAAGGATGTCTGGATTTTATTATTTAGCTGCTGCAGACACTGTGAAACTCTTTAAATGCTGTATTTTGCCCCTTTACCCATTCTCAGGTGCAGTGTAGGGACATACAGGTTTTGTTCCCTGACAGCTATGGACTTCATGGACACCGTTGGCTGCTCTATACATTTCACCGTATTGAACATTGCTATAATGCTGCACTGGTGCGGTATTTTGTAATGTTTTTCTTTTTGATCATCATTGCTCGATGTTGTTACACTACATTGCACTGATACTACTGTTGTCTGACCTCCCCTGCAGATTGGGCTCAACTGGCTGGATATTGTTTCCCCACAGCTTTCAGTGGAGCACCATCTACATTCAAGGAGTCGGAGTGGTGAGCCTGTTCTGGGCATGGAAAGAACATCTCCTCCACTAGAGGAGGACACTTCCACCAGTAGTTGCTATTATTGTCATCAGTGGCAGCAAGTGATCGCTATTTACGGTAATTCACCAATATCCACAAGTAGCTATTGTGGCGGTCACTGATGTGCAGTTGCAGTATTGCATTCGCGATTGTTGAGTCGCGATTTTCATGGGTTACCATTTTAATATACTGTGCTGTATGATGGCAATGTTTTAAAATTAAAATATTTCAAATAATATTACATCCAATCTGGTCATCAGTTATAAATTATTCTGGATGGACTGGAGGAAATGTTTGGGTTCCACAAATAGCTGATGCTATTGATAAGACACACATTCCAGTTCACTTGCTATCCTAAGATGCAGAGGCTACTATAATGTCATAGGGTGCCACTACAATGAGATGCAAACTTTAAATCCCTATTTTCATTAGAAGATGTAACACCCAGGATTTTTTTTTCCATTTGCTTTTGTGCGCATGCGTGAAGTGAACATCTTGTTGGAATAAGGGCTTTCAGAGGTGTGTCACCATTGGGTTCAATGCAACTCAGTCAGCAATGGGCTCAAAAGTGACAGTCCAATGATCAGCAAGCCTGATCATGACACTGGTCTTGGCTTGCTGGGTGGAAACCTTTGTGTATTTGAAAGGACAGGCCACTCCAATCCAGAGTGGCTCTGTTCTTTCATCTACATGATGCTGCCCAGCACCTTGCAGTGCGGCATCATGATCAGCCTGCTGATCGTCCCCCTTTTCAAACTGTGAAAACAATCCTACCCTCTGCCAAGTATCCCTCCCACAACCCCATCGCTTTTCATGCCCTGTGTCCCTGTCAAACAGATCAAGCCCTCTGCAAGGTATCCCTCCCACCTCACCATTGCTTCTCTTGCCCTGTAAATATTAAATCAACACTAGGGTGATCAGTCCCCAGTGTCTGTACCTGAAATAAAGAAAACCATCCCTAATAGTAATTTTTTTAACACTGTGTAAAAAAAAATGGTTCACTGATGTCTGTTGCCAATACCACCCCACCCCCACTGCCTTTACCCTCCCCCAAACCCCCACTCAGCACCCACCATCCACACACCCCTACCCCTTACTTACCTACTGTAGGTCCAAGACAGTAATCCTCTGTCAGCTGGGTGTCAGCGTGGCTCAGTTGGTAGCACATCCACCTCTGGACCAGAAGGTCATGGGTTCTCGTCCCACACCGGGATTGGACTTGCACCTAAAAATCACTGGCATCCGAGTGCAGTATTGGGGGGTGCTGTACTGCTAGGGTGTGCCGTCCTTCGGATGAGACGTTAAACCGAGGTCCCTTTTGCCCATCCTGGTGTTGTCCTGGTGGGTGTCCAGGTGGAAGTAAAATAACCCAGGGCACTCTTCGCAAAGAGTAGGGAACATTCCCGGTGTCCTGGCCAACATTCCCCTTCCCATAAACCAGTTCATGCAATTATTCAGGCTGTGTGTGGGTGATGATGTGTGATATGGCTGCCACTACACATTCAGTCACTTCACTACCAGTCTAGCATTGCTTGTAAAGCACTTTGGATGTATGAAAAGCGCTATATAAATGCTGATTCTTCTTCTCTGTGGACTGGAAACATGTCTTTACTCTTCAACGCTGGAGTGGTAACTGCAGAAATCAGGGATGGTGTGGACAATGTAATTCAAAGTGTTTTGAACTTGTACTCATAACTTAGTCATTTTCTAATATTTTCCCCCACAATTTTCAACATGGCCTTATTTGGACCCCATCTCATGAACAAGGTAGGTGAATGCTTTCAAATCTGGTCCAATGGTGATTTCATGGTCTCTCCACAGTATGACCCTTTGGGCAGGATTTGAACATTTTCATCTACTGGGTTAAAGCAGCAGTGCATCAATCCCGTGAAAATTTTGACCTTTACTTTTTTATGCTATTTTAGATTGCCACATACATCCTGACTTGTATGATACCCTTCTTTCCACAGTTTGAGTCTGCTTTAATACTTCTTTTTCACATTTGAAATAATAGAATGAGTGCTCCTTTTAATATGGCTTGGACATGGTTTTTATCAGTATTTGCAGCTGTTTTTGAACTCCTAGGACCCAATTCACAAAATCCCTATGCTGGATGCAATGTGCCTGCACCTAACATATATGGTGCAAGCTGCACCTTGCATGACAAAATGCCCCCTGAGATATTCACAAAGGCAGACTGCGTCAACCTCAGGCTGCCTGCCCCAAACGGGGTGTGTGCCACCCCTGCACCCAGATACAGGCTGCAAAAAGGTGCTAGAGGGCATGCAGCAGAAGCAAGCTGCCACAGCCCCAGGAATGTAATTCACATACATCACGCAGAGGGAGAAAGTCTAAGTACCCTTAGACTGGCAGGTGCAGGTTTAAGGGTACTTAGAAAACTTCCCACTGGGTGTGTCGACCTGCATGTGGCATTGTGCCACTGTCCCCCCTGCACTACCAACGTGGCCGTCATCACATGTATAATGTAGCCCCCCCCAGCCCTGACTGTGCCATTGTGGTTATTTAGTCAGGGGTATCATCCCCCTCCTGATTGTGCCATGCACTCTATGCAAATACCAAAATATGCCCTTCATCCCTGATTGTGCCACGATCATAATGTAAGTACCATAACATGCTCCCGATCCACAATTGTGTCACTGACAAAATGCATAACAATAGTCATTCCCCTCCCATGATCCCCGATGCCACCTGTGACACAAACGCCTTTATCCTGATGATCTAGTGGACCCCCACCCCCCCAGCAGACAGTGCCCACCATAGGGCCCCCTCATCCCGTAAGAGAGCTGGCACTGGCACAGCCCTCCTCTCAGCTCTGCAGCTGGTGCCTACTGCACTGTCATGTTGACAGCTGTACTATATAGTGTATGCATTTTGTGTACAATTCACAGTACAGCTGTAAACATGACAGTGCAGTTGGCACCGGCTGAGGATGTGAGAGGAGGGCTGTGCTGGTGCCAGTGCTGGCTCTCTTACAGGATGGGGGGGCTCTATGGTGGGCACTGCCTGTATGCATTGGGGTATGTGGCATGAAATGACACTTTGGGCAGTATTTTATAAATGTCACCTGTCATGTTCAGAAAGAGGGGTCATAAAAAGACTATGCTGAAAATTTAGGGTCAAAATGTCATAAAACAACAGTTATGAAAAAAACCACTGAATGTTTTCAATGTTTGCTCGTAACATTATGATGTGTGCATATTTTGATCCCCCAATTTTCAACATAGCCTTCTTGTTACCCCACCTCATGAGCATGACAGGTGTCAGTTTTCAAATCTTCTCGGAAACATCTTTTTCATTTGCTCCTCAAAGTGACCTTTTAAACAGAATTCCACCTACTGTGATCATAAGGTGGAGACATAAAAAGACAGTGCTGAAAATGCTGGGGTCCTAATGTCAAAAAACAGCAAAGTTATGAGAAAACGTTGCATTTTTTAAACATGTACCCATATCTTAATGATTTTTGCAGATTTATATATGGGTAAAAGCAGGGCCCCACTGAAAACAAATCTCAACTGTGCTATCCATGGTGAATACAGGGTAAAAATTGGGAAAAGCAGAATTCCACTGAAAACAAGATAGCAGAGGGAATCCAGGCAACAGAAAGTCAATTTTTATAACACCTTTATATTCATTTGTGGGCTACATTGTAGTGATTTGGGCTTCCATGCATCTATCAAAATGCTACAATTTGCAGATTATGACCCTGTTTGCTTTGACATTCATGTAACCCCTAGGTGGCGCTATCCCAAGGGCTACTACCCTTGCCTGCTTGGCAAGGAGCAGGTTAAGAGGTCTGAGTTCTGAAATGGGTGCCTCCACCTGGAGGTCAGAGTTGGTAGTGGTCAAGCTAACCTGGGCACAGCCCTCTGGGACACTGTAACCCCCCTCTTTCCTTACTAGTGGAAGGAACAATACACAATAATCACTTTTATAATACCCCTGATACACCACACAAGTACCCACACTGTTTGCACTTACCACCAGGGCTTTCCTCTGGCTCGACCCTGGGGACCCCCTGCAAAACAAGGTTATACACAGCAAATAACAGCAGCATAGTACTCTTGCACAAACTGGAACCACAGTCAGGGTAAATGCAAAAAGAGTTAGATCTGATTTATTTAAGGGACTTCAACAAGGGAGGGGTGTAATCAGGTTAATTTGCTTAAAGGCTGTATCAATCAAACAATTATGCATGCACTTCAGGGTCCATAAACAGTCACACACTCTGGGTACCCAGGTGAAGAAGAGGTGGGCTAGCCAGGATCATTGCCGGGGGTAGGCCAGCATCGCAGCTGGCTGGGGCCCGGTGATGGAAGAAAACAACATGCACCACACACGCTAATTGTAATCCGGAGCCTGAGGGCTCGGTTTGGAAAGAAAAGAAACAACAAGACAATCAGATGACACACTTAGATTAAGTTGTTGTTGCAGGGAGCTACCCTGATGGTTACTCATGATACCCAAGCCTGGACACAGGCTGGATGAAAATTGAGACTGCAGGTGGTTGATCTGGAGTGCCAGGAGAAGCAGGGCCCACACAATTCACCAAGGTACCATTCCTGTTCAAGAGTGGAGCAGTGGGATGATCCCCAGGCAGGTCTCTCATCGATGGCTTTCTCTGTGCAGTGGGGTAGTATGGTAGGGCCAGTGTGGCAAGGCCCAGGTTGTGTGGACATGAACGTGGATTCAGTCCGATCGAGCTGGGTACAGCTACCAGTAAGCAGAACACAATTCACACAGTGGGGAACCAAATCACGACCCACTATAAATACACAGCACATTTACATGTAAGAGATTCTACTATACCAGGCAAACCGCTCTCTCCGGTCACAATTGCAAAGTCTCTGCACACACCGGGAGTTTACAGGTAGCTGGAAATCCTGACAGGCCGATGCATTCAGCAAATCTTCAGTCTTCTTCAGGTTGATCCTGGTCACAACTCAGTGGCTTACTTCGTTCTCACAAACTCGGATTCAGTCTGAACTGATTCTCTTCTCCCTCTCAGGGGCAGCAGGCCGGCATGCAGGCCAAAACTCAGGCCTTTCCACAGAGACTGTCTCAAGCTGTTGCTTCTTCAGCTCCCAATTTACATCTGATTCAACTGCCAGCAAGCCTGGGAATTTCCCCAAGATCCAAAAAGTTTGTTTGGCTGATTCATTTGTCAGTCACAACAGGAGCTCCCTCTTCAGGTGCAAAAAGGCACCAAAAGCAAAAAAGTACAATTCCTACAGATTATGACTCCAGACAAAACCTGTAGTCCGGCTCCATTTTAGGTCCCACCAATACCGATTGGTCCAGTTTGGCAGTCCCAGGCCAAAGTGGTGGGGATAAACAAAACAGTCCTTTTTGCAAAGAAGGCAGATTAGACAAACTATATTACCATTATCATTCTAAATGATTTTCAGCAAATAGTTACATCTTTCAACAGAGCTCCCTCTCAGATTACTTATGACTGCAATCCAAGCAGCTCTTAAAGAGACAGTACACAGAGGCTATACAGGCACTCTCTGGAAATCACATTTAAACTGCCAAAATGCAGGACACCAGCCTGGCAGTGAGCATTTAGGCAAGCTCAAGGAAGACTTTTCAGGAACCCCCATTTATAGGGGGGTTACACTCATATAAATATTTGCAAATAAATCATGAATTGTTCTTGAATATTTGTGGATTATTTAGGATTACAAAAAGCCAGGTAGGCTGACAGAAATATATTCAGGAAGTCAATTGTTTCACAGTGACCAAGGCTGAAGTGTTGCATAACTTTGACTCTGGCCTACACAATTCACCCCACCCCCGACCCATAGGGTCAGTTATATATGCACATAAAGAGGAAAGAACTGACAGAAATGGGGATGAAAGATATTGTTTAGTCACAGGCTGCATGAAGCATGGGCAGGCAGTGTAGTGATCATTTAATGTTGGCAAAAAAAAAGTGAAGAACTGAAAGCAATGCAGGCTGAGGACCTCTGTCCAGTGATAAGGTACAGAGCAGGCAGTCACAGCACGTTTCCCATGACACTCCAGCAATGTATAAAAACTCTCATTGAAGGAGCAATGTTTCTAGTGTCTAGGTAGTAATCTAGTATCCAAGTCATTTAGACTCCAGACTTCACTTAAAGCAGAGCCTGCTACTTTCTGGGAAGGCTTGCAGTGCCACTCATTGAAACATCAAAAGTGTTGTCAGAAAAAGACCACTGGTTCATCCAGTCTGCCCTGTTTTACCATATCCTACCCTCGAACCTAATGTCTAGTCCATGATATTGCCCTCACCTCCCCTTCCTTGCTAAAGCCTTTTACTTGGTCCCAGCTATTGCTGAAATATTAATGGTTCTTGCACCCACCACCTCTGCTGGTACACTGTTTTGTGGCATATCACTGTCTGTAAAATAAAACTTTCTTTCATCCTGTCTGAATATCCCCCATGCCAGCTTCCACTCATGTCCCTGTGTTTTTGCTTAATCAGTCCTGTTCAATAGGTGCCCCATAATCTACGTTATTCATTTATTTCAGGATACTGAAGGTCTCTGTCATATCTCCCCTCTCTCTTCTGGTGTCCAGCAAGTACTTGTTTAGGGCCTTAAGCTGGTCTTCATAGGACCTGCCAGGCTGGCCCTGAATCACTGTGTTCTTTACCCTGTGCTATAATGTTTCCAGAATGTCTTTTTCTTTTCTTAGGTAGGGGCTCCAGAACTGGGCTCAGTATAAAAGTAGGGGCTCCAGAACTGGGCACAGTATTACTGATGCAGCCTCACCAGTGATTTATAGAGAGGTAGTATCACCTCCTTCCTACTGCTGTCAAACCCTCTCCCTATACACCCCAATATCCTGGTTGCCTTGCTATAGGCCTTGTTACATTGGCTAGATTTTCTTTTAGGAAGTCGCTTATGATGATACCCCTCTTTCTTCACTGGTAGGGTCCAACTTAACTCCTCCCTTCCAGTATTACTTCCTTGAGGGCTTGTTCCTGTTATCACCTTGCACTTTTTGGTATTGAATTTAAACTGCTAAACTTTGGACCACCTCTAATATTTGAAAATCCCTCTGCAGCTGTCTAACCCCTTCCTTACAGTCTACCCTGCCACAGAGCTAAGTGAAGAGACACATCTTGTCTTGTATTCCTTCTCTTATGTCACTGATGAACATCATGACCTCCCTCTCCCCTGACATGACCCCATTTACCACTGCCTTCTGCTCTCTCCTCCCCATCCAGCTTCTCCCCTATCTATCTAGATCCCTTGCTATTTCCAGATCCTCTAACTTTTTCAGCATCCTTTTGTGTGACACAGAGTCAAAAGCCTTGCTGAAGTTGAAATAGAGCAAATCCATTGCTTGTCCCTAGCCATTGCCCTAGTTAATCAGTTAAAAAATTAATATCAGGTTGGACTGACAATACCTATTGCCACAAACCCATGCTGAGTAGTCCACTAGGTCCTCTTTGACTGGTGTCTCCATCAGTTTACCTGCTACAGAGGTAAAACTAATGGGTCTGTAGTTTTCTGGTTCCTCTTCGTCTCCTCCATTATGGAATGGGATTACATCTACTACCCTCCAATCTTTCCAGACCACCTCTGACTGTAGGGAACTATTGAAAAGTCCTGCTCAGGGTTCAGACAGTTCTGATGCCAGTTCCCTGAGCACCCTTAGAGACAACCCATCTGGCTCTGGAGCCTTGTCTATTTTTAGGGCTGCTATCTCTTTTCCAACCCTTTCTCCAATGAACACTACCTGCCCCATTTCTGAAATCCCTCTTCCAGTGCCTTTATGCCACTTTCAGGAAGGGGCCTACTATCCTCTTCTTTGAACACAGAACAAAACTAGTATATTAGAACAGCTGCTCTGCTTATCCTCTTCTATTACACTGCCTCCCTCTGTCAGCCTAATGATTCCTGCTCTTGTCTTTTTTTCCTCAGTTCTTACATCTCCAAGAAGGGCTCACTCCAGGCATCAGAGTGTGAGTGCTGGCTGTGGTGAGATGACTGATGCTCCAGGACCAGCCTCACCCAGCATGAGCCACTGTAGACAATGGTGCAGAGGAGTATTGTGGGGACATCCTCAACTATCTCTTGAAGGATGGCAAACCACACAGGTAAAAAGAAACTCCACCTGCCAGCCTCTTCCAAAACACATCTGTACTTCTAGTCCTGATTGGCATCTGTGAATCTTACGGTGACAGCGACAGGAGTCCTGAGCATACATGTGTCACTCAGTGTTCTCTGCTGTGCCTATACCAGGATGCTACTAAAAATGAGACAACATCTCAGTGATGGTGCTTCTGGTTAAATTGGTTCCATAATTTGTCTGTTTGAACAGGGTCTACATTTTTATGGCACCCCTTCCTCAGTACTACTTGTCAGTACTAGATGTGTTGAAGGTTAGCTTCCACACAAATGATATGGAAACCACAAGCACTGTAAAGCTGTTCAGCAGAAAGTTAAAGTGGGCTGCTGATGGTCATCATATACTATATTAAACTATTGTAATAAGTAGTAAGCGATAATGGGATTCAAACCCAGCTCTCCAGTTTCACATTTTAGTAGCAAAATGAATAATTAAGATTGGATTTTTTTTTATATATTCTCCAAACTGTGAGGCAAACAGGTCTATTCCTGGTGTACCTCACCTTCTGGACACTGATGCCAGGACCTGCTAGTCCAGGGCCCATTTTTGATTTCTGTGACTGATCCTGTTCAAGCAGTCTGCTAGTACATTGTCTTTCCCTGGTAGTCAGAGGTTAAATTGGGCCGATATGCACCAGAAAAGAGTTCTGTCACCTCTATGCTAATTGATTTTGTACTTTGAAAAAATAAATACATTATATTTTTTAAATGATTATGGTTGAATGCATATGTATTGCTTTAGAAAGTTAATGAACAGTTAAACTAAGCGGCAAAGGTGAAAATGTGATTGTCTTCCATCTTGTGCATGCACGTGGTATCGCTTATTAGTTAGTGACATGCTACATTGCTGGTGGCAGTTATGACATCTGAGCTCTACCACCTCTGAAATTCCAATTTAACCACTGGTTCCAAAGGAAGGGGAACTCCAGAAGATAGTAATTCTTAAGGAGTACAGGAAGCAGTTTCTGACCCTAGTGCACAATATACCGTTTTTCTAGAAACTTAGGAGTCAACTGCACAAAAAGGCAGCTGGCTAGTAATTTTTACTTGTCCGATACCTTTAAGGATGAGGTTGGGGTTGTCAACCCTAATGCTCATCCCTCCCCACCAGCCTGTAGCCTCCAGTTAGAACCATAAGGTACAGCTGCAAAGCAGTGCCTCATAGTGATACACTCTTCAAAGGTAGGGAAGTATGTCTCACCAGAGCCAACACAATTTGCTGTAGCTGCCAAACAAAAGAAGATCATGTGAGATGTTGTTTGTTCAGTGAAAGGGATGGGCATTAGGGTTGACAACCCCAAGGAAGATCCCACCACTGATTCACCAAGACTCTGGAGACCCAAAACACTAATATTTTTTCCTTTTACTGCTTGATTGGTAGGGATGGGGAGTTATGGTTGGAAACCCAGGGAGGCAGTATAGTGCAGTGGTTTAAGGCTCTGAGCTGCAAATCTGGTGACATCTAGCAGACCAGACCTGGGTTTGAATCCCACAGCTTCCACTTGCATACTGTGTGACCCTGAGCAAGCCTCTTAACTTCTCTGTGCTCCCATGTCGCACCTGTAAAAAAAGCTTTCAGCTTAGTGTGCTACTCCTGGTTAAACAACTAAAAAAAAAAAACCCTAATGCCATGTTTGCCTCGTGGTGCTAAGTTACCTTTATTGGTGCATTAACAAAGATTTTTGCTAAGAATTTCTTTTTGAGATAGTGGAATGGTATCCTTGGCCTACTTGAACATGTGTAGATGCATATGGCCCTTTTGGCTGTGCACCATAGAAAGACTTCATCTGCCCCTACATACGTGCAGGGCCTGCAACATTAACACCACCCCCCAGCCAAGGAATGCAGGTTGCAAGGTTGTCCACACTGGCCCATGTACCATATAGTGAAGACAACTGTCCTCATTCACTCTTTACACATTCACTCTTTACTCATTCATGCTTTGTTCTTTTAGGTCTAAAAAGGCAAAACAATCTGAAAGAACAAAGAGTGACTGTGCTAAATGTAAATGAGAACAGTTGTCTTCACTTCACCCTTACCACATCCAGCCGTGTCACTGAGCTTGCCCCTGAATTCAGCTCATGGGCATAGAACCACAAAGAATACCCACTGGGGTGAAGAGTGGCACTACTGGCACTACAAACAAAGTTTTTAACAATCATGTGTATATATATACACTACCAGTCAAAAGTTTTAGAACACCCCCATTTTTCCAGTTTTTATTGAAATGTAAGCAATTCAAGTCCAGTGAATAACCTGAAATGGTACAAAGGTAAGCGGTAAACTGCTAGAGGTTAAAAAAAAAGTTTAGTTTAGCAGAAACTGCTTTAGAGAAATTGCAAAGAAAGCCAAGGTGTCAGTGAGTACAGCTTCCTACACCATCAAAAGGCACTTGGAAACTTGAGGAAACTCTGACAGGAAGAGGTCTGGCAGACCCAAAGCCACAACAGAATCAGAAGACAAGTTTCTGAGAGTCAACAGCTTGCGTGATAGGCGGCTCACAGGACAACAGCACAGAGTGACTGGCACCCTGAACCAAATGGGCTACCACAGCATTTTGCAGTGCCATGCAATGCCCTCTGGTCTATGCCTAGTTGGTCAGGGGTTCATCCTACAGCAAGATAATGACCCAAACATACCTCCAGGCTATGTCAGAACTACCTTCGAGGAAAGAACAAGATGGTAGGCTTCAAATCATGGAATGGCCAGCACAGTCTCCAGACTTAAACCCCATCGCGCTGGTTTGGGATGAACTGGACAGAAGGGTGAGAGCAAAGCAACCTACAAGTGCAACACATTTGTGGGAACTTCTGCAACAGTGTTGGGAAGAACTTCCCAAACAATATTTGATGTCCACTGTAGGAAGAATTGCACGAGTGTGTTCGTCGGTTACAGTATATCTGCAAAAGGTGGCTACTTTGATGAGTCAAAAATTTAGATTAAATTTTGTTAAACAAAATGATTCTATGATTTCCTTTTTATCTCCAATTGTTTATTTGTTCTATGCTTTAATTTCAGAGTACATTGAGACATTAACCTGCGTAAATTTCAATAAAAACTGGAAAATGGGGTGTTCTAAAACTTTTGACCGTAGTGTATATATATATATATATATATATATATATATATATAGATATATATATATATATATATATCTGTATTAATCTTGACCCCAAAATTTCAAGACAGTCCTTTTATGACTCTTGAAAACATGATTAGCTGAAATGTAATTGTTTTTGTAAAAGTGCAAAAATACATCTTGTCCAGGATATTAAAAATTATACCTGTCATGTTTGTGGGTTCTATGGGATTACAGTGACTCCGGGACGGCAAGTCTGGAATTGTGAAGCAATTTTAGCAATGACAGAAACACTGACTTTTTTTTCGGAGGTATTTGGCCCCCGCACACCCCCCAGCTTAAATTACCAACTCTGAGGTCATAGCACATTGGGGAGGTGGTAAGATATATCACCATTTCATCCTTGCCCTATTGCCATGCTAACTTGTGCACTTGCCATTTCGAAGTTGCCAAAAAATTATGTGCCACCCGTTCATGAGGTGGTGTGGAAAAATGGCTATGTTCAAAGTTCGGTGTCAAAATATTGAAAATTATCAGAGTTATGAGTGAATGTTGAAATACTGCAGTGTTCACGCATAACTTGGGCAGTTTATCATATTTGTACACCAGATTGTCAGCATAGACTTCTTACTACCCCACCTCATGAACTGGTAGGTGAAAAGTTTCAAGACCCTGCCAAAACGTCATTTCGCACCACCAAAACATCATTCCACACCACATGTGTAAAAACACATTTTGGCCAGGATTTGAAAAACAACAGCTGTCACATTCATGAGGTGATGTGAAAAATGGCTACGTTGAAAATTTGGGGTCCAAATATTTAACATTAACAAAATTAGGAGCAAACCTGAAAAATTTCTGTATACACTCATAACTTTGTCTTTGTTAAATATTTTGATCCCAAATTTTCAAAATAGCCTTCTTATGACCCCAGCTCATGAACATGGGTGGAGAAAATTTTCAAATCCTACCTGAAAGGTGATTTTGCCAAGCGACCAAGAAATCACTTTTGGGCCTGATTTGTATAATTCCACCACCATCGGTCATGAGGTGGGGTCCCAAAGGGGCCATGTTGAAAATGTGGGGTCAAAATATGCAAACATGACAAAGTTGTAAATCAAAATTCAAACCCCATTGAACCACATTGAACCATATTTGCCTTAGTTTCTCATATTGCAGTCTACAGTTCCAGCAGCAAGATGTGTCTTTGATTGGAGATTGAATCTACACCATGGAACATGTTCAGGTGAGTGAGGATGTGTGGGGGATGTGAGGTGTTGGGTGCTGAGTGGGAGGTAGGAGTGGGATAGTGAGACTGGTGAGGGACTGTTTTCTTTTTAGTGAGTAAGTAAGCAAGTACAATTTTATTTCTTAACTGCCCTTTCCCTGGGACTCAGGGCTCTGTACAGGATACAGACAATAATTAAAACAGTATTATGAATCAAAAATTAAAATACATATACAAAGCCAGCATTAAATAATTACAGCACCTAGACTAGCAAACAGTAGAAAATTATGAAATCCCAAATGCATCTCTAAACTGATGTGCCTTCAGACCCAATTTGAAAGCCTCCAACAAGGAGGCCTCCCTCATGGACCTTGGAAACAAGGTCACAAAGGAGCTCTTAACCTTTGCAAGAACAGCTTGAACAATGCCTGATGGCATCACAATGACCTCTGCTGCATTCAAACCAGTACAGTAAAGTCAAACAGAAGCAAGTTTATTCTTAATTAAAAGAACTAATCTGAAAGTTTTACAACATAAAATACATTGCATAATTTGGATACACAATGACCTCACTCAGAATATGACATTTATGATCACTTGTGAGGGGCTCTGCCACTCTTAAGTAATGGTCATGACTGGTCATTGTGTATCCTACAGATATATATATAGATAGATGTATGTATATATATATATATATATATATATATGTATATGCATATATATATATATATATAAATATGTGTGTGTGTGATTTTGTATTTCTTTGAAACTTGGCCAATGCCCTTTGGGGTAACCCTTGCCTCAGTGCTTGCGCACTAAGGTTCGTTGTCTTTTATCTTGTTTTTTGTTTTTATTGGACCCACCACAACCCAACACAGATAGATCAACTTAGGGTAACTGGTTCATTCCACTAGGTTGTCATACATATGAGGCACGCTGATGAGTCCTGGTAGGATGACACACGTGTCTGTGTCTTCTGTTGGTATTCTTTGTAGACTGTGAGAGAGGCCTTTTGGCACAATGCATTTCTGCTTAAAGTTGAACCAACATAATATTTTGTGGTGATATGCATATACAGTCCATGATGCTTTGCATTATGGGGGTATGTCTGATTTTGTATTTCTTTGAAACTTGGCTTCCAGACCAATGCCCTTTGGGGTAACCCTTGCCTCAGTGCTTGTGCATTAAGGTTCTTTGTCTTTTAGTTTGTTTTTTGTTTTTATTGGACTCACCACAACCCAGGCCAGATAGACCAACTTAGGGTAGCTGGTTCATTCCACTGGGGTGTCATACAGACAAGGCACACTGTTGAGTCCTGGTAGGATGAAACATGAGTCTGTGTCTTCTGTTGGCACACTTTGCAGACTGTGAGAGAAGCCTTTCAGCACCATGCGTTTCTGCTTAAAGTTGAACCAGCATAATATTTTGTGATGATTTGCATTATGGAGGTATGTGTGATTTTGTAATTCTTTGAAACTTGGTTTCCCGGCCAATGCCCTTTGGGGTAACTCTTGCCCCAGTAACTTGTACACTAAGGTTCTTTGTCTTTTAGCTTGTTTTTTTTGTGTATATATCAATATATATATATATATATATATATATATATATACACACATATATAGATACACAAACACATATATATATATATATATATATATATATATATATATATATATATATATATATATAGTATAATGTAAGCGCCACTATAGTTAGAGTTGGTAGACAGTTTAATGTTAAACCTCTAATTTTGCACTTTTATCACTTTGCAACCCTTCAACAGATTTGCACAAATTTGGTATGCACTGTTCCATGTGGTAGATCTTACAATGTACCAAGTGTCGTTCTGAACGGGTTTGTGGTTGTTGTGCTGCACTTAGTGAAAAAAAGTGTAAAAGTCACCTTTTTTTGACAGTTTTGGCTGTTTTTTCCTCATCATGTTGTGGCCACACCATTTGGAATTTTGCTCTAATATTTTCAGGGTAGGAAGAGCTTGCCCCTCCGAATAAGCCAGCATTGGTTTGGTGAAAACATATTAATCCATTCCAAAGTTATTCAATTTTGAAATTGTGGGTTCTGAGCATGCTCAGTTCAGTCTTTTGGATAGCTGTACAGGTTCAGATAGGGATTTGGGCTCACGAAAAGGGATTTTGACAGCACGTGAAGAGGAATTTTAAAATCACTGTTCGTGAGAGAAAAAAAACCTTAACGTGAGCCACTATCTTGTTTTCAAACAAAACATTATAACTTGCCCCAGGGATTGCTTCTGAAGAGAATCAAGCATGGGTTTAGTTCTTGGAGATGTCCATCACACTTCTGTGCCTTTGAGTTAATTTATTTTAGTCAGAAAATGCTCATTTTTAAATTTAAAATCCTTTTTTGTGACTCGCTTCTGATTCCTTTTTGCAAGCTGTCAGAATCCCTTTTTATGAGCCAAACCCTTTTTGTGAGCTATCAAAATCCCTTTTCACGAGATGACAATCAGATGGCCACACCTAGCAAAAATGGATTTGTTCACGAACAGGGATTTTGACAGCTCATGAAAAAGGATCGGCTTGCCAAAAAAGGATTTTGACTACTCATGAAAAGGGATTTTAAAAAGTAATTCCTTTTTGTGAGCTGTCAAAATCCCTTTTCATGAGCTGTCAAAATCCCTTTTCATGAGAAATCACTTTGCGTGAGCTGTCAAAATCCCTTTTCATGTGATGACGACGAGATGGCCCTACCTAGCGAAAAGGGATTTCTCACGAAAAGGGATTCTGACCACTCATGAAAAGAGATTCTAAAAAGTAATCCCTTTTCATGAGTGGTAAAAATCTCTTTTCATGACCCAATCCCTTTTCGTGAGATGATGACCAGATGGCCCTACAGTGGTGATCGTACAAAAGTTAATCAGTACTGAGGTATATTTTGAGGTATGTGTCGGTGGTACTGAGGTAGGATCACATTACAGTCAATGCAAATTGAACTTGAGTGCCTCAGTGGTACCTCAAGGTACCTTGAGGTATATCTCAGTACTGATAAACATTTGTACGATCATCACTGTATCTCATGAAAGGGGATTTTGACAGCTCACGAAAAGGGATTTTAAAAATTAATCCCTTTTCATGAGCTTTCAAAATCCCTTTTCGCCAGCCAATCCCTTTTCATGAGCTGTCAAAGTCCCTTTTCATGAGATGATGACCAGATGGCCCCACAGTGGTGATAGTACAAAAGTTTATCAGTACTGAGGTACACTTCGAGGTATATCGCGATGGTGCTGAGGCAGGATCACATTACAGTCAATGCAAATTGAACTTGAGTGCCTCAGTGGTACCTCGAGGTATTTCTCAGTACTAATAAAATTTTGTATGATCACCACTGTATCTCTCAAAATAAGATTCATTCATGAAAAGGGATTTTGACAGCTGACAAAATGGGATTCAGCTCACAAAAAGGGATTTTGACAGCTCAGGAAAGGGAATTTTTAAAGGTTACTGTTTCTTTGGCACATCACTGCAAAGAAATTGTTTGGAATTTTAGGCTGAATTTTTCAGGGTAGAAAGGGCTTTCCCCACAGATGTGACGTTTGCTGATTTTGTGATAACATTTGTATTGCTTTCCTAGTTATAACAGTTTGAAGTTTGAAAATTTCCTATAGGATAACACTGTGGTGGACACAGTACCTTTCAGCACCTGTATCTCAAAAATGGTTAGAGATACATATTTCTCGCTAAATGTAGCTTATTGTGCAGGTTGCCATGCCATGATTACAACTGCAGTGGAATCTTTCCCCATGTTCCTACAGGTGATGAGATATTGTGCCATTTGCAGCACAGGAGTTACTTGAAATGTCTCTAGGCCTGTGCTGCATCTCTACAATTATAGGTAGATGGGAGAGCAGGGGCCAGAAAGCCCTGTGCTGCCACATATGGATACCAATATGCAGTACTGGGTGTGCAGTGCCCTCCATTTTGAAGCCCTGCACTCCCAAAGGGAAATGACAGTTCATGACAATGTCTAAACAATTATGGATAGATGGGAGTGCAGGGCCCATATGGCCCTGTGCTACCACACATGGATGCCATTATGGAGTGATGGGAGCATGATCAGAGCACATGGCCCAGAGGGCCCTGTGCTCCCACAGGAAGATGAGGGTTGATTACAATGTGTATACACTTATGGTTACATCACTCCCACATGATGGAGGGCCCTGTACAACCACAACACACTATAGACTGATGGCAGCACAATGCCCAGAGGGTTGTGTATGCCCATAAATATATAAAGGCATGATTACACTTTCTCAAAATGTAAGGAAATGAATTGCAAAAATCTTCATTAATGCATCAGTTAGGGTTGAAGCAACAAAAGTAGGGAAATGAGGCATTAGGGTTTCCAAACCAACACCCCCCACCACTATCACCCCAACCCACCCCCACCCTCCACACATGAACAGGTGTTGGGGTGTGTCTTGGGTCATCAGGCCTAGCTCTTACCCCATTCCCCTATTCTGTACCATCTCTGCTTCCTTAAACATGGAATAGAGTGAGAGTTAGGGCTGACAACCCCAAGACACATCCTGACACCTGTTGGTGTGTGAAGGGTGGAGTGTTTTTTTTTTTTTGCAATATATATATATATATATAGAGAGAGAGAGAGAGAGATGTGTCAAGCCAGGATGAAGTGCAGAAATACTGCAGAATATCACAGAATACTGCAATTTACTGCAGGGGCCATTGTAAGTCAATGGCAATTAAGCCCTTTGTCATGCAGGACTTATCTGTGTGTGTGTGTGTGTGTATGTATATATATATATATATATATATATATATATATATATATATATATATACAAACATATGAATCTGCAAGCAGAAACAGGCCTTATGGTCTATCAAGTTAGTCTGCTCGAATGCACAATTAGAACTCTTATATTGCAGCTGCCCCACTCTCCTCTCCCCCTCACCTTTACCCCCCCACACCCTGTCCCATGCCCTTTTAAAACTGCCCACTGTGCTACAGGATACCACCTCCTCGAGTAGACTGTTCCATTTCTCCATCACTCTCTCTGTGAAAAAATGCCACCTCATCTGTCTTCAATATCTTCCACCCTCCAGCCTGAGACCATGCCCTCTGGTGTCCCTTCCTCTCCTCAGCTTAAATATCCCATCTGTGCCCATTTTGTTACTCCCTTCAAATATCTGAAGGTCTCAATCATATCCCCCTGATCCCTCCTCTCCTCCAGGGTGTGCATATTCAACTCAGTCAGCTTGTCCTCATAGGTTTTGCCCTCCAGCCCCTGGATCATCTTGGTTGCCCTACTCTGCACCCCTTCCAGCAATCTGATATCTTTCTTCAGAAAGGGATGCCAGAACTGCATGCAGTGCTCCAAATGTGGCCTGACTAGTGACCTGTACAGTGGCAGGATCACATCCCTATTTCTGGATGAGATTCCTCTCGCAATACACATCAGCATCTTGTTATGTATACATGGGTAGGATTACACTTTCTCAAAAAGTAAGGAAATGCATTGCAAAAAAACTTTGTTAATGCATCAGTTAGGGTTCAAGCAACAAAAGTAGGGAAATAAGGTGTTCGGGTTTCAAACCCTAACACTCCCCTACCACCTCTCCCTTCCCCACCATGAGCTGTCAAATTCCCCATTCTTGAGCCGATCCCCTTTCACGAGCTGACAAAATCTTTGATTGTCATTTCACGACCAGATGGCCCTTCTCGTGAATGAGGATTGGCTCACAAATGGGGATTTTGTCAGATCAAGAAAGGGAATTTTTTTTTAATTCTTCATTCACAAGCTGTCAAAGTCCCCATTCATGAGTCAATATCCTTTCGTGAGCTGACAAATTCCCTTTCACAACTTCCAGACCTGATGACTAAAATCTGACGATCAAGAAATTCTCATGAACGGGGATTTCGACACCTTGCAAGTGGGGCTTGACCTCGCAAACGGGGATTTTGCCACCTCACAAACTAGGAATTAAAAAAAATGTTGCCAGTGCACTGTAAATAAAGGTTTGGTCTTTTGGCTTGAAATTTGCAGGGTATACAGAGGGTGTCCCAGATATGTGAATGATGCTACTTAGGCATAAAAAAGTTAATCAGTTCCATAGATATGCCATCACGAAGTTGAGATTTTTAGAATAACATTGTGGCACCCACAGCAACTTTCAGAGCCCCTATCTCGGAAACAATGCGAGCTACAGATGTTTTGCTATACACAGCTTAGTCCACCTTTAGGTGGTGGACTAAGCTTGCATGGAGGTTTCAAAGTCATGATTACAACTGCAGTGGAATTTTTTTCATAGGTTGTACGGTTGCTGAGATATTGGCAAATTAGTGTTACAAGGGTTCCTTTTCAACCCTATAGGGCTACCGTATGGCTCCATTGTTGGCTGTAAGTGGGAGTGTAGGGCCCGGAGGGTCCATGCTCCCACAGGTGCATATTTTTATGCACAAATTGGCAGCTTGGTGGAAGCAAGGGGCCCAGAGGGCCTGCGCTCCCACCAACACATACCATTTACCAGTTACATTAGCCTTTTTTAAAAAGTAAGGAAATGAATTGCAAAAAACCTCCTTAATGCATCAGTTAGGGTTAAAGTGACAAACGTGGGGAAATAAGATGTTAGGGTTGAGCCCCTAACACCCCAACCTACCTCCCCACCCCATCCTCCACACACCAACAGACATCTGAGTGTGCCATGGGGTCATTAGGCCTAATTCTCACCCCATTCTCCTGTGCTTCACCATGTCAGCCTGTTTACACATGGAATGGGGTGAGAGTTGGATCTAATTACCCCATGGCACACCCCAATGACTGTCGGTGTGTGGAGGATTTGGGTGGAGTGGTAGGGTGGGGAGGTTAGGGGCTCAATCCTAACATCTTATTTCCCCACTTTTGTCACTTTAACCCTAACTGATGCATAAACAAAGATAGATAGATAAATAGATAGATACTGTATATATATTAGGGCTGTAAAGCATGTGGCATTCCACATGCAGAACTTTCACTGAATGGCAATACCACTTCCAAAATGCTTTTTAGAATTTGTTTTCAAATTTAGTGGAATTCAAAAAGTGTTTCTGTGTAAACCATAGAGTAATTTTCCACAGATGATATAAACCACAGAATAATGTTTTGTGGATTGTAGAAAAAGAATCTGCAGTTTATGTGAACTGTGGATTGTTAATTCACAAAAACCATGTCACTAGGGAAATGTTTGAATTCCATTACTGACTATATTCTATGGAGTATGTCAAAATTCTGCAGAATTCCATTCCATTGGACTCCAAACATTTTGTCCAGCGCTAACATATATGACATTCAGTGGCCTGATCCAAAATATGCATTTTGGTCCACATATTCAAAGGAGATGAGCAGCCCAAAATGGAGATGCGTGGCGCATCTCAGAAAATGCACAGAAGTGTGATATTCAAATGGGAGAGATGCATCACACATTTTCAAATGCACGATTGTGCAGAAATAATGTATGCAGTGAAAAGAAAGGGGCATGTACAGTACATGAATATGCTGCGCATCTGTATATTCAGCCAAAATGTGCAGCACATCTGCTGTGCACCTCAGAAGTGTGCTGTGCAAAGTTAGGCTGACAAAAGGATGGCCTAAATCAGTCTGCCACCCACAGGCAGGCCACGGAACTACAGGCAGGCCATCCTGAGACAGCCCTTGGAGGTGCACCAGGATGTTCCCTAGGCACCCACACACAGCAGTCATGCCAGTACGGAAGTACCCAAAGCCACAGGTGCCGGGACACTACCAGCACCCCCCAGAGAGCCAACTCCCACACTGCACCCAGGACATAAACACCCAGCAGTCACATGCAAGTGCTGTCGGGCACCCCCATAGCACACTGGTGGAGCAGACAGCCACAATGCAGCACACATACCAGGGGCCATGGCCTGCATCCATGTGGCCTACAGGGTACCAACTGGTGGCATCTACCCATGGGGACATCTGGGGCAGTGATGCCCAGGTAGCCTAGTGGTACTAGTTGCAGCTTGGTGCAGGCCAGGGACTGACCTCTGTCATACACCCATGGTGGTACAGCATAGGTGCACACAGCATGCCTGTGAGAGGCCCTCACAACAAGGAGCCACCGACATGTCACCAGTGCCTGCCATGCATTGTGACACTGCCACAGTGGCACTGCAGTGGGTCAGTGTGGTGTTCCTGTGGTGGACATAGCACAACAGCGGGAAGCGCAGGGCAGGGGTGGCACAACCTGCAGCCTTGAGGAGACATGGGCATGCCTCATGGACACCCAACCCTTCCGGTGTTGGGCATGTGGCCACAATGGGCATGTACATGGCCAGTGTCATACTGGCCCACTAGGTTACCTGGAATGGTCCAGTTGGGCACCCTGTGCTGCAGTCCAACCCTGTACATGGCTATGGGTAATAGCACTGTACTCAGGCCAATGCAGTCCACCCACCCACCCACACATAAACATGTCCTCATACCTGCCTGCTAGGCTACAGTACTTCCTCTTCACCTTTGTGGAGTGGTGGGGCAGCCCTGCAAGCTGGAACTGTGCATGCCTTGGGTATGCAAATTGCCTGAATACATTCCAGTAGTGAGCTGCTTATGTGGAGAATGGGCTCAGAATGTGCAATGAGGCCATTTGTATATCCTGAGTGAATATTGCAATTTTGCATGCTGTACATGTAGCCACCTATCACGTATTTCCCTATGCCTTGTACAGGTCTCAGAGCACCTGCCGCGCCATGCATCTCCCACTGTGCGATTGCACACATTCAGGATATTCAGCCACATGTGTAATTACATCTTATGGTGCATCTTCTAAATATACCATTATTTTGTGCCTGTGCATCTCAGTTGCACGGCTCAGGCACTTGCACGATGCAGCCTGGGACTTTTGAATATGGGGACCTTTATGTTCAAATGTGAGGGGGCAAGGTTATAACTCATGAGGAGCAGAGCCATGACCATGAGTGAGTCATGAAACTCCTGCCCCCTCACAAGTGCTGAAAACTGTTTATTTTTAGTTAGACCATCATCTATTCAACTTATACCATGGAAGTTTACCAGCTATAGTTTTTAAATCTACTTTTTGTTTGAAGATTAAACTTTTTCTGTTTGATTTCAACTGCTGGCTTCAGAGCTGCTCTGAGCAATTGTGATGTTATCAGCATTGTAAAAGCTGCTCAGTGACTGGCCAGTACTCCATTGTGATGAAACTATTCTCCAAGATATCAATTATGACACCAGCAACAGCAAGATATCATGACATTTTGAGTATAGATAGATAGATAGATAGATAGATAGATAGATAGATAGATAGATAGATAGATGGATGGATGGATGGATGGATGGATGGATGGATAGATGGACAGACAGATGGAAGGATGGACAACCAGACAGACAGATGGACAGATAGATAAATGCACTGACATGTGCACACTTATATACACACTTTACACACATGCATACTTGTTAATCTTCAGATGAGAGCACATCATAGATACATGCTGGTTAATCTTCAGATGTGAGCACAACAGTGATACCTAAGGGAAAAAGGTCAAACAAATCTAATAGATTTCTTTGACTGGGTGACCAGGGAGGTAGATATGGGAAGGACAATGGATGTGGCCTACTTAGATTTCAGCAAAACCTTTGATATCATCCCACAAAGAAGGTTGGCAAACAAGTTAGGCAGTATGGGGGTGGGTCCCAAAGTGGTAAACTGGATCAGAAATTAGGTAAGGGGCAGGACAGAGAGGATGCTGGTGAATGGTATTCAATCAGACGAGAGGGAGTTGACCAGCGGGATGCCACAGGGATCAGTCCTGGGACCAGTCCTCTTCAATGCCTTCATAAGTGACATTGTGGAGGGTCTGGAGGGGAACATATGTCTTTTTTCAGATGACACTAAGATCTGCAACAGGGTTGACACTCCAGAGGGGATAGAAAAAAGTGAGAAAAGACCTAAGCAGATAGGAAGAGTGGTCAGAAGTGTGGCAGCTAAGTTTCAATGCAAAAAAATGAAAAGTCATGCACTTGGGGAGTGGAAATCAAGGAAGGTGTATAAGATGGGGAGGTACTGGTGGCCACCAAGCAAGAATAGGACCTGGGGTACTCATATCAGATGACCTAAAGGCAACCAAACAATGTGAGAAGGCTGTGGGGAAAGCCAGTGGGATGCTGGGGTGCATAGGGAGAGGTATCACCAGCAGAAAGAAGGAGGTGGTTATGCCGCTGTACAGATCGCTGGTGAGACATCAGCTGGATTGCTGTGTCCAGTTCTGAAGACCACATCTCCAGAAGGACATAGACAGACAGGAGGCAGTCTGGAGGAGGGCTACAAAGATGATGCATGCTCTGCATGAAAAGCCCTATGAGGAGAGGCTAGGGGAACTCAATATGTATTCCCTGGAGGAGAGGAGAGCGAGAAGGGGGGCATGATAGAAACATTCAAGTACCTCATGGGTGTAAATAAGGTACTGGAGGATAGCATCTTTCAAAAAAAGAAGATGTGCAAGAACAAGGGGGCATGAAAGGGGGAGGTTCAATAGTAACATGAGGAAGTACTTTTTCACCGAAAGAGTGGTGGATGCTTGGAATGGCCTCCCAAGGAAGGCGGCGGGGGCAAAAACTGTTAGGGAATTCAAGACTGCATGGGATAGACATAAGGGTACCCTAGTGCCAGGAAAGAAAGGGTGATCTGCAGAACAACTAGGATCTATGGCTTGTAATAGGTAGGTGAAATTGGCAGACAGGTGGGCCACATGCTCCTCATTAGCCATCAACTTCTACAGTATGTTTCTATCTTAAGGAGTTATATATCTGGGTATTTGGACAAACATAAATGGTTAAACAGTAGACAGCTGGGATTTAGTATGAAGCACAGCATCACCATTGCAGCCCTGAGAGTGATCAGCGATATTCAGATGGCCATGTACAGAGGGTGTGTAGTTGGATTAGTGCTAGACCACTCCAGGGCCTTTGACATAATCAGTCATGTGCTTTTGTTGGAGAGCCTGAATGGGATGGGCTTTCTGGGCTAGGTGAATAAATGGCTTGCAAGTTACTTGGAGGAGAGAAAACAAATGGTGGCGTATCATAGAATGAGATTGTCTGAAGCTTGTTAAAAATGGGGTCCTCAGAGACTGATTTTGGGTCCACTCCTGTTCTCCCTCTTTATTGACAATGCTCATACAAATATACATCTTTATGCAGATGACAGAGTTGTCTACTGTGTTGGGGAGAGCAGGAGGGTGGTCCAGAAGACACTTCAAGAGAATTTTGATAAAATACAAAGCCCGTTGGTTAATGGCAAACTGATGTGAAATTCTGAGAAACCCTAGGTCATAATTTTTAGTTCACACAAGAGAGTATATGAGCAGAAAGTTCAGCTGTCCACTAAAACCTTACACCTTGTGACCTTGGAGTTAGTGGATAGGTACAAGTACCAGGGGGTGTTGTTTGATTCCTGCTTTAACTAGAAAGCACAATTTTCCTTTATAGTAAGCAGGATAGCACATAGATTAGGGTCTCTTTCCAGAGTGCATAATGCCCTCCCTCATAGTGCCAGATCTGAAGTACTTAACACTATGTTCTTACCATTGATTGATTAGTGGGATCTGGTTGATGGTGGTGAAAATGGTACTCAGCTTAATAGGCTAGATGCCATTTTCAACCATGCGATGAGATTCATAACTAGTACCTGTATAGAAACCATAGATGTGTTCTAAACCATTTGGTTGGCTGGACTTCCCTTAGTGTTATAAGGAAGTTACACTTTAAAATGTTTGCATTTGAGTCTGAAGCATAAAGTACCAGATTATGTATCTGGTCTTTTACAAGTGAGACCAATTAAAGTAGGTCTGAGGTCTGCTGAGGGTACCAAATTCATAGTACCACAAACACTTACCATCAAGGGAAGAGCAAACTTTATAGTTGGTGCTCCATCCTATTGGAATTTGAACCCTTTGTCCTTGTGCCCTTTAACTGGAAACCCTGTCTCTTTAGACAGTGTATCATAGTCATTGATAACAAAGGAACAGGAATCCTATGGTTGTGTGAAACAGAGAGTACTCCTACATAGTATGGTGTAAGTGGATGGCCTTTTTTTAAAATACTGTTATATATTAACATAGAAACATAGAAGTTGTCAGCAGATAAAGACCTCTTTGGCCCATCCAGACTGCCCAGTTTCCCTGCTTACTGTGCCACTACAGCCCTTACAGAATCTCCAGTCATCCCCACCACTTGTGTTCCTTCCAAGGTCCCCTTTATCTCTTCCATATATGTTTGAATTCTGTCACTGTTTTGGCACCTACCACCTCTGCTGGGAGGCCATTCCAGGCCTCCACCACCCATTCTGTGAAGAAATATTTCCTCACATCCCTCTAAGCCCCCCCCTCAACCCCAGCTTCATATCATGACCCTTGTCCTTCATTCTGGCATTCTGAGGAAAATGCTGCCTTCCTGTATCTTATTAATACCTGTTATGTACTTGAATTTTTTATCATATCCCCTCTTTCCCTTCTTTCCTCCAGTGAGTACTTATTCCGTTCTCTTAGTCTCTCCTCAGAGGGATTTTGATGCAGCCCTGTATCATTTTGGCTGCCTGTTTCTGTACTGCCTTCAACCTATCCATGCCCTTCCAGAAGTGGGGCCTCCAGCACTAGACACAGTACTAGAAGTGTAGTCTTACCAGTGACCAGTACAGGGGCAGCACTACCTCTTCTTCCTACCGGTGTTACACCTTCCTATGCACCCCAGCATTCTATTAGCTTTTTCCACTGTCTTTGCACTCTGTTTGGTTACATTCAGGTCACCTTTCCTGTTTGGCGGTTGCCAGTACCTCCAACTGGTACACAGCCCCTGGATTTCTGCACCCCAAGTACATTGTTTTACACTTTTAACATTGAAACCCAGCTGCCAAAGACTTGACCATTCCTCTAACTTCCACAAATCATTCCTCATCCCCCCTCCCCCCAGTGTGTCCACCCTTTTGCAAATGTTTGTGTTATCCACTAACACACAGACTTTCTCTTCCAGCACTTCTGCAATGTCACTGATAAAGACATTGGAGAGGACTGGCCCAGTACTTACCCCTCAGGCATCCCACTGATCACCATGCCCTCTTCTGAGTGGACTCCATTTACCACCACCCTCTGACTCCTGCCACTCAACCAACTTCTTATCCAGTTTATTACTTTCTGTCCCACCCCTAGACAGGCCAGCTTGTTCACCAGTCTTCTGGGTGGAACAGTGACAAAGGCCTTCCCGATATCCAGGTATGCCACATCCAGCGCTCCACCCTGATCCACTTCCCAGGTCACCTAATCAAAGAACTCTATCAGGTTTGTCTTGCAAGACCTCCCCACTGTGAAACCATGTTGTCTTTGATCCTACAATCCACTTGTTTCAGGGTATTCCACTATCCTTTCCTTCAATAGTGATTCTATAACCTTGCCCACTGCCGTAGTCCAGCTGACAGGTCTATAATTTCCTGCCTCCTCCCTACTCCCACTTTTGTGAAATGGGACCGCATCTGCCCTTCTCCAGTCCCTTGGAATCACCCCTATTTCCAGCAATAAGTGAACAACTATGTCAGGGGTGCGGCCAGTGCATCTCTGACCTCCTTCAGTATCCTAGGGTGAACCCAATCTGGTCCCATTGCTTTGTCAATTTTTGATTTTCTAGTACCCTGAGGACTTCCTCCTCTGGAAAAGGACTAGTGCCTACTTCTCTACCAATTCTGCCCCTGTTCTTTATCCTTGGCCCATCACCTACCCCTTCTATTGTAAATACAGAACTAAAGTATCTGACCCAGTGATTAATAGCTCTTTCTATCACCTCTTTTATTTATGCCCACTGGTCTTTGACTCCTCCTAGCATCCTTATCCCTGCCAGGGCATCCCCGAGGCATTCTTCTATTGTCCTGAAATTGACCCTCCTGAAGTCCATGACTCTCGTCCTTGTTTGGCTTGGTACCACCATAGGTTTTATAGCAAACTGAACCATACGATGGTTACTGGTCCCCAGGTGGTCCACCACTGTGATGTCAGAAACAATATCCCTGCTTATTAACTACAGGATGATATTAATACTTTTATATGTTTGCTGTTATTGAATATTATCATATTATTATATGCATTAAATGTGTGAAAGTATGCAGAGGATGTCACTGTAAATGAGCGTGACAGCTCACATGATGTAACGTCGTCCTGTTTATTGATTTTAGTCAACGAAAATTGAATTGAAAAAACTGAATTCATATATCACAAATGTGACAGACAGGAAATCTAGCTTCAGCATCCACAATTGGTCATTTTCACATAAATTTGGATGAGATCCCACTTTGAATGAATTTCTTTTCAAAAAGCATTAAGTGCATTTAAAATATGGCATCATGGAGTCACGTGATGCAGTGCTCTTGCTAGCTGTGCTTTCTGCCCGCTCTGCACAAACCCTGTCTATTTATCTTTCTCCTGGGATCTCCGTTTGTATTTTGGCATCTTTTAAGGGGTTATTTGTGGACCGGTAACCTCAAGAAGTCTGGTTGGTGTTCAGATGGACGAGGTGATGCCTAAGGCAGCAGCGAAGCACACCCCTCTGGCAACCCCCGAAAAGGCCTCGAAGAAGCCGCGGGCTTGGCAGACACAGCCATCCCAGCTTAATTACCCGAGCAGTGAGGGGGAAGACCCGTTAACGCTAGCTAAGTTTCTGAGGAATTTAGGCCTTTTAAGGCCGAAATGGTGGAAATGGCCACAGAAATTAAATCGATTATATCCACCTTGGAGGATTTGAGCAGGAGAGTGTCAATAATGAGGCTGGGTTAGATCGGGTGGAAAACTGGGTGGAGAGGTTGACCCTGAGCTGGTCAGAGTTAGGCAGGCGCTTTGCCACCCTTGAAGCCAAAGTGGAGGATCTCGAGGGCAGGAGTCGGAGGAACAATGTAGTGGTGATTGGCCTGCCTGAAAAAGAAGAGGGAAACGAGCCAGTTAAGTTTTTTCAAAAATTTGTGGAGAAGATCGCTGGTCCCTCACCCTTTGGCCAGTGTTATAATATAGAAAGGGCGCATCGAGCCCTCCGCCCTATTCCACAGCAGGGGGCACCGCCGCGTATTTTTATGGCAAAATTCCTGAATTTCCAAGAGAAACAAAGTTTTCTACAGAAGGTCAAGGAAGCTAAAGCTGTGAAATGGGAGGGGGTTGATATAAGGATCACCCAGGACTTGCCGTTTTCAGTTCGGCAGAGGAGAGCTTTTCACCCCTCGTGTCAAAAAGTATTGCTGCAGGGATTAAATTCAAATGGTATATCCTCGGTGCTGCATGTCTACATATCGGAATCATGGAAAAGGTTTGCGACCCAGACAAAGCCTTAGCCGCACTTCAGATCGCATTTCTACCCTCTTCAACATAAATAGAGATGAGTTCCTTTGATGTATTTATTTCCGGGACAAAGGAAAGTTTTCTTAGTTTTGTGTGTTGGATTGCTTGGTGGTTACTGTGCATTAGAGGTCCTGGTGGATAGCCCTTCTAATTTGGGACTGAAAGGATGTGGGGTTCATGTTCGGGGATCCCCAGTGGTGACTCCTTCACAGGCGCACATCCTGATGTCCTGCAGCGTCCGGGATTGTAACCCGCATTTGGTTCTCTGTGTAATCTGGACATTGGTTGATCCCTAGGATTGGTAAGGAAGTAATGGTTCCGGCTCGCATACCAGTGGATGGACTGTTAAGCCGATCGGCTTCATGTCTGCCAGTGGACTGTTACATGGACTAAAGCCTGTGTGAAGCGGGGCGGATACTGTTTTTGGGGTGGTCGCTTGTGTTTTGCCTCTAGGTTATATGAGGCTGGGTGGAATATAAGAAATATATATTAGTTAGTTCATTCCCTTTATCACTGTGTTTGAAAGTGTTAATAGATGTTAAGTGTTGATGATGGGGATTGTGGGATGGGAAGTTGCTGCTGTTGGGTGTCTTCTTGCAGGAAATTAATGTTGACTGTTATGATTATCAGTGATTTGTGCGGGGGGCAGTGAGGGAGGATACAGTGATGCAAGCTGTCATCAAGGGCTGTGTGGATGGGGGAGGGAGGATAGTGGGGTTAATGTTAATTGGATATTATAGTGGTTATGGGGATTGTCGGAGGGGGGGAAATTGTGCACAAGTCCTTAATTTGGGTAATAGGGTGTACCGTTTAAATGGGAGCATACCATGGTCTGAGTTAGAGATTCTGGATAATGGCACTGTGTGGGTCTTTTAAAGTTGTAACCTGGAACATAAAGGGAGCACGTCAGAAGGTTAAGCAGTACAGTATTTTAAAGCACTTAGAGGTACTAAGGGCAGACATTGTGTTCCTGCTGGAGACTCACTTGCTTCAAACAGAGTGTAACTCTATGAGGCGTCTGCAGATGGGTCAGTTTTCCTCGCAGGGTACGCAGAGCAGAGGTGTGATGATGCTTCTGCCTAGGTCTGTGCCCTTTGCACTGCTTCAGGTCATTCAGGATGGTGAGGGCAGATCGTGTTTGTTGAGGGTAGGCTACAGAATGTGGAGGTACTTCTTGGGTCTATTTATGGTCCCAGTTTGGATTCTCAGGGGTTTTTTGTTAAGCTTCTGGAAATCCTGACCCCCTTTGTGCAGATTCCCATGATTCTAGGGGGAGATTTGAACCTTGTATTGGACCCACTGATGGATAGGACTAGGAGAAATATTGCAGTTTTTTCTCCAGCTCAGCAGGCCCTAGGGGAGTTGTTGGACCAGACTGGCTTAGTGGACGTATGGAGAGATTGTTCACCCAGCTAGGGAATATACGTTTACTTCTGCAGTTCATGGTTCAGCATCTGTATAGATTACCTGTTATTTTCTGGTACTCTTCTTCCGGAGTGCTGGAGTCTGAGATTATGCGGGCCGCTTTCCGATCATGCAGTGGTAGTGGCGTCAATCTCTTTTCTACCCTTCCTAAGAGGGGCAGTAGGTGGAGGATTAATAATCAGATGCTGCACAGTCCCAAAATAGTGGAGTTTATTTCCACACAAATAGAAGAATTTATAGCTAATAATGTAGGGGATAATATTAGCCCCAATGTTGTTTGGGGTGCGTTTAAAGCATTTATAAGAGGCATATTAATAGGTCAGGCATCCAAAAGGAAGAAGGAGAGGGTACAAATTCTATCCGAGTTGCTGAACCGAATAAGAAGTAGGAAGCTGCTATGTCCTCGCAGTCTGCTGAGGACGAGAAGCTGGAACTGGTTAGGCTGAGGGATCTTTATTTAAAGTTGCTGGGGGAGCAGGCGGAATTGGCATTAATCAAGACCAAGACTAGTTACCTTGATCAGGGTGAAAAGGCAGGTACACTCCTGGCTAGGAGAGTTAAACAACTGGAATCATCTCATATAATTCCAGGGATTCTATCTAAGGCAGATGGCCAGGTTAAAACCACCCCTGGGGAGATGGTGCAAGAATTTAGATGTTACTTTAAATCACTGTATAGTAAAACGGATAACTCCCCCACTGAGAAGGAGATGCTTGCCTTTCTTGAGGGGTTGGATCTCCCTTTGTTGTCTGAATTCCAACAGGCGCAGTTAATGGCTGACATCACTCAGGGTGAGATTGAATTGGTTATTCAGAGTCTCCCTTTGGATAGAACTCCTGGGCCAGACGAGTTTTCGTCTAATTTTTATAAAAAGTTTTCTAAGTTACTATCCCATTTGCTTCTCAGTTTATTTAGACACATTTTATGTCATCAGGTGCAGGATCAGTCTTTATTTGAGACACTTATTGTCTTAATTCCCAAACAGGATAAACCTCCGGAACAACCATCTAGTTACAGGCCTATATCCCTGCTTAATTACGATATTAAGATTTTGGCCAAGTTGTTGGCAGAACGTGTCAGTCAGGTTTTACCCGGACTCATTGGCCCAGAGCAAGTTGGTTTTAGGAGGGACAGGTCGTCCGCTGATCACCTGCGAACCCTGGCTCATGCCTTCTCGGTGTCTGAGGGTAGTGGCACCGCTATGGCCCTGCTGTCTTTAGACGCCGAGAAGGCATTCGATAGGGTTCACTGGGGTTTCTGCTAACTACGATGGGGAAATTTGGGTTTCCTGAGCCTTTTCTAAAATGGATTAGTTCCTTTATTCAAACCCTACTAGGAGGTTAGTTGTAATGGTGCCACCTCGGACCCCTTTAATCTTTATGTAGGTACTAGGCAAGGATGTCCCTTGTCCCTATCATTTTAATCTATACCTAGAACCTCTCATCAGGACAATTATACATAAACAAGAAATTGAGGGTATTAGAATTCTGGACTATACTGTGAAAATAACTGCATATGCAGATGACTTGTTGATTCGTCTCTAACCGAGGGTCTCCATTCCTGCTCTCCTTGAGGTTATTTGGGTGTTTAGCAAACTGGCTAATTATAGGTTAAATTTAGACAAGTCAGTTGTATTTCCCCTTAATAAAAATGTTTTTAAGCAGGAGATAGCAGAATTGGGTCTGTCCTGGAAGTCAGATTTTATAAGATATCTTGGTCTGAATCTAACAAGATGCAGGACTAAGATATTTCAGTTAATTTAGATCCTTAGTGCGTGCCATTGAGTTGGATCTAGAAAGGTGGGCGAAGTTGCCAATTTCCTTATGGGGGAGGATTAATTTAGTTAAAATGAACGTTTTTCCTAGATTGTTTTACCCTCTGAGTATGTTGAATATTTGGATACCACTTGCCTGGTTCAGGAAGTTACATAATATGATAGCTAATTTTGTGTGGGGTTATAAGAAGTCTCGTATGGCCTATCAAAAGTTGGCAGTGCCCAAATTACTGGGGGGATTAAGGCTTCCACATTTTGCCCTATATTTTTGGGCAGCCCATGCCAGCAAGTATCTGAGGTGGGTGAAGGGTAGCGATGCTTCAGTACAGCATTCCTATATGCTGCTTTGGCTACAAATTGAATTGGCCCTGACTTGGAAATATGGTTTGAGGCCTGAGGCTTTGCTTCACCTTACTCCGAAATTGTTGCCCCTCCAGTTGCGCAGTTCTCCAATTGGGATTTCTGTGAGAGCCCATACCCAACTTTGTTGATTTTTGAAATATGATCACATTAATGATTGGGTCCAGTCTATTTGGGGTAATCCATGTTTTGTAATAGGTAATAAAATTCTTAGTCCGGCGTGGCTGCCCTTACCTGGGGAGTGCTGTGTGAAAGACTTTCTTTGGCCTGATGGGGAGATATTCTCCTCTGTTGAGATTCTGAACAAATTTGAGATGCCTACTACAGCAATTTTTAAGATATATCAGATTAGGCACCTTTTGGTTGCCAAGATGGGTAGTGAGGCAATTCGAGTCCTAGGTTGGACTTTTATGATGTATTAGGGCCGTTGGTGGGTCTATCATGCATAATTTCCAAAAATATACTCAGTGTTATTTGAATGGGCGTTTTCTCCAAATCCAGTTCAAGGTTCATATTGGGCTTCAGTCTTTCCTGATTCTGCGCTCAGCTGGAAGGCTTTATGGACGAACTGCCATAAATTCTTCTTGCAGGATCGGTTAAGGTTGATGCAGTTCAAAATTCTTCACAATATTTATTAATCCCCACAAAAATTGGTTAGGTTGAAAATTGCTACAAATTCCATATGTTACAGGTGTCAAGCCGGGGTTGGGGACTTGATGCATATTTTCTGGCATTGTCCTAAGGTAACCTCCTTGTGGGCAGAAATTAAAAGCAAGGCGAATCCGTTATTGGGACTGGGGACCTCTTTACTCCGAAATATGTTTGCTGGGAGATGTCTCTCATATTCCGTCAAGAATAGGAGGTTCCATATAGTCCTGATTGCTGCCACGCTTAAGAGAATTGTTCTCAGACACTGGAAGGATTCTGTTGTGCTCAGCTATGTGGAATGGCTGGAGGAATTATTAGCCAGTTTGAGGGTGGAGAGAATGACAGCTATCCTCCAGAATAAGCTTTCCAGGTTCGATAGGATTTGGGGTCCCTTTTATGCTCTCTATTCTCTTTAGGAGAGTGTAGATTTACTACGGTTTGATGGTATGCCACCTCATTGGACTTGTGCTGGGAGGGTCAGGGGTGGGGGGATGGGATTGGGTGGGGGGTTAGGGGGTATGTTACAGGGTTTGTTTTACTTTATGTATGGACATGTATATGTACGTATTATTTTGTGTCTGTACTCGAATTTGTTGGATCATATTCCTGTAACGAAAAATGTAATAAAGAGTTAATGGCAAAAAAAAAAAAATGGCATCATATTTTTTATCTTCTACTCTGTATATTACAACAGGCTTCGGAAATTGCAGCAAAGCCAAAATATTTTCAAAAGGAAGCTATCAAACAATTAATTCAAGATGGTCTCCTGATATTTCAAACAAAACACTAGAAGGCCCCAAGCATTGCAATAAATAAAAATTATTAGACAGATAAAAACATAAAACATACCTTTGCGATGATGTGTTTGTAAAATTTGTGACAGAATCTGCTCCCTGAGGTTTATTAAACTCTAACCATTGTTTTTCTGAGGGATTAGTAGCAATTATCATTACATTCAAGCATTTAACTGTGACTGCTGCAATAAATCTTATTAAAATAACTGAAACATACTTTTTTGCATGCAGCAACCTGCCTCTGAATCACAACCATCTGTACATAGTTACTGACTGGTGCACACAGATGGCAGTCCAACAACAATGAAGTTATTCCATTCTTTAATCAAAAGTTCTATCATTACAAAACAAACTAATTGTTATTAAATCTGACTCAGGCCTATTTGCATTTGAAAGGCTATGTGATCTCACTAATGAATGAAAAAAAAAAAGCTTCTTATAATAGAGTTCCAAGGTTCCCTAGGATTTTGTTATATTACATTTTTTCTTGGTCTTAGAAGTACAAAGAGAATTCCCACAACAGGTAAAATGGGCCACTTTAGTCTTTTCTTTTGAAACCTGAGTTACACAAATATTGCGTATGTTAACAATACAGTAGAAATGGCCACCTTTTTTTTTCTCTCAAGCTGCACTTTTACAGATCTAAAATGTCAGTGTTGTGTAATAGAATAATTTACTCTTGCTTGCTCAAGGCACAGCATCATGAGTGCCCCAGGTCAGTAACTGTGGGGCTACAGTAAAAACCTTGTTAATTCAAATCAGCTGCAAAATTAGCACACCACATTTAGTCATCAAGACATATTTGGCACTACGCTGAGGTTCCAGATTCCAAGAAGCCAAAATGAAGAAAAATGCCCTTACAGATCATTGTGTAGCAGTAAGCAAGAAGTTGCTCTATGGCTGTTACCACCAGACACTGTTCATTTGAATCCACTGCGATATCCTGGAGATATCCTGAGCAGTGATTTCAAATTTTAATACATCTGGTTAACCCACTGTCTGTCATCTAAAATTATTTGTCATCTTTTGAAGGGCAATTCTTATGAGATACATTTTTCTGTACTCATTTTACAGCTGTGTGGGTGGAGCTTCACAGACATTTGGCTATCACTGTAGGAGAACAGAGTGTCAGCTCTGGAATGTGACCCTGTGTTCTCCTACAGTGATGCAGCAATGTCAAGGCAGCACTGATCCCGAGGTGCTGTCCTCCATGATGGAGCTCCCCCTTCACAGCACGGTTGCCCCCCCCTCCCCACAGTGCACTACTTTGCTAGTGCACTTCCAGTAGTACATGCCCAGTTTCACCCCCACCACCGTCTTTTGAGTGGCAAACCACTGTGACTGGTGCTCCAATGTCACCAGCACCACTTTGTGACCTATGCTGCTGCCACTCCACTATCGCTGCTGCTCTGGGAGCCATGCTGTTGCAGCTGTGCTACCTCTATAGGTAAGAGCTGACCACAGCTGTATCAGCTCTGCTCAGAGTTTGTCTTTTTGCTTAACACTGCTGGACAGAGGTACATGTGTTCTTGAAAGTTTAGAAATACTGTGACATATCTGCTGTAAAAGATCATCATTGGTTAAAAAAAGATTTTGCCTGACAGGGCAGTCAATACATGGGGCTTCTAACTGTATGTCTTATGGAAATACAACAGAAACAGGTTTTGGAGCATAGAAATAAAAGGGTTTGTTAGCTGGTGGATCTTACTGTTCAAATCCTTCTATATCCTGCTCTTCCTCAAAACACAAAACACTATTTATGTGCAACTCCTTTAGAATCACAACTCTTTGAAGAAGGTGAATTTCACTAAGACTGACACATTGGACAGAGGTTGACTGAATGGACAAGTCACAAAGCTTGCATTGAACTGTGTATTTAGCCACACTGTCCCTGTATTATAGGAAAACAGGAGACTGCTAGTTCTAGTGTACATATTACTCACCTTCTATGATTTCTAAATTCAACCTAACATTAAAAAAGGCAAACAGCATTCTTCAGCTGGTGTTAGAAACTGCTAGGAACTACATACAATTTATGGAACAATCTTACCACTGTTCCATCAGTGAGCTTGCAGTTTTCTGACTTTAGGAGACAGACTAGCAATTTATGATGATAAAAAATAAACTAGAAACATGGAGCTCCCAACACCCTTGTAGATACTGTATGTATCTTTGAACTTTATTTGAAGAGGGATTGCACAGTTGTGTGTTTCTCAACATTATTTTAAGCCGAGAAAATAATATTATGTTTGTTGAACTTTATTAAAACAGGGATAATACCTTTAAGACATGTCATATATTATTGATTGCAAGATGGCCAAGACAAGATAGCAACAATTTGAAAGTTACACATTTATAGGTCTGAGCTTGTTTATGAAATGTATAACAATTTTAAAATTATTAAATAATTAGCAAACATTACAAAGTTACCATATGAACTAGAATAAAAAAAAACAGCTGTCATTGTTTATAAATCTGCCACTTTTAAGGAGCCCCTGATGTTTGGAGATACTTTGAAAACATATTATTTTACACAGAATTCAGCTTGTACTGCAATATTCTCTGCATTTAGCCCTCCTTCTCATTAGTATGTGCATTGACATGAAATTGGTATTACTTACTGTTCATCATCATCTGATCTGCCTGCTTCTCTGTACCCAGCATTTTAAATAATTCTTGCTTGTAACATCATAATCTTTTCCACACCAACAGACTTCAATGTCACAAGCAGAGGCTTGTGCTGTGAGATGTAAACAAGTGGTCAGATCAGAAGAACTCTATGGAATCTTGATCCTATTTCCATTTTAATACGAACTTTTCAAGCATGGGAAATTAAGTACAGAACCTTATCAAAATATAAGCTGAAATATTCATAAAAAGACACGTTTTTCCAAGTTCCACAGCTCTATTGAATGTACAAATCTATTTTTTGTAATATCAGCTTTGAATTTCTGTTAGGAAAAGAGAGAAAAAGTAGAGTATTCATGTCCTGAGATAACTCAACTATCCAGGATGCTATAAAAGAAAAAGAAAAAAAGAGAGAGTTATCAACAAAAGCCAGTCTTTACTTACAGATCTGTAGGTTTATGAATATTACTAGATCTCTATGCATCATTGACTGGAAGGGTGTTTTATTTTAAATGTAATACATCAAAGCCCACCTAAAATCTATAACCATCTCAATTAATGTTAAAGCAATAATGCCTAGAGAGGTGGGTGGCTAATATTGGTTTATCTAACTTAATATGGCTGAGTGCAAAGAGAAACTACATTCAGATGTAATGTCGCAATTAAAGCCAATTATGGCTATCAGATTCCATCTTCTGCAAAATATCATACATACTTGAAAGAAGACGATGTTTCCCTTTGCAGCACAGCAGTTTATTGCAGCTTTGGGCCACCAGACAGTCAACTATAGCACCGTTCAAAATTATTATGATCTGCAGTCTCAGGTCAATTAGTGAAAAAGTGAGGAACTTGATTTTAAGCAGCGCCATTTAAACACACTGTATCCCAGAGTATTTTACCATCTGCTGTTACAGCAGCCAGTAGACATGCACAGAAAGGTTGCATGAGTCAGAGGGAGGAGGTTAAAATAAGTTTGCCAATTATGGGAAAACTTGAAAAACAAATTTTAGGCAGACTTTAGCTTGTGTTGTAAGAATTCCTGTGTGTCTAATGTAGGTATTCTTCATTACAAGGCTTATATTCATGAAATCAGGATTGTTACCCCCATACCATTGATCAGCTCCTGTTGTTTCATCCGTGGCTTCAGCCACAGTTCTGTTTCTAATATCATAATTATTTCCATGGCATATATATATAAAATATACAGTAAATGGATTTGTGCTTAAATATTATTCTTTTCAAAGTTATGGCATTTAAAAAAAAATACTTATTTGAAGTAAAGCTTAGACAGTTTCATCAGCGAAGCTGGAGCAGAAAGGGGTACTTTAAAAGATGAGGAAGGTTAAGTGACTTGATCAAGGTCACACACTAATTAAGCGGTGGGATTCAAACATGTGTATCCAAGTTCACAGCTCAAAACTGTAACCTATAGATTGCCCATTTATTTATTTACTTGTTTAAAATATTTTGCCAGCAAAGGCATACCAAGCTCAGAACTGCTTCTTTCTAGAGGTATGCTGGGAGCAATGGTACAAGAGACGGCAATACAATACAGAGCAAGTGAGCAGATTAGAAACAGTGCAAATAGAGAACAGTTGATTATTTGCACTGGATCAAAACATACCTTAAACTAAATTACAAAAAGTACAGCTATAGCATCAAAGTAGCCGAGGTAAAAACAAGGGAGGGAAAACAATAGTGATCAAGGAGGAAAGACGAGAGGAAAGTAGGGTGAAGTAGGGCAGGAGAGAGGAATAAGAGTAGGCAACAGAGAGGAGAGGAAAAAAGGCTGGGGGTTTGGAGCAGGAGCAGACATGGAAAATTAGGTCAAGGAGTAGGGCTTTCAGGCCAAAACTGGAAGAAGAGGTCATGCTAGAGAGGCAGAGGCTATACCAGAGCTGATGAAGTCAGTAGGAGAAAGAAGACTGCCCTATAGTGAAATTTGTATGAGGTTGACAGAAAGAAAGGGAGTTAGAGGATCAAAATAATAAAGAGGAGGAAGGAAGGGGTCAGTATAGTAGTTAACTGAAATACAGCAGCAAGGGAAGGACCTAAACCAAAACATGGAGATGAGATGTGACAGAGGCACCCACATTTCACCCTTCAGAGAGACAGAGAGAAGAATCAGAGGGATGAGGAGAGATAGTGGTGAGTGTGGGCCGACAGCCAGGGCAAAACCGAAAGATTACTAACCAAAGCTAATTCAATTCAGAGGACATTTTAACTATGGGACAGCATGTCATGCATTTCATCTGTTGTCAGCAGTGGTTTTTATCATTTGCAGAACATTGCCCAGATTAAGTCTCTCATTCCGCCTGAGGACCTGCCGACGCTAGTGCATGCTTTTGTGACCTCCAGACAGGACTACTGCAACTCTCTATTCCTTGGGGTCATGGGAGGACCCTCTGCAGACTTCAGTTAGTGCAGAACTTAGTGGCCCAGTTGCCGACTGGCCTTTTGCGGTCCAGTCATGTGACTCAGGTCCTGTGGGCTCTGCACTGGCTGCCGGTAAGGTGGAGGGTCCTTTTTAAGGTGGGTCTTCTCACCTTTAAGGCCCTATATAGATTGGGTCCTGGTTACCTGTCAGAACTCCTGACAGCGGTGACTTCTGCTCGCTTCCTGTGCCTCGAGGGGCCTCCTGGACATCTTCAGGGATCAGCTCAAGACCTCAGGATATCATGCATTTAGTGTCTCTGGGCTGACCCTGTAGAACTCTTTACCATCTTCTGTCTGGGAAGCTCCCTCAGTTGAGGTCTTCAAGCAGAGGCTGAAGGCTCACCTCTTTGCCATGACCTTTTCAGTTACTTGATTAAAAACCTTGTGCTAGTCCCTGCTGTGATAATCCGCCCCACCCTTTTTACTCTATTTTAATCTACTATACTTCATACTTAGCATTTCTATTGTTTTTATATTTATGTTGTCTCTATTGTGTCCTGTTTTAACTATTGTTAGGTGCCCAGAGCCTCTGGGATTGGGTGCCCTCTAAGTAAAATTGCATTGCCTTGTCTTCATTCTATAAGCACTACATCCTGAAAACCCCTCTGCTGGTACCCATCATTTAATAACTTAACTCTTAAAAGATGGGGTTCTAGCCACCCCAATGCTATATCACAGCAACTGAAGTGAAGAGTTGGGACTAACTCTGCCACAGGGGCAGGCTGTGTGTACTGAGGCCACCACAAGTTATACCTGCACCAAGTGGAAAGGGGAGTATAAACCGAGTCTATGTCTAAATGACAGACAGCAGCACCTTTGGGCCACACATCATGTAACCTGCTGCTTGCTCTACCAGGTTATATGTGTGCAGCAGGCAGAGAACAACCCAATCCTGGATCCCCTGCTGCCACAGAGGGCATCTACTGTTAAAGAAAGCAGACAACAGTGTTTGACAGTAAGGGAATTTTCAGGTATCCACTTTGACCTCATATTAAAACTGTGTCTATCCCAAACCTAATTCCAGATGACTAAACTCTATATTTGATTTAAAATATCTAATTGTATGCTTTTTTTTTATTTTACTGCTTCATTTTCAGATAGCCCAATTTGCCACCAACTGAAACATAAGGTGGTCAAATGCTTTTTGGGGTGGAGTTTGGCTACCATTTTGTTGGCCATGTGAGGAACTGAATCAACTTTTAAACTTCTCATCTGTAGTGTAAGATGTAACTGCACTAACGTGCTGCAAATAATCGAAGCCCTTCCCCAGCTGGGGGTGCAATGCACAGCTCTAGGGGAGGACACTGCATTAAAATTTGTATTTGTTCTATATCTGGGTGAATGGAACAGTGAGGCATAGGACCTGAGAGCCACCCAAAACACACGCACATTGATTCTCAAGGGTAAATGTCCACACAATCACAGAGTCAAACAGCATGGTAGTTTTTTATTTATTTAGTGATTTAGTTTAGTTAATTTTTGACTCAATCCAGAAGACAGACCTTTTGTTGCTGTATTGGCCCTTGTAACACAAGATTCACAAAAACAGATGATGTGATATATTTTATTGGATCAACAGAGTTGTTACAGAAACAGGTGCTTAACAACTTTGTATTTTTTTTCAGTTGAAACTTTATTGTAATTTTCAGACAGAAAGGAAAAGAACTAAACAAATAAACTATTGAGTTGTTAGGAAATCCACCGACCAGTGACTTCACAACAAAAATGGGACACTGTACTTCACTTTCCCAAATGTTAAAACACCAGACAAACTTAAGAATCTTCAAAAATTGTATACATAAACTAAAACTCTGTGTCCATCAAAACTGGGATCCGTAATTATCTTCTGAGAAAGTCCATGGGGGCTAACTACATTAAGCAGTCCTTCAGATAATAAATAAAAGTTTCAGGCCGAAGTTCTTTCTTGTGACAGATGGACAAAGAGCAGTTTAAACAGCAACAATGTGAACAGTCAGCTGGCCCAGGAATGAACACCCCCCCCAAAAAAAAAAAGTATGTGGTCATTAAACCACAACACAGATACCACAAATAGGATAAGAGTGAACAACTTGCACAATGATCTGGGTTTTAAGAAAGTGATTCTTCCAAACCAAGTGTCACTTATTTTCTGATGAAGGATTCTGTAGTCCGAAAGCTCAAAGCACCTATTTTCTTTTTTAACAACTCTGTTGGTTCAATAAAAGGTATCAAATAATCTATTTTTGTCAGTCCAAAAGGAAATTCATTGCAAAGGCAGCTCCAACACTGACTGCAGGGGCATCATTTCATTTTATTTCTTTTTATTTAAACCGGTGAGCAGATTGGCAAAACTGCAATTTTTCACAGTGACCAGTGTGCACAAAACACTAGATAAGTACAGATAAAACATTATTACATAAAACAAGAACAATTGAAATCCTGCAGTAAAACATTGCACAGTCTGGATTTAAATACTTTCTGATCTCCACTACTCAAAACAGACTAGGGCAGGTTATTATAACAGGTAATTACCTTATATTTAAAAGGTCTTTGACCAAAAGGTGAGATGAACCAGGGAATGGAAAACACAAATCTGACTTGGGACCTAGTGGAAAATATATTAGTACTTATTGGAAGTTTCTCAATTACTGTACTAGGCACCAAACCTAACGCTATATTGTGAAGAGAAATTGATGCTCTACATTCAGTGTGTTGTTTAAGTGGAAGACATCACTTAGACTTATATAAGACGCAATGATGTATAGATCTTCTCATACCTGATGCAAACCTACAGATGCTATTATAGAGTGTATTTGATCTATTTATCAACTTATCAGTCAGAAAGAAATAAAACATACTGCCATAGTCATACTTTGAAAGTAATAAACTGTCTGCCAATAATATATGGGACTCTGGGACCAGAAACCATCAAATTCATCTGCATCTACCTTGATCCACCCACACATGAGGTGAGGAAAGCTCCATTCAGGAACACAAACTGTATCTCTACCTGGGAAACCAGGATGTTTTCCACCACAGCCACCACTGAACAATGCAATCCTTCAGATCCTTTAATACATGTGGACTCTCATTCCGGAGCAGTACCGGTGGGAGGCAGGCAGGTAAACAAAGGAAATAGTTGAGACAGAACAGCTATGGCCCAAGGCACTGGTTCAGCATTGTTGTAATAAATTGACAAGTAGACAGTTGTGTACAAAGTCAGACAGGGTGGCTGACAGGATTCTGGATTCAATCAATTCAGTCCAAATACTTCAATCTTCAAATCTCTTTAAAGTGCTCAGGGTATGCGATTTGTTATCTCAGGTAAGCAAACAGTCGCTCAGTTTACTCACACACCACAACTTTGCAGCATTCTCCGTCCTTGAGTCTGGCTCCAAAGACTCCTCCTTCCTCCTTCATCTCCTAGCTCAGCTTGATTCTCCTCCTGCAATAAGGGCTATTTAATACTCTGTTTCTGTGACCAGGTAATCCATGCCTCACAATCATTAACATTAATAATAATGGCATGGTGTATCAGAATGCATTGCAAATAATTGTAAACATCACTATGAATGTATCTATAGTATGGTATGGTATGGTAAAATTTGTATTGATATGCAATATGAACAGGAATAAGAACTCAGCTGAGCCTAAGCTCATTAACAATGAGGTCCCATTAACATTCTACAAAATGTAGATGCATCATAGTAAGTTACATCAGAAGCACAAAAAGTATTGTTGCAAAATACCAGTGTGTTTTGTAGAAAAATAGATTTATAATAGAAAAAAACACTTAATATTGGTGGGATTCTGCTTTAGGACCCACCTCCTAATTTCCATAGCTCTGCCCACTCTCCACTGCTTTGGGACAAGATGAACAGGTAAGGGCTGACCAAAACTTTAGAGGACTGCATCAAAAAAGGGGAAAAGAATCCAGCAGCAAGCAAAGGTCTTCCACATGAGTAGCCTGGATCTACTGTAAAATACAATGCAATTGTCAAACATTGACAGATTACAACAAAAATAACCCTGCTGTACTGTACCAGTTATCAGAAGGGGATCACCAGGCATTGTATGACTCTGAATATATGTTATCATAGCAGGTTCTATCTGTTTAGCAGGTTTTAGGACTGTGTTTTTATTAGGCTGATACAGTATGTCTTGGGTTTCTTATATGGACAGTGTCTGTGTGTTTTGCTAGAACATGTATCTGTGCCAGTGTAATTCATCGTGCTTTGTTGCAGATAGTGCAGACATATTTCAAACAGCATTCATGTTCTGGCAATTTAAGTTTAACAATAGATTTATAGAGAGCAAAAGACAATCTACAATAGGGCTGCATGCAGCAAGGCACACACATTAGCTAGGGAAATGCAGAGGTATTACAGAAGGGTTTACTTTTCATGTTGGCTCGCACTTGTGCATGAGTCAACATATTGCAGTAGTAGCAGATCTGGAGGTGCGGTCACACTGGGTGAATGCAGGGCATGCATCAGTAGGTCGTCCCTCATTCCCCAATAAGGTAGCATGCAGGAGCCACACCAGCAATATGGAATGTGACCACCAGATCTAGAAAACATACACTTCAATGAGAAGCAAGCTTCTCATTGCAGCCGCACAATAACACCCTCCCAACGTAAACATGGAGACACTGACTGCTACTGCCCGACTTCAGTGGTACCCAATCCAACTGTCACATGCCCCAACCCACTTCATGTGCTGATGGGGAGCCCACTCCCCGTTGACATAATAACCCCCCCAAGTGTGTGCCAAGGGGGTGCCCAATTCCCCTCGGCATCATGCGTTCTCCCCAACAGTCTTTCTTTGCCGACAGGGGGCCCAATCCCTGTCAGCTACAGTCCCCCCTTCCCTGTTTATTTTGCAGATGGGGAGCCTACTTCCCATTGGCATAATGTCTCCCCCCCATCTATTGTATGCTGAGGGGGGGTGCCTAATCCCCCTCGGCTCTTGCTCCCCCTTTTGTATGTGCTGATGGGGGTGCCCAATCCCCCTTTGGTTACAGCCCCCAAAACAATCAGGTGGCATGCTAGGAGCCCACCACAGAATGCTAAATATCCCAGAAAAAGAAAAACTGCCCCTCGATGTTCCCTTTTTTTTTTTCACCTGTAAAACATAAAACGGTCCATCGCGGTCTCCCTGCCCCTTCCCCAACCGGCACCCACCCTCTGTACACCCTGCCTCCCCACACCCTCCATACTTACCTTGAGTCCAGTGCAACGATCTTCGGTGGACCGGGAACACATCTGCACTCTTGGAAGCTGTCGTGAACTGAAGAAATGCCGGTAAGCTGTATAATGGCATAAATAGGATTTTTTTCAGCTTTGGTGCATATCTCAGACATTTTGGGGAATTTTGATACTAAATTTTCAACATGGGGTTATTGGGACCCCTTCTCATGAATGCTGTCACTGTCATGGTGTTATTTTGTCCCGAAAGGTGATTTTACAGTCACTGTGCTGAATCACCTTTTGGGACCAATTCATGAAATGACAGTGCCACTGTTCATGAGGGGGGCTCTCAAAAAGTCTATGTTGCAAATTTGGTGCAAAAAAAACAAAACATGGGTGTTTTTCGAGCGTGCGTTGTGCAGTTAGCACGCATGCTCATAACTTTGTGAATTTGTAATATTTACACTCCAGATTTTCAAAACTGGCATTTTTCCACACCTCCTTATGAATAGTACAGCTGTCATTTTACATATCCTAGCGAAAATGTGTTTTTGCATGTCCGGCACAGAATAGCGCAGTGGCTGTGCAAAATCATTGCGGACATTTTGAGAAATGCGGTGACACTGTTCATGAGCAGAGATCTAAAATGCCTATGTTGAAAATTTGATGATGAAACGTCTATAAAGCGACTGTGTTACAACAGAGGTGTGCGTTACGCCAGTTCCGCACCCTTGTAAATTCATAAATTGCAATATTTTCATGCCATATTTTCAACACTGCCATTTTTTCACACCTGCTTATGAACAGTACAAATGTAATTTTCACATCCTGCCCAAAATGTGTTTTCACGCCTGTGCACACAATGTTGTGGTTGCTGTGGGAAATCAACTTTTGGGACAAATTAACAAAATCACACTGCCACTGTTCACGAGGAGAGGTCTCAAAATGCCTATGTTGAAAATGTGGTTAAAAATATCCCCAAAATAATTGGGTTACAGATGTGTGTTGCACAGTTTCTATGCATGCTCATGAATTGGCCAATTTTTCATATTTTCACTCCAGATTTTCAGCTTTGCCATTATTTTACACCTCTTCATGAACAATACAGTTGTCATTTTTTACATACTGCCCAAAATGTTTCAGACCTGTGTCACCAAATGGCATAGCCGCTGTGCAAAACCACCTTTTGGCTAACAAACTGATAGTGCTGCTCTTCATGAGCTGGGGTCTAAAAAGCCCATGTTGAACATTTGGAGTGAAAATACCTAACACACCCTCGGCATTAGGGTTTCCAGCTGTAACACCCCACCCTGTGGAGATTGACAGGTGTCAGGGGTGTGACTTGGGATCATTGGCTGTAATGCTCCCTATTCCACCCCCACCTCCACCCTGCAGCCAGTGATGGACACTGTGCTGTGCCTTGCAGTGTTCGGCCACAAAGTTCACCCCATTCTCCTATACTGCACCCACCTCAGTTTATTTCCTTATGGAATGGGGTAAGTATAATGCCCAATGACCCCAAAGCACACCATGACACTTGTCAGTGTCTACAGGGTAGGGTGAGGTAAAATGCCATGAGCATTATAGCTGATGACCCAAAAGCACACCTCAATGCCTGTGGTTCTGCAGGGTGGGGGTGGGGTTGGCGTCACTTCAATACTTCACTGCCATTCCTATTATGTGTCTCTAACTCCTGCACTACCAATGCCAATGCCAGCGAGACAACATTTGGCATTGACAAATGCTTGTTTAACTTTGCCTTCTTATTATAGGATCAGCTTGAACCAAAATAAACATCACTTTGCATGGAAAAGAAATGTTAGAGGCTAGAATGCCAAAAGGCAAGGAAAAGAGGATGACAGAAGAAAAGTGCAAGAGAAAGCCAGGTTGATTCTGTGTGGCCAGCTCAGAAACTACTGTAGACAGCGGGATGGAATAGAGGGACAAATGACAGGAAGATAGTAGATTAAATTCAGAATCTTCTCTATTAACCCTGGACATGGGTTGGGGTGGGGCCCTTGATCAAACAGAATTCTTGCCCCCTTCTTTTCCAATCCCTAACTCTTAGAAAAAGTATTACAGTAGCAATTGACCCTACTACACTACCTCCAGAAAACATAAGCCAAACCAATCTGATCAATTAGAAGTGAGCAGGGCAACTGTCTTACAGTTAGTTAAAAATAGATATGCACTCAGATTCTCAGTATTTGGGTCTCTCTGGGCACATGCCATTGTAATAACAGTTTAATCCTACAAAGCTTCTTGGTTTACTCCCAGACCACAGAGCTTCTTCTTTCACATTTGTTTGCCTCTAACCCTTGGTAGGGAATTACTGAGGAACAGTATCAGCCACTTCATTCTGGGTCAGCGATCATACAAATATGAAGAAATGGAGTCTCACAGGTGCAGGTATGTACCCTCTCTGTGGTTCTCCACGAAACTGTTGCCCAAGTATGGCAAAAATGTGCACAGGCAGCAAAATTTATGTGCGGGGGGGGGGCTCCCTTGTGCAAACCCAAGATCTTCCACATGAGCGATTTTCAGACCGAGTGCCATTTTGTGACTGTATATGCAGTTTATGACAGCTTGTGCTCAGATTCCATGTGCAGCTGCACTGAAATGCTATGCCACTCACTCTGCCATGGAATGGTTTTCTTCTTTACAGATATATGGACATGAAAGTGGGGTGTGTGGGCTTTGTAGGGCAGGAGGGGGGATTTATTAACAAAACGGTAGGAATGGGAGGGGGATTTCAGTGATTTAAAAACAGTGATGAAGAGTTGGAGGGAATTTGGATTGCCAGCAAGGGGAGGGTGACTTTTGTTTATGGTAAACTTTGCAGGGTACAGAAAGGAGGAGGGAAGTGGGGGTCTAGCAGGGGAATGAATGGAAAGATATGTTAAAATACTGATGTGGTGGTAGGGGGGTGGGTGTCACTAACCCAGAAGGTTAGGGTATTCTTTTTTTTTTTTCCAAGCTGCCACTTTGTTCAGTGCTTCACAAGCAAACTTCTACTTTGCTCAGTGAGGTAGGCACTTCGTTATGCTAAGAACTCCCTCCCCTTTCCCACATGAAAACAGCTCCTGCCTTCCTTCCTCCTCCTTCTACTCTTTCTCTCAGGTGATGTAGTGCTCAACCCCAGTCCATCCTCCCCCAATCCTAACTCCATCCCCCACAAAGGTTTCCATGTTTTCCATGTAAACACCCGTAGTCTGCTCCCAAAACTCAGCTTGCTAAAAGTTTGACTATCTCAGCATCTCCTTGATGTACTCTGCATCTGTGAATCATGGCTCTCCTCCTGTGTCACTGACTCTAGCCTTGCTCTACCTGTATTTGACATATACCATCAGGACCACGGCAAGAGAGGCAGAGGTGTTGCCATGCATATCCAAAATTATATCTACTGCTCCATGATCTATCATGAAGCTGTCCCAAAATCTTATGAAGTTCTCCTCACCCATCTAACCCTTCCATCTACATCCTCTATCTTTATTTCCATCCTATATGCCTCCTAGAAACTCACCTTAAGTCCCTCACCACCTCCATCAACACCATCACCTCCCTCTCAACAGGTGAGCTACTAATGTTGGGTGACTTCAACAGTAATTTGTTCTCCCCTCCTCCTTCTCCACAAGACACTCCATTGAAGCCCCAACCTTACCTATCTAATATTCGATCATACCCATCTCAACCCCATTAGTCAAACCATTTCTTTCTTGATTGGATCCTATCTTCCACCCCCACTACATCGCAGCAGCTGGAGTCCTACTTGATACAATAAGTGACCTCTGCTTTATCTACTGTGTCAGGATTGGCTCACTCACCCACTTTTCCCCTAAATACATTACCTACTGAGCACTCAAACTCATATCCCCCTTCCTCCTCCTTTCTGACCACCACTCTGCTGATTGGTCTCCTGTCCTTTCAGAAACTGATGTCAACACTGCCCTCAAACACTTCTACTCCATCCTGACCCAGACTTGGGACCATCACACACCCACGCACCCGGGTAAGGTGCCATGATCACCCTTGGATTATGCCCAAAATCCTCACCCTCTCTAAGACTCAAGACCATGCCTGGTCCCTCTTCAAAGCCTCTGGTTTAATCTCTAGCCTTCAGGACTATTGCTCCATCAGGAACAAAGTGCACCAAGGTGATTTGCCTTGCCAAATCCAAGTATTTCAAGTCCACCTTCCTTAACCCCAACCCATTCCTCCTTCTGGTCAACCATCAAGTCCCTCCTCAACCCTCCCCTCATGCTACTCCTACCCTCAAAGAAAATGAGACACTAGTCTCTGACCCTTCAAAGTGGCATCCATTTTTAACAATTATTTCACACCCTGCATGCTCCCTGATTCACCCTTCTCCCACTACTCCCCTTACCACTCTGCAGGCTTTGACTTCCCTCCCTTCTCCACCTCAGAGGTCTGTCAAGCCCTTACCTCCTTAGATGCAAAAAAATTGAGTCCTGATGGTCTCCACCCCCTACCCCTGTGCCTCTCCATCCCGGCTATCACCAACCCCCTTACCCATATTCTCAACCTTTCTTTAACTACCAACACTGTCCCCTCTATGTGGAAACTTGCCAGAGTAATCCCCCTTCCCAAGGGTGGTGATCCTACTCTGCCAAATAACTAGTATCCCATCTCCCTCCTTCCCTCTCTCACCAAACTCCAGGAGTCCCTGATCCTTTCTAGACTGTCCAACTTCCTATCCTCCTCTAACTTTCTCTCTGCCTTCCAGTCAGGTTTCTGCAGGAACAACCCCACTACCTCCTCCATCATCTGTGTCTCCAACTCCATCCTTTCCACCATGGACAATGGTCACATTACTGCTGCGATTTTTATAGACCTCACTAAAGCCTTTGACTCCATCTCCCATCTACTCCTCCTTCAAAAACTCTACAAAGCTGGATTGTCCTCTGCTGTAAACTGGTTTAGTTTATACCTCTGTGGCAGGATGCAGTCTGTCTCAATGGGTAACTTGGTCTCTCCTCCCCTCCCTATCCTCTCTGGAGTTCCCCAAGGATCTATTCTCAGCACACTTCTTTTTTCAGGATTTATAAATGACCTTCCAAATGTCTGCCTACACTCTAACATCCACCTCTATGCAAATTACACCATCCTCTACACCTCAGGACCTACCACTGACTTTGTCTACCCTACCCTCCAATTTGACTTCAACCCTGCTCTCTGCTGGTTCCAGGACAACAGCCTAAAGTCATCTCCAAGAAAACAGTCTCCATGGTTTTTGGGACCCCCCAAAAGCTTGCTAAACTGCCCTTCCACCTCTCCTTCTACACTTTGGATTGTTCCACCCTCGACTCTGTTTTATCATGCCTGGGCATTTGGCTTGATCAGCACCTCAACTACTCTGTCCACGTTGATTATATGTACAAACTTCACCCAAACTTGGGTGCTCTTTCAGAACAAAGGTCCATCCCCTACAACTCGGACCATCATGCTATCAATACCATTCTCCCCTGTTTGACTACAGTGACATTATCTATACTTTGGCCCCACCACCAGTCTCTCCTGCCTAGATACTCTCCTCCAGTCCTTTTGCTGCTTTGTAACAAACTCCCCTCTCAGGTCTCACCACTGTTCCTTCTTTCCTCCTTAAACCTGCCCCACCTCTCACACAGAAGATACCACCACTCCTTAACTTTCATTGCCAAATACTGGTTCAACCTCCTCCTCCATATCTCTCCTTCACTCTCTTCCCTGCCCCTGCTCCCTCCTACTCCTCGTGCCTTATCACCCCTGCACCTTCTCCATCCCTTAAAAATGGTCCTTCTCAAGCTTTGCTGCTTTCTCATCCCATCTACCCCACCTCTGGAACCAACTACCCCTACCCTTCCTGCTTCTCCTTCCTACCATGCACTTAAGTGTCTAATAAAGCTCATCCCTCCCCCTCCCTGCACCTGCCTTCCCTCTCACCCTTGGCTCCCAACCCCCCTCCTCCTCCTCTTGCTAGCCCAGTCTGCCCCACAGGACTTTTTGGATAAGCTACCCCTCTCTCTGCCCCAATTTTGCATCCATACCCACCCTCAGCATCTCTCCTGCAGCAAATAAATCATTTTAATTATTGTAGTTCTCTAAGCTCTTCTTGTACAGTCCCCTGTTTTTTTCTGTATATATTGTAAAATCTGTACATTTCTTGTTACTACTTCATCTGCTTATTGTATACGCTGTTTAGCATTATTTTTTGTACTCCTTTTACCCCCCCCCACCATGACCACCAGTGTCACACCTGGAAACAAGCCTCGGCTCAGTGCGCATTTCCTAGTTATCAACTTTAAATAAATAAGTAAATAAAAATAAGTCACGTCACACTTCACAAAGTCAGCAGACTTCACAAAGTATCTTGTGAAGTAAGATTTCCTGATTTTACACTCCACTGTTATATATATATATATATATATATATATATATATATATATATATATATATAAATAGATAGATAGATATATATCTGCCAGCAATAGATGGGGAACTAAGAAACACAATGGAGGATTTCTGTGTGGTGGCAGACTTTCCAAATGTCATTGGGGAAATTGACTACACACATGTTGCCATTGTGACAACATCACATGTGGAGTAAGTGTACAGTACCATAACAGAAACAGGTTTCACATTATGAACATACAGGTAGTCTGTGATGCTGCAGGACTGAAAACACATAGTTCTATCCATGAAAAAGGGTTACAAACTGGAAATGTTAATTTTTCAAAACCACAGTAGAGTAATTTTAATAAGCTTTTCAAGACACTGTGACCCAAGAGTGAAAAGGGGGCCATATTGGGAGATAACTCTCTAACAGAGACTTGAGAAAAAGTACCATCAGTGTTGCATGTGGAACAGTGGACACTATAGTGTTGCACATGTAACAATGGATGCCACACAGCTGTTTATGTGGGACAGACAACTTGGCTTGACTTAACTTTACTAAGAATTTCAAGGCACTGTGACCCTAATGTGAAAAAGCGACCATGTTGTGAGAAAACTCCTTGACAAAGACATGATAAAAAGCACCATTAGCACTGTGTGTGTATTAGAGGACACCAAACAATGTTGCACATGTAACAACATAACAGTGGACACCACACAACTGTTTCAGTTAGAAAAGCAGCACTTGGACTCCACACTCACAAAAGTCATACAACACTTTAAAAAAAAAAAAACAGTCCCAAAAGACAATCCACCAAAAAGCTGGATGCTTTTGCTAGAACTTTCTAGACATGTAAAAATATAACTTGACTTCCAGTGTTGTCATGGCTCCCATATAGGCACTGAAACAATTGCTCTGCCGACTCCTAACTAACTCATTTAAATGGCATAAGTAAGCACTATGTAGTAGTGTCTTCTCTAGTGTTTGCCTCGTTTCAGCATTCACCTCCAGGTAGTAAACATACAGAGTTCTCTCACCAGGTTCTACCTCATAAAAAACAACGAAAGGCAGCACAATATTTTACTGGGAGCAATTGCAAGTGATACGGCAACCAAGCATAGCAGGGAAAAAAAAAAAACTTGCAGCATGTCCGTCGGAAAGACTACTCACTCACGATTTCATGGCTCATTATTACAAGCTTGGTGCAAAATAAAATGCATTTCATCCATGAACTTACAAGACTGCACCTAAAAATACTAAAACTACTTAAAATCTGAAGTCCTGAGGAGCTCTCCTTTGGCATGGCGTGGTGTGGTGCGGAGCGGAGCAGCAGTGTGGCCATCTTGCTGCTCCGCCCCTTCTACACCAATACACGGTGTATCAGCTAGTTTTCAGGAGAGAGGCAAAGGTAAGGTGGGTGGGGTAGGAGTAAGTGAGAGTAGGGGACTGGGGACTAAGGAGAAGTGAGAGGTTGGTAACCAAGATGCAGCCACCTGAGGAGGCTTAGTCATGATTATAAAGAGAGATGAGGTTGGGGGGGGTGTAATGGGCAATGTGAAAAGTCACGGAGGACTGAGTGGAGAGAGAGTGACTGCATACTTTGAAAACTGATGCAGCCCCAGAGGCAACCAGTTCAGAGCACAGAAAAGTGAAGTGATATGCTTGAATCTACTGCAGTTTTGCATGGCACATTCTGTTGAGAGAAATCTGTGGCATTTTTGAGTTGGACATTAAAAATAAATAAAATGGGAGCACCAGGGCTTCTCAAATTATGTAATGTATATCTATTCTTGTGACCATATTTTATGTTCACTCTTTATAACTGTAATAGATGTCATTGGTACTTGGTACCCCCATTTCATAAACTGACCTGTATGTGTGCAGATACCCAGGTTCTGCATATGATGTATGTATCTTGAAGCAGTCACTGCTGATACCATACATGTCTATCATCACCCATGACCAGAGCTGGCTGATTGGTACAGAAGGTACAGGTGTGGTCACTACACATGGCTGTGCAAGTGCACTGTCCTTGATTAGTGTTCTTATTATGTTTCCTTTCCCATTACAGGTTACAGTGACTATCACCAGAGATCATTCCTATGGCATCCTTCCAGAACCCAGCTACACCTGCAGAGGCCGAAATGATGAAGCACACAATTTGACAGGGGTATTATTGGCCATTAAATCAATTGGAATCATGATGTAGCTATGTGCCTTGATAAGACTATTGCCACACTGTTGGTGGCCCATGGAAAGACATGCTACATCTTTGTCATCTGTTGCATGCTACTCAATATCGCCCTATGGAAAGGATTGCCCTTTTCTGATGCATGGATTGTGGTGGACACTAAGAGGACAACGTAGGAGTCAATTCTTAGGATGTTCATTGCCCCAATGTGGAGGGTTCTTGTGGAAATACTGGTTATGCAGCTGGATAAGCAGAAAGGCAAAAAGAATAGTGGCTACATCTATGATTTAGGGGATTAGTTGGTCATGACTGCATTATGCCACTGGCTGTATGTAGATGACATGTGTATAATAAATGATGTGCTCTACAGTCAGTTATATATGCATGTTCCTATTACCATATACAGCTGTAGCCCTGAATGTGTTCCATGTGTCTCATGTTAATGTTGACTGTGCCTGTGCCAGAATATTGCACCATATCACGATTGTTCAGTATGACTAGTGAATATGCATGCATCAACCCTTTTTAGGAGATTAATATGTGTGCGTGCAGTGATGCTTGCACCCGATGTCATCCCATGATTGTGTCTCTGCATGCGGTAACACTAGTAGTAGTAGTAGCTTTTTTTTATTTCTAGCACCCTTCCCTGGAGGCCCTGCATGCCATTATAACAATAATATATGTTAGTACTCACCTACTACATAATAGAATAAAAATTCACTTATGGACAGTCAGCTAACTAACATCACTTAAGATATAGTATACAGTAAAATCAAATAAAGATAACATGCATAAAAGTCTCAAGCGATTGTAGGTTCAACACAATTAATTAAAATCCAGAGTCTATAGTAAAGCTGAAAGCCTGGGAAAAGAGGTAGGTTTTGTGGTTCTTTTTAAATATTTCAACTGATGGAGCCTCACTCAGAGCTCTCAGTAGTGAGTTCCAGAAAGTTCCAGAAAGTTGGACCAGCCATCCCAAATGCTCTGTCCCCAGATGTTTTTAACCGAGTTGTGGGGATTATCAGGGGCCCTCATCGGATGATCAGAGGGGTGAGCAGGGAGTACAGATGCAAGAGATCACACAGGTAACAAGACCCAGGCCATGCAGGACATATAGGTTAATCGCCCAATCTAATAAGAGATGTGCCACGTTACGGCAGCCAGTGTAGATCCTGCAGTGCAGGGTGATATGACTGGATCTAGAAAGACCGTTAACAATCTCATGGCTGCATTCTGCACTTGCTGCAGGCATTGTAGGGCACCTTCACTGACCCCAAGGTAGAGGGCATTACAGTAGCTGAGGTGAGAAAGTCTCTTCTTTCTGACTTTTATCGTCCTACCTGCAACTGCCTTTAACCCTTCCTCTCTTTCCCTTTTTTCTAGTCTTGCCCTCTTCTTGCTGTTCCATTATTGTTTCTTTCTTACTGTATAAATTTGAGAAGTGTTTTATTTTCTGTTAGCCTTCATTTACTATTTTCCTTTAATAATTGTGATTTTGCTAGTATTACTATATTATTATATTTACTTGTTATTATATTTGTTAACTTCTCCTCCTCCCTCTCCCCAGGACTCATCTGGAAACAAGCTGTTGTCTGCTCAGTATGTATTTCCTGGTTAAACTTTAAATAAATAAATAAAAGACATGTACTAGTGAAGGCAGATGCTCAGGGGGAACAAGAGAACAAATCCAGCTGATGTTTCTGAGATGATAACAACCACTCTGAATGACCACCAACACCTGAGCCTCCAGTGTCAGCCCTTCATCTAGAATGAAGCCTAGATTCTTCTCCTGATAGACAGCATCAAGGTGAGAGGCAGCAAGGCAAAGATTTGGTAATCTCTCAGGTGCTGTCTGTCCCTCCTCCGACATGGCGCATCAGTGTAGTCAGTATATGCTTCAGGTGCCTTGACCTGCGACACCGTGATCTTGGGGTTTCACTTGTGTACCTAGTCAGTGGGCTCACCAGATGGTTCGCATATTGTGCCATTCTGTCTTTGGCTGCGTGTGTGTGTGTGTGTGCGTGCATGTGTCAGTGCCTATATCACAGACATAAAACCATGGTCTAGGGCATGTGTTATCTGGCTGAGGCCCAATTCTATTGCTCTGTGTGTAGCGGCTGCCTTGCAGCATGCCAAACTCCTCTTGGGAGTGTCTGAGATCACTCTGCTCTTCCTGACTGGCTGTTCCAGCAGCCATATTTCAGAACTGTACATCTGCTGCTCTTACCGCCTCCTGTCCTATGTTGTTGGTGTGATCCCTTCATGGCCCCTCAAGTTGGTAACTGTCAGGCCTTGCCATTTGGGTCTGTGTCTGTATGCTGGGTATGGTATGGCTATCAAAGGGGTGCATAATGAGACTCTTATCCTGTGTGCTCACAAGTAATCCAGAGGAGGGTGTTGATGTGGTATAGTCGGTGTCAGTGTTCCTACAGGTGTCACTACACAGTGGATGACTTGTATTTGTGTCAGGTATAGAATCTGGTACTGTGACTTTTGGTGTCTTTTGATTGTTTTGACTCTTTTCTTGTGTTTTGAACATTAGCTTCTGTGGGTGAATGTTAATATTGTGGTCAATAGGGGCAGTGTCACCATTTTATAGTATGTTGAGCTGCAGTAGGTGCTGCTGTTGTACTATGTTCCTGTTCCTGGCTAGTCTGAAGTCACACCTTGTGACACACTGCTTGTGTGTTGTCAGGTTTAAGTTCTTCATCCTGTGGTGGTGGTGTGACATCTGTGGAGTAAATGGGCATACTGTCAGCACCATGCCAGGTGCATTGGTGGTGGGTGGACATACTGTACGTACCATGATTGGTATCAATGCCATCTTCTTCCCCATCAGGTGATTGCAACTGGAAGGTATCTGCCATGATGTCTTGCATTGGATTCATAACTAGAACATTATTGTGGCAGATTCCACCACCCACTCTATACACGCTTATGAAGCCCATCCACACAGCTGCTGTCTACATCCTTGTCAATATTAACAGTGCTTATGCTCTGTACCACAGATGTGTTCATGTACTACACTTGTTTTAATGCAACAGTTGCGGTTTGGTAGATTGAGCTTAAGTACCAATACATTGGTCCTTATGCCTTTCTTAAAGTGAAGTTCCTTCCCTTTGTTAATGCTGGTCTGCATCATACACTAGTTCCTACTTTGATCCAAATGAAGAAGTAGGCAGTGATCTGTGCCCAGGAAAAGCACTGGTGGTGGGAGTTGTTTTTTTTAACTTTTGCTGGCAGGAAAATGGCCTGGTAAATGTTTTTTGTTTTCAGCCTTGTCATGGAGGGAGGGATACAGAATCAAACTGACTGATATTGAACCAGGTTCAGCTGATGGTGGATGTTGGATTTTATATGACTTCAAATGAGTGGGAATGAGTGGGAGCTGTGTGATTTCATGTGTTGATTGTCAAGTCTGCAAGAGCAGCAGAAAGATTTATTGGTTGTGAAAGTGAGAAGCTGGAGAAACATTGGTATACCTCTTCAGAACTAGCATATGCACAGTCTGGGTTTATTGCTTTTTATTCTGAGGCTGGAAAATAGGAAAGTTGTTGGTCCTATCCCCACATCAGGATCTTGGGTTAAATCCCAATACTGACACTGTAGTGCAGCATGAGGGGAGTGCAACACTTCAGAGGTGCCATCATTCAGATGAGATAATTGAACTGAGGTCCCATCTGCCTGTTCTGGTGGTTGATCAGGTGGACGTTAAAGATCCCATGGCACTTCTTGAAAAGGGTAGGGAAATTTCCCTGGTGTTCTTGCCAAACTTCTCCATTTCACTAAAAACACCACCAACAGCGTAATCTGGTTCAATGTCAGCTGGTTTCGATCAGTCCCCAAGGACAAGGCTGAAAATAAGCAGAATTGCTTAGTCCTCCTTCCCAGTCAACAAAAACTAACTAATTAACTAACTAATTCAAGTTTCAAACTGCAGTGTTGCTCCCCCACCCCCACCCCACTCTAAGGATCATGGTTAATGGTTGTACATGATTAAAGCAACACTGTCAATCACCTTAGGCCTCAAAGTGTCTCTAGTTTAAATGCCCAGGTAGCTGGTTGGGGGTGGGGCATGACTACATGCATGATTTATGTCTGGTCTGCTACATGGAGTGATGGTGGGTGGCACTGGATACACAGACAGGGACCCTTCCTTAGCTTTTACATGCCCTTCCCACCATTTGAATGGGGTGGAAACTATGGCACCATCCTTCACCAAGCTGTCACAGCCCCTGACTATATCATGAGGACTGGTGGCACAGCAGTGAACATGGGCAGACCAGTGGGTCCCTCACTGGAAAACAGCAGTACTGGGAGGACCAGCCATATCCCACAATTCCCATGCCGCACAAAGTATAGGATCCTGTGTGCTGGTGGGCAGTCTCTGACTATATAGCTGCTGTTGATCACCAAGCTTGGGTATGCACATTTGAAACATTCCCTGCCACCTACTGTATGTGAATAGGGTCCAACACTAGATAGCATGTTTAGTAAGCAGTGAGTTCATGAAGGACTGATTTCTGAATGAAAACTTTCATCACAGATACAGTGCTGACATTTGATAAATGTAAGTGGGCACACTTGCAAATACATGTTACCTAGGCATTAACTGTGAAAATAATACCATTATTTCTTAGCCACAATATTGTTACAATGCCAATTAATAACTAAGCAAGTGAAATATTTTTGTTTACAGTTATATATCAATTCACAGTTTTAGATTACAAGTTTATTAACCTGTAAGTTCATGAAAAACTTTAATACAGACATGGAACATCATCTAAAGAGTTGCCAGACAGATAATTTAGTGTAGCAGACTAAAGTTACAGTATAATCATACTTAAGTTACCATACTGATTACACTTTTAAGTTTTTCTGTACGATTACCTTTTTAAATAAATGCCAGATAGATATAGATTGTTGAAACAGTGCACAAGACCAGCATTCATATGCAGTTATACTCGTAAGAACAAATTTAATAAACTAATATTAGTAGCATAGTAATTATATAATAGATTTGCTATTACAGTTTGCAATTGCTATTACATGTGTAGTTACTCTTGTAAGAACAAATTACATAATGCCAAAAGAGATACAGTGGTAGATGCACACAGATTTTCTGTTACACGTTGTAACAACTATTAAATGTGTAGTTACACTTGTCAGAATGCATTGATTTGTGCGAAGGAGACAGTAGTAGTTGCATGTGTAACTATTATTTCTTGCAAATTGTGTAAGTACACAACACACAAATGTGAAACTAGTTAACAGCTACATGGTAGTCACATGTAACTGCACAATAGTTACAGTTCAGTTGCAGTGTAGCTATATAGTAGTTACAGCAGGGCGGTTAAGGGGGTACAAATGGAGACCAATGCCCCAGGCCCCATATAAACTAGCCCCCAGTAGTCGAAGCAGAGACACTTTTAGTAGGCAGACTGGTGGTTTGTAAATCATACCACCTCCCCTCAGAGAGCAAGTTAAGCGAGTCAACCTCCCCTATAGGCCCCCGGCAGCTTGCTACCTTAAAAATGCTGTGGAAAGCAGCGTAACTTCCGGAAGAAGCACATTTGTTAAATAAAATAAAAACACACAAGCCCCTGCCACAGATAGGGCCCCGGCAAGCCTACATTGCAGATTTCTCTCGTTCCCCTTCCCTCAGGTGGTACAGTACTGGTAAGGATTTGTAATAAATCATGCCCCCCCATGAATCAACCCCTCCCCAGAGCTTGCTCCATAAAACAAAACAAACAAAAAAAAGACTTTGGAGAGGCTTTCAATTAAAAGAAAACAAAACACAAGCCCCGGACCCTCCTGCTACAGATAGGTCCCCAGCAAGCCAACATTGCAGAAGATTTCTCTCATCCTCCCCCCCCCCACCTTCCTCCTCCGTTATTTGCAGCCTGCAGCTAGGGTCGGGTGACTTGCTAGAAAAACAAACTGGCACTGTGTGGCACAAGAAGTGAAGAAGGCTAACTATGCAAGCACCGTGATCTACCTCCTTAGGATACTGACAGGTTTTCCACTTTTTTGAGTCTGGGACTGGACCTGGACCGGTGCAAGTTGCGACCAGACCTGGGCTGCTGCTGCATAATCTGAGGCAGGCGCCAGGACCAGGAGCTTTCGCATACAATCCACCTGGGCAGCATTTTTAAACCACTCTTTCTTGGTGGTTTAAGGCTCAGCATGCACTTTGCCAGCACCTGCACTAGCTTATCTGTATGCCACGGCCACTCTATCGCTAGCAGCATGATTAATCGATGCACTGTTCTAAACTGCCTGCTGCTGCTAAACTAAGGAGTTTCAAACAGAGCGCCAAGCAACAGCAGACAGCTTGAGTTCAGTAAGTGGCTTAGAAAGTTGATATCTGTATTTTATTTTTATGCTGAGATAATTGATCTGAGCTTGTTCAAAGAAGAGATAAAGGGACGTGGGTGTGTGTGTATACATGCATGGATCCTCTAACTCTGAAATAAAGGAATTAATCATTCCTTTGATATCCCATGAGCAGCTAAAGGTATGACATCAGTCTGTTTATTTGGAGTCATAGCATTTGTACACTGGAACTGCACACTTCTGTACAATGGGTACATACAGTAACTTACTGTTGTTTGGAGCAGGATGCATACCTCTTAGTAAAGCACTGTTTATTTTTGTTTAATTTATTTCCTTAAAATAAACTTGTGATTAAAGAGGTTACTTAGAGATTACTTTGCTTTTCTGAACAGGGTCTAGAGGAGAGCGACTTCAATAAAAGCCCCAAAACTCACCACAGAGCATCTAGCCCCCAGAGCATCTGAGCCTGGCTGCCTTCATGTCTTGTACAGTACAATAAATATAACATTACAGACTATGGCAACATGACAGGGTGTTGTACTTCAAGTTACTTTTCTCCTGTGAATAATGGGGTAGTCTCCCCATATGGTGGTTATTATGGTTAATAAACAACGTGCTCAATAAATGTTCGAAAATAAAATATTTTGGTATGGAAAGTTGGGTGTTTTACATGGCCACCAAGTTGTGAGTGTCCCAGGCCCCCATGGCTTGATCTGGCCCTGAGTTACAGTGTAATTAATGGCACTTAAAGTGTTACCAAATATCTCAGCCCCTGGTAAATGGTGTACAGTAGGTGGCCACATCTCAAAATAAGGCTAAAGTGACAACCAGAAATATTTTGTACAGTTTAACTGTAGAATCTATACCATAAGTAGTTTAAATGATTGAACAACTAACGTGATAAAAACAATAATTCTATTTTAACCAGAACACCACCTATGATATAATAGTACACAGGATACAAAGCAAATAAATTTGACTACTGTCTTAATTATAAACAAACCATGAATACCATTATCAAGTATGGACACCAAAACCATATTTAGATTGTGGACAATTGTGTTTGCTTTTTAAAAAAAAATTAAAATTTTATTTATCAATTTTTTTCCCAAACTCCATATGGACTTAGCTCTCCAGATTAGTCTGTCTTGATCGTGTAGCTTTTCCTGGCATTTGTGCATTAACCATGGGCAACCTTCTTCATGAATCATAGACAAACCATAGAAGGCATTGTCATGGACAAAGATCAGCGACAGGGATAACCATGGATGTCCATGGATAACCTTGTTTGTCTATGCAAACATGGACTACCAGAGCGCAGGGCATGCTAATAAAGGCACGGCAAAATTTATTTATAAAGGGCCCAATCCAAAAAAGGCTCTGAGCACTGAACAGATTAAGCATAAAATATACATTAATATTAAGAACACATTAAAATAAGTGGAGGCAAAACAATTAATCAAATGCTTGTTGAAATAAATACATTTTCAAAGAGGCTTTAAAGGCCTCCACCGTGTTGGCCATATGGATGTTTAGAGGGACTGTGTTCCATAATGGTGGAGCAGCCACTCCGAAAGCTCTGCCCAGATAGCTTCAGTCTAAATGGAGAAACCATGAACAGGCCCACATCAGCAAAGAGGAGGGGGCAAAGTGGGTGGTAGGGAAACAGGAGCTCTTTTAAGTAGTCAGGACCCAAATCACATAAGGTCTTGTAAGTTAACAAGCAAATCATGAAGGTAATACAAAATCACACATGCCCCCCCAATACAAAGCATCATGGGCTGCATATGCAAATCACCACAGAATATTATGCTGGTTCAACTTTAAGCAGAAATGCATGTTGTTGAAAGGCCTCTCACACAGTTTGTATTTCTTTGAAACTTGGCTTCCCGGTCAAATTCCCTTTGGAGTAATCATTGCCTCAGTGCTTGTGCACAGAGGTTCTTTGTCTTTTAAATTATTTTTTGTTTTAATTGGGTTCATCACAACATAACCCAGATAGACCATCTTAGGGTAGCTGGTTCATTCCACTTGGGTGTCAAACAGATGAGGCATACTACTGAGTCCTGGTAGGATGAAACACATGTCTATGTCTTCTGCTGGCACCCTTTGCAAACTATGTGAGAGGCCTTTTGGCACCATGCATTTCTGCTTAAAGCTGAACCAGCATAATATTCTGTAATGATTTGCAAATGTTTCCCATGATCTTTTGCATTGTGTGGGCATGTGTGATTTTGTACTTTTTTGAAACTTGGCTTCCCTGCCAAATGCCCTTTGGGTTAACCATTACCTCAGTGTCTGTGCCCAGGGGTTCTTTGTCTTTTAAGTTGTTTTCGTTTTAATTGGGTTCACCACAACATAACCCAGATAGACCATCTTAGGGTAGCTGGTTTATTCCACTAGGGTGTCAAACAGACGAGGCTTACTGCTGAGTCCTGGTAGGACGAAACACGTGTCTATGTCTTCTGCTGGCACCCTTTGCAAACTGTGTGAGAGTCCTTTTGGCACCATGCATTTCTGCTTAAAGTTGAACCAGCATAATATTCTGTGGTGATTTGCATTGTTGGGGCATATGTGATTTTGTATTTCTTTGAAATTTGGCTTGCCGGCCAAATGCCCTTTGGGGTAACCATTGCCTCAGTGCTTGTACACAGAGGTTCTTTGTCTTTTAAATTTTTTTTTGTTTTAATTGGGTTCACCACAACGTAACCCAGATAGACCATCTTAGGGTTGCTGGTTCATTCCACTGGGGTGTCAAACAGATGAGGCATACTGCTGAGTCCTGGTAGGACAAAACACATGTCTATGTCTTCTGCTGGCACCCTTTGCAAACTGTGTTAGAGGCCTTTCGGCACCATGCATTTCTGCTTAAAGCTGAGCCAGAATAATATTCTGTGCTGATTTGCATATTTTTATTTATTTATTTATGATCTAGGAATTACAACCTTTAGAGTCAGAGACTCATTTGCAAAGGTTCTATGTCAATGCATAAATGAGGACAGGTACATAGTACAACACAATACAGAATACAGACTATTTCTCTACTGCAGAAATTCAACCCTAAAAACAGAGGCAGAAGATATATAATACATACATAAGGCAACACCAAAGGTGAGACTATGTGATGCATGTATTGGAGATACAAAAACATAGACTGCAGAGAAAATGTTTGATTTTTAGAGGAGTATTTTTCAGCAGTCTCAGTGGGAGTAGGACATAATGTGGCTCAGCAGCTCAGGTTTAAATGGACCTAGTCTGGGGATAGATAAGATAGAGTCAGGGACTGAGTTCATCCAGAGTGGGGCCCTGTGCGAAGAACCTTTGGCCAGCAGTAGTTTTCACAAAGGGGACAATGAATGCTGTAGTGTCAGAATGTCTAGTGAAGCGAGCAGGCAGACTCTTTTGGAGAAGTGGGAGATAGCTGGGGGGGCTAAATCCAACTGGATTTTTTTGGACATTAAGCAGGACTGGTAGAACAGTCACCCCTGAAAGTTTAGCCAAGCTGATTGTTGGTAGAGGTCACAGGTGTAGTGTGAGTCGATCACACCCTGTGGCTAACCTGCAGGCTTTGTTTACGGTGCATCTATTGTTGGTCAGTGCAGTATCAGAGGTGGTGTCTTATATGACATGCCATAGTCTACCAGGGAAAGGATGGAGCTAGAGATGGCTATCCGTAGGGAATCAGGAGGAGACAGGGTCTATGCCTATAAAGGAGACCAATTCTCCTGTTTATTTCAGAGCATGTTGAGGCAATATGCTTGCGTATAAGTAAGAGTGGAGACAAGGGTAACCCATAGATATTTAAGAGTTGAAACTTGTTCCAGCTTGGTACCCACGAGTTATGTATAGATATTTCTGTTTTACTATGTTTATGTTGGGTGGGCGAACAACATGACCTCCTTTTTAGAGTTGAGTACAAGCTTATGGGAGGCAAACCAGTCTTCCATTTGTGTGAAAGAGCCCTGCAAGGATTTTTAGAGCTGGCAGGGTCTGAGTGCTGACTGAAAATCATAGCATCATCTGCATAGCGGAGAAGGCGCTCTGAGGAGGCCATAGGTAAGGAGTTTAAGTATAGTGAAAAGAGGCGGGCCAAGGATGGACCCTTGGAAACACCCGACAGAAAGGTGAGGTTAGTAGAGAGGTGTTATTTATCTTTACTTGTTGGATGCAGCTGTGGAGATAGTTGGAGAACCAGCAAGTAGCTTCTTGGGATACTCTAACAAGAGAGGAGGAGTTTATGAGCATATTATGATTGACAGTATCAAATGCTTTGGAGAGATCAATGTAGACTGGCCCAGCCAAGTTCCCCTGGTCTAGGGCATCATGGATAAAGCAGGTGAATTCTAGAAGTGCAGTGGTTGTGCTGTGACCTTTTCTGAACCCATATTGTTGCTGACAAAGTAGGTGGTGCAAGTGTAAGTACTCAATAAGTTTATCAGCTGCTATTTTTTCCAAAGCTTTTGAGAGCAAAGGGAGTATGGAGATGGGCCTATAGTTACTACTTGAGGTACGGTCACCATTTTTATGAACTGGCATAATCACGCCCTTTTCCATATAGATGGGAACTGCCCTAAGCACAGGGACATATTTAGTATCTTAGTGAGGGGTGTTAGGACTTCGTCAAGGGGTAAGGATAGCAGTTTTGCATCAAGAGAGTCACCACTGTGCCTAGTTTCACCTAGGAACATGGCAAGATATGAGCGGGCAACTCTAGGGGAGATTGTTTTGAAGTGAAAAGGTGGGGTGCCAGGGGGTGGTGGGAATTGTCCAGCATCTGAAGAGAAAAAATCAGGAGGGAGAATAGTACTGAGGTCAGAGAAAGACGTATTGAAAGCATTTGCTATTTTGCTGGGGTCTGTGGTAGAGACACCATCAATAACAAGCATGGTAGGGGAAGGGGAGGCAGACTTGCCACTAAGTTATTTTATATTTGCCTAGAACCTTTTCCCATTTCCCCAGGTGGCAGTTAGGTTTGTCTGATAGTAAGCCGCCTTTGCCTGTCAGATAGCCCAGGTACATGAGTTTCAGGCAGCACAATACAATTGTCGGTCAGAAAGGCTACCTGACTGAAGGGCACAGTGCCATAGGTCATCACGGGCTAACCCATGATGCTTTGCATTGTGGGGGCATGTGTTATTTTGTATTTCTTTTGAAACTTGGCTTCCCAGCCAAATGCCCTTTGGGGTTACCATTGCCTCAGTGCTTGCGCACAGAGGTTCTAAATCTTGAAGATGATGCGCCACCATATAGGCAGCCAGTGCAGCACCCGCAGGACTGGGTCATATGGTCACTCTGTGAGGACCCCTCAATCATGCGCACTTCAGTATTCTGCACCAGCTGAAGGCATCACATCAAACCGCCTGAAGCATGGACAGTAGCACTTTTTTAGGTAACTGTGATTCTTTAAGTGAAGGCAAGTGTGCCTCACACAATCAGACCTAACATAAAAGAGAACACAAGTCTTCTGTTATCCACAAGGCCAGTAAACAGCATTGAAAGGAGTGACAGCTATTATGTATAAAATAACATAACCACTACTAATTGACTCAATTTTCATTTCACCTAAACACAGAATTTTGGTTAAGCTCAGTTATTTTCAGTCAGTAAAACTGTAAATTAGATTGAAATTTATGGAGTCCTACTGTAAACAATCCCATTTTATGCTAATCAAAGGTGAGAGATTGGCACTACTGGAGACTGAAGCCTTCGGGTTAATCTCAGGACTAGGTACATAATGGAGCAAGGACAGTGCACACTTCCCTATACTATGATAGATTTAGTGTTGGAGAAAAGTAAGGGACAACCAGGGCTGGAGACTGAAGCCCTCTGTATATCTACCGGCCAGGTGAGGGATGGCAGCTGGGAGGGGGACTCATGGACAGGGTGAGCAGGCTAGCAGCTAGGAAACTGGGAAGTAAATACACCATGTATGCAACCAGGGCTGTACAATGTACATCATTCTACCTATGGAGGGCAAGGGGATGCATCTGTGTTCACTGCAGAGTGGTTGACATTCTTAGAAAGTACATTGATAGGTTTGACACAAAGATGGAGACAGTGTAAGGTTGTAGATATATTTTTACTGGTACTGAGTGAGCAGGTACATTGAAAGCTTCCCCGTGCTTTAAGGAAATTGGTGCTGATGAAAGATAAGGGACTGACACTATTGTTGTCTGAAAAACTCCAGGTACAGAGTGTAAAAGGTGCACTGTAGGTTTCCGGCACAGTGATGAAATTGATGCTGACAGAAGGTAGAGTCTGACTTCACTGTAATCTAAAATCTCTCTTTATTCACAGACTAGGTACAGTGTGGGCAGGTACAGTGCAGGCTTCTCCAGAATGATGCACTGAGGAAAACGCAAAGAATTCCCAGCACAGTAACTGCAGTTCTCTGTTTATCTACATGGAAGGTACAGAGTACAAAGAAGTAACTTCATAGAGAATAATGTACCCCCATCTGTGAGGTAGAAGCTGGTATTTCACACCGAGTTAGCATGGTAGCATCATAGGAACAAGAGCAAAGCTCGATAGCCTTTATGATGTCACCACACTAATGAGAAGTGAAATTCAAACTTGTAACTCACAGCTAGGGTATCTTGTTATATATAGTGCAAAAGGACCCTATTTAAGAGACACTCATCTTCAATATTAGTATGAAAGGTCCCTTACAAGTTATTGCTGCTTTTTAGTACTGTTTTCTAGTACTGTGTGGGGGGCTTACTGAGTGCTCCTGGAGAGCCATTAGTGTACTTCTCATGATGGCCACATGATAGCAGCTATGGGAAAGAGTTTGCATTCAATGTAACTCAGGCAGAGAACGGAGCTGATTAATGTAGCTGCTCAAAAAAATACTTCATGTTCTAGAATGTGCATTACTGTAAAACTAGCTATTTTCATGGAAGTAATTTGAGCAAAAACACAAATGCAACTATAATTGCATAAATTAAATTTAATGCTAGATCATTATCAGCACATGTACTTTAATGGAAAAAGTGCTAATAATTGCTAATTTGTCCAAATTTATTTTAGTACAAATTAGTACTTCAGCAAAAATAGCAAAAATGATTTGACAGTGAAAATTTTAAGTTTTACAGTATTTCCCTGGAACATTAAACACAAACTTTAACAGCCACCACTGAAATGATCTCATTGTGCATTATAGTGTTATTCTGAACACTAGCCAGCATAGCAAAGTATGGAGGTAACTGTACAAGACCAGGAAATCTGCACTATTCATTGCTATAGAAAATAATTGTTAAAGGAGAAGACTCCTGTATATTTATGGTTTGGATATGTCTGATGTATTTATTATACATTACATCAAGTACTGTACATATGTCAATAAGACATCAGCCATTTCTTCTGTTGCAACACATTTCTAGAGTTTGAGGCTCTGACACAAAGTAGTAAAATGTCAAGCAAGCCTCCATTTACATGCAAATGAGTCACTTGTAATACAGCCCTCCATTCCTTGATGTCACTGCAGCAACAGTGCAGAACAAAACATAAGAGTATCAATGCTGTCTATCCTGATTTTAGTTTAAGTTTGCAATGGCTTAAGGTAGTTCTGTCATGCAACTCACACAGGGAGTGGTACTTGTAGCCTTAATACTGCAGGTGTAGAGCAAATAATACATCTAGTAGCATTTCATTCACAGGAAACAAAAGCTGTTTCTCTGTACTGCTCATTTCTCTCTGTGAGACAGTTGTAATATGTTGTGGAAAGCAGTAGACTGAATCAGTCAATCAACCAACCAATCAATCAATCAATCGAGTAGTCAATCAGTCACTCTGTATTGAACCAGCTGAACACCCTTGAGAAGATTCGTTACAAGATGAGCCTGGGCAGTTTACCAAAGGATCACACAAGACTGACTTATACACATCCCCTTTCAGCAGCCTGAAAGTGGAGAGCTAGATCATTTACTTTATAAAGTTTATTGTTTTACATTTCAAATGCTCCTTAAATCTGAGTTTCTAACTGGAAATACCAAGACACAGAATGCATATGGCATGGAAGGAGTGAGCTAAGCAAATACAGAGCACTACAAACAGATACTGATTAATTTCTTTACCTACAACAGCTGAGGTGCAGCATCTGATTTGTGAGGGACATCCTACTTCAAATGCTGGCATTTCAAGGGGGCTGCCACAGCTTTCTTTAGTACCTTGAAAGTGAAGTGTTGTAGCTCTCACAGCACTGCTAGTGATTTATAATGGGAATTGGGGCACTTTTAAAGTCATGGACCTTAGGGGCCATCACAGTTTCTAAGGAGGTTAGGGGAACTTCTTAAGGGCTACAGAGTAAGGAACTCTAGTAGGATTTGAACCAGAGTCCCCCAGTACTTGTGCCTGTGCTTTCCTGGTAACCTATTCCTTGTCATAGCTGAATTCTTTATTGCCTTACTGCAGCCATCCAATCACTGACTGCCTAGTTACAAAGGGAAAGGAGCCTATTTGCAAGATTGTTTCTCACTGCTGGTGTCAATCAAGACAGATAATGTTAACACACACACACACACACACACACCATAATACAACAGCTGCATAATACCACTTAAAACTCTTGTTGTACCCAGAGTCATTTATTGGGTAAACTGTTTTTGCTAACAGAAACAGTAACACAACACATACAGGCACTTCCTTATATGAATACTGTATATACCTCAAATCAGTGCTGCATCACACTTACATGGTCCTAGTCCCTATTAGACCTGCACTTCAGGATATGCACAACACTTAAAGAGTTCCCCCAATACTCAAGTGGGGAACCAAACATTGTGGGTTTGGTCTACTGGTGGAACTGCATTTAGTGCAGCACCATTGTCTGTTGCTCTGATGACATCATCCTCCAGCAACATTGATGGTAAAATGGAGGATAAACACATTGATAACTTTTGGGGGCTGTATATTTTTATTTATAATCCAGATCTGGACAGCAGTAGGACTGCTGGCAACTGGAGGAGGCACACAACAGTTACACATAAGGAGTTGGGAAAATATTGGTGTGGAACTATGGGAGACTTCCCCTTTAAAACCGATCCTTGGAGGAGTTTTTGTCACAGGAATTTGGAGCTCAATAAAGTACAATTATTACACTAGCATCACATGTCTAATTACCATGACCTGCATTTAACATACATATGGCAAAACTGATTTCTGAGAACTGACTGAAATGCAGTAGACAATGGGTATGATTTTTGAAATGGTAGTGTCACACTGACAGGTTCAGTACTGTGCTAAGCATTAACAGTATGTCTCATAGCCTTTTAGCTTGCCAGTACTGTTTTGAAAGCATCCCATAGTCCGTCTCTAAGCTATTAGCACATTAGCAGATTAGCACAACATGCAAATGAAGGATCCTCTTTGCATGCATGGTACACTGGTATTTTAAATGGTTCCTGGAAGTGCTAGCAAACTGCAGGTGCAGTATTAGTTAATGCTTTCATGAACCATGCTTAACTACGCGCTAATGACAGCACTTTGTTAAAACAATGGAGACCTGTCATGGTTGCACTGGCAATACAGTAAATAACAAGCATTTGTCAATGCCGAAGGTTGGCTTGCTGGCATTGGCACTGGTAGTGCAGGAGGTAGGGAGATGTATAACAGGAATGGCAGTGAATTATTGAACTAATGCCAACCCCACCCCCACCATGCAGAGAGTGACAGGCATTGGGGCTGTGCCTTTGGATCATTAGGCATAACACTCATGCCATTTCATCTCACACTACCCTGCAGACACTGACAGGTAGTGTGATGTGCTTTGGGGTCTTGGGGCCTTACACTCATCCAATTTCATAAGGAAATATGCTGAAATGGATGCGGTACAGGAGAATGGGGTGAACGCTTAAATAAGACCAGGTGTTGCTGTGTGCTTTGGGGACTTCGCCCTTACACTCATCCCATTCCATAAGGAAATATGCTGAAATGGGTGTGGTATAGGAGAATAGGATGAATGCTTGGCCCGAAGACCCCAAGGCACACCTCAATGCCTGTCAGTGGCTGCAATGTGGGGGTGGAATGGCGTGTGTATTATGGGCGATGATCCCAAGTCACACCCCCAATGCCTGCCAGTCTGTACTGAGTAGGGCATTATGGTTGGAATCCCTAATGCCCCAGGGCATTTGTTGGTATTTTCACTCCAAATTTGCAAAATGGGATTTTTGTGACCCCACGTCATGAACAGTGGCACTATCATTTTGTTACTCAATCCAGAAAGGTGGTTTTACACAGAGAGTGCACCATTTGGCCCCACAGATGTGAGAATACATTTCTGGCAGGATGTGAAAAATGACAGCTGTACTGTTCATGAGGTGGTGTAAAAAAATTTTGAAAACCTGGAGAGAAAATATGAAAAATTGGAAAAGTTACGATTGTGCGTAGAAACTGTGCAATGCACGCCTGTAACACAATAATTTTTTGAATTTTTTCAACCAGATTTTCAACATGAGTATTTTTGAACCTCTCCTCATGAACAGTGGCACTGTGATTTTCTTAATCTGTACCAAATAGTGATTTCCCATTGCGACCGTCTATTCTGCGCCAGAAGTACGAAAACACATTTTGGTCAGGCTGTGAAAAATGACAGCTGTAAGCCAGCCCGTCGGCGCAGCAGTTGGATTTCTGCTTGCGACGCCGGCGACCCGGGTTCGGGAACGGACCCGAGTCGTTGGAGGGCTGGCCGGGGGGAGATGGATCGAGCGTCCGTTGGACTGCTCTCCTTCTCTGGGGAGGCTGGGGCAGCATCAGGGCGATGGGGACTCCTAGCGGAGGCCAGGAATACCCGCTGCGCTCAAAAGTATAGAAGGTGGGCGGCGTCAGGCATCATTGCACGATCCACCTTCCCGGAAAAAGAGAAAATGGGCGGTTGCGGCCGCCCCTGCATAAAGCCCGCCGACTGATTAGCCCCCAAGCCAGTCCTCCGGCCGATTCAGGTCTCTGCGGGATGTCGCCCTCTTCATCCCGTAAGCCCGCGTGGGGGTAAGCCATGGGGTATCGGAGGACCTGAGGCCGATTTGGGGGGTGGAAGCTGTCGACCCGTGACCGGGCTGAAGCATCGGGTGGCCGGCAGCTAGGAAGGCGGTAAAAGGCAAATTTAAAAAAAAAAAAATGACAGCTGTACTGTTCATAAGGAAGTGTGAAAAAATGCCAATGTTGAAAATCTGGAATGAAAATATTACAAATTCGTGAAGTTACGAGTGTGCATGGGAACTGTGCAATGGACACTTGTAACACAGTAATTTATAGGAATTTTTTCACCAAATTTGCAACATTGGCACATGAGAGCCTATCTCATGAACAATAACACTGTAATTTCATTAATTGTTCCCAAAAGGCGATTCCGCGCAGTGACTATGAAATCACCTCTCGGGACCAAATAATGCCATGACAGTGACTGAATTCGCGAGGAGGGTCCCAAGAACCCCATGGTGAAAATTTTATGCGAAAAGTAAAAAAAAATGGCTGAGATATCCACCTAAGTTGAAAAAACACCATTTATGCCATTATACAGCCTACCAGCATTTTTTCAATTCATGGTGGGCTTTGAAGAGTGCAGATGAGTTCTGGGTCCACCGAAGATCATCATGCCAGGCTTCTGAGGTAAGTATGGGGTGAAGGGAGGGTGTGGGGAGGTGGGGTGTGCAGAGGGTGAGTGCAGATTGGGGAAGGGGGCAAGAAACTCAATGAGGGATTGTTTTCTTTTGTTATAGGGTTTAAAAAAAATAAAGATGACGCAGGATGTTGGGCATGCTGGGGTAGGCTCCCAGTGTGCCACCTGGATGTTTGTTGGTTTAGTAGTGGAGCCAGTGGGGATTGGGCACCCTATCGGCCATACTGTGTGATGAGGGGTGCATGAGTCAAGGGGATGTGGGGCACCCCCTCAGCACACAACACATGGGGGGGGCATCATGCCGATGGAGATTGGGCTACCCCATCTGCAAATGAACTGGGGAGGGGGCATGCCAATAGGGGGATTGGGCACCTCCATCAACTTTCATGTATGTAACTTTCATGGGGATGGAGAGGTGGCTGACGACAGCTGTTGCTTGCTGATGCTGTCAATACGTACAGTGCCGATGACAGCAGCTGCTTGCTGACATATGTAAATTGCTACAAGTTACCACCGCTGATTGCAGTAATGGTTTCCTTTCAACTGTACACCACTGTGTCTGAAGTGCTGTCATAGAGAGCTTGGCCATTCATTGGTGCGGTGTGGTCCCGCCTGCAAAATGGAGTGGAGCATTGGCAGAGCGGACGGCATACCTCTAAAAGTCATATGGTGCCACTATGTTGCTTGTGCATGTGCACAAGCCAACATAAAAATGAAACCCCACTCCTTTGTAGCCTAGTGTTCCTCATCGTTCCAGATCCCAGTAGCCCCCCCCGCATGCACACACACACACATATGTCACTGGATCAATATTGCAGTTGCATGAGTACAATATCGACACAGTGACTTGGATAAGAAAAGTGAATGGAATTGAATTGCTTATATCTTGGCCAGCAGCAGAGATGAGCAAAGGATAAGTGCTTGTCACAGTATTGGGATTGCGGGGGTGGGGGCTACTGGGTTCAGGAGGGAGGAAGGACACTGTAGTACTAGGGAAATGTCTTGCTGTACTGAATGAGCTACCAGGACTAGGAGAGGGGAGAAACACTAGACTACCAAGGAGTGGCTTAAACTACTACATTGGGCAACCAGGATTGGAAGTGAGGGGAAGAGATCTTAAACTCCCAAGAAACTGCTTAAAGTACTGTATTGTGGTGCTGAAAACAGGAGGAAGAAGAAACACTATACTATCACGGAATAGGTTTATTAGTATTAATTCTAGGGATGAGGGTTGACACAAGGAAAATCATGGGATCAAAACCTAGCACAACTAAATACTGAAGTTCCAGTAAACCCATTTTATGTTTGATCTTGTGCTTGTGCAAGGATGAACATATTGGTATGACAGTGGGTTTTGAGAGGTGTGTGACTGTCAGTTCACTGCAGAGCAGTCTACAAGGGGCTTCACAGTGTCAGATCAATCATCAGCCAACCTGATCATGACACTGTTCTGGTCTTGCTGGCTGGAAACTTTGTGTAGTTCAAAGAAAAGAACCATCTGAATCATAGGGAGAGGAGGGCAGTGATTGTGTAGAACATCGGACCACTGCTGTTAGCATAGCATACAAGTTACTCTTCTCGCCCATTTATGGCATGCTCTACACCATGTCGGCCTGTAGGTTTTTTTTATTAGTTTATTTGAGTTGGGGGCTTCACCCCCACATCCCCATATTAAAAAAAACGGGGAGGGGATGTGGGCAGAGCCCCACCCCCAGCTCAAATAAACTGACAAAACTGAAATCAAAAACAAAACTAGCTTAGTACAGCTACAGTATAATATTAATTATGCTATATTAATAGCTTTGTACTGTGCTAATAGTGGTGGTACAATGTTCTAAACAACTGCCAAGAGGGCTAGGCAATTCTGCCTATTTTCAGCCTCATGCTGGGGGGGGGGGGATACAGATGGAAACCACCTGAAAATGAATCAGATTAAGATGTTGGTGGTACATTTTGTGAATGGGGAAATTTGGCCAGGACACTGGGGAAATTCCCCTTCTATGCCTGCATAGATGCTATCATTTCCTGTGGACAGGATGGAGGATCCCAGTTTGGGGCTGGACAGAGGAGGAGGAGGGGAGTTTCCTAGCTCTGTGATTCCCACTGTTATGCCTTCAGATACTAGTCACTTGCTTTTGGTTTCAGATAACGAGAGAACATAATTTGCTGAAAGCATTGTTTCTACAGTTTTGAGTCCACATACTCCACATCTTCGAAGGACGGATTCTAACACAGTTGTGTCCACAACTGACACTGATGCCTCTATTTCTACTGCTGCTATTGAAGCCAGCCTGAGACAGGTATTCCAATAGCATAAGACTTTTTTGTTACAACTAATGCGTGAAGAAGGTGATTCACAAAGCTCAATTCCTAAGGCTACTTTTTCTACAATGCCTGTTAACATTGTGCCTGTTCTTGAAATTTCTCACAAAGAGTTGAATATTGTGTTAATTACCTCCGAAGTTTCCCAAACAATTGCACCCTCATCGCTGCATTTGCGATGCACACCTGGGTCATGCAAACCTTTGGACTAAGCTTGGTCTCTGGAGACAGCTCTCCGAGTGGCAGGATGGCATCAACAGGCTGAAGGTGCTCCTTGGACATCTTCTGGTCCTATCAGCATACAGGACATAATTTTGACTGCAAAAGGCATGGGGAGTGGCACCTCTTCACTGGCAATTCTACCGATCGCCCTGACAACCCTACCGAACCTCCTGTTTCCACGGCTGCTGCTGCTCCAGTAGGAGACATATCCTGGCTAGTCACCACGTACTGAGCATGCTATCATCCAGTCTAGGGGCTGAAGTGATCCACTGCAACTCTCAGGACATTAATCTTCAGAAGAGGACATTTCTGACAATTTGGGACTTGCAGCTTCTAACCCACTCACTACTGGTACTCCCCCCCCCAGCAACTGATCCACTTAAAATGAGTGATTTATTTAAAACTTTGGGGGAACCTGCCCAGTGCAGGAACACTGTTCAGCTGAAGTTTTTGGGGGATGTTAACCATATTCCTGACCACAGGACTGTGCTACATGGCATGTTGTGGAACTCTTTGGGGATAGGGGCATCAGAGTTGTTTGCATTTATTCCTGCCTGTGCATGGGGAACCTATATAAGATTTAAGTTTTAAAAATGTTTATTCACTAGAGAAATGTTGGGCAAAATATGAGACTGCTAAAACTTTGCCTCTCTGGACATCCTTTCTGGTCATCCCCCTTACTAAGCCTACTATCAAAATTATTACTTTACTTTTCTGCAGTGAGGGGGTGAGCATTGCGGATGTCAATGCTAACTCAAACAGCACTGCAATATTTTCGAGGCACAACGTCCTATATTGGACGAAGATTTAGTTTGGACTGGGGGGTGGAAGGTGAAGATACAACTGAAACAGACAGGGGTATTGTGCATCTATCAGGCAGCTTTTTTATAGGTAGGGATCGAGGGCTGTGTTTTTATCAAGGACAACCTCGCACCTGCCACAAATGTGGCTCCAGAACACATCTTAGTAACACCTGTGACAAGCCCCTTTGTACTCTTTGCCTTTTCTATGGGTATGTGAGTCTAGGATTCCTGAATACCTTAAAATGTAATTTATGCGATGAAACAGGACACTCCTACAGTGTCCTTGGGCAGACCATAATCAGTTGGACCAACCCTCTCAAGATCAGGTTGCTCTAATCACTGATTTACAGATACAAGCATTGCATAGGAAGGAGGCTACCCCTCCACTTCCTTGATACAGGAACCCTTAGATCATGGCTCCTCCACTGTTGTCCCTCCTGTACCTGTATCTGGTTCACCTCCCTCCCCTGCTGCAGCATCTGTGACACAGAGGATGAATTCTTCTGTTCCTTCCTCTGAGACTAATGTAGTGAAAACATCCATATGCCGGAGCCATGCCACCCCCACCAGGGTTGCTAGTTTTATAACAGTTCCTCCTTCCAGGCATGGGAAGGGGAAGAGGAAATCTGATAATCTTACCCCCAAGAGAACCATCCTGACTAGAAATAGATGTCAGGCTCTAGCTAAACAGAGGCAGTGGGGAGATACGGAGGAGGATGATGCTGACTCTGGCTGCACTCATGCCTCCTCTTCACTGATGGATTATTGTTTGAATTCACAATGTGATCCACCCACTTCCAGAGGTACAGGAGTTAAACAACCCCCTATAACTGGTGCTTCTTTCTGCTCTTTCCCATCACCGTACATTTGGGGATTACACTGTGCTGCCTTACACTTAATGTATGCAGTATGAAGGCCTTTAGAAAATAGATCACCACATTACAATATTTGTCAGATCTTAACTGTGACATTTTCCTACTACAGGATACCAGATTAAAAACTGGGTATGAAATCTCACAGGTTAAAGCCAGATGGACCAAGGGAGCCTCCTATTGGTCTTATGCTGAGGACTTATGTGATGGTCTAGGTATATTGTTTTCTGGGTTTCAATTTCAAATTTCCAGATTGGTGGATAGATGTCTAGGCAGGGTATTATTACTTGATTGCACATACAAACAGCAAAAAATCAGGGTTATCAATGTATATGCTTCTCAAAGTATAGCTTCTCGATCTGACATTCAATTTTTTGCAGCCTTATTTGTATACCAATCGACATGTGTTTCTAGGTGGAGACTTCAACTGTGGATTGACTCTAGCAGACAGAGAGGAAGCTGCACAAAACATTTTTGGTGACATGGTTACCTTGAATAGAGTCATACCTTGGCAGCCCTTTCAGATGGATGTTGTGCCATTCACCCTACTGGGCTAAAACATATTACAAAGGACCCTATGCAACTAGAATATATTTTCCATTTATTTCTAGGAATGTTTCTGCACAAAGGTCAGTGTTATACCTTGTGAAACCTCTGATCACTTGGCTGTTTAAATAGAGTTCACCATAGCCACTGGCTCTTTTCCATATAAGGTGCACTCCACTGGAAACTTAATAATTCTTTACTTTCTGACCCTGCATTACCTCTGCCTTACAAAATTTACTTAGAGCAAGGCTTTCTGTTTATGATACATATACCTCACTTTTAACCTGGTGGGAGGACACCAAAGCAGATTTAAAAAGTTGTTTTTTTCTCCAGCAAGCTAAATCTAAATCTGTATCCACTTATCTGAAATACCTAAGGCTATGCAAAAAATTGCTAGATTTGATTTCCAGGGCCTTTGCTACACACTCTGATTATTCACAACAGATCTCTGAGGTCAAAACTGTAGTGGAGGCACACCAGTATAATAGAGCCCTCTCCTTAAAAATGGAGGCTCAGTTTGGCACACAAGGCTCTAAACTCTCTATTGATATATTTAAGAGTTGTATTGATAGACTCTCAGCTACACATATTACACAACTGCAGGACCCAGCTGTGGCTCAAATTCATGATACTCTGCCTTCAATTAAGCAAATCGCTCAGACCCATTTAGAGGAGATGTCTGGCACATTTTCTGCTGCCTCTCCTGATGCTAATTTCCTTTCTGATCCACATATCCCAAATTTGCCCTGGCACAACTCTACTCTTAACTATGCCTATCACACTAGCAGAAACACAGCTAGTCATTTCTGATCAGAAAAATTGCACTTCCCTTGGCAAGGATGGTCTTACCACAGAATTATATTAGATGTTTTCTGAATTATTTGCCCCTTTTTTGACATTAATTTTTAACACAATTATACTAATTCAGTACCTAAGAACTTTTCAGATGCCGTCATGATATTGTTTATTTAAAAAAAGGTGATGAGACAGGCATTCAAAATTGGAGATCCCTCAGTCTTTTAAATGTTGACTATAAGATTTTTACCTCTATTTTTCTGCAACGACTTATACCTATACCCTCTCAGGTGATTTGAGAGGTCCAGACCTGTGCTATCCCTAACAGATTAATTTTTCATAATTTAACCTTACTTAGAGACTTAGTGTCCATTAGTTCTGACTCTTTCCCCATCGCCCTTCTCTCCCTTGACCAAGAAAAGGCTTTTGACCTGGTGGATCACATCTATTTATTTCAGCTTCTAACCCACTATCACATGTCAAATAAATTCATCTCCTGGATATGCCTTCTTTACTCCACAGCATGGATTCATTCTCATATCAATGTCTCTCCAGAGCTCCCCTTTCTGGGCTGGAAAGGTGTAAGACAAGACTGTCCTCTCAGCCCTCTTTTGTATGTATTTGAAATTGACCCTTTGCTTAGGAAACGTTTGCAGCATCCCACCCTCCGGAGAATTCTTCTTCCTTCTGGACTATCTGTCCCTTCTGTCTGCATATATGCAGAAGATATCTGCATCTGTACCACCCCTATATTGCAAAATACAGATTTTATTCCCATAATATCTGAGTTTGAACAGAACTTGGGCTCTAAACTGAATTCTGGGAAAAGCTTGGACATCACTGTCTCCCCAACTGCTACCACATTCCTATCTTCCACCCTGACTGTTATCCCTGTTGTTTCATCCCCAGTTAAAATATTGGGGTCTCCTTTGGCTGTACGGATGATGCTGTTTATAACTGAACTTCTATTCTAGATAAAGCTTCCTCCTTGGTGACTTCTTGGAAGGGGCATTTCATCTAAAAAGGAAAAAGGGTGTATTTGTTAAAGACATTGGTGCTTCTACATTTTTTACATTTAGCATTGATTTTTCCAGTTCCCTTTGCTCTAGAACCTATAGTAAATAATATTTTATTTTTAGGGTTTCTGGGGCAGTCGCGTAAACCCAGTGAAGAGATTTTTTACTTATCCTAACTACTGCTTTGGGGGGGTCAGGATGCTCAACCCTATTGTATTTTTTCATAGCGTATTTATTAAACGTAGTTTCTCTATGTTGCTACAACCCATTGTTGCCTTTTGGTTTCTCCTTATGCAATTTCTGACTTTCTCCTTATGTAAGGTGAGGCAAATGACCCAATTTAGATTCCTAGAAATTTTAGGAAATTTCATATCCCTCCTATTTAGTTCCACTTTCCTAAAATTTGTCAGTGGAGACTGACAATTAGTGTTATTTGGCCTCATCAAGGAAACAATTATATCTCCATCCTTGGATCTTATTTTTGATGCACCACACTAAGCGGACACACATGGAAGTGTAGTGGACCTTAATACAGTATTTTACAACTCACTGATACTAGACTCCCTGTGACTCTGGGACATTACTTGGCAGTTGTGCCATGGATGACTGGGGGTTTGCAACTCTCTTAAACATAAATCTGTAGAATACAGAATGTATCCCCTAGACACTTGTCCAAATATTCTGGAAACTATGAATTATTTTTTCCTAGAATGTCCTTCTACTCAATCTTTCTGGACTCTGTTTTTCAAAATAAGGAAGAAGTAACACCTCACTTCCATTACTTATGAAATGTTGATTTATGAAGTGTACCCCGAACTAGGACAATATCACCCTAGCACCTTAAGATAATTTTTTTCATTTTGCAGGTTTTATTTGTGGCAAGCTGGATGCGCTTTTCTTTTACAACAAAAATGGTGTACAAATGTGCAAATTATGACCCACATTTTACACGGTTTACAGTCTGTATCTAATTCTGAGAAGAAATTGTTTTCATCTGTTGTTTTTGGACACTATTGGAATAACTGCACGTGGAATTTGACTAGTGTGTCTTGAAGCATTTCTGTTTTGCACTTACTGATCTTTTGGGGGGTTTGTAGTATGTATTTACTGATCATAACTTGATGATCATGGCTTTTGTCTCTTTCATTTGCACTATTTTTCTTTTGTGGATGTATATACTGTATTGCTCTTGATTGTATTGTTTATTGTCGTCAGTTTTCTTTCAATAAAACATTCTCCTGTTCTTGGTATGGGTGCTGTTGACTTCCTGTCCAAGATGGCTGACATGGACACAGAGGAGGAGGAGGAGGAGGATGACATAGAAGAGTGCTTTCCTCACTGGTGAAAATGCTGCCAAACCGATGGACTATGAGGATGTTTCTACTGACCTGCTTCTTGAAGGAAAAAAGCTGATACTATGGATCACTTTCAGGCTGTGTTGCAGGTGAGTGATCCTGTTCTGATTTACCAAGGCTCATGTTCTTCACAGATTTCTGATGGTCTTCCCTCACAGCAGGACTCAGCTGGAGAAGTTGTCTCGGCAGAAGTGTACATTCAGTAATGTGAGCAAATTCCTGATCGGTAGGCTGCTTTGTCTTCAGTAGCAGTGCCTGCCGATGGGATGTATGTCTCAAGAATACTGGAGTGTGATGCAGGAAATGGATCTTCTGCTTTTCCCATTACATCATGGCAGTTGCCAACGGACACTACGGAGCAAGATGCTCCCATTGATTTCCAAACATGATCACCTGAAAAAGTGCTTTCCAATGCTGGCTGGAAACAGGCAACAGATGGTAGATAGTTGCCCGACTCTCATTGGGACAGTTTTGATGAACCGCAGGGTGAGGACACATCTGGCAGTAAGTAACCTGATGTAAATGGTAAACCTGATGATGCTGTTTGTACTCATGATACTAAGCCGGACCCTCTGCACACTACAATCATTAGTGGGTCTGATAAGCAAAACATTGTACCTGAGAATGTATCTGTGGATGCATGGCCTTCCACCGGTGCAGCTCCACAAATAGGCACCTAAGCTCCTACTTCATAAGGCAATGACTCTGATGCTGCAGACATCGCTTGGGGGAAGACAACCTTCATCATAGATCTACCGCAGGAGTCTACCAGGGCCATGGACACTTTGGCTACCACCTCAGAGTCTCATTTACCAGGACCTAGGGTGCAAGGACAGCACCCTTCGAATGTGGAAGAATCTGATGAAGATTCTTTCCCACCCCTGAGATCATGACAGATCATCATCCAGACCTGCGCCCACATTTTCTGAACTTTTTCGGAACAAACTCACGCAGGCACCCTGAAGGAATGCTATTCAATGGAGGTACAGGGCAGGCTACCAGAACATCTTGAGAGTTTGTTTGTTGCCCAAAAACTGTTGAAAAATTCTATGTTGTTCCAACCCTCTCAGATATATGCTCTGATTTATGTCTCAGGGGAGGATGTTTGACATTAGTTTTCACCAACATTCAGGGCTGGACAGATTCTGGACAAAGTACAGCATGCTCAGATCTACACCGCTATGGTCTTATATTATGGCCATTCTATTAAAGAAACCTCTGCTAAAAACTGTAACCATTATGTTTCACAATGAAGGTGTGAACATTAATGACATGGGCCCAATTCAAGATGAATGTCACAACTCACCAGTGCTTGCAAGTTGTGACATATGCTGATTTCCGGGGACCCTGCACCAGATTCCAGAACAGACAGGGTCCTCAGCGACAAAGTCCTGTGACTTGTGGCACCTCCAGTGGTGTGCCAAAGTAAGTGCATGCCTGAACTGGGTGCTACAAGCCACAGACATGCCCACTGAAGAGGCACAGCCACCCCCCGCCCCAAGCCCCAAAACAAGCCTGCAAGCCCCAGTGAGCCATACAGGGAGGGGTGTTGGCAGCAGTACACCACCCGGGGGTTGACAGCACCACACCACAGTAACGGGTACTCAGGCCAGTGGAACCCAGATATTGCCGGGATTGGGGGCTGTCAATGCTCAACCACCCTCTCTTTCTCTACAGAATACTAATCAGGTATTACAGAGCAGTCATGAAGGAGATTTGGATCTGGAGTCTGATACCTCTTCTAGACCCAAACAGATTTCTAAAATGGAGCAAGACCAACCCCCTGTCTCAGATATAGTAAAAAAGAAAGGGAAAAAATGGAAATTCTTAGGGAAATGTGGTAGTTTTGGGTGATTCCTGTACTCTCACTAGCCTATCATAAATGGCAACCCTGAGCATTACTTCAGTTAATGTGTGCAGCATAAAAATTATAAAAAAGATTAGCTGCTCTGTATTATTTTCAATGCTCAGCACAGGATATTGTTTTATTTCAGAAATCAGACTCAACTCCCTCTTTACACTGAACAGGCCAGAAGAGGATGGAAATGGGTTCCCTTCTTCTGGTCCTTCGGTACGGACATGGTTATTGGTTTGGGTATCCTATTTAAAGGAACCCAGTTTTCCTTGCACAGGCTTGTTGACATTGTTCCAGGAAGAGCTCTGCTCCTGGATTGTGCATTTCATAATTTTTCTTTTCGTATCATAAACACATATGCTCCACAGATGAAAGCAGCCAGGATTGACCTATTTGAAAAAAATTAGGCCATATTTATATACTTCAAGTGGGAGAAACGGCTCTGTGTCTAGCTGTGCCAGTGCTACGAACATAAGCAAAAACACAAAAAGCATGGCACTAGCCACCAGATGATATGCTGAATTAAGTTTATTACTCACAGTACCAGAGTCCCTGAGGAAGCGTGCATGCACAAAACCGGTCGGCCTTAGTGGTGTGAGCACATTACAGTCCTGCATGGCATTGTTCTTAAGTTTTTATCTACTCTGCAACTGTGAGTAATAAACTTAATTCAGCATATCATCTGGTGGCTGGTGCTGTGCTTTTGTGTTTTGCATATTTATACTGCTAGACACATCATCTTGGGTGGGGATATGAATTGTGGTGTGGATTTCAAATCTAGGGAAGCTGTCCAAAAAAGTTTACTGTGATTCAGCATTCCCTACAGAATATTATCAATATGGCAAATTTGACAGATGCTTATCAAAAATTACATAGGGACCTAGGGTAAACCTATTTCAGAATCAGATACACCCAAGAATTGCTTTTCTTTTCTTCTAGACAACTGGTTCCTCAAACTTTTGTGCTTACACCATGAATTTTCCAGCCATATTATTCTTCAGTATATTTTTAACTTAGGGATTGCCACTCCAAGGTTCTTTTCATCCCCAAAAAGATGGAGACTGAACATCTCTGTCTTCGATCAGGAGCAAGTTCTTTAAAAACTTGCCTACTTGTTTATACTTAGTCCGTAAAATGGATATATACTAATCTTTGGGACTGATGGCTAGACACTAAAACAGATATTAGGAATATAATAATTCATTTGGGTAAAATCAAATCCAACTCTGAATACATGACTTATCTTGCACACAGAGATAAATTATATAAATACATGTCCTTACCTCATGATTCAAGGCATCAAGTTAATTCACTGTACACATGACGGATCTTAAGAATAAAATGTTCCAATACCAATGCAACAGGGCTACCACATTAGAAGCTGAGATGAGATATGGGACTGAGATGCAACTTAGTTCTGACCCCTTCACGGCCTGCAAACAATGGCTAGATGCCACTTTAATGACAGAGCAGCAGGCCAATGACAGGTCTGTAAAAACACTTTGACTCAGAGATCCTCCAGATAATACATAAATATTTGACAACAAATTTTGCATCTGAACACTCCTCAATGGCTTCTCTCCAGGACTTTTTATCTAGTCCTCCTCCAGCCTTATCAGATAACCAATGTTTAGTATTGAGTGCCCCTATTCATGCAAATGAAGTGGAGATTGCTATTAAAGCATTAAAACATGGTTCTTCTCCTGGAATAGATGGGCTACCAGTCGTTTTACAAAAATTCTCAGAAGAGCTGATTGCTTTTGACACAGATATTCAATGAGATGTTACTGTCCTCCAGTACATATTCTAACTTTGTGAAGCTATTTTGATTTGTTTTATTTAAGAAGGGGAACAAGAAACTTCTTAGCAATTGGAGACCCATTAGTCTCCTTAATACTGACTATAACATTTTGTCTAAAATATTATGTAATAGACTTCAACTTGTTAGTGGCACCCTGATTCATTCAGCTCAGACTTGCTTGATTCCAGACAGAAATATTTAAATCTGTTCTTATTAAGAGATATTTTTGAATATGGACAACAAAATAAATTACAAGGCTATTTGCTATCAGTTGACTAAGCAAAGGAGTTCGATAACATTTCTCACAGCTATTTATTTCAGGTTTTGGAAGTATGTAGTCTCCTAGTCCAATGCTGAAATGGCTAAAAACACTTTATACTGGGGCAAAATTGATTCATTATTGCTGGCTCTTTAGGAAGCCATTGATAAGGTCAGTCAGACAAGACTGCCCAGTAAGTCCACTGTTATACACATTTGCTTTGGATCCTTTAATAAGCAATATTTTACATAACCAGAGAACAGTTGGTATTTCCCCTACAGTTGGAGTAGAAGAACAAAAGGTGGCAGTTTATGTGGATGACATCTGTTGTTTCATCTCTTCACAGGAAGCTGGTTCTGAATTATTATAGGAATTTTCAGCCTATGTCCTGATCTCAGGGGAGGTAATTAATACAGATAAAAGTAAGGTGCTTAGAATAGGACCTCCTATTGAATAAGATATCATTACCGATATTGTGGGCATGCCTGTTGCTTCTCCCACCATTTCAATTCTAGGCCTCCAGTTCAGAGAGGGTGATTTACAACTTCTTAATTGGGAAAATAAACTCAAGATCTGGGAGTCTAAAGTTCAAATTTGGAAGACCTGGAGAGTTAAAAACAAAAAAGAGAATCTTAACTATCAAAAAGTTTTTACTTCCCATATTTACTTATTTAAGTTTTATTTATCCCCCTCCAGTTTGTCTTGAAACAAGATTGTTCAGTTGTTTTTTATTAAGATGCTGCAGGGCAGTTGACTGAGCCCCATTAAAAGAGATTACACTTACCTAAGAAGTTAGGTGGCTTGGGAATGATAAATCCAATTTTTTTCTTCCATCCTTTTTTTGTAAATCCACACTTATGGTTGGGTGGGATACAAATCTTATGCCTTGGCAACAATGGGCAGGTTCTTTGTTATCAGATTATTCTAGTAAATGGGTGGATGTTCCTCCAAAAATCCTGAAAACATGCAATATTCCAAAATATGCAGATTCCACATTATGTAAGATGAAACAGTGGAAAGTTACTAAACTAACTCTGGTTACCCTCTCTAGGAAACAGTTTTATATTCATATTATGAATACTCATGGAGTGGTTAGAGTCAAATTCCCTAAATGTTTACTGTCCAAACATTCAGTCATGTTACTCATGCTAAATTATAAAAGAGTTCCAGCTAAAACCTGGGACATCCTCCGGCTTAGTGACCATGGTAGAATAGGGGTTAGGGGTAACCTCAAGCATAGATCTATTGAAGACAGATATTGCTCTAGCTCAGAATGTTTCAAACTGAGGAATCACAAGCTAATTTCTTTTCAGAATGTCCCATTACACAAACACTGCTGTCATTTCCAGCCATTAGATGGCAATGGCCATATATTAATCAGCTTACATGTGAGATACTTATACTAGCGGATCATACAGGATATCTTACATTTTATCATCCTAGCACATTAAATCTCATCTTTGCTTGCCTCAAGTTTTATCTATGGCAGGCAAGATGTCAATTTTTGACCCAACAACTTAATACGTTCCAGAATACATTTGCCAGCACCATAGAATCTGCACTCAAACAGGTAAAAACACAAGATTATAAAAGATTACCAAAAGTTAGGTCTGATGTCTTGTGGTGTAGAATTGCTTGGATTGACTGAAATATAGGTTATAGGATGTATACTGTGCGGTTAAGATAACTTTCCCTATCACTCTACAAGTAGGTTGGGAATGTTGTCTCTCTATTGTACTATGACTTTAACAAACCAGGGAAGCAAGCAGTATGCATTATTATTATTGTTTAGTAGTATTCTACAGGATTATTTTGAGATATAGCTGTACATTAATATTTTTCTTGATTTATTTCCTTTATCCTTTCTTTTCATTTTTTGTTTCTTTCCTTGATTTCCCTGTTTTTCCTTTTTCCTTTTTTCTCAAGCTCTTATGTTATGACTCTTATATATTTTTATTGGAGTAGCCTACCACTGTGCATGAACAGTTTTTTGTTGTTTTATTTTCCGTTTTTTCTTTTTGAACATGTTTTTTGTTTGTTATACTAAATAATATTTATCTGTAAATGACTAGTTACGCTTTGAATAACCTTGATTTTTCTTTTTATTTAAACAGTACATATATTTCTTCGTAAGATTATGTTTTTTTTATTTTAATAAAATTTCCCTACTCTTGGGGGAGTCACGTGATGCTGTGCAGGGGATAGGATGCGATTGTCGGAGCTCCGCACTTTTCATCTACCCTACCGCTATTAACCTCCATTTACTCCAACTATTTTTTCGTTATTATAAGTATTTGGAACTTTGAGTGTCAAACGCGGTGTCTGTAATAGCTGAGTACCCCTACAACATGTCTATACAGCAAGACCAGGAGGAGGCCACGCAGGAGTCAGAAGCCAAGTGCCCTCATTGCAGCTCTTCTCCCCAGAATCTCTCAGAAGAGCTCTCACCCTCGCATGTTTACTCGGAGCTATCAACAATTAAGGAAGCTCTGATTAAGTTAATCGAAGATGTGGCAGATTTCAAGCCTGCACTTACCCAGCTATCCCGCAGGGTAACTGACACAAAGCCAAAATAGCCTCGGTGGAAAGAAAACAGGATAAAATGGAACCTGAAATGGTGGAAGTTAAAAGGTCTCTATCTAAAGTGGAAGATCATCTCGAGGATCTAGAGGGGAGAAACAGGAGAAACAATCTGGTGCTGATAGGGTTGCCTGAAGGGGAAGAGGGTCCAAATACAATCCAGTTTTTACAGCACTTTCTGAAGAAAACTGTGGGTCCCTCCCCGAATGGTCCAGAGTTCATCATTGAAAGAGCGCATAGATCTTTGAGGCAAAACCTGCTCTGTCTGACCCACCTAGACCTATAATCTTCAAACTACTGAACTATTTGGACGGGAATTTTTTATAGAAGCCAGAAACTATCAGCTATTCTCTGGGAAGGCAAAACTGAGGCTAGTTCGATTTAACCCTGAAAACTGTTCAACTCAGAGCTTCATTTTGTCCTGTCACTTCTAAGCTGTGGGCAGCTGGTATAAAGCATCGTATGTTATACCCAGCTCATCTGGAAGTGGCCTTAAAGGAAGGAACAAGATGCTTTGACACCGTGGAAGAGGCTGTTAAGACTTTGAAAAAGAGCTACCCTGATCTGTTTCCTAAATGAGAAGGTTCCAGTCCAGCCATAGGAAAGCCTAAGGACCAGCTTCAAGAACATTCTAGAAGGACTGTGCATCCTTGAACTATTTCATTGTGTTTGGGCTGATCTGCCTCTCCAATGTTGGGTTAAAGGAGGCACATGTATTGTTTTTCTCAGTCAAATGGAAAGAGCTTGCTTTTGGGAATACTGGTGGTTCGCTTCTGGTCATCTCAAATTAATTGTTTTTTCCTTTTCCTTCTGGTGGTTTTTATTGAGAGAGTGCGAGAGTTTATACTTTGTTTTGTCCGCTAGATGGCACCAAACACTACTGATTTCATGATAGGGTTGTCTGTCAGATAGCTCGAGTTAAATTTCCTGATCTTCTGGTTTTATGGCTATTCGGACCTCCCTCTTTCAACCTGGTTCTCGATAAGGTTTTTTCCCCTCATTGAGTTTATCACTTCAGGGGGAAAACAGAATAGTTTACTTTTCTTTGAACCTGGGACAAGCAAAGTTATTGACCAGCACTCCCAATGGAGTGCTGTGTTGAATTAGTCCACAGTTACCCCTTTTTCTGCTTGTTTCTTATCCCTCTCGTGTTCTCATATCATTACTCATTCTGGCATGACTTTACTAAAGATAGTCTCCTTGGGAAATTGCTCTATAGCCTGAAGGGTGGTGGGTTTACAGGTTAAGTGGACGTACAGTAGGTTGTCACCAGCTCAGAAGTCATTTAATATTGGAATCAGTTTTGCTCTCTTAAAGTTATGCTTCCTGGGATCCTAAACCGGATATGTTTATTACCTAAGATTTTGGAATTGCTTAGTCACACATAACGATAGAGCCCTAGCTGGAGTAAGCTAGGATAAGCAATGAAGTGTGAGTTCAACAGAATTAGTTTTTTTTTATTTTCTTAGTTACTTTGGAAACTCAGTCTCTTTAATAAGTTTGAGTTATAAACAATTATTTTTAGCTATACCATTTTATTTAGGGGAGAACATTTCAAGATAGGAGGATCGGGGTTACTCCGTAATTTTTTCCATTTGGTTTTCTGCTTTCGGGGGTTGGGGAGGTGGGGAGTGTCGCTACCTTTGAGCGTATCATGGGCCATGCGATTAGGTGGAGGCTTAGGGCCTGGGTATATAGACTTGTATATAGTTCAAAACCTTTGAGGGATAGTTTATACTTAGAGTGTTGGAAGGTAACCTTTGTAATATTTTTTTTTTTTCTTTAGGGAGGGGACCCAGCAGATTAGCCTTCACCTATCCTTTACTATATGGCACAGTCAAGAATTAATCTATGCTCAATGGTTTAAACATTCTTTCGTGGAATACAAATGGGGGAAGATAAGAAGAAATACATTATTTTAAACCATCTTGCCAATCTGACCCTTCAATAGTGTTTCTGCAAGAAACACACATGATTCAGAACGATTCTGGTTCTTTAAAAAGAGTTAGGTAGGCCAAGTCTTGGATAGGGTTTAACTCAGTAAGCATGAGAATTGGCCTTGTTACTAGCAAAAATTCCCTTTACTTTGGTGGAATCTATTCCGATCCTGAGGAGATTCATTTTTGTTGTTGGCAAAGTGAGCAGCTCGATATAGTATTGGGTTCCGTTTATGGCCTAATGTAGAACCCCTTCTTTTTTTATTCATCTAGCCATGGTACTTGCTCCCTTTTTGCAATACCCTATTATAATTGGAGGAGACTGGAATCTGGTTCAAGCAAATGATTTGGACCATACCTATCAAAGGGGAGTGAGTTTGACTTCAACGCAAAAAGCCCTAAGTGAATTTACTTCCTCCTTGGGCCTTTTAGACCTTTGGAGAGTATTTACTCCATCAGGAAAAGAGTTTACCTTTTTCTCTCCAGTACACAAAAGCTATTCTCATATTGACTACTTTTTAGTCAGTTACCAGCTAATTTCAAGTATGATTGACTCCAAAATATTAGCTCGAGTAATTTCTGACCACTCCCCAATTGTAACTCAGATGGAATTACCTAATATTCCTATTAGATCGTACACATGGTCTTTAAATAATAGGTTATTAAAAGACAAGCTAATTACCTCAAAGTTCCAAAATGTTTTGCAAAATTCTATTGAGATTAACTATAACTCGATTCCTGCTGTGGATCAGGTTTGGGCAGCCCTAAAAGCAACTTGGAGGGGGGAATTAATATGTATTGCTACAGTACAAAAGAAAAAAAAACAGTCAAATGAACAATTGTTTGCAGACAATTAAAAGTTTGGAAAGTAAAGGGGTGGATAAGCTTTCATCTTTAGAAAACCAGGAACTAACTAGGCTAAGAGCACATTATGCTAGTATTTTACTTGAGATGGTGGAGAGGTCTGCTTCATTGTTAAAGGCATCTGATATTGGCCAAGGGAGTAAAGCGGGCAAATTACTTGCTTGGCAACTAAAGCAGCAGTCTGCATCTAAATGGATTGCAGCTATTAGACATCCCCAATCAGAGGCTTTGGTGATTAGCCCTCCAGAGATTTTAACCCTATTTCGGGATTACTATAAGGCATTATACTCTCCAGATCAGATGTTGGGGGACTATAGTGAAAAAATGTTAGCATTTTTAGAGAAAGCAGATTTACCCTCTTTGCCCATTGACAGCTAAAATCTTTTAGTAGCCCCAATTACTGGAGAGGAAATTTCGGCAGTTATTGATTCCTTAAAACCGGATAAGGCACCGGGCCCGGACGGGTTTACAGGCCTATTCTATAAAACTTTTAAAAAACATCTAACCCCTCTGTTACTCCAGCTGTATAGTTACTAGAGCTCCCTCAGCCTTGAATCAGTCATTATTCGAGGCGAGAATAATCTGTTTACCTAAGCCAGGGAAAGACCCGTTGGTGATTAGCAATTACAGACCTATTTTGCTGTTGAATACTGATGTCAAAATTTATGCCAAAATTTTGGCTAATAGGTTGGGGAGAGTATGGGAATGTCTATTAAGTCCCGAACAGGAAGGATTTGTGGCAGGGCGTACCTCAGTGGATCATTTTAGAAAATTGTTTCATCTAATTTCTGCATCCAGGGCTCCTGAGCTGGAAGCATTGTTGGTGTCCCTGGATGCAGAAAAAGCATTTGATAGAGTACAGTGGAAATATATGTTCATGGTTCTTCAAAAATTAGGTATCCCACAACCCTTTATTAACCAAATTCGGGTTTTGTATTCCGGTCCATCAGCAAGACTCCAATGTAATAACCTTATTTCTGATGTTTTCCCTCTGCGTCGAGGCACCCGTCAGGGTTGCCCTCTTTCTCCCTACTTATTTAATCTTTACATAGAACCTTTAGCCAGAGTTCTAAATTCAGATAAAGAAATAACCGGTATTCAACTGGAACACCTTGAATTTAAGTTATCCTTTTTTGCCAATGATTTACTTTTTCATATTTCGAACCATAGACTCTCCCTCCCCCGAGCTCTTCAAATTATTTCTCAAGTCAGTGAATTTTCAGGTTATAAGCTCAACAAAAATAAAACTATGGTTTATTCCCTCTCTCCTCTCTTTACGAGAGACATGATTGTAAACATGGGCCTACAATGGGAAAATGAATATTTAACTTACCTGGGTATTAAAATATCTAAGGACTTGGTTAACCTTAGGATCTCAACTTAGCCCACTGATAAAATTTACTATAGATGATCTGGCAAGGTGGAATAAGCTACCACTATCCTTTTGGGGACAGGCTAATTTTATTAAAATGTCAATCTTGCCCAGATTTTTACCCTTGAGTAACCTTAATATTTATCTCCAAAGTCCTTTTTTACCCCTTCATAGGCTTTGTTCCAGACTTTCTTTGAAAGGCAAGGCTCCAGTCGGACCTATACAAAACTTACTCACCCTAGAGTGTTGGGAGGGCTTCAGCTACCTGACTTTTATGTTTATTATCTAGCAATTCATGCTAGTAGATTTTTGCATTGGTTTTCACCTATGGCCTCTATATTGGATTGCCCCTGCTTTTAGATTTGCAATAAGCAAATTCCTGTAAGATGGACCTGGAGGCTTTTCTATATAATCCATGGTCAAATGTCCCAGGAAACTGAGGAATTCTCCTCTCTCGGATGGGATGTGAGAGCCTTACAGCAACTTTGTCTTTTGCTCCAAATTTCCATTTTAAAGATTTAAAGCAACCCCTGCTAAATAATCCAAATCTAAAACTAGACAAGACACCTATGAAAACTTTTTTCAGAGCTCCACAATAAAGTTATACTAGCTGATTTTGTTTCAGGTAATTCAGTCCTATCTATCACTACACTGCAAATAAAATTTGGAGTGCCTCAAAAAGCGGTTTCAGTTATATCAAATCTGACAGTGTATTAATCATTTTGGGTAAACCTCCATGGTCGGAGGCAGGGGCTATATTAAAAACCTTTGGTCTATATCTAAGAGGCGGAAAGCAATAGTTAAACTGTACAAGAAAATCTTGAACCATATTATGTCAGAGTGCTCTCCCATAACTTATTATTGGAAAAACAATCATAACAAGGATTTTTCAGTTAAAATTTGGGAAAAGATTTGGATGGATAATTATTTTTTAATTAAACAGGACTGGCTAAGGAACATCCAGTTTAACATTCTTTATAACTTATATTATACGCCCGCTAAACTATTCCAGATTAAGAGGCTACCCTCAGCAGAATGTGGGGATTGTGGTTCTGAACTCGCTACTTTACATCATAAATTATGGGCGTGTCCAAAAATTGTTAAATTATGGAACTCAGTTAAACAATGGGTGGCGCCATACTTTAATATTGCTGCATATTTTAATGAAGACACATGCTTGTTAGGTATGTATTCAATGAGCCCTACATATTTACAAAAAAACATAAGTTGCTTTGGTCGCTATGGTCACCAAGCTAGTAATACTTAGGCATTGGAAAGAGGCATGTGAACCCTAATTCAAGGAATGGTGGGCGGAATTTCTTACTGCTCTAAATGCAGAAAGATGTGTAGCCTGGTTCTCCCACTCCGGTGTGAAGTTCCAAGAATGTTGGGGTGAATTTTTTTCAATCCTTAAGGATAAGTTTGGTTATTAACTAACCCATGCTGTTTTCTTTTGCTTTTCCTCTACTAGGTCTAATATTTGCCGTTTTCAATTTTTAATAGAGGATTCTTGTGTTAGATTCCTCCTAGCTGAAAAGGTTTATATATTTTAAGTTCTTTGGGAAACAGGTCTTTCAATATGTCCTTTTCCTTTTCCTCTTTCTTCTTTTACACACTAATTTCTCTAGTGCAATATCTCTTTTCAATGCTTCCCCTTCTCAACAAATTGTATTCTCTGAGTTGGATGGTGAAGGGTTGTGCCATGATTTCATATTTATATTCATTTAGGAGTTCAGGTATGGGCCTTTATGGTCCATATACTATCAATCATATAAGCATTTTGTGTCGGTTATAAGGGCTGCTGCAGGTTGGGTGGGAGTGAGAGTTTTTGTTTTTCTTTTTGGATATATTTCTTTTTTCCTTTTGTGTTTTTTTAGTTAGTTTTAGTTTTATTTTTTGGTATATATATAACTCTGTGATTGTTCAATCATGATAGAAAGATGGTTGTGACCTATGTTATTTATGTGTTTCTGTAATTGTCTTTTTAAAATAAAATTACTTGCAAAAAATTTCCCTACTCTTTTTGAGAATTGCCATGGGGTCTTTAACGTCCACCTGAACAACCAGCAGAACAGGCAAATGGGATCTCGGTTTAATGTCTCCTCCAAAAGATGGCACCTCAGCATTGCAGCACCCCCCTCATACTGTAGTACAGTGTCAGCACTGAGATTTAACCCAACTTCCTGATGTAGGGATGGGACTCGCAGACTTCTAATCATCTGGCCTCAGAGGTGAGTGTGCAACCTGCTGAGCCACTGACACTGCAAATTAATATGTGCAGTAACTAAAAAGTGTACAAGAATGAATACTATTTAGAATATATTAAAAGATAACTATCCCTCTGTGAATGCAGAAAATTTTAAATCATACAGTAGATACATCCTTCTTAAAATTAATTGTAAGTTACCATATCACATGAAAACTAAACAAGAAAATTCTAAAGTAAAACCACAAGGGAGTTATATAAAACATACTTAAAGAGTTCTTAATATATAATTAAACAGGATAACATCAAATACTTTCAACTTGTACAGAATACCTGATTAGCCAGTATAGTTCATTTTCCTGTAGGAAATCACAAAGAGGTTTTTCCAGGTTCATGTAAAGAAAAGACAAGCTAAATCACAGTAGAGGTATTTCCAGGTTCATGTAAAGAAAAAACAAGTCATATTATCTCACTTTTTGTACCACGATAGTGAGAGCTACTCACACTTAATTGACATTTATCTAAAAATTCACTGTTACGTTTCTACAGTTTGTAATAAACATTTTCCTCTGTTAATATAGTAGGATTACAGTACCTTGAATATGTCTCCAAAACAGAATAAAAAAGGGTGTCACATGTGTGCCTGCCCAAGATACTCATCTAATCATAAAGTTGTCATCTCTCCCCATTGATATGTCTCGCCATCCACTTATCATACAAGACAAGCAGTCCCAATCTTACCTGCATGGTGTGAAAGGAGTGTATGTGTACTCCACAAAAGGGAAAGAAAACCATTGAACAGTCTCCTCCATCACAGACTCTGTCAGCACTGAAAATGGCAATGAAGCATGATGGCTGCTCCTCCTTGCAACTGGGGCCTGTGCAAGCTAAATATCACATGATCCTCCTGGAACATGTTGCGACCAGTGTGGAAACTATCCAACAAACAGTAACAGAGGCCCAAGCCAGCACAGTGTCTCCTACTGGGAAGGTGGCCATGACTGAAATACAGCTTGCAGTGATCTCTGACTCCCAGACTGCCTCAGACAACAGGCTGCAGGCTGCTGAAATGCAGATCACATAATTCACAGGTAAACTTGTGAATTTGGAGGGGTGTGCAGAAGAAGAAGCATTCAGATCCTAGGGCTTAAAGAAGGTCTAGAGGGCAAGGACTCAGTCCACTTTCTGTGTACCTACCTGCTTGGTTGGTTTGGCCTAGATCCCAACACATAACATTTTGAAATCAGTTGCAATCACTGGGTGCTACAAGCAAAACCTGTCTCTGTATCTGCCAAGCCATGGCCCCTCATATTTAAATTACTACCTTATCAAGATAATTATACTCAATGCAGCCTGGAAACTTCAAGATGTTATGGTTGTGGATGCACATCTCTCCTCTTTCATGACTATCCGAGAAGTGTCCTAGAGTGGTGACAAGCTTTTGACAACCTCAAGCTGGGCTTCAGGAACTGGGACATCCAGTACAGTACTCCTTAATTTATCCCACAGTCCTATCAGTCCACCTCCATGGGAAGCATCACCAGTTCCACACCCAGAGGATGCTGATCTATTTTACAGACCAACCTTGGCCCTCCATACTCAGTGGAGAGTAGAACACCCACTTCCCACCGCCTTCTGAGCTGATAGATACTGTGACTGTTACAAGAGCAGTGGAGGAACTTTAAAAGCTTTCTGGTACTACAGCAAGTACTCTGCCTGCTAATTTTGTTTGGGCACAGCCGAGACCCATGTTAGTGACCAGGGCATCCTATGTCAAGCCACTGCACCTTGCATCTTCTGCTGTGCTGGTCCTGTATATAGCGGGCTTCATCTCCACCTTGCCTCTTAGCCACCCTTGCTATCCACTGAATGTACTTTGTCCACTTAAAGATGGCTTTGCTAGTAAAATCTATTATCATTCAGTTCTGTCCCTCTGTGTTTTTCACCTCTGAGGAACAGGTAAAGGTGCAATGATTTCTGATGAACATTTCATAGGCCCCCACCCCCAACTTGACTCAGCCTGGGACACAGTACTGGGTCTGAAGGACTTCTGTACTGTGCCTCTGGCTGTTTATACCTAGACTTTTATAGGATGTGTCTGCAGCTTTCACTCAAATAAGCACACTGCTTATTTTTCTTCCATCCTGTTTCTCCCCTTGTCACCGAAGCAGACCCCTCCCAATGGTGACCCCCCCAAGCCCCATCACCCACTGTCCCTGGCCTTACCACAGTTACTTACTTACCACTATGGATGAGTGGGTGCCACATGCACTGCAGCTGAGCTTGCATGGTCTACTGAAACTGATTTGCTCATTTACAGGCAGCTTTGCTAGTAAAATCTATTATCAACCAGTAATGTTTCTCTGTTGTATTTTCCAAGGGAGAGGAAACAGAATACGGTTTTGTGATGAATGTCTCAGTAGCCTCCCCAGGCTTGACTTAGCATGGGACATAGTACTAGGACTAAAAGACTTTAGTATTGTGCCCCTGGCTGTTTACATGTAGATTGGTATAGGATATGTCTACAGTACTGACTCAGTTAAGCCACTGTCTATATTTTTCCATTCTTTTTTCTCACCTTGTCACTGATAACCCCTTCAGTGACCCCAACCTCATCACCCCTATCCAGAGCCTTATCCTAGCTACTTACTTACCACTATGGGTATGTGGGTGCCATTGGTGGTGGCCATGAGCCTGTGGGGTTGCCAGCCATCATCCTGCTGCTCTGGGGGTTTTCTTCTGTCCCTGAGGTTGGCAATGCATGCAATGGCGTGGGTGCATAGCATAAAGACACCATATGTACTCTGCACCTGTGCCTGGCCTCTAAGAAAACGCTGCTGTTGCTGTACCACCCAGCCTCCACTAGGTGTCAGGTAAGCTGTACCCCTCCCTTCTGCATTCTGTGCCCCTCAACTCTACATTCTGCGCCTGATGACTACCCTTTCTGTGCAGTACTGAGGCAGGCTAATTATGTCTGAAGGTCTACTCAGTCTCCCTCCCACATACTTTCATCTGCAGGGACTCCCTCTTTTTAGTTCTAGTCAAGGAGATGGAACAGGGGATGGCTGGAGTCCACCTTTGGTCTCATCCTACCAGGTTCCATGTAAGTGATGGATTAATAGCCTAACTTTTACCCAGCTAGTGGTGATATCTGGAGTGCCTCCACCAGCTGGATTCACTTGATTATATTACTTTATTTTTGTTTGCTTCTTTCTGGCCACTGCCACAAGTGTACAGGTATATAGTTCAGAGTTTTGCATCCTATACGGGCACTATAACAAATTTATTATCAGTGCAAATTTATCATTTGCCTTGCCACTATAGTTCATGTAGCTTATTCAGCTGTGTTTTGGGGTGGGGGGTGTATTGGTACTGAGGTGAGTTTCATTCAGGGACAATTGGCCTTTGCTGTTGTTACAGTGTTCACTGTGACCTCGTCCAATACCTTAAAAATTGTTTCCTGGAATAATAGGGGCCTTAATTGGCTTGTTAAACTCCATAAAGTGCTGCTAAAATTGAAAGATATGCAATGCTACATTGCTTTTGCAAGAGAGCCAACTATCCAAAGAGGAGGCCATCTGCTCTACTGCTTTTGGGTAGAGACTGACAACTATAATACTTTCTCCACTAGACAGAGAGGGGTGGTCATCCTTTGTAGAAAGGGTCTCCAACTGGGTATACATACACAACACAAGGATGTTGAGAGAAGAATTGTATTGATAGATGTCACATACCAGTGTGAGCCTATTTTCCTTGGAAGTATATATGTGCCCAGTATCCCAGACACAATGTTTTTTTGATGCTGTTCTCATGAAATTACCAGGAAACCCAGGATATTATATTGGGATAGAATCTGAATATAGCCCTATGTACCCACATCAACCGCATGGAACCTGGTAACAGAGCTGACATCCTAGTTGCTACTCATGGCCTTGATACTTTTGGAAAGGCAGGACTCACAAATATCTGGCGGGCTTTACATCTAACCAAGACAGATGTTACCTTTTATGCAATGGTGCACAACACTAAAAGCCAGCTGGATGTCATTTTTGTATCCCAACCTCTAGTAGCCTGCACCAGACTGAACACGCACTCCTCCACTTAAACCAATTATACTGGGAAGTAGGTGAGCAACTGGGAAAGCTTCTCACGTATTGACTTTGGGCAAGAAAGGCAGAGAAATATATTCCTGTTATTCATGCTGCTGGTGGCTGAATAGCTACCTCCTGTCACAGATTAATGAGGAGTTTTCTCTTACTATCAATGCCTGTATACTGTACCTCTGAGGTAAACACTCTCCAGGAACAACTGGATCATTTTACCAAGGCTTATGTTTACCACAGATCTCTGCCACTCTTAACCTCACCCTCTAAAATCAAGTATTATACCAGAAGTCACAGATGCTATCCTAGATACGCAAAAGGAAAGTCTCCAGGCCTGAAAAGCTACCATAATGATTTTATCGCCCTTCTGCAGGTCTTGGCACCCAGGTTGTCTAGAGTTTTAATGAAGCATGGGCTGAGGATTCCTTCCTCCTTCCTTTATGGAAGCTCTCATCACTCTTATTCCTAAGAAAGGAACAGTATATTATGTTCACAATACCAAGCCATCTCTCTGCTAAATGTGAATGCCAAGATCTTTGCAAAGGTACATGCTTGTGGGTTGAAACCTGTCGTGGGCACTCTGATCCACCCTGATAAGCTGGGTTTTGTTCCTGGGCTGCCTAGGCTCAGACAATACCCACTGTACCCTGAATCTCTTATGGGAGATCAAATGAAGCACAATTCCCACTGCTATCCTGTCACTTGATGCTGAGAACAGATCCAGAAGCAAATGGTTTGATACTTCTTAATGGACCAACATAGATGTTGCAAAAGAAAACAATGTCTAAGCTTTTGGACCAAACAAGTCCTTCCTCAGAGATGTATGGTCATACGCTCTCTGAGGAAGGACTTGTTTGTCCAAAAGCTTAGACATTGTTTTCTTTTGTAACATTATGTTGGTCCATTAAAAGGTATCAAACCATTTGCTTCTGGATCTGTTCTTACAAGGACCAATACAGCAACTAATCTATTTATTCATGCTGAGAAGGCATCTGACAGAGCGGAGTGGCCATATCTCTTCAATGACCTGTCCCACTTTTGTTTGTCAAAGAATTCATTGCCCTGGTCTGACTCCTATGTGAGTCCAACTGCTTTGGTTCTGACCAGCTCTGTCATTTCACTGAATTTCCCTTTGGGGAGATCCAGAAGCAAATGATTTGATACCTTTTATTGGACCAACATAGATGTAACAAAAAGAACAAAGTGCTTTAGCTTTTGGACCAACAAGTCCTTCATCAGAAGCGTAATGACAGTTAATTAGAAAAAACAATGCTTTTAACACCCAGATCATGCAGAAAGAAAAGCAGAAAAATTCCCCACTGGTTTAAAATACTTATTTAAAAAAGCAGAAAATGATGTCAGAGAAGCTTTAGTACCATTTCACCTTTAGCTGACAGAGTCTAAGGGTCAGAGGTGCTTAGTGCAGAGGACATACAAAGAACTCCACTGCATATAAATTAAATTGACTTATAAGATAACAATTACTTGAGCAGATGGCTCTTAAATCAAATTATGCGTGTCACAATGTATATAAGAATGCAGTTACTGAAAACAACCCCACCCAGATTAAAGACATACTAAAATTATCAGTTAAAAACAAGCACCACAAGATACGGCTACAAGCATCTCTCTCTCTCTCTCTCTCTCTCTCTCTCTTATATATATATATATATATCTATATATAAAACATACAACGATTAACCAGTAAAATATTCCTAAAAGATCAATAGTTACATGCTGTATGATATGTAAAACTTAGCTGGACCCATTACCCAACTATACTCTCCAGCTAGATATTATGCCCCATAAACTTCAAAAGGCTTTGGGGAGAGAATGCAACAGGTGTCCTTTCCCTTTCTTTTCCTTTTAGCAGTGAACCTCTGGCACCTAAAATCAGGAACTCGCTACATTGCCAGACATATCTGTCTCAGGCATTCCACATAAATTGCCTCTTTTGTGGATGCTATTATTTTGTTTTTTACAAGCATATCAACTCATTGATAGCCTTCAACATCATCATCCAGGAATATGCCTCACTGTCTTGGTATAAGTTAAACAAGGCAAATTTACAAATCCTATCTTTGAATGATACCTGTGTTCGGTCACTCTTCATGAGGTACCAATATCAATGGTCACCAGAGAGTGTTGTATGTTTGGGCATCCAGTTAGGATCCACAGTACCACCTCCTAAAGCAACCACAGTTAGCACAATGCTGGATAAACTAGATTCTGACATTCATTGCTTGGGTAACATTGTGCTCTCTGTTTGTGGGACAGTAACTGCCCATAAGCTTATTTCCTTCAAAAGTTTGATAATGCAACAAAGAAAAATAAGTACTGCAGTAGTTTGAAAATAATGTGTTTTGTTGCACCACATAAGTCAAAAGTACATAAAGAGGCAGTATAGCACAGTGGTCTAAGGCTCTGAGCTGCAAATCTGGTGACATCCAGCAGACCAGACCTGGGTTTGAATCCCACAGCTTCCACTTGCATACTGTGTGACCCTGAGCAAGTCACTTAACCTCCTTGTGCTCCCAGGTTGCTCCTGTAAAAAAGCTTTCAGCTTAGTGTGCTAACCTGGTTAAACAACTAAATAAAAAAAAAAAGTTCAAAAGGTAGAAAATGTCTTCAAAGACAAGCCCTGGCACTTTGAGTATTAACTCTTCCTCAGGGAGCACCATCTCTCCACCTACTCCATCTCTTATAGGTTTTCTAGTGGAGGAGGGCTGAATAAGTGCTGTATGGGTTGGGGATGATTGGTTAGCCTGATCTCCTGGGGGAGTGGCTAAAGAGGATGTTTTATGCCTCATTTACAGATACCAAGTTGTAGGATCTGGAGGAGCTGAGTACACATATGTGCAGGTATTTAAAACAGATTACACAGGGAACATTTTGGCAGACTAGGTGGATGAAGTGATCTATTTCTGCTAACAAATTATATGATTTGTGCTATGTACTTGCACTCCAGTTTCTTTTAGTGACAAATGCATTAGAGAGTTTCTTAAAGGTATTTTCAGTACGGTATATAGGATATGAATAGAAGTGATACATTTTCTTTAGGAAATTTGCATATGCATGATCTATGTATGAGCTGATGTATCTAATTACATCACTAGTCTCCATTTAATTTGTGCATAGCTCGTCAGCAGTTCAATTGGTAGTGTAGACACAGCAGAGACACAGAAGACTGAGTTGAGTTTTTTCTCCCCGTTTTTGTTGCTTTGCAATATTGGGAAGAGGGGATTCTGAGTACTTTGGTTTGAAGTTGCATGTCTGTGTGTCATAGAAATACAAAGTCATACATACCCCCATAATGGAAAGCATCATGGGATGTACATGCAAATCACCAGTAAATTATAGGCTGGTTCAGCTTTAAGCAAGAATGCATGGTGCCAAAGGGCCTCTCACACAATCTGCAAAGGGTGCAAATGTCATATTAGGCATTTCTTGCAATGGAAAGCTTTAGATATGTTTAATTTCTGTGTAGGTTTAGAAAGGGACAAATGTCTTTGTGTTTGCTTTAACGATACTGTATTTTTCTATGAATTTGGCCATTGCATGCAAACCAAAATTTTAGTTAGATTTCTTTTCTTTGTTGGTTGAGGAGGAGGTTGATGATATATGATGTGGCTGTGTTTGATTTGCATGTTGTACGTCTGATCTGAACAACTGTATTTTTGGTTAGCATACACCTAGCCATTCTTTATACCCAGTTATCACACACCCTTGTGACCAGGTTTTGACCAGTTGGGAGGCGGAATTGATAAAACCCCATTCTATAAACTGGATTAACACAACCCTTGGGTGCTTTGTGATGGAAAACGCATACTATAGCTGACAGCCTTGAAGCTCCTTGAAAGTGCACGAATTCATCACAGTGCATACCCTGATGTTGGCTTTTCTGCATATACAGTGTAGTGAGTAATTACATTTAATAGCAATAAAAAGAAAACATTTTAAAATTGATCACCATTTTTAGTTAACAAGTCTTCCATGTGTGCCATAACCTCTATGGACAACAGCATCCCAGTACTTTTTTCCTTATAATGTTAACCTCCCCCCACAGACATATACACTGCCATCCAGGTGCTGCATCACTAGCTGCCCAGTCACCCATCCTAAGTGCCCATTATCTCTAAAATTCAAATAATTTGCTTTTGACTCTAGTAGCCACTGGACATTTTTTTATGTTTCTACTTGTTAGCATACACTGATATCAGTCTTAGATGTCAGTGCTGTTGTGAGTTGTAGTGTCTCAGCAGCACTGGCATCTAGCCTGACATCAGGAATTCAGTATGTCTTTACTTAACAAAAGGCAACACAGATCGTGGCCATAAGTAACAGGCAGAGTAGGAGAGGGATTCCAAAGAAGGAGGGAGAGTACTTCAACTTTAGAGGTGTTGGATACACTGGAGTGTTTGGGTGTGTGCAGTAACTGAATGTTGGAAGTACGTACAATTTGAAAGAGAATGATTTGGTTGGTCGGAGGGGAGGGGTTAAAAACTGTGTTCATTGTTTTCTTTTCGGCTATATGGCAGGTAATATGATTTTAGTAATGTGATGGGTACTTCATTATGGAAAAACGTAGATTAGTGCTGCTGAATTGTGTGGTTGTATTCAAGGAATGCATGGCCAGTAATCACTTTTTATACAGCTGTTTAGTATTTTACGTATCCATTTTATGAAAGGAAATAATCACTGATTTTTGTGAACATATCCTTGTCCCCAAGGAAAGATATTATGCTGTAAAGCAAAAAGCTATTGCTGAGGATTAGCCAGTACAAAAGGGCCAGACAGCCAGGTTTGTTGTAACAAGACAGCATATGCAAATCATGAGTGGAAGATGGCTACAGGATAGGCTTATATAGAGACAAGCAAGAGGGAGGTGGAATAATCCTAAATACTATTCACACTGTGCTTTATGTTTTTAATATCTAATGTGATACACATTTATACCAACTCTGTATATGTTCCACCCCAGTTGTGGCTCTCTGATTCCTGTGCTACACAATGATGTCTTTGATATGCAGTACCCTAAGAGTGCCATTCCTTTGCTCCCACAATAAATCCTATTAAATGCATTTTCTTTTACTCTGCATCTCGTTAACATGCAGAATGCTTGATTTAAGCTCTGGTGTGCTTTAATCCCAGGCTGCTGTGTTCAAGTCCCTAAGATAAAATAATTTTTCAACATATTATGTTCATAAAGATATTCAGTAGGAAAACATTCTTAAATAGTTTTAGCAATTGAAAGCCCATTGTGATCTGCACATCTGTCCCAAAGAGGTAGTGAACACCAGCAGTAGCAGCAGCACATAATCATATATAGTTACAGTGTACATGGATGTATACATTTGCAAACTTGTTCCACTGTACTAAATGTCCTTGGGGACGTCTTGATCTCTGATTGAGACAGTGACTTCACCACACAGCTGAAACACAATTCTGTGGTTATTGTTCTTTCTCAGTCACTGGGGACAAAGTATAGAAGCCTGTTTCAGGCAAGTCATACAGCAGTCCTACTGAAAACCTTGTCAGCTTGACCCACAGTGATGTGTATACTGCTATACATATGGCTTTGTACTGGGGATTGACTAATACTGAAAACTAGCCCATGACTAAGGCAATATGTCCAATGTTTCAGCTACCGTACAGTATATGCATTGCTCCCGCCTCTATTCACAGAGGCAAAGAGATGTTTCAATCACAAGAAAATTAAAGCAGTTGCTTTGCTATACCCACTGTAAAATGTTGCAATGTGTCCACCTATAACTCACAACTCTAAATATTCATTTTTTAGCTCCATTGCTGCTCAGCAAATGTTATTGTTTTCCATATACCTGTATTTATGAATCTCAGCAAACAAAAATCAAGCCCACAGGCCCTAAGGGCCCAATCTACAACATTCTCCCCAGTCTTTCTCATGTGCAGTGAGCTGAGAAAAGACCAAAGTACTCTACTTGTGCAGGATGCCTACATGACGAGCTCTGGGCTACATATGAAGTAGTATGTGCACCCTCCTCTCATCCAACACCATACCTTACACGTGTTTCCGCTCTTTTGCCATGTCATGGATCTGCCATATGATGGAGATACAGTATATATCCACACTATCCACAAAACCATTTCTGCACATTGAGGTTGCATAGGGGCTGGCAGTATTACTTATTTGGGGATCATCCCAATGCCAGCCAGCCTAGTGTGCATGTCTCCAGTGGCACTATTATGCCAAACCAGGCCTTATTTGGCCTCAACACTAACTAATCCCACCCCACTGATCTGGCATGGAGGACTAGGGGTTGGCATTGTATTTTATTAAATATTTTATTGATGAATTTTATGCATTGGAACATGGCAGTCCTTAGAAGCTAGCCATATCTCACGATACCATGCTGTGCATAAAAACATGGCTCAAGGGGTCCTGTATCCAGACATACTCTTTGATAACTGTTGTTCCTCTGTGTGCTGCACCTGGCACACCCTTGGCCTTTCCACAGAAGTCTCCATGTGAGCAGAGGGAATGTGTGACAGATGGCAGAACTCTTTGGGTCATGCTAATGGTATGTACCTCCACAAGTGCAAACTCTATGGCTCAGACTCCCACCAAAGGCATGTATCTGATCAACCTTAGAGGATTACAAATGTGGCCTGATAAAAGTCATAGGTATATATCTGGTCCTCAGAAGTCTGCAGCCATGGTGGTACATGTGACTGGCACAACCCACAGACATTGTTCCCTCCCTCACCAAGGAACTAGCAAAGAGTGGCCAGGAAGCATATAGCTGTGGCACACAGAGGCATGACATGCATACAGTAGGAAGCTCTGATACTAGACACTAGTACCATGTTCCACCCAAAGCAAGGCATTCTGAGATACAGCAATCTTTCAAAACAGTTGCATCCCAATGCTTTAAAAGCATCAAAAAATCTATTCATATACAGTGCTGGCCCCCATCTCTCCATGATCATTTAGAAGACTGTGAATGGCTGGTGTTAAAGCCAAACAAAGCCCATGTTTGGCACAACTATGCCACTGGGACTTGTGCACTGTGCCAGCTGGTGTTATGACAGCCCCATGGCATGTAACACCACCAGCCCTTGTACACTCCCAAACATTCAGAAATCATGCTGTGGATAGTGTGCATGCAAGTCCCTGCACCCAGGCCCACCCCACCTCCAACCCAGCCAAGTATGGAGACATGTGGAAGAAATAGTGCTAGGTGCAGAAGGGGCACACACCTCATTTTGTTGGGAGCCCGGAATGTTTCAAAGTTTTCATCCTGTACAAATGGGGCACTCCCCAGCTTTTCCTGGCCTACCACACATGCTAAAGGGCTGGGAGAATGTTTTTGTTCAGATGCTTTGCTTGCAAAGCTAATGAGTTCAATTATGTCATTCATGACACAGAGTACAAATAAAGGGGTTTATAAATCCATGGCACCAAACCTCACTGAAAGAAAGAACTCCTCAATTAAACACTGGAGTTGCAGTCCTGAAGCTCCAGCAGTTTAACTATGCTGGTAAAAAGCTTGCAAATCTGGAATCCTAATCTACCAATTCCTTTGACCATTGCTCCTTTTTTGCAGTGACAAGGGCTTGAAGAAACAATTGGTTTTCTATATCTTGTTTGGCCATGCATTACTTGGTCAGTACTTTCTATTCCAAACCTGGGTGGCAGAGTATTTTAAAGCAGGATCACAATTTGCAACAATCTGTTTTGTTCCCATTAATTTCAACGACTATCTGCCTTATCACACGGCACACCACAGTATTGCCCAAACTGGGAATGCTAGGCTGCCCTGTACTGTGAGTGTGTGTTTAACTAATAGGAAATAGCTGTGAAGTGCAGATCAAATGAAAAGGATAGAAAACCCTTGCAATGTACTATTTACAACACATTTTTTCTTGCAGTTGTACTGTGCACTTACAGCATAACAAAACATCTGTTTACAATTATTTCAAGATTTCCTCCTAATTTTGAATAATGGCTGTGTTATTACCATTCAGAATACACAGGGGCACATTGTACTTCATGAACAGTACATTTGGTACTCATTATTGGAACTTTTCATTAGAAACTAATTGCCCCCATTCTTAACTTTTCCTCATATAATATGGAGCGGGATGCTTTATGAAAAAAACCTGAAACAGCAGTCGGTGAGTTAAGCTGGCATTACTGAAACATAAACACTCCTGGCCTATGATTAACCTTAAAACCAACAGAGTGCAAAAATTGACCGCTCAAGCTGCATGCTGAAATTAGCCAGGAATTATGAGGGAGGGGCAGACACACTATGTTTCTGCTAACTTTTCTCCATTTGTTTTTAATTATCTTTTTTCTTCCTCAGTACCATTTACCTTCTCCACTACCACATCATCCATCTGAAGTCCAGTCCTACCAATCTGGCCTCACAACGAATCAGCACACCCACTGGGGAAAGCAACCCCCCCCCCCATCACAGGACCCTGAGCTAGGCAGCAGTCTCACTAGGCTTAGTCATAGTTTGCACTGCCTGTGAATTTTAGGGACCCTAATAGACACAGCTGGTACTGGTGATGTGTGCACTGCTCTGTAAGTCCTGTGCACAGATGTCACTTTTCCCATGTTTGAATGTTCCCCCTGATCTTGCACACGTTATGTGGCCAGTCTGCTCTAGGTTGGCCTAGTGGGAAAATTTAGTGTAGTCACCCACTGCATCCGGTGTTGCCCCAAGTCAACCTCAGGAAGCACAGATGCAGCAAGACTGCTGTAAACACACACACACACACACACACACACACACACACACACACACACACAGCCTAAGAGCACTGTTCCTGAAGAGATCCCCAAGCCTTATCACTTTCGGACATGGGGCCCAGCTTATGCCACAAATCCAGATCCCCCTCATCTAAGTACACTGTGCTCTGCTGTTGCAAGTGGGCTGGGACTCTCCATTTGTTTATTTCTAAATATCAAGAAGTTGAAATCCCAGCTGCTCTTACATCAGAAGATTTTATTTCCTGTCACTGCCTGCAATCTTAGCAGCATATGTACCTCTTTAAAAGAGACTTGTGTTTAGTTAAAGTATTTCTACTGACACATTAAGTACTGAGCAAGAAACAAGACACCATTTTTCAAAGTCTTATCCTCTAGCTTACCAGAATGCCAAACACTGAAAGACCTTGACAGTTCTGGCAAAGATAAAAAAATAATACCACAAGATTTATGAACACAGGGGACCGGAATTCAGAAATCATGGTTTTCATTTTAAGTTTCCTTTTAAGTTGTAGTCTGTTTTATGTTACCTGATATGTCAAAAAGTAAAAACCAAAAAAATATTCTACAGCTTTTTACCACCTGCAGCATTCCACATTGAGTTCAGAAATACAAAGTAATACCAGTGGTTGTCATGTCTAGTTCACTAATAAACCTGTTTAAAATCCTCCTAATTATTCCTGACCAGAAGCATATTATTTTTTTATTGGTGGCAACACCTGCAGCAGTGCATTATGGGTGAGGACGCCTGAGCAATTACCGGCTCCCTCTGCGGTGTGAAAGGGTGGGAAGTTTTACGTGTCTCCTCAGCTTTACCTTGCACATCAAGGGTTCACAAGTAAAGCAGTCCTGACATTGACCTCCCAAAGACCCAGCAGCTCTAACAGCCTTAACAAGGTATTAAGACAGCAACTTGCTCCTTAAACCATTACCAGCTGCACAAGGCAAAGCACACAGGACTACAAACAAAAGCCTAGAGCCCTTCTGCAGCTGGTATGTGTGAAGAAGTCACAAGGCTGCCTCAAACACAAACATTATTTTGAGGTTTTCAGCAGTTTATTAGCCAGCTGTCAATCCAACAGGGTTATAAGCTGACCTGCTTTATGCTGGGGAGGAGGAAAGATGGGATAATATGAAGTTGCTAGGAGAATGCAGAGAATATGGTCATTTTATTTTAACCCCTCATTATACTGATTTGCAGAGCCAATTCTAACTGGCCCACAGACGGTTCACAGTTTGTGCGACTTTAACGCTTGACATTTTGTTGCTGTTGTCTCAGTTACTTTCAATTTTGAGGCCACTGCATCTGCAAGGCAGGTGGTCACCCTTCCATCTAGTGGTCCCTATTAGGAGTAGATTCCACTGGTGGGGCTCCCCATGGCATCTATCTGGGATAATAAGGCCTTTTGCATGGATACCTCTGTCTAAATCTGATGAAAATGACTCCTAGTTCAGTCCCTCCTCCCTCCATCATGAGAACCACACCTTACACCTTGCAGTGCCTCTAAACTAGGAGGTTCAACATCACTAAAAAATATGATGGGGGTTCTAGTATGAACATTCACAGCTCCCCAGTGCACACACTAGTGTCTTACACAGACAATGAAACAGACTACACTTGTCTAGGTGGAAATCTGGGTGCAAACCAGGGTCTTCCATTTGGTAGAACCACAAGGCCAGCCTTATTACCAGTTTACACCATAGGACATCCTTACCCTCATGTGAACAACTGACATTTAACAATGCAAGAATTATTTTTTGTTCATTAAATCAATGAACATAAAGGACTTGATGCACAATAAGCTGCAGTTCTTTGTCTTTTCTACAGCTATTGGAACATAACATCACTGAACTAGAGCATGAATCGACTTTAATCTGTGCTTTTATAGAGATAATTTATTCACCTACCAAAATTTACTATAGAATACAATGTATTCTTAATCTTAAGGCTTCTTCTCTGTACTTGCTATACATTTTTCTACCTTATTCATGAAATCTGCATACAGACAAACAGAGCTTTAGGGCCCGATCCTCAATGGGGCCACTCCATACATGCACAGGGAGGGATTACAAAGGTTTCTGGTGAGCAGAACTCCTGTTACGGACTTGCAGGGACTTTCATGCATCCACAGTCCTGGCAGCTGGCAGCCTCTGTGCCCGATCCAGAGCTGCATACCTTGTTACATGGGCAGGAGGGGCAGGATGGGATGTGGGTTGCAGGCTTGTACAGCATCCAGAAAGAAAGATCCACAGTGCACAGGGAGTGTAGGTTATGCAGCCTAATTGTTGCTTTAGTGACTATGTTCCCCATCCACCTGGCCACAGCAGTTGTACTGGTGCCAATCCCCCCTTTGCCCAGCCCCCAGCTCTAAGAGCCTCCATAGTGTGCTGGGGCATTACAGGCACAGGAGGGAGAGATTTAAAAATAGCTTATCTTTATGATGGGGATACGGCTGTACTCCTGGTGGGGATATAGCGCCCTTGGAGTACTGCCATATCCCATCATCCCCTGCCACCTGCGCAGGCAGGGATCCACTGGTGGCCTGGCATGGGCATCAAGTTGGATGTGCATAGCCTGGAACAGCTCTTCCCTCTGCTATCCCTATGTGTGGATTCACACCTGTGGAGCAGAGTCGGCAGGGGTTGTGGATGCCATCTGGTGCAGATGGGTACCTGGGTGAACACAGATGCAGGTAGGATATTCTCAAATTGATTGCATCTTGGCTCCCTTTGTAGAGCAACTCCTTAATAAGGATTTTCTCTTTTATTTCCATAATCCTTTTTCTCCAGACAACACATGGGCAGGCTATCAGCCCTGTCCCCAATTTCCCCAACCAGCACTGTCCTCCCCCTCTACTTACTGGACCTGTGTTCCCCCTCAGATTGCCCTCTGTGGTAAGGCCAGGAGGGGATGGGTCATCCCCCCCCCAGAACACATATCCAGAGCTGATCCTGGTATTCCCAGGTGGTGGTACAGATGAGGGACAAGACAGCAGGGTTTCACAAAGCCTGCATGTCTATTTCTGTTTCTGGTCCCTCCCTTCCTCTGCCTCAGACAGACAGTAGTACATGCCATGTGGAGGCACACACACACACACACACACACACACACACTACACCAAACCAGCAGTCTTTCCCATACATGTGCCTCAGTCTGCATTACCACCAGGGCTCCACCTGGTGGCAGTCAATGGCAGGGCTAACAATCCTCCCCCCACCCCTGGAGAAGAAAGCAGTTTGTTGGACATTTGATCTCCTCCTCTCAGCTGACCTACAGCAGCCCAAGTTCATTCCTGAACCTTGGTCATTGGTGTGGATGCAGATAAACTGCTCAGCTCTTCAGCCCTCAACTCCACTGGGCTGGTTTAGTGAAGATTTTCTGACATCATAATGGACTGGACAATCAACAATTTATGAATCCTGGCACAACATAATACTGGGAAAACTGCTGAATTGAATAATAGAATTTGTAGCAATTTTAGATTGAAGATGTTTGCTTTATGACATTGCCATATGTGCCCAGTAACAGTCTTACAGAATTAGAGGGGGGCTTGCCAGGGCTCAGCCCCAGTAGCTCTCAAGTGAGCCCCGGTATCTCGCACATCATTGCCATTGACTTATAATGGGAAGGGGGGGCTCAGTTTAAAGAGAGGACTCTTATGGGCCCCTGGCTCCCCAAGGTTCATAAAGTATAATTCTAACACTGGCTAAAAGTGATCTGAACTATCAAAACAGTGTCTCCTGTCCTACAAAACTGACCAGATCCAACAGAAAAATGGTGACAATAAAACTGTTCACATTTTTTGCCGGTTTCAGTTGTTTGTGGAAATTTGATCTGTTTGAGAACCTGTAGCAGAGTTATGTACTACTTGCTGCCTATGACCTCCTAACCCATGACATGAATGACACTAGTCCTATTTGTTTCAATCCATTTTTGCTGGTTATACATTCAATAAGTAAAATTTATTTAATCTGAATTAACAGGCCAGTTCTTGACCATCATATTTGTTTAATTACACAAATAAAAATGCTAACTTGTGTTAAAATGTTTCAAAAACTAATAATAGGACAATGTGATTATAAGCATCTGTGTGAGTTCTCCTCCCAGGGATAGCTGACTCAGAGCACTGTTCATTGAGCAACACATAATTTATTTGTTTTGCTTTGAAATTTTCACCAGGAAGGCATGCTGAGCTACATAGCTGTTTTCCAGATGCGTCCTGGGGAAAGGTGAAGTGGATACATAAGAGTGGTGCAATAAAAGGTGCTGGTGGTATAGGTGACCATGTGCCACCTGGGACCCTGGCTAGTCATGAGAGTGCAGTGACTCAACATTTGGGGTAGAGTGGGACTTGGGAAGGAACAACACCTTCTCCTGATCATAGGATGATGCTGGGCCAGAGCACCTCCCATGCTCATTGTGCTCCCTTGAACACCCAGACTGCTCTCCCTCAGCACCAACACTTGGTACAATCCATGTACCACCCTGACTAGGCACTGGCCTAGCCAATAGAGTCACCCACCCTTATGGCAAAAAGGCTGAGATAACCCACACACTGGAGGCTCGAGGGTCTGGACAAGGAAGGAACCCTGGATAAGTAGGTGGAATTCTGGGGTGGCAGCAGGCCCAGTAAAGGGACCATAAACAAATACAATAAAAAAAATTAAAAAGATCTACAATACACTAGAGTTAACAGGAACATTAACCCTATTTTTAGCATTTTTTCCCCAACAAAATTGAATTGGAAATTGCAGCATATGCAAATCCAGTTTGACATCACTAGTGTATTGTGTATTTTTAATTTTATTTTGAAATAGTCTGATTTTTCTTTGTTTAAGGTCCCTTGTTAATTTGCCTTTTTTGCACCTCATATACGTTTGTCCATTTCTTCTGAGTTTCAGCACCTAGTGACATCAGTTGAACAGAAGACCTACATAGAAAGCATCACTTTAGGCTTCACCTCAGGTGATAGTACTGAGTACTGTAAATTATAAGAAATTAAAAGATAAATATTGGGAGGGGAAAAGGCAGCCTTAATAAGTCACACTCAAATAAGAAAAAAAAATATGACTATCTCAAAAGAAACACACAAAACAATTCACTGGGAATATATGTATTTATGTAGTGAATTTTGTTAACCAGGTAGGCTCACTGAGACTAGAAACCCTTTTTCAGGAGTGATCTGGAATTAGTTACATTCAGTAACGGAGAAAGATCAGTTGTACAGGTATGCACTTAAACAGACATTGCCCAAGCCAAATCTCCAATTATATTAAAAAATGTAAAGTGTAAGGTTTATGTTACCTTTAAATGAAATTGTTACAATGGTTTTAAACTTTGTGTTTGTATGACATACACGCTCTTAAGGCATTTGTCCTCACGAAGGCAATAGCAGACACTGTGGTCTGGGCCTCATTTCTATTTTATCATGCCAAATATAATCAGTGTAACATCAAAAAAATGAAAGTCAAGGATACGTTACCCTCTTCCCCATAAGCTGTGGTAATTTAACGTATTTAAAAGCAAAAACTATCAGTCAAGGAGCAATGTACACACAATGCTTTCTAAATGTGAAAACAAGTGATAGGATGACCAGTGAAAGATGAAAAGTAGACATAAGAAACAATTTTTTTCTCTTCACATGCTGCTCACATAAATTTCTTTACTTCTAAGTAAGCAATGCTCAGTGTCCATCTTCCTTTATTTCATTAAGGAATGGGGGTATCATGGGCATGCAAAATGTTATTAAAATGCCCCTTCATGAAATATCAAATACGCTCCATCTAAAGAATTATATTAATATTTAATGTTGTTCATAGAATGGTATTCACGTGATCAGCCTTCTCAGAATGGTACTGTAAATGCATACAGCAGTTGCCTACTTCATAGTAGTTGAAAGGCTATCAACCTCATGTATGTTATAACCTCCGTCTCGACCTCAACAATCCCTACAGTTTCCAAACCACCAAGTCTAGGTAGAAGGCGTCTTCCCTTCCCTGCTCCAGCCCACGATGATTTATGACTGCTTCTGCCCAATGTTCATTTATCTCCTACTGCTCCGAAAAGGCTGTGTTTGTGTTCATATTTACTAGCTACTCTATGTTGTGATCTTGCCTGTCAAACTGCATATGCAGCATTGCAATCATCCCCCCAATTTGGGTCCTAGCATTCCCTATGTTTACTATGTGCTGATGTGTACTTGTCCCCCTTCCCTTTAGCTCTCTGTACTCCCTCTCCCAGGTCACAGATAAAAAGAGATTTGCATTTTTATCTTTGCTTACCTGTCTGAATTAAGCGCATTTCAATAAATAGGTTAATTAATAAACAGATTAACATATACAAATCAAAACAGTGATAAATCTCTTTAAAATATTATCTAGAAACCCTAACTTTTTGTAGAATGACAGAATCAGTGTCACATCAAAACAAAAATTAAAATCAAAGATGTTTTACCCTCCTCCCTTGGTTAAATTATTCTTCTATATAGCACTTTGTTTCAGTATTTTATATCTCTGCTCAGTAAATGACCAATATTGTTTTTTGTTTAATTCACAGTAAAGCATGTCATTTGATTTTCTGAAGAAAAAAAAACATGAATTTAAAGTTTCAAAATAGTACAGTGCCAGCATGTAGCATTTTTCACTTTGCTGAACCATGGTGCTGACAGAAATCACAGCACAGACCCGTTATAACTTTCATCTGGATAATGGGCTAACACAATGGTAATCACAGACATCCCCACATCTTAGTTTGGCATGAAGAGGAACATACGGTACTGTACTGTGTGTCAGCACTGTAAATAATGAGCACCCTATATATTACTGATATGTTTTAAATGCATTAATACAATGGGTTTCAAAACTGATACCAAGACAAAGTAAATTATACAAATACCATCACAGAGACAATGCACAAAGATAACAGATTACATTTTGTCTTCTTTCTCTTCATAATTCATGTTTAATAATGCTTTGCATTCAGTCTGCACCCACAGTTTCTTAAGAGCCACAGAGAATTAAATGATGGCTCCATTTTGGTAAAGTACATTCTGTTTCTTGATAAACAAATCCTGCTTCTTTAATGGGGGTCTTTGAACAGTATCTCTGTCTTTTGCATGTGCTCTTGTAAATATGTTTCTTCTATAACAATTTATTACAAAATATAAATTTTTAATTTTCAGATTTTCTCCCAGGGTTACAACAGATTTTGGTAGTCTAGCCAAAATGCCAAAAGCATTGACCTATCCACTATTGACCTCACAGTTCCTTTGTGTATGACCTCATAATGCTCACTAATTTTATTTATTGAAGATTTTGTTAACCATGTAAGCACAGCTAGGCTGAGGGCCTATTTTCAGGTGCGACTCAGGAATAAAATGCATATATACAATGTATATAACACACCTGTACATAACTAAACAATCTAAAATTCATTAATAGGAAAAGTACAAAATGCAAACAAAATCAAAACACAGGCACATCTTGACAAATTCATGAAGTGACTTTCCCATGAAACAGTCAGATGCTTTTGAAAGAATCAGTGATTTTTTTATTTGAAATATTTGGTAGGTTAAGAACAAAATAAATTAAAAAACAAAACTAGAAAAGACTGAAGTTAAACATCATTTTGGTAATTGAATAGTTTTAAGATTTCTATTTTAGTAGAGTGATGCTCTTTAGCTAAACAATAATCAACAAGGTCCAGGCATTTCCTGTCCATTATAAAGGTTGGCTGGAGGTTTTGCTTGTGCACTTAATCAAGCTGTGAGTTAATCTGTCAAGAAGTGCACTGGCCGAGCTGTTCTCTGTAATTATAAACCCAAATTTGATTTTAAAAAAGTAATACCTGCTTTTCCTTAGCTGCCATTCCTTTCCAGACACCATACACCTGCATGGGTTGGTTTACTCTAGAAGCTGTTATATCTGGGATTTCTTTGCATGATTGGGAGAAAACAGGGGGACCTCCCCTCCCCATAAAACACAGTCTCTGAAAATCTGAAGATGTGCTTTATAGATGGTTACATTGGGTATAAATATCTGAACTCCCTTTTGCAAATTAGACTGGTGGTGGTTACACAGCAGGAGATGATGTTATGTTGTCACACACCAGTTGCCCAGAACACAGTATGCACACCATAAACCACAGATTTGTTGTTATTTTAAAATCATTATTTAAAACTGCTTTAATGTCTTGGACAGTAAAAATATGTTACTTTGCCAAAGTTAAACTTTTCATGTTTTCTTTTCAACTTATTATTAGTTCACAATGTCTTGTGGTTCATAACAGGCAGAAACAATTTGTTAAGTTTCTGAAATGCCACCATGAGGCAGTGTTTATTTTCCATTCATGTGGCAACATAAGGAATGCTCCATCATGTGCAGAACAAAACATAGAAATCATTTTGGACTCTTTCGTTCCAAACATTCAAAATTAATCTGTGGTTGAGCTCAACACCTCATCAAGAGAATTCCTAGAACTTCAATAATGAGTCTGTCCTGACCTGAAAACACAGCTGACTCAGACAGCATTCCGCACACATATGCCATTGGTTCACTGTTTATTCTAATTGCTCTTATGTGACAAATTATTAAAATTTGAGTTGCACATACACAGTAGAAAGATTGTTCATGAATAACGTTACTGTAAATCAGCAGCATGTAAAGCCTAGCTTTGCTTCATGTTAAAAAGTGTTAATAAATCAAACATTTATTGACAAATGCCTCTGTGGGTGTAAAAATGCAGCTAAGGTCAGCTGTTGGCATATCATTATGCATGCAGCCTGCCTTTGTTATGATGGGAAAGCAACAGAAAGAAAATTCTTTCAAACAACTCAAATCATTGCAGAAACTTTATTCCCTCTGTGTCACCTTCCACGTTTTGCTGTAAAGGCAAAAGCAGGCATAAAACATTTATGCTATTTTTTTTGTTCCCTTTTACAATCAGTCAAATAGCATAAGTCCATGAGTCAGTCCTACAGTGACATCTAGTGGTCAGGCATCATTTTGCTGTCCTCAACACATCCTATAATTATTATAGTCTAGGGGTATGTTTTGGTACAGGATAGGCTATCTCTTCCACCTCAGCATGGAATTCTGCAAAGGCAGTGTCTTGGGATGGGGGCCCATCCCTTATTTGTTCCATAGATTGTCACCCTTTTTATAAACCCCACCCAGTTATGTTGACCATTTCAAATGTACTTACTGTAGCCTTTAGCAGAAAGGAAGAGACAAGTGGAATCTTCTACAGCTGACATCAATGATGCTACTTTTGTTTGATCAACATGTACTGTCAATACCCTCTCTCAAGACTGCAGCACCTCAGCTCCATGGTATAACTGGATCACCCCTAGACTGAGGTGAAAGTCCCACATCTGCTCATGAACTGATTTTCCCAAGGGGCAGCTCCAATATGCTACTACCTTGCCATCATGGCAACCATTGCTTTGAATGCTACAGAATACTGCCTACTGCTTTGTCTTTTCCATGCAAAAGCCAGATAAATCCAGATGATCAGGAAAAACTGCTGTTGCTCATTGTAAACTCCCACAATTTACAAAAAACCGTAAGCATTTGGAAAGAACTTTCATGACACCACATGCAGTGATACAGTGCAGGGTATCACTAGGGTATGCCGAGTAAACCAACTTTTCTGGGTGGCAACATTATACCCACATTGCTTGTCTGTCCATATAAAGTTATGGACACCTTTTATTTATTTATTTATTGAAATGTTTCATCAGGAAGGGCACACTAAGTAACAAGTTGCTCATCTCCCGGTGCATCCTGGGGGGAAGGATACAGGGAGAAGAAAACATACAGTCAACAGTAAATACAATATTACCATACAGAACATAGCTGAGTATAATTAAACAATAGAGGTAAATACAGTGTACAGAAGCTGAGGAACACTTGAGAGTAAACTTTATGAGCAGTTAAAGTACAACCAGGTTGTCCACTTTGTGGACAGTATACCTGTGTTTTGATTGTCAGTACATCTCTGACCATATGGGATAATGTATGCAATATGACATGCCAGAGTATGTAATTATGTGCCAATAACTGAATGTCTTAAGTGTTCCTAAGCACCTCATGCCTTTAAATGCACTTGAGAACTGTGATTATTGGGTATAATTACACATCCATGAAGTGTCTTATTGTACTTATAAAATAGACCCAACCTAACTTATGTATAATATAATATATGCATATGTTCTAGTTTCTGTAGTGTAGGGCTCCCTAAATAAGTGGGCGTGTCTGTCAGCACTCCTTTCCTTAGCTTGGCGGTGGCATTCACGATTGGGAGCGCAGCACAGTTTGTTTAGGATAACTGGAGTGGCATGGGGAGGACTGCATCAGAGGTAGCTGGAGTGACATGTGAAGAATGGTGTCTGTGGAGTGGGAGTGGCATGCTGACTGGGTCTGGAGCATGGAGGAGCAAAGTTGCAGGATGCAGCATCTAATGCATGAGCTTTGAGGACAGTTTTTGCAGGCTGTTTTTTCTTTTGTTATGTATTGTTTCTCACAGGTTTGGGAGGGCAGGTTATTTTTCTCTCAAGGATTTTAGCAGGCTTTCCAACAAGCTGAGGAGAAAACAGCTCCTGAGTCCTGATCCTTGATTTTTGCTGCAAGTTGAGTTGATGAGAAACAACTCACAAGTCCTGATCCTTGATTTTATTGCAAGCTTTCCCGAGAAAGTGACTGCCAGAGAGAGAGAGAGAGAGAGAGAGAGAGAGAGAATGATTAAGTAATGACTTTAAAGATTTCAATGTATGATGTTTTTATGATTTAAAACATGTCTTTAAAGTGTTTACTAGCCTTACCAAAATTTAAAAGAAAAGTAAAAGCCTTTACTAGCTTGTTATAAAAACATGGCACATACAAACTAAATGGAACCAACGCATGTATGTCTTTCAACCACTGCTAGGGCAAAAATGGTAATCCAGTTTACTGAATAACCTACTTATGTGAATATTTTTTGTGACAAATCGAGTATTCATTTAAGTGGATTACACTATATTTTGTTGTGTTGTGTCTTTTTTTATTTTACAAGTCAAAAGGGGTTTCTAGGTGAGTGTGGTAATTGCTTGACAGGTCTGGTAATTGATTAGTTTTTAATTGGTGTGGTTTATACTTTTAATTAATAGGTTTATAGAAAACTAAATGATGGTGGTTTCAATGGAGAGAAGTTCTATCTATGTGTGATAGATAGATAGATAGATAGATAGATAGATAGATAGATAGATAGATAGATAGATATTCTTTGCAAAAACTGCCTAAATGGACCAGTTAGGGTTTAGCTTGGTGGACGGTGCTGTCTTTTAGTAGTTCTGTGCTGTTGTTTTGTGATGAGGCACGTCTTGCATTGGAGTGACTGTTTTTGTTTCAGTGTGTTCATTTTTTAGGCCTTTTAGTAAACATGGTGTGTGTTTCTGAATGACACAGTGCTGGTAAGGTACATTTTAGAATTGTATGATGTAATGCCCTTGCTTGGTTCTTCCACTGATAGCATTATGAATCTGATTTCTGCTATACAATGCTGTGGCTAGAAGGGACATACACAATATCACATGGTTCTAAAATTGTGCTAAACAGGACGGGCGTGGTCTAGCCCCAAATAAAATGGCTGCAGGTATAATCTTTTAGCTAAAGAGTGAAACGCACCCTATCTTTGGCTACCTAGCGATCTGGTTTGTTTGGACCTCAGCTAAGAAATGGCATTGGGACACAGTGTGTCATCCCCACAGCAGCAGAAAACCATAGGAGACTCCAATCATAGAAAATATGGACCCTGGCTCTATTAGCCAAATGTTTGCAGCGCTGATGAAGCAGATGGCGAGGTGACTCTTATCTCAAACAATGCCACCTTAGCCCTACATTGATATCATCAATAAATAAATAACAACTCAATGCAAGGATTTTTTCAAACAGAGAGGAAGGTTGCCTCCCACAACATTGCCATCAATGAACTCATGGCAACTGTGTGGAAGCAAGTGCACCCGATACAAACTCTGCACGATAAAGTGGATGATTTGGAGAACCAGAGCCGCTGTAACAACTTTTGGCTCCTGGGGTTCCCCAAAGGAGCGGAACAAGACAATGTTGCAGATTTTTTGTAGTCAGAACTCCCCAGATCCTTAAACTGCCAGAAAGGGTGTGCCTAACCATCGAGTGGGCCCATTGCACTCTGCAACCCTGTCCAAAGCCCAGAGAAAACCTATGGCCCATAATGGTAAGATTCCTGAATTTCACAGAAAAGGAATTGATCCAATCGAGGGCCAGAGAACTAAATACATTGGAGTGGAGAGGGCATAGAGTGCTAATATTTCAAGATTATTATTTTATAGGGAATTGGCGGCCAAGAGAAAGGAGTAAGCTGAGGCCAGATGGCTTTTAAACACATTTAATGTTCTATTTTCCCCTTGCTACCCAGTGTCCATGTGGCTGGAATACAATGGAGCTCCTCTGATGTTTTCCACCCTGGACGTTCTTATGCATTTTATTCACAGAACCTGGCCCCAGGAAGTCCAGTCAATGGTCTGTGACTCAATACAAAGCCGAACAGGGTCCTTACCAGACACCAGCAGACCCAGTAACAACTTGGCCGCTAGCCACAACCCACAGTGGGGCCTATTGATTTCCAATGATCTGCCCACGGTCAACAACCATACACGAGACCAGTGGTCCAGGCCTTTTTGCTCCAGGAAAAGGCTGCAGAACCTGAGGCACAACAGAAGGGACCATCTCACTGGGAGAAAGAGCTCCAGCACTGAGGTACAAAGAGAAGAGGCCAACACCAGAGAAGATGAGCTCAAAGTCTGCAGCCCCTACTTCTCCAAGAACAAATATGCCACACTTCCTGAATCAACCCTGGACTGTGAACCCACCATGGAGGTAGCAAAGGACTGCATAAATCCAGACCCCATCATTCAGCATTGGGCAGCTGCCGAAGAAAACAGATAAGCAGCCTCATCAACAGCTCCAGGGACTACAGGGAGGTTGTGGCTTTTCCACAACTGCAGGAGGATGCAGTGAAGTCTCTGGAGTGTCAGAGGATCTCTTCACCAGCAGCCAGCATCCCATCTCTGGCTTGAACCTGAGAAGGCTCAGATAAGTTTCTCTACACTTTTGTTTGGGGATTGAGTTGTGGGGGGCTTCATGGGGGGTATAGGGGACAGATTCCATGATAATATCACCCTCAGGAGGCCTGTAAGACACAGGCCCCTGGTTTCTTGCCCTCACCCACAGAATAGCTATAAGAGCAGGCTGAGTGTGGCCCACTTGCCCGCCCCCACTCTTGGCCCTGAAGTAAAAGTGTCTGGGTCACTCAACTGAAGACTAACAATATTACTATGAATGTACATATGTACTGTGTAAATGTTGTGGATCATTTTGTTTTCTGCAGGGTTGGCTAAGGGCACAATATCAAGTAAATGTAACCAGCTTAAAGGGATGGGCCCATACTCAACTCAAATCCAGTGGCTTTCATGCTGCCAGGTGCTATAAGCAAGTCTCCAGGAGTATGGATGCTGTGCCTCTGAAGGAATCCTTACTCTCATTCCACAGTAAATAAATACATGATTTGTAGATTTGCCCGTACACTCTGCCAGCCCTGAGACCTGCTTAACTAGGTGCTCTAAGAACTGCCATGATATTATCAGTTCTGGCTAGGAAGGTTTAGGCTGCGTGTAAAGGGCCAAGCCAAGCAATAAATACTGTGCAGTTCACCATCACTATCTTGAGGGGCATCAATGAAGAGTGTTAAATAGCTATCATACATGTTTACTCCTTGGGGAACTGCAATTAACCCAGATATCCCCGAAATTATAAACCATGGTCCCCCCCCCATAGCAGGTGAGGACTAAGTAAAAAGGAAACACGTGATGGGAGGGGAGATACCCCCCCAACTCACCCTACACCCAGACATAGGTGCCCAGGCCCTGTCCACAGCACCCTACAAATGCCCCAGATGGTCACAGATGTAGGGGTACTAGAAGACAGACAGCCTTCAGACACCAGCTTTGCTGCTGGTTTATTTTGGCTCTGTCAAGGTATGAGGGCTACCAGGTCCTAGGGGGATAGTAGCTAGCCATCAGGCATACTTTGGTGCCTGATGTTTACCACTACTACACCCCAAACTACTGCTCAGATCTTGAAAACGTAAACAGTTATATCCTGCTGTATATAATGACTTGTTTGTTCTGGTTACAAGGTATTGTTTGTGTTATACTGTTTGCACCTATATTTGGAGGGAACCACTTAGAGAGAGTGCACGCTCAAAATGTTGTATTAAAGGAAGGTTGGGCCTCGTGCTGTATGTTAAATCCCCAATGTCTTTTGGAAAGCTTGGTTGTCTTGCAGGCAGGCTATGAGCCATCACCCCTCTTATCACCTAGCACACTTGTAGTATGTATTAAAAACCCCTATGATAGATCATGGCTGAACCTGTATGCCACACATGGAATTTTAGAGGGCTCAACACCCCATCAAAGGAAAAAGTTCTCTTCCATTTAAAAAGACTCAAATCACAGATCTCTTTCCTGCAGGAGACCAGACTTACACAAAATGACCATGGCCTTTTTAATCAGGGACTGGTGGAACAAGAGTTCCATGCATGTGTGACTACCAGAAAGTGTGGAGTGATTACTCTCTCCATGAATCCTTCAAGTGGCAGATGAGCACACTACAGGCTGGCCCCTAGGACGTTGGGTAATGGCAGTATTTTCCTCCCAGAAGGCCCGATCCTCCTATGTAATGTGTATGCCCCAAATCAGGATGACCCCAAATTCTTTCTTGGCATTGCCAGTGCTCTCAATGGCATTAGGTCATAAGAACACCAACAATAATAACAGCAAGGCTACAATCGCACCTGCAAAATGCCACCAGTTAGCCCCAGCACACCCCGTACTAAAATAGTCCAACTCCGGTGGAAGCTGGTCACGGGGAAAGAAATAATTTGTGGGGCCATGGAATACTCATTTTCATGGCCCCCTGTAACAAAACAGAAGTCCTGATTGGCAAAAGTGAATGAGACCAGGATTAGAACACTGGTCTCTACTCCCACCCAGCCGAACTGCTCCATCCGTCAGCCCTCCACACCACAGGAGCAGCTCGGCCAGCCTCTTGAATTCTCCCCCCATTGTCCTGTGGCAGCACCACAGACAGCAACCTGGGGAGCGCTTACTGCAAGAGCTATAAATCCCCTCTTGCTGTCCATGGCAGAGTTGTTCAGAGTAGCACTGTCTTGCCTTGCGCTGTTTTGGTCGTGCTGTTCTAACCGGCTACGCTCTTAACTCCCTTTCCAACCCTGACTGCCTCATCCTGATGGGGGGGGTGGGGGGACTTTAATCTTACTCTAGAACCTCTTTTGCACCAAAGTGCATCAGGCAAGGAGTCACACATTGGAAGGGTATATCCTGGGACAGCTTATGACAGACAACGGTCTCTCAGACATCTGGCATACCTTTCATCCATGTGTCTGATACCATACCTTTCACTCAGGAGTGCATAACTCCTTTAGCAGGCTGGACTACTGGCTAACATCCCCACCCTGACTCAAGTTGCCCTGAATTCGATTATTCTCCCTATGGTAGTCTCGGACCATGTACAGCTTTTTTTCTCATGAGGACCCCCTCCACAACTCTCCACAAGCTGGAGACTTGACCCCCTCCTCCTATGGGATCCCAACTTTCTCCCATGGGCAAAAGAAGAAACTGCATGGCTCCTCCAAGAGAATCCAACCTCTGACACCTCTGCTGGGGTCACCTGGAAGGCCTATAAGGCCACCATGAGGGGGAAAATTATGGGGTACACCTCAAGAAGGCGGTGTGAGAGGGAACGGTGCCTTATGGAGCTTGAAACAGAGGTAAAGAAGCTGAAACTGAATACAAAGCCCAGTTTTGAGAGCAACCAGCTGATTAGCAGGAAAGCTGAAATAGCTGTTCTGCAGATTCACCACAAATTCTGGAATGGAGGGGATAAGGGGGCAAGGTACTGGCCTATCAGCTGAGAAAGCACATGGTGGACAAACATATTGCTGGCCTAATAGATACACAAGGCAGGGCATTATCCAGCCTGCAGGAGCTTAATGACATTATGGCAACCTTCTGCTCCACACTTTATAAAACCACACACCAAGTATCCCCAGGAGCAATCCAGCCCATTCTAGATGGACTTTCCTTCTACGCTACACCCCAACAGATTCATCTCCTTGACTCCCTGTTAACAACAGTGGAGGTAACCAAAGCCCTAATGTCCCTACAGGAGGTAAAGCCCCTGGTGGTGATGGCTTCCTGTCAAATTTTGCAGGCGCTAAGCCTCAGATTGCCCCACTCTAATGTGAGAAATAGTATGCACTGAAGCTGAAGTGATGGGCACCCTACCACTGCCACTCAGGATGGTGGTTATTACAGTGCTCCTAGAAAGGGCAAAGACCCACCTTGACTGCCAGTTTCAGACCAATCTCATTGATCAATGCTGACAGTAAGGTCTACACCAAGGGTCTTGCCAGTAGGGTAAGCACCCTCCTACCCAACCTGATACACCTGGCTCAGGTGGGTTTCATCCTGGGAAGGAATAGTGCAGATCACATCAGGTCACTGTTCAATCTTCTTCAAACAGCAAGAGGCTGGCAAACTCCAGCCACTGCTCTTGCAGTAAACTTTGAGAAGGCATTTGATTCCCTGAAGTGGGACTATTTACAGGCTGGGATTTTAGGAGAGGTTTGGGCATGGGTGCAGCCCATCTACTGCTCCCCAACTGCATGGGTGTCCACAAATCGTACTACATCTCCCACTTTCCCTTTAGAGGCACCCATCAGGGCTGCCTCTCTCATAGAAACATAGAAACATAGAAGTTGATTTACAGATAAGGACCGAAGGCCCATCCAGTCTGCCCATTTCTTTTCTACCTTATAAATGTGCCATCGGCCTTTGCTCTCTCAATGGCCTATCTATTCATACTCATCTGTATTCTCCCTTATGCCTATCCCATGCCTGTTTGAAGCCCTGCACTGTATTCATATCCACCACTTCCTGAGGTAGGCCATTCCATGCATCCACCACCCTTTCTGTGGAAAATAAATTCCTCACATTACCCCTTAATCGGCCTCCCTCTAATCTCATGCTGTGTCCTCTTGTCCTGCTATTTTTCTTATATTGAAACATGTTAGAGTCTTTCACCTTGTTAATGTCCTTAAGGAGTTCGAATATTTCGATCATATCACCTCTCTCCCTCCTTTGCTCTAGGGTATACATATTGAGCTCCTTTAATCTGTCCTCATATGTTTTCTGATGCAGTCCCTGCACCATTTTGGTTGCCCTTCTCTGGACTGCCTTAATTTGGTTAATGTCGTTGTGAAGGTGTGGCCTCCAGTACTACACGCAGTACTCCAGATGGGGCCTAACCAGTGTCTTGTAAAGAGGGGTTACCTCCCTCTTCCAACTCGTGATACCCCTACTAATACACCCCAACATCCCCCACCTTACTTACCTACTGCTTTAGTGGTCTGCTTTGATGATTTCAGGTCATCAGTGATGATGATGCCAAGTATCTTTCTTCCCTTGTGACTTCCAGCAACTCCCTCCCAACCAGTAGGTGGCTTCAGGGTTTCTCTTCCCTATGTGCATGATCTTGCACTTCTTTGCATTAAACCCCAGTTGCCACTCTTCCGACCATTTTACTAGTTTATCCAGATCTCTTCTCATTCTGCCCACCCCATCTGGATCATCTACTCCGTTGCAGATCTTGGTATCATCTGCAAACAGACAAACCTTATCCTCCAGTCCATCTGCAATGTCACTGATGAAGATACTGAAGAGGACTGGCCCCAGGACTGATCTCTGAGGTACCCCACTTGTGACTTGCATCTATTCTGACTGTATACCATTTACCACCACTCTCTGTTTTCTGCCCATCAACCAGTTTGTCACCCAGCTGACCAACTTCTGACCCACCCTGAGCCTACCCAGTTTATTAATCAATCTTCTATGTGGAACAGTATCAAAAGCGTTGCTGAAGTCAAGGTAGGTGACATCAGCTGATCCCCCTTGGTCCATCACTCTGGTTACCCAGTCAAAGAAATCTATGAGATTAGTTTGACAGGACCTTCCTTTTGTAAACCCATGCTGTCTTGAATCCTGTGCTCCTATGGATTCCAGGTGTTGCATGATTCTTTCCTTAAGGAGTGCCTCCATAATCTTGCCCATTACTGAGGTAAGACTGACTGGTCTGTAGTTCCCTGCCTCCTCCCTGCTACCACTCTTGTGCAGCGGGATCATATGAGCCCTTCTCCAGTCTTCTGGGACCTCTCCTGTGCTCAGATACTCACTAAACAGTTCTGATAATGGCTCTGCTAGTTCTGCCCTTAGCTTCTTTAGTACCCTGGGATGTATGACATCAGGTCCCATTGCCTTGTCCACCCTGAGATTATCGAGCTCTTGTAGGACCCTTTCTTTTGTGAAGGGACTAGTGCACACCTTCCTCCCCATGTGTCCATGGTGCTGAGCTGTGGGCCCGCCTACATTCTCTTCAGTAAATACTGAGCAGGAGTATATATTTAGGATAGATGGTTTTGCATGGTCCTCCTCCTCACATGTCCCCTTATCTCCTTTGATCTTAGTAATACCCCCTCTGGACTTTTTCCTCTCACTAATGTATCTAAAGAAAGTCTTGTCACCTTCTTTTACTGTTTGTGCTAGTGTTTCCTCGGTTTGAGACTTTGCCTGCCTTACTGCCTTCTCTGCTTCCTTAGGGAAGCTTGATATCCTCTATCTTCATCCCGCTGCATTCCCTTATATTTCCTGAAGGCCAGCCTTTTGGCTCTGACCTTTTCTTCTACTGTTTTTGAGAATCAAAGTGGTTTCCTTCTTTTTTGCACTTCCTTTCTCTCTAACACAATGGGATGTTGCTTCAAATATTGCATCCTTAATGCTTGCCCACTCTGCCTGTACCCCTCATCTGTATTTCTTTTTCCAGGGCTAGCTTAACTCTATTGGCCATCTTATCAAAGTCAACTCCTCTGAAGTCCCATATTTTTGCCTTGGAATGGGATGATTTAGTTCTAGTTGCCTAATTGAACCATACCATGTGAAGGTCACTAGCACCCATGTGACCTTCTAGCTGGAGATCTGTGATCCTTTCCTTGTTAGTCAGTACTAGATCTAGGATAGCCCTGTCTCTCTCCCCACTGCTCATTGTACTGGTGGTTGAGCCACTTGCAGCAGCCATCTGTCAGCACCCACAGATAATGGGAAGAGATCAGAAAGAGATGGTACTGAGCCTCATGTACGTTGACGACCTGCTTATCTCACTAGCAGATGTACAACTCTCCCTACCACCCTTTTAGCCCTGCTAAACTCCTTTGTAGGCCTCTTGGGCCTAAAGTTAAACCAGGCCAAACCAGAGCTGATGCCCTTGAACTAGCTGTGCCAACCAATTACAGCCACTAGCTCCAGCCTCTCTGGGCCAGCGATAGGCAACACATATCTGGGCATTATAATATTACCACAAATTGAAAAGACATGGAATTTAAATCTCCAGCCACTTCTCAAAACCTGCAAGACTGAATTTGTTAAGTGGAAGCTACTGAACCTCACCTTGGCTGGTAAAATTGGGGCCATAAAAATGGTAACAACTCCCAAGTTCTTTTGCATATTCACACACATCCCCCTACATCTACCACAGTCCTGGTTTCAAAAAATTGATAAGTTAATACGAACATATGAAATTGCAAGCAGAAAAAGGCTCACAGGTCAGTGAAGTCTGCCAGATTGTGCAGCTCCCAGTTTAATACCACTACAGCTGCCTCCCTACCCAATCCCTTCCCTCCATCCCCTCTCCCAGTCCTTTCCCCCCATTGTGTTCTTGTCTGTACTAACCCTGCCCCTGACTCTATCCCAACACCACTTAAAGCTAACCACTGTCCTCAGTTTGATTAACTCCTCCAGCGGTGCGTCCCATCCTGCCACTACTCTCTCTGTGAAATAGTGCCTCCTCATTTCCCTCCTGAACCTTCCCCATTCCCACTTCAGAGTGTGCCCCCTAGTGACCCTACCCTCTTTAAGTGGAACAATCCTCCCTCTCTGACTTTGTTTATGCCTTTCAAGTACTTAAAGGTCTCTATCATGTCCTCCCTTTCCCTTCTCTCCTCCAGGGAGTACATGTTGATCTCTTTAAGTCTTTCATCATTTGGTAACTCCCCTAGTCCCATGAGCATTTTTGTAGCCCTATGTTGCACCCCATCTAGTAATCTCACATCCTTATTGAAGTATGGGCACCGGTACTGTATACAGTACTCCAAGTGTGGCCTCACCAGTGATCTACACAAAGACAGGATGACCTCCTCCTTTCTAGAGGTGATCGCTCTGGCACTGCACCTGATTTGCCCTTGCTGCTGCCCTCCTACACTGTGATGATACCTTCATGACCCTTGTGACTAGTGCCCCCAGGTCCTTTTCCTCCTCTGAAGCTGCTACCTGCACACACCCCCCAGCCAGTAGCTGGTTGTGGGATGTCTGGCTCTGAGGTGCATGACCTTGCATTTCTTAACATTAAACCCCAACTGCCATTCCTGTGACCAGTGTTTGAGTTTAGCTAGATCCTCCCTGAGTGCCTGCCTCCCTTTCTCACTGTCTACTTTTGCACAAATCTTAGTGCCATCGGTGAACAGGCTGATCTTACTCTTGACCCCCCTATGCAATGTCTCCATTGAAGACATTGAACAAAACAGGGCCCAGCACTGAAACCTGTGGTACCCCACTAGTTACTGGCCTTGGTTTGGATGTCTCCCCCCTTACAACTACCCTCTGTTGTCTGCCCTGCAGCCAACTCATAACCCACCCAAAGTTCTCCCCGCCCCATGTCCCTCAGCTTGCTTTAGTACTCTCCTGTGCGGCACTGGAGTTGAGAACCTTGCAGAAGTTCAGATACAGGATGTCAACAGCGTGGCCTCATCAACCACCCTAGTGACCCAGTCAAAGAAGTTGATTAGGTTAGTCTGTCACAGTCTTCCTGAGATAAACCCATGCTGTCTCTCATCCTGTAGACCATTACTATCAAGAAAGGTTATCAGCCTCTCCTTCAGAATGGTCTCCACCAACTTCCCCATTATAGAAGTCAAGCTCACCAGTCTGTAATTGCCCATTCATCCTTGGGTCCAGTCTTGTGGAGGAGCACCACGTGAGCCATCCTCCAGTCTCTGGGTACATTCCCCATCTCCAAGAAGGTATTGAACAGGACTGTCTGAGGGTTTGTCAACACCTCTGCCAGTTCCTTCAGGACCCTTGAGTGTACACTGTCCAGTCCAGGTATCTTGTCCACCAGCAAGGCTTTAAGGCCCTTCAGAACTCTGTCCTCTTGGATGACCTCATCAGTTATCTCTGCCCTCCCACCATTGCCTCCTTTCCCTTGTGGTATTGGGTCATCCCTTTCTTTCATGAACACCGAGCAGAAGTACTCGTTGAGTGCCTCTGCCTGGTCTTCCTTTTATGCCCATCCCCCTCCTTTTGATTCTAACAATGTCATCCCTACAACTCCTCTTCTCCCTTTTGTATTTAAAGAACCTCTTTTCCACCTCACTGATCCCTTGAGCCAATTTCTGCTCCTTTGCTGCCTTGGCTTCCCTGACTGCCCTGCTCACCTCCCTAGATGCCTTTGTGAACACCTCTCTGTCCTCCTTACGCCCAGATTGTTTTAACTTAATGAAGGCCAATCTTTTTTCCCTCACCTTCCCCTCCACCTCCTTGCTGAGCCAGCTAGGTTTTTTTAACCTGTACTGCTTACTCTGAGACTTGGCACATGTGCTCATGGCCTCATTCAGTCCCTTCCTAATGATTGCCCACTTCTGTTCAGCATCCATCCCTGAGCTAATTCCAACTAAATACCCCTCTAGGATGCTGCCCATTCTGGTAAAATCTGCCTTTCTGAAGTCTAAAACTCTTATCCTGGTCTTAGGCGACTCCCTCCCTGTGTTGAGGTGGAACCACACTGAGTGGTGGTTGCTTCCTGCTAAAGAGTCCTGTACTATCACATCCTGGACTTGGTCACCATTTATTAGCACACTGTCCAGTATGTTCCCCTCCCTAGTAGGCTCTGTCACTCCCTGTACTAGGTAGCTATCTTCAATAGCCTCCGGCAGTACCTGTTCCCTGGCATTTGTTCTAGTTACTGTCCACCAGTCAACTCCAGATAGGTTGAAGTCTCCCACTATAACTGTACTCCCTTTGACACTGACCTTCCTGATTTGTTCCCCAGCTCTATATCCACCTCCTCATTTTGTGAGGGTGGCCTGTAACCGCCCCATCCTGAGCTTCTTACCTTTGGGGCATTGGAGCAATGCCCATATGGTTTCTGGCCTCCCCACTTCCCCTCCTCCCTGGTACACAGTATCCTCCCTAGCATAAATAGCCACCCTCCCCTCTTCCACGCTTTTTGGGTATGGTGGCACAGAGCCCTGCTGAGAGGGTTCCACCTCTACAGGTGCCACAGGAGTGAGGACCCTTGGCTGACAGTACCATAGGAAATATGCCCAAAAACTTAGAATTGAAGGCACAGAAAACTTTCAAGACATCTTTCCGCTATGGTGTGAGGGAAGGTAACTGCTGTACTGAGGGAAGGAGCCACCATATGGATCCCAATTTGACTGGTGGAATAACTATGAATGCAAACTACCCATCTACTAATTATGACCTTCAGCATGGAGGGAGAGACTCTCCGGGACCAAAACCACTGGGATCCAAGGCTTTAGGTTGCCATACCTCCAGGCTACATGACTGTCTTTTAAGTATAAGTGTAATAGGAAACCCTGAAAACCAATTGAAGAAAAGATGAGGAAAACTGAACAACTTTTGTGTAATTAAGGAAGCAACAGGGATTGGCATACTTTGGAGGAAGAAGGAATTTACTCCATCTGTCTAACAGGATAATCATGCTCACAGGTGTCAGAGCAGATATCATATGACTAAAGAGACCCCAAGAGGAGGATACACCCTTGGGGGAAGGACTCTTGGCTCCTATAACAAGGAAGATTAGTATCCTACAAAGAGCTGAACTCTTCCATGAAGGACTGCCCAACCTACATCCCCATAGGAAGCCTAAACTTAAGCGAGTGTGACAGAGTTGCAGTTGTATGACTAAAGGCACCCTAAGGGCTGGGTCTCTACTCTGTGGTTAGGAAGCAAGGTCCATGAGAGCAAGATACTGCTAAGGAAGTGGTACTGGTAGATACCAGGCTTGTACATAGCAGATGCAATGCACATATCAGTGCCAAGCAAACAAGTTGCCCAAACACTTCCTTTGTTTGATAGTTCAAGGTTTTCACAGAGTCATATGACCATAGGAACCCTTAGAGAGGGTTCCACCCCTGCACTATGCTTGGATTACAGGACAATTTAACTATCTTCAGATTACAGAACAGCTCAGACTAGACTTATGATCTACAGCACAGACAAGAAATCTGACTACCACTTGTCCCTATCAAGCTAGGCCCTAAAGCTACCTTAGTCAAACTAAGCCCTACGCTGATCCCAGGAGGAGTTGAGATTGCACTTGGACGAAAGAGTGCAGACTGATGACAGATCTGGCATGGGTCAGTAGGTATGGAATCGAGCCATGTAAATGACCATAGTAAACTTTGCATGAGCTTGAGTGTGGGTGGTACAATACTACAAAGGGCAATGAATACTGAATGAAGCAGGAGGTGGGGCATAAGCCCAGTAGTCATGTGGCATAGGCCAAGTGTTTGGTGGGGCAGATGCCCAGTGGATGTCAGTGCAGTCCAGACTTAATCCTAAAGTAATTGTTGAGGCAAAGCCCAAGAGTCATTGGGGTGTGAGCTTGGTAGTTGTGTGGAGAGAGCCTGGTAGTCATAGGGGCATAAGTGAGATGGTCCTGGGCAAGATCCTGGCTGAGGAAAGGTAGGCAAAGGAAATAGGAAGAAGACCCAAAAATACAGAGGCATGACCACAACACAGCCATACAAAAGTAGGAGCCGCAGCAGACAGTCTCCAGCAAAGCAAGACACAAGGAGAAAGAGCCCCAGCCCCATTGCTCCCCTACAAACAAGCAGGAAAGCAGGGAGGCAAGCAAAAAGGTAGCCCAGCAGACAGGAAAGAAAAGTCTCTGAACCAGGCCAAATCAAAATGACAGGGGCAGGAAGTGAGGGCCAGAAGGGTTTGTAGCAAATAAGGTCCTGAAACAGAAACCTACAGATAATGCACGCAAAGGCTAGGAGGGCAGCCACTGTCCCTGAGTAGCAAAGTGCCAAGAGGCTTGACCAGGTGCTAAAGTAGGTGCTAAAGTAAGTAGCTGGGATTCATAGCAGATGGATGTATAGTCTGGTTAAGACCCAGAGCAAGATCTCAGGCAAGAGCTCCAAGGTGGAGTGGTAGGCAGGTAACCTTGAAAGCAGGTGGCTAGGAACCAAAGTGGCAACAGTGGAGCAAAAGAGCAATTCTGAGCAACAGCAACAGCAGCACAGCAGCAGGTAAGGCCAAAAGCAGGACAATGAACTCAAAATTGGGAGGAGGAGAAAGGATGGCCCAGGCAGCAGCTACACAGTGACATACAGAGGATAGGGAGGGTCAGCAGGAAGCTGGCAGGTGCACAGCCCCTGCAAAGAAATGAGCATCCAGAGGAAGCTTGTAAGATGCTTTTTTATAGCATCCTGGGAGGTGAGGTGATGACAACCACTGTCCCACCGAACCTCAGCTAATCCTTTCCAAAAGAAGAGTAAAATTGTTGAGTCAATCATAATGCTAAGTATTAAGCATGGAGCTTGGCTTATGATGAAGCTGGTGCTAATCTGTAATGCTTACATATTGTGCTACTGATGTAACAGAATGAACTTATGCACTTTACTTGTAAGTCTGTAAGGGGTGCTGTTGATAATGAGCCTTGACTCAATGGCTTTATTATCTCCCATCTGTCTATCTGTCTGTCTCTCTAGCTATCTATCTAATTATCTATCTGTCTATCTATCTATCTATCTACAGTATCTATCTATCTATCTGTCTATCATCTATTTTTCCATGTATGTATGTCTGTCTATCTATCTATCTTGGTAACAAGCTTCCTGTACTGGTGGCCTTGATGGAGGAGGTATGCCTGGATATTGTGGCAGTTACAGAAACATGGTACACAAAGAACCATGACTGGGATGTCAGCATACCAGGGTACACGATCTACAGGAGAGACAGGGAGGGTAGACAAGGATGAGCAGTAGCTCTCTATGTAGGGAAGAGATCAATGCATTGGAGCATCAGGGTAAACAGGGAGGAAAGGAGGCACTGTGGGTCACCCTGGAGACTGGAAAGGCACCACAATCCACACAGGGTTGTATCAGACCCCATCTCAGGGGAGGAAATGGACAAGGAAATGATAGAAGGCATCCTTAGGATGGCAGAGAAAGGAGATATTTTTGATGGGGACCTGAATATGCCAGATGTTAACTGGAGCACCTTTGCTGCAGCCACATCCAAGAGCTGGCCATTCTAGATCTCCTACAGGGGCATGCCTCAGACAGTTAGTGTTGGAACCCACTCAGGAGGAGCAGTCTTAGACCTGGTACTCTCAAATGGGGACAGAGGAGGATCTCAGATCTAGAAGTGGGTAGCCATCTGGGAACAAGTGACCACAAAACAGTGTGGTTCATGATAAACTCAGCTGCAGAGTCAAGCCATACAAAAGTGAGGGACTGGACTTCAGGAGGGCTGACTTTGTCAAAATGGGAGAGTGTCTTAGAAAAGCACTAGCAAACAGGCAAGAAGGAGGAGGAAGCAACAATGGGAAACATCAAGACTGCCATCACAGAGGCAACAAGCCTTTGTGTGAAACAAATAAATCAAAACAAAAGAAAAAAAACACTATGGTTCTCAAAACAGGTGTCGGGGAAGGTTAGGGAGAAAAAGATAGCTTTTAGGAAATATAAGGAAACACAGAAGGAGCAGGACAAAGAACTGTACCAGTTAAAGCAGAAGGAAGTGGGAAAGGCAGTCAGAATAGCAAAGGCCCAAACTGAGGAAAAGATAGACAACTCGGTTAAGAAGGGGGATAAATCCTTTTATAGGTACATTAGAGAGCAAGAAAGACAAGGGAAGGATAGTGAGGCTGAATAAAGGGAGGTGGGTGGGCAGAGAGGGACAGTAAAAAGCAGGGATACTGAACAAATACTTCTGCTCAGTATTCACAAAAGAAAAGGAGGAAGTACCTAATCCAATAATGAAGATGGGAAAAGCAATGGGGCTGATTGATTCACCCCAAATTCTAAAAGAACTAAGGGAGAACTAGTGACACCACTGACTACCCTTTTAACAAATCATGGGAGGATTGTGTGGTACCTGAGGACTGGAGGAGTGTGGATGTGATTCCCCTCACAAAAGTGGGAGCAAGATAGAGGCAGGAAACTACAGACCTGCCAGTTTGACCTCAGTGGTAGGAAAATAATGGAATCACTTCTGAAGGAAAGAATTGTTGAGTATCTAGAGGCCAGTGGGGCATAGGACCCAAGGCAGCATGGATTCACAGTGGGAAGGTCATGTCAGATGAATCTAATTGATTTCTTTGACTGGGTGACCAAAGTAGTAGACCAGGGAGGGGCTGTGGACATGGCCTACCTAGACTTTAGCAAGACATTTGACACAGTCCCACACAAAAGATTAATAAACAAATTAGCCAGCCTGGGAGTGGGTCCCAGGGTGGTAGCCTGGGTAAAACATTGGCTGGACAACAGGACACAGAAGGTAATGGTAAATGAAGTCCACTCTGAAGAAAAGGGGGTTACTAGTGGGGTATTGCAGGGCTGAGTACTGGATCTGGTCCTTTTTAATGTCTTTATAAGTGACATTGCAGAGGGACTGGAAGGAAATGTATGCCTCTTTGCAGACGACGTAAAGCTCTGCAACAGGGTTGATACATAAGGGGGGTGGAAAGGATGAGAAGGGACTTGACAAGGTTGGAGGAATGGTCAGAAGTATGGCAGCTTGGATTCAATGCAAAGAAGTGCAAAATAATGCACCTGAGAAACAAAAGCACAGGGGAAGAGTACACAATGGGGGAGGAGGTATTAACAACAAAAATGGATGGGACCTGGGGGTAATCATATCAGATGACCTAAAGATTAGCAAGCATTGTGAGAAGGCAGAAGAGATAGCTGGGGGGATACTGGGATGTCTAGGGAGAAGCATCACCAGTAGAAACCAGGAAATTGTTAAACCTCTGTACAGACAATTGGTGAGACCCTTCTAGAGTACTGTGTGCACTTCTGGAGACCCCATCTCTGGAGGGACATGGACAGGATGGAGGCAGTCCAGAGGAGGGCAACTAAAGTGGTGCAGGGTCTGCAACAGACGCCATATGAGGAGAGACTAAAGGAACTTAATATGTATATCCTCGAGGAAAGGAGGGAGAGGGGGGACATGATAGAAACTTTTAAGTACCTCAGTGGAATCAACAAAGTCCAAGAGGGAAGCATCTTTCAGAAAAAGAGATGTGCAAGAACAAGGGGACGCAATTTGAAGATAGAGGGGGGACGGCTCAGGGGCAATGTGAGGAAGTATTTTTTCACAGAGATGGTGGTGGACACATGGAATGGCCTTCCTGAGGAGGTTGTGGGGTCAAAAACAGTGGGGCAATACAAGAATTTATGGGACAGACATAAAGCAATTCTTGTGGGGGTAGGAAGAAATAGGCTGTTGGTTAACTAGGATCTGCAGCTTATCCGGTAAGTAGGGAAATGGGCAGACTACGTGGGCCAAGCGGTCTTTATCTGCCGTCAAAGTCTATCTATCTATCTATCTATCTATCTATCTATCTATCTATCTATCTATCTATCTATCTATCTATCTATCTATCTATCTATCTATCTATCTATCTATCTGTCTGTCTGTCTGTCTGTCTGTCTGTCTGTCTGTCTGTCTGTCTATCTATCAATCCATCTATATTATCTAGCTACAGTATCTATCTATCTGAATGGCTTGTCATATAAAGCTGGTGATGGGCAAGGTAATGGTGGATACTCCAGTATCCATACATGGGGGATAACCTAGTAAGTCCATTATATAGCTGTTTTGGAAGCTAGAGCATTGTGGCTTTGCACTGGGGGAACATCATGAATGGTGATGGTGTCTTTATGGGTAAGTATGCAGCAGAAGAATGAACTGGGAAGCCAGTGGGAGGGGTACTGAGTGCTTTTGTCAGATGACTGATTCTTAACTACAGCTTATGTCTTGCAGTACTCAGTGGTACTCTGTGGCCATTTGGTCCCGTGATGGCAGGACAATGACAAAGATTCTGATGACAAGAGTAAAGAAAATGAAGAGGTGTACTGTATGCCTCAGCAGGGCCATCTGAGCCCCACTGAGCAATAAACTGCTGTGTCTGCATGATTTTGTGTGTGTGTGTATGTGTGTGTGTGTGTGTGTGTGTGTGTGCGCGTGTGTGTGGCATATAGGTCTGCACTGGTGTTATGTGTTGCGGTCTGTACAGTAGGGATATGGCAGCCTACATAGTGGGTTTACAAGTGACAAACAGTAGTTTGAATGTCTGGTTCTGTTCAGTGCTGCATAATTGACATTGTGCATGAATATACGAAGACTGTACCATGCATAGGCATGGGCACTCCTACAGTATAATTCACATTAAACTGTCATGCCAATGAGTGAATTTTGCATGATTATTGAAAGCTGCCAATGCATTGACAACTTGCATAGTGTTGCTTTTCAACACAACCAGCTCAAGAACAACTTTCATTAAATGGTTTTGTAACTCAGCTGTGCTACATCTGCAGTTCTGTCACAGTGTAATGTAATTCTTAGACAACAGTTTTAGCAAGCCTGTGCTGGGTTCAGCAACACCTTTGCAGTGCATGAAGAAATGCTAAAGCAACTAATTTGTGAGAAAGTTGAATGAGAATTTCACTGTACTTGCCATGTGTACCTGTTTCTGATATGCATTCATAGGATGACTACTGGCATAGCTACGTAATGTGTCCATGCTCCACACATCCTAATTCAAAGGATCATTGGGCTCCCATCTATAGCAGTTAGGTGTAACCAGACTCCCTTAGTAGCTGGCTCGATGCAGGTTACCAGGGACCACTCAAAGGGTTAAGCCAGACCCTGAGATCTCTGCTTTTGGAAGTTCCCAGAGACTGGTTGTCTGGATGTTCATGCTGTGAGTGGCCTGACTTAGCTATGAGTAGGAAACTAGAACATGAAAATGCATGATTCTGCCCTTCCCCCAAAGCCTTATATAAGAGAAAGGCATCAGGACATTGTGTGCTGAGGTTTGAGGTTTGAGGTCTATGAAGAGGGAGGAGCAGTCCAGACTCTCTGGGTGTGACTGTGCTGTGGGGTCCTGCAGTCGAAGGGATTGTGGCAGGGCCCCTGGGATCAGGAACAACTGGTCTTCACATGCCTGGTCAGAGAAGAGTAACATCAGAGCAGCTGGAAGGATGGATGCCTCAGAAACTCACCTCAAGAGGAGTGGAGATCATCAGCACTGAAACGCACCGAAAGGCACATTTGGAAGAATGGTGGACCACACCTCAAAAAAGGTTGCCAGAACCCTTATGGGTTCAAGCCCAGCAGCAGAAAGAATAGGGAGAAGTCAGTCAGTGTTTGCAGCAAAACTGTATGTTAACCTTGCTAGACTGCAGCACTCATTTCATAGGGTCCTAGGCTGTTTAAATGTAACCCCCTGGCAGGTAACTAAATGAATGGGCATCATGTAGAAGGTGGGCCTGGCAAGAACTGAGGTTGATAAGTCCTGGTCTAAGTATCCAGATATGGGAGTCTGCATTTGATCTGCTAGGACTCTCAGTGCCACAGCACCAATGGTCATGGGAGCTCCAGGGACCCCACAAGGGAGGATAGGGATTTGTAGGGTTGAGAGAAACCCAATACTTATTTGTGAAGTGTAATTGTGCCCCTTTTGTTTATGGAATGGACCTAGAAACTGCCATAGTCACAAGGTGTGCAAAAGGCCCCACATGTAAGCTGGTACCTACAGACCAGTGTTGAGAAGCAGCAGTAGTAATGTATGTCACATGAGAGGTGGTAGCGTTGTGTACAGCCCAGGTGAATTTGAAGGAATGTATATGTAGGGCATGGCCCAGGGAAGTCTGATTAGGTAGTTTGTGCAAGTCCCATCATGGAGAGCTATGGCCAGGGAATGCCTGGAGAGCTATTTACCATCTGGCAGCTTATAATGAAACCACCACGCCGATCCCAGCTCTGTTATGGACATTATAGTTTATATGAGGTCTCATATGTTTGGTGCCCCAGAATATGGTTTTAAAGTGTCCCTGATTCCCATTGTCCCTACACATGCTAGCAAGGTGACAGCTGTCATTTTTCAAATCATGTCCGAAATCTGTTTTCACACCTGTGGTGTGGAATGATGTTTTGGTGGCAGGGAATGATATTTCAGTGAGGATTTGAACATTTTCACCTATCGGGTTCATAAGATGTGGTAATAAGAAGGCTATGCTGAAAATGTGGTGTACAAATACAGTAAAAAGCCCAGGTTATGAGCACACATTGCAGTATTTCAACGTCCTCTCATAATATCACTACTTTTCAACATTTTGATTCCAAACTTTCAACATAGCCATTTTCCACACCACCTCATAAATGTGATGTCTCATTTTAAATCCTGGATGAAATGTGTTTTCACTTCTGGTGTAAAATGACATTTTGACCAATATACTATAAATGGTACATGTCATGTTTGTAAGGTGAATCATAATACAAGCATCTTGAAATTTTGGAGTCAAAATTTAAAAAATTGGCAAACTTTGTGTGTGATGCCAGTCTTGACCCCAGTAGATTAGCTTTGTGATGCAGTGCAGGTGAGCTGCATTCAGGGGTAAATTCAGCGATCCAGCTGGATGGGGTAAGGGTGGGGGGGACACTGTTATATGACCTCCACCCAGAGAGGGAACAAAAAGTTCAGGGATGTCTCAGGGCCCCGGGTACTATATAGTGAAGAGAACTGTCCTCTTAGTATAGGCCCTGTACCTCTCCACCCATGGGTGGCTGAGGGCCCTCTGCATTGACTGACAGATGCACTCTTTGCTTAGTGCATCTGTATCTGTGGCCACATGGAAGTGCAGGATCCATAGGCCCCTGTACTTCTGCAGCCCACCACACAGCTCAATGAATTCTTCACATCTGTCACTGCATGGAAGTGCAGACCCACAAGGGCCCTGCACTTCTGTAGGCAGATGGAGTCTTCCCTTGGCACAGGACATCTGTCTCTGTTCATGTGGGTCCCAAAGGGATCTCCTTGAATGATGATACTATGCCACTATCTCAAAAAGAAAGGAAATTCTTTGCAAAAAAAACTTTGTTAATGTACCAGTTAGGCTAAATTAATGCCACAAAAGTAGGGAAATGTGGGGTTAGGGTTTCTGACCCTAACTCTTCACCCCCACCTCCCAAGGTAGCAAAGGGAAAAAACATTAGGGTTTTGGGTCTCTGGAGTCTTGGTGAATCAGTTGTGGGGACTTCCTTGGGGTTGTCAACACTAGGACCACCTCGTTCCCTGAGCAAACAACAACACACATGATATCTTTCTTCACTCAAGGCCCATAGGGTCCTGCATGAAGAACACTACAACAAATTGTGTTGGAACATATGGAGAGATAGCCTTCTCTACCTTTGAAGTGTGTATCACTATGATGTACTGGCTTAGAGCTGTACATTGTGCTTCAGACAGGAGCTTTCGGGCAGGGGCAGAGGTGAGCATTAGGATTGACAACCCCAAAGAACATCCCATCACTGATTCGCGAAGACTCCAGAGACCCAAAACCCTAAAATTGTTTCCTTTTGCTGCTCCAGGGGTGGGGATGCGGAGTTAGTGTTGGAAACCCTAACACCACATTTTCCTACTTCTCTGACATTGAGTTACCCTAACTGGTGCATTAATAAAGTTTTTTGCAAATATATCTACCGGTATAGCTTCTTGTGGCTCCGACGGCCGTAACCTGCTTGAGGATGCTGACAACTGCCCCTTCTATTTATACTTGGTGAGTGATTGTAGGGGATATTTACACTATGAATAGATTAACAGCTACCCTCCATAACAAATCTACTCAATTCCACACTAGGTGGCAATGCTGGGTGTCATATATTATAAACATTGATTCAGATTTTGTTCCATAGATTGGTCAGCTAAAGAAATGTCCAACCCATATTAATTGATTTACAGACCAAAACTTTTAGAACCACTTGGTAAGGCTATGCCACAAAAAATAAGACTGAGAACTGCAGAATAGAGCAAACACAGGCTCTGCTTTGATGCTATGAAAATGTTCCTCATGCTATGTCTTTGAAAATTGTTCACATGTACCTTCAATTGCAATGTATGACAATGGTAATGTACTGTGCTTCAATAAAAAGAACCATGGACCTTGATTACCACTGGACCATGGAACTTTAAGAAAGCTCACACAAATGGTGCCAAGCTGACAGAGCTATCAAATGATGAGTAGAGACTAAGCATGTTTTTTCACTTTCCTATATGCCTGCCTGGGTCAGGAGACTGTGGAAGCTCTCCATAAACAAATCTTCCTATCACTTACAAAGAAAGACATTGCTCGAGGGATCACATACTGGGTATTATTTGGCACATAAAGACCAAATTGAATTGCTAAAGCCAAAGTTTGTACTCTGGACACTGAAGAAGCATCTACATCATGTGATCATCTATACTGACATGAATGAACAACAAAGTGGCTACTTTTTGTGGGTAGTCAGACATGGCAGAGAGTGGGTTCAAAAGCCTCATTCATATCATTATGTATAGCCAAAGTGTTGAACTTTTGTGAATAAAAGCCACTGTGTGTCAGCAGGTCAACCAAGGTCAGAGGGGGTACTGGCTTTTGCCCAAGGAACATCAAGTTGTAACATTTGCAAGTTTAATTCTTGTGTCTTCTTCCTTATGAGAAGATCTGGTCAGAAACGCTATGGCTGCTAATGCATTAACTTGATAAGGGTGTTCATGGGTTTAGACATAAAGATGAATTGCTGTAGTCAGCTCCATATGTAAATTTAATTTTTGGTAAAGTTAGATCATTTATTTGGTTGGTCATGTGTTTAAAAGGTGAGTGCAAGTGCATCTTGTACTATATGGGAAAGGAGAGGAGTTCAGCACCAAGGCCTTCAAGTAATAGTAGAAGGAATGGTGCAGAGAGGAGCGGTATGGCTACAGTGGGGACTGTGGGCCAACCTGGAAGGACAAGAGCCTATAGCAAGGTGATGGCCAGCTTCAATCAAAGAAGGAACCATAGTCCTCAGTGGACAGTTTCATTGTTACTTCAATGGACATTTAAAGTAGCCAAGGGGGTGGGTGACAGAAGAAATAGGGGAGGCAGAAAGTGGACCACCACAGGCTGTTATAGAAAGTAGGGAGATCCTGAGGGAAGAGAGTCCCACCAGGATGCAAGTAAAGAAGGGGGTTAGCAAAGGAGGACATGGGGTGGGGGAGAAGCAGTCAAAGGAGAAAAGTGAGGAATGAGGAAGAATTGGAAAAAAGGAGAAAGCAACAAGAAGAGAGCTAAGGAATGTCAAAATGGTGCAAGATCTGCATCAGAAGCCTTATGAGAGGAAACTGAAAGAGTTCAATATGTACACTGCTGGAGAGGAGGGAGAGTTGGAATATAACACAGCCCTTTAAATACTTCACGGGGGTTAATAAGGTATGAGGGGGAAGTATGTTTCAGAGAAAAGGGTGCTGTAGAACAAGGGGTCATGATATGAAGCTGGAAGGAGGTAGATTCAGGAGAGGTGTGAGGAAGTACTTCTTCAAAGAAAGGGTGGTGGATGCCTGGAACAGCCTTCTATGGGAGGCAGTGGGGGTGAAACCAGTGGTAGGTTTCAAAAATGCCTTGAATAGGCACAAAGGAATCCTAGGAAGAAGGAAGAGGGTGGAAGAGACAGTGCTGTGGGTCTGCAGCAAAAGTGATCATAATTAAAAATGTACAAACTAGATGGGCCCAGTGGTCATTATCTCTCATCAGTTTCTATGTTTCTGTGTGTGACAGGTTATGTGATTAAAATGGATACAGTGTAAAATTATTAATATGTGCAGCGTCAATACTGTAAACTGTTGCACACATAATTCATGTTGTACTTTGCAACACAGATATGATTATCAAATTGGTAATAATATATGCATTGAGCAAGGGAGAAAAAAGTCAAGGGGAACACATGTGAAGCAATATATAACTCATAGAGTGGTGCTATCATGATAGGTACATACTGTATGAAGTTATTGTATTATGATGGTACCCAGCTGTATACCAGTGTTGAGTAAGCTACAATATGGGATTTTTGTTATTTTTGTTTTACTTTTAATAATCCAGACAGTGTCTACACAGTAATGACACATAGCCAAGGAGTCTCCTTACAATTTGTGACCTTGTTTGGACTCTCTCCAGTGTAGCCTCTCAATGCAGCCTGGTTCTGCCCTGCCTGAAGCCCTCTAGCACCGACATGGGCCCGTCTCCACTCCTGGTCACCCAACTCCCCGGCTCTGAGCCCCCAGGTCAGGACTGCTTAATTCTCTGGTGCTCTAGCTGGACTCTAGCTGAGTGACCAGGGAGATTTCGAGAGGGAGTTTAAGATGTGGGCTGGGAAGTCCTGGCATTGGGCATGCGGGACGATCCCTAGGCCCACCTTTGCCTACTGGGTGCCAGGGATTTTCGCTTGTTCTGCCCACCAGTGTTGTATGCAGTGGCATCAGCATGGAGAGGGCATACTCCCACCCCCTCCCACAGATGCCTGCTGACACTGTACCCCAAGTGGTCATCCCCACCAATGTGTGTCATGCCCCAGCCTCCACTAGAGCTACTACCTGGCAGGGAATTCCTGAATCCCACCGCAGGAGGAGAGCAGTCTAATGGATGTTTGATCCTTTCTTCCCCACCGACTCCCGACAGCTCAAGTTGCTCCCAAACCCGGTCGCAAGTGTGGCGCAAGGTGTGGCATCCAGCATCTCAATCCTCAGCATCACCGAGTCAGCTTTTCTCTTTTTTTTGTGTTTTTTTTTTGTTTTTTTTTACCACTTTATTCATTTTTGAGAAATCATTTGTAACGTGGCTGCAATTCTGTTCTGCCAATTAACTTTTGGTATGGAGAAAGGAAGTGGGGTGGAAGATACAGTGCTTTAGATCACATTGGGTCTGCAGCAAACGTGACCATAATTAAAAAAGGGAACACTAGATGGGCCCAGCAGTCATTACCTGCAATCAATGTCTATGTTTCTATGTATGACAGGTTATATGATTCAAATGGATGCAGTGTAAATTTATTATAATTACTGACTTCCATTTTTTTCCATAGAGAAAGCTGGTTATAATTTGCCGTTATAACCAGCTGAGCTGGTTATAACGGCAAACACGTGCCAGCTTTCTCTATTGGAAGCGCAAGACACAAACACCTGAAAACAAACTGAATTAGTCAGCCACTCATGCTCTGTCAGCCGCGGCCCTCCTCTCAGCTCCATCCCTCTTCTCAGCGATTCACCACCAAAAAAATCCTCCTACATGTAACATGCTCCCTAACCCATGCTAACCTAATCCTTTTCTCTCCTCAGGCACCGCGAGATTAACACCGCATGATCTGCCGCACCATGGGGACCAGAGCTCTCCCTAGCAACAGTGCAGCAACCCAAACTCTGAAGACTGAACCTAAAACTGGACTTAATAGTTTGAACTTCTCCTTAAAAAGTTAAACATTTTCTTATTTAAATACTACTGTAGTTGCATGTTTACCGTTTATTTACCGAAAATTTCCAGAAGTAGCAAAAAAATGGAAACCGTCAAGGCCTCACTGCATAAAGGACTGTAAGTTACACGATCTTAAATAAGAATCTACTTAAACTGTTCGTTTACCTAAAAAAACTGATACAAATACAAATGATTAAAATGGTGCCTGTAATGCAATAAAACCTTAATGAATTTCCATCCTGTACTACAGGTCTCTTACATAATTGTTTAAAAATCCTGTGCAGGTGGGGGCAAAAAATGGAAACCAGTAATTATAAAAAAATAAAGTAAGTTAGGTGGTTATTAACTCTAATTTACACACACACCCTCGGTGTGGGATGTATAATAACCTCGGCTTCGCCTTCGGGGTTTATGTGGCATCCCACACTTTGGGTGTATGTAAAATTCTCGTTATAACCACCTACCCATACATTATTATCTATATAATAACTGGGTTTTGCTTTCTACCATAGAGAAACCTGCCATGTAATTTGCCATTAAAAATTAGTGTTTATAATGGCAAACATGTGCCAGGTTTCCTTGCTGTGCTCATGAGCCCGCCACAGTTCTTCCATGTTCTTCATTCTAGCTGCATGACTCACGCTCTGCCTTCTCAGCACTGCACCATCACTCTGACTGGGTCGTAAGTTATTGCTCTTTTTAAATACAGGAGCAGTACTTCTCTCAAAACACAACCTCCACGATAAAAGGAAGAAAAAAACTAGCGAGCAACCAACAAGATTGTGGACCACATTAACAACCAAGCAGACCATCGCATCGCATTGACTTTTATTTTATATAATTTCTGTGGCCAGAAAGCAAAACCCAGAAATTATATGAAATAAAATAGGGGGAGTGTGTAAAACTCAAATTTTACACACACCATCAGGTTTGGATGCATAAACTAACCCCACAAGCTTCACTCTCGGAGTTTATGTGGGATCCAACCCCTCGAGTGTGTGTAAAATATAGAATAAAGTATGGGGTGGTGTGTGTAACGAGAAGTTTACACACACGGAGGGATAGATGCTGAATAAACCCGAGAGCGAAGCTGGGGGTTTGTACATGCATCTAAGCCTGAGGAGTGTGTGTAAACTCTTGCTAATACACCTACCCAATATTTTTATTTTTTATATAATTGCTGGGTCTCCCTTTTGGCCACAGCAATTATATAAAATAGTAGTTTCAGTGCAGTCACGCTCCAGTTCGTTTTCCTCCGTTCTTGCATTTAAATTTTCGGAGGTTTCAGGTGTGCTACGTTTTTTATTATTAATAACTTGTATCACGGTGAAAATGACTTTTTTTTTTTAAATGTGACTTACGCCATGCCCGTGATTCTTTGGCGGCTAGGTTGGGGTCGAGCAGAGAGCGACGAGCCAGGAAGAAAAAGACTACAGCGGACGCATGCGCAGAGGTAGGAGAACCATGCGCGTGTTTGCCATTATAAACGTTCCTTTATAACGGCAAATTACACCACAGTCTCCCTATGGCAAAAAGGGGAGACCCGTTAATTATATTCTCATTACACACACCACCACATACTTTATTCTATATATTATGCACAATGATGAAACTGTAAACTATTGTAAGCATAATTCATGTTGTACTATGCTATACAGACACGATAATAAAATGGGTAATAATATATGCATTGAGCAATGTAGAAAATAACCAAGGGGAACATCTGTGAAACAATACGTTACTCATAGAGTGGTGACACCATGATAGGTACATTTTGTGTGAAGTTACTGCATTATGATGGTACCCAGCTGTATATCAAGGTTAAGTTAGCTACAATATGGGATTTTCATTATCTTTGTTTTATTTTTAAAATCCAGATATCGTCTACACAGTAATGACGCATAGCCAATGATGCTCCTTACAATTTTCATCCTAGTTTTTTATGTTTGTTTGTTTGTCTGTTTGTTTTGCTTTTTACCACTTTATTCTTTTTTGGGAAATCACTTGTAGCATGGTAGCAATTCTGTTCAGCCAAATATGTTTTGGTCTGGAGAAAAGAAGGGTGTGGAAGACACAGTGCAGTAGATCAAATTGGGTCTGTAGCAAAAGTGACCATAATTAAAAATGGGCAGACTAGATGGGCCCAGCAGTCAATATCTGCCATCAGTTTATATGTTGCTATGTATGACAGGTTATGTGATTCAAATGGATATAGTGTAAAATTATTAATATGCGCAATGTTGATATTGTAAACTGTTGTACACATAATTCATGCTGTACTATGCTACACCGATATGATAATCAAATGGGTAATAATATATGCATTGAGCAAGGGAGAAAAATGCAAGGAAAACATGTGTGAAGCAATATTCTACTCATAGAGTGGTGACGCTATGATAGGTACATACTGTATGAAGTTACTGTATTATGATGGTACCCAGCTGTATACCAATGTTGAGTTAGCTAAAATATGGGATTTTAGTTACGTTTGTTTTATTTCTAGTAATCCAGACATTGTCTACACAGTAATGATACACAGCCAAGGATGTTCCTTACAATGTGTGACCTTGTTTTATTTTACTTTTTTACCACTTTATTCATTTTTGGGAAATCACTTGCAACATGGCTGCAATTCTGTTCAGTCAATTAACTTTTGGTTTACCTATACATGCCTTTTACAAGAGAGAGCTTTATATATTAATGGCAGTGGTGCAGTGTTACCCTTAGGATAGGTTGTGGTGTGCAATTGAATGGATGTAAAAATTGGGACACTGCACAATTCATCAAACAACAAGCATTTGTCAAAGCCGAATGTTGCTTGCTTCTATGTGCTGTTTAGGTATTTGGAAGTCATTGGAGTGCAAATATTGAAAATTTGCGAACTTACGAGCGTGCATAGGAACTGCGCAAGGCACGCTGTAAAACAGTAATTTTTAAGAATTTTTTGACCAAATTTTCAACATAGCCATTTTAAGACCTCTGCTCATGAACAGTGTCACTGTGATTTTCTTAATGTGTCCCATACATTGAGTTTGCACACCGACTGCGCCATTGTGAGCTACATGGGCGGAAACACGTTTTGGGCAGGATGTGAAAAATGACAGCTGTACTGCTCATAAGGAGGTGTGGTAAAATGGTAATGTTGAAAATCTGGAGTGAAAATATTGAAATTTTGCGAACTTACGAGCCTGCGTAGGAACTGCGCAATGCAAGCTAGTAAAACAGTCATTTTTAGGAATTTTTTCACCAAATTTTCAACATAGCCATTTTAAGACCTCTGCTCATGAACAGTGTCACTGTGATTTTCTTAATTTGTCCTGTACATTGATTTACGCACACCGACTCGCCATTCTGCGCTTCATCAGCAGAAACACATTTTGGGTGAGATATGAAAAATGCAGCTATACTACTCATAAGAAGGTGTGGTAAAATGGCAATGTTGAAAATCTGGGTGAAAATATTGAAATTTTGCGAACTTACGAGCCTGCGTGGAACTGCATAATGCAAGCTCAGTAAAACAGTCAATTTTGAATTTTCACCAAATTTTCAACATGAGGTTTTGGGCCCTTCTCATGAATGATGTCACTGTCATGGTGAGTATTCAGGCCCAAGGGTGATTTACATGATGCTGCACAGTCACTACAGCGAAATCACTTGGACCCAGATAGCTCATGACGATTGACATTCATGAGAAGGTCCTCAAAACCCATGTTGTACCTGCAAAATTCCAATCCTGAGATATGCAACAAAGTTGAAACCCCCTATCTAGGCCATTATACAGCTTACGGCATTTCCTCAGTTCACGGTCGGCTTTGAAGAGTGCAGATGTGTTCCCGGTCCCACAAGATGTCGTCGCTGGAGTCCGGAGGTAAGTATGGGGTGAGGGCGTGGGAGGCTGGGTGCGCAGTGGGTGGGTGCGGGTTGTGGGGGTGGTGGGAGGCGTCCATCGAGACCGTTTCGTTTTTAGGTTCAAAATAAAAAAAAGATGTCTTGGGACCGTTTGCCATGCTGGGGTGGGCTCCCAGCATGGCACAGATATTGAGGCGTTCAGCGGAGGGGATTAGGCACCCCTTGGCCTGTGGACTGATTTCCACCCTGGGGTGGGCTCCCAGCGTGGCACCTACAACTGGGGGAGGCGCAGCTCAGCCGGCGGGGATTGGGCACCCGTCGGCTACACACAGCACTCGGGCGTGCGCCTGCGTGTCGGGAGGGCCTCGCTGCCTCTCTGCTCACTGAGCGTAGCTCCCCTTTCAACTCTATGCCACTGCTTTGAAGTGTGTCATAGACAGCTCCAAAATGCATTGGCTTACAGAACAGCCTGCCAGCTCGCTGACTGAATGGAGGAGGTGACACACCTCGAAATCTCTGATGATGGCACTATGTTTCTTGCACATGCGCAAGCAACATAAAAATGGTGCCCTGATTTTAATGGCAGTGTCCTTCATTTTGGTTCTGGCAGGCTAGAAGTATGCATTAGGGGTAGTCACATGCTGCAGTTAACATCACTATGATTTCTTTGCAATCCCCTATGATGCCCCCTGAAACCCCTAGAAACCCCTAAAACATTAGTTGCCTAGCATTTACCACTCCTACAAATATAAAGTCATGAGAGTTACAATGCCACTAAGATTTAGGTCCTGAAAGGGTGAACATAATCCAACTCCCTAGACAGGAGGAGAAAGAGAGAATAATGTAACCTATAACTCCTCTGGAGTTAGCTTGCTGGTCTGTTGAAAGTTATGTCAGTAAAAATAACACCAACAGCTTAATCTGGTTCAATGTCAGTTGGCACCCATCTGTATCCCCATCCCCCAGGACAAGGCTGAAAATAGGCAGAATTGTCTAGTCCTCCTTTCTCAGTCAACAAAAACTAAATGAATAAATACATTATTTACCCTCCAAAGACTAGCAAATCACATTTCAATAATAAATAAAATTAACAGTCCAGCAAGTAAACATACTAAATTCTGTGTTAAAACAGGTCAATTAGACTTCCAAAGTTTTCTTCTGACAAATGTTTTCTTGTGACTGTAATGTCTAGCCTCAAATTTACCACTGGGTGCCCAACCCCGGTCTATTGAATCAGTTCACCCCTCCATGGCTCGTCGGCTCGGCCTACAACTGCAAGAGCCTCAGCCTCCAAGCACTTTGTGACACCAACCATGCCTAATGTCTGCACTTTACTTTTTTGTTTCTCTGACAAAGCCCTCCGGGCTGCTTCCCCCCTCCCTCCACCACCACCCCTCCTTTTCCTCCCTCTGCCTCTCCCCTCTCCCTTGCTGTCCCCCTCTCCTTCCCCCTCCCCTTTTTTCTCTTCTCTTCCCGTCTCTCTTCTTTTTCACCTCATTCCTCATCCCATTACTGAATGTTTGTCTCAATTTATGTTCCTCGTCTGCAATATATGTTTGTACAACAATTAATTGTGTTGCCAGTAACGTTTCTGTCTAAACTGTACCTAATGACATGGAACCTTTGTAAAAGAAACCTGGCTCAAAGGTATTTGTAATCCTAGAACTCAATAAAATAAAATAAAAATAAAATAAATAGAAACACAGAAAAGTAGAAAGATAGAAATTGTCGGCAGATAAGGACTGCTAGGCCAGTCCAGTCTGCCCTACTCATACACTTGTTTCGGGACTCTGACCCTACATGGTCAATGCCTGGTACAACTAATTGAAGTCTTTACCTTTTGTGTGAGCTTTTGATTCAGGAGAAGGAATCACTTCTGTGCTAGCTTTTGCTTTGGGCTGGGGAAGGTCTAGGAAAAGTTTCTAATTGCACTGCTACAGACAGTTTATCTGCTTCAAAGAAGTGTAACTTGTCTTTGTGACTACTCAAGGACACTAGCATTGCCCTCCAGCTCCAGCCGCAGAAGGGGCTCCGAGCCGCCAGCGGGCCGGCGGTGACCTCCAGCCGACCTAGAGATCAGGAGGCTGGGAGAAGCAGTGTGAAGCTGGCATTGCCCTCAAGCTCCAGCATGAGAGGCTCCGAGCCGCCAGCGGGCGGCGGTGACCTCCAGCCGACCTAGAGATCCAGGAGGCGGGAGAAGCAGTGTGAAAGCCGGCATTGCCCTCCAGCTCCAGCACAGAAGGCTCCAGGCAGCCAGGCGGTGACCTCCAGCCGACCTAGAGATCCAGGAGGCGGAGAAGCAGTGTGGCCGGCATGCCCTCCAGCTCCAGCCGCAGAAGGTGCCCAGGCAGCGGCCGGCGGGACCTCCAGCCGACCTAGAGATCCAGGAGGCGGGAGAAGCAGTGTGAAAGCCGGCATTGCCCTCCAGCTCCAGCCGCAGAAGGGCTCCAGCGCAGCGGGCAGCGGTGACCTCCAGCCGACCTAGAGATCAGGAGGCCGGGAGAAGCAGTGTGAAGCGGCATTGCCCTCCAGCTCCAGCCGCAGAGGGTCCGAGGACGCCAGCGGGCGGCGGTGACCTCCAGCTGACCTAGAGATCCAGGAGGCCGGGAGAAGCAGTGTAAGCCGGCATTGCCCTCCAGCTCCAGCCGCAGAAGGGCTCCGAGCGCCAGCCGGGCCCGGCGGTGACCTCCAGCCACCTAGAGATCCAGGAGGCGGGAGAAGCAGTGTGAAGGTAATGGGCAAAGTCACGAACTAATCGGGAAGCGACCGCTGTCTCTGCCTTGCTTCCGATTGTGCGCCTTTCCCATTGACTTTAGCTGGACTCTGCAACACTTTTCTGGATGGGATTTTCTGATTAGCTGTAACTTGTATTAATTTCCTAAAAGAGCTGTTTTACTTAAAATTGTGGGTAATTTAAACATGTTTTGATGTGATGTTTGCTAGTGATTCAGCTTTTCTGGGATCTGTGGCGGGCGCTTAGGCGTAACCCCCCAAACCCTCCCAGTCTTTTGTTGTGCAGATTCTTGTTTCTTGCACCTAATTGCAGATTGCCTGCAATAAAATTGCCTCTCACTGCCTTCTCCTCTGTCCCTGACTTGCAGCCGGCATTGCCCTCCAGCTCCAGCCGCAGAAGGGCTCCGAGCGCCAGCGGGCGGCGGTGACCTCCAGCCGACCTAGAGATCCAGGAGGCCGGAGAAGCAGTGGAAAGGTACTGGGCAGACAGCAACCAATCGGGAAGCGACCGCTGTCTCTGCCTTGCTTCCATTGGTGCGCCTTTTCCCATTGACTTAGCTGGACTCTGCAACACTTTTCTGGATGGGATTTTCTGATTAGCTGTAACTTGTATTAATTTCCTTAAAAGAGCTGTTTTTACTTAAAATTGTGGGTAATTTAAACATGTTTTGATGTGATGTTTGCTAGTGATTCAGCCTTTTCTGGGATCTGTGTGGGCTAGACGCTTAGGCCTAACCCCCCAAACCCTCCCAGTCTTTTGTTGTGCAGATTCTTGTTTCTTGCACCTAATTGCAGATTGCCTGCAATAAAATTGCCTTCTCACTGCCTTCTCCTCTGTCCCTGACTTGCAGCGGCATTGCCCTCCAGCTCCAGCCGCAGAAGGGGCTCCGAGCGCCAGCGAGGCAGCGGTGACCTCCAGCCGACCTAGAGATCAGGAGGCGGGAGAAGCAGTGTGAAGAGTACGGGCAAAACACGCAAAATTTTTCCGCCCCTCTCCCCTCTTGGTTAATTGTATTTATACACTCTTTCCCGCCATTTCTCTCATCCACGCCCACATCTAATTCCTTCTCTATTAACCCATACCTACCCGCACTAATGCTAACTTGTTTCCTTTTGCTCCTTAGCCTCTCATCTCCCCATTCCATTATGATAATCATATTATACCCCCTGTCATGATGAATAAGTTAATGAGTATGTTCTGCTCTCCACTGCCATCCACAATGTACAACCATCTATTCCTTATTCACTTTGAACCACTATTACACTGCAACCCTGGGGTATCCCACATAAGCCTCTCTAACAATCCAGCTCTCCCTAGCCCTTTACATGTATCCTGGATCTATAAAACCCACTATGCCTGTCCATCAGACTCCTATGTTATGATAAAAGACACACCTATATAACAGGACCATCTCCACTACACAGTGTGCATCTAGGACTAAGAGGAAATGCTCTGATCACTCTCTATCCCTATCCCTTGGAGCCCTACTCAAATTAATCTTCTACCTCCTTTTATGCATTGGCACCATTGAGATTAATCCTGGCCCCATTGTCAGTTTATCTTCCCTGCTGAGCTGACTCCATAAAAGGACTAAGCTTCATACACTTCAATGCTTGCAGCCTCCTAAAAAGTTCATCTTAATACAGGCTTGGGTGGCACATACTCTTCCAGACTTCCTGGTCATCTCTGAATCTTGGCTCAGGCCTACAACAAAGACAGTGTTGTAAACCTTCCCAATTACCAGCTCTTCAGAGCAGATCGCCCTTCCAGGGGTGGTGGGTGGCCATATACATTAAGGACACCATCTGCAACCTGCCTCATCAACACATCTGAGCCAAATGAATTTGAATGTTTATCAATCAAAATTTCCTTCCTAATTCGTCTCCATTTAAACTGATTGGATGCTATAGGCCCCCTCTGCAGGCCTTAAACTGCTTTCTCACCTAGGGTCAATTCTCAACCAAGGCCCTGAAGATACCGTCATCCTTGGTGATTTGAATTTAAACTGGTTGTCTAATGTATCTGCACCTTTGATAACCTTTTGTGACACCTATGGATTCACACAGCTGATTAAAGACCCAACTAGGATTAACCAAGAAATTCCAGCAACAGCTCACTCCTGGATATTATGTTGGTAAACAAGCCTCACTTATACTCACATGCAGGAGTACTGCCAAGTGATGTGAGTGACCATTACCCTATAGCTGGCATAAGATCCACACTCAAACCACCAAATCTTGCAGAATTTATCCTCAAAAGGTCAAAAAATTTCAATATCTCAGGTTACCTCCATGACCTGAGTACTACAATATATTGGCAAGATTTCTATCTTACAACCTCTGTTGAAACAGCACTCCAGACTTTAAAGGATATTATCACCAATGTTCTCAATATTCATGCACCTATCACCAGTATCAGAACTAAGGTAAATCCTGCCCTTGGTTCACCTCTGAGCTTAAAGCAGCCTTGAGAACCAGAGACAAGCTGTGGAAAAAGGCAAGAAAAACAAAGGACACCAGAGATTGGCTAAATTTCAGAAAAGCAAGGAATTCATGTACAAAAAAATAAGAACTGCCAAAACTGCCTACTATACAGCTGAATTGGATGCCTCCTACAATAACCCATCCAGACTCTGGGGTACAATAAAAGGACTTCTGGGCCAGAATTCTACTCCTGCTTAACCACAAATTGCTACTAAATGACACAGAAATTACAGGTAAACAAGAAATCTTAAATACCTTCAATGTTCACTTCACCACTGCTGGCCTAGCATTTGACTCATCACCTGCAAATATCCTGAGATCTTCCTTGAACCTGCAAACTACTGTGGGACAAATGGCCACTTCAACTTTTTCCTTCATCCCAATATCCGTGAAAGAAGTGGAAGATCTCTCTCTAATTTAGACACAACTAAAAGTGCAGTGCAGACTCCTGGATCCCTATTTCCTGAAAATTGCTTCACATGTCTTATCTGCCCCTTACTCATCTCTTCAATCTTTCCTAACTACTGGATCCATTCCATCTACTTGAGAAACAGCTCAAGTAGTTCCATTACTCAAATCTGGTGATACTAGGGATCTCAACAATTACAGACCTATCTCAATCCTACCAGTACTATCTAAGATGCTCAAAAACTAGTAAACTCTCAGTTAAGGGACTATCTGGATAACAATAACCTTCTAAATTCTGCACAATCTGGATTTAGATCAAAGCATAACACCATTACTGCCTTAGCCAAGGTAACCAACGATTGGCAGACTAATTTGGACAAAAAATTTTTACCTGTGCTGTGTTTCTGGATTTGAGTAAAGCCTTTGACACAGTGGATCATGACTTATTACTCACCTCCTTAACTCATTAGGCCTGGATTCCCTATCACTCAACTGGTTTAAGGATTACCTTTCAGATATGGCAACTGGTTAGAAATGGAAATTACCTATCCACCTCAAAATCTCTGCTAAGGGTGTACCACAAGGCTCTATTCTTGGCCCTATCCTCTTTGCTATTTATATAAACAATATTGATGCCAACCTCACTCAATCTAACATTCATCTGTTTGCTGATGATACTGTATTGTATGTCAGCAATCCCTCACCTTCAAAGCCTGTATGAACTACAATCCGAATTCTCCATTCTGAGCACAATCTACTTGACAAAACTACTTCTAAATGAAAAAAACAAAAGCTATGTTCTTTACCACAAGAGTTGTACTACCACTACCCCAGCATCCAACACCCTACATATATCCACCTTACTTGGAGAGAAACTTGAATTTGTTGATAACTTCAAATACCTGGAGTCTGGATAGATAACAGGCTTGACTATTCTGTCCATATTGAAGAGTTACTTAAAAGCTAAGACAGAGGCTCGGACTATTTTTAGAATAAAACATTACCTAAACAGTGATTCCAAAAAAGGTTAATTCAGGCCTCATTCCTATCCCTCATTGATTATGCTGATTTTCTCTACTGCCATTGTTCAAGTCATCTCTTACATAAGCTGGACACCCTGTATCACAGGTCCATAAGATTTATTACTGACCTTCCCTCCAACACCCATCATTGCTCCCTTTATATGGCAGTCAACTGGACATCATTGCAACACAGAAGAATGCTGTTATCTGGATATTCAAAGCGTTAACAGGCAACTCACCTATATCACTGATTGCTTTACCCAAATTACAACCAGGCCATACACCTTAAGGATCAGTAAACTCATCACATTAAGGTCCCCAATGCCTGCACCGGTATGGGAGGGCTGCTTTCAGCTATTCCTTAGCAGCTGCATGGAACTCTCTCCAAAATCCATGAAGCTAGATAGCCTACTACCTCTGGCATCCTTCAAAGATTGTTCTCCGCCCTTTTCCAGAGCTCTGCAATTGCTTTTATAAAGCATAATCCCTACCTATCTGACCCAACTAAACCTCCCTTTTTCTATCCATTATATTAACTCAATTTCTTTCTTCCGAATCACCTATTATATTCACTTAAAAACTAGTTTAGACCATATAACTTATATTTTAGGACTGCTATACCCTTTGTCCTCTTTTTTCCTACAGGCTAAAATGGTTCTATTGTTACTTGTATATATGTAAATTGTTGTATATAATCATTTCATGCCATTGTATTGCTATTTATTCTATTCTTGTCTATGTAATAATACTTGTATCCTCATTTGTATGACCACTCAGGTCCATCTTGTAAATGAGCTTTGCTCAATGATGTTCGCCTGAATAAATAAAGATTTTGATTGATTGATTGATTGACTAGCTGTCAGGTATGATGAGAGACAAACAAGTTGCAAAAATAGAAGTGCAGCCGGCCCGGTGGCACTGAGAGTTGAGGCGCTGGATGCCACACCTTGTGCCACACCGGCTACCCGGATTCAGGAATCAGCCCAGGGAGCCAGGTGTCAGCAGGGAGAGAAGATCGAGCATCAGGAGGACAGCTCTCTCTTCCTGGGAGGGTTCGAGGACTCATCGCTGTAACAGCACCTGGTGGCTGTCAGGATAGTGCTAGCAAGCAGTGACAGCATAGCCAGGAGGTGGAGTTCAGCAGGCAGTGGCACATCATGCCCAGCCGACGTGCACTTAGAACTCTCTGCAGGTGACAGGATGAAATACCCTTCCCTTAGTTGCCTCTTGCTCCTGTCTCGTCCACCCCAGCCTGGCACTCTCACACTTCAGATAGAGCACCCTTGGCTGGATAGGGTGGCCCTTCCCGTGAGGGTTTAGATCCGGGATTTCACTGGACTGGGGTGAGGTTAGGTGAGCCTCACAGTGGGGGTTAGAGACCAGGAGTAAGCAGATGCTGAAGAGATTCCCCTTGGGAAGGTGCTGAAATAAAGACAACAAAAAAAATAGAAGTGCGTTGGGTGGTGGGGGGTGAGCAGAGTGATATGGAGATGCAGAAGAATGTATTGCAACTCCAAATTTGTACTTTGGTATCCCATTTTACAGCTACAGCAAGATGGCCAGGCTGTGCCCACTGCAGATGTAAAAAGGAAAGAAAGAACTCTACTGCTCCACAATTGAAGTAGTGGGTGGCCTTTCTTCCCCAGAGGCTTCAGCTTGTCTGGTGTGCCCATCAAAGACAGTATAACAGAAGGTTATGTCAAACTATGTCTTGTTACATTTCTTTGAAAAGTACTTACTGATTTATCAGAGATCTGCCTAAAGTGAGTTACTGCTCTGGCAGAAACTACACTCAGTAATGAACTTCCTCATTTACCTAGTTCAGGACTAAAAGTTTTATGCTTTGGAAAAACAACAAAAAAGTATTTGTGGCTTTGCTGAGTGTGTGTTGCTTCCTTTCTTCTGTTTCTTGCAGGAGGAGCTGTGCCTCACTATTTTGTCCCTGGAAGGACCAGAAGTAATAGAGGAGAATGGGCAGGAGAAAGAGAGGCCAAGGCGTCGAGAAAGTGAAAACTGCTGCAGGGAGCCTGGATGCATTCTGGTCCTTAGGCACTTAACTGCTGGTGTTAAGTGTGCTAATGTTTAAGAACAAGTATATAGTCCATATGCACTTGCCTCTTCTATAGATTAGGACTTGGTATGCAGGCCTTCATGGTACAGTTGTAAGGCCTCTTGCATGTTCTGGCCTCTGCTGGCCACAAGTAGGGAGGCTTAGTGCATCCTCCTTCATCAGGACACCAGAGTGCAGCACCGCTTTGAAAAAAGGGATGGCACCTGTTTTAAGAGATCCTTGTGGGATCTCCTGAAACAAAGATTTTGACAGGGAGAATATAACTAGCCTCTCTCCTCAGCTGAATTGAAGCAGGTTACCAGAGAGCACCCAAAGGGTTAAACCAGAAGCTGGCTCATTGGTGCAGAGGGCTGAGGCACCTCGAGAGCCTGAACCTCTCCCATGCCAGCGACCCAGGTTTAGGAAAGAGCTCAAGCCATTGGGGATCAGCCTTGGGGGGAGACCTGGGAGAAGGATCAAGTGGCCACTTAGCAGCTCTCCTCTCCCAGATTGGGGAGGCAAACCTTCCCAGCTCTTGGCTGCCACCAAGTGGAGGCTCAGTGGTAACATCCAGGCAAATGAGGAATGGTGCTAAGCCAGGTGGGAGTGAATGGTCACGGTTTCTGTGCTTGCACACCTACATGTGCATGTTCAACTGTGTTGCTGAGGCCCTGGGGAGTTAAGGGTGAGAAAACTGGGCAAAACCATGTCACCTCATCACCATATGGATGGTCCTCAGGACTCTTGGCTCCTGCACTGTGTGGATCTCAGCTGGCCTGATGGCCAGTGGAGCAGCAGACAGGACTGGGGGTAGTGAGCCAGGTCCTGAAGACAGGAGCAGGTGGCGACAGAAGGGCAAACAGATGAATGGGAAAAAAAGGGTTAAATCAGACCCTGAGAACTGTTCTCTGGGGGGGGGATTGCCTGGAGACAGGGGGCCTGATTCTCAAAGGACAATGCAGGGCATGCACCAAGTTCTGCATCAACCCCTGTGGCCAGCACAGATGTGCCTAACTCTTTTCCACAACCTGCACCCGATTCAAGAAGATCAGATGCATTTGCAATACTTTCCTGCTTTACGGCAGCTTGCATGAAATATTTGGTGCAAGCCCTGTATAACAGGTACTTGAGACTGCCTCAGGTTGAACGAGAAAATTCTGGTCTAACTTGTGGCAATCAGTGTACAGGGATTGAGAATCTCAATCACCAGCCAGGGAATTTGCAAGCCCCTGCGGTGTCAGATAAGTGCCATACACCCTGGGATTCCAGCATTCCCAGAAAGTTTGTGAACTGACCCCAGGATGTCTGGATGTCTGTGGTGTGTGTAGCCTGACTTAGCTATGAATGAGAAACTAGAGCACGATTATGTATGATTCTGCACTTCGCCTGAAACCTTATATAAGGGGAAGGCATCAAGGCATTGTGTGCTGGGGTTTAGATCCTGGGAAGAGAGAGTGGTAGTCCAACCTCTGGCTGTGACTGAGCTATGTGGGGTCCTGCAGTCAAAGGGATGGTGGCAGAGTCCCAGGGATTGGATGGCACTGGTCCCCTCAGGCCTGGTCTCCAAAGAAGGGGAACATCGGGAGCAGATGGAAGGGTGGAGGCCCCAGGAACTTGCTTTGAGAGGAGCAGAGACCATCAGCCCCAAAAAGCACATTTGGGAGAGTGGTGGGCCTCCCCTTAAAGCAGGTGTCTGAAACTCTTGAGGGTTCGCACCAGCAGTAGAAGGAACTGGGAAAAATCAGCCAGTGTTCAAAGCAAAACTGTAAGTCAACCTTGCTAGATTGTAATGCCCATTTAATAAAGTCCTAGGAAGTTCAAACATAAACTGTAAGCAGGTAACCAAATGAATGGGCATCAGGTAGGAGGGGGTCTGGCATGGGTTGGGGTTTCTAAGTCCCCATGTGAAGGCCCAGAAATGGGCCACTAAGGCTATCAGTGTAGTGTCAAAGGGAGGAACAAACAGTTGGACCAGCCATGTTTTATGCACTTAGTAAGGATAGCATATGCTGATATACTTTTTATATTTATTATGTTTCCAGGCACATTGAGACACCAGTTGGCACAGCCTGACCTCCAGTTAAGAGCTTGCCCTGCCCGTGGAGAGTGCACAGTACAAATGGTCTTGGGAGCTCCAGAGCTCCAGAGCTCAAGGGACTTTGCATGGGGAGGAGAGGGATTTGTAGGGTTGAGAGAGACCCAGTACTTATTTGCAAAATGTAATGTGCCCTTCAGTCCTGAGAGTGGACCAAGAAACTATTGTGGAAACTTCCACAGTAGTGTGGTTGGCAGTAGGTCAAACAACTAAGGTGGGCACCATCAGATCAATGTCGGAAAGCAGTAGTAATGTATGCCACACTAGAGGTGGGAGAGTTATACAAAGCTTCAGGAATATTTGAAGAATGTATGTGTTGGGTATGGCCTGGGGGAGTCTTATTATGTAGTGTATGCAAGTACCATCATGAAGAGTTCTGGCTGGGAATGCCTGGAGAGCTGTGTACATCTCAGGACACAAACCTCTGCACTCAGTAGCTGGTAGGTAACCACCCAACAACTGAACAACAGAACAAAGCACAAGCACAAGGGTAATCAGATGAAAAGTCAGTCTAAAGTCAGAATAAATGCAAACAAGCATTTGTCAATGCCGAACGTTTGCTTGCAGGTATTTGCAGTGGTATTTGGCACTTGGACATGGCTTAAAAAAAATCAATGACAAAGAAGTACAAGCATTTGTCAATGCCGAATGTTGCTTGCTTCTATGTGCTGTTTAGGTATTTGGAAGTCATTGGAGTACAAATATTGAAAATTCACGAACTTACAAGCGCGCTGAGGAACTGCGCGACGCGCTCATAAAACAGTCATTTTTAGGAATTTTTTCACCAAATTTTCAACATAGCCATTTTACAACCTCTGCTCATGAACAGTGTCACTGTGATTTTCTTAATGTGTCCCATACATTGAGTTCACACACCGACTGCGCCATTGTGCACTACATGGGCGGAAACATGTTTTGGGCAGGATGTGAAAAATGACAGCTGTACTGCTCATAAGGAGGTGTGGTAAAATGGCAATGTTGAAAATCTGGAGTGAAAATATTGAAAATTTGGAACTTACGAGCGTGAGTAGGAACTGCGTAACGCATGCTCGTAAAACAGTCATTTTTAGGAATTTTTTCACCAAATTTTCAACATAGCCATTTTAAGACCTCTGCTAATGAACAGTGTCACTGTGATTTTCTTAATGTGTCCCATACATTGAGTTTACACACCGACTGCGCCATTGTGCACTACATGGGTGGAAACATGTTTTGGGCAGGATGTGAAAAATGACAGCTGTACTGCTCAGAGGTGTGGTAAAATGGCAATGTTGAAAAATCTGGAGTGAAAATATTGAAAATTTGGCGAACTTCACGAGCGCATGTGAGGAATTGCGCAATGCACGCACACAGAAACAGTCATTTTAGGAATTATTTCACCAAATTTTCAACATAGCCATTTTAAGACCTCTGCTAATGAACAGTGTCACTGTGATTTTCTTAATGTGTCCCATACATTGATTTTTTTCACACCGACTGCGCCATTGTGTGCTACATGGGCAGAAACACGTTTTGGGCAGGATGTGAAAATGAGAGCTATACTGCTCATAAGGAGGTATGGTGAAATGGCAGTGTTGAAAATCTGGAGTGAAAATATTGAAAATTCGTGAACTTATGAGTCGGCTGCAGAACTCGCAATGCGGCCTCATAAAAGCGGTCATTTTAAGAATTTTTCCTGAGAATTTCAAAATAGGCTTTTGAGAGCCCACCTTATGAACACTGGCAGTGTCATTTCGCTAATCATTCGGAAAGGTGATTTCACACAGTGACTGTGAAATCACCCTTGAGCCCGAATAACACCATGACAGTGACAGCATTCATGAGAAGGGGTTCCAAAATCCCATGTTGAAAATTTGGTGCAAAATTCCAAAAATTGCCTGAGATATGCAATAAAGTTGAAAACCCTATCTATCCCATTATATAGCTTACCAGCATTTCCTCAGTTAGCAGTCGGCTTTGAAGAGTGCAGGCGTATTCCAGTCCACGAAGATGCGTCGCCCGGACTCGGAGGGTAAGTAAGGGGGTGAGGGGGTTTGGGGAGGCAGGTGCGCAGGGTGGGTGGGTTGTGGGAGAGGGGTGGGGAGACAGCAATGGAACGCTTTCTTATTTACAGGTTGTTTTTTTATTCAGACGACGGGGACGCTTGCCATGCTGGGGTGGCTCCCAGTGTGGCAGCAGGAAAGCTGTTTGGGAGGATGTGGAGACGACGGGATTGTGCACCCCGTCGGCCAAACAAGATTTGTCACGCTGGGGTGGGCTCCCAGCATGGCACCACAGCTTTGGGGGGGGGTAGACTTAAGCTGAAGCTGGACGTATTTTGTTTCAGCAGCTCATACAGAAGCGCTGCCAGCACTGATCGCAGTGGTGGTTTTCTTTGAAGTGAAGACCACTGCTGTCATACACAGCACCCACATCCATTGGTGCAGGATCGCCACGCCTGCTCAACGGAGCAGTGGACAGTCACACCTCCAAAGTGTCCTGTTCTCCCAAGACATTCCTTACGCATGCGCACAAGTGAACTTAAAAATATAACAAAGTTACTGCCAGTTCATCACAGCATGCAAAAAGTATGGACATCATAGTTTGTGTGTGGTCTCAAGTTGTTGGTGCCCAGAGTATGGTTTTAAGGTGCCCCTGATCCCCATGAGCCCCGACCCCTGATTGCAAGATGACTGGTGTTGGTGTAGAACTGGCATTCATGGTGTAAGGTGGATGCTCTCCTGGATGAGATGCCATCAGATACCCCTCGACACGGAATGGTGACCTGACCCTTACATATGGATTAGAACCAAACAGGAGGACTGAAGTAGTAGTATGTGACTGCTTGTGCAACTTATTTGTACTTTGACTTACAATCTCTCTGTCCCTTCCACTGGGTCTACCACCCTGGCGGAGTGCCTTAAAGATGAAGGAACTTTCAAGAAAGGGCTCCAACCCCTTAAGCTGTCACAGGAAGGAGTTCACTGAGACCAAAGCTATTTTAGGGTAGAAAGCCCAAAAGAATACCAGTGGCAAATAATACATTCTTCCCAAGCCAAGGGCAGAAATAACCAGAATGAGACAAGCTGAAAAAAGGGAGAGCACCACCATCCAGCTACAACTCTCAGTGGAAATCTAAACTATTGTGACCTGCAGCAAAGAGGAAAGAAAAAACCCTTGGGAGGAACCCTCTGGGTATCAAGATCTAGGTCATCATCCCTCCAGGCTAGGGGCAGTATTAGTGATACCTGGGATACTGCAATGTAGACACCTAAAATGGGAAAACTTTAGAGGATGAGCCTTTACTCTATCCTGCTAACTGGAAAATGGTGTTCAGTGCTGACAAGTTTTCATATGTGACTAAAGAGGCCCTTTCTCCTGTCAAAGAGGAGCCCAACCCATGAGGCATGATTGGAGGAGAGTATAATATGCAGAGGTCACCCAGCCTGAACACTGCAAGAACTCATCCTTGAATGAAAATGAAAGAGAAGGGGAACACAGAATGACTAGGTGACTTGCAGGCAAATGCAGGGAAAACTGCTTCGAGAGGTGTTGCTGAGTCAATCTGTACAACAGAAGAGATCACCATAAAGATGGTCTCACCCACAGGAAGCAGAAGCCATACATACAACACCTGAAGGTGTCACCAAGTCAATTTACATGGCTAAAGAGGCCCCTCCATGGCAAGACCCCTACTATCAAGAATGCGGGGCAGGGGTGTACATAAATAGGTGCTGCTGAATTGGGCTGCACTGCCAAAAGGATCTTCCTCTTGGCAAGGGCACAACGTGGGGCCTCCTGGTATAGGAGACCAGAAGGACACAACAAAGCTAATAGGACAGATTTTTTTTTACATCTCATGCAGGACAATCTGAATCAACAGGCCTGAAATCTGTAGCCATAAGGGATGAAACTACATGATGCAATGCCACTAATGGCAATGACTACATGTCAAATCTAGATACAGCAATGAAGAAACATAAATAATATGGCAAGCTGACTGAGGGGTGACTGCCCAAGCTACAGTGACTGCTGAGTTGGTCTGTAGGCAAATCATAGACTAAGGTTGCTTGTTGGCCAGGGGAGTGATAGTAGCAGCAAGAGACGCCGAAAACACACAGAGAACTGAAGCACACCAAAACAAAGAACTGAAGTGCACCAACACACAAGGAAAGGAAACAGTTGGCTATGGCAGGAAAAGAACAAGGAGAAAGAAGGAACGATGGCGAGAATTAACCACTAAGAAAACCCAAGAGAACAAACAAAATGCCTAACAGGGTACAGAAGACAGAGGAGAAGAGGAGGTCAGTCACTGCTAGAGAGGTAACAGACAGGCAAGCAAGAAACCCACAATGAACGGGGATGCCAGAGGGAACTGATGCAACACAGAATGGACACGAAGACAAAAAGCAACTGCAGAGCAGGGTAGCCAGCAGACAAGAAAGGAGGGAAGAGCTGGGATGCATAGAGAGTTGCAAAGTTGTGGGCAGAATGGGAGGGAAGCAGCCACATGACAGCAACAAATATCCAAGCATCAAATGGGTGCTTGGCATGTGTAGAGTAAGTACCACTCAGAGGGATTGTGACAAATATCACCCACTGTCCTCTGAACTGCACACTCAGCATTTAAATTAAGTGATTTTAGGATGGAACTCACCATAAATCACTCTTACGGAGCATGTAATAGGTCCGTCCTTCTTCATCAAGAGAGGCTCAAATGTTTAAGGACTATAGCTTGTTCCACTGCAAACAGATGGAAACCAGATGTCAAATTCACCTCTCTGTTTTCATCTACTAATGCAATGATATTTCTTATCCCTACTCAACTGACAGACATCAGGTTCAGCTCTCTTCTTAGTCATATTCATGCTACCATTTTGCAATGCCCAAAGGTCAACGGTAATTCAGGTAAAAGAAGTTCTGTCATACCAAGTGTGGCTACCCTGAGAAATTCACTAAACTCTAAAACTAGACAGCAAGCAGTATGCAGCATATGCAGTTCATGGCTCAAAAGCTTCAAATCAACAGCATTTTATTTAGAAATAACTGGTCTAGTCCGCAACAGTTTATTACAGAAATTGGATAGTGGCACATTATATTAACTCAACAAATACTGTACACAGATTTTCAGATGCAATTGTTTATGGTCCAAACAGGCCTCTTTTTGTGGGGGGCTTGGACAAACTTATTTTCATTGGTAACCTAGTCCCTCTTTGTGTATTAAAAGCAAAATCTATGTCCCTGGGACTGCCCTGAGACTGCAACAAACTACTATGAAATACTGTATAGAGCACCAGTGCAGATTCTGTGGAATTGTTCTTTACTGTGATGTAATTGTATTTTTATCTATAGCTGCTGTTATATGCTTTATGAATTTTAAATGCACTTTATAATGTTTTATGTTGTTAACTGTAACCCCCCCCCCCCAACTCATCTGGCAATTAGCTGATATCTGCTCAGTATATCTTTCCTGGTAAAACATTTTGAAATAAATAAATCTGCTTTGTGTTACTTATTTACTTTATCTCCTCTCATACGGTGCAGTGCAATCTAGTGGTAGAGCAGATCCCTTAGATGAAAGAATCCAATTAAATGAACACTGAATAGAGTTAGAATCCGTACAGCGAGGTGTTAGGCGCAAACAAACCAAGTGGCCACATGAGGCACCAGCACAGAAGGGTCTCACTCATACAGAAAGTATAAACAAAGATCTGCTGGAAATGCAAAAAGTGTTCATACAAAAACAAAAGTATTGTTGTCACCCACGTATGCATAGAAATGTTATCACTTTTACCATGTTTTCATTTTGGGTGGGACAAAATGGTGGCGATGGGGCAGTGGGAGTGGTGAAGGGTTTACCACACGTATTTCAGCTTGTGGTGCCATTAGGTCTAAAACAGGTCCTGAATCTGCACTTCAACCATAAGGTTTTCTTCAGCAATTGTTGAGAAAGAAAGAGAAAATAAAAACCTTTTGAAGTTATGTTTTTATACTGTAACTAATTCCTGAAGAAAACCGTTATTCAAAACAATGATTCTAACTTTGAATTCTTCTGGAAGTGTGCTGTTTAACAGTTAAATAGGTATTTCATGGTAAAAGTTTTAAATAAATAATATGTATCTATTTCTGTTTTCAGTTGACATTTAACTGGTCCTTTTCAGAACACATGCTGTTGATGCCACACCTTTTTGTTCTAACAGTACATACTGTAACTTAGACACTGTGTGATGTTGAGCATGCTACATAACCATCCTATGGTCAACTTCTCTCACTGTCTCTCTCCTCCCTTCATCTGGTGATGCTCCCCACAGTTTTTTTACTTTTCAGTCTAACTTCCTCCATGTGTGTGTAATAGCTGCTGCCACTCTCGTATTAATGGCTTTGGCCACTCTCAAATTAATGACTTGCTAAGTCATGGTATTCTTTAGAATATAGAGCATCAGTCCCTTCTGAGCATTTTTCTTTTCTCATCTTCTTTTTAATTCTTAATTTAGTATAATGCAGAGTAACAGACAGAGTGTCAGACTGTTATGAGTTACAGTAGGCAAGGGTGTGAAATGAGTCTCTTCGCGGATAACTCCAAGATGGGAGCAGTAGTTGAGGGAGAAGGGGAGGTTGGCCCTCAAGGACCTGGACACCCTGGAAGCTGGGCTCAACATGGAAGTCAAATTTCAATATCACCAAGTGCAGGTGTTGCATCTTGGTGAGGCTCCTAAACACAGGTACACCCTTGGAGGGCGCTGGAGGCCTCAATAGGGGAAAAAGACCTAGGGGTCGTGGTGGATGCACGTATGAATAACTCTGAGCAGTGCAGGAGAGCAGCTAGCAAGGCAAACAGGATGTTGGGATGCATCATAAGGGGGATCACCTCTAGGAGCAAGGAAGTGATTCTGACGCTGTACAATGGACTGGTTAGATCACACCTTGAGTACTGTGTACAGTAGTGGAGACCACACTTGAAGAGGGAGATACAGCTCCTGGAGAGGGTACAGAGGAGGGCAACTAAGATGATACGAGGGCTAGGGGATTTGACGTATGAGGACAGACTTGAGGAGCTCTGCCTGTTTTCATTGGAGGAGAGGAGAGGAGAGACAGGGGGGACATGATTGAGGTCTTCAAGTACCTCAAGGGAATAAATAGGGTAAACATGGAGGGGATCTTTAGACTAAAGAAGGGAGGTATCACCAGAGGGCATGGTTTGAAGTTGGAAGGTAGAAGGGTGAGGGGGGAAAAGAGGTGGAGATTTTTCACTGAGAGGGTGGTGGACCCTTGGAATGCACTGCCTGGCGAGCTGGTTCAGAGATCCACATTGAAGGGCTTCAAGAGAGGGTGGGACAGACACAGAAAGTGGATGTATCAGATGATGGCCTGTCCCAGGGGGGTGGGGATGGATGATAGGGGTTTCTGGAGCACAAGGGACGGGAGGGCCTCGGCACCCAACTAAGGATCGAGCAGACTCGATAGACCGTAAGGCCTAATCTGCTGGCAAATAGTATGTTAGTATGTTAGCAGTGCCTGTATACCATCTCTAAGACCAGATCAACATCAAGCTTTTTAGTAAATAATCTTGTATACATACATCCAGTCCAAGCTTAGGCAGGGACGAGCTAAATATGGAACAATTAGTCTAACAAGGCAATTTATGCTGTACCAGTTATCACAGATGAAGTACCCCGGTCAGGTGGTGCCTGCCAAACTTCACAGATATTCCCTTACCTATCATGGTATAAAGGTTTAATCTTCTAACATCATATTTATCACCCAGCCTCTCCATTTTATTTCACACTGGTGCAAAAGTCCCCTTGGCATTGCTGTCAGTTGTTTCTTGGCTATCTCAGTAAGATTCTTGTGCCAGAAAGCCAATGTAGGGAGCTGTGGTTGTCTCCACAGCCTAGAGATAACTTTTTGGCAGCAAGTAAGTATACTGAGCCATTGAGCAGGATGTTATTCATAACCCGGGGTGACAGTGGTATCATTGTGGGATGATCGGTGCTGAGTCGCAGGACTGTTTGTTGAATTGATTCTTAATCTGCTCCCAAAACTGGGCTATGACTGGGCAAGACCAAAAGATGTGCATCTGAGTTGCTAAGGTCTTTCTGCATTGTCTTCAGCAGTTCTCAAAGTGAGTGGGGAGACTTTTTTTAAGTATTGATGGAGTATGAAGATAGCAATTCCTACATTTCCAAGCAAACTCTATCCAGTAGGGGGCTGTGAAGATTTTGATGAAGGGAGGTATACTTGATCCATGTTGAATAAGGTACAGAGGTGGATAATTCAGTATTCCGTGTACATTTTTCTTTTTCTCATTTTACTCTTCCTCTTACTGCACGTTTGCGCTTTTCTCATCTGTTCTCTTTTCAGAACTTGCCTCCCACAACACACACACATGCACATGAACTCTGCTAGTGCAACTGTTGGGAGGATGGTAGGGACCAACACCAGGACTGAGCTCCCCGCCTGCATGCAACATAGTGTGCATTTCCAGTCTCAGCTGTGACATGATCTGGCTCATCAGGATGGCAGATATGGAGGCAAAGCATGGGTGCAACCTGAAGAAAAATACTGAAATACCAAAAATATAATGATTAAACAAAGAATCAACAATCACTCTTAGCTGGGCTTTCTGGAGGTTTGGTGCACTGTCTCCATCTTGTAAAGAATGCAGTGATTCCATTGATATCTGACATAATCAGTTTCAGTCATATCACCCCAGTGCTGCTAGAACAGCACTGGCTACTGATAAAATGGTGTACCTCTTTTAATATTTGATTGATTGTTTTAAAGACCCTGTACAGGTTGGGTCCTGACTACGTGAAAGACTTCCTGCACACATATACTCTAAATCATCCTCTCCACAGGGGAGAATAAAGTATATGTGTGGTTTCATGTGCCCATCTGAAATCTTCCAGAGATGGGGCCTTTCCTGTGACTGCTCCACACGTTTGAAGTCCCTAATAGCCCAGCTTTGACAGATCTCCTATAAAGATCCATCTATTCTTGGTGTTCAAGGGCTCATTTAAATGTTTATGTGATAGGTGGGACTTCAATATAATTTGAGAGTATGACTTTATATGTTTGTAAATATTTTTTTTACTGGAACTGTATGTGCAGCACTTAGAGCCTCTGGGGTGCTATGTAAAATAACATTTACCTATGAGCAAACTTACCTAATACTTTCACCACTGATAAGGAGCTATGCCTCCATGTCTTGGTGATTGCCACCTGGTACTGGTGAAAGGAATGAAAACAAACCTAGTCACTCAGCCAGAGCTGCAGAATCACTGTTGCAGGAGAAATCCATTTATGTGCTTTCATGCTTTTATGTATTTCTAAGTCTCTCAGCATAAGACAAGATTTGTAATGCTCCAAAATTCTAGCACTAAATATAGTGAAGGACAGGACAAAAAAAATATTCAAACTATAACACCTGCATGAAAAAAAAATCAGTATTGCACAGCATCGCAATCTATTTTTGATTGCAGTGGTGCAACACTGATATACCGCTTTCAAAACCCTGACAAGTTTACTTAGTGTATGACCTGTTCCCAAACCTACATTGTAAATCTTGATGGAGACTCTCTTCTACAAACACGATAGCCTATAGGGCAGGTTGACAAGTCAGTGTCCAGGCTGAAAAGGCATCGAAGTGCCAGCAAACTTCTTAACCATTCCCTGCTGCATACTTTTATGCCTTTAATGGCATCAGACACACACAAGCGTAATAAAACCAGGGTTATGAAAGCCTTATAGTTTCTACGGTAAAGGCTAAGGAAAAATGCGTACTCACGTGTCCCTGGTAAATATTTTAGTGTGTAGGCAGAATCAATGAGAACTGTAAATACTTAATGGCTGGTACTTTATCAAAACCATAAGTGGTTCAGCTTTAGAATTTTACATCATTACAGGATTTACAGTCATTTGATAAGTGGCACAGGACAAGAATTACTTCGTTCTAAAGCTAAAACCAGTAATAAATCTAATTTCAGGATTCCTCTTATTGTCAGTTATCATCTGATGACAATGCCTTTTACCATCATCTTCTTGACAGAAATATGATATGTAAAATTGTAATGTCACATCACTTACCATGATTTAATACAAGCCAGCCTATACCATTTTAATCAATCAAAATTGTCGCTTTTTACTGTAATGATTTTGTGGTAGGTTCCCTCTGTTAATATGATATATATTCATTATCTACCAGATGATTTACTGCCCACCAGTTCCAAAGTACCAGCACAGAAGTAGGCCAGAGTTTCCCTCTTCAGCATTGTCAAAATTAGCAAATAACAATCTTTTGTACTTCTCATGGTGTATTTAATAAGCAAAAGGAACTAAGGATGCCCATGATAAACAGAGCAGGTAGGCTGCTGTCTGTCTAAAGTCTAAAGTGCCCTGACTAGTAAGTGCTAGCACACAGTTCAATGTATGAGGAAGGCTAATCTTGAATCATGTGTCATGATCATTTTGAACGATTACTGGTTCCATTATGTCTGTTATAGGTAAAATATCTTGCTAATCTTATATGCATTCCAGTCTGATCTGCACCTTGCTGCATGGATATTGCTTGAATGTGTTGTTACAGTAGTTATTGTTTTATAGTTAATAATTTGTGGAAAAAAATACTATGTTTGCTTATATCTGCACACTTGGTAACTTTTTAATGCATTTTAGACACCAGTGTAAATGAACTACAGTTCAATGTTTTTCTATAAATAAAACTGAAATGAAAATGTAACATCTGGAAAGTCCCCTTTACCCTTATAGCTCCAAGACTATGTTGTACTCTGACATTTGCATTTCTGGTATTTTTCTCATTCCTTTATTATTAAAAACACAAAAAAACACAGCAATCAGGCAAGAAATGAATGTTCCAGTTGGTCTACTACTAGCAATTCTAAAGGCCTGTTAAAAGACTGTAAACAGAACATTATCACCTATGTGGGCAAAGGGTTTTCCTAATTAAAATTCAGTTACAAAAATGTAATTAAACATGCTTGGAAGCTTATAATACTACTAATGACCTCTTTGGATCACTCCTTTGGCACTGTTAATGGCTGCTTGGAGTAACAAGCATACGTTCCCTCAAACCCCTTAGCTCCTCAAGACCTTCATTAGCTGACAGTTGAAGGTGGGTATATCACTCATTACTGCTTTAAATACCAAAACTGTGTCAGACTCTATAGCCATCAATTATGCCCTTCTGCTAGGACAGAAGGCATAATGAATCAGCTACTGTAGCACTGAAGCAGTAAAACACTGTGTCAAGTACCTCAGAGACTGTTCCCCCCACCCCAACCTCTATTTCTTTTGAATGTGGACTAATTTGTAGACCAATATTTCAATTTGTATTTTATTTGCTTTGCTGGATGCTGGTTTCCAAAGAGATCTTGGTTAGGATAGCAGAAACCAAAAGTTCATAGTGACACATATGCAGGATACATTAAACATATTGATAAGACACATATACTTTAGAATACAGTGTATTATAGGTGGTGATAAGAATCATATACAGTGACACGCAGGCAGAGTAATAAGATAAATATTTCATATTTCTAATCTGATAGAAGATTTTACAGTTTATGAAAATCATAGCATGGCAAAACATTAGTTCGATGCAGTAAGTGTTTTATGGCATATGGTATGGCAGTATATACAAAAGTATAATGTTATTGATCTCCAATCACCACTGTACATATCACTCAGAAAAAATATTTCTTCAATTTTAAATAGTCCTTCTGTGTTCCTTCCTGTAGTAGCACCAGTGTTTGGCAGAAAGGTAAAGGTTACAAGCAAAGTAAATCAACCCAAATAAAACAGAAAAAAACTATACAATTAACTTCAGGAAAAGGAGATTTGTAACCACAGTATTATTGCAATAGCAATGCAATAATATTTGTCATGCTGATTTCTGTATCAGCAATAGAAAAGATCTCTTTGTACTGTATTAGTTGACTCATTAGATGATCTTACATAGAAACATATATGTTTATTAGAACCTAGGACATGAGCATCCTAGCACTGGCCAGGCCTTTAGTAAACCAAACATTTATTTATTAGCTTTTGGTAACAGGTAAGTGCATTAGGCATTAGTCCTGCCTATTTTCAAGCATGACCGGACCCACAGTTTAAGTATAAATTCTTTCTGAAACAATATTCAGCTGCACCATGTAATAGGGCTGTGCATGGTCTAAATAGGATACATTTCCTGAATACTGTACCATAGATAGTAGGCTTCCCAAATATTTGGGTGGACCTCCTAATAGTCCACTATTTGGCCGTTATTCAGGAAGCACTAGTCTGTGAGATTTCAAAGTCTCCCAGATCTTTGATGGTCAATCAGAGATAATTTCTGGAGCTCACAGCCAGGTACACAATGTGATTTTCTCACTCTGAGCTAGCAGAGGACAGAGACAGTTGTTTCAGAGAGCTAACTCTTCCAGCTACTGAGATACAGAGTTTGCCAAAACAACAGTATTAGTTTTCTCCACAGGCTTTTGGATCTGTATTAAAATTGATCAACATCAAATATGTCAGGCTTGGCTTTCTTTCTGCTTTTTTTGTTTTTTAGACCCTGTAGTGGCGCTCAGTAACACGGACCAAGTGACCTGTCCATGTGCCTTCTGACTCCCTCCCCCTCCACTTTGATTTTCACAGAGCTCAGTTTGATTCTGATGAAGCACGTTATTTTTGCACCACAGGCTTTTTTTGTCAGCAAAATTAGGTGTGTCTTTCTGATGGCATTTTTTAGGAAATTTTTGTCTGGGATCAGTAACAGAGATGGTTATTTGCTAACTGCCCTATCCCCCACTGATTTCACTCCAACACAGCTGCAGTGTGATTTGTTTATAAAGCACATTTTGTGTGTGTTTTTTTTTTCTTTTTTGATGTTGCCTGGTTTCAGGCTTGGTTCACTGTATGACTGAGGAGGGTGTCATCTGATCCCTCCTCTCACAGCTCACGATGCACAGCATTTTCCTTTTTTTGGGAGCCTGTATCTTGCATGGGCAGGGATGTGTGCACGCATTTGTTTGGTATTCACAAAAACAGCTACAGTTTTTTTCGGTGGGTCACGCTCGACTCACTGAATTGTTTCTATCTGTCATCTGGTTCCAGACTCAGTTTCCTGTACAACTGAGATAGATGTCCATGCCCTCCTCCCCTGACAGTTCACTGCACATGTCTTGTCTCTGCATGCACAGTATTTTGAGGGGAGGCTGCACCCTGCACATGTGTGAGTGTGTGTACATATTTGTGAACTGCTCCAGTTTTCTCAGTGGCTCAGGCCTGACTCATCAAATCACGTGTGAATATGTCCAGTGTCGTCCAACTCCAGGCTGGGTTCAGTGTGCGAAAGTGTGAACCAGGAGTTGTCAGCCAACTCCTCCAATCATAACAGTGAAAATGAGAAACATAACAAGTAATGTTTATTTTGCTTTGAGTGGGGGGAGGGGGTTTGTACTACACTATTTGTTGCATGAACATCAAATTTTACACAGTAACACACATGCTGGCTTATTACCTGTGCTATTATAGTAGATTAGCTTTGCTGCTAGTGTACAGCAATTGGTTGTATTGTTATCACATAGCTGAGCTAATAGCTATTTTAAATCATGTCTGGAGATTAACCACCCACAACATGCACAGCCTAGCCCAAGCAAATCTTCTGGCCCACCAGCAATTTGGGGTGCAGGAGATGGAGAGAAATGCTCCAGGTCTGTTAGGCATGCCAAGATTTTTCCTCTCCCAGCAAGCTAGGTTCTGGCAGTAGTATCAGCAGTATGAGTGGGGGAAGAAGCTGTGCCACTACTACTACTACCGCTGGGTCCTTCACTACCGCCACAGTCACAGGCAAAATGCCTAGAGTGACAGAATGCTTTTTAGCACAAACTTTTTAGGGGACTAGGAGGGCCTTAGAGCTGAGTCCCCCATTCTGAAAGCAGCGGCCACCAGTGCCACTAGTAGCTGTGGAAAAAAAAGAGTAAGAAAACCAGATCACTTATTATTAAGTAACAAAATATTCCAGTTCAGGGATATAAGGTAAAGTTGCTTTCTGACTTACCAAGGATGCTTTGTCTGACAGTGTGGCCTCCTACTCTCTCTCTCTCTCTCTCTCTCTCTCTTACTATGATCATAGGATCATAGGATCATAGGAAGGATATGAGTCAGTTAGCCATAAGCCTAACTGACTCACCAGTTCTCAATAAATGAATGCAGTGGTTTTATTACCCATTAATTTGTCAGGCACTATTTTAAAGACTCCACTGTGGTGCTTTTGACCATTTCCTCAAGAAGGGTGTTCCAATGGTTGACTATCCTTTGGCTAAACCATGCATCCCTTTTACCTGTTTTATATAAGCTGTGTTTCTCAAGTATCTCTGTCAATTATCTTCCTCTCCAGCCGCACACATTCCCTAAGTTCTTCCTCAAGAAGTGTCTTTGTACATTGCTCAGAAGTCTCCCCAAGCCTTCTAAATTTAAGCAAATACAAATTCAGCTCTTTTTAATCTGTCTTTGTAAGCCTTGTTAGATACTACCCTAACTCTTCTTGTTACTCTCCTCTGAACTTTCTCTAGTAAGCCAATACTACTTTTAATATGTGGAACCCAGAACGGGATGCATTACTCCACGTGGGGCTGCACCAATGCTCTATGCAGGAGAATTATAACTTCCTTACCTCTGCTCCTGATGTTACGGCAAATACTACCTAAGATCTTGTTTCCCCTTTTGCTACCTCCCTGCAGTGTTCATCAAACAACAGCTTATTTGTAATAAAAATGCCAAGGTCCTTTCCCCTATTTGTTTTCTGCAGTTTTTCTACCATATAGGATGTATGTAGCCATTTTGTTTCTGCCACCAAAATGCATAATCCTGCATTTTTCAAGGTTGAAAGATAGCTTGTGCGTCTTTGCCCAGATTTCAATATTATGTATTTCACTGTGAAACTGTTCTATAGCTTTGTCATTATCAACGATTGCACCTATTTTAGCATCATCTGCAAATTTGCAGATCCAAGCGTCAGATGAAGTCTGCATTGATGAGATATAGATTTTTTTTAATTTATTTTAGTCTTTGGTGACCGGGTAAGGCCCACTAGGCACAAGTGCCTGTTTTCAGGGGTGACCTGGGAGCACTGGGGAGGTTAAGTGTCTTCCTCAGAGTCACACTGTATGCAAGTGGAGGTTGTGGGAATCAAACCCTGGTCTGCTAGATGTAGCAAGCTCATTCACAACTCATTACTCTAACCTCTAGGCTGTACTGCTAGCCCCAAAAATGACCCCTATGGGACCTCACTAGTCACATCATACCATCCTGAGTAAAAACCTGTTATACTGACTCTTTGTCTCCTATCCTCCAGCCATGATCTTACCCAGCTAGTGACATTAGCCTTGAACTTAAGATATTGAAAAGGGCAGGCCTCAAAACTGACCCCATGGGACCCCACTAGTCACATCACCCCATCCTTAGTAAAAACCTGTTATATGATCTTACCCAGCTAGTGACATTAGCCTCAAACTTTAAATCAATAAGTCTCTATTAAAAGCTGATGAAGCATGAAGTTGGAGGCCTTAGAAAAGTCCAGAAACAGTATTTCTATTGGAAGCCCTACATCCAATGCTTTACTTATAGGTTCAAACGATTGGATTAAATTGGTCAAACATGATCTTTTAGACCTAAACCCATGTTGGGTAAGATCAACCAGATCTTACTTTAGCAAGTGCTCTTCAATTTCTCCCTTTACAAATGTTTCCATAGTTTTGCCCATAAATGAAGTAAGACTTATGGACTAATAGTTTTTATAGCCTTCTCTGGAAACTTTTTTAAAGATCAGGGTGACATTCACTTCTCTCCAAGCAGGTATAATGTTTCCTTCCGAAATAGAACTCGAAAAATATTTTGGCAAAAAGACCTGCCAGTTCTTCTGACAGCTCTCTCAGAAGTCTTGGGTGAAGTCCATCCATCCCTGTGGATTTGTTTGGGTATAATTTAGCCAATTTAAATTTAACATTGTAAGTCTTTAATATTAATCTTCTTGTTTTCCTGATTTCAATTGTATACATAGAGGTTGTATTCCTTGGTTGAATGACATTCAAAAAATGAATATTAAAGATATCTGTCATAGCTGTACCTTTCCTAATCAGATCATTAGCCATCCTTATGGGACCTAATTTCAGCTGCCCATTTTCAGCACAGTTTATATAACTGAAAAAGGCCTTTTTTATTATCTTTTGTGTTAGTGGCTCATTAAAATTCTTCATTCCTTTTTGATTTTTTATATGAGTTTTACACTGTTTAACTCTGTTCTTATATGCCTGCCATGTTGCAGGTGAAGGATTATTCTTTGCCTTTTTTATGCCTCTTTCTTCCACCTAATCAGTCTTTTTATACATCTTTTATACCGTTTTGGAATTTTCCCATGCTATTGTACTTTATTCTTTCTGGAACAAAGTTCTGTACACAGTAATAGTAGCAGTACAGCTGCTTCTCCCACTCATAGGAAAGCAACCCACAGTGAAATCGGGCAGAACCATGCACGTTCCCCTGCTGATGTCAGATGTGAAAAATTACAAGGTGAGTGGAGTTGCCTTCCTATTAAGAGGCAGCAGGTGGCCATGTTGTCAGACAGAGCATCCTTGGTAAGTCTGAAAGCAACTTTACCTTATACAGTATCCCTGAACTGGGATCTTTTGTTGCTTAATAATATGTGAACCGTTTTCTTACTTTACAGACAGTGGGGAAAGATGAAAAAGGAGTGCTCATTAAATCACTGTTGGGAGAATACATATATACACAAATGTGAAGAGTTAATGTATTTGCCACAAAATTTCATAGCACAGGGAGAAATATAAACTGAAGTGGTTTATATCACTGGTTAAGCGTACTAATAACTCGGTAGGTACTGAGTCTGTATACATAAGTTGCTAAAAAGCATTGTGAAATGATGAACTTGTGATTCACAGACAAGCCTAAAAACTGCTTCACTTTTCAAATGTGAGTTATAAACCAGAATTATTATTTGAGGTAATTATAAGTCTTGTAAATATGATGAATGTTTAATGGGTCAGATGGTTATAAATCTATATGGTTTTTAATATGAATAATAATTTATTTAGGTCAAACAGAACTATAAATTGAGTGAAAACAAGCAGGGGCCAGGATATTCAAAGCAGATGCGCCTGGTGCAACTGAGTTGTGCAGTTGCATCCCCAGATGTATACCCCAGGGCCATATTCAAACCCTGGAGAAGTGCTGTGCAACTCCAGATGCATCGAGGCACATCCGTAATGTATGTGGTGCATCCCCAGGGCCAGGGGACGTGCCCATGCATATGTGGCACATCATGATGCTCAACCGAGATGTGCAGCACATCTGCAAGCACATCTCAGAGATGTGCCGCATAGATATGTCCAAAGTTAGGCATGTAAAAAACATGCCTAACTGGTAGCCACCCACAGGCGGGCTGCTGTATTGCATGGTGCAACACAGCAGCCGCCAACCCCTGGATGGCTACCCCTCCATGCCCCAACTTCCCAAACTATACGAACACATACCATACATACCTTGATGATCTAGTGGCCCCCTCCTCGAGAACCAATCCCCATGAATGTAAAAATATAAAACTATCTGGTAGTCTAGTGGTCCCCCTCCATCCCTGAGTCCTGATCTCCGTGAAGTAAGAACAGCCAAATCCCTGGTAGTCCAGTGGTCCCCCGTCCCATCCCTGAGTACCGATCCCAGTAAATGTGTCTATAAATTAATCCCCAATAGTCCAGTGGTACCCCCCATACCCATTCTTAAGTCCGATCCCCATAAATGACAATAGTAGACAAACCTGGTGGTCTAGTGGTACCCCCACCCCCCTAGGACCCTTATCCCACCCCACTCCCCCTATCCCAGCAGTGGCCATACTATAGCAGGCATCAAAACCCACCCACACATCTCCACAGCTGCCCACTGAATAACAACTTACAGTAGCACCTGCAAGCTCATTGGTCGACACTGCTTGACCAATGGGCTTGCAGTGTGTACTATACATTTCCATTCACAATGTAGAATGGCCCCATTTGCATGTTTGGGAATGAGTATCTGGAAATTGCACCTTGCGCAGCTCCAGATTTGCTGGTGCATTCACTTTTCAGATATTCTGACCTGTCTGGAGGGGTGCGCCAGACTATCATGGTTGCACTACAAACATTTTATGATAAATTCAGCTGAGAAGTGCCATTGCACATCTCATTTGAATATATCACATTTGTGCTCTTGTGCAACTCAGTTGCACAGAGCAACCACTTTCACTATTGCCGTGCGCAAGTTTGAATAGCTGGGCCTGTACATATTAAAGGGCCCCTGACTCTGTTGTGATAACTTTGAAAAACTGTAATATTTAGACAAAATTTAGCTTATATATTTATTAATTTTTTCTGTAATTCTCATCCTTACTTTTTTATTACTAAGAGCATTTGCATGTAAACAGGATTACAGTCCTGTCTGTCCTGGTTGCTTGCCTACATCTAACATCACAATTCTGTTTATGATATCACAATCTGCTGTTGTGAGAAAATTATGATGCCATAAACAGGGCTTTGTGATGTCAGGTGTAGGCAAGCAGAAAGAACTGATGAAGTCTAAGGGACAGTGATCCTCCTTTATACAACTGTCCTCCATAATAAATAAAAAAGGGAAATAATTATAGAACGAATATGAAACATCAACTGAACTATGTCTAAATCTCACATTTTTTCAAGTTTTTCTAATGGTGTCAGGGCAATACGTGTAATGTGCGTGCATATTAATTCACCTTGAGTTGCACATAATTATTTGACTATGTATCTGTAGATAATTACCAGACTATACTCCGAAGAAGAGGCTAGTGTTACAGCCCCAAAACATTGATTTAATTGGTATATAAATTCAATAGAACAATATGTTCTGGCAGTATGGTGTAGGTTACAATAAATTAGTAGAAATTTAAAAACGTTTGGTAAGTGAGTCTAATTTTGTCTTACTTATGACACCCCACTTGTAACACTACACAAAAAGAAAAGTAATACTATTTGTGAACCCCAGCCACTGCTAAAAATATCTGAAAAAATCCCCTCACCTCCCAAAGGAAATCATGAACATTTGTAAGTTTCACTTTCCTGTCATTTCTTCTGTGCTCTTACTAGTACTTCTCCCAGTACTGTTTTACATTCCCATTCTCTGAACATACAGATTGTGTTCTACTGTATTCCATTTATACAGTCATTACATGATTGTATGTCATTAACTAGTTGAATACTTCTGTAGGCACTTTTTTCATCTATCCCTGTACATTTTTAATTATAATGTATTTAGTGCTGTACAACCCCTTCCTGAAAGATCACTGCATCCCTGTGTAACTCCTCTTTCTCCCCAGGTCACTCTTGGGAAGAAGGTAATGCTCAGCATGATCTCAGACTCATAAATGGATATACAGACTTTTCACTTGGTATTGCTCTAAGTTTTTGCTTTCATTACTGGGAGTATCCCTCCCTGTGTGACCCTGGGCAAGTCACTGAATCTTCTCGTGCTTCAGTGCTCCAGACCAAGCTGGGCCACCAGGATGATTTAGGGGCAGCAAGGGTATGCAAAGGAGCAGTGCTGGGGAGCCTGAATATCTACTTACTGGAGATCTGGAGGGAATGAGAGGACATGACAGATAACTTTAAATACTTGAGGTGTATCAGTGGGGTGGATTCTAGTAAACTGTTTAGGCCCAGTGAAACAAAAACATGAGAGTAACTGATTAGATGGGAGGATTCAGGAAGGAAGTTTTACTTCACAGAGAGGGTGGAACAATATACAATGAGATGCTGTAAATGTGAAAACTGTAGGGCACTTTAAGAGGGTGTAGGACAAATTCAAGGGACAGAAAAGGCAGCCAGGGGTGGGGAGGGAAATGAATGCCTAAGGTGCATAAATTGCAGCCATACTTGATAGACCACAAGGCTTCCTTCTGCTGGCTAAATTCTATCTTTCTACGAATTTGGGTAAAAGATAGTAACTTACAGCATAGATTTTTCTGGCAGATAAGGACTGCTCAGCCCACCAAGTCTGCCCATTTTTCCCTGCCTATAGTATCACCACAGATCCTACCTGATCTCTGGCCCATTCACCCCTCTTCCCTTTGCCTAAGATTCCCTTATGCCTATCCCATGAATTCTTGAATCTCACTACTGTTTTCACCCACACCACCTACACTGGAAGACTGTTCCAGGAATCCACCACTCTTTCTGTGAAGAAGTACTTCCTCACATCTCTCCTGAATCTACCACACCCCCCAGCTTCTTATCATGCCCCCTTGTCCTTCAGCACCTTTTTTTCTGACAAAATACTTCCCTCTTGTACCTTGCTTTCCACTGTGAGGTATTTAAAGGTATTTATCTTATCCCCCTCTCTTTCTTCTCTTCCAGGGTGTGCATATTTAGGTCATTTAATCTCTCCCCATAGGACTTCTGATGCAGACCCTGCACCATTTTAGTTGCCCTCCTCTGGACTGCTTCCACTCTGTCAATGCCCTTTTTGAGATGTAATCTCCAGAACTGGACACAGTACGCTAGGTAGTGAACCAGAGCTGTTTGGTGTCATGTCTTAGGCAGTCATCAAGCTTTGCTTGGAAGCACCAGCCAGGAGGATAGCATCCAGTCATTGCTAGCAGCACCAGCACACTTGCCCAGTGCCAACTGGTTGATTTCTTACTCATCATGAAAAAAAGCTTAGTTAGGAAATCAAAATAAAAATCAGTCAGTGAGCCAGGATCAGTACTGAGCAGCCAGCCACCCAGCAAGCAGTAGCAGCCAGTCTCTGAAGTTAGCCACTGCCTAAAGCCCAAGTCAAGCTAGGCCACAGAGTCCAGAGAGGGATAGGAAACTAGACTATTAGACTGCTAGCAGTGAGTTCCCTTGACTGTGTGGTGCCCAACACTGGTATCTTGGTTTTCCTCGCTCTCGGCTGTGTAGTGCCAGAGGCTTAATTTTCCTCTCCATTGCATACTGCTAGAGAGAGAAAGAAAGAGACTGGATATACCATACAAGCATGTAGCAACGGTAATTCCTTTTTTCATTTGTGGAACTTCAAAGGGAAAATTGAAATGATTGACTAAAAGGAAACTATGTCATTGTGTATTTATTTGTTCTTTCATTTTTCCAGCACCCACTCCTTATTGTGAGTGCTGTCTTCTGTGGTTATGGATCACTGTGTATGGATATCTGGGGATTCTTCACCAAAAATGAAATGCTGATGAAGAGGAAGATGACTGTAGTACCTTACAACAGTCAGAAATGTTCCAGTGAGTCTCCCTCAAAAAAAACAAAAGACTGATGAACTGGAAGATGACCATGGTCTTTACAATAGTCAGAAACTGTTCCATGCTCAAACACCATGTCTCAATGGGACCATAGTGATGACAGTATGCAGTCTGATAGTGATACTTCAGTGTCAAACTCCAAGGATGATGGAAGTTTGCTAATCACTGAGCTCTGTACCCCTCAACTGAAAAAAACTCCAGGCACCTCTGATTTAAGCCAGAATAGAGACTGCATGCCTGTGCAACCAAAGCTGAGTGCATTTCCACAAAAGAAGTTTGGATAAATGTGGAAGGTATTTAATTCCTGGTACTGCAGTTTCCACTGGATCAAATATTTTCAGTCTGAAGATGCTGTGTATTGCTTTGCATGTCATCATTTTCCTCAGGCTGGTAAAAATGTCACAGTATTTGTCAAAAATAGTTTTCAGAATTGGAAAAGGTTGACAGGAAAGGATGGTTTACTGACCTTACACAACAACTCAGAGTCCCATAAAGCTTGACATACAGCATGGTGAGACTTCAGAGTACATGCAAAGGAAGGACAAACCATACAAAATCTCATCAATGAGGATCATAGCAAACTTGTGAAGGAAAACCAGCACTAGATCAAAACAATAGCAAGTATATTGAAGTTGACTGACACACAATGCATTGCATAGAGAAGAGACAGAGATGGTAAACAAAGTTTCAACAAGGGGAGTTTTCTGGAAATTCTTAATCTAGCAGCAATGCATGATGACATAATAAAAAGATAACTGTCAGGTGCAAGGAATACAAAATGTACACATTACAGTATTCAAGACCAGCTCCTTAATAGTATGGCACAGCTTGTGTGACAGCACATTATAGAAGTGGCAACTGTAGGGGCATTCTTAATATCTGTGGATCAGTCTAAGGACATTTCGAAGACTGAGAAGATCTCTTTTGTGATGCGTTATGTATACCGCTGAAAAATACATGAAGAGTTCCTAGGTTTTCAAAAAGCACAAGGCCTGGATGCAACATCCCTGATGAGAACAATATTGTAGACACTTGCATATAATAACACAGATGTGAGCAGATGCATAGTTCAGTGCTATGATGGTGCAAGTGTGATGAGTGGAGAAGCAGCTGGAGTGCAGGCCAAATTTCATGATGAAGTTCCCAAGGCTATCTATATACACTGCTACAGCCACAGGCTAAACCTTGTAGTAGTGATCAGTGTCAAAAATATTCACATGGCCACCAAGTTGTCCTCATTGTTGCAAACTTTATTCAACTTTATTAGAGGTCTGCAGCCCATGAAAAGTTTATAGAAATGCAGCAAAAAATGATGCATGGAAAAGTGCCCATTGAGCTAAAATGTCAGTCTGATACATGTTGGACCTGTCAATATATTGCATGCAACAGTGTACATAAGACTTTGTCAGCCATTATGGAGATACTGCATCATTATGAGGAAGAGAGAGGAAATGCTGAATGCACAGTTCAGAAGAAGGCTCTGATAAATGCAATAAATAATGCATTTCCAGTCAGTCTTATTTTGTTTGAAATGATCCTTAAAAAGACCAATATTGTTGCAAGGGTTTTGCAAACTTCTGACCTACAACTGTTATGTGCCGTGGAACTGGTAGCAAGCCTACAGGAGGAATTATCTGAAGCCCAACATGATAGCAAATGTGAAATTGGTTTGTGGTCTACAGTATGAACAGAAGCAGAACAGCTAATCAAGGACAATAATCTGCCTCATCCAACTGAGAAGGGTCATAGTCAAAGAAGACCTGTTTCACATCAGGATCACATCACAATGACAACAACAGGGCAACGTGATGTTCTGAAAACTAAGTAAGATTTTCAGAAACACCTCTTCTTGCTGGCTCTTGACAGGATCACTGGAAAATTAAACAGACAATCTGATAATCAGAACTGTGAAATCTTAAAAGCAGTTGCTGCACTGACTCCAGGGAGGGAAGATTTTTTAAAGGAGGAGAGTGTACTTCCCTTGGCACACCACTACAGTTCAGATGTCAGAGATCTGTCAGCTGAGTTGTATGCTGCAAAGAGGCTTCTAGAAGGAAATGCTGATGAAGCTATAAACAGCATGCATGATCTGATTCATTATTTGACACCATACAAAGATGCCTTTTTTAAACTATATCATGTGTTTATCACTGTACTTACTCTTTTGGTCATATCTGCAGGATGTGAATATTTATTCGGTAAACTCCGAATCAGTAAAACATATTTGTGTAACACAATGGCGAATGAGAGACTTAGCAGCCTGGCAATCCTTTCTATTAATGAAAGCCACACTCAAGACTTGCACATGGTCATTGTAGTGGACATTCTTGCTGAACTACATAGTAATAGAAGAATTACTTTAGTATGAAGCAATGTTTACACTTTACAATACAAAGCAGTCTACACTAAAACATAAAAAGGTTAAATCTTTCACACTGGAATAGCACCTCAACACCGACATTTAATGAACATTTAGACTCTATGGGCAGATTAGCTACAGTATGAAAGAATCAGTCATATGCAGTAGCAATTAAATAACATGCATTTATTTAGTAAAACATGGACTCCTTCCTTAAAAGATTTACAATAAGGATGGTATTGACAAAGAAGACAAAGTTTACATATAATACAAATCTGCAAGAACTGATTTTCTTAAGTTATATATAGTTACAGTATATGTTTTGTTAGTGTGTATGTTCCATTCAAGTATTTTTGAAAAATCGATAAAGGTTTATAAAGCAAAAGAAAAAAACCCAAGTCAGTTCATCAAGTGATAAATATAAACATACAGTGGAAATATGTGACATCTTGTATATATATGCAAGAGATGATGGTGCAGATAAAATACACATTTTCAAATCTGAAGTTATGTATATGTTGACTATTTAAACCTTCTAACATAAAGAAAAAAAAAATATATATATATATATATATCAGCTGTGGCTCGACCACACTTTCTGGCTGGCTGCGCTCACTCCACCACCCACAGAATCAGGAGCCGGATCAGATCATGTCCCTGAACCTGGCCAAGCCATCTCTCGGCTGTGGCTTGGCCACACTTTCTGACTGGCCATGCTCACTTCAGCACCCTCAGAACCAGGAGCCAGATCAGGTACGAGTACGGGGATCAGAAAACAGGAATCCAATTGGCGGTTCCCTCCCATGGCCCTGCCCACCATTGACTTCTCCCTTCTAAGCCTTTTCCTTACTGGCTGCCTGCTACTTTCAGCACTGGGACTAGCTGTGACTTTTTTTTTTAACTACTCCCTGGCTCCCATCTGAACTGCTGCACCTAGCTAAGTGCTACTGCTTGCTTTTGTTGTAGGATTGTATTTTGGCCCGCACGCCTGCCTACCCACCCTGGCCCCATCCTCTATTAAATACACTTGAGCTCCTCCCTCTCCCTTGCACACTGTACTGTTGGCTGAAACTTTCCTCAGCTCTCTAGTGCTATAGGCCCTTTTAGCCCAACCCAGTTTTGCACACTGCCATCCCCTCTACTCTTGTTGAGCCTTGCAGCTTCCTCTGCAAATATTTATGCATCTCCATCCTATGACCTCACCCCTCTAGATTAGATTAGTTGTAATCATGTTACAGTTGGGCGTATCCTCCCTGTGATCACAAGATGTCGGTGCCCCTTTCACCTTAGGCGCAATATATACACCAGTATGCTGCTTCACGCTCCCTACCTTTCTTTGCACTTAACAATCGGACTATTCATCCTTTGTTCCCTCTTCTCTCTTACCTACACACCTCCCCAACCTGATCTGCCCCTAAACCTAGCCTCCACTTCTGCTAACCCTAAGATTTCCCCAATGACAACTTTGTTAGGGCTCCACTCTTGCACCCCTACACATCTCACAGGCATCTCCCCAGTTACAATCCCCCCCCCAAGTACTATAACAAACTTCAAATAACAATACTTCTCACTACCTCTTCCTCCCAACCCATTCGGGTCACTCTGATGTACCACACCCTATATCCTGCTTATCAGCACTACTACGGAACAAAATCGCCCAATATCCATACCCAGAGCAGGCACACAAACTCATTCAAAATTAAGATGTTCAGCAGATGGATCATGAACATAATTTTCCTGTCACTAATATGTGCAGGAAATGTAGAATTAAACCCTGGCCCCCCACAGGCTTTATCCTCGCTAGCCAACTTCCTATCTGTAAAAGAACTGAAGTGTATGCACATTAATGTATGCAGCCTACTAAAAAAGCTTGATCTCATCTAAGCCTGGATCTTCCACATGGACCCAGATATCCTGGTATTAACAGAGACTTGCTTGAAAAAAATCCACTCCTGATACTGCTATATACTTCCCTTTCTTTAACCTCTTCCAAAGCGACAGACCCACTAGAGGAGGGGGAGTTTGCAATTCATGTCAAAGATAGACTTATAGTATCTGATATCACCCCTGTTTGCTCACCACAGGAATTCAAAGCTTTGATGCTAAATTTGTAATTATTCCCCTCAGAATCCATAACTGTAATAGATTGTTACAGACCACCTTCTGTGGGTCTGGAACTTCTGAACTATCTGCAGACTGCAACTGACACAAGACAGAACAAATTCATTATTCTTGGTGATCTAAATCTGGATTGGCTAAAAACTGAAACAACAGCCTACAACTCAAAGAGTTCTGCGATGAAGCTGACTTCACTGAACTGGTCCATGAAATCACTTGCCAAAATCCCAAAATTCCTGCAAATGGATCCCTGATCAACCTCATCCTCTTAAAAATGACCCCACAAATTCACCCACGTAGCAGTCTTCCACAATGATGTCAGTGATCAATGCACCGTGGCTTGTGTTAGAGGACAGCCCCAACCCAAACTGACTAATAGGTTCATCTGGAAAAGAGTCTTCTGTAAATTCAATCTTTCCCACTACATACCAGACCTCAGAAATACTGACTGGACACATTTTTACCTGTCCCCATGCATCAATGCAGCAGCTACATTCTTCAATAACACACTAAATGACATTATCAACAGACATGCCCCCATGATTAAATGCAGAACCCAGAAGTATTCTTGCCCCTGGTTTACATCTGACCTGGCACTAAACAGGAGGGACCATCTCTGGGTGACAGCCAGGCGAACCAATCTACTGGCAGATTGGGCAGCTTTCAGAGCCTGCCAGAATGACTGTACCATAAAGATTAGAACCTCAAAAGCAAGCTACTATTTATCATCCCTAGAATCAACAAAGGGTAACTCTGCCAAATTCTGGCAAGTCATAAAATCCATTGATGGCAATAAATTGTCTTCCTCATTACCCAGCAAGATCTCATTCAAGGGCAACACCTTTGCCAATAAGTCCAATTTTCTAGTTCATTTCAATGTCCACTTTTCAACCACGGGTCAGACATTTGATACCTCTAAAGTGGCCACACTTATCTCCAGCTTTCCCAGAACCCCCTCGGTACCATCCAAATACAGTTTTTCCTTTTCACAATTCCAGTTCAAAGAAGTTGAGGACCTACTATTCCATGTAAATGTTAGGAAAGGTGCAGGTGTGGATGGAATAGGACCTTTCTTCCTTAAAGCCGGCATCTGGTACCTTAGAGCCCCCATACTGCACCTGTTTAACCTGTCCATCAGCATCAGCTTTGTCCCTGAGGCATGGAAGATAGCTCAGGCCCTATCACTGTTCAAATCAGGTGACCCCATGGACCTGAACAACTACCACCCCATATCCATTCTACCCCTTCTTTCAAAACTCCTCAAAAAATTAGTAAATGCCCAGCAAAGAGACTATCTTGAAAAAACAAACCTAATAAATCCTGCCCAATCTGGATTTAGACCATCCCACAGTACTACCTCAACCCTTGCCTCAGTCACTAAGGATTGGCTCCTCTCCATGGATAAGAAACAAGTGATAGAAGCATTTTCTTCTGGATCTCAGTAAAGCCTTTGACACTGTCAACCGTGCTTTACTACTTGACACCCTGTACAGTCATGGCATCTCTGCCCATGCACTGTCATGATTCAGTAGCTACCTGGTGGGCAGACAGCAACAAGTGAAAGCAGATGGCTCGATCTCCCCGCTCATTCCTATAACAAGAGGTGTTCCACAAGGCTTGATCCTTGATCCTCTTTTGTTCATGCTATATATCAATACTATTGGGAATAATATCACCAAAGTCAAAGTTCATTTGTTCGCAGATGATACTGTGATATACATATCCAGACCCTCAGTTACCAAAGCCCTAATGGAGCTCCAGTCTGAATTTGACCTTCTCAAATCCAGCTTGGCCACTCTAAACTTTTCTTAAATGCCAAGAAAACTAAAGTCATGTACTTCTGTTCTAGCCAGCTCACTTGCATCATAAATGTGCTAGTATCCCTATCCCCATCAAAGCTCTCCTCGATGATGGCCATGAGGTAGTCAGCAATTTTAAATACCTAGGTTGTGATCTAGATCAACACCTAACTTTCTCTGTTCATATTACCTCTCTTGTGAAAAAAACTGTGCCAACTGCTTGGCTTTTTCCTCAGAAACAAATCCCTATTCACTACTGAGACAAGACTATGATTAGTCAAGTTAACTTTCATGCCCCTCCTCGACTATACTGACATAATTTATGGCTGATGTTCAGACTTCCTGCTTCACTACATGGACTCTCTTTACCACAGATCAATTTGTCCTACAGTCAAAGTGATAATCTTTCTTTTTTTTTAATGTCCCCCCAAGTTGATTATTGTATTTCGGGGGTTGCGGGGGGCATAGACCCCCACAAAAAAAGAAGACATTTGTTTTGTTTTTGAGGACCGTCACTGTTGGCGGTGGTCTTTCTTTATTTCAATCACCCATTTTCTTCTGGCGATATTTGCTTCGCTCTTACTGTGCAGCACAATAAGGGACTCACCACTGTCACATAATTCCCATGACAACAGTGACTGGGAGATTTTGATCTTGATAGCTAGAAGTCACACCAAGGGACAGAAACAAGTTAAAATACAAGATAAAATGACAGACTACAAAATCCACCATGTCTGTAGTTTCTCCAGCCCCAGGATTATCTGTGGTTCAGAGTTCAGTACTTATGTTACATATTGTGGCTGGACGATGTAGGTTGTGCTTGGATACAGAGGCCAGACCAGTAAATAGGACAATGCTGTAAGGTACTAGTAGTATGAAAAGTTTCTTGATTAGGTACTTCAGCATAGACATGAGCAAGACAGTGATTATAGTACATGTGAACTGGATAGTATATGCAAGGTGCTTGGATGCTGGAACTGATGAGTCACTTGTTATGACTTGATATTTTAGCCTTTCTCTGTATCTCACCATAGGAAGGATGCTTAGTCCAGTAGTGTGAGACCCCCCCCAGTGGGATAAGAGTGCCACAGAAGGAGGAGATGTCAGGGGAGGATGGAGGGTGAGTGCGATTCGCTCTAAGCAGAGTGGTAGTCTGCTGTTGACACAAATAGTATGTGGGGGAGGAGCTCTTTCCCCACATAACCACGGGCATGCGCCATTCAATTATCTGTGGTTCAGAACTCAGTGCTTATGTTACATACTGTAGCTGGACGATGTAGGTTGTGATTGGATACAGCGGCCAGACCAGTAAGTAGGACAATGCTGTAAGGTACTAGTAGTATGAAAAGATTCGTGCTTAGGTACTTCAGCATAGACATGAGCAAAACAGTGATTATAGTACATGTGAACTGGATAGTATATTTTATTTATTTAGTTTTTGTCAACTTGGTAGGTGCACTAGCCATGAAATGACTATTTTCCGGCACGACGCAGGAGAGTACAACAATCAAAGACAGGTACATAGCATGAGTACAATGAAATTACAATAGCATAGGTCAAAACAGTTAGTAGTAAGGAATATATGCAGCCAGAACAATAACAATCAATACAATTCACATAGCATTTTAGGCAGAGAAAACCTACACAGTCTAGGAAGAGATACCACAACACAGCAGCAAGAAGTGTTGCTAAAATTAGTCACAACAGTGAAGATTCAAATAGGCAATGAAACAAGGCAAGGAGAAATTCCTGACTGGGCAGGATACATTATCACGGCCTCTGAAAAAAAGGCTTAGGTGTGTGTGTGTGTGTGTGGGGTGGGGGGGAATTGGGGTAGATTAGCTGCCAAGGAGATAGTAAGGGTAAGAAGTGCTATGAGGTAGGAAGGTTAAAGTTATATGCAAGGTGCTTGGATGATGGAACTGATGAGTCGCTTGTTATGACTTGATATTTTGGCCTTTCTCTGTATTCCACCGTAGGAAGGATGCTTAGTCCGGTAGTACGAGACCCACACAAAAAGATAATGATATCATACAATTATTCTGTAACTGACAGTTAGAAGGATGTGTGGTCGAGTAGGCTGAGACCCCCCCAAAAGAAACAAATAGCAGGATGACTACTTCCTCCAACTCCAGAGAGTGTGACCAGTAGCACGCAGGAGAGGAAAACCCCCCTTGAGGGGAAACTTCTGAGGACCCATGGCTACTGACCTGCCCGTCCTTCTGGGCATGCTAAAGGAGAGTAATCCTAAGGGACAATAGTAATTTAATTGGCTAATCCGAAATCCAAAGTGTAGATCCTGAGCCATCGAAACAGAAAACCAAAAAGTACTGAAGTCGGAAATGTCGGGTGAACATAGCAGCATCCTTCTAGTAAACTCCTAGTCTGAAAAGCCATATCCAGGGCAGAATGATAGAAGATCGGAATCCATGGTTGATAAGAAGTCGAAGCATCGAGGTAGCAGTGGTGAAGCGCTCCAGCAGGTGAGGACGTCTCCTCTGAGGAGAACCAGTAACCAAAAGGCTAAGAGTCCATGTCCAGAGTAGAAGGACAGTTGGTTTGTGTTCCACTTGGCATAGCTCTTAGTGCAAATAGGTAGACATAAGATAGATGTACCTCCAGATCCTGAGGGCAAAGCTGGTTGTAGTTATCCATGTTACGAAAGCCAGAATGGTACAGTAGCAAGAAGTGACTTGGTAAGGATAGTCTGATGAGTTCTGAATAATTGAGTTTATAAGTGATAAATGGCCTTAACTGAAGAGGTTGAGTTGAATGGAGTAGCGTTGTCACAAATTCCAAGCAGTGTCAGAGCATAAATCATGAGATTGAAAATGTTATGGAGAAGCTCAACCAGGTGTCCAGGCAGGAGTGTAGAAGTAGTAATTCAGATGACTGAAGCGGTAAAGCAGATGCATCCAAGGGATAGATGACTGAAGGCTAAACGATTCAGATGTGAGTCCATAGTAAAGAGCTCTGAAGTCTGGCAGACACGGCATTGAGTAGGCGTATAGGATAAGATGTGAACCTCCAGGCCCTGAGCTGGGCGAGGCAGGTGTAGAATAGAAGTAGATAACCCCCAGCCCAAAGGGCGAGGCAGGACATAGAAGCAGGCGAATATGTTGTAGTAGATTAAAGTCAAGGGACCTCCGGGCCCGTAGGGGTGCAGGTCTGTCAAAGTATGATACGGTGAACCTCCGGCCCTGTGGGGTGAGGCAGGTTGTAGAGTAGTGGTAGATAAAATAATGTAATGTCAAACTGCATGTAATGCAGAATAGCAGTGAAGCAGTAAGGGAGATTGTAAATGGCATTGGAAATGGTAGCATATCCAGCGTCAGTCGGTGCAGAGTAGCCATATAATCCAAGGCAGACGTATATGAGTAGTGAAAGGTGTAGACTGTCATATCTTGAAGATCAAGACTGGCAAGAATTCAGTGAAGACACCTAGGTGGATGAGTCGGCATCTCAGCCAGAGATAATAAGCATTCAGGAACTGTATATAATCAATGGCTGAGGCACAAGTTAAACTAAGGAAGGCATTATGGAGTAGAGCTCAGCAGGGAGTTGGCGGGTACAGTAAAGGAACTCTGAAGGAGGTATAGTAGTATAGCAAGAAGCATCCTGGGAAATTGAGGTGAAAATCCGATGATTCAAATGAAATCTAATGAAAGCAGAAGCATATTCATGACAATGAAAGTAAGTGGGAGCAACAAGGTGAGGGTTGCAAGGTCCAGGATCTAAGTAGTACAACTGAAGGCGAGGAATAACTGGCAATGCATCTATAGCACAGAAATAAGTAAATGGAGAGTAGCAGCTAAGCCGCTCGAAGGCTAGCATGCGCAGCTAGAAACCCCACGTAGGTCAGCTGGTAAGATAGTAGAGAGTGGCAGCTAGCCCCACCTAGGCTAGCATGCGCAGCTGGACCCCCACGTAGGTCAGCTGGTAAGACAGTAGAGAGTGCGACTAGCCCCATGTAGGCCAGAATGCACAGCTGGACCCCTCATAGGTCAGCTGAAAGTAAAGTAGTAGGTATAAACCAGATGAAGCAAAGCAATGGTAAGCATCCAGAAACAGTGATGTATAATCCTAGGACATAGGGCACTGAAATGAGGCAAATAAGACTCCTTTAATATGGAAGCACTGAGAAGATGAGGCATGTCACAGCAGTAATAGTCGATGTAGAATAAATAAGTAGCATGCGGTGGTTCAAGGATCCATAAAGAAATTCCATGGTCTGGCTGAATGTTGACTCAAAAGCTGAAGCAATGGCAGCTGAATACAAGGTAGAAGTGTTCCAGTTGAAAGAACGGCAAACTGTATGTAGCGTACAGCTACTAAATGTGTAAATGCCTTGCTTGATAGGATTAGGTTGAGCAGTACAAGCTAACTTGCATAATAAAGCCTGTAAACAGATGCAGTGTCTGAAAGTCCATACATGACTGAAGCAACCATTAAAAAGAGATAGGGATCCTGCATACATACTTAAAACATGGCTCCAAACATTATCCCAGTACTTTGCACATTAGTCTAGTAGAAGTAAAGGTCACCTCTGAATGACTTGCAGTAGCTTGAGTAGTTCTTGCAAAGGATTCCCATAATAAATGCATAATATGCCATAGATACATACAGAGTTCTCCCAAAGTAGTTAGCTAATGCTGGAATGTCCTGTTGACCTAAATTCCGACCCATCGCTTTGAATACAAATAGGAGCTGAATTTGTAGATGGCTTCTCCGGGCTGATCTCTTCAGAGCTCAAAGGGTTGTAGGCTCCAGTGTAGCCTACTGATCAGACAGCTCAGTAAGGCAATTACATTGTTTTTACTATGGAACTATGTTCACTGTAGCTGAGTGAGGGTGAAAGTAGCATTGCATGATAAGGGCAGCATGGTAATCTATAAAGTACATAGTGTTTATTGCCCTGCATGTTCTATGCAATGCTTGCACTGCCGAATAGATGGCAAACATACTCCTATGTCACGGTATACCCTGAGATAGGCATATGTAGCATTTACAGTCGTATCGGTAGATAGACCCAGGTGCCAAGGATTCAGTAAAATGTTATAGGCATGATAGGAGCAGAGTCCCAATGACAGTGTGAGCCCAGTAATGTCTGCGGTAACAGCATAGCAGGCAATGGTGGAATGCCAAGGAGCCAGAATGGCTGTTCCAACCAGAAAGAGGAGAGCAAGCAGTATGCACAGAAGCAGTGGTAGGCTTAAATGGTAGAGGTACTGGCCCAAACGAGCAGTCCTGGGAAGCTGGGAGAGAGGACCGAGCGGGCAGAAGAAGTGCATGCTACGCAGTGGAGAAATGCTGGCAGTGATGAGGAAGGAGATCTTGAATGGCAGAAATGAAGCGGTGGCTGAACATGGAGAAGCAGCAGCGCTGGAGGCAGGCAGACAGAAGAAACTCCCCAAAAGAAATGTACAATCAAACAGAGGGAGGGTGGGCAAAAACAGGAGATTGAGGAAGGAAAGAGAAACAAGCAGAAGACAGGGAGCACAGAAACAGATGGGGGGTACAGAACAGAGGAGGAAGCCAGCCCCAGAGTGCCGCACAACAGAAATAGGATGTGGGGAGGAGCTCTTCCCCCACATAACCATGGGCTTGTGCCCTTCAGTTACTGAAAAGGGATCAGAGAACACAGAACCTGGCTGAAAATGTTAGGTGTTTCTGTATTCAGGTTTGCAGAGTCAGCCTGCAGCAGACTAGCTCAGCTCTACAAAACAGCTAAATTAGCACACCCTGATTCTGTGAAACTGACATCAGTTTGGAGACAAGCTCTGCTCTGCAAAACAACTAAATTGTAAGCTAACTCAGGACTTGTACAGTAGGCATGTTTCTCCCTAGGAACTGACAGCCACTGAGAGCCATGGGGTTTAGCATAATGAATAATGCGTGAGATGCTAGCCACAGATACTTCTTCCCTGGATTTTGGCACAAGGGAGAGATGTGTAATAAAGCAGATTTGTCTGGGAGACATAGCAGAAGGACAAAAATAGAAACATAGAATTTAGCAGCAGATAAGAATCACTTGGCTTATCCAGTCTGCCCATTTCTCCCTAACTACACTATTTCTGCAGACCATGCCTGATCTGCAGCTCTTTCTCCTCCCCCCTTCCTTTCCATTATGATTCCCCTGTGCTTATCCCATGCATTCTAAAACCCCATCACTTTTTTCACCCCCACCACTTCCACTGCAGGACTGTTCCAGGAATCCGCCTCTCTTTCTGCGGAGAAATGCTTTTTCACATCTCTCCTGAATCTACTCCTCTCCAGCTTCATAGCATGTCCTCTTGTTCTTGTGAAGAGAACACTGGATGCCAGAACAGCCAACACCACTCACCACCTGGAAGTGTGCTGGGTCCACTGCATCTGTACCATCACCTGCATCTAAAACCCTGAAGGAGGCATCATGACACAGCCAGCCTGCAGAGTCTGCTAAGGTCATGAGTCCTGGGTCAATACCACTCCAATTCTTCTGCTAGTTAGGAACAAATAAGAATAATTGCTGGGCATTTCTGCACAATTATTATTCACAACCCATTTATAAAACTGTAGCAGCCAGGAGTGACTAGTATTTGTCATAAATAATAATTTTTGAGGGGTCCCCAGCCACCAGGCTTCAAGCAGTTCCACAGAATGGTCCAAGATCAGGCCTGCAACTTCCCACTGTGTGCACACAATTAATGGACTGCATTGTGAGCTCTCGAGGGAGTTTGGGGTAATGGTGCACCAGTAGGGGGAAACAGTAAATACTGTGAGGGTAATCTCCAGAGGGTGTCAGGATTTGGGAGTGATCTCAGAACTGACTCCTGCATTTAATCCATTCTGTTTCCCCATCCAGACCCTATTCCTGTCCCCCTAGTCAATAGCCCTTGTGCTTAAACTGCAATTTATTTTGTTTTACATATTATTGTCTTTGCATACATAGGGTATAAGTTGGGGGTTGTGTATAATCATAAAGACTTTCTGTCATGAGGGTGGGAGTTACATTCATTCCCTGTGGGGTAGTACCTGGCAGCCATCTGTCAAAACGATCCCTACAGGTGGAGGCACCATGCCATTTTTGTGAAGACTGGAAGAAGGGAGAGCACACCTCTTCCCGAAAGGTACTGCTGTGCAATAACACAGAAAAACAAAAGGAAACAGCACACACACCAGATATGGAAAAATAACAAAATGTATCAGTGCCAATAAATGAACCCAGGTCAGGGGCCCCTATGTATCGCCATGGTATGTGGCTTCCTCAGAGGGAGTGGCTGACAACTATCACTTCCATTCTTTTATATCACAGCAAAATGATTACTCAAACAGTTGCATCAATGTGCAGAAATAAGCATGAAAGTGATTGATAAGTGCAAGAAAAAATAATGTGTAAAGTGTGTTTAAATAGTATATCATAGTGAATCCAACAACTATTTCACACTTTAGAAAACAATCTTGAATAGTAGCATTTTAGCATCATTATTAGCAGAACTTGAGATTGCTTTCATACCATTTATTAGCCTCCTGATTAAATCAGAAAGGAATGAAAGGAGAGGAAGGGGGGTGAAACACAAGGACAGAACAGAGCCCATATATTGCCTACGGGTAACATGCTACTATATTGGGCATTGTGGCGATACTTTAACAATAAATAAAAAAATGGGGGTGAGGGGGGAGACAAGAAACCCAATATAATTTTTTGATTTCTTGTTAAGGTAGCACCACAGTGCCCGGCAAAAGCATGTTTTACCCTTAGGCAATATACAGGCTTACTATTTATGCTTGGTATGTCTCTGCTACCATCATATTACAATTTGATGTGGAAAACAACACACTGGAAATTGATTACTGTGAGTCTGACACATAGTAATGGATATTATACTATCACTGGGCTCTACTGTGTCCTCATTTTTCTCCCCCTTCCTCTCCTCTCATTTCTTTCTGATTTAGTCCAGAGGCTAATAAACGGTATGTAAGCAATCTTGAGTTCTGCTCATAATGATGTAGTGGGGCTGGCAGTATAGCCTAGAGGTTAGAGTAATGAGCTGTGAATGAGCTTGATACATCCAGCAGACCTGGGTTTGATTCCCACAACCTCCACTTGCATACTGTGTGACCCTGAGCAAGTCACTTAACCTCCCCAGTGCTCCTGGGTCACCCCTGAAAACAGGTACTTGTGCCTAGTGGGACTTACCCGGTTAACAAAGAATAACAAAACATAATGCTGCTATTTAAGATTGCTTTCTAAAGTCTGGTATAGTTGTGGGATTCACTATGATTCATTATTTAAACACACTTTACACACTGTTTTTTTCTTGCACTTATTCAATCACTTCCACACTTATTTCTTCATGTTGATACAATTGTTTAATTGAGTAATCATTTTGCTATGTAATAAAAGAATGGAAGTAATAGTTGTCAGCCAGTCCCTCAGAGGAAGCCACATACTGTGGCGATACATAGAGGCTCCTGACCTGCGTTCCATTATTGGCACTAATACATTTTGTTATTTTGCCATATCTGGTGTGTGCACTACTTAATTTTGTTTTACCACACCATTTTTGTTTTATCTCCAGTACCAACCATGCCGAGGTGCCATTCACCCAATGTCCTTATAGGCTGTTCCCAGGTATTACTGGACAGATGTAGTCCCACACCTTGTAGGTGGTGTGGTTACATAGGTAAACTTAAACAGGACTGTGCAAAACAAATGCTGTTCAGGACAAATACAAAGCAGTATAGCACTTTTTTACAAATACAAATATCATGCAAATATTTTTTATTTCTGTTAGTCCATACAAAGTAGTATTAGACCTTGCAGTACTAGTCTTTTCAGACACCTTATGGTTTACCACTGTATTCTGTCCTTTTCACCCCACCACCATCATATCTTTGCTTTCATGTGTGTGTTGTGCATTTGCATGTGTGCATATGCTTGTACACACTTCGATTTAGTGAGTGTGTGGGCATACCACATGAGCATTCCAGCTGTGTGTGTATATCCATTTTCATTTTCTCCACATGTTCCTGTCTCCTTTCACATTTCAGCCTTCTTACTAAGCCCAGCTACTTAGATGCCCCCCTTGAGGACTCCTTGGCTCATTTACTCCTACTATGTGCCTCTCCATCAACATCTTCACCTTTTTATTTTTCAGCTTCTATCCTTACCTTGCCTATTAACACTTTTTTCCCTAGTTCCTCACCCTATTTTCTTTCCCCACATATGTATGCATCACTTATTCCACTTTTCTCACCACTGACTTTGCCTTTATCTCTTTATAGAGATAGTAATTTCTATAGAAAACCTGTGGTTGTAATGATGATTCTATTTTCTATTTTCAGCATACACTTAATATCACCTTTTTGTTTTGTTTTCAGCCTACACACTAATGCAGCCCCTTGTTTTTCTAGTATTAGACCTTGGCTGAGACTAATGTGATACACCTATGACTACTACTGTTCATAGTATCAATTCACATTTAATTGATAACTATGCATATTTTATTGAAACCTCTGAAAACCTTGGCCTTGCATCAATAGTAATAATAGAATCAAGTCTGAAATGTAAAATAAAACATTTCACAAATGCTAACATGTAAACAAATACAAATACATATACAGATACAAGTACAGAGACACAAATACAAATATCAATAATCAGCACTGTGTACAGCTGTAAAATAAAAAAATAGTTTTTGTTTTTTTATGGCACATCAAAATTATTGTAAGTAATATTTTGTTTTATTCCAGTCTGAGCTTGTGTTCTCATTAGAAACTTGTGATATAACAACCACTTTGTTCCTACAGGCAGAATGTCATGATGAGGTGGTGTATCTGCAGTCAACACCTGTGACAGTTGCTGGGGTGTGTTTAGAAACAGAGAACATAGAAACATAGAATTTGACAGCAGATAAGGACTGCTTGGCCCACCTAGTCTGCCCATTTCTGTACCTAATGGATAAGCTGCAGATACTAGTTAACCAACAGCCTACTTCCTCCTGCCCCCTACTAGAATTGCCATATGTCTGTCCCATGCATTCTTGAATTCCCCCACTGCTTTTATCCTGGTAGCTAATACATCACCTCCATAGTATGGTTAGCATCTGCATGCCAAAGGTTTATGAGACCACTATATACCTCCATGTCAGAAAGGAAGAAGGAAAGAAACCTGGTGATACATAACACTTTTCACACACACTACATCCCAAAGTTCTTCACATGCTATGAACAAGTGACAGCAGCTAGTTGGCAATCACAGGGAGTTTAAAAAGCTAGTATGCTGCCTGAAATAATTGTCACTTCTAAGAGTAATCTGCTGTTACTTTTATATTTCAAGGTGTTTCTTTTACCTTTTACTAATCAGAACATTTCTTGCTTGACAGTACTTGCTTTGATGTGTTGAATGCTACTCTATCTAGAGGCTGACATTCTATATATACTTCTATGCCTCGTCACACTTCATCAGCATTTTAACTATAGTCATTGTGTCAGCACAAGCTGCTAAGAAGAGCCACTCATCTTCTGCCAGATTGGTCACCAGTGTTGTCACAGTGAGTGAGGTCACAGTGCTGATATGGTATGAAAAGGACAAACATTAGATACATTAGCCCCAGGGAAAGACTGCTCTTCACATCACACATATTACTCTCAGGTAGACAGCCTTCTAAGGAGACAAAAGGAAAACAAAAATAATTCAGAATAATAAAAATGCAACAGTTGGCTACTTCTGAAAATGAGTAACATTTTCTGTCTGCTGTTTTTGACTTTAATTGCTTTTTAAGTGGGAGATTTATAGGGATGCTGAGGAAAGCTTAGTTGGATATGTATAGGAAACATCAAAGTGAGTGAGTGATTTTAGGTTCACAGCTTTGCAGTCTAATCACTTGGCCACATTGCCTCCCAGTAGTGGCAACAAGAGGTGCTTACACTGCACTGCTAGGCCAGTTCATTTCATGTTGTAGTCCTATGAGATACATGGATAATGGAGTTTGCCCTTTAAGGGGCAGACCAGGTTGTCCTGGTGCACCCCTTCCCTCCCTTAGGGAATGGTTGTGCTCAGAAGGGAAGGGGAAAAGAAAGGGGAGGGGCCAAGAGCCAGAACAATGGGCAGGTAGGAGGAAGGGAAGGGGAGAAGGGAGGTACATAAGGGACAGCACAAGGGGGTCTCAGCCACTTTTTGCTGGAGTTTTTGATTGCACAATAACTGCAGCATGTCGGATTGGCATTAATTTTGAGGTTTGGTCACTGGGAGAAGAAGGTAAGGTTATGAAATTGTGTTCGGAAAGTATGCGGAGTTGTTTAAAAAAAGGGTTATCTTTGCAGTGTTTAGTTTGGAAATGGGATAGGATGGAAGACACAGAGAAACAGCAGTGTTGCAAAGAAGAAGACCCAGTTTGGCTGGAATTGGGATAAAAAAAAAAAGGAAAGCCGGGCAGGCACGGGAGATGTTTATGGGAGCTCATAGTAAGGAAGACTGCAATAGCGCTTTTAATACCGGAATGCACAGATTGTTTGGGAGCAAGGAGCCAGGCTTGAGGTTTGGCGCGTCTGAGGAGGTTTGCTTTTGGGGACCAAAAAAAAAAAAAAAAGGGAAAAATGGTGTGTTGTGTGTGATTTAGGGCGAATATGGCAGGCCTGGAAGAGGCCTGGAAGGAGGCATGCAGGGATCGCGAACCGAAGCCATGCAGCGTGACGTCACACACCGCGTAGTGCAAGAGAAGAAAGTGCCCCATTGTTTGGGCCATTGCGACTGCCCTGCAGTGGAAAGGGGGTTGGGGCCCGGCTGGTGCACTCGGGAGATGGTAGCCTGTGGATTTGGGCAGCCACTCCCCTGGAGCGTGCCCATGGAACACCGCGGTTTGGCTGGTAGAGTACCCAGGATGGGGACAGCAGCTGGGGATGGTTTGGACATTCATGGGCGATGTTCCCAGCAGTTTTGGGTGCATTTGTTGGATCATCCCAGCTTGGTCCTCTGGATGGAAGCATGTGCAGGGTTGGGAGCGGGGTCCAAGTGAAATTTGCCATCTGCAGGTGTCGCATGGCCAGGGGAGAGGTGCACTGGGCTTTTTAAGTCAGGCGGAGATACTTAAGGTGACTCCAAGCATGTGGAGTTGTGGAAGCACATGTTAGGAAAAAGACAGCTCAAGCTAAGGACAAGGCGTTTCGTATGATGCCACATGCCTGGGGGGGATCGCGATGCACATTGCCCCATTGGTTTGGTGGCTTACTGTTCTTAAGACTGTTGGCTGGTAGAGTGTTAGGCCTGGTTTGGGCCTTTGAGTTAGCGGATGAGGGAGCGAATGGGGGACCCGTGGTGTGACAGCATGCACTGCTGGGGTCGCGGCGAGGCCTGCTCCAGGTTGTTGTGGCCGCATGCGACAGGTGGGGGCCTGTGTGTGTTAAAGAGTTAATAGTTGGCCTTTAAAGGGAAGGAGCGAGAACATGAGTGTGCGAACACGGGAAGGGGCAGGGCACACCACATGGTGCATCGAGGACTTCTCCCCTCTCTATTTCCTGACCTGAGACTGTTTATAAGGTTTTCTGGCCCAGTTGCAGGCTGAAGGAGGCCCAGAGGGGCGGTTTTAAAGGGAAATGCAGAACGGCGACCACGTGGCATGATGTCACACACCGGGGGGAGGGGCACAAGAGGCAGAAAGGCGTTAAGGGAAGAGCAGAGACTGGTTTTGACTGTGGGGAGCTGTGGGGTTCTCAATGTTTGGGTTTTTCAAAGCTGAAGATGATGGTTCCCTAAGAAACTTCAAAGAAAAAAAAAAGAAAATATATAGTATAAGGGGGGAAGTATAATAATAACAAATAGTAATATAACCCATAGAAAATGGGTGATGGATACATGGCAAGCAGACAGGAGGTAGGGGGGCCTTGGAGCAGGGGTGGGTCATTAGACAAGGGATCTCGAGAAGGGGGCCACACGCCGCTAGTACCATGTAAAGGAAGGGGTCAGAAGAAGATGGACCCGGCTAAGAGATGGCGGCCTGCCGGGCGGGAGGGGGGTCTGTCATGGGTGGCTCCGGTCTGTGGGGGCATGGGGGGGCTCGACGGACAGGAGGAGGATGTACTGGAAATACAGATATACTAATAACCTGGTTTTCATTTTCCATAGTTGTTTTCACAGACGAGCATGGCACCCAAAAAGAGCAGGCCATCGAAGGAGGATGCCTTCAAGGCTATAATCGACCTGGCAGAAAAGTGAACAAAATGTGGGAACTGGTGGAGGGAGAGGACCTGGGGAGGTCCGGGGAGAAGAGAAAAGTGGGTGCTGAAAAAGGTGGCAAAGGAAAAAGGCCAGCCAAAGGGTTACACAGCCCGCTAAGGCGACACCGGTGGCAACTGGGCCCGCCAAGGCAGGCGACCCAGTACCCACGAGGCCTGTGGACCCGGTGACACCAGTACCCACCCCAGCCAAAAGGGGAACCTCCCCGGTGGAACCTGGACACGAAGCCCAGAACAAGAGGTCTGGCCCGCAGGCCCCAGTAACTCACCCTCCACCTCCACCTCAATCGCAAAGAAGCAAGGGGACCTTTCGAGGATTCCAGGCAGCTCGCCCAGGAAAAGGTTACAGGTAACACATCCAATGCAGTGGGTGATAGTATAAAAGAATATATAGGGCAAATTGTGGCGGCGCTGGGGACAGGAGGGCTGGGGCAGATGGAATCTGCTCTGGCAGAAATTAGGACAGGAAAAGAGGCACCAGGAGATACTGTAAAGGGAGCCGAAAGGGAAGGAAGAGGTACAAGAGAGGTAGGTGCGCCTGGGATGAGAATAGGCGAACATGTGCATTAGTCATGAAAGAAAAGATATGGAAAGGGGAATATGTGGATATATTTGCTTTGGTGAGCCAGGAGGCGGCGGCAAAATATGAAGAAACTGAGAGCATAGGTAAGAGTGAGATGGCAGCTGCCATAGTGCTTTTAGGAAGAAAAGAGGATGACAAGTTTACTAAAGGGAAGACTTGGGATGGGTGGTTTCTAGGTTTTGCCACTTTTTCAGCCATCGTTCTGGAAAGGAGGCTGGAGCTAGGCATCCTGCTCATTACCTATTCATTGATAATAAGGAGAGCAAAAGCAAAAGGTGGGGTAGGCTGGATATATTACGATGAATGTTTTCGACAGAGAATGGCAACATTTGGGGATGTAAGATGGGACACCAAGCAAATAGATTTATGGATGGATTACGTGACAGATCAGTCCACACCCGAGGGTGGGTGGGGCAGAAAGGAATTTACGCCGCAGAGAAGCTGCTGGTCTTATAACAGGGCTTTCTGCTCATGGCCTCAGTGTCGGTTTCGACATGCCTGTTCAAAATGCGGAGGGGGGCACCCGGCTATCAAGTGCAGAACAGCAGGGGTACAAGGAGCACAAGGGCATGGGGGACAAGGATCAGGCCAACAGTTTTTTCGAGATGACCCGGGGTTTAATGGGCAAAGATGGAACAAGGGAGGGAGGGGCAAGGGGAATGGGAATAGAGGTGGCCAAAACCGCTGAAACAAGGGAGGTCAGACAGGAAGGAAGGGAGGGGTCAAGAAAGGGGAACGGGTGGCACAAAAAGGAGCAATTTGGAATGGCCAGAAGCCCCATCAACCTGGCAGCATGGACAGTTTGCCTGGATAGATATCAGGATACGAGCGTACGGGAGATGATTTTAAGTGGTTTTAACACAGGGTTTTCCTTGCAGTTTAGGGGACCCAGACAAGCAAGGGAGGCAAGCAACTTGGGGTCTGTAAAAGGGAAAGAGGAAATGCTAAGGCAGAAGACTGAGAAAGAGAAAGCAGCAGGCAGGGTGGAGGGCCCATTTGATACCCCCCCACTTGAAAACTTGTGGATATCACCTTTGGGCTTGGTACCCAAGAAACAAGAAGTTGAATACAGGATGATCCACCACCTGTCTTATCCGGAAGGGGAGTCGGTGAATGACTTTATCAGTGAGGAACATAGTAGGTAACATACGCGACCCTAGAGGACGCAGTTCGGATAATCTGGGCCACAAGGGATGCATGGATGGCAAAAACGGACATTGAGTCCACCTTCAGACTGTTTCCAGTCAGGAGGGAAGACTGGGATCTATTGGGTTTTAAAAGTGAGGGACAGTATTATTTCGACAAAGCAATGCCAATGGGGTGTTCCACAGCATGCGCTACATTTGAAGTGTTCAGCACATGTTTGCAGTGGATATTCCAGGAAAAAACGGGTTATAGGTCAGTCATCCATTACCTGGATGATTTTCTCCTCATTGGGGAGGGCAAAAGGGAGACACAAAGGATGCTGGGTAAGTTTCAGGAATTGTGCCAGTAGCTGGGAGTCCCATTGGCACCAGAAAAAACAGAAGGGCCCAGCAAGGTTATGGAATTCCTGGGGATAGAGAGAGATGCCACGAACTAAGTTTTTAGGTTGCAGGACAAAAAAGTAAGGAAGCTGAAGGAACTAATCCGGGTACATGCCAGCAGGAGACGGGTACAACTAAAGCTGGTTCAGCAGGTACTAGGGCACCTGAACTTTGCATGCAGGGCCATAGGACCAGGAAGGGCATTCACAAGGAGATTAGCCAGAGCAACAGCAGGGGTCACCAGGCCACATCACTGGGTTGATCTGACTCAAGGTGTCAGGGAGGATTTTAGTATATGGGAAGAATTCTTAAAGGATTACAATGGGTGTTCGTTCTGGCAGGAGCAGTGGCTGTACAACACAGACCTTGACCTCTACACAGATGTAGCGGGAGGGTCAGGCATGGGGGGTTACCTAAGGGGCAGATGGTTTGCTGAACCATGGCTGGTCAGTTGGATAAAGGAAGGGAAAGTGAGAGATATAACACTACTGGAGATTATGCCCATATGGACTTGTACCTTGGTGTGGGGGGAGGAATTGCATGATCAGAAGGTGACATTTTGGTGTGACAATAGAGCGGTGGTTCATGCACTAAACAACAGGGGAGCCAAGTCGGATACAGTCACACAGGTAGTACGACAGCTAGTGTTAAGGGCCTTGCAGCTGAACATGTCTTTCAGAGTGAAACACATAGAAGGGGTGCAGCAATACCTGGATATGTACTCTAGTCTGCAGCTGGACCATTTCGAAGTTGGCACCAGCAGCGAAGAACACAAAACACCCATTCCAATGAACATCTGGGACGTTGGCAGGAAGGAGCAGAAATGCTGTTTAGCAGCTCATGGGCCCCGAACTCTGAGGGCCTACGATGGGGCCTGGAGGGTTTTTCAAACATTCAGGGCAGAACACCAGATGGAGGTAAGTGGGCCACTCTCTGAGGAGCAGTTGGGAATGTTCACAGTGGAACAATGGCAGAAAGGGACTGCTCACGCCACAATGGGGGTTTATCTGGCAGGAATCAGTGTGATCTGCAGCCTAAAAGGATGGAATGACCCAACAAAATCAATGCTCATCAGGAGAATGATGCAGCGATGGGGTAGGTTGAAGTGAGGACCAGGGGATAATAGAAGACCAATAGGTGAGCAGTGACTAATAAAGGTAAAGGAGGTGCTGCCGGCGATATGCAGATCAAAGGGGGAGGCACAGCTATTTCACACAATTTATGTGATAATGTTGGCAGGGGCTATGAGAGTGAGTGAAGTGGTAGGCCATGGAAAAGATGACAAGGAAGGAGGTGTGGAATGGGAGGATGTGAGTTGGGGGATAAGAGAAATACAAATCAAACTAAAGAGGTCAAAGATGGACCAAAAAGGGCAAGGGTGCATCATAACACTAAAAGGACGGTCGGAGATTGTGATATGCCCAGTACAGGCCCTGTGGGCTTTTGCTGCAGAGCAGAGGACCAGGACGGGGAAGTTATTTGTACATGGGGATGGGAAAAGGGTCACCGGTTATCAAATTACAGCAGTGCTGAAAAAGGGCATGGGTTTTCTGGGGGAGAACCCAGCTAATTATTCTTCCCATTCCCTACGGATTGGGGTGGTCTCACAGTGGGCGGCAAAGGGTGAACCTGTGAAGGACATTTTGGAAAAAGGGTGCTGGCTGTCAGCCAGTTATAAAAGATACATCAGAGCTCTAAAATAAAAATAAAAGGAAAAGGGGGCGGGGGGGATAATACAATGAGGGCACTGAGATTGTGTGTAAATTAATTAATTTTCTTTGCACCCCATAGGTAGAGGGAGGAGCACAGAAGTCTGGATCTGCGGCCATTCCTATATTTACTGGGCTGGTAAGAGAGCAGAGAAAAAAGCTGGGGGAAGGAATTTTCATCCCTGAAGTAAGGGAGAGTGATACCCTAAGTTGGGGGGAAGCCAGTCATCCAACGCAAGCTGGAGACTGGCTAGAGGGAAAAGGGGGGCAGGAGGGGAAGAAAAAAGGAATAACACAAGAGGAGGAAGAAGATGAAGGAGAAAGCAGTCTCGGTTTTCACCGTTACCTAACAGAAAAGGAGAAGAAGAAGAAGGCACCCAATTTTTCACCTGGGGGATGGATAGTCAGAGAGTGATATATGGATGGAAATAAATGGAAATTATGGAAATATGATAATAAAGAAATGGAAAATGGAATATGGATTTATGAATATAAATAAATTAATTGCCAATCTGAGCACAACAACAAGCAATAGTCTCTGTGTTTTTGTGAGGAAAAAGGGGGGAATCAGGGACAATGGAGTTTGCCCTTTAAGGGGCAGACCAGGTTGTCCTGGTGCACCCCTTCCCTCCCTTAGGGAATGGTTGTGCTCAGAAGGGAAGGGGGAAAAGGAAGGGGAGGGGCCAAGAGCCAGAACAATGGGCAGGTTGTAGGAAGGGAAGGGGAGAAGGGAGGTACATAAGGGACAGCACAAGGGGGTCTCAGCCACTTTTTGCTGGAGTTTTTGATTCCTCCCACCCACCCTACTAGATAGAGTACGAGGGAAAGACGGTCAATTTGGGGCCGTATTGTGGGTCTGTCAAGGTGGAGAACAGACATGTCCTGTAGGACAGTGGACTGCCAAAGGTGAATGGCAGGTGATAATATGGTATGGACTGCCAAAGGTGGATGGCAGGTGATAATATGGTTATGGACTGCCAAAGGTGGATGGTAGGTGATAAAATGCTTTGGGACTGCCAAAAAGTGGATGGCAGATGATAATAGGACTACGGACTGCCAAGGTGGATGGCAGGGGAAAGGGGGGAGGATGGGAGGGAAGAAAAAGAATAACACAAGAGGAGGAAGAAGATGAAGGAGAAAGCGGTCTCGGTTTTCACTGTTACCTAACAGAAAAAGAAGAAAGGCACCCAGGTTTTCACCTGGGGGATGGATAATCAGAGAGTGATATATGGATGGAAATAAATGGAAATTATGGAAATATGATAATAAAGAAATGGAAAATGGAATATGGATTTATGAATATAAATAAATTAATTGCCAATCTGAGCACAACAACAAACAATGGTCTCTGTGTTTTTGTGAAGGAAAAGGGGGGAATCCGGGACAATACATTGCTCCATTATTATTTGCATACAACTCCAGTGTCTGTATCTGGATGGCTAGGCCGGGATAATAATAGAGAATTAGACTGCACATACACAAACTGAAATTAGTATGGAACAAAACTACAGCATAGAAGACAGTATGGGACTGTAATTCATGGTTTCTCATAACAGATGTAAAATGAGGTTGGTAACATTTTTATCCAGGGCAACAGGCCTATTACTGTGAACAAGTTGCAGCCAAATTGAGATACCGGTTACAAATAATTTAATATGAAAACAAACTTGCCTGTAAACAAGACCTGATTTACTATGAAAATATGACTTAAATCACAGCAGTTTTATATTAGTCTCAATTGAAGTCATTTATCTGGCAGTTTTTCTTTATTGTTTCTCACAGATTACTATTAGCTCCTTACCTGATACTATGAAGATTGTGAACACATAACACCTAAAACCATTCATCAGTGGCATGAAAGCATTTCAAAACTGTTAAACCATGAAGTTATTCCTTCTTTTAAATGTTAGTTTTATAATCAAGTAGAACTGCCCTTGATATGATAACAAATGACACAAAGCCAGAAAATAAACAAGTATACTATATAAGTATTGTTTAAAGCATATGTTTAAGGAGTTTATTCAGAGTAGCCTTTAAAATAAGAAAATACATTCTCAGTGAGCTCATGCCCCCATGCATGAGAAAGAAAAAGCTACATTCCCACCTAGAAGTCTGATCCAATCAGATCTCAGATGCTACTGCAAGCAGGGTTGGGCTTGGTCAGCAAGCCTCTTAGGCCCTCTCCACACTAGATGCTCAGCTGAGAAACTTTTAAAAAATGTTTCAGTTACTGAGTTAAACCATGGAGGATGGCAGAATGTCCAGACTGCGCTCCAACACCATGCTTGCCTGAGCAAGTAATCAGTCTTATTGTGGACAGGGCCATACAAAAAACAGATGCTGCGGAGAGTGGTGTTGGTACAGTATCCCTGCAGGGTGCACTCTCCCCTTGGTTATTAAAATAAACATACTAATACCCAAGTAGGGTGTTGAGGGGGCATTGTGCTGTCCTGAAGTGCCATCTTCTGGATGAGCTGTTAAACTTGAGCCCTCACCTGCCTGTTCTGGTGTTTTTTAGGACCCATGGCACTTCAAAAAGAGCATGGGGAGTTCCCTGATATACTGGTCAAATTTCCTTCATTCACTAATTCATCAACAGTTTAACTTGGTTAAATATCTGGTTTGTATCCGTATTCTGCCTGCATCTGGATGAGGCTGAAAACTGGAAAATATTTCCTAACCCTCCTTTCCTGGTCAACAAAATAAAATAAAAACAAATATTGTCAGCTACAAATCCAGATGTCTTGCAGACACTGTTAGTTCTGACCCTTGTTTTTTACATCAGAAAGCCAGTGCCTGAAAGAGCTCAAAGACAACCATAAGTCCTGCAGGGGTGTTAGAGCAGTGGGTGTGTCAAGGCACTTCACAAGCTATAATTTCAACTTTTGACCTGCTTCCCCAGAGGTGAGAATGCTATTGTGCCTACAGTACTGTGCCTACATTTATTTTTCAGTAGTTGTCAAAAGATGTGTGATTTAAGAGCATAGCAAACATTAGTTCATGACTGCCTGACAGCCTGTCAACAGAGCTCCCACTTAAGGTGTAAATGATGTTTGCAATCTGCAAACATTTATGGTTTGTACAGTGTCATGTTATGGTTATTTCAAAATAATCTGCAGTATCTGAGGAAATTCAGTTAAAATGTAGGGCTGTGAGATTTTCAAAGATCTGTTATTATTCCTGAGAGTTTTATTCCATTTCCACTTCCACTGTCAGGATTCTCAATATCTAACACATGCTTATGGTGGGGATCCATAAGTGTGGATAGGGTGGAAGAGGAAGAGGAAGAGATGCTCACTGCCCATCCTGGACTGACAATCAGACCTTCCCAGTGGCTAACCATGTCAGTCTTTTATATCCACTCCTGACAGATAAGGGGGGCAAGGGCTGTGGTTAATAGTCATGGAAGGGAACTGCACACTGGGACAAACTCCAAACAAAATAACATTTAAAGCAAAGACAGTCTTCTTCATTTTCTCGTATTTTCCTTTCAATGTTTCTAATTATTGTGACATCTGTATTTAAACATACTGAATAATTAACCCCCATCTGTGAAGAAAAGCTGATTCAGACACCTAATGGGTCCAGTGTTGTCATGTAGCACAGGATCAAAGTTCAAGTGCTCTACAAGGTGTCACATTGCCCAGAAGGTGTCTTTGACAGATTGTTCTTCACAGTTGAGGGGCTGTTGTTTACAGTAAAGGATTTTCTTGTTTCTTAAACTGCAACATTTTTGTTCTTTATTTTTCAGTCTTATAGTGGCACCAGAGCACAGTGTGATGCTGTAAGGGACTTTTGTATGTATTTGCAGTTTGGGTTCAGTATCCTCATGCTACTGTCAGTCACATAGCTACTGTATTTGTGCTCAACATTCCAAGTTGTTCTTTATAATTCTACATGAACAGCTTTTGGAAAACTCTGGTAAAACAAGAAAATCATCTATTATACACAGTAAGGAATACTGTGTGGGCAAACATACGCAATGAGCCTGCGTTTCCATCAAGGAGTTAGGATAGTATATAGACCCTTAAGGATGAAACTCAAGAGGTCCATGCTGTTATTTCAACCTGAGATGGAAACATGAGGTGAGTTGTATATGGTCGCCCATAGTTTAATATTTTATTTTAATAGTATATCGTTTTAGTAAAAATAGAACAGACAAGTTGTGAAGTTGCTATACCGTGGCTTTCATACTAAGCAGTGAAAGTAGTGAAACTATATATTGTTTAGATACCATAGTTGTGGAAAATATATGCTGAAAAGGAATCTTATTTGCTTTATTAGCTGTTTTTAAAGCAAAGGTATGCTGAACAGTGAGCAAGCAAATCAAGTGAGAGTTAGAGACAGACTGATAGCATGATCTCATGGTAAACATGGGCAGAACTGAGTACTATGAGTGAATATGCAAGGGTTTGTTTGTTTTTCTTAAAACTAAAGATACCCTTGCTTAAAAACAACAAAGATGTTTGTGTTATTTTTAATTATCTGTGGATTACTGAGGGGAGTACTGCTGTGACAGGAGCACGGTAACAGGTGTGGGAGCGAGTGCAGTGATAGCTAAGTCATGGTCAGAAACAGTCCATGAGGCAACTGTTATTGTGTGACTGAAGCGCCGAAGGAACATAAAAGTGGGTGGTCTGTAGTCAGCATGAGCAGGGCACAGGTGATATAGTTGTAGAATGTGCAGAAGAACTTTTTGAATGTGCATAACAACCTTAACAACATGCACAATGACTTGAGCAGTCACTGATTTCCATGCACAATAAGCCCTAACCATATACTATAAATGCTTTTGCCTCACAGCACACTGACTTACATCACTGGGGCATGTAGTGATGTCACACCTATTTGAGACATCACTACAGTATCTGTTGCTTCAATGATTGGTCGTGTAGCAAGTGCAGATTTGTAATTTCCTTGCATACAAACTCAATAGAAGTGGGTGGCTCTGAGTGAGTGATCTTTAATTTTTTTTTTCTTTTTCTGTTGTTTTCCCAACTCATCCAGTGGGACAGGCTCTCCTTCAGTTCACCATCCACAAGCACTGGGTCCCAAGCCTACACAAGCAGTCCCACTGGCCCCCAGACTCCTACTGCCTGTCTCTTAAAATACTGTCCGGACTTACCACTCTGGGTGGGTTCAGTCAGCTAGAAGGAGAACTGGTCACAATGGGAAGGGGCAGGTTAGCAATAGGTACAGATGCTGCAATCAAGATCATGGCATCATTCATCTGATTACCACCATGTTTCCACCTATTTTCCATTCTCCTATGTCCTGCTCCTCAAACAAACAGAAGTGCCACCTCAGATGGAAAATATTCTAGCTAGTAGTGTGCTGGAAACAGACCTAAGTGTCACATTTTGACTGACACTATCTGGCACAGGACTGGACTATGATGCCACCACACCATATCTCAACATCCTGTACCATGCTGGTGGCAGGAAGTCAGTCCATTGTCTAGAGTCTTGTATTACTGCTAACAATACTTTTTCCTCAGCTCACCTGGGGCAGTTATGTCATGATAGGAGACACTTGCCTTCCCTAATGCAGAAGAAATCCTAGACACTCATCAGTGCCTCTGCAACCTAATGTGTGACAACCCAAGATCAACAGTCAAAACTGGGCCTTCAGCATATACAGACATTCTGTTTATGACTAGGCCATCAGGCAGCACCAGAAATCATTTGTTTAAAATTAAGTTAACTGTCTTTAATGATTGACATTATGGTAAGTAAGACAGAGAAAAATGCATTGAAAGCTACTGGAACTTTTTTTTTAATATCAGGGGGGCATCTAAAGTTCCAAAGAGCCTCTCTTTACACAGAGCTATATGTGCTTTTAAAAAACTAAGTTAAGAGGTCACCCACTGGCCTAGTTGCAAAAAGGGTTTTACTAATCATACCAGAAACAATGATTTGTATCTCAAGATCAGGGCTTTGCACATCAGACAGCCCACATGGTGCAGAATGTCTGTCTTCAGCAGGGTGGGTAGCACCAGCTGGTATACAGCTGCTCCCTGGTGGCCAGGGTGGCCCAGGGTGAGGACTGCACCAAAATGCACTGTGTCAACCAGGGGGAGAATTCAGGGCTGAAATTAACACCATCTTTACTTGTGTCCTGCCCTGTACCAGCAAGTGTCATTCAGAGTATTTGGTGGGTGAACACTACTGTATTTGTGGCAACTGTATTCATTATTTATATATGTATGACTGGAGTGATGGTCTAGTATATGGCAATTGGGATCCAGTGTTAAGAAATATAAGGTCATTAACCTTGGTGCCAAAAACCCTAGGACTAGATACTGGCTGGGAGGGGAGTGTGGGTATCCATTTCTGAGGAGAGAAAAAGGACCTAGGGGTGCTTATCACGGGGGGGGGGAAACACTCTGCCCAATGCCATAAGGCAGCAGTCACAGAAAACAAAATGCTGGGGTGCATTGCCACAGGAATCACATCAAGGGGGGAGGAAGCCATCCTACCATTGTACAGGTCACTAGTGAGAGCACACTTGGAGTACTGTGTCTAGTGCTGGTGCCTATATTTAAAAAAGGATATCAAACATCTGGAGGAGGTGCAGCATAGAGCAACAAAGGTGATCCTAGATCTGGGGGATAAACACTATGAGGAAAGACTGAGAGAGTTCAACATGTACTCCCTGGAGGACAGAAGAGAGAGGGGGGATATGACTGAAACTTTCAAATACTTAAAAGGTTTGAATGAGGTTAGTATAGAGGGCATTGTCAGCTTAAAGAAGAGGAATCACAAGGGGGCACAGTCCAAAACTGGAGGAGGGAAATTTCTAGAGGGAAATGAGAAGGCACTATTTCATGGAAAGGGTGGTGGCAGGGCGGAACGATTTGCCTAAAGAGGTGATCTAACTGAGGACCGTGGGTAGTTTTACAAGGGGGTGGGAAAGGGTCAAAGGAGAGGTCAAAACTGAGGGGAGGTTAAGGAGGAAAGTGGTGAAAGGTGGGAATGATAATTTTGGGGGACCAGAATTGGGAAGGAGGGGACAGCAGCAGTTAAATACACTGTATGCTGCACAATTGAGCAGACTAGACAAACCTTTATGGCCTGATTCTACTGGCATTTTCATATGTTCATATTTAATTACATGTTATTGTACTTTATATGATTTTGTACTGCATCTGTTGTGGTAATTGTTCTTCTGGACACACTTGCATATGAGCTTATCCAAGGATTTAGCATGCAATAAATAAAAAAAGAAACTGAACATGAGGCTATAATCTTAGCCCCAACTGAGGGGAAGTCCAGGATATTCTAAGTAGAGGGCTGTGGTAATGGGCAGTTTGGTGTATGCATCAACAATGCCAGCAGGCATTGGAATCAGGGTTTGTTGGTGAGCTAAGAACAACCTGGCTTTTGACTTGAGAAGGAAAAATAGAACGTAAAAATGAGTTGTTTTTCTTTAAATGGCCATTTTCCAGTTCATGAGTTTTGGAAGGCCTCGTACTATAGCTTTTATTTTGTTTCATAACTTAAAGAAATGTTTTTACAGCTCTGAATATTATTCATTCATTTGCCTAGATGTATAGCATTGGCATTTGAATACTGAAGGTGTACTGAAGATCTTGTCCCATCACATCACAGTTCCACCTCCTGCTGGGAATAAACAAAAAATCAGCCTGAAGATAAAATCTTGGAGCTTAGCTTACTCATAAAAAATTAATTCATTTTAAAATGAAGATCATTGGGATCTTTCCATTATCTTTCATTTGGCCTGAGGCCCAAAAGATAATTTTAAAATACTCTCTTGAGGGGATTCTAGAAGATCCAGCAGAAGCACGGTGCATTGCTGTGCCCACAACCTGGTTTATGGAGTGAACTCAGAATGCTGGCAATTGTGCAGTTGGCAGAAAGGATCTTTACCCATGGCAGCACCTCCCAGCCTAGAAAGGGTCAACAATATGCCAACCACAACAATGACTTCTGACAGTTGGCCAGAGATCTTGTGGCCTAGTCAGGGTCCCTGATACATGCGCACAAGCTCAGTGCTATGCAGTGTGAGCTGTTGTGGGGACAGGGAGTTTGCACCATTGTCTTGAGCCCTGCTACATGGGAACAAGGTCAACACTGGACAATCTGAGCTGATAGAGGGCCAGGGAGTTTGCCTCTTACAAAATGATGGTGCACAAATCTAATAAAGCACACCGCTGCACAGTAGAGCTAGTTGCAAGTGTTGTTTATTTGAAGCCAAAAATTTCAGAACATACAATAATATCCCAGCACTTCGAATAATTCAGATTCTTCTTCCGGGGGGGGCAGGGTAACAGGTAACCAATCTGACTTATAAAGGCAAATCTTAAAGGTTCAATAACAGTTATTTAACAAGGGACAAGAAACTCCCCATTCTCTAAAATACCCCACTTACATCATGCAGACAGAGTAGATCATAACAGAATAGTAACAATTTAATTATGGCCCCTAGTGAATATTGTGACAATGTGACCTGTAAAAATGAAAGCCATCCCTCAATTTTTTTTTTACCTTGTAAAAAAAAATGGTCCCCTGTCGATCTCATTCCCCCCCCCCACCCAACCTCCCACTCAGTAGTCACCACACCACACCCCACACACACTCTCAATCACCTGAACAGGCCCAGGGTGAAGATGTGCTCTCCGATCGAAAACACATCTTTCTGCTGGAACCACCGACTGCAATATGAGAAACCAGGGTACTGTAAGTGCAGTTCATTGTATTTCAATAGGGTTTTCAATTTTGATGCATAACATTGTCAGTTTTGTACATTTTGGCCCCAAATTTTCAACATGGTCTTTTTTGGGACCCCACAACATGACCAATGGCACTGGAATTATTGAGCTTATTTGTATGTTAGGTGATATAGATATATAGCTATATGTATATAATTGTTTTTACCTTATAATTTTGTATAATAGATTTTATATTTTTTGTAATGTACTTCAGCTAGGTGACCTGTTGCAATCATGAATTTTAGTGAATCAAAATAAAAAATAATTCATGATATAATTGTAATGTTTTTGTTTTATTTTTGCATTCTATTGAACATATTTAAACTGAGGCCTTTGTGTGGAAATCAGTGGATCCAGCTACCTAAGGAAGTAGTACTTGCTGCTATATTAGTCTGGAAACAGTAGATACCTGTATTTTAGTCTAATCTGAGCTTAAAAAGGGAATATTTTACAATTTTAGGGGAAAAGTGCAACTCTCTTGGCAAAACTGTTACTGCCTTGAAAAATGATAGAGCTACCCAAGGGGAGTGAGGATGGAGAATGGGGATTCTGTAAATGCTAGGAAGCCAGCCATGGTCACCCTATCTGGATATTGCCTCTGTGAGGAGAGGGAACAGAGGACGGGGAGAGTGTCTGTAATTAACTGGATTTAAAAACAAACGCCCTTCATTGCACATTCCACAGTTTTTAAATTCAATTTCTAATCCTTAGGGCTTTCAACAGCAATAGTGCATTACCAGTTATCTTTTTGCCTCTTCTTCCCAGGAGCAGGGCTTTCCTTCAGCTCTCATGTAGTTCCTCTACTAGAGACACAGAGACGTTGAACACAAGAAGTATCATTTCAAACAGTTCTGTACTTTATTTGATGAACACAGAAACTTATGGCAATCAATTTCCATAGATAGGACTAAGGTATATTATCTTTATAAGCCTTGACATGGATCATCATTCAGAAAACAGGAACATGTAATGTTTTGCAACCTTCACTCACAATCAGAGCTTAGCCACAGCTGATGTAGATACAGTAGTCACAAATCAGATCCATGGATTAGTCACTTCCCGGCCTGGCTGGGCAAATGATCAAACCTAGTGACTCTAGACTGGTGTCTAACAATAGGAACAGTGGTCTTGTTTTTGGTGATGGTGTAAACTTTCTTTTCTCACAAGCACAACACAAACAGCCCTCTCTCTCTCTCTCTCTCTCTCTGTCTCTCTGTCTCTCTCTCTCTGTTTCTCTCTCTCTCTCTCTCTCTGTGGAGAGTCAGCATGGCAACACTCTCTCAGTTCTCTGGGTATCTGCTCTGCTGAGGCAGTGGAACACTTGTCAACAACACGAAGCAATAGCTTCTTGAAGTCGGTACTGGGAAGCATCCCCAACTGATGGCCCCAGGAGGAGTCAGGACTGGAGATCAGCACCAAGAAGAAACCACCCATGTTCAGGCTTCCCCAGGCCACGTGGAACTCCCCAGCAAAGTATTTGCAGCCAGCTCTGACCTACTTGGCACAGCTACCCCAGGTCTAGTCACCTCTGACATTTCTTTTGGTGCAAATCCTTCCACTTTAACTCTATAAAGGAGCAGGCCTTTGATGCACCCAGATTACAAGGGGGATCCAAAGATTAACTACTAACCCCAACCTATGGGAGGGTTACAACTATTTTCATAATCATTTACTATGTAATATAATTATACTGCACTTGTATTACTGTATTATGCTCAATGTTTCAAATCAATACATGGACCAAATCTCTTTGCACAGGACACACCTGAAAACAAGCTGTACAGTTCAATGCCCTCCTGAACAAATGTTTTAGACAATGAAATATATGAACACTGTCAGTTACTTTGAATCTCAGAAAGGCCACAGATAAATTCACTTTACTTTTACTGTTATACATTTGTTGGTTGGTCACAGTATGTCATTACTGGTCATTTGAGATAGTCAAAGTGGATAAAATTCACTTTGCGTATGAATTCATGAAGTCAGTGAAATTGACGAAGTGCCGACTTCACAAGGTGTTTGTGAGGTGAAGCTGCCCTTTTTCATGGCTTAAATTCACCAAACTTCACCTAACTTGTAACTAACTATTGAAATGACTCAAAAGACTTCCTCAGTCACTACAGTGGGTGTTTTTTACAAATGCAGTGTGAATCATTTGATTGTGAATACTGTTCATGATGTCACACAGCAAAGTGCAGCAAGGACGTGTGAATCTGCAGTTACTGGTTTTTTACTTTAACATTTCAATTTATTTTTCAGTCAGTAGAGCAATGGCCTATATACAGGAGCATTACCTCCAGCATAAACACCACTCTGCTTTGCCTTAACTAACCCAATTCAGGAAAGTGTCGTTAAATAATGCAGGAGACTGAAAAACTGGACAGATATGTGAGTTCTCCGAGTACAGAGAGAGAGAGTATACTTGAGTATGTCAGTATAATATGAAGCCCCTAATCAAGTACAACTTCAAGACTATTAATAATAATCCATTTGAAATTATACCTAAATCTGAAGTTGTATAGTGGGGCCCAGAGAGGCGGAGATAACAAACAGTTGACTTCATATTTCTGTAAATGGCCTGTCTTTCATTCATATCAAGTTCAGCATATTTAAAATTGGCAGTGGGACTAGTATTGTTATATAAGTCCCTGGATGTAACAATGTAAAACAATATAATGGTACTGACCTTTTGCACTTATAAGAGCTGTTTCTGAATGGACCCATTTCTCATGGTTATTTAATTAAAGAGAAGCAGTCTTGATGGTGGCAGCTCCACCAGAAATGGTCATGTAGATTATCTTGAGAGACAACACCCATTGATGTGATGCATACCTGACTGGAAGTAATTCTCTCCAGTTATTGTTACCTTGAAGGGAAAAGTTGCCTAAAAGAGTGGCTCCCACTGTCTGCATTGAAATTCAAGTGGCTGGTCTGTCAGGCTAATGAGCTGTACAAAACCCCTGGACTGACAGAACCTCAGTGGATGGCACTGCAGCATGTATGCAATGTAAAGCCATGTTTCTTTAATTATTTATTTTATTTATTTAGGAAATCGGAATTACAACCCTTTGAGTCATAGACTCGTTTTCCAAAGGCTCCACATCAGAATAAAACATAGACATTCATACAGTACATACATAGAATAAATTTGGGTGGCTTCTAATAAGTTCATTAAATATTTTAATGGTGTTTATATCTAGAAATAGTTCTAACATTATGAGGAACATCAGTAAACCTTTGCAGAGCAAGGGTACATTTCAGTCAGTTCAAAAGTTTTATTTTCCGACTTTTAATAAGTCATTACAAATTACCATAAACATATAAATACAATACAATTCTTTAAAATAATCATACAATCTGAATGTTATCTAATGACAGTCAGACAGAGTCTTAGCACAGTAAATCTTATTAACAATGCAGTACAATTTCAAGTATTGAAAATAGTGTGTAGAAAACAAACACAGCACAATTCAAGAAATGTTAGGGTTATTAGATACTGACCTTTCCAAACACCTCTATTCTTCCATTCCTTTTAAATGTAATGTCCTTTCTTCTATTACTTTTAGAAGGGAGGCCACAGGGACCAACACTCCTACATCCCTAGCTTTCAAAAAATAGATCAGTAAGTGTTGTGGTTCATATTCTAATCCCCCTATTATATCTCTCAAAACTTGCTGTCTATATTTCTCATATAAAGGAAATAGGATAACTCCATGTAGGAGATTGTCCTGTCCTAATTTACATTTGCAAACATCAGTATTCTCCTTCCTTTTGTTGTATTGGGCAGTTTTCCAATTGCTGGAAAAGCATTTGACCCAGAACCTTATCATTTTTCTCTGAAATAGTTTTTGCAGTGCCCGAAGGTAATGTTCCAATTTATGATTCCTTTTGTTCTTAGCCAGCCATAAACAGGCCTTTGATTGTTTACAGTCATCCATATCCTTCTGTGTGTGTGTGTGTGTGTGTGTATATATATATATATATATATATATATATATATATATATATTGTGTGTGTGTATATATCTTACTCTCTCTTTCACAGTTTCTTTTATTTTCTTTTATTTGGATAAAAGGACATCTAAGGCTATCTGTAATGATACTTAAAAGTTCAAATGGCTTAATTATTTTTTTCACTGCTTGTATACTGGGGAAAGAGACATTGGAATTTAGTTAATTTATGGTTTCATCCACACAAATTCTTAGGAGTCTGTTTTCTCTCATCCCAAAAACTTTTATCCAATATATTATCAATCTTTGTTTTATTTGACATTGTATGGGTAACTGTCCAATTTTGGCCCATACTAGAGCTAAGGGTGCACCATTTGGGAGGCCTAACAGTTTTTTATAAAATTTGTTTAGACAAGGTTCTAAATTTATTTTTATTTGTGTTCCCCATATTTCAGCCCCATATAAAAGTTGACTGTGCATTTTTGCATTTAATACACTGATACTGCCTTACATAGACTTCCCCCATATTTGTGGGAGAAGGAAGTTAAAATTGGTAGGAATTTTTTGGCCTTATTTTCTAGTTCCCTGACATGGCTGCATCAAGTACCATTCTGGTTAACTGTTCAACTCAGGTAACAAAATTCCTTCACTACCTCCAGATTATGATTAAGTATGTATTTACATGTCTTTGTATTCCCTCAGAACACTAAGGGCCAGATATTCAAAACTTTGCGCTGGGCAAAAACCATTTGCACAGGTTTAGCTCGGGATTAGCGCGGGTCTGCCATATTCAAAAGGCCAAATAGCGCGGGCAAACTGCATTAGCACCGGGCAAAAGTATAATGTATGCAAGGGGCAAACTGACATGAATACAGGCGCAATGCTATATTCAGCGACTAGCGCCGCGCTAAGTGGTTTTGCGCGACTTAGCGCGACACTTAGCGCGGTGCACATTACCGCCCAGGAAAACTGGTCTTAATCCTGGGCAATCAGCTTTCTGAGCGACATTATGGCTTTCTTGCCGTGTTTGCAGCTGGTTTAAGCGGGTTTTGCGCGACCTAACAAATAAATGGCGGCACATAGATAAAGCCAAACATAGAGGAAGCATGCTGCTAACTGATGGCATCACAATGATGCCATCATCTGTCACCAGTCCCAGCCATGCCAGGCAGTAAGTGGTGACCCTGCACCAGTGAACAGCACGGCAGTGTGGCCATACAGCACACACCTGTGGACCACAGTTCCGTGGACACCAACAGATGCCAGCACACACATGCAGCACTGTGGGCATGGAGGATGTTGAGGGGAGCATATATGGGTGGCGAGGCTGTGCTACAGATCAGGTGTGGCCACAAGGCTGGGACACATCATGCAGTGTACATGGGTCAGTATTGGGAATACCCCAACACCAGTGTGCCTTTTGGATAATATATGCCCCCCCCGGCCACATACCTCACAGCTGTACAACTGCCATAGCACACAAAGCCAGGAATGTACATGTCACTGTGAGCATCCATGCCACAGGTGCAGCATCTGTGGGTCACACAACAGCGTAACAGTAATGTCCAGTGTCAGAAAACATCCGCAGGTTGGGCCGCTCACTGTGTCATCATCACTGCCCTACACACCATAGGCACTGCTGTGTCCACGCACTACTGGCCCCCTTGCTACTGTAGTTTCTGCTGTGCACCGTAGCATGCCCTACAATGTGACAGTTGCATGTAGCACCACCACCACCTGTGCCTATGGTGTGCTGTCCCCTGGGGTATAATATGCTATGCTGTACTGTTTACATGTAGCCTGCAGCTATCATCATGCTCTGCCAGACTGACCTACAGGTGGAGCTGCGGTTGGACCTGGTCAGCCCCTGTACTTCCAGACTGACCTACAGGTGGCTCTGTGGGACTCTGCAGTAACGCTGGGCAAACTGCATGCAAATCAGGGTATAATGAGATACTAATCCGGTTGTTGCCCAGAGACTACGTAAGTAGGCTCATTGCATAACGCACTTTTGAATATGGCACATTTTAGCCCCGGAAAGCGTGTTTGCTCCGGGCTAATTGCTTAGTTTCCGCTAATGCCACGCTAATGTGTTAGCGCCGCGCCATCGGTACGGGAATATTATACAGTTTTGATCACTGTTCTTTCACATCTGCTGCTTCCTGCAGCTGTACTGAGTCCATGCATTTGCTGGCACACATTGGCCACGAGTTCGCCTGTACCTGCCCTCATGTTGCTGTGTACTGTGTTGTTGTTGTGGGTTGCACTTCCTGGTTGCTTTATTCAGTGCTGTCTTATTCCAGGGCTATTTTTGCCCTGCACTCCCAACCCAGTTTGCATGGCCTCATTACCATGCCATATTCGGAAGCTGTTTGCCCTGGGCTATTCCTTTTGAATATAGCGTGCTCTGTGCTCTGGTCTAAGTTTGCCCGTTGGGCAGTGCTAATTTTGCCCCGGGGCAAAGTTTTGAATATCTGGCCCCAAGACTTTAGTTTTGTCATAGTTAATCTGCAATTCTGCTTTGTTGCATGTTATTTGGAACTTTTTGAGCATCCTTTTCATGCCAGAAAGCTAGTTGAAAGCAATGCCACATCATCAGCATATGCTGAATATGGCAACGGTCTTGTCACAATTTTTGTCATATGAAAATCCTTATTGTACATAGTTTTCAAAACTGTGTTAAAGTACAGATTGAATAACATAGGTGACAGAGTACACACTTGTTTGACTCCTATATTAGTTTAAACTAATTACTCACATAACCCTTCTCATTATATCTTACACTGGTAAAGTTATCTTTGTACAATAATCTTACCAGCTCAAGGAAATCTTTTTCCGCCCCTATTTCCTCTAGCCTTTCCCATAATAGGTTTCTGTTTACCTTGTCAAAAGCAGACTTCAGATCAATAAAGGTGCAATATTTTTTTTATTTGACTATCCTATATTTATGGACTAGATGGGCTAATGTAAAACATTGATCTATAGTAGAGTGTTTAGCCTTGAACCCTACCTGTGCCTCATCAATTATATTATGTTTGTCCACCCATACAGTCAGTCTGTTGTTTATTATCCTTGTAAATAATTTTTCAATACTGTCTATTAAATTAATTGGCCTGTAACACTCTGGGTTGTTCTTATCCCCTTTTTTAAAAATAACATTTAGCTTCCAACTTTTGTGGATGTCACCAGTTTTCCATATGTACAGTACTGTAATTAAATAAATTATGTAAGAAGGGTACCCAGTACAATTTATTTATTTGCACCACATCTAGTGGTACACCATCCAGTTCAGGGGCTTTCCTGCTACAAAATACACTTAGCGCTTGTTCAATTTCTACTATTATTATACTGGTGCTGGATTGGTGCACCTTTCTTTTTAATTGAGTTTCTGATATTTTATTTATATATTCCAGATCTTCTCTGTAGAATAGATGTTTGAAATGTCTCACCCATTCTTCTGAGTCAGTATATGCCTCTATCTTGTTATTATCCCTCATACCTTTGCTTACCATTTACCAACAATTTTTATTGTCTTTAATAAGCACTGCCCTTTCAAGATCAGTCCGTAATTGTTTTATATACTTCTCTTTGTTATTTCATAATATTATTTGATATTCCCTCCTTGTCTTATGCAATATTCTATTATTATATTTATCTGGCTTTTGTTTTAAGGCCCTCAGTTGTCTATTTAATTTTTTCTTTGCCAGCTTACATTCAGCATTATACCAAATATGCCTTTCTTTTTTCTTTATGTTAATTTCCTTTAAAATCATATGGGCTATCACTAAATTTGAGTCAGTGTACACATCATAATGCAATGCAAAATTCTTAGCAGTTGAGAGGTAAGGGAATCCATGAAAACAGTTATACTAGTGACTAAATTTGCACAAACCTTGGTTTGGGGAACACAGGCCAAGTGCTAATACTAAACTTTGCTTGTGGGTCTTGTACCTGAGTCCATAGCTGCAAGTCATCTGGAATGTAAATTAGACTGTAGTTGATATGCTAATGAGGTGATTAGCCTGTTAGTATACAGCTGAACTAAGAATCAGTTCAACCATTAGAGGAAGAGCTGGGCACTCAGACAGCATCAGCTCCCACATAACACACACACATGCACACACACACACACACACACACACACACACACACACACACTCCATGATACAGTATTGCCACTTTTTGAAAGAGATGGAATCATACTGCTAGCACAATAATCCATGAAAATGCTTTGGAAACTAGCAGATAATATCAAATATGAGGAATATGAGGTAATCGTTTGCACCAAACTGTGGAACTCCATGTGCCCCAACTCCAGTGAATACTGCAACACACCAAGTTGCATATGGGAACTAAGTCTTGATTTATACAACACTGTTCAGGAACCCTCAGTTATTGTTCATGTGTTTGTGAATTTATTTTTACTAACATCTTTTTAAAAAATAAATATCATTACTTAAAACATGAAACAGGAAATATGATTAGTTTTCCTTCCATGGACAGCTATCCAAAGTAATTCCAGAACCCTAATTTTTAAACAAATAAGTGAAGAAAAATTGAGAGAAACAACGTCAACAGCGTACAGGATACTGGAAGAGTGCAGGGTGGGGTACATTGTGCTTTGAGTATTAGATGTTGCTATAATATAAAGGGTAGTCAAGCTAAGACACTGAAGTCTGTCTAAAATGAAAAGGAGGCCAAAAGAGTAAAACCCTTCAAGGAAATTATTTTGTTTTGCATGTAATAAGTGGTTTTAATCATGCCTGTGGTCACAATTATGTCATGCATTTTAATATTTTGTTTCTGTATAAAGGATTACCATTTTAGCAGTGTTTTTGGTTTGTTGGTTGCACTTGCACGGGGAGTTTGTATTCATAGAAACATAGAATTTGACGGCAGATAAGGACTGCTTGGCCCACCCAGTCTGCCCATTTCCCTACCTACTGGATAAGCTGCAGATCCTAGTTAACCAGCAGCCTACTTCTTCTTACCCCCACCCCCCAGAATTGCCTTATGACTGTCCCATGCATGCTTGAATTCCACCACTGATTTTGACTCCACAACCTCCTCCAGAAGGCCGTTCCATGCATCCACAACCCTCTCTGTGAAAAAATACTTCCTTAAATTACCTCTGAGCCGCCCCCTCTATCTTCAAATTGTGCCTCTTGTTCTTGCACACCTCTTTTTTTGAAAGATGCTACCCTCTTGGACTTTGTTGATTCCCTTGAGGTACTTGAAAGTTTCTATCATGTCCCCCCTCTCCCTCCTTTCCTCGAGGATATACATATTAAGCTCCTTATGTCTCTCTTCATATGTCTTCCGGTGCAGACCCTGCACCATTTTAGTTGCCCTCCACTGGACAGCTTCCATCCTGTCTATGTCTTTGCAGAGATTGGATCTCCAGAACTGCACACAGTACTCCAGATGGGGTCTCACCAGCTGTCTGTACAGAGGGATAATAACTTCCTGTTTTCTACTGGTGATGCCTCTCCCTATGCATCCCAGTATCCCCCCAGCCCTCCTTGCTGCTCTCTCACATTGCTTGCCCACCTTTAGGTCATCTGATATGACTACCCCCAGGTCCCTTTCCATTTTTGTTGTTGTTAGTATCTCACCCCCCATTGTGTACTCTTCCCCTGGGTTTTTGTTTCCCAGGTGCATTACCTTGCACTTCTTAGCATTGAATCTAAGCTGCCATACATTTGACCATTCCTCTAACCTTGCCAAGTCCCTTCTCATCCTTTCCACCCCACCCTGTGCATCAACTCTGTTGCAGATCTTAGTGTCATCTGCAAAGAGACAAACTTTTCCTTCCAGTCCTTCTGCAATGTCGCTTATAAAGACATTGAAGAGGACCAGTCCTAATACTGAACCCTGTGGTACCCCACTAGTAACCCTCCTTTCTTCTGAGTGGACTCCATTTACTATTACTCTGTGTCCTATTCTCCAGCCAATTCTTTACCCAGGCTGTCATCTTGGGACTCACTCCCAGGCTGGCTAACTTGTATATTAATCTTTTGTGTGGGACTGTGTCAAATGCCTTGCTAAAGTCTAGGTAGGCCATGTCCACAGCCCCTCCCTGATCTACTACTTTGGTCACCCAGTCAAAGAAATCTATCAGATTTGTCTGGCATGACCTTCCTGCTGTGAATCCATGCTGCCTAGGGTCCTTTGCCCCTCTGGCCTCTAGATACTCGACAATTCTTTCCTTCAGAAGTGATTCCATCATTTTCCCTATCACTGAGGTTAAACTAACAGGTCTGTAGTTTCCTGCTTCTGCCTTGCTCCCACTTTTATGAAGGTGAATCACATCTGCCCTCCTCCAGTCCTCGGGTACCACCCCATCCTCCCATGATTTGATAAAAAGGGTAGTCAGTGGTGTCACTAGTTCTACCCTTAGCTCTTTTAGAATTCTGGAATGAATCCTATCAGGCCCCATTGCTTTGTCCATCTTTAGTTTTAAGAGTTCTTTCAGAACCCTTTCTTCTGTAAATGGGCTGGTATCAACTTCTGTATCCAGAGTGTTACTACTGTTTGTTTTATGTACCCTTCATTTGTAAATACTGAGCAAAATATTTGTTTAGTATCTCTGCCTTTTCATAGTCTCCTCTGCCCACCCTCCCTCCCTTTTATTAAGCCTCACTATCCCTCCTTGGTCTTCCTTTGCTCCCTGATGTACCTATAACAGGTTTTATTCCCCTTCTTAACTGAGTTGGCTATCTTTTCCTCAGTTTGGGCCTTTGCTGTTCTGACTGCCTTCCCAGCCTCCTTTTGCTTTAACTGATACAGTTCTCTGTCCTGCTCCTAAGTATGTTTGACAGTTGTGTACATTACTTTTATTTTTTTATTTTTGTGTGGTTTGTGTGAGAAACACATATCACAGCACAAGAACTTGCATGGACAATAGATAGAGAAAACAACTGTTATTAGAATAATTGGTACAAATCTGAAACATTCTGGAATCATGCTGTAGGGTTTATCATTGTCAGTTTTTTCATGCATCTTTTTGTGTATGGTAATACCCTAACATTTCCTGATTTGCACCTTGTAAGTTCTAAACTTTTGATAATTTTAAAGCATAAATTTAACCCCACCCTTTCAATTTGAAGACAAGTGTAGTATTATTGCTCTAAAAGTATTTTCATATAAACAACAAACATTAAGAAAGTTGCATGCTTTAACAAAAATTGATTTTGAGTTGATGACCTGTAATTGTAGGCAGTGAAGTTCCCCAGAGTTTGGAAATCTTGTTGCTGGTGTCATTGTTACCACTTACTTCTATGTAGAAGTGGATGAATCCAAATAAAATGACCTGTCTAATAATATTCAATGTATCATTGTCTTGCGATATCTATTACAATGGCTTGTTTCAGAAATATGAGTTTAAACATTCATTTTATTGATAATCATGGGACTTGAATTATCGATGGTGTACCCCACAAATTTAATGCAGCCCCTTCTTATAGTATATTCCTGTCTGTCTGTCTGTCTGTCTGTCTATCTATCTATCTATCTACCTATCTATCTATATGTCATAGACTGATAGATACACATACAACTACACACTAGTTCAAAGAATTCAACTGTTTAGTTGCATTCAATTCTTTAATCTGCTTCTGCATGTCATTGCTGAATCTATGGAGTTATATATATATTTGTGAGCACAATAAACTGAACAGATACTAATAATTATACAATGGCAAGAACATTTCTAGCAACCTGATTGGCTGCTGACCCCTAGACACAGATAATAACAATCCTTTGCTATACCCTGATGAGACAGGAACAGGGGAGAGAGGGCAGCAGGGTGCAGCAACCCCAACTGTTTGGGCAGGGGGTGGAAGGGAGCAGCAGCTGTGATTCTTTAGGCAGGGAATGAAGGCAGCAGGGTGCACAATCCCTGACTGTGTGGGAGAAGACAGTGGACAGTAGGATGCAGCAGCCTCAAATGTAGAGCAGACGGCAGGGGGCTTATGGGGCAGGGACAGGTGGCAGTAGACTGCAGCTGCTTCAACTGTGGGGCAGAGACACAGTGCATCAGGATGCCACATAGTGTTTCTAGTTATTCACATACATGATGTATTTTCACACAGAAACCACCAAAGAACTGACATTTGTGAGTTCAAACAGGTGCCTGTCACACTCTGCTGCAGTATTTGAAGGACATGTACTGTTTGTCAATCTGACATGAAAAAAATGTTCTTGTCTGAATGCATTTATGAAGGCTATATCAAAGACAAACTGTTTCTGTGAATGAACAAAATTTTGAGTTATTTTATAGTCATTAAATAGCCCTCTGTTATATAGTTAGAAAAAAAAATCAGAGTTTTGATTAGAAAGACATGAGAGCTGTGATATAGACAAGCTGATTTCTCACAGCAAAAGATTTCCACTACTTCAGTTCAGCATTGAAGCTGAAATGATCAGCTTTTTATGAGAAGATTATGATATGTTTTAAGTTGATCTATCTAAACACAAGCCAGAGACTGTATTTGTAAGACACCTGAAGAGCTCAGCAAACCATTAACTCTACAAACTACTGCTCTGATTGTTAATCTGAAACAGCAAGCTACTCCAAAATGATGTCATCACACTCTAAGTTTGACTGAGAGGACAGAAATAACTCCACTACTTTCAGCCACTGTAGAGCAAGTTAAATGCTGATTTAAAGAAAACCACAAAACCAAACAGCATGAACTTTTCAGGAAACACAAATCATGACACAGGGACTTGAATTTCAGCTTTTCAAGCTTTTATAAAAAATATGTAAAAACCGTTGCACATGATCTTTAAATATAACTCCACCCTTTCAATTTGAAGACAAGTGTGGTGTTGTTGTTCTAAAAGTATTTTCATATAAATAACAAAAATTACAAAATTTGCATGATTTAAAAAAAATGATTTTGGATCAGTGACCTGTAGCTGTTAAGTGGTGAAGTTCTCCAGAGTTTGGAAATCTTGTTGGTGGTGTCATTGTTATCACTTACGGTTATGTAAAAGTGGATGAGTCCAAATAACATGACCAGTCTAATAATATTCAATGTATTGTTGTCTTGTAACATCTGTTAAAATGGTTTATTTCAGAAATATGAGTTTAAACATTCATTTTATCGATAATCATGAGAACTGGATTGTTGACAGCATACAATAGGCAGAGTTTGTTGTTCTGTACAAACTAATTTAATGCAGCACCTTCTTATAATATATACCTATCTATCTATCTATCTATCTATCTATCTATCTATCTATCTATCTATCTATCTATCTGTCTATGATAGACTGATAGATACACATACATATACAATAACAGCTAAAAAAATTCAACAGTTGCATTCAGTTCTTTAATCTGCTTCTCTGTGTCATTACTAAATCTATGAAATTATATGTCTTAGCACAATAAACTGACTAAATATTAATAATTTGCAGACAGACAAGTTATAGTTGAGTTCTTGAATGAAAAGGAATGGGTAGTTTGTGCGAGCCTGTAACTGAAAATAAAGTGTGTCGAGTTGTGTTTCAGCATGCTTGCATTGTTATCATAACCAAAGTCAGCCAGTGGATCTGGAAAGAAGTTGAGCCAGCAAGATTTTGGGAGTAGTCTGTGAGTTGCACAGCCAGTCTGATGAGTTTGCTCCAGAATAGTGTAGGCACAGCGCAACAGGCAGGACTCAGGGGCCATCATCAGCAGGAAGTGCATTCAATAATCTGCAGTAAGGAAGTTCACATATCATATGGGTTGGCAAGAAAATAATGTGGTGGGGGAGGGAGAGAGTAAGGAAACACATTTGTGTGAATGGGGAGGATGCAGACAGATCTACAGGAAGTTGTGCTTCAACTCAATTCTGCCGTAACAACATAGCTGTGCTGTGTTAGGAATTCTGGTCAGACCCCTTCTTCTGACAGCAATACATCAGCATAGCTCTGACACTATGCAGCCATATAAATGAGTAATTTTTTTGTCACTAGGGGCCATAATCAAATTGTTAAAATTGTTACTATTTGCTTATCACTATTCTGTTATGACCTACTGTGTCTGCATGATGTAAGTGATTTATTTTAGGGAAGGGGGGATTTCTTGTCCTTTGTTAACTAACTATTACTGTACCTTTAAGATTTGCCTTTATAAGTCAGGTTGGTTACCTGTTACCCCACCGCCCTAAGAAAAATCTGAGTGATTCAAAGTGCTGAAGTACTACTGTATGTTCTGACCTTTTTCTGCTCCCAATAAATGGCACGAGCAGCTAGTTCTATTGTGCCCTGGCAATTTATTAGATTTGTGCATCACATTTTGTTTTGTTTGGTTTAGTTGTTTGTAGTCACCAGAATTTGCCTTTTCTTAGCACCCAGGGTATTTGTTTTTGCTTTAAGGTTTCCCCTTGTCTGAGGACTGTTGCATGTACACAAGGCCAACATTAGGTATTGTCAACTGCTAGGGAGTCAGGGAGTTTGCCACTTTGCATGAAGACTGTTGCATGTATACTAGGCCAACATTAGGCACTGTGAGCTGCTAGATGGCCAGGGAGTTTGTGCCTTTGTCTGGGGCCTCATTGCATGTGTACAAGGTCAACACTAGATACTGTGAGCTGCTAGGGTGCCAAGGAGGTTGCACATTTGTCTTGGGCCCTGCTGCATGTGTACAAGGTCACATCACACAAGATTCCAAGATGGCGACCGGTGTAGGTCTGCCTTGAGCTCGTTCTCGCAGTATTAGTTTTACGTTTGTGCTATTTCACTTTTAAGCTCATTTTAAGTTTGTTTTATGTTCGTTGTTTAAAATCCATTTTCTTGTTTACTCTTTATTTGTCATTATTGCTTTATAGTTTTTTGTTTTGGGACCTGGATTTGGATATACTCCCCTCTCTGCTGTTTGTGGGCCATTTGCTTAAGCCTGTTCTTTCCCTGGAACTGGTTATGTGACGGCACGAAGTACAATGCTGTACTTTTTAGACCTTGTCTGATTGTGGACTTGCTGAAGACTTTGCAGTCTTAGTGGGACACTTGGAGATCGCTCTGGGTTTTTCTTTTCCGGGTTCATGTTGGAGGAGGATTTCCCGGGATTGACTGGGTGCTTTGAATCCGGTGTTGGGATGTGTTTCCCCTTTGGTGGTGCCCGACTTGGATAGAGGAGGTTATCGGGCCCGAGACTGGCGTCTGTTTCATAGCTGCAGACAATGGAGAAAGTGTTGGGTAACTGTTAAGAATTGAGGAACAAGACCCAAGGTTGCAGTGGGGAGGTACGCACTATCTTCACTCCCAGTGGGTGAGGGGGTTGGTCGGAGGCTTACTGGAGGGTAAAGTCTCTGTCTGCCCTAGGGGCTTGCAGTTTTGGGTGGTCATTAGGCCACTCTTGATCTGGGGCCCTGACCCTGGGGAGTGGTAGTTTTGGGGTGATTCCAAACTGGTGCAGACCTCAGGGGTTTATTTTGGCCTTGGCTGCTGCAGTTTGGGGAAATTTTACATCCTCCTGGATTTTTAGTAAAATGGGTCAAGAAGCAAGTTGCTGGTTTTGAGTGGGAACTGGCTTACAGCCTGAACTCTCGTTGGGGGATTCAGACTTGTTGTTAGGCCCAGTCCCATTTGTATGGTATAGCTGATGGTAATACTTGCCTGGATTGTGCGGCATGCTACCTTGAACTCTGGATTTTTCTAATCATCTGGACCAGGAAAAGAGGATAAGTACTTATCCTCTTATTTGATCTAACTTCAAGTGCCCTTTGGGGAGGTTGTGAAAGGGCCCCTGATTCGAATATTTTACTGGTAGTTTGATATGCTGATGTGAGAGAACAGTGTTCAGATTTTAAATGACAGTGGTGGGGGTGAAGAATTTGGGGTCGTTTTTCTAATTGGAACCTACTTTCTGGGACAAAAAAATTTCCATCTTTTCTGTGCAGTGAGACTGCTCAGTTTCTGTGAGCATTCGGGGAGTGCGAGTCCCTGACTGCTCACAAATTTGTATTATTTATTTAGTCTTTGAGGGGAAAGCTTACTTTATTTCTTTTTCTCCGTGCAGTGAGAGTGCCCGGGGGGCTGAGCATGCAAGTAGTGTGAGTACTTGTTTGCTTAGATAACTTATATTGTTTTGATTATTTTATGGGGGATGTTTTGTGTATTTTTATTTCTTTGTTTTGATATTCTAAGTCATGATTTTTATTTATTTTGGTTTTAGAAATAGGAATACCTTGAGTGAGGAGGGATACCTATTTTTATTTTTATTTATTTTGATTCGTTATTATGTGGTTATAGTTTTGTTTCCTTTGCCTTCCTGAAAGCAGGTTCAAATGATGAATGATGATTAATTTGAGTTAATTGGATTTGAGTTTATTGATTTTTGATTTCTGTTTAGTTTTATTGTTTGAGTTATTTTAATTATTTGGATTTGAATTTGATTTTTATTAGTTGCTACTGTGAGAGTAGAAGCTTATTGTTTTTTGCTCCGTCTTGGAGGATTGGGATATGTATCACTATCCCACCCACCAGGTCATGTGCTATTCATCCCCTGCTCTTCATGCCCTCTGCCCCTTTTTTCCCCCACCGTTGCTTTTCTCCATCTATCAACGCTGCCGGGCTTTGGGAATTGCCCGAGGGGATGGGAGGGGCGGGGTTTGAACAGCGGAGGATGTATGAGGGGGGTGCTCTCATCAGGGTGGTTAAGCCTAGAAGATGCCCTGGGGTGAAATGGAGTGCAGAACATGGGCCTTCTTGTCTGATCTCCATACCCAAGGGCACCACCACTATTAATGGTGGGCAGGTGGCTGGGGCATCCCAGGAGTTCTGTCCAACTCGGGCGGTGTTATGCAATGCCAGATCCATTGTGAACAAGACTGCTATTGTTGCAGACTTGGTGGGTACAGCGGATCTGGCTTGCATCACCGAAACCTGGCTGGATGGCAATGCTGGCCCAGTACTTGAGGCGGCAGTTCCGGCCGGGTATTCAGTGATACACCATCCAAGATTGGATCGCAGGGGTAGGGGGGGTTGTAGTCTGTTTTAAGACTGAATTGGATCTCACTAGTGTCCCAGTCGAGGAGACCAGATCATTCGAATGTGTCGTAGTGGCAGGTGGGGGCTATAGGCTGGCTCTCGTTTATCGTCCACCCGGAGATGAGAAGCTATTCCTTAAGGAAGTGGTGGACTTCATGGTTGATCTGGTCTTTGAGTCACCCAGGTTGATGGTGTTGGGTGACTTTAAGGTCTGGATCGATGACGAATTCTCACAGTTTGGACAGCACTTCCTCCAATTGATGAACTCATTGGGCCTCTCACAAGTGGTTACCTCTGCCACTCATAAACATGGCCATTCCCTTGACCTGGTCTTCCTCCTGGGGATGGAAGCCTCCGATGTGGGGGTGGAACCTGTCGGATGGTCCGACCATTACACTGTGAGATTCAATTTTTGCACCTCTCTGTGTAGGCCTAACCCTGTGGAGATGGTCAAGTACCGCACTTTACGGGTTGTGACTCCCAATGGCCTAACTGTGGTGCTTGATCTATCAGAATTTCCTGTGATGAGCCTGGATCCAGAGGTTTTGATTCTGGCTTATAATAAGACCATTACCTCTGCTCTGGATTCCATTGCTCCAATCCGTGTGTGTCCTCTCTCCCTTCACCCTCGGTCGCCACGGTTTGATGGGGACTTGAGGGAGATGCGGCGACTAGGACGCAGGTTAGAGAGGTGCTGGTGGAATTCCGGCTTAGACGCTGACCATCTTAGACTGCTAGAGCACTATCAACTCTATCAGTCAGCAATTGCTAGTAAGAAGGCAGTATTCCTGTCTGGGGAAATTGCTGCTGCCCAGAACCGACTGGCCCAGCTCTTTCAAACCGTAGACAGGCTGTGCAACCCAGCCTGTCTACAGGTTCGTAGAGCCTTTTCACAAGTACAGTGTGAGGAGCTTGCTCAGTTCTTTACAGATAAGGTGGACGACATCAGGGAAGAGACCCGCGCAGCACTCTCTATGAGAATTGCTGTAGACCAGCCCCCGGTCACACTCCCTCTTTTTTCCTGGAGTTCCTTTGAAAGGCCAGAAATCGAGGATGTTATGAGGATTGTCCAGGGTATGCACACTACATGCTGTAGTTTAGACCCAGGTCCTACAGTCCTGATTATAGGCTGTGGGGAGGTTATCATCCAGGTTCTGGTGAAGATAGTCTGGTGCTCCCTAGACTCTGGTGAGTACCCCTGCTCCCTGAAGGAGGCAGTAGTGACACCAGTGTTGAAGAAGGCTTCTTTGGACCCAGACTCCCTCGCTAACTATATCTATCTCGAACCTTCCCTTTGTGGGGAAGGTAATTGAGAAAGTAGTGGCTGCTCAGTTGGACAACCATTTGACCATCCATAGCATCTACGACCCTCTTCAATCGGGTTTTTGAAAGAGGCACAGCACCAAGACTGTGCTGGTTCGGGTGCTCAATGATCTCCTGATGGTGAAAGACCAGAAAAAATAGTCCATTTTGGTCCTGTTGGATCTGTCATCAGCATTTGACACCGTAGACCATGGGGTGCTGCTTGAGCACCTGAGATGCATCTGTGGGCTTTCAGGTTTGGTTCACAGATGGTTTACTTCTTTCCTCACTGGTAGAACTCAGAGGGTGGTGTCGGGGGTGTTTTCCTCTGATCCTACCTCTCTGTCATGTGGGGTGCCTCAGGGCTCAGTGCTTTCTCCCATGTTGTTTGCGGTGTACATGCATCCCCTCGGAGACATTGTAAGATGGTATGGGCTGGAGTTTCATTGTTATGCCAATGATACCCAGCTCTACTTGTCTTTTGCACCAGACCAGAATGGAGCACTCTCGGTGTTTAATAACTGCCTTGGCAAGATCCAAGGTTGGATGAGGTCCAGTTGGCTGAAGTTGAATTCCGGGAAGACAGAGGTGATGGTCGTGGACCCTGGTCACTGGATAGGGGGGTGGGGAGCAAATCATCCCACAGGTTTATTCCTGGGGGATGTTGAGCTCCCTATCTCTGAACAGGTGTGCAGCCTAGGGGTGATTCTTGACGATCAGCTGACATTACGTGCTCAGGTGTCGGCTGTCATTAAGTTATCCTTTTACCATCTGAGGAACATCGCTAGGATCAAGCACCTTGTTCCATCTGGGGACTTACCTACATTGATCCACGCCTTTGTGACCTCACGTTTGGATTATTGCAACTCCCTTTACTTTGTGCTTCCAGGGGTTGACATCCGCCACTTGCAGCTGGTGCAGAACTCCGCAGCCCGGTTGTTAATGGGGATTCCTCGTTCTTCCCACATTACACCAGTGCTGCGAGAACTGCACTGTCTGCCAGTTCAGTGGCGGATTACCTTTAAAGTCAGTTTACTGACTTATAAAGCCCTACACGGTTTGGGCCCTGACTACCTGAAAGAGCTTCTGGTTCCTTATCTCCTGGAGCGACCACTTCGCTCGGCCAATGAGGGGTTGCTGGAGATTCCGAGGGTAGTTTTAAAATCTTCTGGTGCCTGGACTTTTATGTTCGTGGCGCCGACCCTCTAATTCTCTACCCCATTAGATTAGAGTGCATGACTGTGGGGGTTTAAACAAGCACTGAACTCTTTTCTATGGAATAAGGCATATGGGGATGGTGCTGACTTGAATTGATGATATTTGTTTTAGTGATTTTATCATGATGTTTTATTGAGAATTGATTTTAAATATGTACTGCACCTTGATTTTTGAAAGGCGCACTATAAATAAAGATTATTATTATTATTATTATTATTATTATTATTATTATTAGGTGTTGTGAGCTGCTAGGGGGCCATTCAGTTTGTGTCTTTATCTGGGTCCCTGCTGCATGTAAACAAGGTCAACACTAGGTAGTGTGAGCTGCTTGGTGGCCAGGGAGTTTATTCCTTTGTCAAATGTCCTGCTTCATAGGCACAATGCAAACACAATGCAATGTGAGCTGCTAGGGGGCAGAAGGAGGGTCAACATTTAAAATAATGAAAAACAACAACACTGTTTTGATAATCATTGCTGGTACCCACAGGCATCACATTAGTCACTCATAAGTATTTTTTTAGGCTTGGAGGGCACTGGAAAATGACCCAAGGACCAGGAGGGTGACATCAGAGGACAACATTGCAAATAAATATTAAAGGGCTGGATTTGTGGCATGATCATGCAAGCTCCCTGATGCCCACAGTTATATCTTAGATTGTCTAAAAGGTGGTATAAGTGTTGCGCACATCTGCTGTGAGTTGCGATGATATGGCTGCCTTATAATGATCCATGTATCAATATTTCATACATGCTTCATTATTTTAATGTAAAGCGGTGGGGTGGAAGAACAATGGCTGAACCAATAAAGGGCCATAGGGAAGGCAACAAACCTCTGCATCAATCAAGTGAGCAAAGGCAAGAGGGGAAAAGAGACAGCTATGGTTTTTGAAAGAGATGGCAGAAAAGACAAAGGCTAAAAGGGTAGCATTCAAAAAGTATAAGAAGACACAGAAGGAGGAGGATTGGGAGGTGTATCAGGGAAATAGAGGGAAGCAGGGAGAGTAGTAAAGAACACAAAGGTGCAAACTGAAAAGAAATTAGCCCAGGCAGTGACAAAGGGACAAGACATTTTTTAGGTACTGTATGTAAGGAAAAAAGGAGGAAGACTTGGGTGGAATGGTAAGGTTAAAAAGGAAAGGGGGGGGTCTGTGCAGAGGGGGACAAGGAAAAGGCAGACATCCCCGAACAAATACACTGTTCAGTGTTCACAGAGGAAGGTGAAGGGAAAGGGCCACAAGAAAAGTAATAGCAGCATTGGTGTGAGGGAAGTGGACACTAGTCCATTTTCAGAAGAGAGTGTCCTGAAGGGACCCAGTAATCTGAAAGTGGACAAAGTAATGTGGCCAGATGGTGTGCATCCAAGGGTATTAAGGGAGCTCATGCAGGTACTAGCTGCACCTCTGACAGCTCACTGGAGTCAGGAATGGTTCCAGAGGACTGGAGGGGGGTAGATGTAGTCCCACTTCACAAAAGTGGCAGTAGTGAAGAGGCTGGCAATTACAGGCCAGTCAGTCTGACATCGGTGGCAGGAAAGTTAATGGAGTCAATGTTGAAGAAAAGGATTGTGGAATATCTTGAACCCAATGGATTACAAGACCCAAGGCAGCATGGATTCATGGAGGCAGGTGATGTCAAATGAATCTAATAGATTTCTTTGACAGGGTGGCCAAAGAATTAGATCAGGGTGGAGTGGTGGATGTGGCCTACCTAGATTTCAGCAAGACTTTCAACTCCATTCCACACAGGATACTAGTAAGCAAGTCAGGTAGCTTAGGAGTGGGTCCAAAGGCAGTAAACTGGGTTAGAAATTGGTTAGGAGATAGGTGGCAGAGGGTGGTGGTAAATGCAGTTTACTCTGAGGAAGGGAGGGTGACTGGTGGGGTACAGTCCTCTTTAATGTCTTTATAAGTGACATTGCAGAGGGGAACTGGAAGGGAAAGTCTGCCTCTCTGCAGATGACACTAAAGCCTACAATAGGGTGGACATTCTGGGAGGGTGGAAAGGATAAGCAGAGACCTAAGAAACCTCGAGGAGTGGTCAAGGGTATGGCAGCTGAGTTTCAACATGGAAAAGTGCAAAGTAATGCACTTAAGGCACAGAAACCCAGGGGAAGAGTAGAAAATGGGAGCAGTGGTACTGATGACCACCAAGCAGGAAATAGACCTGTGATGTAATCATATTGGATGAAATAAAGTTGACCAGGCAGTGTGACAAGGCAGCTGAGATGGCTAGTGTGAAACTGGGGTGCATAGGGAGGGGTATCACTAACAGAAAAAAGGAGGCGGTACTGCCTCTGTATAGATCTCTAGTAAGACACCACCTAGAGTACTGTGCCAAGTTCTGGAAACCATGGGCCCACATTTTAAAATGTGTTGGAATGCCACAAGGGACTTGTGGCCGAGAGTTTGACGCAAGTGGTGACTTTTGTCAAACACCAGGGATTTTGCAATTTTAGAACAGCGGCAGCTACAACTCCCAGATGCAAGCCCCTTGTGACAGCTCCTCCTTGCTGTAACTTTGCATCCAAGGGTGACCTCTTCAATGGGGCTTGTGGCACAGGTTGGGCATAATGCACTGTAAAACAGGTCCACTGTCATAAACTGCACCAAACATTGTAAAATTGGACTTTTGCTGTGTCCAAGGTGTTTGGTGCAGTTGTGGCCAACATCGGGATGGACGCAGGACTGGATGGAAGCCCTGCATTCACCTTTGAAAATCGGGCCCCACATTTCCTTAAGGGCATAGGCAGAGTGCAGGCAGTCCAGTGGAAGGAAACCAAATTGGTGCAGGATCTGTATCAGAGGCCATATGAGGAGAGACTTAAAGACCTAAATATGTACTCCCTGATAGAAAGGAGGGACGGGATATGATGGAGACCTTTAAATACCTCATGGGGTAAATAAGGTACAGGAAGGAAGTATTTGTCAAAACAATTGTGCTCAAGGACAAGGTGGCATGATAAGAAGCTGGAGGGGATAGATGCAGGAGAGATGTGAAGAAGTACTTCACAGAAAGGGTGGTGGACTCCTGGACCAGTCTTATAGCAGAGGTGGTGAGGGTGAAAACAGTGATGGGATTCAAGAATGCATGGGATAGGCATATGAGAATCTTAGGGAAAGGGAAGGGGGATGGGTGAACTGGCCAAAGATCAAGTAGGATCTGCGGTGCTACTATAGGTAGAGAAAAATGGGAAAACTAGGTGGGCCAAGCAGTCCTTATTTGCTGGCAAATTATATGTTTCTGTTTCTAGGTGCAATAAATGCAACAAAACATTTGAAAATAGCACTCAACCATTTTTTCCACATTAATAGTGCCACAGGTGCACACCAAAATCAGGTGTTGCCCTGTAAGAGGACCTTTGAAACTTCAGTCCATATTTTTTGTTTCTTTCTTTCAAGCTATCCGTTCCTATGATCTGCTTTTTTTGTTTGTTTGTTTCTAAAGAGGCCATCTATGTCTTTTTGTTGTTACTGTGCCTGCCTTGTATTCTTCCTCCCCACTATTTACTGCCCTCCACTGTCAGGTTTCCTGGACATTCTGTGACTCAGTGATGTGAGTTCTGCTTTTCAGTGCTAATCCTTGAGCAGTGTGGGATGGTGGAACTGACATCACAAAATATCTAAGAACCATACTAAAGAAAGGCAATACAACATTGAATAAAGGGAGTGCAGGCAGGCAAGCAAATACTTATCAGTAAGATTTATTTATTGGTTGCAAAATTAGTGACTGGGAAGGCAGTTTGAACCAAGGCTAGTTTTTAGGAGCAACCCAGGGTTTAAAAGTACTGTATTAAAAAAAAATGTTATCAAAAAGAAAGGCAGGCCATGGATATGTCATGCCAAGCAATGAAGCATTGCTCTGGCATGATGGAGACCTGAGATTACATGCCAAGCTTGGAACCTCCAGAGCAGAGGCCAACACAGTGGCAAGGCAAATTTTCTTTTTATGGCACCAAATCCCAGAGGCTCTGGGCACCTAACAGAGTATTACAAGATAAAGCAACCATTTAAAATCCAGAAATAACAAATAAATAAAAGTGAGAATTAAATTAATAAAATTCACTATAATAATGACACAGATGGTTACTCTGTGATTGCCAGACTGAAGAGGCGGACATTTAGCTTCTGCTTGAAAACACCAATCGGAGGGTCAGAGAAGGTGCAGAGGGTTCAAAGCATCTAATGGACACTCTCCTCTTGGGGTGGGGGATGGTTGCACCACTATCTGAGCAGCTCTTGGTCGTGTCATAGATGAAGCACCTTGATGGTGTAGGTGACCACTTGCCATCTGGCCCCCTAAGTCAATCATGCATGATTAGAAGTTTGTGAAGAGGAGAACAATTGTGAAAATGCTGCATCAGTAGGCTGGATGATGGCCTGCTTGGTCCCTTCATGTTAATAGTCTCCCAGAGTGCACCCCTGGAGGACCCCTTTAGCACGCTCCACCAGGTCAGCTAAGCAGTTCCTCCATCTGGTCCAGCGGAGGCCCTCAGCACTGACAAGCTGGTATCAAAGGAGCATGGGAGAGCATTGATCCACCACCTATCCCAGAGAAAAGAAAGCCCCTGTGGATGTGAGAACCTCTGGAGGTCAGAATGGGATATCTACTTGCAGCAAGTGGGCAGCTGGGGACACTACAGTACCTGAAGTGAGTGGGGTGCAGAGGGCAAGGGAAGGAGCAAAAGAAAAAACAAACAGGCAAAACACACTAGAAGATAACAAAGTAGAAATAACAGAATACTGTAAATTACATGTGTTTAACATTGTGCATGCTAGTTAACAGCTTTAACATAAAACAAGTATGCTTGTAATATGTATATACTATACCTAGTGCTCCATCTCAGAAATGTCTGTAAGTTGGGAATTTCTTGTGCAAAATTAATTTACCGTAGAAGACAACACACATGAAGTGCATCTTTGTCAATGCCTGAGGTCAAGAGAGTCCAAATTAGGATGGCGTTATAGCACATTCTGTTATTAAACAAATTAATTTTTTTAGAGTAGGAAGTGCAAAATCATAACTGCATTCTTATAGTAAAACTGCTGTTAAAATTCCATGTTCAGTCACAATAATATTTTTTCAGCATCTATGTTGATTCAGGGAAAGAGTGCTTGTTTCCCTAGCATGAATAATTCCTTTCAAAGGTTATGTTACATACAGAAGTCCATTTAATAAAACATTATTTCTTAAAGTGACTGAAAATAATCACACTGTAACCTTAACAGATAAAGATCTTGTGATATTCAATAGAACCTTCTCTCAGGTTTTCCAAAACCTTTTTTGCTGTGTTCAGGTAGCTTACTCATATGAAATATTTATTTACTGACCAAATTTACTTCAACATTGACCTTGTAATAATTAAAGGTTGACCCTGATAACATAAAATAGAAGCACAATCATATTTAAACCTAATCACTGCACACAAGGAAGATGAAAAGTTGTATCAAAGGTCATGGAACACTTTAATTTCATGACGGTAATTTTGCTGTTTTATTCCCAAAGAGAAAATGTATGAATTTCTAAAAGAGCAAAGCAATACATCACCTATTATAAAACTATTTTTAATCAATACCTAATTTCTTAGTATTGATTACTATTTAGACATTTAAAATGTGCCCTACAGCGACAATATAAGTTTATAGGACTATGCTCCCCACTGAAGCTCATAAATGTTAAAATTATTGATTAAAGGCAGGAGCTGAAAATGTCAAACTGTTTATTCATCTTAATAAAAAAAATGTTTATCTAGATGCAGCCTTAGCCTCCAGCAAAAATGAAATTTATTTAATTAAACAACACTTTAGATTTCAAATAAGGCTGGATTAATTATGTTTCTTTTTTCTGTACATTTTTTTGAATGCATTTGTCATAAAAGTTGTTGCAAGGAACATCATTCAAAAGGCAGATACTCAAATCGTAGCTGGCATTCTGGGGTTACAAGAGCAATTGAAACAGTGTTGCCGTCATTTGTTTTGCAAGGTGATCTCACTGGGTTTGCATTATGAATTGTTTGGTTTGTTCATCTCTCCAAATCATACACACACTCTTAAGACTTGTGCAAGTCAGGCTGATAATGCTTTGCCAGAACAGAGATAGCCTTTTAAACAGGCTTCTGCATTCAGTGCGTACATCTGGTATGCTCACTCCAAGCCTGAGTGTTTTGCAGTAAATAGACATTACCGTGGGGTTCTGACATTGTGCCTGGTTGGGATTATGACTACAGTATACTGATGAGTCCCAGAGATCACCTTGTCATTCTTAGTCTATACTGGATCAGATGTACAAGCCTGTTTTAAATGCTATTATCTGTTCTGGCAAAGTCTTGTCAGACTGGCCTGCACAAGGATTTGCATATCCATGATACCTTGCCCTGGGAATGAGACTTGAGAGTACAGTATGTAATGTGTATTGTTTGGAGAGATTCACAAAACTAGACAAGTTGGATATTTCTTTTCTCCTAGCATACTTTTAAGGATACTATACTGTTTTCCCAGCAAACTTCCTCTCCAGTATACTCACTCTGAGTGTTCTAAATGGATATTGCTTTTACAGATGAATGATACACTCTCAATATTTGACTTAATGGGATCATACCAGCTCAACTTGAGCACTGTGAGAAGTTATTCTCAGACACTACAATTTCCGACTACTTTACAAGAGAATTCATAGTGTTATTGGAAGAACAGTAATCTATGTCTTAATACAAAGCAGCTGTTTGTAAGCTGTGCTACTAAAGGCAAGAGCCACGCTGCAAAATGTCAGATCACTTTAGTTACAGAACACAGTCATTTTAACTTGTCCTTTTAGAGAAACAGCCATCATTTTGGGGAATGATTTATTTTGAAAGTTCACTTGTCATGAACTAGTGTGCAATACATCGGTTTTATAGCTTTACAACAAAGTGTAAATTACAGGCTATACATCTCTTATTGATTCTGTTCCCTGAAGCTGAGCAAAGAGTATTACTGCTCAGCACTGGTTTATTACAAGTATAGATAATGGCAAAGGATGGATAATTTAAAATTTCATAGCAGGGCAGTGCTAACTGAAGTCTGTGTGCCTCCTCCTTCTTCTTTCATGTTTTAGATGTTCCTGCATCATGAGCAGTACTGTGTAGGTATCTTCCAAATGTGCTGCCCATAGTGCATGCCACTATTATGAACATACAAATGTGCCAGTAGAAACAGACCACCTGGTCTATGTAAGTCTGCTCAAGTGTGCAGCTAGCACCCCCTAGTTTGCAGCTGCCCTACCCCCTCCCTTTTGTCATCCCACTGCCACCCCCACCACCCCACCCTCACTCTCGCCTGTTCCCTGTCCCATGCCCTTTTATAGTTTTTCACAGATTTATATGATACCACCCATTCTGGTAGTGTGTTCCATTTTGCTGCCACCCTCTCTGTGAAATAGTGTCTCCTTATTTCCCTCCTAAATCTCCCCCCCCTCTATTTTAAGTTTGTGCCTCCTGGTGTCCCTGCCCCTTCTTAGCTTAAAGACCCCATCTGCCCCATCCTTATTGATTCCCCTCATATACTTGAATGTCTCCATCATGTCCCCCCGTCTCTTCTATCCTATATGGTGTACATATTCATGCCTCCCAGCCTGCTCTCATAGTCTCTCTGCTCCATTCCACATATCATCTTTGTTGCCCTCCTCTGCACCCCCCTCCAGTAGCCTGATATCACACTTTAAGTATGGCCTCCAAAACTGCACACAATACTACAAGTGTGGCCTTACCAGTGACCTGTAGAGGGGCAAGATCACCTCTCTTAGCCCAGATGAAACCCCCCTCACTATGCACCCCAGCATTTTGTTTGCTTTTGCAGCTGCTCTCCTGCACTGGGCAGTGTTGTTCATGGTCCCTGTTATCATTATCCCTAGGTCCTTCTCCTCCTCAGTGATCCCCAGCTTAACCCTCCCAGCCAGTATTCTCTCCTTGAGTTCTATGCCCCAAAGTGCATAACCTTACACTTCTTTGCATTGAACCCCAGCTGCCACCTCTCTGACCACTCCTCTAGCTTGCTTAGGTCCCCATGCAGCTGCTTCCATCCTTCCCCTCCATCCACCACTGCTCCAATTTTGGTGTCTGTAACTGTAACTGTTACAGCTGCCACTGACTGCAAGTTCCAGCTCCTCCAAGCCCGCTGGTATATAAACTGTGGGACAAATCAGGAACCTACTGGGTTAGAAACTAATCTAAAGCACAAATGTCCACTTCACTGTTACTGAAAAAAGATTCTATGAGAGATCACATGATGAACTAAGTCAGAGAAGATGTCTTCTGTGCTGCTCTGAGGCCCTAAGATAATTAAAAGGTTCTAAATCTTCTGGGATCAGCCTGAACCACATTAAAATACACATACCCAACTGGTGAGGTGCTGTGGGCTCAAATTTTGGTGAAGTGGTGCAGGATTGAGAGATAATAAAGAGCGGCAATGTTGCAAGCTGCAAGCGCTTGGCAGTAGCACTAGGCTGCGGCACAACACTGAGATGGAATCTGAGACAGCGGAGCCCCTCGCGGGGAGATTCCCTGCTACCAAAAGACTGAAGCCCCAACCCCCCACCCCAATGAGCAGGAGGAGGTGGCAGGAAAGGAAGGGGGAGCCCACTCGAACAGCGAAGACATACAAGAAATTAAGCAAATGTTGCAGGGGCTTGTATTAGACTTTGCAGCAGTGAAACCGGTGCTGCAGTCACTGGCACAGAGAATGGGGGATGCTGAGGTTTGGATCTCCTCCCAGGAAAGGAAAGTCTCAACGATCGAACAGGAGCTAGTGGTGGTTAGAAAGCAAGTCAAAAGCTCGAAGAGAGAATAGAGGATCAAGAATCGAGGAGCCGAAGGAATAATCTGATACTGGCAGGGCTGCCTGAGAGGGCTAAAGGGTCAGACTGTATATCATTTATACAAGATATGCTGCTTAAGCTGTTTGGCCCCACTCCATATAGGGATGCATACAATTTAGTACGAGCACACAGGGCATTAAGAGAGCTACCACCACTGGGGTCAAGACCTCGGGTGATTATTATGTGCTTCCTTAATTACAAAGAAAAAGCCCAGGCGTTGTTTACTGCCAGGCAAAAGAAGTCAATACAGTGGAATGGTGCCTCCTTATGGTTATTTCAAGACCAAACACCCATGGTAAGAGAAAAGCAGGAGGAATACGCGGAAATTAAGAAGAAATTATATCTCTCAGGAATCAAGTTTAGTCTACAGTATCCTGCAACACTGATGGTGCAGCTTCAAACCAGGGAGAAGAGGTTTCTCACAGCAAAGGATGCTTTAGAAGGGCTACGAGTGGAGCTCCCCGAGCTATTTAGACCAACAAACTGAACTGCCCCAGATGAAAAGGGGAGCTACTTTGATTGGCCTGATTGGGACTGTAGAGAGTGAAAAGGCTTATTAAACTTAATTTCTCAGTCAGATTGCTTGATTCACGGCTATATGGGCTGGGGCTAAAAGAGCTCTATTAAAATAAATGGGTCAGGGGAGGGTTATCTATGGGGGAGGAAAGACTGATCGATTTTAATTTAGAGGTGGGTGGGTGGAGAGGAGTTGAAAACAAGCATCCAAGAAGCGGGGGTGGGTGATAAGGGATCTGAGACCGAGGGGTGGCTGGGAGAACAGTTTAAATTGGGAATTAGATGAGGATCCCTTTCAAGGTAGATGAAGAGAGAAAGCTAATTGGGCAGAGTGCGAAGGCTGGGAATTTAGGTAATTGGAAGGGGGCATTACATTGAACGGGTATTAGGGGAGTAAATAATGTGAGGGGGTAGACTGTGGGGCCTGGTAAATCCCCCACCATCTTGAAGAGGAGGGCCTGTACTTCGCATACGAAGGGAGCTTAAAATGGCCACAGTCACTTTCTAATTTCAGGTTTTCAGGGGGAGGAGAGTATCGGGAGCTCCTTTCCTTTCCTTTTCTTGTAATCGATGCTCCCTGAGGTAGTCTTAGTCTCCCCCTAGCTCGATTGTTTTGTGGGAAATGAAAGAGGAGATGGGTAGTGTGCCTGTAGAACCATGGGTGGCAGACATTGGCTAGTAGTACCACCAGAGGGCTTTTTATCCCCTGGGTGCGGATTCGCACTATGCTTCAAGACGACCCAATACTAACACTAACTTATTGTAAGGTTCTATGGTGGTGTTCTGTGATGCCTAGGTGAAAGGTGACAAAGGCTCAAGGGCTTCTGGGTAGGAATTAGGAGGGGCTACATAAATGGAGGGGAACATTGATGTGGGAAGCGTATAGACATTTCTGTCTTCCAACAAGTGGGAGTCGAGACGAGGTTGGACAATTTCCCCTTTTTTTACAACGTTGAGGTAACTCTCAACCTGTACATATGAGGTATGGAGGAGGGGAGAGGTTCGATGGTTGGAAGGTTGGATGGGTTAGTCAAAGAGGGGGGTTCTGGAGAGTAAGGTAGTGGTACAGCAGAAATTTTATTTTATTTTTAGATTAGATCCCGGAGTTGCTTATGTGAGCAAGGGGCTGGGGGTAGCACAAGAAGGAGTTCATCTATGATCCGATATTTGGAGGGGCAATCTAGGGATCGGTGGCAGGGGTAGTAACGGGGAGCTGGAAAGAGAGAGATTCCACCATGGTAGGAGGGAAGGAGGCAGACCTTGATAGTGCTCAGAGAGATAGCTCAGTCATAATAAGTTTCTGCATTGTCTATGTCGAGTGTTAAACTAATTTCCTGGAATGTCCAAGGACTCAGGGGTAGGCGTAAAAGAATGGTAATTCTAAAACATATTGAACAAATGAGGGCCCATATTGCGGCTTTACAAGAGACACACTTACTGACGGAGAAGCTGAGTGGTCTCAAGTGACTTTGGGTGGGGCAAACCTATGGGGTAGGTAAGAAAAGGGCCTCGGGGGGGTAGCGATATTAATAAAGAAAACCTGTCCATATAAAATAAAGCAAGTGGTTCCAAGGGAAGATGGCAGAGGGATTTACATTTCAGACTTTCTGTATGGCAAGGCAACTTCGGTCGCTTCCATCTATGGGCCGACGACCTCCAACCTGGAATTCTTTGCCTCAATAGAGAAGGACATAGCTGTTTTTCTCATGCACTCCCTTATCCTGGCAGGGGACTGGAATACCTACTCTAATAACCAGGAAGATAGGATTCTACCTGCCAGAGGACCTCTAACTATGGCTCAAATTGCCTTAAATAGGTTGCTAGAGGTTGCAGTGCTGGTGGATCCGATACGGACCCACTTTACTGGGGGTAATACTATGACATTTTACTCAGCTGCACATAAGAGCCAATCTCGAATTGATTTTTATTTTCGGTAAACAGGGAGGAACTTACGGAAATCAGGAATATGACAACAGGGGGTAGAACTTTCTCGGATCACTCTCTTATTCAATTGATCTGGGAACCTAGACCAGGCCCTCCCAGACCATATTGGTGGAGGTTGAATGACTCCCTAGTGATGGAGTCCTCAACAAAGAGTAAGCTCAAGGAAGCACTGTTAGAGATTATACAGCAACAGCTACCTACGTTGCAAAACAAAAAGCTGGTGTGGCCAACTTGTCAGGTGCTATACGCAGGAGTAGCCCAGGGGCTGGCGGCACAAAGAAGTAGGCAGAGGAAGGCAAAAGAGGAATTTATTCTAGGGGCAATCAACTCGCTGATGCCACTGGAAGGGTCCACGGGGGAGATCGACAGGGAACTTAAACGTTTAAGAAGGGAATTGGCGATTATTGTTTATGGCAAAGTAGATTCTTGTTTGGAAAAGATTAAAGCTAGATATCTGTTGCTGGGAGATGTCCCTGGACGTTTGCTTGCTGCTAGAGTCAAGGAGTGGGAAGCTAGTAGAACGGTGACATCTATTCAGTATGAGGAGAAGCTTATAACAGACCCTCAGGAAATGGCGGATGCATTCGCATCCTACTTTAAAGAACTATACCAGATTAGGAATACTGTGGGGGAGAAAGAAATTAAAACCTATTTGGAGGGAGTGCCTCTACCCATTTTGGACCCTACTCAGGCTAAGGAATTAGCGGCTCCCATAGGCACAGTGGATATTACTGCAGTGGTGAGGTCTCTGCCCACTGGTAAAACACCCGGGCCAGATGGCCTTACAGCGAAGTTCTATCAGGCCCATATTCACACTATACTACCCATGCTTCAAGAATTTTTTAACACTATAATGCAGGATGGAGTGTTCCATCCCCCATTATATCAGGCATACATTACATTAATCCCCAAACCAGATAAGCCCAGGGACCTGCCCGGCAACTACAGGCCTATAGCATTAATGAATCAGGACATTAAGATTCTTACAAGAATTTTGGCCAACAGAATTTGGTGGATTGCTCCTAGCCTAATCAGCCAGGAACAAGTGGGATTTATGCCAGGGAGGGGGGCACATGATGCTTTGAAGAAGTTACATCATATTTTGAATCTCGCACCCGACTCTCAATTAACCCTAGCCCTGATATCTTTAGATGCCGAAAAGGCCTTTGACAGGGTCCCCCATCCTTTTCTTTTTGCCACAATGGAGAGGATGGGCTTCCCCAAGGGTCTGCTTAGAGGTATCAAGAATTTATACACCGCCCCGACAGCCAGAGTTTTACGTAATGGCTATATTTCGCAGGAAATTCAGTTGGAGAATGGGACCCGTCAGGGATGTCCTCTCTCTCCGATATTATTTAACATCTATTTAGAGCCCTTGTTGAGAGCAATTAATATGGATAGGTATATAAAGGGGGTTGAGATAGCAGGAAGAGAGTTAAAATTTTCAGTTTTTACAGACGATGTACTCCTGCATTTACAAGACCCGGCATCTGGTTTCGAGAGAATAAGAGAATTAATAGGGCGATTTGCTAAAGTTTCAAACTACAAACTAAACTTCACTAAAACTCAAATCCTCCCCTTGATGCCATATGTATATAGGGCAGATTTTGCTCCGCTGCAAGTTCAGTGGGTGGCAGATAAGATCAAATATCTGGGTATTTGGATCACAGCGAATATTGAGATGGGGGCCGAAATAAATATGGAAGGGACTATATCAGCTATCAGGGATGATTTAGTAAGATGGAATAATCTTCCCCTGAATTTTATGGCTAGGCTGGGGCTTATTAAGATTAATCTACTACCTAGGCTGCTATATCTGGTGTACTTAGCCCCATATAGTATCCCCAAAATATGGTTTAATAAGATTAGGAAGTTACTCTCAGACTTTTTATGGAACTCCAAACCCCCTAGGAAAAAGTATAATGCTCTGCGACTACCATATTCATTGGGAGAGATTAAGCTGCCAGATCTCCATGTATATTACGTGGCGGGACAGTTGGGTCTGATGACTCAATTGGGCAGGAGTATTGAGGGGGAGACCTATACTCCAGATTGGCTGCATTTAGAGATTCAAATGTTGAAGGATGCTGGTCTTTCTCCAGAGGCACCGCTATATGCCAATATAGGCAAAAGTTTTAAAAGGGGGTTTGGGAACCCAATTCCGAAGGCGACGGAAGCTTGGTAGTCATTTCTGACCCAGGCTCAGAAAAAGGACCAAATGAGGGCCCAAGAGCAACTACTGGTGGGCAATCCCAACTTAGTTATTGGGGGTCAAGTAATCAGTGGAAGGTGGGCCAAGTAGGTTTTGGGCTTGAAACTAAAGGATGTTAACCAGGATAATAGGGTGGTCCTCCCGATCCAATGTGATGGGATGCCCTTTTTTCAAAGACTGCAGCTCATGCGAATGTTGGAAGGGGTGCTGAAGAGGTCAGGGGGTCTCACAGACTGCTCCTTTACATGGGATATGCTCAAGGAGGTTGATCCGAAATCTAGATCCCTATCGCTAATATACAAAGTACTTCTGGATTTTCTTAGTCCGAACTCTCCTATAACTGTGCCATATTGGGACAATGTGTTGGCCCCTCAAAGCCTTGATTGGGTCAACATATGGAAAAACAGCAAATATATAGTTATACCTAAGTACAGGAGTATGTATTTTTTTATTGTTTCTAATATATATTTTACCCCTGTGAAATTATGTGATAGAGGCCTTAGGCAGACAGACCTGTGTTTTAGGTGTGAATTAGGGAGAGGAGATCTCTTGCATGTTTTGTGGGACTGCAGCAAGATATCGCCCCTTTGGAACGAAATTAAGAGATAGATAGACCCAATGCTAGACTATTCAGAATTTACAACACCAGAGATATGTGTCCTAGATGATCTGTGGCAAATCTCTGGTGTTACACCTAAATATCATCTATCTTTGATGGCTGCGGTAATTAAATCCTTTGTGGTACAACATTGGAAGGATGACCAAACTTATGTTTATGAGCAGTGGGCAGGAGATCTCATGGGGGCTCTGGGTAGAATAAAGAGGCATCTATATTCAGAGGGGAGAAAGGGTTTATATGTTAAAAGATGGGCGGCACTAGAGGCGATATACTCTCACCAGGGTGCAAATGTTCAGACACAGGTCTGTCTGTCAGGCTACGATTAGCGGAAGGAAGTCTTGCTGGAATGAGTAATAGACATTTGGGGCACGAAAGTGATTTAAGTGACTGTTATGTGATTGTATTTGAATGGGTAGAGTCTTTGGACAAGGTTAATAGTTAACTGATAGGGGTCTGCCAGTTTGATATGGGGGGATGGGGACTCTCTCTCTCTCTCTCTCTCACTCTCCAGGGGGCACAGAGGGGCGCCACCTCTTGGACAGATTGCTCCCAAAGAGGAGCCTTGGTCAGAGATTGTCTGTTGGGCTGTAGGGAGTCAATACTGGGGCTAATGGGAGGGGGCCCGATTTCTATACAGCCCTGCTATCTTAATTTAGTGTACTGATGAAATAGGTTTAGGCTTTAGTTTAAGGGGGTGGTGCTACTTGCTGTGTGTGTATATAGTTGGATTGTATATAGTTTACACAGTCAGTTTTGGATTGTGTGCCCTAGGGTTCCCATGTTTCTGTATGTTTGTCCTTTGTCTGGAAAATGAATAAAGATGTGTTTTAAAAAAATAGATTCTATGTAAAGCCAGCCCATTGGTGCAACAATGATGCTACCTCTTGCAATGTGGCAACCAGGGTTTGGAAGCGTACATGAATCTCCAGGTTGGCCAGAGGGAGGAAAGTTGAGCAGACACTTTTTTTGTCCAGGAAGGAGGGTACCAGACACCCACTGCTAAATCTTCCCCTGGAAGACCACAGGGGGAGGTGCAGCAGGGACTGCAAGGGAGGGGAGGATGTCTTCAATGTCAAGTGTGCTCATGTGCACAAATGACATGGTATCCTAGTGTGAAGCATCTCAAGAGGAGGGGACTGAAACATAGGTGGAAAAAAAAACAGCTGGGTAGCATGACAGTCTTACTGCACCAGCAGACCCCACACTCACCAACCCTAGTGTAACCCCCCTGCAAATGGGGGTTCCCAAAAGACTTCCAGGAGCTTGCTTGAATGCTCCAAGCCTGAATGGTGTTTGGCGTTTAAGCCATTTATCAGTGAGTGTTTTTAGAACCTCTGGTACTGTCTCTTTAAGAGCTGTCTGCTTGCAGACATAATTAGTTTGTATGGGGGACTGTGTGTTTTGATTGAGTACCACCAAGCTGCTGCCAATTCACCCATTTTGCAGTCACTAGGAGTGCAAAGGGAACCTATCTGAAAGATGTAACTGTTTGCCAGAAATCATTTACAGTAATAATGAAATTACAGTTTGTCTAACCTACTTTCTTTGCAGTCAGAACAGTGTCTGCCTAGTTCCCCATTCTGGTTTTGAACTGCTGAACTGGACCAATCAGTGTGGGTAAGCTAGCTCTAAAATGGTGCCTTGGACGAATCAGAACTTGGACTCATAATTGAGCCAGCCACAAGAGGATTGTATGGGCAGTGACTCTGGGAGATGTAGTTTAGACTTCAGTGCCTTTTTGGACCAACAGCAGCAGTCTATTGTGAGTGACAGCCAATCCAGTCAAGAACTGGGAGGAACTCAAAGGAAGTGCCCGGTTTTGTCGGTTGGAGTTTCAGTTGAGCTTTGGCAGAAGAAGGAAGGAGCCCTGTGCTTTTCAGTGCACAGTTTCAGTCAAAACGTGTGTAAGGCCCAGAGTTCCGGTCTGCAGCTTGTGTAACTGCTTGTTAGGACTGAATCCGTCCTGTGAAAAGAATCAAAGGATCTCTGAAGAGTAGAAACCAGGCTCACCCTGTAGAAGAGTGGAGGAATTGCTGAAATTGCACTCGGTCTGTCAGGAACTGAATCTGCTGTGTTCTCTCCGGTATTGTGTAGTATTTGCATCGGATACAGATGCAGCCTGCCTGGTATAGTGCTTTTTTATGTAAATGTGTGAAGAGGTTTGTGTACCTCAAGTGAGCCCTGCTGACATTGAAGAACCCTATCTTATTTGGAGGTCGTGAGTACTAATTCAGGGTCGCTCCCTGTTGAATTGCCAATTAAATCCAAAATGAAATTACTGTACTGTTGACTATCTAATTTTCCTTTCTCTGTGTGAAAGGGCCCCTCACCAGCTGCCACGGTTTGGACTAGCCACTAGGCTTGGGTACCAGGACAGTAACTGATAGGGATAGGCCTGTGCACAGAGCCATAGGTAGATTATTAGAGTGATAAGCTAATTAACCTGATTTCCCCTGTCCTTGTTATATCCCAAATAAATCAGAGCTGCTTGTTTCAGTAAAGTTATACTGCCTGAGTATTTGTCTATGTTAAAAATACTGTACTGTGATTGTTGCACTGTATCTCATTTCACAGGAAGTCCCAGTGCGGAACCAGTCCTGGGGGTAAGTGTTACTGTGAAGGTAATTCTGATATATTGTGGGCCACTAGTGGGAAGAAAGGGGGGTTGCAGTGTCCCAGAGGGCTGTGACCAAGTTAGTTTAACTATTGCAAACCCTGACCTCTGGGTGGAGGCACCCGCCATTGGATCCAGGCCCCTCAACCTATTAGTGGCAAATCAGGCAGGGGTAGTAGCCCCTGGGATAGCGCCATCTAGGGGTTACACTAGCACACCCTGAACAACCGTATATATGTTTCAAAGGGACCTTGCCCAGCCTGAGGGCCCCACCATGGGGAGAGGAAAATCATGGGGGCAATGTGGTGATCGTAGTAGCTGGGAGATGGTAAAGTAATGGGACTGGAGTGCAACAAAAGCCTAGAGAGGAGGTCAAGGGCTGCGTGGGTTCAGGAGCACAAAAACAGAATGAAAAAAAATGGATTCTATAGAGTTTATTTTTCCTTCCTTCACATATTCTTATAGAGCAGGTACACAGTATGATACATCATTCTGGAGAGTCTAGACCAGCAGGCAAAGGAAGAGACTTGGGGTCATTTCTGGGCTGGTTGCAACATTTGTCCTTTTGGTATATATTTGCACTTTCCTTCCCTCAAAACTAATAATCAATAACCCAGATGTAAAAAGTAAATTTGTCTAGGCATGCTAGAGTCTTAAATCCAATTAACTAAACAAACTAAATCTCAAAGTATTTTGAAACAGACATTCCAGTATGGGCCACAGAACACTCCCTAACATGCACATGATACCCATATTGCAAACAACTTCTAGAGTGTCACATCCTATAGACAATCAACACTGGATAGTCAGTTTAAAAAATTGTCATTTATTCCCCTCTCAAAATACTGCTTTCAGTATCTTTGTAAAAGACTGTGAAAAAGATTTAGAAGAATTGCTTAAGTAGAAAGAACATCCACGTTATTGCAGTTGCACAAGAGGAAAAAGCTGCAATTGAATGCCTCAAACAAAATCAACAAAGACTTATTAAATCTGCTGATAAGGTGGGCTGCATTGTGTCAAATACGAGCAAGAAATTTTAAAACAAGTAAGTGACTCTGACTTTTAAAATTCTTTATCTTATTATCCAACCATAGACTGCAAAAAGGCTGTTGGCTGTTTTATATGAGGCTTACTTCAGGGCATTATTTCAAAAGAGATTCATGACTTTTTTTTTAATTTAATATACTTTATTAGACATTTTAATAGCAAAAGTACATACATTCAATTAACAGCTTCTCCACCCATCAAAATGAAGGCAAAGAATCATGCAACAGCATGGAAAACTGTGACAGTAATTCTGCAAGGCCTAGCATGTGCGAGATCCATAATTAACAGTGATAAGGCCTAACCGATTGAGATTATCTGTATCCTATCTACCCCACCAGCTACCCTCCCAACCCCCACCTCCACCCGGAGCACCTAAGGGATTGAAAACAAGTCAGAAGCCCATCCAGAAGAAACCCACTGGATGAATACCAGACAGACGGGGGTTACAGCAACAGCTTTATTTCTGTCTCCCCCAAACAAAAGCACAAGTAGGGGGCCCCTTTCCCCCACATGAATTTGGGCACACTTAAGAACAGTGCATAAGAGTTAAAAGGGCCAGTAATGGGGCCCATTACCTACTGAACGCCTCCTGGCGATTCAGCTGTCTAGCAATGTGTTGCTCCATTTTGAGGACTTGGAGCACTTCTGAGTGCCATCCTCTAAGAGAGGGTCTGGTTTGATCTAACCAGTGTCATACTATGATGAGTTTGGCCACCACTGAGATTAGGGACATAAAGGCTTTGTGGCAATCTAACATTTCTCTGGGAAAATAACCCAGTAAGCAGATCTGCTATGTAAAGTAAGAACTCAAGCCCAACATTGGATCCAGAGTGCCCTGGGTTGTTTGCCAGAAGGGAGCCACCAGGTCACAGTCCCAGAGGATGTGTTTTAATGATCCCTCTGAATTCCCACGTCTGATACAGAGTGGAGATGCTGACCTACTCACCCTGTACAGCTATGTGGGAGAGAAATAGAGGTTATATGGAGTGCAGAGCTGTAAGAAATAAAGGTGGTACTGCTTTATGTATTTGTATAGACGCTGCCAAATTTGTCGCCACTCCCTCTCACTCAGATTAAGACCTAAGTCATGCTTCCAATAGAAGCCTGTCCCCTGAGGTCTATTTGGGTTGTGGTGTTGTAAATGGTTATAGAATATGAATATAGGGTGTGACAGAACAGCGGTGTCAATTAGCATTTTCATTAGGGGACTGCGAACATCCTGCCATGGGGGGGGTCCAAAAACGAAGATATTTCAGTGGTCAGTTGCAGATGCTTAAAAGGATGATAAGTGAGAACAGAGAACCTGTTCTGATCTACATTTGCAGAACTGAGTTTCCCACTGAAAATCAAGGATGAAATTGGTGCCCTTCTGAGAGATGGACAGAAGCTCGAGGAACAGTGCAGTTCGCGATTCAGAAACATAGATTTCCAAATAACGGTTGGGACGAATCCTTATGTGGCGAGAGACCAGGGTGGAAGAAAATCTGGCAGAGAGCTTTGAGAGATCACCATACTGAAGAATCATGAAGTGGTTTAGTGAATTCAGAGGGTTTAGCATAAATAAGACTTCCTATATCAATGCCCTGACAGCGGCAGAGGTCTTGTTCCAGTGAAAGCCACAGCTTGAGAACTCCACCTAAATATTTTACAACAGTGTATCACACAGTAGTAGAGAAAAAAGTTAGGCACTCTCAGTCCACCCAGCACTTTCCGATGGGTCAGCTTGGAGTATGCCCTTCGAGCGGCATTACCATTCTAGAGGAAATCTGAAAGAGAAGCTTGAAGATGGGCAAACTAGTGTTTGGGGAGATAAGGGCTTACCATACTCATTGGATAAAGTAACTGAGGTAGACTGTTCATTTTAATCACATTCACTCGACCCCACAACGAGAGTGGAAAAGATTTCCTTTTTTTATATATATATTTTCCCCTCTTTTTTGACCCCTTACCTTCCGTCAAGGGTCCGTCCTGGTCACAGTGCCCCCCAAGACTTCCACAGCCCAATTAGCCACTCATTCTCACTGATTATTCCTGGCATGCCCCCCAGGAAGAGGATCATGGCGCCGTGGCAGGAATCAGTGCCATGTATTAATAACTGCTTGGGGAGCATGTGGCCAGGTGGCTAATTGAAGCCAGGAGCAGGGCGTCATGGAGACATCTGGTGAGGAGGGATTTTTGTCCCCCTATTGGCTGGGGCATAGACATGCAATGACACCAGCGTCTATCCCACCCCAGTGCCTCCCCTCTTTGACTATGTGTTGGTGCTCAAGGTTATACACCCAGCTTCAGCTAGGTGTCACCCTCGCACCGAGCACAAAGACACCCGGAGATGGAGAGCAGTCATTGGGATGCTCCATCCTTCTGCCCCTGGCCAGCCCTCTGATGACACGGGCTCATTCCTGAACCTTGTCCGCTGGTGTAGCAGGCGTAACCCCAACCACTGCGCTGGCGAGCAGGCCCTATGGAAGAGATTTAGATCTTTGCAGATCAGCCTGAATGACTTGACAGGTAGGGGAGACATTAAGTTTTATCAAGGCAGAAGCACAATGAGAGATCTTAATCCCCAAATAATTGAAAACTTTAGGTTCCTAGGAAAGACCTAAATCATTAATCCATTCTCATGATACATGCATGTCGAGAAGCATTACCTTAGACTTATCTACATTTAGTTTGTATCCTGTCACTTGAGAGAATCTGTCTATACTATCCACAACTGCTGGTATAGAAACCTGGGGGTTCTCCAGGTGCAGTAGTAAGTCATCCACATAGGCAGATAGCATATACCTGTCATTACCCACCTGGATTCCCTGGATGTCTTGGCTGTTCTGAAGGGAGCGGATGATGGTTTCCAGATAAAGACTGAAAGGGAGGGGGAAAGAGGACAGCTTTGTCTGGTACCTCACAACACGGGGAAAGGGGATGAAAATACACCATTGCAATGGATCCTGGTTGAGGGGTGATGATAGGTGAACTTATGCCAATCACAGAACTGGGCAGGAAAGCCAAATCTCCACAGTGTGGCAAACAAAAAAAAAACATGAGACACGGTTAAAGGCCTTTTCCACATCTAAGGAGACCAAGACCGCTGGGATTCACCTCTCTCCTGCCACCAAGATGAGGTAAAGAACCTTAGGCAGGTGGTCAGAGGACAAATATCCCACCACAAATCTGACCGGGTCAGGCTGATGAGGCCCTGCCATGTCTTTAGGAAATGGTTTACAAAGACCTTGGCAAGAATTTTCAGGTTGTAATTCAGAAGGGAGAAAGGGCAATAGTTTCCCAGGAGTAGGTGCTATTTATCAGGTTTAAGGATAATGTTGATCCAGACTTGGGTGAATGAGCAGTCCAAGAGACCAGCCAAGTGAAGATTGTTGAATAACCTTATAGGAAATGGAGCCAAGATGTCTATAAAGATGGCATAGAAGGAATTATTGAACCCGTCCGGGCTGGGGGCCTTCTCCTTTGGGAGTTGTTGTATCACCAGCCACACTTCACAAAGGGAAATAGGAGCCTATAAAATCTCCCGTTGAGTCTCTGACAGGGTGGGAAGTGGGACAGAGTCTAAATACTTTTCAATAGGATCTAAGTCGGGAGTCTGCTCTGCTTCCAGACAGTAGAGAGTTTTATAAAACTGCTGAAAGGCATCAGTTATGTCTTGGGGGGTGAGTAAGGATTGCCTCACCCGGGGTGGGTGGAAGACTATATATCATCTGTTGGGCTTCCAGTTGTTTAAGCCTTAGGCAAGGAGCCACCTCACTCACTCACCTGATTCCAGGTAGCGGAAATTGACTCTATGGAGAGCCTGATTAGCATGTTCTGCTAGTAACCAAAAATATTGGGCACTAAGGGCATGTAGTCGATTCCAATTATCCTGGTCAACCGCAGCAGAAATGCAATGTTAAAGATAGAAACATAAAAACATAGAATTTGATGGCAGATAAGGACCACTTGGCCCACCTAGTCTGCCCATTTCCCTACCTAATGGATAAGCTGTGGATCCTTGTTAACCAACAGTCTACTTCCTCCTACCCCCCGCTAGAATTGCCTTATGTCTGTCCCATGCATTCTTGAATTCGCCCACTGTTTTTGACTCTACGACCTCCTCAGGAAGGCCTTTCCATGCATCTACAACCCTTCTTGTGAAGAAATATTTCCTCACATTACCTCTGAGCTGTCCCCCCTCTATCTTCAAATTGTGCCCTCTTGTTCTTGTACATCTCTTTTTCTGAAAGATGCTACCCTCTTGGACTTTGTTGATTCCCTTGAGGTATTTCAAAGTTTCTATCATGTCCCCCCTCTCCCTCCTTTCCTCGAGGATATACATCCTAAGCTCCTTTAGTCTTTCTTCATATGTCTTCTGGTGCAGACCCTGCACCATTTTGGTTGCCCTCCTTTGGACAGCCTCCACCCTGTCAATGTCTTTACAGAGATGGGGTCTCCAGAACTGTACACAGTACTCCAGATGTGGGCTTACCAACTGTCTGTACAGAGGGCCAACAACTTCCTGTTTTCTACTGGTGATGTCTCTCCCTATGCATCCCAGTATCCCACAGCCCTCCTTACTGCCTTCTCACATTTCTGGCCCACCTTTAGGTCATCTGATATGACTACCCCAGGTACTTTTCCATTTTTGTTGTTGTCAGTATCTCACCCTTCATTGTGTACTCTTCCCCTGGGTTTTTGTTTCCCAGGTGCATTACTTTGCACTTCTTTGCATTGAATCTAAGCTGCCATACATTGACCATTCCTCCAACCTTGCCAAGTCCCTTGTCATCCTTTCCACCACACCTTGCATACCAGCCCTGTTGCAGATCTTTGTGTCATCTGCAAAGAGACATACTTTCTCTTCCAGTCCCTCTGCAATGTCACTTATAAAGACATTAAAAAGGACCGGCCCCAATACTGAACCCTGCAGTACGCCACTAGTAACCCCCCCTTTCTTCACTGTGGACTCCATTTACTATTACCCGCTGTGTCCTGTTGTGTAGCTAGTGTTTCACCCAGGCTACCACCCTGGGACCCACTCCCAGGCTGGCTAATTTGTTTATTAATCTTTTATGCGGGACTGTGTCAAATGCCTTGCTAAAGTCTAGGTGGACCATATCCACAGCCCCTCCCTGGTCTACTACTTTGGTCACCCAGTCAAAGAAATCAATTAGATTCATCTGACATGACCTTTCTGTTGTGAATCCATGCTGCTTTGGGTCCTGTGCCCCACGGGCCTCTAGGTACTCAACAGTTCTTTCCTTCGAAAGTGATTCCATCATTTTCCCTACCACTGAGGACAAACTGACAGGTCTATAGTTTCCTGCCTATGTCTTGCTCCCACTTTTGAGAAGGGGAATCACATCTGCCCTCCTCTAGTCCTCAGGTACCACACCATCCTCCCATGATTATTAAAAAGGGTAGTCCGTGGTGTTACTAGTTCTTCTCTTAGTTCTTTTAGAATTCTGGGGTGAATCCCATCAGGCCCCATTGCTTTATCCACCTTTAGTTTTAAGAGTTCTTTCAGAATCTTTTTTTCTGTGAAAGGACTAATATCAACCCCCCTTTCCAGGGTGCTTCTGTTGACTGGATAATTTATCTCCCCCTGCTTTTCCATTATGAATACTGAGCAGAAGTATTCATTCAGTATCCCTGCTTTTTCACTGTTGCTCTCTGCCCAACCACCTTCATCTTTAGTCAGCCTCAGTATCCCTGCCTTAGTCTTTCTTTGCTCCCTAATGTACCTATAAAATGTTTTATCCCCCTTCTTAACTGAATTGGCTATCTTTTTCTTGGTTTGGACCTTTGCTATTCTGACTTCCTTCCCCACTTTCTTCTGCTTTAACTGGTACAGTTCTCTGTCCTGCTCCTTCTGTGTTTCCTTATACTTCCTGAATGCTATCTTTTTCTCCCTTACCTCCCCAACCACTTCTTTTGAGAACCATAGTGGCTTTTTTCTTTCATTTTGATTTTTTTTCTGTTTCAAACAAAAGCTTGTTGTCTATGTGATGGCAGTTTTGATGTTTCCCCATTCTTGCTCCACCCCACCTTTTTGCCTGTTTGCTAGTGCTTTTCTGAGGCACTTTCCCATTTTGACAAAATCAGCATTCCTGAAGTCCAGTACCTTTGTGTGGCTTGACTCTACAGCTAAGTTTATCATGATCCACACTGTTTGGTGGTCGCTTATTCCCAGATGGCTACCCACTTCAAGATTGGAGATCCTTTCTCCATCCCCATTTGAGAGTACAAGGTCTAAGATTGCTCCCAAGTGGGATCCAAAACTAGCTGTCTGAGGCATGCCCACTGTAGGGAATCGAGAATGGCCCTGCTTTTGGATGTGGCTGCAGTAAAGGTGCTTCAGATAACATCTGGCATATTCAGGTCCCCCATCAGCAATATCTCCCCTTTCTCTGCCATTCCAAGGATGCCTTCTATCATTTCTGTGTCCATTTCCTCCCCTGAGACAGGGGTCAATATGCACCCCCTGTGTGGATTGTGGAGCCATTCCCAGTCTCCAGGGTGACCCACAGTGCCTCCTCTCCTCCCTGTTTACCCTTTAGTTCTGTTGCATTTATCCCTTCCCTTATATAGAGAGCTATTCCTCCTCCTCTTCTTCTCTCCCTTCCCCTCCTGTAGATTGTGTACCCTGGTATGTTGACATCCCAGTCATGGTTCTCTGTGTACCATGCTTCTGTGACTGTCACAATATCCAGACATCCCTCTTCCATCAAGGCCACCATATTGGGGAACTTTTTACCTAGACTACAGGCATTGGTACTCATTACCCTCCATTTTTTATGGCTTTATTTCTTTTTTCCCCATCCCTGTCCTAACTGCCTTTGTCTTTTTCTCCATTTATCCCTGCTCTTCTACCTATTGACTGCTCTAACTACCCTGATTTTTTGGGAGGGCTAGGATTTGCCTTCTCCTTTTCAGTGCCTCCCCCCTTGGCTAGTTTAAATGCTTGCCAATGAAGAATTTAAATCTATCACTTAGGATCCTGGTTTCCCTCCAGGATAGATGCAGACCATCGTGCCTGTATAGGTCTGCATCCCTCCAGGTGGAGCCCAAATCCCCAATGAAGCCAAATCCCTCCTGAGCTTTGCACCAGTTTTTCAACCAGTCATTGAATCCCATGGTGTAGAGTACCCTAGCCTCATCCATGCCATAGACAGGTAGCACTTCCAAGAAAGTTACCATGTGTGCTACTTGTCTAAGGCCCCTCCTCAACTCCACAAACTCCTGTTGCATTGCTCTGATCCCATTCTCAGCCAGATCATTCATTCCTAGGTGGATAATGACATCCAGCTCACTCTCCCTTGCAGCCGCTCCCATGATCCTGAGGATTAATGTCCTGTCCCTCCAAGCCATGGTACTGGGCAGGCACCTTACCTCCCTTTCCCTTCCTTCCCCCAGTTCTACCCCCTAACAATTGAGTCCCCCACCAGGAGTTGTTTCCTTCCCCTGTGGGGTCCTGTGCCACCCTCCTGTTGGTCTCCATTGTGGAGGTTCCCAGCATCCTCCTTGATCTCCACTGTGGGTGCCTCCATAGAGAAACCATGCTCCACCAAAGTAGCGAATGAGTTATGGAGAGGCACAGCTGGAGGGATGCACCTCTGTTCCACCACCCTCACCCTCCCTGAGCCCACCATGGTCCAACCACTCCTCTTTCTTGGCAACCTCTGAGGTAGTGGTGGTGGTGGTCTGGTGGTCCCTGGATGGGGGAGCAGGTTTCCTGAATCCTTGCCAGGTCAGCATGGAGACGAACAACCTCCTCCCTCAGACAAGAGAGGAACCTGCAAATAGGGCAGCAACGCAGTCTCCAGAATGTCTCCTGGAAGACTGGTGCTCAACAGCCAGTGCATTGCAACACTCCCCACATGTCTGTGTCCCTTCCTGTTACAGATGCTTTTCTATTGTTTTTGTTGTTTTTGTTCTTGTTTTAGTGTGTGCAAGCTTGTGAGTGTCTCTACCCCCTATTCAGTGTGCTGTGCCTTTAAGTATATGTACAGGTGTATGTTGTTAGCAGTTTGGGGGAAGTTATCCGCTTGGGGTGGGTGGGGTGAAGGGAAGGCTGGGAGTGAGTAAACCTATGCCATTCAGAAATAATCAACTACATCTCTGACCCTCCACCTCGGGGAGTGCCTTCCTTCCTTTCAGACACCTATTTCACAGAGGTTAAGTAACAGGTATAGTCCCAAATGACTGCAAATATCTCCCAGCTACAGTTCCTCCCTGGCAAATTAAAGTTAAAACTAAGAAAAGTCAACCCCAAAAACAGAATCTATAATAGTAAATTACACAGGTCCAAAGAGTAATAATTCAATTCAGTTTAGTCTAGAAAATAACCTCCTTGATTTAAGGAAGCTGTGGCTGCTCTCTCTCTCTCTCTCTCTCTCTCTCTCTCTCTCTCTCTCTCTCTCTCTCTATCTCTGTCTCAGCAAACAGAGGCCACAAACAACTCCTGTTTTAAATCCACAGTTCAACTAGGACCCTTTCAGCTCCTCCCCTTAACAGACACCTCTTTCACAGAGGTTAAGTAACAGGTCTAGTCACAAATGACTGCAAATATCTCCCAGCTACAGTTCCTCCCTGGCAAACTAAAGTTAAAACTAAGAACAATCAACCCCAAAAACAGAATCAATACTAGTTACTTACACAAGTCCAAAAAGTAATAATTCAATTCAGTGTATTCTAGAAAATAACCTCCTTGACTTAATGAAGCTGTTACAGCTTTCTATCTCTTTCTCTCCCTGTCTCGAATCTGGGACAACAATTGTCATGTCTTGTTCCAAAGAGTGTGCACTGGGATAAATCGTGCTGCAAGAAACTAACATGAACAACTTCAAAAAGTTTCGAGCACTGATACACCTCAACAGAGGGATGCCACTACATCATAAAATGATAACATAGAAACATAGAAACAAAGACATTGAAGGCAGATAAGGACTGCAAGGCCCATCCAGTCTGCCCATTTCTTTTTCTGCCTTATGAATGTGCCATCGGCCTTTGATCTGTCAATGGCCTATCTATTCATACTCATCTGTATTGCTCCCTTATGCCTATCCCATGCCTGTTTGAAGCCCTGCACTGTATTCATATCCACCACTTCTGAGGTAGGCCATTCCATGCATCCACCACCCTTTCTGTGAAAAAGAACTTCCTCACTTTACCCCTAAATTGGCCTTCATCTAATCTCATGCTGCATCCTCCTGTCCTGCTACTTTTCTTATATTGAAACATGTTATACTCTTTCACCTTGTTAATGCCCTTAAGGTGTTTGAATGTTTTGATCATATCAACTCTCTCCCTCCTTTGCTCTAAGATATACATATTGAGCTCCGTTAATCTGTCCTCATATGTTTTCTGATGCAGTCCCTGCACCATTTTGGTTGCCCTTCTCTGGACTGCCTCAATTTGGTGAATGTACTTGTGAAGGTGTGGCCTCCAGTACTGCATGCAGTACACCAGATGGGGCCTAACCAGTGTCTTGTAAAGAGGGATTATTACCTCCCTCTTCCAACTTGTGATACCCCTACTAATACACCCCAACATCCCTCTAGCCTTACTTACTGCTTTAGTGGTCTGTTTGGATGATTTCAGGTCATCGGTGATGATGACACCCAAGTCTCTTTCTTCCCTTGTGACTGCCAATAACTCCCCTCCCAGCCTACAGGTGGCTTCAGGGTTTCTCTTCCCTATGTGCATGATCCTGCACTTCTTTGGGTTAAACTCCAGTTGCCACTTTTCTGACCATTTTGCTAGTTTATTCAGATCTCTTCTCATTCTGCCACCCCATCTGGATCATCTACTCTGTTGCAGATCTTGGTGTCATCTGCAAACAGACAAACCTTACCCTCCAGTCCTTCTGCAATGTCACTGATGAAGATATTGAAGAGAGCTTGACCCAGGACTGATCCCTGAGGTACCCCACTAGTGACTTGCATCTCTTCTGGCTGTATACTGTTTACCACCACTCTCTGTTTTCTGCCCATCAACCAGTTTGCCACCCAGCTGGCCAACTTCTGACCCCCGAGCCTACCCAGCATATTAATCATTCTTCTATGTGGAAAAGTATCAAAAGCTTAGCTGGAGTCAAGGTAGGCAGCATCAACTGTTCCCCTTTGGTCCACCACTCTGGTTACTCAGTCAAAGAAATCTATGAGATTAGTTTGACAGAACCTTCCTTTTGTAAACCCATGCTGTCTTGGATCCTGCGCTTCTTTGGATTCCAGGTGTTGCACTATCCTTTCCTTAAGGAGTGCCTCTATAATCTTGCCCACTACTGAGGTAAGAGTGAATGGTCTGTAGTTCCCTGCCTCCTCTGTGCTTCCACTCTTGTGGAGCGGGATCACATGAGCTCTTCTCCAGACTTCTGGGACCTCTTCTGTGTTCAGAGACTCACTTAACAGTTCTGATAATGGCTCTGCTAGTTCCACCCTTAGCTCCTTTAGTACCCTGGGATACTTTTATTAACAAAATAGCACCAAAGGTCCCGCCTGACACATTTCAGGCAAATGTGTCTTTTATCAAAGACTAGGGACCACACCATGTCCACCCTTTAGGACCAGATTACATTTCTAAAAACACCATGTCCATGTGACACAATTAGAGTATAACACTTATCACTGCCTTCATTTTTGTGATAAAAAATGTGTTTGTTACCTTTTAATTTACAAAAAAGGCTCTATTCAATTATAGCAATCAATTGAGCCATTACTCATCCAAACAATATTATCCATAGATACTATAGAAAGGGAAGACAAAGAAAGGAAAAGGGGGAGGGGAGAGGAAAGGAAAAGGGACTGAAAAAACAAACCAATAACCTAAGTCTAAACACAATAATTATTATAATCTAAACATGATTAATCAACATAAATGTCCTAAATATACAAAATTAATAATTATCGTGTTTAAGCTTAGATTATTGGTTTATTTTTTCAATCCCTTTTCCTTTCCTGCAGCACAAACTGTTGCAGTACGCACTCTTTTGGAACAGTAATTGAGTTGAGGGATATGCACTGGTTTTAGACAGCAGCTTTTATTTGCATATACGGCTTGAAATATGAATAATCGTTTTTAAAGTAATACAGAAATTCATTAGCTATTTGCTAGTCCATGTAAAACCTTGAGGGTGAACGCCAACAATTTGAAGAAGTTTTGATAAGAACATCAAGGATGTCATTAAAGAATACACCTAATTTAATTTTCCCGGACACTCCAGAGAGCAGCATAATAATCCATTGGACTATGTCCAGCAGCTATTAGCTATGGCAGTTACTGCAAATCCATTCCTTGCAGAAGATGACATTGCTAGCCCCATTTTACCAGAAGCACATTCTTTGTTAACAGCATTTCAGGCCCTAGGAAAAAAACACACATCAGTTACGACATATTTATTGGAATTATACTAATCTGGAATTGTATATACAGGTTAGTCGGGTCCTGAGAGGTTTAAGATTGTTAAAGAATCCAGTATGTGGAACGGAGAATGCTGAGTTCATGCAGGAGTGGGAGAAGATTTTATTGGATGCTAGCACCAAATTGCTACACTTAATTAAATTCAGTAAAGTAAAAGAGGCTAAATTAAGAAAAAAGTTGAAGAAACAACAAGAAGTTCTCAGATTCACAGAACACTCAGAATTTAATAGACTGAATCAAAAACTTAAAGAATTTATCATTAAGTTAGACCAACAGCTAAACTAAGTGAAATGAACTAAATTTATTAGGGACAATGGAGATTTTGAAAGAGGAACTATCTTTAATAGGAAGAAAGCTACACCAAGAGGGATCTTAAAACGTAATTACTATGTATCATTTGAATTTAGCACAGATGAGAGAGGATCAGAGACAGAAGAAAACACTTCAGCTCTTTTTTTCAAAACTTACATTCCTCCGATCCCCTGCCCCAGATGGACAGGTTAGATCAAACAATGGGGCAACAGAATGTGTATCAATCAGTACTGCAGCATCAATTACAGCCACGGAGGAGTCCGAGACTACATGTATATGTACGAGACCCACACAGAGAACCAGGAAGAGGACGAGAAAGGGAAAGAGAAGGCGTGCATGGAGACAGAGATCGACTTCCTTTTTACAACAACAGAGGATGGTTTCAACAACGGAGATCATTTCTGGGATGGGGAGGAGGAGGTGAGTACTTCAATTGACAAAATCATTAATTTAACTAAGCATGTGCTAAGTAACGAAGAAGAGACATTGCTGAGCAAAGGTTTTAATTCTGCATCGACACGGAATGTTGAAGTACAAACACTGATCGATGCACATCTAGCCTGTAGAAAACTTAATTTGAAGGCACATTTCGGCAAAAATAACAGAGAGAGTAAAAAACAACAATGTGTGACTCCAATTTAAAAAATATCCCTCTACATATTGTCCCCTGCATGCTAACCCTCAGAAGGTTCACTTGGGTGCCTGGAAGAGGTCTGGAAACATGTTGGGAAGCTCTAGTTTAGCCTGGTTCTCCCTAAAAGTCTTTAGTGAGCCTTGGAAGCTCACTTGCAGCCTGGCCAGGTGTAGCATTTTAAAGCAGATCCCCACTGCCAGCAACTTGAAAATGTATGGATTTAACTCTACTCGCTTTAAATGCATGGGGGGGGGATCCTGAGTCATCCTCAGTTTGTTGCCCTCCCAGAGTAGCTCTTTCATGTCCCTCATCTTAGCCAAAATATGGACTTTGTCCAGGAAATTCAAAAATGTTAATATCAGGGGGCAAGGTGGAGAGTTCGGTGGAAGAGTAGACCTTAATGCCCTGTGAGCCCATTCGATGATATAGCCAGGGCCATTAGGAGAAGGGTCAGCTACTTTCTCACAAAATTTTTGTATGAATAGTATGGGATTCTGTCCTTCCAAGCCCTCTGGGAACCCAATCAGCAATACATTGTTGTGTCTGCTGTGCCCTTCCAAGTCCTCAAGCTTCTCTTCTAATTTGGTGATTTTGCAGAAAAGGGCCACCGAGTCTGATTCCTGGTGAACTCTCCAGTCCTCTAGGGAGCTGATTCTAGACTCCACATCACCTACCCTTCGAGAGATGGTCTCCGTGTTTTTTTGTAGGGTTGTGAGTTGGTTCATTATACTTAAAATAGCCTCCTTAATGGGGGAAAGTTCCTGCAGGAATTTTTCCTCCTTTAGGGGAGTCAGCGCCGAGCTGGATTTTGTATGAACCACCACCTGTGTCTCAGTCTTTTTGGCAGCCTTAGCTTTCTCTGGCATGGGCAGTGGGGTATGCATCGAGCCCGCAGGCCGCATTTTGGCCTCCATCAGAAAAATCTTGTCTCAGTGGAGCTGGCAGTCGGGGAGATAAGAATTAGGAGTGGAACACTCTAGCAAAGGTTGAGGCACCACAAAACCATGGACTTTATCCTGTAAGTAGAGCTTTTTTGTCTGTAAGATTCAGCTGAGGAGTGGAGCCGAGATAAATGCGTCTCACCTGCTCAGACACATCACATGACTCCATAAACATTGTTTTTTAATGCTACACCATTCTGTTACAGCCACAATTTATGGACTACTAACAATTCATAAAAATGTAGCAAATCCTCCTGCACATCCCACTGTGGCTAGCATAAGCTCCTTGGCAGAGTCACTTGCTGAATTTTTGGACCATAAAATTAAGGTAGGGTTATGTTCATCACCCATTTATGCCAAAGGCACCTCTGATATTTTAAATACATTATCTGACATTCATGTGGAATCAGAATGGGTGCTTGCCACATGTGACATACAGGCATACACAAACATTCAAGGCCTTTTGCTTCTCAGTGATGCCTTATATAGGTCTACAAACCATTTCCCGCACCTAATAGAGTTTCTAGTAACTTTGCCTGATGAGGTCTTGAATTTTAATGAGTTTATTTTCCTAAACCAGGTCTACCTACATACAAAAGGTACTGCTATGGGGGCCAGTTTTGCCCCCAGTTATGAAAATGTTTATTGAGAGGAAATGGAGAGACACATGCTGTCCTATGGAAACAATCCTAGGGCCCGATTCCAAAAGATCCCCAAGCGCATGTTGCAAAGTATGCAGTGGTGTCAAATTGCACCTGAAACACTGCAACATGCGACTTGCTCCATATTCCAGAACACAGACAACATACGCCAATCACTACTGAAATTATGCATGTCGCAAGATATGCCATAGAACAATGGCACAAATCACAGAACAGATGTCAACAGTTATGCATGTCGCAAAGAAATGTCAATAAAAAGGCCTCAAAACACAGTGTGGATGCTAACACGGAAGAAAGACGTAGATGGGAGTCAATGGCCCAGAACAGTAGTGGGGTGGCATCGCAGGCCACAATACAGACAGAAAGGAAAAAGAACTTCACAAATGATGAGACAGATGTCCTCCTCGATGAGGTGGAGGCCAATGCAAAACTGCTGCTTGGGAGTGGTGGTGAGAGGGAAATGCACAAGCAGCACAAGGATGCCTGGAACGCAGTTGCCAGGAAGGTAAATGTGGAAGCCAATGCCAGGCACACCATAAGGTACCTGCTGAAATGCGTAAATGATCTCAAGCATCGTGCAAAGGAAAAGGAGGTGCACAACAAGTGCAGTGCATTGGCAACAGGTGGTGGGCCAAGTGAAGAAAACACCCTCAGTGACCACGAACAACGTGTGCTGGCATTATTCAGCATGCACAGTGTGCATGGGGACACAAACCTGGACACAACAAGACTGCAGAGAGCCACAAGTAGGCCCACCATACCCACAGTACCAGTAATGTGACATGTATGGGGGAACTGATGGTGGTGTTGTGGGGGGGGCAGCAGCAGGTGTGGAGGTGGGTCACAGATATACAGAGCATATGAGCATGCATCGTGACACTGATGCAGGATGGTTGGGGTCCCAGTTGGGTGTGTGGGTATGCCACTGCTGGATGAGGTGCACAAGGTGGCAATGCTGTAGTCCATTGTGGTACACAATGGCGCAACACAGGAGAAACACATGCGTTCACCCCGAGCGGTGTTGGGCAACATACACGGGGCACCATGTGCAAGGGCAATGCATGTGCAGACAGTGGTTGTGCACACGGTACACATGATGTGGCCCCTGGGATATGAGGCCTGCGTGCACCACAGTATAGTACACCAGAGGGCTGGACACACCATGATATCATTGCCACAACAGTAGCCAGTACGTGTAACAAAGTTGTCATGATAGTGACTGACACACAGTGTTGCAACCCCACAAGCATAGCAAGGGAACAAGCAGGGGAGGACCATATCAGTGCTGAAAGCAGTGGTACAGAGGAAGCTAGCACCATGGCAACAGAAGCCACTGTAACAGAAACATCCCAGGTGCTGGGCACACAGATAATTGGAGCTGTGGACATAGATGCAGCAGACCTTGAGGAACTGTTGAATGGGATAAGTGGGACACCAGCTGAGGACAACATAGAGGCATGTGATGTCGCCAGTTGTGAGAGCATTGTGGCAAACATTGCACAGGACTGCAGCCCCAGTACCATTGAGGAGCTGGAGGTACATCTCGACAAGGCAGCCCTGTCACTGCAGGACCAGCCAGATAACTCCCCTACCAACTATGATGGCTTCTGTCAGACAGTCGTAGGACACCAGGAAGAGCAAACAGAAATGCTTGGCTGCATACGGCTGTGCCTTGAGGAGCATCACAGGACAATGGATGACCATATGAGTAGCATAGTGTCCACCATACAGACAGGCACACACTGGAATGAGGCATCACTCAACATGTTGGCGGGGGCCCTGCAGGACCACACACAGGCCATCAATAGGCTGGCATCATCCATTGTACAATCAGTTGAATAACAGTGGAGGCAGACAGACACAATTGCCATGGCACTGCAAACCTTAATGACAGCACACCGTGTGGGCCCACAAGGTGTGCACCATGTGCGTGTTGTAGCGACGCAGACACAGGACAGTGTGCTGCAGAAAACACATGCACCAGTCATGGGACATACTGCTGAGGATGTACAGGCCACCGCTGTGGAGCTGCAGCCTACCTCACCAGCAGGACAGACTGTGACAGCTGTGCAACACACACCAACGGCTGCACCACAGAAGCAGGCACCTAAGTTGCATGGTCAGAGCCCAGGGTTATAGCCTCAGGTGCAGGACCAGGTCATGGCAGGAACCAGTGGGGGTTTATGTAGAGGAAGGAGCATAGCAGTGGGACAGGCATGCAGTGCCACCGATGGCAGCAGTGTGGGACAGCATGGAGCCAATCAGCAGAGGACTGTAGCAAGCTGTGCCATTGTCCAGCATGACATGCTACCAGACGTGCCTACCATGGGACAAGTGGCAAATGACACACTGAGCACAGTAGACCCACCAGCTGTGTGTGCACCACCACCAGGGCCAAGGAAGCATGGCCAATGGGTGAAAGCAACAGCAGTGCAGGACACAACATCGACTGGACAGAGCACACCAGCGGTGATGCCAGGCATATTTGGCACATCCAGAGGTGCCATGACATAGTCAAGGCAGCAGGCCGGGGAGACACAGGTGTTCCAGGCCCAAAATCACCATAGGACATTGTTGAAGCCTGGAAACCAGTGACATTGTCAATCACGATGGACTGCACAGTGGTGGATGGGTCTCAGTACAATGTGAACTATAGTGTTATCGGAACTGTGTGATTGGCTGACTGTGACGAGTGTGTGTTGTCTCATGGTGTGTGCCTGTGGCGACTGGGGGCACAGGGTGTAAATGTGTAATGTGTGTATCCATAGGGTGAGTGTATGGGTAGGGTGTGTGTAGCCACAAGGTTGGAACTCACTGTGTACATACTAAGCATCACATATCTGGATTAAATAAAGAGTAGTGGCCATGTGTGTAGTGCTGTTTACTTATACAGGGTACACATTGTGCTGTGGGTGGCACGGATGGGGAACAGTCCCACACTGTTGGCTGCCCAACATGCACTGTGGCAGTATGCAACACACTGCACAGGACATAATGGAGCACAGCTGGGTGGTCACTGTGTGGGGAGTGACAGAGCATAATGAGTGTGCAAATGGGATGGGGGACAGGCTGTTCATCGTGGATGGTCCTGTGTGAACACCTGCTGACCCCCCACTGCCTGTGCCAGTACAGCCTGCAGAGCCACAAATGTGATGTGATTGTGGGTGCAGGCCAGCTGACCGGCCATGACTGAGGCGGGGTGGGCCTGACAATGATGTCTGCGGTTGTACTGGGCTGTTGTGTGGACAACAGGGGTGTGTACAGGTGGGGTGGCATGTGACATGTGGTGGTGGGTGGATGTGCTACTGGTGGCAGTGATGGGTGTAGACATGTGTCACACTAGCCTGTGATGTGGGTGGCTGTGTCAATGCTGTGCTCTTTCCAGGTGTACATGCAGACACATGCATCACACAAATCATGCCTGTGTATCCACTACACGCATACCACATATGCGATGTGTGACTGCGTTAGCGTTTGCATTCTGTGTGACTGCAGCACTAGTGCACACATACGTAACAATACTGCTCACATATGTGGCAATAGAAATGGCACTTGCGGCAGAATATGAATCGCTGTTGTGGTCTCGCATATACCTGCATGCACAACGCATATGCGGCGTATGGCGGGGTAGGCCGCATGTGAGGCCTGTACGTGTCTCGTGCGTGAACATGTGCAATCACAATGGATTGACATCACAGTCACCACACGTAGCACAGTAAGGGTCCACATTGCTGGGACCAGCCCAGATACACACTTTGAAAACAACCACAATATAAGCTTCCTTAGTGGCAGGACCCCCAGTTTCACACCAGCTGAAACTGCCCAGCTGATAAATTTTGTGCAGCAGTGGCACACAACACTGCTGCCACCTGGGTGCAGGAACCACCCAACCACTGCCAGGAACAGGGTGTGGAGGGCCACTGGGTCTTGCCTGTATGACATCAGTGGTGTTAGGCATACCTCAAGGCAGCTCAAACATAAGTGGCAGGACCTGACAAGGCGTGACCCTGCCATCCTGAGGCACCTGATGTCCATGCTGAATGGAGGGATGTGGAGATATAGACTGGCCAGCAACCCGTGGAAGGTGGGTATGGCACCAGGTAGGCACACATAGACACAGCAATGTCACATACATCATTCCTATATGTTCTGCATAGCTGACAGTGTGTTTTCTGTCCACACAGGTCTACGCGGCGCAATCCAGGCTCCACATGGGAGGCACGCAGAGGATGGACAGCGTGGAGAATAACAGGAGGATATGAAGAGACACTGGAGGCAAGGTAGGTGCATGCAATGTCCAACATGTCTTTTGGTTGTGTTGCCAGGGTATGGCATATGACCACAAGGTATAGTATGCATATAGGGTATACCCTTGCAGGCAGGTGGACTGCTTGGTCACCTGGCCATGTGTGTGTTGGGTCAATATGTGTCCCCAGTGTGCATGGGGACACTGCAGTGTGACACAGTCCATGGTGTGGGATGATGTGGGGTGGGCAGGTGCAGTGTGTGGGTGGGGTGTGGCACTCAGGTACAGTGTGTTGACTGTGGTGTGTCCCATGGACCATATGGGCAGCACCCAGTCACACACATGCGCAGGTGTCAGGGCAATATTGGGGTGCCATTACCGCCACTGACTGTTGTATCATTGCAGGTGATCACATCAGTGTCACACCTTGCCACAGGGCACTGCTACATGCAATGGCAGAGCAGAAGTTGGCTGATGCCAGGGCATATGCACTCCAGACAGGGCGACATCACCACAGGGCCCACCCACTGCCACCGGATACAGAGGAGGAGGAGGAGGAGGAGGCTATTACTGAGCATGAGGGGGTGGAGCCACATGGTGTGGAGGGTGTGGACCAGGGCACCATGCAGGGCAAGATGGCAGAGCAGGTGGATGACACCATGGACTATGCTGCACCGGAGGCAGATGACAACTTGGCATGCCTGCCTCAGTATCTTGGGGATTTTGCTCAGGACACAGCCAAGGGGGACATGGGCAGTGCATGTCATGAAGAGGACAGCCAGCAGGGAGGCAAAGACACTGATGGCCATGAGGGCCAGGACATGCTGGAGGTTGAGGCATCATCTGCAGCATGCCAGGTGCAGGGAGAGGAGGTTGTGCCAGTGGAGGACATCACTGAAGGGCACACCAGAGATGGTGCTATGGAAGAACTGCATCATGTGGCACCGGAGGAGGACATTGAGGCACCTGCAGCAGACCATGACGAGCAGGCTGTGGCTGGGCACCTACCACAGGACCCAGTCCAACAGGCACAGCCCATCAACAGGGACCAAGTCCTTGTGGAACTAGAAGCTGCCAAAATGGGTGATGCTGCCCACTTCCAAGGGTCCCTTGGTGCCCTGCTAACCACCTTGAAGGACCGATAGGGACAGAGACACATGACCATATGTTCCAGAACAGTGCCTGTTGAGGATGTAGTGCACTGTGCCCATGCTGTGCTTTGTTGGGGGGGGGGTTAGCATTCTGGGGATCTCAGGGATGTTATATTTCAGTATGCCTATTTACATTCTATGTGTTGCTGTTGGTCGAGGGGGTACCATATCTAACATATCCTTTCATGGCTGTTGTACATGTACATAGGCATTTCTCTTGTAGTTGTTGGGGGGCTTGCATAGTTTAGCATTGTTGTTTCTTACTGTCCATGATTCCCTACCTATTGCTTCTTTTGTTGTTACCTGACGATGTGTGTCTGTTGTTGTTACACCTTGCTTAATAAATGTATTACTCTCCACACCGTACCAGTGTCCCTGTGTGCTGTCTGCATATGTGTGTGTGTGTGTGTGTGTGTGCCTGTACATGTAACAGATATGCACTCATGTATGTGTGTCCACATCCAGCACATGGACCATGTGTGACAGCTGTACAACCCATAGCTGCAGTCACAACCCAGTGTGCAAGACATCATGGTGCAGTGCACTGCACTTGCAGCAGTGCTGTATGGTGGGCATTGTCCATATACCACCTCACTGTGTCTGTCATGTCAGTGTGGTGCCCATGGGCCTGTATGGCACCATTCCACCCTATGATATTCAGGGCACTGCAGGTGGCACCAGTGGCACCTCAACATGGTGGGTCTGACCACCATACAACAGCAGGTATGTGCTGCCTGGTGCTGCATGCCTGTCATGGTGTCACTGTTATCAGGCACCAGTGGACATGGCAGGTGCATGGTGCCTAGTGGCAAGAGCTACAAGTTGTTGTGCCACTGTCCTGTGTGCCAACTGTTGCCAAGTGTTTCTGGCCCACAATAACTCACATTGAGTGCTTTGTGCACTGTTGGACTGTGTTTGCACCTGCCTGTGTTGTGTTGTACACAATGTGGTATTGCTTATCTAGGGTATTGGGCTGTGGTCATGTACAGGTATGTCAGATGTTGTGCATGGGCCACTCCTAGGGTATGTGTCTAGTGGTCTGAGCCTCCCCCCAGGCACATCTGCAGGGTGTTGCAGGGTCACCAGGGTGGACAAGGGTGTTGCACACCTCTACCCATGGTGTTTGGTGCTGGATCAAGGGTGTTCTGTGGCATGAATGCCTGTCCATCTCTGCAACAGTACTGCGGCATGGTGCCCTTTTTACATCCCTCACAGTGCAGCATGTCCGCCACCGACTGTGGGCCTGCCACTGTTCACCTCCACACCCAACCCCGCCTCACAACACATGTGTCTGCAGGCAGAGCCTTGTGTACTACATAGTTCCTGGCACCCCCAGCTGCTCTGCACATGCCCCTGTGCTGGCTGGTGCAGTTGGGCACTACTGTACTGTGTCACTCATTAGTACTGCACATGGCCTCATGTTGTAGCTATACTTATGCATCATTACATTGCTGGAAACACAATGCATATCTGTATCCTGTTCCACTCCCTTTGCATTCCATTGTGCAGATTGCCTTCCCTGAGATGACTGGCCACATGTAGGGGCACAACGTGCTACTGACCACAGTCCAGTGCACATCAGGAACTGTGTGTCCACATCTCCTTCCTAGCATACAGTGCATTCCGTGGATGGGGCATCAGCCTCACAACATGTGCAGCCATGTCAACCAGTTTCTGTACAACTCACATGGACACTGATACAGCAGCAGTGGCGCCATGTGTGTTGCATGGCACCTGGCAGACAGTATCCCATCCTGTGTTGCTAGTCGGTCAGTGATTGTGGTGCCATGTTGTTGTTATTGTTGCTGTCCATATCTGTGTGTTCTGTACTGCTGCAGGTGCCACCTATGGGGTGGTGTTGGTGTGACACCTCAGAAGTATTGCTGTAAGACTTCACATTTTGCACGGTGTCCTTCAGACGCTCCCCATGTGTTGCTTCACTTGCCATGCTGTCAGGCTCACTGTCTCCTTCTGCTGCTTCACCATCCTTCTGGTCTGTGTCAGGCAGTGGCACATGATGTGACAGGGCAATGTTATGCAGGATGCAGCAGGCAAGCACAATCCTGCAGGCTATCTCAGGGCTGTACTGCAACACACCATCCGATCGGTTTGAGGCATCTAAATCTGGCCTTTAGGGGCCCAAATGTGCATTCAGTGACAGATCTTGTGCTGGTTAGGGCCTCATAGTAACACACCTGTGCTGCAGTCTGTGGTGTTCTTACCAATGTCATCAGCCATGGCATCTGGGGATATCCACTGTCTCCTGTTGGGGTTGGAAACATTACTGGTTAGTTGCTAATTCATATGTGCTGAACTGCACACTTCTGCCACCTGTTGTTTGAGACACATACACACACACACACACACACACACACACACACACACACACACAATGTGGACCATGTACATGCACAGCATGGCCGTCCTGCAGCCATGTGTGGCTCACACATGCCTATGTGTGGCGCACTGTGTGTGGTCCATGGCCCTGCATGTATCCCATGTGTGCTGTGCCTCATGTCTGTGTGGCTGTCACATCTGTACTTTGCATTGACTGTGCATCCTGTTCCCATGTTGGGCTGCCCAGTACATACACCCCTGCCTACACTATGTCTGCAGGTCCAATGCCCATTGACATATGCACTCTGCTGCAGGTAATGTTAGCTCTAGTGCCTACCTGTCAGCCATCCACTTGTAATGTCCCCACTCTCAAATGCCTCCTGTAAGCCCCTATTGTGGAATATGTGGGAGTCATGGCAGGATCCAGGGTACGTGGCCACCACATCCAGTATGCAACAGTCGCTGTCACATACCACCTGAATGTTCATGGAGTGGGACTCTTTTCTGTTTATGTACATCTCACTGTCTGCTGTTGGTGCCCTGATGGCCACATGTGTGCAGTCAATTATCCCAAGCACATGGGGGAACTGTGCCACTGTGAAAAATGCCTGCTTCACATGACGCTGTTGTTGTGCATCCCGTGGGAAGCTGATGTACCTAGCGGTGCATCATATCAGGGCTGTGAGGAACCTCCTAAAGCACTTCAACACAGCTGGTTGGGATATGCCCACTGTGTCACCTGTGGGGTTCTGGAAAGTGCCAATGGCCAGGAAACACAGTGCTGAACTGACCCGCATCTCCACAAGTAGTCAAAGTCCTCTGTTGGTGGAACTGTGTAGGTTCTCCTGAAGCTCCTGGCACAGCTCCCTTATGGTGCTCTTATTGAGGTGGTGGTGCGCTATGCATTGCTCTTCTGTGAGCTCCTCGAAGGACTTTCATGTACGTGACTCATGTGGCACAGGTCTTCTTGGCACTGTCACCTGCAGCTGTGGTGCACCATTCCCCTGTATTCTGCCACAGTGCCTGGCATGCCTTCACTGGTGGCATTCCACCATCATGATGCCCAGTAGGGCTAGTGGTACTGATATGTTTCCTGCTGTGTCTTTTGACACACTGATGTCAGAACATTGGCTCCTGTTGTTTGGGGGATGGCCTTTTATATGCTGCTACCTGCTAGACCACCTTCACACTGACCTAACTTGCGCCACCTTGTTTCATCATAGGTGTTTCCTCCATTTGTTCTGAAATACCATCTATGGCATAGCTCTCATTTGTGCATGTCGAATTACGCATTGACGCATAGATTCTTGGATGCATGGTGGTCATAAGTCCTGTTTGATGCTGTCCTTGTGGCCATGGGTGCAACCCTCCTTCTGGAATACTGCATGTCGCAGGCACAACCAGCATTTTGCGTCATTTGTCCAGGACATATGTCACTTGTGACAGTTGTAGCTCTTCTGGAATTGGGCTCCTTTTTTGATAAAATGGATCTGTTTCATCAATATATTATATACATTTTGATTATTTAGCATGGTTCTGTACACAAATTACATGACTGTGTTCATTCTTTAGAACAGACGAATGCCAACTTAAAATTTACTTTGAATTTTGAAGTTTTTTTTTTTTTATATTTCCATCATGAGAGACAGGAACAATGGCTCTCAGACTAATCTGTTTCAGAAAGGAACTGATCGCAGCTCAGTTTTACATTTTGAAAGCTGCCATCCCTGGCAATTTGTGCAGAACATTCCCACTGGATAGTATGTATGCTTCAAATGCAACTGCAGTACTTCTTTTGTTGAAAACGCACAGGAAATGACACCCTTTAAAAACAGGGGTTATAATCAAAAGTGTCGGGAAAAGGTGCTTCAGAGAGCAAATAACACAGAAAGATCTGTTTTATACAATGAAAAACAAGTAGCATAAACAGACAAAAGTAACCAACTTATTTTGTAACTACTTTTTGCCCCCAAGCTTACAGAGTTGAAAAACTGAAGTATTTTACAAATAGATGAAAACCTGAAAGAATATTCTTAGTATCTACCAAGGGTAGTATATAGAAGGAACAGAAATCTGACAGATTGGTTGGCACATTCTTTACACCAACCTGATACCTTACAAACAAGAGGCCCAATACTCCCATTGGGGAACCATAAGTGTGCAGAAAGGAGAAAATTATCACAGTGGACCAGATTTTCATAATTAAATATTATTTTTCTTTTTATGGGATTGCTGAACCCACTGATTTTCCATAACACAATTTTTAATCCAGCCATTTATAAAGTGAAAAACAACATAATAGAGCAATCTATTCCACTGTTACAAACATACGTATATAGTGATCTCATTCATTGAGAGATGATTAGCTTTACTTGCTCCACTTAGGAGTCTATTCCTTGCCTCCTGAATCTGTGTAAATAAAATTACACTGCCTCCATTTTTAGTTTTATAACACACACACACACACACACATGGACAGAGACACACACATGCACACACACACACACACACCCCTACACCATACACCCAACTGCCACCCCATTTCCCCCTAATCCTATTATCTCCACACTTTATGGGCATCAGCAATTCAGGTGATCCCCTGTGTACCACCCACTAGCCCTTGTTAAATAGATGCTGGTCAAGGTGATGTATCTAGGAGCAAGTCTGAAGAATGATCCCACCCGCATAGAACTTCCCAAATAATACAGCAGTTTGTATACCTCCGTAAAGTGTCTGTTTAAACCTATATTGCACTATACTTTCTGGTAAGAATGTGGAAACAGCAGTGAAACAATCTTTTTTCCCCAAATAAATAACAACTCTACCAAAATCCAGAAAAATATTAACATTTCAATTGAGACCAGAATCCTCCAAGATATAAGGATATTAAATATTTTGCATATTCTAGCCCAATTGTTGCACTGCTGCACCAGTAACTATCCTAAATATAAAACAAGCATTTGTCAATGCCGAATGTTGTCGCGCTGGCATTGGCAGTGGGAGTGGCGGAGCTAGAGATGCATAGTGCTGTGATTTTGTGAATGTGTCTCAAAAGGTGATTTTGCACAGCGAGCACGCCATTGTGGGCCACAGCTGCGGAAACACGTTTTGGGCAGGCTGTGAAAAATAGCAGCTGGATTGTTGATAAGGAAATGTGCACAAATGCCAGTTGTGAAAATGTGGCATGAAAATATTGCAGATTGACGAAGGTACAAGGGTGCATGGAAACTGCGCAATGCACGCTTGCAACACAGTCATTGTATGGAGTTTCGGCACCAAATTTTCATAGGCATTTTAGGACCTCTGCTCATGAATTATGTCACCTTCATTTCCTCAAAGTGTCCCGAAAACTGATTTCGCACAGCAGTTGTGCAATTCTGTGCCGGACGTGCAAAAACACATTTCAGGCAGCTGCAGTGTTCATAAGGAGGTATGGAAAAATGCCAATGATGAAAAGCTGGAGTGAAAGTATTACAAATTCACAAAGTTATGAGCGTACGTGCAAACTGTGCAACGCATGCTCATAAAACACTCATTTTATTATTGACTTTCGTTCCCAAATTTTCAACATAGACATTTTAGGGCATCTGCTAATGATCAGTGTCACTGTCATTTTCATCATGTGTCTCGAACACAGACTTTCCACAGCGACCACGCTATTCTGCGCTGGAACTGCAAAAACAGATTTTGGTCTGGATGTGAAAAATGACAGCTGCACTGTTCATTAGGAGGCACAGAACAATGGCACTGTAGAAAATCTGGAGTAAGAATATTAGAAGTTTGGGAACGTACGAGCGTGCGTGCAAAAAGGGAAACGCACGCTCGTAACACAGTCATTTTATGGAGCATTGTCACCAAATTTTCAACACAGGCATTTTAGGACCTGTGCTCATGAACAGTGTCACTGTCATTTTCGTAATATGTCCTGAACACTGATTTCGCATAGTGAACATGCTATTCTGCTCCGAAAGTGCAAAAACACATTTCGGCAAGGATGTGAAAAACGACAGCTGTACAGTTCACAAGAAGGTGTAGTAAAACGCCACTGTTGAGAATCTGGCATGAAAATATTGCGACTACGCTAACTTATGAGTGTGGGTTTCGCAGTTGCTATGCACCTCGTAAAACAGTCATTTTATGGAGTATTGTCACCAAATTTTCAACACCGGCATTTTAGGACGTCTGCTCATGAACAGTATCACTGTCATTTTTGTAATGTGTCCCGAACACTGATTTCATACAGCGACTGTGCTATTCTGTGCCAGAAGTGCGAAAACACATTTCAGCCAGAATGTGAAAAATGACAGCTGTACAGTTCACAAGAAGGTGCAGTAAAATGCCAATGTTGAGAATCTGGCATGAAAATAGTGAATCAGATCACGCATTTAGCGCATGCTATGCAGTTGCTATGCATGCTCGTAAAACAGTAATTTTATGGAGTATTGTCACCAAATTTAGGACCTCTGCTCATGAACAGTGTCACTGTCATTTTTGTAATTTGTCCCAAACACTGATTTCGCACCATGACTGCGCTATTCTATGCCGGAAGTGCGAAAACACATTTCAGCCAGGATGTGAAAAATGACAGCTGTACAGTTCATAAGAAGTGTGGTAAAATGCTAATGTTGAGAATCTGGCATGAAAATATTGCAAAGTCGCTAACTTACAAGCGTGCGTTGCGCAGTTGCTACGCACGCTCATAAAACAGTCATGTTTTGGACTTTCCCCACCAAATTTGCAACATAGGGTTTTGAGAGCCCCTCATGAACAGTGGCATTGTCATTTCGTTATAAGTCCCAAAAGGTGATTCTGCGAGTGACTGCGAAATCACCTTCGGGACTGAATAACGCCATGATAGTGCAAGAATTCATGAGAAGGGTTCCAAAACCCCATGTTGAAAAATTTAGGCCAAAATTCATAAAAATGCCTGAGTTATGCAGCAAAGTTGAAAAACCCTATTTTTTCCATTATACAGCTTACTGGCATTTCCTCAGTACGCGGTCGGCTTTGAAGAGTGCAGATGTGTTCCCGGTCCACCGAAGATCGTCGCGCTGGACTCCAGCGGTAAGTATGGGGTGAGGGAGGTGTGGGGAGGCAGGATGCGCAGAGGGTGGGTGCGGGTTTAGGGAGGGGGGCACGGAGACTACGAGGGACTGTTTTCGTTTTACAGGTTAAAAAGGAAAAAAAAACATTGTGGGACAGTTTTTTTTGCAGAGCATTTGGCACACTGGGGTGGGCTCCCAGTGTGCCAGCTAACTGTTTGTGGGGGTGTCTGTAGCCGACGGGGGATTGGGCACCCTCTGCAGCAAACAACAAGGGGGGGAATTTATGCCGACGGGGATTGGGCACCCCTGTCAGCACACAAAGAAGGGTGGGGGTTGCAGAGCTGAGGGGGATTGGGCACCCCCCTCGGCATTAAACAATTTGGGGGTTATTTCTGCCCACGGGGAGTGGGATCCCCAGTCAGCACACAAGGAAAGGGAGGGCGGGGTAAGAGCCGAGGAGGATTGGACACCCCCTCAGCATATCACAAAAGGGGGGAGATGCTTTATGCCGACAGGGAGTGGGCTCCCCCATCAGCACATTCACAGGGGGCAGGGGCAGCTGACAGGGGGATTGGGCACCCCTGAAGTCGGCAGTTCAACGGCCAGTGTGCCACCATGTACATTATGGCAGCGAGCATGGCAAGAAAAGGATAAAGGACCGCTGCGTCTGATGAGCTTTGCTCGGATTGCAGCGGACCTTTTCTTAGATGTGCTCACCACATTATGTATGCATGGTGTGGCGCCGGCATGCAGGCTGATTGGGGAAAGTGGGACACACCTACTGGTGCATGGCCTGCATTCGCCCAACAGCAACCGTGCCTCCAAAGCTGCACTGTCCCACGATGTTGGCTGTGCAAGTGCACCAACATAAAAATCGAATATAGATGAAGAAAATAGGGAGCTATAGGTTTCAGATTCAACCCTCAATTTACTTATTCACGTACTAGCTATGAATTCTTTGTTAATTGTGTCTTTTTGTGGCTGATAACACTGCTAGCATTGGTAACTGTAAATATCCATATTCAGTCTTATTTCAACTAGGTTTCTCAAAGCTATAAAATAGTTATGTTTTCTTAGCCATTGCAGGATATTGCTCCTTAGAGCACCAGTCTTGATTAGGTAAAATTTTCAGTGTTTTATATGGGTTTTTATCTCCTTCCAATGTACTGGAGTCAGTTCTTTCAGGAACAGTGTTTGCAGATATTGCCTGATTGTTTACAGTACTGTAATTTCAATCACATGATACTTTTGGTAGTACTGTGCCTCAGGTAGCTTTATAAAGTCTGAAATGTATGTCTTTGCAGAACATGCCTGCAGTTGTGCTGAAGTCATTGCTAGTTCCTGTTCATCTTTTGCAAAGTCTGTTGCCTTTTGTACCTCGTCAAAAATGTAGCTTCATCCATTGTGTAGTATTTTAAGTCTGTTTGGCATAAGATGCTTGAACTTTACTTTGTTCTCCCATAAAAGCGTTTTCAGAGGATTAAAGCTGTTGCAATTTTATATAAACATCTGGGCCAAAATCTGAAAATATCATGATCTGTTTATTCTAAAAGTACAATCCTGTTTGCCTTGTTTGAGTGAAAATCTCTTCATGGTCTTTGGATCTTAAAATCTGAGATATATCACCCTTGGAATTTATTGCTAGTTTATTGAGCTTCATCCTGCTGACATTATGTGTGCTCATTCTATTTCAACCTTATTTTTCTCTGGGTTTCTTCACAGAAAACCAGAGAGCCATTTTTCCATAAATGTGGTGATATCAGTTCCCTCTGTGCCTTCTGGCAGGCCAGGTAGTTTTAAATTGTTCCTTCGGGCATGCCAGCTCACATCCTCAATTTCAGCCTGCATTTAGAATATGCATTTATTATTTACTTTTAATTTGTTAGCCATCTGGAGGAGACAGTCTTCTATACCAGATAACCTGGTTTCAGTATCTTCTATTCTCTGATTCAGAGACTGAACTTCCCAGTGTATGTTTAACAAATGTATCTTTATAGAATCAAATCTGTCATGATGTCTTTGAAGACTCCTTTAAGAGTTTATAGGATAGAGGTGATCATGTCTTGATTGTTCAGACTGAAATTAGAATGTGGATGTATTGCTTGGGAAGTTGACCTGTATTGTACAGGAACGTTGCTTCCATGTCCTGTATTTTAGAGCTGTGCAGGTTTAGACTTATATTAGTGTCCAGTGAGCTATTGTGTACTGCTAAATGCACAACTGTACTACATAGAAACATAGACTTTGATAGCAGATAAGGACCACTTGGCCCACCTAGTCTGCCCATTTTCCTACCTACAGGATAAGCTGCAGATCCTAGTTAACCAAAAGCCTATTTCTTCCTACCCCCCACAAAAATGACCTTATGTCTGTCCCATGCATTCTTGAATTCTCCCACAGTTTTAGATCCAACAGCCTCATCAGGAAGGCTGTTCCATGCGTCCACCACCCTCTCTGTGAAAAAATACTTCCTCACATTGCCCCTGAACCACCCCCCCTCTATCTTCAAATTGTGTCCCTTGTTTTGCACATCTCTTTTCTGAAAGATGCTACCCTCTTGGACTTTGTTGATTCCACTGAGGTACTTAAAAGTTTCTATCATGTCCCCTCTCTCCCTCCTTTCCTCAAGGGTATACATATTAAGCTCCTTTAGTCTCTCCTCATACAGCTTCTCTTGCAGACCCTGCACCATTTTAGTTGCCCTCCTCTGGACTGCCTCTATCCTGTCTATGTCCTTGTGGAGACAGGGTCTCCAGAACTGGATGCAGTACTCCAGATGGGGTCTCACCAACTGTCTGTACAGAGGGATAACAACTTCCTGTTTTCTGCTGGTAATGCCTCTCCCTATGCATCCCAGTATCCTCCCAGTCCTCCCTACTGCCTTCTCACATTGCTTGCTAACCTTAAGGTCATCTGATATGATTACCCCCCAGGTCCCTTTCCATTTTTGTTGTTGTTACTATCCCCCCATTGTGTAATCTTCTCCTGAGTTTTTGTTTCCCTGGTGCATTATTTTGCACTTCTTTGCATTGAATCCAAACTGCCATACTTCTGACCATTCCTCCAACCTTGCCAAGTCCCTTCTCATCCTATACTACAGTAATAAGATTGAATTGCCTCTGTCTATTGTTTCCAAGATCATTATTCTATTGATTGCTTTCAACTGACTCTGCCTTAGCCTGCACAATTGTAAAAGCACTCTAATTATTTGCTCGCTTGTATTGGTGCTGATGTATTGTTCAAATTCACTATTTATATCCTTTGTTTGCCACTGGCTTCTCATCCCAAACTTTTTACTTCTGTGTGTTGTTCTGTTCTTTGCTTCTTGATGTAGAAGCTCTATAAAAGAGTCCTTGACTCAAAGGTTGTAATCCAAGACTTGAAATAAATAAATAAATAAATCCAGTACTCTAAAAATAATCTTTGTGGTTTCAGATTCTGTTTGGAAATTTATTTGAGGGATATACTGAGAGACAGACTGGGTTGTGTCATTTACTCCTGAAATTATGTCATGGGTTAGATCATTAAGTATTTCAGACATCCCCTCCCCCCCCCCAAAATTTATGGTTTCTGTATTGGCATCTGGTAACTGGGAAGATACATAATCTAGAAAAGTCTTTAGACAAATACTAACAGTACTTGCAGAGCATTCTGCAGCAGGGGTTTGGTCCTCCAAGTTCTGCATAAAATCATGAAATTCATTTAACTCATCAATTAGGTCATCATATCGGTCAGGAATGCTATCAATCAGTGCTTTTCCTTTAAGTTTAATTGTCCATCTACTTATTCACTTTAAATAAGAGCTGTAAAACTTTCATCAGCAGGTTCAACATTAATGCTCCTCACTTGCCACGAAAATATCTCTGCCTTCTAGGTGTATTAGGCTTTTTATTCCAGGAAAATACACAATCCAAAAGATAATCTTGTTTATCTCGCTCAAACTTCTTGAATTTTCTTATTTTGATCTTATTCTCTTCTCTGTCAATAGTATTCTATAATTTCTTTTCATAAACATGAAACCTGGGGTCGTTTTTGTAGCCCAATACTGTTTCCTCTTTAGTTTTAATATCTGCTTCTATAGTAGGTTGCTAGGCAACATAGTCTTTAATAGCCGCTTGGATCAAAGCATCAGTGCCTAGTTGCAGGCCCCTATTCTAATCTGCAACAAAAGCAGGTCTATCTGTACCATAGCCCTGCATATTGAGGGCACATAACCCCCGTGGGGACCTCCACACTTTCAAATAGGCCTCAAATGATACTCGGTTCCAATAATGATGTCTACCTTTAAGTGTGGCCCTTACAAATTGAATAAAGGCCAGATCTATATTAGAAGTGATATTATTAGTGTCCTCACCAGCTACAGCTGCAGATATATTCAGAACAGCACCTGGTTGTAGTTCGTTAAATAAGTCTGCTTCTCCCCTAGTAGCGAAAACAGATGTGGACATGAGCCCTGTAACTTACCCAGGATGAAACACTGTGTGATGCGATTGAGACATACCGTGGTGTAGGAGGCTTAATTTGCAACTGTCCGTCTCGGATTCACAGGGAAAGGAAAGAAAAGTGTCTGCCCGCACCCAAACACATGCTTGTATCTCAGTAGATGGCAGTAAACAAAATCATGAGCCATAAGAAGATTCCTTCTGAATATTACTCACTGTTTGAATGCAAAACACAGACACTCTACAAAAGTCGGGTAGGCCAAAAATTACGTCAGATGCCACAGTCCATACATTCATATACCAGTGGTGAGCATCAAGAAAAGTAGAATCTAATGAGAAAATCCTCAGCTCCACACATGTGTGCCAGATAGTAGTCTGTAATCAAATCAAAAAACAATGGCACCGCAGGTATTCGAATAACAAATTTAATGTAATGCAAGCAGTAAAATAACAAATCCTCCCATGCAGTACAGGCTCTCAAACCTCGACTAGTTTTGCGCTACATGTGCATCATCAGGAGGATAAAGACCCACATGTCCACACCTCTAGAAAAGCACACTTTTAAAAGGATAACACCATAAAATAGAACAAGGTGTATGATACAAACCAACAATGAAATATACTATGAAAAAATACAGCCACAATTTAGAAATGAACAGCACCCTTTTTTAAAGGTAAATGTCATTATTGAAACCGAGTATCATTTGAGGCCTATTTGAAAGTGGGGAGGTCCCCACGGGGATTACATGCCCTCAATACGCAGAGCTATGGTACAGATAGACCTGCTTTCATCGTGGATTGGAATAGGGGCCTGCAACTAGGCACTGACACTTTGATCCAAGCGGTCATTAAAGACTATGTAGCCCAGCAACCTACTATAGAAGCAGATATTAAAACTAAAGAGGAAACAGTATTGAACTATAAAAATGACCCCAGGTTTTATGTTTATGAACAGAAATTACAGGATACTATTGATAGAGAAGAGAATAAGATCAAAATAAGAAAACTCAAGAAGTTTGAACAAGATAAATAAGATTATCTCTTGGATCGTGTATTTTCCTGGAATAAAAACCCTAATACACCTAGAAGGCAGAGACATTTTCATGGCAAGCGAGAAGCATTTAATACAGGGGCAACTATTGGTCCAAAATCCATACTACGCAATAGAGGGGTTTCTCCTTCCTCATCTTATTACATGAGTACACGTGAATCAGATAATGCTGAGGACATATTTTAAGAGGAATACCAGGAAATATTGTCCATAAGATCTATTACCTCCACCCCCACACAATATTTCCAACAGATAAGGAGTGAGTGATCAGTACGGTTCCAGGAACCAATGAACCAGGGGGCTGTGAATATACAAGAGAACCAGGGAAACTTGGGGCGCCCCTACCACCAGTACCAACTTCAAAATGCATGAGGAGAGGGCAAACAATTCCAAGCCAAAAAGAAGCAGTTGCAGAGGCAATCAGAGGAGCCAATAGAGCGAATACCGGAAAATATTGTGATAAATATATCACAGGTTACTCTGACTGATATTGAAATCCAAGTATTGCAAAAAGGTTTGACTTTTGTATTGACTGTTAACAGCAACCCTTTCAAGGTTTATTTGGACATTAAACATCTTTCTAGAATTTTAAACCTTAATCTGTCCTTCGGATGAGATTTTAAACTGAGGTCCCTTCTGCCCATCCTGGTGTTGTCCTGGTGGGTGTCCAGGTGGAAGTAAAAGAACCCAGGGCACTCTTCACAAAGAGCAGGGAACATTCCTGGTGTTCTGGCCAACATTCCCCTTCCCATAGAAACATAGAAACATAGACTTTGATGGCAGATAAGGACCGCTAGGCCCATCTAGTCTGCCCATTTCCCTACCTACAGGATAGACTGCAGATCCTAGTTAACCAACAGCCTATTTCTTCCTACCCCCCCCACAAGAATTGCCTTATGTCTGTCCCATGCATTCTTGAATTCTCCCACAGTTTTAGACCCCACAACCTCCTCAGGAAGGCTGTTCCATGCATCCACTACTCTCTCTGTGAAATAATACTTCCTCACATTGCCCCTGAACCGCCCTCCTTCTATCTTTAAATTGTGCCCCCTTGTTCTTGCAAGTCTCTTTTTCTGAAAAGCTGGTTCATGCAATTATCCAGGCTGTGTGTGGGTGATGATGTGTGATATGGCCACCACCCACACATTCAGTCACTTCACTACCAGTCTAACATTGCTTGTAAAGTGCTTTGGGATACTGTATATGAAAAGCGCTATATAAATGCTGATTCTTCTTCTTCTTCTTCTTTAAAACATTTTTTAATACCACTGAAATGGGTTACAATACTGCAGTTAGTTTACCAATGGCAAATGGTAACTATACAGAAACAACAGGTGTTGTATTAGCAACATCAACAGCCAGTTCCACTCTTAAGGCTCCCTCTACCTTTAATCCATCATATTCAGATGTGGTTAAAATTTTTGAAAGAGCATGTCTGAGTGATGTGGAAGCCATGGGTAATAATGACAGGCCTGATTTTGTTAATTTATCTAACAATGAAAGGGAGGCAATACAGGCTGTACAAAATAATCCACTATTGTTTATTAAACTAACAGACAAGGGAGGGGCTGTTGTTGTCATGGATATAGATAAATATATTCAAGAGATCAATAGGCAACTGGGGGATCAGGATTTCTATAGGAAACATCAGGGGGGTCCTACCAATAATTTAAAATCTGAAATTGATCTAATGCTTGATTCTGTACTTTTGGAGGGTATAATTGACCAAAGGGAACGTTCATTTCTGGTTGTAACACACCCTGTTAGACCGACTTTCTATACACTCCCCAAAAATACATAAGAACTTAGAGAATCCTCCTGGTCGACCAATAGTTGCTGGTATTGGGTCTGTCACTGAACCATTGTCTCATTTTATTGATTTATATATCAAACAATATGTGCCTACATTACAGTTTTATGTTAGGGATTCAGCTGACACTTTAGGTGTATTGGCAGAAGTACAATTAGATCCAGACTCTCTTCTTGTTTCAATGGACATAGCATCGCTGTATACTAATATACTCCATCATCATGGGCTATTGGCATTAGGCCACTGGCTTGACTTGGATGTAGCACTAGATGAACATAGAAAGAGGTTTATTCTCGACTGTGCAGAGACTGTACTTGTTAAAAAATGCCTTTTTTGTTCCAGGGTAATTATTATCTTCAAACTAAGGGGAAAGCAATGGGTTCCACATTTGCACCCAATTATGCTAACCTCTTTTTGGGTCTCTGGGAGAAATTGGTGGTCTATGGTGCACAGGTCAATCCTTTTTATTATAAGATTGACCTGTGGCATTGTTTTATTGACAACATCTTTTTGATTTGGAAGGGCACAGTTGGGGAACTGAGAGAATGTGTCCAGTATTTGGAAACCAGTAATTCTAATCTGAAATTTAGTGTCATGAGTGACATTAATACGGTCACATTTTTGGACACAGAGATTAGGAGAGATGTTCATGATGAGATACAGACATCTCTTTTCAGAAAAGGAACTGATAGAAATTCTCTTTTGTGTGCCCCCAGTTGTCATCCATGACACATCATTAACAACATTCCCAGAGCCCCAATTACTCAGGGCACGAAGGAACTGTACATCGGATAGTGATTTTTTGATACATGGTACAGATACGTGTAACAGATTCCTGGATAGGGGTTATGCTAGAAATCTTGTGGAAGATGCCATGCATGAGGTCTCGGGCACTAGTCGAGATGAAGTTATGAGACCCAAAAGTAAACAGCAGGGTGATAATAACCACATACATTTTGTTACCACTTTTTGCAGGCAGTCTAAATCTCTGGCAGATATTATCAAAACACATTGGCCACTCCTATGTTTGGAACCTAGACTTAAGGAAATAGGAAAGAATTTGCCATGAATTGTATATTGTCATGTCAAAAATATTGGTGACATGGTCACCAACAGTTATCAGACTATTCCAAAGGTGGAAGGAGACAGGAGTATGTGGCTATCATGTGGGCCCATGGGTACCTTTATATGTGGTAATTGTAAATACTGTGCCACAACCTTAAAAATTACCACTTTTACATTGGTTAAAGCCCCCAGAGTTTTTACCATGAGGTCTTTCTGTAGATGTATCACTGAAAATCTGATATATCTGGCTACATACATGTGTGGGGCTTTTTACATTGGTAAAACCTCACGGCAGCTTAAAGTTAGGATAAGTGAACATATGCGTAGCATATTGAAAGGTGATGATAGGAGTGCATTGGCTGTTCATTGCTGAAAACTTTAGATGGATAAAAGAAGCATGAATTCAAATTTTGTGGAATTGAATTAGTTAAACTGGGACCTCGGAGGGCAACATTAATGACCTGCTATTAAACAAAGAGGCATACTGGATTTATACTCTTGGTGGCTTACAGTTACCTGGATTAAATGAAAAATTTGATGTTATGCCCTGATTAACATGAGAAGGAAATAATGCTAATATCCAAGGATGCTATACAGTAGTTCTTAATTGATGTTCTAGTATCTGTGCTAATTATTGTTTTTCTCCCTTTCCCCCCCCCTAGATGGTGCTTAACATATGTTTCTCAATAGTTTTAAGCAGCACAAATTCAGGACAATGGATTTTGGCTAGTAAGTTTACTTACTGTATGTACCTGGTCATTACAGTTAAAAGTAAAGTTATTGGCTAGCTGACCAGGTATTGATATGTAATTTTGTATGTGATTTTCCTCCTTTTTTCTGTATATGCATAGTGGTTCTTGCATATTAATCCCATCAAATTCCAAATATAGCCTTTTTTAAGGATGGATTTTTGTACAAAATACTGTAAATGATTGTGTTATTACATGCTGACTCAATCCTAGCATTTTTAAAAAAGGTGCTGTTTATTTTTAAATTGTGGCTATATTTTTTATAAAATATTTCATTGTTGGTTTCTATCATACACCTTGTTTTATTTTGTGGTGTTATACCTTTAAATGTGTGCTTTTTTAGAGGTGTGGACATGTGGGTCTTTATCCTCCTGATGATGCACATGTAGTGCAAAACTAGTCGAGGTTTGAGAGCCTGTATTGCACGGGTGGCTTTGTTATTTTACTGCTTGCATTACATTAAATTTGTTATTCGAATACCTTGGGTGCCATTGTTTTTTGATCTGATTACGGATTACTATCTGGCACGCATGTGTGGAGCTGAGGATTTTCTCATCAGTATATTGGGTTGCAGTTTGGATTATAATTAAGCCCCCACACACTCCAGAGGACTCCTCTACTAGGGGAGAGGCATCCATCAAAGCCATGGCTGAGTCTGCAGATTAGGCTGCAGGTTGGGCTATTCTCAAGCCACTGGTGTCTCTTGCTTCAGGGAAATACCCTGCTAGGGAAGCAGCATCAGTCAAGGCCCTGGCTGACACCATTTTCACGTCACTTAATTCCTCAGGTTTACTCCAAATTTCAGTCTCCGTTTCTGTGTCCTGGGCTAATAATCCAACATTATCGGTCTTTTAACTTAATCTTACTAGAGGTATAACCTGTTTCAGAAGTCAAAGCATGTGTACTCCTCCTGGGTTCCTGCTGCCTGTCAGAATTTGTTAGATACAGTATACGTTTGCCTTTTGGTGCAGATGGTTCAAATAAAGGTCCAACTTCATTCTTGTATTTTTGAGCTTGTGAAAAAAATTCTCTAATCTCTAACAATTTTGGCTTTACCAGACATAGTCTTTTGTTGATAGTGCAGTGGTCCTTCTTTATAAGGAACACCTCTATAGCCGGCCAATTTGTTCACTACAGCTATTGTTCACCACTTAGTACCACTGCCATTTCATAGTGAAGCCCAATTCTCAGCAGAGTTTATAGATTATTTTGGGGCTGACTGCTTTCAGAAGCACAAACCACCAGGCTGTTTTGGGGCTGGGGAGGTTTACCTGTGTCCGACTTGGATGTCTGGATTTTTCTCTGTTTGATTAGCAGGGGATTTGCTCTGTCAAATTGTTGTGTATGGTATCTTGCTGACAGGAAGGCACTGATCGCAGCGGTGGGTCAGAGCTCTTAGCTGATTGTTTTGTGAGGCACAGTTTAGGCCCAACCCCTTCCCACCCTCACCCCACCCTGGAAATAGTTCCTTTATACCTGGGGTTCTGACATCATTTCCTCAAGAGTGCAAGGTGCATATCAATGTCATATCCTCTCTAGCACACAGCACTGAAATATAAGCATACATTATTGTATAATATATATATTACTATATAACAAACCAATCACACACACAAAAAAAAGTACATAATCATGTGGGGAGTAGTGCAATGTAATGGCTGTGGGGCAGCAGTCTTCCGGAGACTTTCTGAGGCTGAGATGCTGCCCTATTTGCAGACAACTCTCTGCCCTGAGGGAGGAATTTGCCCATCTTCAGGCCACACTGGACAGCAGTAAGGGAACCTGCCCCCAGGCCAGACTGGATAGTAAGAAGGGAACCTTCCCCATCCAGGGAGCACCAGAGCCACCACCACTGCCTCAGAGACTGCAAAGAAAGCACAGCAGATGGACCACAGTGGGCTCAGGAAGGGTGAGGATGGTGGAACAGAGGCACACCCAGTCAGTTGTTCCACTCCACAATCCATACACCATTCTGGGAGAGCACAGCTCCCCTATGGATGCACCCACAGAGGAGATTAAGGAGGCTGAGGTGACATGTCACAAGGGAGGCCCACAGGAAGGAGGCAGAGGACACCACAAGGAAAGGAAGCAGCTCCTGGTGGGGGACTCAGTTATTAGGGATAGAACTGGGGGGAGCAGGGAAAACTGAAGTAAGGTGCCTGCCTGGTGCCATGGCTTGGACGGACAGGAAGCGCATCCTCAGGATCACGAGAACAGCTGCACAGGAGTCTGAGCTGGATGTCATTGTCCACCTAGGGACAAATGACTTGGCTCAACATGAGATTAGAGCAGTGCAGAAGGACTTTGTAGAACTGGGAAGGGGCCTAAGACAAGTAGCACACACAGTATCCTTCTCAGAGGTGCTGCCTGTCAATGGCATGAGTGAGGTGAGGGTACTTTGAACCACACAGTTTAATGAATGGTTGAAAAAATGGTGTGGAACACAGGGGTTTGGCTTCATTGGCGACTGGGGTTCCACCTGAAGGGACACCAGCCTATACTGGCAGGATGGTCTGCATCTGTCCAGGAAGGGAACAAGTCTTTTGAGCAATTGGTTTAAATGCTTCATTGGCAAGCTGTTAAAATAGTCAAGGGGGGAGGCACTGATAAGCAGCAGGAAAATCCCAGCCTCTCCCTACAAAACAGGGTACTAAATGAGAAAAAGACCAAGGTAGAAAGGTCAGTGGGGGATGCTGCAACTGAAGGTAAAGCCATCAAAAATGGAAAGCAATGAGTACCAATGCCCGTAGTCTGAGTAACAAGCTTCCTGAATTAGTGGCCTTGATGGAGGAGGAACATCTGGATATCGTGGCAGTCACAGAAACATTGTTCACAATAAAACCATGACTGGGATGTAAACATACCAGGATACACTATCTACAGGAGGGACAGAGAGGGTAATAGAGAAGGAGGAGTAGCTCTTTACATAAGGGAAGGAATCAAAGCAGCAGAACAAAAGGAAAACAGGGAGGAGAAGAAGCACTGTGGGTAAATTTGGAGACTGGCAATGGCACCACAATCCGCACAGGGGTTGTATACAGAACCCCTTCTCAGAGGGAGGAAATGGACAAGGAAATGATAGAAAGTATACTTAGTAAGGCAGAAAAAGGGTAGATATTGCTGATGGGTGATCTGAATATGCCAGATGTTAACTGGAGTGCAGTTGCAGCAGCCACTTCGAAGAGTGGGGTTATTCTAGATGCCCTACAGGGGGCATGCCTTAGATAACTAGTATTGGAGCCCACTGAGAGGAGCAATCTTAGACCTGGTTCTCTCAAATGGAGATGAAGAGAGGATCACAGATGTAGAAGTGGGTAGCCATCTGGGAACTAGTGACCATCGAACAGTATGGTTCACAATAAACACAGCAATAGAGTCAAGCTCATACAAAGGCAAAGGTACTGGACTTTAGGAGGGCTGACTTTGCCAAAATGGGTGAGTGCCTAAGGAATGCACTAGCAAATGGGCAGAAAGGAGGGGTGGAAGAACAATGGGGAATAATAAAAACTGCCATCACAGAGGTAACTAGCCTTTGTGTGAAGCAAATAAACAAAACTAAACAATATCCGGGAGGAGAACCAGGATCCTAGGTGATAGGTTTAAATGCTTCATTGGCAAGCTTTTAAACTAGCCAAGGGGGGGAGGCACTGGAAAGGAGCAGGGAAATCCTAGCCCCCCCCAAATAATCACGGTAGTAAGTGCGGCAAACACCAACATAGAGGTGTCGATAGGGAGAAAGGCAGGGTTAAATGGAGAAAGTGACAAAGGCAAGAAGGACAGGGATGGGGTAAAAGGGAGTAAGGCCATCAGGAAATGGAGGGTAATGAGTACCAATGCCCGTAGTCTGGGCAACAAGCTCCCTGAGCTGGTGGCAATGATGGAAGAGGGATGCCTGGATATCGTAGCAGTCACAGAAACATGGTACACAGAGAACCATGACTGGGATGTTAACATACCAGGGTACATAACCTACAGGAGAGACAGGCAGGAGAGAAGAGGGGGAAGAGTAGCTCTCTATGTAAAGGAAGAGATAAAAGCAACTGAACAAAAGAGTAAACAGGGAGAAGAAGAGGCACTGTGGGTCACCTTGGAGACTGGAAAGGGCACCACAATCTGCACAGGGGTTGTGTACAGACCCCCATGTCAGGGGAAGGGAATGGACAAGGATATGATAGAAGGCATTCTTAGAATGGCAGAGAAAGGGAGATACTGTTGATGGAGACCTGAATATGCCAGATGTTAACTGGAGCACATTTGCTGCAGCCACATCCAAGAGCAGGGCTATTCTTGATGCCCTACAGGTGGTAGGCATTAGACAGCTAGTTTTGGAACCCACTGTGAGGGAGCAATCTCAGACCTCGTACTCTCAAATGGGGGCAGTGAGGGATCTCAGATCTAGAAGTGGGTTGCTATCTGGGAACAAGTGACCATCAAACAGTGTGGTTCACATTAAACTCAGCTACAGAGTCAAGCCATACAAAAGTGAGGGTACTGGACTTCAGGAGGGCTGACTTTGGCAAGATGGGAGAGTGCCTCAGAAAAGCACTAGCAAACAGGCTAGAAGGAGGTGTGGAGCAACAATGGCAATCGCTCAAAACTGCCATCACAGAGGCAACAAGCCTTTGTGTGAAGCAAATAAACAAATCAAATGAAAGAAAAGCCACTATGGTTCTCAAAAGAGGTGGCTGTGAAAGTCAGGAAGAAAATATAGCATTCCGGAAGTATAAGGAAACACAGAAGGAGCAGGACAGAGAGCTGTACCAGTTAAGGCAGAAGGAAGCAGGAGGAAGTCAGAATAGCAAAGGCCCAAACTGAGGAAAAGATAGCCAACTCAGTTAAGAAGGGGGATAAAACCTTTTATAGGTACATCAGCGAGTGTAGAAAGACAAAGGGAGGGATAGTGAGGCTGAATAGAATGAACGGTGGGTGGGCAGAGGGGGACAGTGAAAAGCAGGATACTGAATGAATATTTCTGCTCAGTATTCACAAAAGAGGAGGGGAAGTGCCTAATCCAATTAACAGAAGCACTCTTGATAGGGGGTCGATCCCAGTCCTTTCACAGAAGAAAGGGTTCTGCAAGAACTCCTAAACTGAAGGTGGGCAAAGCAATGGGTCCTGATGGAATTCACCCCAGAATTCTAAAAGAATTAAGGAGGAACCAGTGAAACCACTGGCTACTCTTTTAATAAATCATGGGAGGATGGTGTGGCACCGAGGACTGGAGGAAGGCGGATGTGATCCCCTTCACAAAAGTGGGACCAAGACAGAGGCAGGAAACTACAGACCTGTCAGTCTGACCTCTGTGGTAGGGAAAGTGATGGAGTCACTTCTGAAGGAAAGTATAGTTGAGCACCTAGAGGCCAGTGGAGCACAGGACCCAAGGCAGCATGGGTTCACAGAGGGAAGGTCATGTCAAACGAATCTAATAGATTTCTTTGACTGGGTGACCAAAGTAGTAGACCAGGGAGGGGCTGTGGACATGGCCTACCTAGACTTTTATAAGGCATTTGACACAGTCTCACACAAAAGATTAACAGTCAAATTAACCAGCCTGGGAGTGGTCCCAGGGTGGTAGCCTGGGTAAAACACTGGCTGCACAACAGGACAGAGAAGGTAATTGTAAATGGAGTCCACTCTGAAGAAAGAGGGGTTACTAGTGGGGTACCGCAGGGTTCAGTATTGGGTCCAGTCCCTTTTAGTGTCTTCATCAGTGACATTGCAGAGGGACTGGAAGGAAAAGTATGCCTTTTTGCAGATGACACAAAGATCTGCAACAAAGTTGATACATAAGGAGGCATGGAAAGGATGAAAAGGGACTTGGCAAGGTTGGAGGAATGGTCAGAAGTATGGCAGCTAGGATTCAATGCAAAGAAGTGCAAAATAATGCACCTGGGAAACAAGAACCCAGGGAAGAATACACAATGGGTGGGAGGTAGTAACAACAACAAAAAAGGAAAGGGACCTGGGGGTAATCATATCAGATGACCTTAAGGTTAGCAAGCAATGTGAGAAGGCAGTAGGGAGGGCTGGGGGTATACTGGGATGTATAGGGAGAGGTATCAGCAGCCGAAAACAGGAAGTTGTTATCCCTCTGTACAGACAGTTGATGAGACCCCATCTGGAGTACTGTGTCCAGTTCTGGAGACCCCATCTCCGCAAGGACATAGACAGGATAGAGGTAGTCCAGAGGAGGGCAACAAATGGTGCAGGGTCTGCAAGAGAAGCCGTATGAGGAGAGACTAAAGGAGCTTAATATGTATAGCCCTCGAGGAAAGAAGGGAGAGGGGGACATGATAGAAACTTTAAGTACCTCAGTGGAATCAACAAAGTCCAAGAGGGTAGCATCTTTCAGAAAAAGAGACTTGCAAGAACAAGGGACACAATTTAAAGATAGAAGGAGGGCGGTCTAGGGCAATGTGAGGAAGTATTATTTCACAGAGAGGGTAGTGGATGGATGGAACAGCCTTCCTGAGGAGGTTGTGGGGTCTAAAACTGTGGGAGAATTCAAGAATGCATGGGACAGACATAAGGCAATTCTTGTGGAGGGTAGGAAGAAATAGGCTGTTGGTTAACTAGAATCTGCGGCCTATCCTGTAGGTAGGGAAATGGGCAGACTAGATGGGCCTAGCGGTCCTTATCTGCCATCAAAGTCTATGTTTCTATGTAAGAAACCACTATGGCTCTCAAAGGAAGTGGCAGTGAAGGTTCAAGAGAAAAAGAAAGCTTTCAGGAAGTACAAGAAATCACAGAAGAAGCAGGACAGAGAACTGTATCAGTTAAAGCAAAAGGAAGCTGGGAAGGCAGTCAGAACAGCAAAGGCCCAAACTGAGGAAAAGATAGCCAACTCAGTTAAGAAGGGGGATAAAACCTTTTATAGGTACATCAGGGAGCCGAAGGAAGACCAAGGGAGGGATAGTGAGGCTTAATAAAGGGGAGGAGGGTGGGCAGAGGGTGACTGTGAAAGGCAGAGATACTAAACAAATATTTTTGTTCAGTATTTACAAAGGAAGAGGGGGAGATACCTAAAACAAACAGTAGAAACACTCTGGATACAGATGTTGATACCAGCCCATTTACAGAAGAAAGGGTTCTGAAAGAACTCTTAAAACTGAAGGTGGACAAAGCAATGGGGCCTGATGGGATTCATCCCAGAATTCTAAAAGAACTAAGGGTGGAATTAGTGACACCACTGACTACCCTGTTTAACAAATCTTGGGAGGATGGGGTGGTACCCGAGGACTGGAGGAGGGCAGATGTGATTCCCCTTCACAAAAGTGGGAGCAAGGCAGAAGCAGGAAACTACAGACCTGTTAGTTTGACCTCAGTGGTAGGGAAAATGATGGAATCACTTCTGAAGGAAAGAATTGTTGAGTATCTAGAGGCCAGAGGGGCACAGGACCCAAGGCAGCATGGATTCACAGCGGGAAGGTCATGCCAGACAAATCTGATAGATTTCTTGACTGGGTGACCAAAGTAGTAGATCAGGGAGGGCTGTGGACATGGCCTACCTAGACTTTAGCAAGGCATTTGACACAGTCCCACACAAAGATTAATATACAAGTTAGCTAGCCTGGGGTGGGTCCCAAGATGACAGCCTGGGTAAAAATTGGCTGGAGAATAGGACACAGAGAGTAATAGTAAATGGAGTCAACTCTGAAAAAGGGGGTTACTAGTGGGTACCACAGGGTTCAGTAGATAGAGACCAGTCCCTTCAATGTCTTTATAGTGACATTGCATAGGGACTGGAAGGAAAGTATGTCTCTTTGCAGATGACACAAAGATCTGCAACAGAGTTGATGCACAAGGTGGGGTGGAAAGGATGAAAAGGGACTTGGCAAGGTTAGAGGAATGGTCAAATGTATGGCAGCTTAGATTCAATGCAAAGAAGTGAGGTAATGCCCTGGGAAACAAAACCCAGGGAAGAGTACAATGGGGTGAGATACTAACAACAAAATGGAAAGGGACCTGGGGGTCATATCAGATGACCTAAAGGTGGGCAAGCAATGTGAGAGGGCAGCAAGGAGGGCTGGGGGGATACTGGGATGCATAGGGAGAGGCATCACCAGTAGAAAACAGGAAGTTATTATCCCTCTGTACAGACAGATGGTCAGACCCCATCTGGAGTACTGTGTGCAGTTCTGGAGACCCAGTCTTCGCAAAGACATAGACAGGATGGAAGCTGTCCAGAGGAGGGCAACTAAAATGGTGCAGGGTCTGCACCGGAAGACATATGAAGAGAGACTTAAGGAGCTTAATATGTATAGCCTCGAGGAAAGGAGGGAGAGGGGGACATGATAGAAACTTCAAGTGCCTCCAAGGAATCAACAAAGTCCAAGAGGGAGCATCTTTCAAAAAGAGGTGTGCAAGAACAAGGGGCACAATTTGAAGATAGAAGGGGGCGGCTCAGAGGTAATTTAAGGAAGTATTTTTTCACAGAGAGGGTTGTGGATGCATGGAACGGCCTTCCAGAGGAGGTCGTGGAGTCAAAAACAGTGGTGGAATTCAAGCATGCATGGGACAGTCATAAGGCAATTCTAGGGGTTGGGGGTAGAAAGAAGAAGGCTGCTGGTAATCTAGGATCTGCAGCTTATCCAGTAGGCAGGGAAATGGGCAGACTGGGTGGGCCAAGCGGTCCTTATCTGCTGTCAAATTCTATGTTTCTATGTTTCTATTGCTAACTACTTTGAAATGTAAACATGTAAAAAAGATGTAAGAAGACATCAGGTATTTTCGAATGTCTTGAAAACCTGGAGGCATACTTTTCATGGTGTTAATGCTGGATTCGTAGTTTAGGAAGACCTGTAGGTACTGTAAGAGCAGCAACCTCACATCCTGGCATCCTACTGCCATCTTGTCCAATCCACCACTGGGCTCATTACTGCTCCCAACCAGCACCTTCTAAGGCTTTCTCCATGCTCTATTCTTTTTTCTTCATGGATATACCTCTGGTTACAGGGCTTCAGGGACCAGAATGTTCAAGCTGAGGAATAGAAATGGAACCATGAGACAGTGGCAGCTCCTTACTTACAGATACCAACAAAGGTACTGTCTTTTCAGTATGAGGGGTTTTATTGACTTATGCAGTGTGAACGATTGATACGAGGCACTGTTCGAGCAGCACTCTGAACAGATGTAGCTTCTTTAGTAAAGTGTACTTCAGTTATCATGGTTACTGTGCTGGAGTTAAACATTGTGCTTGGGTCCACTTCTATGGGGCTGATTTGTGACAGTGTTGGCAAACAGTCCTCAGGTGAGGAAACCTTCAACATTTCTTCTTTTCTTCCACTAATTTCTGCATCTGTAAAGTGTATTTAATCTCCTCTTCCTTCATCATAGCCAGCAGTAATTTCTTCTTTTCAGACAATTGGGAAGCTAACTTATCTTCAGCTGAGATCAAATGCTCCATCTGACATTGGCAGGGGAACCTGTCCCAGACTGCTCAACATCCATGCATTCCAGGACTTGAGGGCCCTTCCCTTGTACCCTACCTCCATCTCCTCCACTCTCCAACCCAGGGTCAGTCATCTTGCCAGACAGCTGAACAGCACCCACTACCTGTCAAAGGAAATGAAAAACAGGGTAGTTTCCTCACTGTTATGGCCAAACACTCCCCTATCACTAGAAATTGGTCCATGTAATTCATCCCCAGGATGCACCTGGAAACAAGCTGTCACAGCTTAGTGTGTCTTTACTGGTCAAAAATTGCAATTGAATAAATACACAAACTCCTACTTGCTGTGAGTACTGTTTACATTGGGCCTCCGGCCCGCAATCATAAACCCACCTTTCAATTGCTTGCTCAAAAGTCCACTTCAAATTAGTTTCTTCACTACTGCTGAAGAAACAAACTGAAAGCTCTGTACATATCTGATACCAGAACAGAATGCAGTTGCCATAATAGTATTCTCTACAGTTGGGGCTGTCACTGGAAAAAGTCAAACTGGATTTTGCACCCCTCTGAAGAATTGATTGATTACACTTCTGCCTGATATGTACGGCAACTCCATTTTGCTATGAAGATGGGCTTGTGGGCTCTGCACTTGGTTTCTTTGAAGAAAGTCTCATGTCACTACAAGCTGTTAAAGTCTCTATTTGTAATAGTTTGAATAAGAGGGGTTGTGTGCCTCATGTGTTGTTGTTGTTATAGTACAACTACATAAATATATTTAGTTGAAAGGTCTGTCTTTATTATAATAGTTCAGGAGCTAGTTGTATGATACCGTAGTGATTAGCTCTAGTACTTCCAACATGTAGGGCCAAGGATCAATTCCCAAGCCCAAGGATTCTAATTGGGAGGCAGGGAGACAGTACTGCTGTCCAGCGGATTTACTCTGTATGTTGTAGGGGACCAGTGCTTTTTATCATTCATACTAAGGGTTCATACTAAGGGAATACGGAGCAAAGGAGACAGTTGCCCATATTAGCTCCTATAAATCATGAGTAGTGCTATCATTTTTCTTCATTGTTTATGTAGTTGTCTAATCTTTTTTTTTTATTCTGTTTAACGTTTGCTCAGTATTATATATATAGGGGCAATCTATTCCAAGGATTTATAGCTTGTTGAGTGTGGTAATATTTTCTATTGTTACTATTAAACTTCTGCTTAGCAAATTGCAAGGGGTGACCCCAATTGCCCTTATTATCATTTTTGAATTCCAGTTGTTATTCATTGATTAGGTATGGGTTGCGAATAATATCCTACATAAGTAATAGGTCTCCTCTCAGCATTCGCATTTCAGGGGAAATCAGATGTAAGTTTTTCAGGTGACCCTCATAGGGTACATTTCTTTTATTATAAATAATTTTTGTAGTTTTACATTGAATGCTCTCCATCCTGAGCACATTCTTACTTTTGAAAGTACACCACTACTGACTACTGCAGTCAAGAAGTAATCTAATGTAAATTCCATAAAGAGGCATAATTACCTGCACCTTTCTACTATTAAAATTATTTTTGATGTTCCACAGAACCCTATTAACCTCTGCAGTGGTTGATGTTCATAGGTCATCAAAAAATTAATTTGTTGTCTATAAGTACCCCTAGGTCCTTTTCCTTGTTCACAATTTTTATTTATTCATCTCTTTATTTAGTGATTCAGAAAATACCTTTGAGTGCAAGCTCTTTTACAAAGGTTCCACATCATAGATTGCAAAACAAAGTACAATAGGAGAAAGCAAAGGTACATCACAATGAACGATACAGCTTGGATTCAGAACTTACAGAATAACTCAAAACATAAGTACAAGTTAAAATAACAAGAAAAACACTTTATGAGGGTGTGGGAGAAAATAAGCAGCCACAAAATGCCTTGTCAGTAGCTCAGAGGGACAGAGATACCTGGCAGTGGGGCGAAGAAGGGAGGTACAAGAGTGAGGTAGGTACTGCAGTGGAAGGGTGGGGGAAGAAGGAAGATATGGTATAGGTAGAAATGGGGGGGTGAGAGGAGGCTGAGCTGAGAAGATGAGCTAGAGTAAATATTGGGGTGTGAGGTGGCATGGTCAGGAAGCTTGTATTAGTAGTGACTGTTAGGGAAACTCACGGGACAGGGAGTTGGGAGGGGGGAAGGTGGGGTGCCAGGTGCCGAAGGAGCATGATGCGAACTGATTGCTTAGGCAAGTCATGAGATGGAACAGAGGGAGTGGGTACCTGAGGCCTGCCTAGTGCTTGCTGTTGGGCAGGGAGAGTGGGTACAGCCGGACTTAGGGGCAGGTACACTTAGAGAGTGCTATTAGGTGCTGTTTGAGGTCAGTTTTGAATTGGGCCAGACAATTGGTGGCCAAGAGGTGTCCGGGGAGTTCATTCATCCACAGAGGGGCCTGGTAGGTAAATGCACATTGCCCCAGCAAGGTGCAATGGAAAGGGATAGCCAAGACCCCCTAGTCCTCCCCCTGGTGACCTGTAATGAGTTGGCCACCTTGATCGAATTGCCTACATAAGACAGTGTTTTACTCAATAGAGCCTTCTTTCCTAGGATGCAAGTCTGGAATTTGACCCTGTTTTTTAATGACAGCCAGTTTGTGTGTTCGTAGACAGTACAGGTGTACGTGCCACGCTCAGCATCCAGAGTGAGTCTGCAGGCTTTGTTGAGCACAGTCTGAACCCTCTTGAGCACTGTATCTGTTGCCATCCCATAGACCACCAGTCCATAGTCAATAGTAGATATGATGGAGCTGTGGACTGAGAGGTGGAGGGCCCCAGGAGAGAGGTATTGCCCGTGCCTGTACAGGACACAAATCTTGGTACTGACTGTCTTGACCAGAGAGTCAATATGGTGCACAAACATGAGGGTATCATCTATAATTTATGACCCCCAGATACTTGAACAATTGGACTTGTTCCAGTAGCTCACTGCATCAGTTGGAGATGATGAGGAGGTTGTACTTATTTTTGTTGTGGAGGCTGGATATAAGCATGGCTTTGGTCTTCTTGTAGGTTAGTAGCAACTTAAGACTAAAGAACCAGTCCTCAAGTTTGGAGAAGGAGTTTTGCAACTCAGATTTTAGGGCAGCCTAAGATGTGCTGCTGCTCAGGAGCACAGCATCATCTGCATGTAGTATGAGTTTGGTGCTGCAAGCTGTGGGAAGGTAATTTAAGAAGAGGCTGAAGAGTAGGGGCCCCAGTATTGATCCTTGGGGTACCCCAAATGATATCTCTCTTGCGCTGAATACTATTTGCCCAATGTTGACACATTGATTTCTCCATATCAGGTAGTCTTGGAACTAGCAAAGGGCATCAAGTGCCACACCCATGTTTTGTAGTCGGGTCAGTAACAGGGGGTGGTTGACTGTATCGAAGGCTTTGGTTAGGTCAATAAAGACAGACCCCACCAGTTTGCCTTCATCCAGGGCCTTATGTGCATAATCCATCTAGTCCAGCAGGGCAGTGGTGGTACTGCGATTTTGTCTAAAACCATGCTGGTTGGGGCATAGTAGATTATACTTAATTGAGGTAGTCGATGAGTTGACCTGCCACAATCTTTTCCAGTGCCTTGGACGGGGGGAGAGGATCGAGATGGGTCTGTAGTTGACTACCAGGGACTTGTTGCCTCCTTTATGCACTGGCATAACTAGGACCTGCTTCCAAACCACTGGGAACTAGGCAAGAGCCAGGGACTTATTGTACAGCATGGTAATGGGCACTATAAGAACTGGGGTGTCAAACAGATGAGGCACACTGATGAGTCCTGGTAGCACGAAACACATGTCTGTGTCTTCTTGTGGCACCCTTTGCAAACTGTGTGAGAGGCCTTTTGGTACTATGCATTTCTGCTTAAAGTTGAACCAGCATAATATTCTGTGGTGATTTGCATATGCAGCCCTTGATGCTTTCCGTTATGGGGACATGTGTGATTTTTATATTACTATAAGAATGTCCAGGGTGAAGGATAGAAGTTTCATGTCTATTCCATCACTGCCCAGCCTGGTCTTACCTAGCACTTTCTTGACCATAGTTAGGGCCTCCTTCACCGTCAACCTTTTGAAGTAGAAGATTGGTTGAGAACACTTGGTAGATACGTTGTTGGAATGGTTCAAACCAGGTTGAAAATAGGCAGGTGGTAGCACTGGGGTAAGATCGGTGAAGACTCTATTGAAGGCTTCCGCAATAGCTAGAGGGTCTGGAGTGGGGGTGTTACTGATACTGAACCTTCTTCCTTAGGATGTAAGTCTGGAATGTGACCCTCTTTCTTAATGACAGCCAGTTTGTGTGTTCATAGACAGTACAGGTGTGCGTGCCACACTCAGCATCCAGGGTGAGTCTGCAGGCTTTGTTGAGCACAGTCTGCAGCACCAAACTCATACTATATGCAGATGATGTTGTGCTCCTGAGCATCTATGGCGTAGGAGAGGCTAGGGTGTTCCACACCATGGGATTCAATCAGTGGTTGAAAAACTGGTGTAGAGCTCAGGGATTTGGCTTCGCTGAGGACTGGGGGTCCACCTGGAGTGATGCAAGCCTATACTGGCATGATGGGCTGCATCTGTCCAGGAGGGGAACCAGGATCCTAGGGATAGGTTTAAATTCTTCATTGGCAAGCATTTAAACTAGCCAAGGGGGGGAGGCACTGGAAAGGAGCAGGGAAATCCTAGCCCCCCCAAAAAATAACAGTAGTAAGTGCGGTAAACACCAACATAGAGGTGTCGATAGGGAGAAGGGCAGGGGTAAATGGAGAAAGTGACAAAGGCAAGAAGGACAGGGATGGGGCAAAAGGAGAAAGGCCATCAGGAAATGGAGGGTAATGGAGTACCAATGCCCAGAAGTCTGGGCAACAAGCCCTGAGCTGGTGGCCTTGATAGAAGAGGGATGTCTGGATATCGAGTAGTCACAGAAACATGGTACACAGAGAACCATGACTAGGATGTTAACATACCAGGGTACATAACCTACAGGAGAGACAGGCAGGGAGAAGAGGGGAGGAGTAGCTCTCATGTAAAGGAAGGGATAAAAGCAACTGAACAAAAGAGTAAACAGGGAGGAGAGGAGGCACTGTGGGTCACCTTAGAGACTGGAAAGGGCACCACAATCTGCACAGGGGTTGGGTACAGACCCCCATGTCGGGGAAAGAATGGACAAGGATATGATAGAAGGCATTCTTAGAATGGCAGAGAAAGGGGAGATGCTGTTGATGGGAGACCTGAATATGCCAGATGTTAACTGGAGCACATTTGCTGCAGCCACATCCAAGAGCAGGGCCATTCTTGATGCCCTACAGGAGGCAGGCCTCAGACAGCTAGTTTCGGAACCCACTTATGAGGGAGCAATCTTAGACCTCATACTCTCAAATGGGGGCAGTGAGAGGATCTCAGATCTAAAAATGGGTTGCCATCTGGGAACAAGTGACCATCAAACAGTGTGGTTCACTTTAAACTCAGCTACAGAGTCAAGCCATACAAAAGTGAGGGTACTGGACTTCAGGAGGGCTGACTTTGGCAAGATGGGAGAGTGCCTCAGAAAAGCACTAGCAAACAGGCTAGAAGGAGGTGTGGAGCAACAATGGGGAATCATCAAAACTGCCATCACAGAGGCAACAAGCCTTTGTGTGAAGCAAATAAACAAATCAAAATGAAAGAAAAAGCCACTATGGTCCTCAAAAGAGGTGGCTGTGAAAGTCAGAAAGAAAAAGATCGTATGCCAAAAGTATAAGAAAACACTGAAGGAGCAGGACAGAGAGCTGTACCAGTTAAGGCAGAAGGAAGCAGGGAGGGAAGTCAGAATAGCGAAGGCCAAAACTGAGGAAAAGATAGCCAACTCGGTTAAGAAGGGGGATAAAACCTTTTATAGGTACATCAGCGAGTGTAGAAAGACAAAGGGAGGGATAGTGAGGCCGAATTGAATGAACGGTAGGTGGGCAGAGGGGGACAGTGAAAAAGCAGGGATAGTGAACGAATATTTCTGCTCAGTATTCACAAAAGAGGAGGGAGAAGTGCCTAATCCAATTAACAGAAGCACTCTTGATAGGGGGGTCGATCCCAGTCCTTTCACAGAAGAAAGGGTTCTGCAAGAACTCTTAAAACTGAAGGTGGACAAAGCAATGGGACCTGATGGAATTCACCCCAGAATTCTAAAAGAATTAAGGGGGGAACTAGTGAAACCACTGGCTACACTTTTTAATAAATCATGGGAGGAAGGTGTGATACCCGAGGACTGGAGGAAGGCGGATGTGATTCCCCTTCACAAAAGTGGGACCAAGACAGAGGCAGGAAACTACAGACCTGTCAATTTGACCTCTGTGGTAGGGAAAGTGATGGAGTCACTCCTGAAGGAAAGAATAGTTGAGTACCCAGAGGCCAGTGGGGCACAGGACCCAAGGCAGCATGGGTTCACAGTGGGAAGGTCATGTCAGACGAATCTAATAGATTTCTTTGATGGGTGACCAAAGTAGTAGACCAGGGAGGGACTGTGTACATGGCCTACCTGGACTTTAGCAAGGCATTTGACACAGTAGCACACAAAAGATTAATAGTCAAATTAACCAGTCTGGGAGTGGGTCCCAGGGTGATTGCCTGGGTAAAACACTGGCTGGACAACAGGACACAGAAGGCAATTGTAAATGGAGTCCACTCTGAAGAAAGAGGGGTTACTAGTGGCGTACTGCAGGGTTCAGTATTGGGTCCAGTCTTTTTTAATGCCTTCTTAAGTGACATTGCAGAGGGACTGGAAGGAAAAGTATGCCCCTTTGCAGATGACACAAAGATCTGCAGCAGGGTTGATACAAGGAGGCATGGAAAGGATGAGAAGGGACTTGGCAAGGTTGGAGGAATGGTCAGAAGTATGGCAGCTAGGATTCAATGCAAAGAAGTGCAAAATAATGCACCTGGGAAACAAGAACCCAGGGGAAGAATACACAATGGGGGGTAGAACAACAACAGAAAAGGAAAGGGACCTGGGGTAATCATATCAGATGACCTTAAGGTTAGCAAGCAATGTGAGAAGGCAGTAGAGAGGGCTGGGGTATACTGGGATGTATAGGAGAGGCATCAGCAGCAGAAAACAGGAAGTTATCCTCTGTATAGACAGTTGGTGAGACCCCATCTGAGTATCAAGGCCCAATTCTGAGACCCATCTCGGCAAGGACATAGACAGGATAGAGGCAGTCCAGAGGAGGGCAACTAAAATGGTGCAGGGTCTGCTAGAGAAGCTGTATGAGGAGAGACTAAAGGAGCTTAATATGTATACCCTTGAGGAAAGAAGGGAGAGGGGGGATATGATAGAAACTTTTAAGTACTTCAGTGGAATCAACAAAGTCCAAGAGGGTAGCATCTTTCAGAAAAAGAGACGTGCAAGAACAAGGGTACGCAATTTAAAAATAGAGGGGGAGCAGTTCAAGGGCAATGTGAGGAAGTATTATTTCACAGAGAGGGTAGTGGATTCATGGAACAGCCTTCCTGAGGAGGTTGTGGGGTCTAAAACTGTGGTAAAATTCAAGAATGCATGGGACCGACATAAGGCAATTCTTGTGGGGGGTAGGAAGAAATAGGCTGTTGGTTAACTAGGATCTGCTGCCTATCCTGTAGGTAGGGAAATGGGCAGACTAGATGGGCCAAGTGGTCCTTATCTGCCGTCAAAGTCTATGTTTCTATGTTTCTATGTTTCTGAGGGTGCTTCTTATCCTCCTTTACAAGGATGCTTTTGATGTTATCCCAGAATCTTTTCCCATCAGCCCAATAATTGCAAAGCTGGGCTTTATGATAGTTGGCTTTGGCAAGCCAGATTAGCTAGGTGTAGCAGTTCCTGGCCATTCTGTAACACTGGTAGTCATGCTTGCTACCTGTGTTTCTGGCCTTCTCCCAGAGTATGTCCCTTTCTTTCAGGTGGGAGAGGGGCTCCTCATTATTCAGCCATTTGTCTGCCCCCGAATTTTTCTTTTTGTGAGCGGGGCATAGATGTCACAGATGGAGCTAAAGCCCTTAATGAAGTAACTGAGAGCCTGATCAAGGGTAGGCGCCAGGTCAATAGGAGTCCAGTAATGTAGGGCAAGGGCTGATTTGAGGGCTCTAAGTTTACCCTTCCTCAAGACCCTGCTTTCAATGAGAATGGTAAATTTATTAAACCACAGGAAGGTGAATGGGGAGTGGTCACTTAGCATGTCTGGGAGAACCTTGATCTCAGAGATCCAGGTTAGTGAGCTTGCTAGGACCCAGTCTAGGAGGGTACAGTCTCCTGTCTTATACTTCTGCCTGGTGGGGCAGGTGACAAATTGTGTCAGGTTGGAGGTGGCTATCAGATCCCTGAAAGGAGCAGCCTCCTTTCCATCCCAGTTTATGTTACAGTCCCCAGCAATGACAAGCTCCATCCCCTTTGGAAGGGTGCTGATAATGTTCATAATTGTGGGAAGGCCTGGGAAGGCCTGCTATGACTTTGTTGGGGGGGTAGGTAGATCGTGACAAGGATGAGAGTTTTGCCATTCAGACCAACCTGTGCCTTTACCCCATTATCTCATGGTCCTCAGCCCTCCTGGTTTCAGTTACTCATTTATTTTATCTTTTAGGATGCAGTCAAGTATTTTACAATGGATAGAATTAAGACTTATTAGTTGGTAATTATGATAATCAGATTTGTTACCTGATTTATGGATATGTATTACACTAGCTGTTAGCCGAGCTTGCGGTAAGACCCCCTGAATCACAGAGGCCTGAAATAAAACCTTTAGAAGACATGCTATATTATTTATTATTATTTTAAATATGTGTGAAGAAATTCCATTGGGACCTGTGGAGCTTTGAATTTTTTATACTTTTGATTTTTTTCATATCTTCTTGGTTATTAGAGGGTGTTCTGAATTATTATTATCACAGTCCTGATCTACTCTAGGAGTGTTGTGTAATATGTATTAAATACAGAACAGAAGTATTGATTGAAAGTATTTACCATTTCATTGTGGTTAGTAACTTGTTTTCCTTCCACAGTTACGGGACATGTTAGTATTGGAAGTTTTAGGGACTTGACATGACTGCAAAAATGTTTAAAAATTTTTTTTGTTGTTTTGTTTCTTTGCCGTTGACTGCCATTTGATACTCCATAGAAACATAGAAAACCAGAAACATAGAGTTTGGTGACAGATAAGGGCAACTTGGCCCATCTAGTCTGTCCATTTACCCTACCTACTGTAACACTGCAGACCCTACTTGATCTCTGGCTTAACCTCCCCTTTCCTTACCACTAAGGTTCCCTTGTGCCAATCCTATGCCTTTTTGAATCCGATTACAGTTGTTGCTCCCACCGTCCCTGCTGGGAGGCTGTTCCAGGCATCCACCACTCTTTCTGTGAAGAAGCACTTCCTTTGATCTCCCCTGACCCTACCCCCCTCCAGCTTCATAGCACAACCCCTTGTTCTTGAGCATCTTTTTCTCTGAAAAAGGCTTCCCTGTTGAACCTTATTTATACCCACGAGGTATTTGAAAGTATCTATCTTACCCCCCCACCCTTTTTTCCTCCAGGGTGTACATATTGACGTCCTTCAGTTTCTCCTCATAGGACCTTTGATGTACACCCTGCACCATTTTAGTTGCCTTCTTCTGGACTGCCTCCACTCTGTTTATGTCCTTCAAGAGATGTGGTCTCTAGAACCAGACACAGTACTCTAGGTAAGGTCTTACCAGTAATTTATATAGTGGTATTACCACCTCCCTCTTTCTGCTACTGATACCCCTCCCTATGCACCCTAGCATCCCACTGACTCTCCCCACTGCCTTGTCACACTGTTTGGACACCTTTTGGATATCAGATATGATTACAGCCCAGGTATCATTCCTTTGTGGTGGTCATCAGTAAGACTCCTCCCATTTTGTACTCTGCCGCTGGGTTCCTGTGCCGAAGTGCATGATTTTGCATTTCTTTGCATTGAAACTTAGTTGCCACTCTCTTGACCACTCCTCAAGCTTTCTTAGATCCCTATTCATTTTTTCCACACACACACACCCCCGAGTGCCTACCCTATTGCAGGTCTCAGTGTCATCTGCCTTCCCTTCTAGCCCCTCTGCAGGGCCAATAATAAAGACATTAAAGAGGACTGGTCTCAGTACTGATCCTTGTTGCATCCCACTAGTCACCCTCTCTTCCTCAGAGTGAACTCAGTTTATTACTACCCTCTGTCTCCTATCCCACAACCAATTTTTTATACAGTTTACTACCTTTGGACCCACTCCCAGGCTGCCCAGCGTGTCTACAAGTCTCCTATGTGGAACAGTGTTGAAGGCCTTACTGACATCTAGGCAGGCCTAGGACTACATTGTTTGGCATGTGTAATTTTATTTTTAAATTTTTAAAGTACCTCTTATATTTCAACCAATCAGCAGTGTTTCTTGTTTTAAGCTATTTTATATATTCTTTTTGTTTTGATGTTATTAGTTTCAGAATTCCCTTATTCATCCATTTTGGTTTTATGCCCTTATCATTGTATTTTTAACTTTTTTTATGTGTTTATCCCATAAGAGTAGTATGGTAGCCTTGATGGTTGTCCACATGCATTCTGTACTAGAAGTGTGTAGGGTATTTTCCCAATTTACTTCACTGATATCATTAAGTATTCCTTTAACATCAGCAGTATTATTTAGACAAATTTCTTTGCAACCGTTTTTTCAGTAGTAACTAATATCCATATTAAAGAACACAGTACTATTATCACAGTCTCATAAGGGTGCTTCTACTGTACAATTTTTAATAACTCCACTATCAGTACTTACTACAATATCTAATACATTGTTCTCTCTAGTTGGGCCCTTAACATGTTGATGCTGATTCAATGCCATGCAAGTACTTAAACATTCTTTACTAGGACCTGTTTAAGTTTTCAAATGAGATCAGTCTATGTCTCTGTAGTTGGTATACCAACCGTACAGAGAAACTAAAACTGTGAAGACCATTACAGTGACAAAATCAGCAGTTTGCTGTAATGGTCGGGTGTGACAGTGATACTGCTTCACTGGGACTTGCACCCCCTCACTGAAACACCTCTGACCTGGAGTTGATTATTTTAGTGACCGGGGGATGCAGGGGAGCAGATCCCCCCTCAAAAACCATTGTTTACCTGATGACACAATGCCGATTGTCAGCATTATGCCATCACTGCAGAGGCAGTTGACAGGATTCCTGTTGAACCTGCAGTGGTGGAACCTCTGTAGATTAAGTCACCTAGGAACATAACATATCCAAATTCAGTGGCTTTTTCTAATTCTTTATTTATGCTTTCATTTACTAGGGGGGCTGCATGGAGTAGTCAGTAGCAGAGATCTATGATTCTACTTTTGGTAGTGTGTGTTACTAATTTTAGCCATAATGTTTCTGTGATAGATGCTTGTTCCTTTATCTTATAGGAGAGATTTAAGATTGTCAGTTTGTTTGAAGCATATACAGCTATTCTGACTCCTTTCTTCTGTTCATGGTCTAGTCTATATAGTTGATATCCATTTAGGTCCATCCCCCAACTGTCACATTGGTACCATCAAGTTTCTGTTAAGAATATTAAATCCAACCCTTACAGAAATATAGGCATGCTGTATAGATGCAGAATGCATGCCACATGCTTAATTGTGCAATGTTTGCATGCGGTTCGCATACACAAAGTGAACCTATGGGAACCAGGTCTAAAAAGCAAATCAGGTTTGCATGCTGCAAGCTTGACATGTGTACAGCAGGTAAGCTGGTGTGAACATCTTCTAAAAATTATATCAGGTTCATGTGTTACATATTTGACATGAGTGCAGCAGTTAAGCTGGTGTGAACATCATTTAAACATCACATCAGGTTCACATGCTACTTGCTTGCCATTTCATCTAAAAAACACACCAGTTTCTGTTTATTATACTACTGCTAGCAATTAGAGTCATTAAAATACAGTTTTATTTGAATTCTCATAAAAATTAAGTAAACTCATTAATTCTGATTCTTTTGCAAGTTGTTCAATGGCTTTTGATTTTTGTCATTAAATCGCCATTAATTAATAAAGTATCATTTGCTTACTGCATTAAATGACTAGGGTATAGCCAGTCAGCATCCCCCATTCCAGATGTATGAAGAGGGGCCTCTGTGTAGTGAAGCCTATCCTTTTTGTTTTGGAACATGCAAAACCCCTTATGCATACTTAATGCTACAAATGTGTTTCTCCATGACTGTTACATCTCACTTAACTTTACTTTTGTCATTCTGTATTGAGCATATACACTATGGCTATGCTCAGCACTCTTTGTGCTGAGTAGGGTCTTGGAAGCATGCACCATACGTCACATCTCATCACTGAAATGAGGAACATGGACACCCAAAATGAGTAACAATGAGGGACACTAACCCTCATGATGATCAGGACACATCATGAAACACGGAGATACAGTACCTCAGAACACAGTGGAAACCATTGCACTTGCACCAGAGAATGAATTTCTACCATTAAGCAGGGGTGCCATTTAGGTAGGGCAGAGAGGGGCAGTTGACCCCCATATTTTTGCCTTGGTTGTTTTTATGGTGTGGCAATAATGGCTTTGAATTTAGATTTAATGTTTTACACAGTAAGTGCCCACCTGGCCTGTGTGTGCTAATGCTGCAGATACTTTCCAGACTTGACTGTGTCTGTACTGTGTTGTCCACTCTCTCCACCTATTAGCAGCAGTGCAATCACATGTGATGTGAATGAGCTCCAACCAAGAAAGAGCGCATGAGCCTTGCAAGTGTGACACTGCCTTTCCCACCACAGAGTAGACAGACTGCATACTACAGCTTGGAGGAGAGTCAGTGAACACTGAACTCTCAATAGCAGTGTTGTGGCAGCATATTTTTGTTGTTCTACTCTTAATGAGTCTCCATCTCCCCTAGTGGCTGAAGGGGCATAGGGTGAGCTAGAAGCTAACTCAAGACGAGGCTACCTACTTACTCTGCTAGGCTAGCGTTGCAAAACAAAACGGCACAGACCCCCATGACAGCAACCTTGGCACGGCAAGGGAAATTTTATTTAAAAGACACCCAATCCCAGAGGCTCTGGGCACCATACATAAGATCAACTACAAAATAATCATCAACAAATACCAATACTCATAAAAACTATAATGATTAACTACAGTTCAATAAATAAAAATAAAATTCTAAAAAATTTGAGACAAATAATATAATAAGTCACATAGAAACATAGACATTGACAGCAGACAAGGACCACTTGGCCCACCCAGTCTGCCCATTTCTCTTCCTATTGAATAAGCTGCAGATTCTAGTTAACCAACAGCCTACTTTCTGCAACCCCCCAATACAATTGCCTTATGTCTGTCCCATGCATGTTTGAATTCCCCCACTGTTTTAGACCCAACAACCTCCCCAGGAAGGCGGTTCCATGCATCCACCACTCTCTCCGTGAAAAAACAAAATTCTTTATGTTACCCCTGAGCTTTCCCCCCTCTATCTTTAAATTGTGCCCCCTTGTTCTTACACATCTCTTTTTCCTAAAGATGCTACCCTCCTGGACTTTGTTGATTCCCTTGAGGTACTTGAAAGTTTCTATCATGTCCCCTGTCCCTCCTTTCATCAAGGGTATACATATTAAGCTCTCTCAGTCTCTCATCATATGGTTTCTGATGCAGACCCTGCACCATTTTAGTTGCCCTCCTCTGGGCTGCTTCCATCCTGTCTATGTCCTTGTATAGATGGGGTCTCCAAAACTGCACACAGTATTCCAGATGGGGTCTCACCAACTGTCTGTACAAAGGGATAACCCCTTCCCTTTTTCTACTTGTGATGCCCCTTCCTATGCATCCCAGTTTCCCCCGGCTCTCCTTACTCACTTCTCACATTGCTTACCTACCTTTAGGTCATCTGACATGACTACCCCCAAGTCTCTTTCCATTTTTGTCGTTGTTAGTACCTCCCCTGCTATTGTGTACTCTTCTCCTGGGTTTTTGTTTCCCAGGTGCATTACTTTGCACTTCTTTGCATTGAATCTAAGTTGCCATATATATGACCATTCCTCCAACCTTGCCAAGTCCCTTCTCATCCTTTCTACCCCCCCCCCCGTGTATCAACTCTGTTACAGATTTTTGTGTCATCTGCAAAGAGGCATACCTTTCTCTTCAGACCCTCTGCAATGTCACCTATAAAGATTTTAAAGAGGACTGGATCCAGTACTGAGCCCTGAGGTACTGCACTAGTAACACCCCTTTCTTTAGAATGTGTTCCATTCACTATTACCTTCTGTGTCCTGTTGTGCAGCCAGTTTGCTACCCAGGCTACCACCCTGGATCCCACTCCCAGGCTGGCTAACTTGATTATTAGTTTTTTGTGTGGGACTGTGTTAAATGCTTTGCTAAAGTCTAGGAAGACCATATCCACAGCCCCTCCCTGGTCTATTACTTTGGTCACCCAGTCAAAGAAATCAGTTAGATTCATCTGACATGACCTTCCTGCTATAAATCCATGCTGCTTTGGGTCTTGTGCCCTGCTGGCATCTAGGTACTCAACAGTTCTTTCTTTCAGAAGTGATTCCATCTTTTCCCTACCACTGAGGTCAAGCTTATAGGTGTGTAGTTTCCTACTTCTGCCTTGCTCCCACTTTTGTGAAGGGGAATCACATCTGCCCTCCTCCAGTCCTCAGGTACCACCCCATCCTCCCATGATTTGTTAAAAAGTGTGGGCAGTGGTGTCACTAGGTCCTCCCTTAGTTCTTTTAGGATTCTGGGGTGAATCCCGTCAGGCCCCATTGCTTTGTCCACCTTGAGTTTTAAGAGTTCTTTCAGGACTTTTCTTCTGTAAATGGACTGGTGTCAACCTCTACCCAGTGTGCTTCTATGTCTGGTTTAGGTAACTCCTCCTCATCTTCTTTTGTGAATACTGAGCAAAGTATTCATTCAGTATCTCTGCCTTTTCACTGTCTCCTCTGCCCACCTCCCTCCTTTATTAATCTCACTATTCCTCCTTAACCTTTCTATGCTCCCTAATGTACCTATAAAAGGTTTTATCCCCCTTCTTAACTGAGTTGGATATTTTTTCCTCAGTTTGGGCCTTTGCTATTCTGACTGCCTCCCCCACTTCTTTCTGCTTTAATTGATACAGTTCCCTGTCATACTCCTTCTGTGATTCCTTATACTTTTTGAATGCAGCCTTTTTCTCCTTAAACTTCCCTGCCACCTCTTTTAAGAAGCATAGTGTTTTTTTACTCCACTTTGTTTTCATTTGTTTCATACAAAGGCTTGTTGCCTCTATGATAGCAGTTTTGATTTTTCTCCTTTGTTCTTCCTCCCCTCCTTTTTGGCCATTTGCTAGTGCATTCATCAGGTATTCAGCCATTTTGCCAAAGTCAGCCCTTCTAAAGTCCAGTATCCTTGTTTTTGTATGGCTTGTCTCCATGATTGTGCTTATTGTGAAGCACACTGTTCAGTGGTCACTTGTTCCCAGATGCCTACCGACTTCTAAATTTGTGATCCTCTCTCCATTTGAGAGTACCAGGTCTAGTATTGCTCCCTCTTGAGTGGGTTTCAACACTAGCTGTCTAAGGCCTGCCCCTGCAGGGCATCGAGAATGACCCTGCTCTTGGATGTGGCTGAAGTACATGTCATCCAGTTAACATCTGGCATATTCAGGTCCCCCATCAACAGTATCTCCCCTTTTTCAGCCATTTTGAGAATGTCCTCTATCATTTTCTTGTCCGTTTCCTCCCCTAGAGATGGGGGTCTGTATACAACCCCTGTGCGATTGTGATGCCATTCCCTGTCTCCAAGGTGAGCCAGAGTGCCTCTTGTCCTCCCCCTTTACTTTTTAGTTTTGTAGCTTTGATCCCTTTCCTTACGTATAGAGCTACTCCACCTCCTCTTTTACCCTCCCTGTCCCTTCTGTAGACTGTGTACTCCATTATGTTGACATCCCAGTCAGGGTTCTCCGTGTACCATGTTTCCGTGACTGCCACATTCTCCAATTTTTCATCTTCCGTCAGAGCTACTAGCTCAGGAAGCTTGTTTCCCAGACTACAGACATTGGTACTCATTTAATGTTGGCTTTATCCTGTTTTCCCCCATTCCTGCTCTTATTGCCCTTGTTTATTTTCCATTTACCCCTGTCCTGCACTCTGTTGAGCTCTGTACCTTAGCGTTTACCTTACTACCTGCCACGTTTTATGGGGGGAGGCTTGAAATTTCGTGCCTCTTATCAGCACCTCCCCCCTTGGCTAGTTTAAAAGCTTTCCAAGGAAACATTTGTCAGAACAGGATGAATTTTACAAAACTGTGTAAGGGAAAGACTGTACAAACAAGAAGGCCTTGAGGTGTGCCTTGAGTACCTCCATCAAGGGGGACCTCCCTTATAGACGGAGAAGGTTAATTCCACAGGACAGAGACAGCAACACTGAAAGCTCTGTTGCCGGCAGGTTTTAACCTCATCCTGGGAATCGCAAGGAGGCCACCTGAAAAGGAACAGAGGGAGTAGACTGACATAGCAGGTGTAAGAAGATCTACCAGGTAACCAGGGCCCAGGCCATGTAGGGCCTTAAAGGTGAGCAAGCCCACCCTGAAGAGGATCCTTCACCTGACAGTGAGCCAGTGCAGTTCGTGCAGCATGGGAGTGATGTGGCAGTACTTAGACTGCCCCTTCAATAGCCCAGCAGCTGCGTTCTGCACTACCTGAAGCCAGTGGAGGGTACCTCAGGAGACCTCACGGTAGAGTGCATTACAGTAATCAAGCCTCGACATCACAAAGGCATGCACTAAGTTAGGGAGTTCCAGGGGTGGAACCAGGGGCCTAATCCTTGTGATATTACTCAGATGATAAAAGTTGGTCCAGACCACGACCGACACCTGATTCTCAAGTGTCAGACCACTGTCCAGAATAATGCTTAGGTTATACACCCTGGAGGAGGCCTTCAAAAGCACAGAACCCAGGACAAGTCCTGTCTCAGTGCCCGAGGCCAACCTATCACACCATCTGTTTGACTCCACTACCAGTACCTCTGTCTTAACTGTGTTCAGTCACAACCAGCTAGAGGCCATCCAGTCGTTGATTTCAGCAAGGCGGTTGGTAAACACATCTACTGCGTTGGATGTCCTGGGTGCAAAGGAAAGATTTAGCTGGGTCTCATCGGCATAGCAATGAAAACCCAAACCGTACTTCCTAATGAGCCTCCCCAGGGGCAGCATGTACACAGCAAATAACATTAGCGACAAGACCAAACCCTGAGGTACTCCACAAGATGGGAGACTAGGGGAGGAGGAGAAATTCTCCATCACCACCCTTTGCCTCCTGTTTGTGAGAAAGGACTCAAACCAGCAGATGACAGTGCCAGTGAATCCACAAAATACCCTCAGGTGGTCAAGTAACACACAATGGTCCACCATGTCAAAGGCTGAGAAGAGATCGAGGAGAATGAGAATTGTCCCTTCCCCTCTATCTCTCACCCTCAGAAGGTCACTGAGCACTCGAACTAACACAGTTTCTGTGCTATACCTTTCCCAAAATCCTGACTGGAGAGGTTCATATAGATCAAAGGCCACGAGGTGCCCCTAAAGCTGAAGCATCACAACCTTCTCCGGAACCTTACCCAAAAATGGTAGGATGGTGATTGGATGGCAATTTGCCTTGATGTTAGGGTCCAAATAGTGCTTCTTCAGAAGGGGTCTCACCAATACCTCTTTCAAGGCACTGGGAAAGACCCCCTCAGACAGGGAGCACCGGACAATCAAGGTAAAAATAAGGCCAATGGAGTTGTCACATCCCATCAAGAAACACATCGGCACTGGGTCCAGTTCACAATATTGGTGCCTCAGCTTGCAAGCAACCCCAATGACCTCAGCCACCTCCACTGGTCTAAACTCACCCCAAGTAGGTGGCATGCTCTCCAGGTGCATGAGGGGATTTGGGTGCAGACTGTCTCACTGGCAGAATTCCCACCCTGATGGCAGACACTCTGTCTGAGAAGAACTGAGCAAACTCTTTGCATAAAGCATTCAAAACAGCTTTTACGGCTGCAGACAAGCTGGGTTTAGCAGCCTATCTACAGTATTAAAAATCACAATTGATCGGTTCTTCTCAGTGGCAATCTCCCTTGACAGGAACTCTGCCTTCTCACAGTCGATTGCCCCCTGTTTCTCAACGTAGTGAACATGCTGGGCCAGCTTATCTGCCTCCAGGCCTGTCCTTCACCTGTGGCACTCCAACCTCCAACCGAAAGTCTTCATCACCTTGAGCTCCCCATCAAACCATGGAGACCTCAAGTGAGAGGATTTGGGTCATACACTAACCAGTGTAAAGGAGTCAAGCACCTCAGACATCGCCATATTATAGGCGGCAACCACAGCACAAGTACCATCCCCCCATATGTGATGCCCACACTAGATAGTTTGGCCACCACCAGAAAACCCTCAGGAGTCACACCCCTCAAAGGACAGTAGCTAACCATCTCAGCAGGTGGAGGGCTTTCGGGGGGAAGTACCCCGAATGAGAACTCCACCGTGCAATGATCAGACCATGTGACACGATCAGTCTTGAGATTATTACTCTCAAGACCCAATGAGAAGATCAGGTCCAACATGTTACCTCCCTGATGGGTCACGGAGGAAACTTCCTGCGACAAGCCCAGCAATGACATGGTCTGAAGGAAGTTGTACCCAAGCCTAGATGATTCATCATTGGCCTGAACATTGAAGTCCCCCAGAATTAAACATCTGGGGAACTCCAATGTTTCACCAATGACAAAATCGGATAAATTCTCCTGCCACTCCAGGAGGGCGGTAAATCAGGAGAACTCTGCGGCCTGCACCTGGACCCCAACAGATGGCCACATATTTAAATGAACCCAGTCTTCTCACTGGGTGCACGGTAAATCCCAGCTCAGATCTAAAACAGATGGCAATTCCCCCTGCCCCTGCATTCCACACTGGGGGCAGTGCACCACAGAATACCCGGGGGATGGCAGCTGCAAAAATAGGGCCAGCATTGTCACACACCCAGGTCTCCTTAATGCAAGCCAAATTGACCAATGAAACAAGATCCGCAATAATTGTGGTCTTGTTTCTCAGTTATCTAGCACTGTACAGCGCTGCCCACAATAGACTGGTGGACAGCTCAGCCCCTCTGGCTACCTGCCCACTTGGTCTGGTTGTGGGCACCAAACATGTCTGGCATCTCCTTTGGGCCCAATGAACCCCAGGGCGCCTTCTGGTCCTAACCACCCCATCCTACCCCCTGCCAATGTGCATGAGACGCTCCACCACAATCGATCAATGCAGCCCCTCTGAATTCTGACCTCCAAGCAGCAATGTGCTGTAGTGATGGAAACTGGGAGGTTGGAAAAGGGCTGCAGATTATGTAGCAGGGATGCCCCATACATGATCCTAGCACACCACAGGCCCTTCACCCTTCCCAAACACATTCTGCCTGACTATAGTGTCCCAAAATCAAACACTTCTAGATTCCTAAAAATACACTCACCCATCAAATCACACACTAATACAGAATCAGCCTAATACCATCCACATCACAACACATACACTATAACTTAAAACAAAGAGAACAGTAACAATTCCAGGTTAGGATACTTGAAAGATAGTAGCACACTGTCCACAGCTCAACAATGGGTCCTACAAGACAGGACAATTTACAGCAAATAAAGTGCATAGGTTAATATCCTAAGCTAAAAAAAGTTTGCAGCCTACTGCTTAGTAGCTGAAGGCTCTCTCATCACCTCCAGTCATTGTAGAGATGACCCAGCTGATAAATCTGGGAAAGAAACACCAGCTATGCAGAATAATCCATGAAGACCACAAAGCTGTTCCCACCAGATCTGGGTCCCAAAAAGTGAAAAAGAAAAAACAGCAACCAGCCTGAACAGATAGTCCACTGGGGCATGCAAAGGCCCTCCAAGTTCTTTTGTTCCCCAAATTGTCCACAAAATGATACAGATCAACAGCCAACAGCCAAAGCAGTCAAGAATTCCAACCTCAGATAACATGCTACAAATGCCCTGGGAGACAATGCGTGGAAGCGCCTTCTACATCATGCTCTCCCAGGTATGCAGATTGGGCCACAAATAGAGTCTATACCACGCCATTTGCCCTCTCATGCAAAAGAAGCACCATTGGGGAAAATAAATGGCCCATGTTACTGTCCATTCTGAAAGTGGACCTAGCCTTAGCAGTAATGATGACAGCAGTGTGGGTGGCCTTTACAGACCTTGATTAGTGCAGTGTGGCAGCAGTTTTAGCAGCAACCACGGAAGAAGCAAGCAATCCAGGTTGTGTGGGTTTGGATGACAAGGTGACTTGGTCGCAGACCACAATGGTGGCCTGTGATGGTTGGTTCTAGCATCCAGCTTCAGGCAGAAGGAGAGGGGAGCAGACTGAAAACTTGGCCGGTGGCACACTTTGCCAGGCTGCAGGTTCTGGCCATATGGCCAGGTAAGTAAGAGTAAATACATTTTTTTTATAGGGGGATTGGGGAAGGAGAAAGGACTGAAATATTGATGTGTTTTTTCACATTTGTTGACCTTTGGGCGGCTTCATGACCCATAGGGGATGGGTATTGAATGGAATGGAGTCAAGGAGAAAAATCAGGACAAAGTTCTTTGAGGGGGTGCAGAACTTCAGCGAGAAAAAGAATTGTTTTGTAACTGGGTGGGTTTAAGTCCAAATATGATGCACTCCCCACAGGGTATATATACAGATGAATCTTATACAGTTGAATGTTTTCTGATTTGCATATCACTTTTCAGTCAAACCTAATAAGTTGTATCTTTTGGAGATGTTACAGATATTCTGGAGCTATCCCTTGCATTCAAGGACAGTTGAGTGATACGGTATGCATAGACTATTGGAGCCCACTATAGTTAGGCTTATGCCCTCCCCTCCATGAAGTTGACCTCCACATCCCCACACTCAGGTACATTATAAAAAAGGGCAAAGGAAACTGCAGGGGTGTGCACCATTGAAAAGAATGGGGGTATTTTTTAATTACTATTTTATACATTGTTGATGGAGATCTGGAGATTAATGAAGGAGACCACTCGACTAACAAGGGCCTTGTTAGTACAACAGTGGCCTTCATTATTCTCTATACTTGGTGGGTTGTCTGTAGCAGCATGGCAGTACCCAATACAGAGTGTGTGTGTGTGGGGGGGGGACTGGTATGCTGATGTGTTTTGAGTTATTTCTATGTTTGTGTCTGCACCTTAAAGTCTGTTTGCGTGGAAGCATTCAAAATCATGGAGAGAAAATAGTAGGTGTGCAGGGCAGACAGAAGTAATTAAGAGGTTTTGTGGGAAAGTTTGTGTATTGGGGTGGGAAAAGCACGTGTTTCCATTGGTATGTGTGTTACAGTTCAACTGTGAAACTGAGATGAGGGAGAGAAGAAAACTGAAAAGCATAACAGTGGCTAGAAGCATGCCACATGCATACAAATGTATTCAGATACAGTATGTATTGAAGTACAAGCAAACCATATGCATGCAGACAGTATGGCTTAGGGGTTAAAGGCACTGAGCTGCATGCCAGGAGACCTGGTGGCATGAAGACCTGGGTTTTAATCTTCTTAACACCCTCTTGTGTATGGTGCGATCCTGAGCAAGCCACTTAACTTTTACATGTTCAGTTATCAGCGACCACTTGCTTGTTTGCACGCATGCCACATGCATGTAGTCTTTCCCAATTTAAAGGAAAACAATGGAAAAGACACAGCTTTCCTCAGACACTACAGAAACTCTCAATTAGTGCTTTCAGACAGTAATAACTTTTTTAAATTATTTAGAACCACTACCAGCAACCTCCACTTTCTGTTGCTGGCAGCAACCATTTCATGAGCAGCAGTGAGCCTCCTGAGCTCACTGTATGCAACTATGCCTGCTTGACCTCTGCTATTAGTTGGCAGGTCATATTAGCATAAGGTGAGCTCAGGAAGCTCTCTGCTACTCATGAAATGGTGGCTGCCAGCAACAGAAAGTGAAAGCGAAGGCCACTGTTTAAATCCCTAAAAAATGCAATTAGAGGAATTAAAAAGAAAATGTTACTGTCTGAAAGCACTTATCAGGAATATTTGTAGTGCCTGCATAAAGCTGTGCCTTTTCCAGTGTTTCTCTTTAACATGAAAATCATTGTTTCCACTCTTGCTTGCTGCACTCATGCCATAGTCATGCAATTAGTTCCAATTTAACATTTAAATCATATTTGCAGCATGTATATCACTTGAGTAGTTTTATGTGTGCAGAATGAAAACATTTCATATAATTATTTCTGTAAGGGAAGTCCTACTTGTTTCAATTAGCCCAGCCAGTTCATTCAGTTTGCTATTATTTAGGCTTCTTGTATTACTCATCAGACATTTGATGATGCCATTTCTATATTCTAGATCTTTTGATATGATTTCAGATGATCTACCATATACCTCTCCACCAACATAGTCACTTTAAATGAGGGGTTGTTAGTGCAGAATATAATAGAGCTCCCAATGTTTCTGTGCTTAAATTGTTCAGATGGAGACCCTCTTTTGTGTACAGATGTCTCTTTCCTACAAACATAGCCCAAGATTTTATAAAAATTAAACCTTTCCTATTACACCAATATTGTAGCCATGCATTAATTCTAATTATGGTATTGTTTTTTCAGGATGACATCTATACTGTGGCAGTATACCTGAGATTATAATTTTTTTGAACTTATTCTTTATTCCTCCTTACCACGCCAGCCATTCCACTCAATCGTATCCCTCACACAAACACCATCTAGTTGCTGAGGAGTCTGCCCCTAGAGTGTAGCGCTACTCCTGGAATTCTAGAGGCCTGGATAACTCCCTGGGTGGGTCGAGGAAGGTTCCCCCTTACCTCGTCAACATGCAGAGGAGATGGCATCTACACAGCAGAGTCTGCCTTTAGCCTTGTGGATGTGCAAGGCTGGAGGGATCATCACCTAGGACTGATGGGGATTTTTCCCTCATTTTGATCCCACCCCTCTGCCAACATCAACTTGCTAGGAGGGCTAGTGAGACAGAGACGTGCAGAGACGTGTCTCCACTCAGGTACTTGGATGACGTTGGTCCCTCCCTCTTCTTAGCTTCCCCCTGGCTACACTGCCAGATGTCTGTGGTCACTGGGAGGTGGCAGAATCATGGTGGGGATAGCTCCCATCCTTCCCCAGAGAAGGAGGTCATGCTGTTGGGCACTTGATCCTTCTCTCCACCAGCCAACCCATGGTGGCCCAAGTCCATTCCCGAACCTGGGTCACCAGAGTGGCACGAGGTGTGGCATCCAGTGCCTCAGCCCTCAGCGCCACCAGGCCTGCCCAACCTGAGATTATTAGGGTTACACCTTTGGTTTTTATTTCTTTCCTTAATTCAATAATTTCTTCACAAATTTTTTTTATAGTTGTGTCCAATATTTTTATGCCGATATGGACTGCTACTATTTCAAATGACCTTGAAGTGTTTAGCAAGTCAGGGAGACTGGTACGTATATTCTGTATATTTTCTCCTGGTAGGCAAGACACTGTTCTGTTTAATTTGTCCATATTAAAAATAGTTGTGTCACATTTCCTTATTATGGAGTCATCTATCACTAGTATTTGAGTCGAGCCTTCTGGAGTAAATGGATTAACATCAGTACTGTTTGTTGAAGACCGGGCAACTTATTTACTTTCAGCTAACACAGAAACTCTATTAGCTAGGGAGATTTCCTTATTATTTGCAACTGCTCTTTCACTTTTTTAATTTTCTGTAGTATTGAGCTGTGAACCATTCCTCACCAGAACTGCAGGGTCCATTCTGCCTCTCTTGTTGTTTCTTTCTTCTTTATCACTGCTTTCTTTACTACTTTGTTCCTGTCTCCCTCTCTTGTTTGTTTTCTTATTTTCTGGTGCTATTTGTACTTTATTTGCAACAGTGTTGTCAGTCTCTAAACTTTTTACAAAATGTTTGGTTTTATTAATTTCTATAGCATTAACCAATTCAATTTTAGTCTCTCTTAATTCTTCAGACAGTGAAGTGCAATGAATTTGTTACATATGCAATTCTCATTATCAATTATCTGGACTTTATTGCATACATTTGACAGCTAGGGCATTTCACAATACAGCCTTCTTTAACTAATAGGAGCAACATTTCTCTTGTGGTTTCCACTGTTAGTTCCCGACAATTTCTAAACAAGTAAACTGAAAAATATAGCAATAAAGAGGTTGATGTATAGTGGTTGGCCTCCTTCCTGACTGATCCAGTTGACATCCAGCAGATGCACTTGCCTCAGCTGGCACGTTCCTTCCATCACATGCTTGCCTTTACTCATGAGGCAAGTGGCTTATGTGCTGGCAAAACCAGAAGTACCTCAGTCATGACTTCTGGTTTCAGCAGGTGGAGTACTTGTAATAATTTTTTAACAAACTAGCTTAAAAACTGTAGGTTCCCACAAATAAATACCATACTAGGTGTTGCAGTTAAATAAAACAGAGTACTGGAGTGCTTAAATCTCAGCTAACTCTTTGTGTCAGTTTCTGCAATTCTAGCTCCACAGATATCCCAGCAGTCAATGAGCAGTAGTTTTTGAGCCCAAGATTTGTAGTTCTTGACTGTATGCTGCTAGTGCTCATTTGTGTTATGCAAATACAGCAAATCTAATTTGAAATCATTGATTAGCCGTAGCTGCTATGTCAAATACCCTGCTATTAATGTTTGTTTTTCTTGCAGCGAAAGGGACCAGGGGTTAAATGGCTGCTCACTTGTGACCCAGGGAAAGAATGTAATTTTTATACTTTTATTTGAAGTATCTTGTTTAGTATATACATTTCTCAATATTCATTTCTTCTAACTTTTCTTAATAAGTATTATAATCACTATTGTACTCAAAAATTCCACATATATCTTTTCCAAGAATTGTAAGTTTGCAGTACTTAATAAGATGAGATAACTATGACCTTTAAAAAGTAAAACCAGCTACCACTCTAATCCTTTGTAATTCTGAACTTGACATAACTGGTGTAATACATTCTTACATGCAGACATCAAGGTCACCTTCCTTCTTCTGTTCTATTTTATTTTGGGTAGCACCCATGTAGAGCGCTGATTATTGAGTGCTGCGCTTTTGAGCAACTCAAAAATAGCGCTCTGCAAGACAGCGAGTGGTGCAATAGATCACTATGTCCTATATAGCAAGTATAACAAGGAGCAGTACTTACTACTACAGGATATAGAATCCTGTGTTACCAACTCCTGCTAAACTGCTCACATACTGTTGACAAGCGAGTGGCACCAATGGCGGCGGAGTAGATTCGGTTTGGGTCCAGCTATGGGCAAATATATATATTTTTAATCCAGTAACTTGCCCCATGATCCACACCCCTTGGAGTTTGTTATTTAAGTTTGGGGTGTGGGGTTGTCCCTCATTGAGGTGGGCACACCCCAGCATAAAGAAATGTTTTTTTGTGTTTTAAAGTATTGTACCAACCGTCGCTATTTGTGATGGTCGGTACTATGGGCTCATATTTGTTTGCTTTATGTGATAGGTGGTCTTTCAGACTGGCCTTTATCACATAAAACCTTCATTTTGCCATACAATTTGGGGTGGTCCTAAATTCTCTTTCCTTTTTGGTGACGCTCCTCTTCTCTATGTTTGGTGGCAGTCAGCATTTTATCTTCTACTCTTTACCCATTGGGTCCTCAGTATCATCTTCTAGGTGACACAATACCTATCTGTTCCATCTACTATTATATTGTTCTATTCTCTGGTCAGTGCCATATGTTATCCTCTCCAGTCTCTGGGGTTGTTGTATACTAGTTAACCATTCCTTAATCTCTGCGGGTGTACTTTGAAGCCATCTTCTAGTAATGATTTTCATGGCAGTAGCTAACAGTATGCACCATAGGTATCATTCCTCCCTCCCTTGAGGTCCTTGGGAATCATCCCCAATATTAGGGGCTCCGGGCCTATCTGTGTTTGTGTCATGAAGACTCTTTTTAATTTGTCTACGACTTGTTCCTAAAAAAAGGTACGTTCAGGAGGCTGCCAGAATATGTGCACCTGATTAGACCTCGGGGCCCCACAATTTCTCCAATATGAGGGTGGAATCTGTGGGTCACAGTGTGCAGCCTGCACTGGCACAACAAAATATTGGTGCTCCATGTGTACCTCCATACCTTCGACCACTGTGGGACCGTGATAACAACACCCAGTTCTGCCTCCCATCTCTGTTTTATATACAGAGATGAGACAGTTCTGTCCTTAGTGTAAGTGCTATATAACAATGAGATGGCCTGCTCTCAGTGAGCAATTGCCCGTATTTTTAAAAAAGGTATCCTTTCCGACAGGTCTATGTGATAATGGCAAACGCCTAAAGGCAATCGCTGTTATCGCTCAGTCAGAATGCTGAACACATTTTCGGCACTCTGACAACCCCTACACTGGGCACAATGGCTTGGTGACATATTTCTGTTACTTTCTGTGGGGGGTTGAGCCCCCACACACCCTCGTGGGTGGCTTCACCTCCCGCACCCCTACTTAAGGATTCTCAACTCCAGGAGGGTACATGTCAGGGGGGGTGAAAGTAGTAAAAATAAAAAGCTTGGGCCGGGCAAAATACAAATTGCACCAGTGCCCAGACCAGAACCCGAACCCAGTACCTCAGCCACCCCAGCCATTGCCCAATCCCCAATGCCATGATACAGCTTGATTGACAACTGCAGCATCACCCCCTATAGCCTCTCCACCCCCTCCTAGCCCATGCTTGCCGTGCTCACTCCCACCCCACGCGCGTACATATAGCGACATCCTGTCACCTAGTTCGCCCACCCCCTCATCTGGTCGCCCTACCGTAGGTCACCGTGAGAGGATTGCATGAGGAAGGTGTTGCTGTAGTGGATGGTGCCTTCCCTCATGCACCCACTTCATGGGTTACCCTGTACAACCTCTCCTCGCAGATATAAGCTCCCCATTGCCTTAAAGTATTCACGTAATCCCTTAACTGGTAAAATCTCAAGGCATCTTGTTGGGGCCATCCAAAAAATCTTTGGACAAGTCCAAAGGTGATCATCTGTTCATTCTTCATTAATTGGTATGGAGAGGCAATCACTCGCTCAGCCTGTCTCCTAAACCAGTTATCATATTGTGCAGGTACAAATTTCAGATCATATGCCCACCACCTAAACAGCCACATACATTTTTGAGTGATGCCATTTCGGAATCCTCTCCTCCAGCCTTCCAGTACTGCTTGAACCCCAGATAGATAGGTTTGATAGGTGAATTTAGTTACTGGTTGAAAAATTAAAGTTGCAGGGGGGGTCTAATTGATCTGTCCCTTCTATTCTCTTCCAGAGGGCATCATAGTGTCTATTTCCCCAGAGAATGGCTATTCTCATCTGTGATGCCACCCAATATCCTGCCAGATCTGGGAAGACGAATCCTCCCTTACTCTTTGGCAAGTATAAGAGATTCTTTTTAACTCTGGGTCGGGTTTACTTCCATGCAAATGGTAAGAAGAGATGTTGCCAATTGGCTAAATTAGCTTGTGAAACTTTACAGGATACACATTGAAACAAGTATAGAATGCGCAGCAGGGCATTCATTTTCAGTGCCTGTATCCGGGCTCCCAGTGATTGTGGCATTACAGTATCCCCTACATTAGTTGAAGTGAGATACTGTGACATGAACCCTGCATCTAGCCTCATCCAGTGCTGCCATGCCTTCCTTATTACATGCATTCTTTATTACATGATTAATCCTTCAAGGCATGGATACAGCATATCCTGGTGCTTGGACGTCAACACAAGCAAATGGTGCACAACAGACTAAGGTACACACAGCTACTGTATGTCCCACCTTGTTACTGCCTGCAAGCAGGAACAGGATGCAGCACTGTGGCCAGACATCTGATGGCAGGAAGCTTGATCACGTCAGCAGGATACAGCCAGGTAAGAGGTAAGGCTGGAGCTCAGGAGGAGGAGAAATCACTGAGGGCTTAGGAAGGGTAATCACCAGATCACTAGATTAGAACAAGCCTTAGAAAGAGGTTGAGTGTTTATTGAACCACCATAAAAACCTACACTGGGCCATGGATGGGGGCACTGAAGCAGCAGGTGAAAAATAACATTTGTGGACAAAGAAGTGGGGACCAATTCTAGGTGGGACGTCCCTGTGCCCGGCACAATGCTATGCTCAGTCACAGTTGCATTTGCACATGATTCTGTAGTGGGTGCAAACCTTGTTTGAATCAATTAACCTCTGCCTAGCAATTTCCATTGTGCCTCTGTTGGGGGGTCAGACTCCTCTGCCCCTCACACCCACAACATGTGCTTTAGTCTGGAAATAGCAGTCTTGGGTGGTGTAATAATGGTACCTGTTTTGTGTTGCTCCTGACTGCATCTAAAAAGTTGACCCCTGGTTCTTTCTCCCTATGCACACTATTGGGCTACTGGTACCAGGGATTGACATAGAAATGCGCATACAGTATGTAGAAAATTAGCTAGTACTGTAAGACAACATAATGGTAATTGCAATCTAAGTATAATCAATACTGTGCTGTGTTATCACTGTATCATAGAAATGTAGAAATAAGCGGCAGAAAAAATCCACTTGGCCCATCTTGCATGCCCAGACCTATTGAATGTGGAATGGAAGAACCCTAGTGGCTCTGCACACCTCCTCTCCCCCCTTTCGAGGCCATATTTATCAAGCTCATGCATCAGTCCCATCCATGTTTGAATCCCACACTGTTTTTACACAGCCCTCCTCTTTCAGCAGCCTATTCCACCCTTCCACCCCCTTTCTATGAAAAAATATTTTTTGGTATCCCTCTTAAGTTTTTTCCTACCAGCTTCATGGAGTTACTCCCTGTATTTGTGTTCCCACTCAGTCTGAACAATTCATTGCTGTCCACCTAGTTTACCCCAAAGAAGTACAGAGAAGCCCACCAAGATGAAGCGCAGTGTCAGTTTCCTGCATGACAAAAGGGATTAACTCCCATTGAAATTGCGTTGTTTGCTACAGTATGCTGCAGAATTGGGTTTAATCCTTTTAAGTTTCACTGTATTTTTATGCCTCAGCCATGCCTAATCTCTCCCTTCTCTCTTCCAGAATGTACGTGGTTAGGCCTTTCAGTCTCACCTAAATCCTTTTCTACTGTCATGAAGTTACCACAGATCTGAGCCTGTCACCCTCAAAACCACAGCATACTATCTAAGTTATAGTTTACCTCCCAGATACTTAAGGAAAAAATGTACTTGCTAAATTCCTGTATACACAATTTCAGTGCTGCTGCTTTATTATTGCACATACATCTAAAAACAGCTTTGATCTGTTTTGAGTGGTGACAAAAGTACAAACAAACAAACAAACTGGCTTTTGAAAAAAGCAGAGCAGGCACAGTGCAAACTACATGTATGCAATACCAGCATGGAATGACATTTTGCACCACCCAGTCAGGTACAGTACTTCCTACTATCCCTGAATCATCTTGGTTACCCTTCTCTGTACTGCCTTTACTCTGTCTTTGTCCTTCTTCAAATGTGGTCCCCAAAACTACACACAGCATTGGAGAGGACAAATCAATGACCTATATGGTGGAAGATGAACCTCTCTTCCCTGGCTGCTGATCCCCTTCCCTATGCACCCCAACACCATGTTTGCCTTTTCCACTGCTGTATTGCATTGCACTGTTGTCTTTAGAGTGTCTGAAATTAGTACTGTACCAACAAGTCCCTCTCCTCTGTTGTGTTTTCCTCTATTAGCCTCCCCCAGGTTCTGTACTTCATTTTCAAATGTCCTGCTACATTGTGATTACCTTGCACTTCCTGACATTCAGTTTTAACTACTATACTTTGAAACACTCTCCAATCTACCAAGATCCTCTTTCATAATTCTGACCCCCTCCTCACTATCTAACTAGCCACAGATTTTAGTATCATCCACAAAGAGTAATTTCTCCTCAGACACATTGTATCCTTTTAATGCAATCAACTTCTGGCTTCTCTTTGGATTGGGTCACTCTTCTGTCCCTTCTTTGGGTGACTCCATTATGCGGTGGAGGGTCTCAGGGTACTCATACCCAATATGTCTTACACATTCACATGGCATGCAAAAGGGAAATAAAGTACACTGACTGAAAAGAGAGGCAACGTTTGAATCTGAATGGTACCAGTGCACTACCAAGTCCTTTGGCAAAAATGCACCTGTTTTTATATTAGGGTTATGTAGATTGTCATCAGACCAGCAAAGTGTGACGCAGGTATGGAGATCATTTTGTGCCAGAGGGCATGTACATGCTGAGGCAAAAGTTGTAGCCTGCCAGTCTGTTGCCAGATGGTGGCCCCCTGCCCCTGCCCAAATAGCACAAGTTACTGTGCTGGCTGTATGGTTAGAAAGGAAGAAGTATACAGCAGTGAAGGAGTGGATCATAGAAGGCAGATTCTGACATATCAGAACTTCCAGTTGAAACACTTAATGTATGGTTTCTGTACATGCAACAACCCCTCCTGCCTCTGAAGGTGAAGGGTTGTTTACTACAATGCCAGATATGGAGCATACTAATTGTTAGTGCCTCTGACTAGAGAGTCTCGTGGGCACACAGTAGCTTAGAATGTTAGTGAGAAGGGTGCCAAGCTGCCCTCAAACTGAAGTGACTTCCCTCTTGTCATTTGACAAACTGCCTGAGGTGGCAAGTGTCACAAATGCACTCTACATGTCAGACTCTCTGCTCCCACAGCGCCAATCTCAGAGCGCAATAGTGTGAACAGGTAACAGACAGGGTAACCCTCCTGTCTGCTTTTGGGTCTGAATCACCTTTAGTCTCAAGTTCTGGGGGGATTCAAACTGTGAACCTTATGCTACCATACCCAAATGTACAGGCTCAGATAATATTCTCTTCGGGGGATGCAATATATCTTTCGTCTAAGGACACCTAACCAGGTATCCAAAATGAACCCTTTTAACTCTGTAAGAGACCTTAGGTGTATTCTTACCTTTTTACTCAAGCTCAATAACACTATCAAGCTGTTGAACGATTGTCAGACTTAACCATCTATACGTCATATGCAAAAAAGAACTGGCAGACACCCAGGCATTCTTTCCAAGAAAAGTTACTTTACTAAAAGATGATAAAAATATGAAAAATGTAAACACAGAACACTATATCAAAGTGCTCACAATCACAAAAAAGGGAACATTATGAAGCAAAAACTCCTACCCCAATACATTTAGACCTTTGCTGCTTAAGTAAGATCAGAGAACTTGGAGTCCCAAAATAATATGACATGCATCTCAGATCCAAGTATCAGTTTAAACTGTGTCTCCACACCTCTTCTGTGAGTCATCTAGCTACTCCTTTTTGAATCACAAAATTGCAAACATGATGCCCTACCAGTAGGTATATTAAATAAGGTGACATCAGCAAAAACTCATTTCCCAAATTATGAGTCTTTGTTCAAGCCTTTCCTTTGAACTGGTGGCTGGTTCCTGTCTTCCCAAGGAGATCAAAGGGTTTTTATGACATTTTAACACATTTTGGTATCAATGGCCTGTTCCTCTTAAAATGTCATAAAAGTTTATTAGGCTCATCCTCTGGTCAACTCATAAAGTTACATTTGGCTTTCAACTTCAAAGCAGCAACAGGCTGTTAAAGATAATAAAATGCCCTCTGGAAGGAAGGTAATTAAATAACTGGTTCCTGGTCAGGTTACATGTCTTGTAGCTTCACTGAAACCTGGGGGAGGGCATCCTTGGAAGCACAGGTTCACATACTATATTTTTATATTACAAATATCATACAACAATCATAACCAGCTGGCCAAGCATCACAATCCTCCCCACCTATACTGAATTTAGGGGCTCTATCCACTGCATGGGATGAGCTTCCCAAGTCAGTTCACTCCTCATTTAGACACAATAAGCCATCTGTGTTCTGATTGGTCGCTCCAACCCTATGTAAGATTGTCATGTCATGTTTTTGCAAGACAAGACTCCATCTTAATAGTCTACCATTAGTTTTTCCAATTTGTGTCAGCCAAACTGGGGGTTGTGGTCAGTTTATACATCAAAATGCTACCCATGTAAGTATGGCTGTAACTTCTTTAGGGCCCACACTATGGAAAGAAACTCTTTTTCCACAGTGGAGTAAGCCTGCTTCCTGGAAATAGCTTTTTACTCAGGTACACTACAGGGTGATCTGTCTCTTGGTTGGATGTCTGACTCAGTACTGCCCCAATACCCACGTCTGAGGCATCAGTCTGGACTATAAAGGGTCTGCTATAGTCAGAACTTGTGAATACAGGAGCACTGCACAGTGCCTCCTTCAGTCTGGTAAAGGCTTTTTCGTAGGTTGGTTCCCAGGTAATTTTCTTAGGCATCTTTTGCTTTACTAGGTCAGATAGGGGAGCACCAGAGGCACTGTAATTGGGTACTAATTTCCTATAGTACCCTGCTGTCCTTAGAAAACTCCTGACCTGCTTCTGCATTTCTGGTCTGGGCCATGCCTTGATCACCTCTATTTTTACTTGACTAGGAAGGATCTGTCCCCAGCCTACAACATGCCTGAGGTGTGCCACTTCAACCATGTCCACCTGGCACCTCTCAGCTTTGACAGTGGGCCCGGCTCTCTGTATCCTGCCCAGCACTTCCCTAAGGTGGGACAGGTGTTCCTCCCAGCTGTCACTAAAGATGGCAGTGTCATCCAGGTACACCACGACTCACTGCTCAGTACCATTTAACAGCTGGTTCACCAACCTTGGAAAAGTGGCCGGGGCATCCTTCATTGTGAAAGGCATTACTTTAAATTCAAATAACCCTATTGGAGTGATAAAGGCTGACCTCTCCCTAGCTCTGTCAGTTAACTCTACCTGCCAATACCCCTTTGTCAGGCCAATAGTCATAAGGTGTGTCGCCCCTCTGAACTTGTCCAGGATTTCATCTGTCCGGGGCATCAGGTGAGCGTCTGACTTCGTGACTACATTCAATCTATGATAGCCCACACAGAAACGAGTAGCGCCATCTGGCTTGGGCACAAGAATTATGGGTGAGGCCCAGGGGCCGTGGGATCTCTGGATTACCCCTAAATCCAGCATTTCCTCCACCTCCCTCCTAATGTCCTTTTGGACAGCCTCTGACACCCAATATGCTGTCCACCATATGGGCGTCTGTGTCTCTGTCTCTACATCATACATCACTAAGGGGGTTAGGCCAGGCTTGGCACTAAACAGTGGGGATGAGTCTGCTAAGACCTCCCTTACTTACTGGATCTTGTCGGGGGGGCAGCTAGAGAGACAATTTAACTGCCTCCACAGAGGACTTACTCTTGCTTTCTTCCAGCAAGTCCAGAAGGGGGTCTTATTCATCCATTCCATCCCCAGAACTACATACTACAAACACCATGTCAGCCCTATTAATATATGGCTTCATCATGTTGACATGGTACATTTTTTCTGTATGTGTTCTGTCAGGTAACTCTATGATATAGTTCATATCATTTACCTTTCTAACTACTTTGTACGGTCCTGCCAACTCAGCCTATAGCTTGTCTTTCTGGACTGGAATAAGGACCATGACTTCCTGACCCACTGTGTATGAGTGAGCTCAGGCTCTGCGGTCATACCACACTTTTTGTTTCTGTTGGGCAGCTGCCAGGTTGCTCTGGGCTGTTCCCATAAGCTCCTTCAGCCTTTCCCTAAACCTAAGGACATAATTCACTATGGGAGTTCCCTGGGTGGTGTGCTTGCCTTCCCAGTCCTCCCAGATCAAGTCTAGGGGCCCACATAGCCGTCATCCATATAAGAGCTCAAAGGGGGAAAACCCTGTTGACTCTTGGGGCACCTCCCCGTAGGTGAGGAAGGTATTTCTCCCTGTTCCTCCCATGCTGTTTGGCAAACGCTTGGAGTATTGACTTCAGGGTACCATTAAATCTTTCCAGAAGCCCACTGGCTTGTGGGTGATAAGGTATTATGCATCTCTTCTCTGCACCACCCCACACTTCTCCCAAAAACATTTCATCAGGTCCGACATGAAGGAACCCACTTGATTGGTGATAACCTCCTGTGGAAACCCAGCACTGGAGAAAATCCCAAGTAAGGCTTCTGCCACTTTGTTTGTCCTCAGTGAGGATATGGTGACTGCCTCTGGATACCAGGTGACATAATCCACCACAGTCAGGATGAACCTCTTTCCGGAGGAGCTGGGGGTATTTAAAGGCCCCACAATATCCATTCCCACCCACTGGAATGGCTCCTCCACTATGGGCAATTAAATTAGGAAGGCGTGAGTTTTCTTACTTGCCTTCCCTATTTTTGGGCACCAGTGACAAGACTGGCAAAACTCCTTCACCTGCTGGGTGAAGTTGGACCAATAGAAATTCTGGGCCAACTGCTGCATAGTGTGTGTGATTCCCAGATGACCAGACAAGGGAATATCATGTGCAGTCCTCAGTAACTGCTCACGGTACCCTTGGGAAATGACATGCTGCCTGCCTATCACCTCTCCCTCTGTCTTAGCATCCTGAGTATACAGTACATTAGTCCATTTTCCCAATAAACCTTATGTTTACCGTCACCTCCCTGTGCTCCATCAGAGTCTACCCAAACCCTCAGCTTCTCTAGACTAGGGTCACTTTTCTGAGCAGCTGCAAACTCCTTACACATTCCCAAGGCATGGGACAGGTCCCCTTCAGTCTCTAAACTAGGGTCCCTAGCACCAGCATCAAGGCACTCAGGATCACTGTCATCCCTAACCCTCTGACAATGGGTCACGCCTCCTTCTTAGGAATAACCCTCCATAGCAGTGTGGTTGACTGCTACTGGGGAAATGTCTACCCCCTTTTCATTAGTCTCCATATCAGGAGACACATGCTGGGGAACTAGCCTCCTAGTGGTTTTCACAGTAGCTTCTATGGGGTCCAGGAAGTTACAATTTTACCTTGCTGCTCAGCTAGGAGTAACTGCACACACCATCCCCTGTTTGAGATTGCTGCCAAGGATGATGTCAGCTGCTAAAGTTTTGGCTACAGCCACCTGTTGCACAGCTCCCCCTGTTTCACCCTAATCTAGGAGAACACTAGTGAGTGGCAATGTTCTCTCCTCACCAGTGAACCCATGTATAGTTACAAATTTATTGGATATAAGCTGACTAGGCTCTACCACATCCCCTTTTACCAACATCAGGGATGCCCCTGTGTTTCTTAACCCTTGTGTCTCCACACCATTCACAGTGACTGAGTGCATGTGTTCCCTCATGTTCACAGGCATGCTTCCAGGGACAAACAGACAACCCACTTCTTTCCTAGCCCCATTTTATGTATTGCTAGCCTTTTGGGACACTGTCTGGCAATATACCCCATTTCTTTACAAACCCAACATTTGTTTCTTTTCGCAGAGAAATCTTTTTTTTGAAACCTGGGGCTAACTGGTTTCGATGGTGGCAGTGAGGGTTTTAGCTGCCCTGAAGGTGTGCTTTTCCCTTTCTGAGCAGCCACGCCTGCCCCATTCACTCTCAGAGCAGGTCTACTCATTGCATAGTGGTCCGAGAGTTCAGCAGGCTCTTGCACTGTTTTAGGATCTCAGTACTCCAGCCAGGTTTTCAGCTCTTCTGGGCATGCCCCAAAAAACTGTTCTAACAATATGGCATTTTCAATTTTATCTACAGAGTTTGCTTCATTTCTTTCCCACAAACATTTTGAAAACTGACGTTGTTTCATGGCTAGCTCCTCATAGCTCATATCAGGGCCTCTCCTGAGCTTACAGAATTTAGCTCTGTATGCTTCTGCAGTTAAATCAAACTTTTTTTAAAAGTGCAGCTTTGAGTTTGCTGTAATCATTACCGTCCTCATTGTCCATTTGACCCAATGCATCCCAAGCTTTTCCAGTAAGTAGCGGGGATAGCTGGAAACTCCAGGACCCTCTAGGAATCTTTTTCCTGAATACAAACTTTTTCAAAGGAATTTAAAAAGACATCCATATCCTTCCCCTCTTTAAATTCAGCTATCAATTTGGAATTTAATTTGTAACCCAGCCCTGTAGTTCTAGTTAAACCCAAGTCACTTACCTGCTCTGATGCTGTTGGTTGGAGTCATGACTTCTCCAGTTCATGTTGCCTCTGGCACTCACACGCTTCATGGTCTGCCTCTCGCTGTTCACAGTCAGCTTCTCACTGTTCTCACTCCCTTTTCTCCTCTGTGGCTCGCTGTTCTCACTCCCTCTTCTCTTCTGTGGCTCTCTGTTCTTGATCCCTCTTCTTCTCTGCAGCTCGCTGCTCTCACTCTGCCTCTCACTGTTCTCATTCAGTCTCCTTCTGGAACTCCAGCTCCATTCTGCGCAACTCAATCTGCAGTCTGATTGCTTCTGGCTCCAGAATGCTGATGACCTTCCCCTTCTGCTGTGGCCCTTTGCTTGCACTGGCCCTGTTGTTCTCCTCACTAGATCTGGACACTGCACTGGCCACTGGCTCCTCCACACACAAGGTTTGGTCCTTTACAGTTACAGTCTGTGACTCAATGCTCTGGGCATCTGCTGCCATCAGGACATCCATGAGGTTCTGCTTGGTGGCTCTCCCCTTGTGCAGGTCTCCTCTCTCTTTGCACAACTGCTTCAAGTAGTATGCAGTGTGCTCACTGTAGTTGGAAGCCATCTTCTTCCCTAACTACGGCTACTCTAACTTGCACTTTAGAAAAAAAAATAAAACAGGTAGGAACTTGACTGTAAGCAAAATGATATTGTTCTGTTTTCTCTTTTAAAAATAAATCATTGCCTTATTTTGCAAATGAGCTGTACAGTATTAAGCTTACGCACTGAACATTTAAAGTTTGTATTGCCAATTTTATCCCACCGCTACCACCAAATCTGTCACAAACGCACTCTGCAGGTCAGGTCCTCTGCTCCCACAGTGCCAACCTCAGAGTGCAATAGTGTGAACAGGTACACAGTACAGCTATCAGTTGATACAGCTTTTGAGACCAACTCATCTCAATGCACAGTCACCTGGCTGTGTCTAGGGACAGATCCATGGCAGCAGTGGTGATTGCAGGGAAAGGATATGATGGCATTTAGTATAGATCACTGTAAAATTATGGAAGTATGTAACACACTGGGAGGGTGTGGATACCCTCAGGGGCTATCCCTCAAGATGCATCTCTGGCAGTGTTGCAACACAGGTAGGTCCCCACATAATATGGGGCATTCACCTTTCAGGAAGCATTTGCTGTCTTGTGCCCCAGAGATGCTGCTAGTCGAGCTGTTAGTGGAGAAAGAGAAAGAGAGAGAGAGAGAGAGAGAGAGAAAGTCAGAATGTCTGACTTGTGGACTAAGGTAGGAGATATGTCTATACTGAATATGGGAGGTCATGAGACAGATACCAAAGTTATTGCCTCTGGCAGAGGGGTTAGAGTGATTGGCAACCTCTGCCAGAGGGCAGGCTGGAGTGAGCACTACCTAGCTATCTCTTTGTATGCTCATAAAGATGTTAGGTTCAGGCAGTGTAAACTGCCTACCACTCTAAAGCTGTTATGACAACTTTTACCACGACTCCACTCCTCCTCCTCCTGCTGTCAAGTAAGATACACCACAAAGCTGGGCCCACCCAGTCCCCTAGCCACTGCAATAACAATTTTGTAGCCCTAAAGCTGGCTTCTATCACTATCCAGATCATGTTACTTAAACTCACATATCTCCAGGTATGGGTTACCCAACATAATCTTGACATAATATCTGCGTTGGAAACCTGGCTATCACCTAAGATTCCAGACTCTGCTGTTTCCCTTACTGGGTATACCATCTTCCATCAGGATAGGCTATGTAAAAGGGGTGGAGGGTGTGCAATTTACATCAAGGACACATTCCAGGGTCTTGCCCTCCCACAATTGGACTCCAAAAAAAATGTTCAGGTCCTTGCCCTCAGGCTATTATTAGTCCCCCATGGTAAATCCCTTGCTATTGTCTCAGTTTACATACTACCACATGATCTGGCCATTGGCTTCAACAAGTTTGTTGACTACCTATCCAGTCTTCCCCCTAATACAGAAGTAGTTGCACCAGGGGACTTCAGTGTTAATTGGCAGGCTCCTGAGGCTGTCCCCTTCAAGGATGCTCTTACCTCAATCAATTTAGCCCAATTAATCAACTTGCCTACCAGAATTAACCACCAAATGGGCTCCAGTTCCCTCCTAGACTGGATTATCTCTAACCAACTGGAGAGCATATTTGGCGCTGCCGTCCTTCTGGATGCTATTAGTGAACACTCCCCTACTCTCTGCTTCTGGTCAAACAGGTCCCCTAAGCTTCCAGTCAAAACAGTTTTGTATTCGGTCCTGAAGAAAGGGAAGCTGGAAAGCCTCCAGGCTATCTTCTAAATTGTGACTGGTCTCCTATTGACACTGCACATAACATCGACCAAACACTTGAGTATTTCATCACCAGATTCAGTAGTGTCTGTGACATCTACACCCCCATCAAAAAACAAAAGATGAAGAGGGATAATAATCCCTGGATTACCCCTTCTCTTCTAAACCATATGGAATCCAAGGACAGTCTTTGGCACTGTGCCCATGTCACTGGCAAACAGGTTGACCTTCAACTGTACAAAGCAGCCAGGTATGCCTGTAACCACAAAATCTATCTAGGTAAAATACAGCACTTTAAGGATGAGCTCTCAAACTCCTGGGGCAATGGTAGGAGGTTCTGGGATAACCTTAAAGATCTGATGGGCACTCCCTGCAAATCCTCGCCCACCATTATTGAAGTTGAGGGCAAGACTGTCCAGTACCCCAAGCACATTGCTGATACCTTAAACAATGTCTTCTCCGACCTTGGTGGGATTCTCCACCCTGACTTTTTTGATACACCAACCTGCATAGCAAAGAGCAGTAATGCCTGCCCCTCCTACCCCCCATTTCATTTCAGGAGACTCGCCTTAACTGAGGCTAAAAAATACCTAGATTGGGTGCCAGGCAAAACAAGATCCAGTAGTGACTCACTTGATCTGAAACTCCTTCATCTAACCCTGGATGCAGTCCTACTACCCCTATCTAAACTGCTGAATCTACCACTCTGCCTTGGGCAGTTCCCAGTGCTATGGAAAGCTGCATTGGTTATACCTATCCACAAGAGTGGTAACTGAACTCAGCCCTCTGTCACCCTATTTCTATTCTTCCTCCCATCTCAAAAGCCTTGAAATGCATTGTTTCGGATCAGCTTACGGAACACCTTAAGAAATGTCAACTACAATGCCTGCAGCAGCATGGATTTAGGAAGGCACATAGCACCACCACTGCACTACTTGAATACACTGGCTTTATACTCAACATTCTGGAACAGGGTCACCTAGTGGGGGTGATATATATCAACCTCACAAAAGCATTTGATACAGTCAATCACACCCTATTACTTGACTCACTCCATGCCCTGGGACTCTCGGCTGACTCAATGGATTGGTTTGAGAGCTACCTTTGTGGCCGATCCCAGAAAGTCAAAATAAGTAATACATTCTCCAACATCTGCAATGTGGGGTCCCACAAGGATTGATCCTAGGTCCTCTGCTCTTTAGTCTATTTTTCAACACCCTCCATCAGGCTTGCTCGTCTAATCTACTTCTCTATGCAGATGATGCCATCATTTTCTCAAGTAACCCTGAACCCCTTACCCTTGAACAACAACTACAGGACAGCTTCCCTGCTGTTGAGGAATGCTTCTCTGATCATAAACTCCTTCTCAATTACAAAAAAATTTAATTTATGCTTTTCGCCAGTCCTCACAATAGGAACAACTACACCAGTTGACCATCCTTAACAATCTTAACACACCCCTTGAATAAGTCCAGCAATTCAAATACCTTGGTATAACCCTAGATACCACCATGTCATTTGTCACTTACATGGACCATTTAGTTAAGGCAATAAACACCAGGATTGGGTTCTTATATAGGCATAGGCCCTGCCTCACCCCTGATGCCCCCGCATAGCAATCAGCAGTTCAATATTCTCCTTAAGTGACTAATTATTTATGGTTCTGCCATGGACATCATACATAAAAGAATCAGGATGGCCCTTAATAAACCCTGCAGACTAGCTACTGAGGCACATTGACTCACTCATACTTGTGAATTGTGTGCTCTATCTAACTTTCTAAACCTTAAGGGCCATATAAAGTATCAGACCTGTCTGTTTGCGGAAAAAAAAAAATCTGTCTTGGTCTAACCCCTCCAGTCTTCTAAATGATTCTTAACCAAGTAACTAACCCTCGCCACACCTGAGGAATGTCTAATTTGGCCTACCAAGACCCATTATGTCACACCTCCATGGCACAACACTACTTCAAGTACAGGGCATCAAGCTGGCTAAATGATATCCCACCATCACTCCTCGACAAGTCCAAGATCGGCCTCTTTAAGTACAAACTTCACCAGCACCTTGCAACACAGTGCAGGCATGAATGTGTGACCTAAGCTATTCCCCTCATTTATCATGAAACTGATCCCCCCTTAGACCTCTATTTCTTCTCCCCATCCCCATTCCCAGTGATCTAAGCTTCCCTATTCTGTCTGTCTTATCCCCCCTTCCCATACTCCCCCCCCCACTCCTATTCTACCTTCCCCCTTTATCATGACATAGCCTTTGCCTGGCTGCATTGTTATTCAGTATTTTCCTTAAGTTTGCACTTTATTTTTTCACCATACCTGTTTTTTGTAACTTACTAAGTACTTGTGTTTGTCTTTTACCTGATGTGGAACCTTTGTAAAAGAGCCTCTGGCTCACAAGTATTGTAATCCAATAAATAAATAAATGCTGTATCCATAACACCTGCCGGTGAGTGTGGTGAACCTGATGTGAAACACACAGTGCAGGGTGGCCTCCTCGCTCCAGCAGGGAGACAAACCTGGCAGCCCCAGGAGCAGGGTACTCCTGGATTCCATCAGTGATCTACTCAGACAGTAAGATCTCTACAGTGGTAATACCCCTTGCACTTGCTGCTGGCCAGGCATTAAAGTATCACTGTGAGTGTAAAATGCATAACTCAAAGTATGACATACAGTTTTAGTCTTTGCCGTATTGGTCCTTGCAAGAACAGATCCAGAAGCAGATGATTTGATACCTTTTATTTGACCAACATAGATGTAACAAAAAGAACAAAATGCTTTAGCTTTCGGACCAACCCAGTTCTTCCTCGGAAGTGTAATGCCAAACGCAAACTGAAAACCATAACTCAGAGTATATAGCTTAGTGGGAAAAACTGGTAAAGTTATGTAGAGTAGAACAGGCTCTGACCCAAGGTATTGCCTCACACACTGCCATATGAAAAGAGGACTAAGAGGGGTTGTGTGACTCCTGATGTGATGTGTGTTGAGAATATGACCTTTACAAAGGGACCCTAAGATACTGACTCAAGTCCGAAGTCAGCTCAAACCTGTTTGTATGGTGCTAACAGGAGAGCTTTCAGGGACTGAGTTCCCATGTGTGTAACTGAATATATGTCAGTAAAATGTGATTGCTGCTTAGACCACCCTTACAGTGTGATATTTTCTGTAAGAACGAAGGTCCAAACTGAACTTATCCCATGGCCAGGAAAATGTGTACAGTTGTGTGACTAGGATGCAGAGAACCCACTGGAGAGTACACCACTTTACTCCTAGACACATAGGGTCTCCCTGGGTTATGCCTGTCCCCAGCTGACACCAAGACAGGGTTATCATATGGTGCTAGTCTCAGCTAAGATTAATGCACAGCAGCAGCTGAGTGGGTTACAAAGAACTGGCAAATCTGGAGAGGTGATCAAGGGTGTGGTAGCAAAACAAATGAACATGAAAAAGTACAAGGTAATTCACATAGGGGTCAAGAACCCAAGAACATAATATAGGATAAATAGGGGTTAGTGAAGAGCACATCAGAGGAAAGGGACCTGGGGGTGTTAGTAAAGGAATCAGCACAGCGTAGTAGGGCTGTGGACAAGGCAAATTGGATGCCAGGGTGCATAGGAAGAAGGATCTCTAGCAGAAGGAGAGAGGCAATACAGTGCCTGTATTGATCCCTGGTTCACCCTTTACTTGGAGTACTGTGTGCAGTTTTTGAACCCACACTTGAGGAAGGACAAGGACAGGTTAGAAGTTGTGCAAAGATGAGTCACCAGCATGATAAAGGATCAACAGGGCAGTTCCTATGAGGAACACCTGGAGGCCCTAAATATGTACATTACACACTGGTGGTCAGGAGAAAGTGGGGCAACATGACTGAGATGATGAAGTACCTCTGTGGAATAAACACGGTAGACAGTAGTGAGCTGTTCTCAATGAGTGGTGACCAGGGTAATGAGGTAACTCCCGAAAAATGGTAAGGGGGAGATTCAAGAAGGATGTCAGGAAATTCATTTTTTTACAGAATGAGTGGTGATGAACTGAACAATAGGGAATGGGGCAGGTGCACAGGAATGGCATGTAAAGGGGACAAGTTGGGAGGATGAGGTAGGGAGGGCTGACAGGGGCTCAAGCTCACATAACACAACTCATATTTCAAACCGCAAGTGTATCAGGGACAAGGCGCATTGTAACCACATCCCTCCTGCATTATCCCCAGTTTACTTATCTTACATCTTCAAACTATCTGGGAGCATTCTGTGTTTATCTTTTAGCCATTATTTGCTAGTATTCCTCAGTACATTTCAAGCTATAATGTCATTTCATACTCTGGATTCTGCTGCTACTCCATCTTTGCTTCTCTTGCTCATGTCCAACTGCAACCAGTTTAGACCATAAAGTTTGACATCTATATTGGACATTTAAACTGACTACGGGGGAGACTGGGCCTAGGGGAGCCTCAGTGGCAGTGGAGAGTAAAGGGATCCTAGCTAGTACTCCCCCACATTTGGAGGCTTGTAGTAGTATAACAGGTAAAAAGAGAGCTGTGGCCCATACTGGACTAGGTGGAGGGACTTTGGAGAGGGGAAATGCTAAGGGTTCAAGCACCAAGAAAAACAAGGAGATGAGAGGACATGAGAAGTGCAAGGATAGTACAAAGCAGGATCAGGAGTCAGATGGATGGGGATATGCCTTAATGCTAGGAGCATAGGTAATAAAATCAGTGTGCTCCAGTCGCTGATGGCAGACACTGAGGTGGACACTGTGGCAGTAACAGAATCATGGGGTTCAGAAAATACCAACTGGAAAGTGACAGTCCCTGTGTACTTGATGTTCAGGAGGGATAGAGGACAGATAGAGCAACGGAGTAGCCCTTTCTGTCAAGGAGGACACAGAGGTGACAGACGATGGGTACATCAGGAGTAGTAATGGGGAAACTGAGTCACTGTGGGTGCAATTCATGGCAGCCTCAGGCAAGAAACTGCATTTGGGGGATCTTTAAACCATCAGGGCATGAGGAGGACATGGACAGAGAACTCAGGGAAGAACTGGAAAGAGGGATAGCTCAGGGAGAAGTAGTGGTGGTATGTGATCTGAACCTGTCGGATAATTGATTAAGATGTCCCAATGGCCAGGAGTACCCGAAGCCAGGTCTTGCTGGATGTGTTCCAGGACTATCTGCTGGTATAGTTAGTTAAGGTGCCCACTAGGCAGACTGCAGTTCTTGAGGCGGTGCTCACAAACTCAGAGGTGGAAGGAGCTGTGGGAGTAGGAGAGGCATTAGGGAACAGTGACCATAAGTCTGTTTCATTCAAACTGACCCTCGAGTCTGGGAAACCTCAGTTGAGAGCTGAAGTCCTTGATTTTAGAAGGGCAGATTTCAGTAGGCTGATGGAGCTGGTTAGGGATAAGGTAGCAGGGGTGGACAGCATAGATGAGGAGGAAGAGATATGTGGAGCGATTAAGTGGGCCATTCTCAAGGCATCTAAGGTATGCATGAGAATAAAACATAAAGAACAGTTTCAGGAGACCATCATGATTCTCAGCAAGAATCAGGGAAGTGGTGTGGCCAAGAAAAAGGCCTTCTAAGAAAAGCAAGTGGAGGAAGAATGGGAAGAATATTTGCTGACATATAGGGAGGCAAAGAAGGCAGTTAGGGAGGCAAAAGCTGACACAGACCTGCACACTGCAGAGGGGATCAGGAGAGGAAAAAACTATTCATCAGATATATTAGTGAGAAAGGAGGGGGAATCATGAGGCTAACAGAGAGGAATAGGATGACAGGTGAACAGGCAAAAGGCCACCATCCTTAAAGATTATTTTTGCTCAGTTTTCATTAGGGAGGACAGTGGGCCCTTGACAGAGAGTGGAATCAAAGCAAATATTAAGGGGGGGGGGGTCCCCAAGATGAAGCAGTCAGCATTTTCTATGGAAAGGGTTCTGAAAGGGCTGGCAGCCCTAAAGATTGATAAGGCCCAAGGACCATATGGGTTGTATCCAAGGATACTCATGGAACTGACAGAGGCACCGGCTGATCTCCTGGTAGGTTTATTCAACAGCTCTCAAAGAACAGAGGTGGTTCCAAATGACTGGAGGGTGGAAGACATAGTTCCAATCCATAAGGGGGGACAAGGAACAAGAAGGAAACTATAGACTTGTCAGTCTTACCTCTATTGTAGAAAAACTGATGGAGTCACTGATCAAAGTGGATCTTATGGGCTACCTGGAGAGCAACGGTCTCCAGGATAGTAAGTATTATGGATTCGTAGTAAGGGGATCTTGTCAGACTAACCAAATAGATTTCTTTGACTGGGTGATGAGGAAATTGGATAGAGGTCATGCATTGGATTTGTTCTACTTCAACTTCAGCAAGGCTTTCAACTCAGTACTCCACAGATACTTGCTGAAAAAGATGGAGGATCTCTGTGTGGCTAAGGTCATAGTAAACTGGGTAAACACAAGTACAAGTATCTTACAGGGAGGAACAGGGTGCAGGAAAACACTATTTTTAAGCGAAAAAAGATGTTCCAGGACTAGAGGGCATGGGATGAAGTTGGAGGGAGGACGATTCAGAGGAAACATGAGAAAGAATTTCTTCACAGAACGGGTGGTGGACAAGTGGAACACCCTGCCAGAGGAAGTGGTGGGGGCTGAAACAATCACGGGATTTAAGAATGCATGGGATAGACATAAAGGAATTCTAGAGGTCAGGGGTAAGGGGCAACAGACTTCTAGGAAAACAAACTGAACTTACAAGCTCAAATGGGCAGACTGGGTGGGCCATAGGCCCTTATCTGCCGACACTGTCTATGTATCTATGTATCTATGTATCTATGTAAACAACGGGGTAAAGGGGAAGCAGCAGAGGGTGGTGGTTAATGGGGTTAACTCAGAAGAGAGGGTGGTCACAAGTGGGGTTCCACAGGAATCTGTTCTGGGTCCAGCCCTCTTCAACATGTTGATCAGTGACATTGGTGAGGGGATCCAGGGTAGGCTGTATCTCTTCACAGATGACATTAAGTTATTTGGGATGGTGGATAGTGATAAGGGAATAATGGAAATGCAGAGAGAATTGCAAAAGCTGGAGGGGTGATCAAGGGTTTGACAGTTGAAATTCAACACTAAAAAGTGCAAGGTGGTGCACCTAAGGAACAAGAACCACAGGACAGTATACTAGATGGGAGAGTATCATGGCTGAGGAACGAGACCTTGGCATTATCATCAGTGACTCCCTAAAGCAATTGAGTCAGTACAACAAGGTTTATAGCAAGGCAAATAGAATGCTTGGGTGTATCAGGAGGGGTACTGATAGCAGAAAAAGTGAAGTAATACTTCCCCTGTATAAATCCTTGGTAAGGCCACAACTGGAGTACTGCACTCAGTTCCGGGGTCCTCACCTCGGGAACGATAGGGATAGGCTCAAGATAATGCAGTGCAGGGTAACAAAAATGATTCAGAGCCAGCAGGGCATCTCCTGTGAGGAGCAACTCAAGGCACTGAACATGTATCCACTAGAAACCACAAAGGAGAGGGGAGATATGATAGAGACCTTCTAAGTCCTGAACTGTGAGTAACTATTTAATTTGAATACCAGCTCATGGTCACATGATCTTGGGTGGAAGCCAACAGGAGGGCAGTTCAGGAGGGATGTGAGGAGATATTATTTCACAAAAAGAGTGGTGGAGTCATTGAACAGGCTGCTAGCCAAGGTGGTGGGTACAAAAAACGTTAGTAGTTTTAAACGTGGCTTGAACAGAATGATAGGTACAGTTATTGCTCAGGACATCAGAATTGGGGAAGAGAATGAAGGGGGTGGGGAGGCTAGCACCCTGGAGGAACAGTAGGCCCCAGAGCTGAACAGGGAATTTGGGCAAAGTGGATGGACCTTTGAAATTCTGCCTTCATTGTCTGTATTTCTGTGTAAGGAATAAGATACAAGGGGGTATGCGGTAGACATTTCTAATGTATGGACAGGGACATAGTGAGGCTTAAGACTGAAAGCCGAGTGCCTTCAGCCCATGGTAGTGCATTAGAAATGTAAATGTCTATGCACAAATGGGCTGGAAATACACAATGGAGATTTGTATCCCATTCGCGTAGTTCCACACCTGCAGACAGGTGCACACAGGCCAGTATTCACCACCAGCCACCACCTGTCTGTAGCTCCATCTCCCCAGTGCACAGGACTCTGCAGGGCAGCCAGGGCCAGAGCTGCAGATACAGGCGGGCATCCAATTAGATGCCTGGCATGGGTCCCAAAGTGGATCTCTTGCGTGGCTCAGTGCGGGTCTGGGTGCGTGAATAGCACCTGTGTCCACCCGGACCGATGTGGCCATGACCCATCAGGCAGCATATACATGGCCAAGCCCCTAGAGCATGGTGACCACCCACTGCACAGCCACACCACCCCCACGAGAACAAGGCAGCCCCTACACCAATGGATCAAGGGCCTCCTCCTGCACACACAGGGTACCCCATTCCCATATGGCAGAAGCAACACCCCCCACCCTCACCTACACATGACAGCCAATCTTCGGTGATACACATGACCACCCCCCCATCTTCTCACCAGTGGCCCGGACGCAGTGTCCAACAAGCACCACCCCTTCATGTGCCCGAGACCCGCACATCCGACCTAAGGACCCAGTACCCCAGTCCCATCATTGGTGGTAAGCGGCTCACCCCCCAGCACCAATGCCACCCCTTAGTTTTCAGCATTGTTTTCTTTTCATGCTGTTTTCTGTTTGGGACACAGGCGGACAACCTGGCAGCCACGATATGGATGGCAACCAGGACCACACTGCACAAGTGAAAATGGAAGTTGCAGTGTTAGTAACAAAATTTTGCTTTCTTTACTGTTAATGTCACTTTTTTTTTTTTAAGAACTTGACATAAGTTTCTTTGTGTGAGACAGAGGATGGCAATTTCAGACTGTGGGGAACTGGGTGAATTGGGAGCACAAGTGCAAGCTGAACAGTTATATTCTGAGGTGGTTGACATCCGGCAGTATTTGTAAAACCAAAAGATATTCCAAATGATGTGATATTCTAAATTATTGGTGATTTACAGCACTGTCACTATGAAACTGTCACAGAGCAGGAGCAGTTTTCTGTTTACATTACATTACTGAAGGAGCGAGTGAGTCGAGGGTGCAAGACTCGAGTGAATAAATCAAATAGCTGAAATGTCAAAAGAAAAAATAAGTAAATAAACTGAGTTTTGATGCAAGAAACAGAGTTTGTTAGGAAGTTTACTGGCTTTTCTGTTTTATGTCTTCTGTTTCAGAAACCAAGATGGCGGCTAAATGAAAATCTAACATTCTGTTGGCCTAATTATTTTGAACATGTACTTTGTCCAAGTTGACAGCACTTGTTTTTACCTGTGCATTAGACAGATGTAATACACAGGTAACAAACAATCAAGATCTTGCATTTTTCCTAACCATTTTATAATGTTTTAGATTGTCCCTTATCTTCTTTCTTGTATGATACCCTTTTTCACAGTTTGGGTTGCTTCAGCACTTTTTCTTACATTTCAAATAATAAACATTCTCCTTTTAATATGGCGCAAATCCAGTTTTCTTCAGTATTGTCTGCTGTTTTTCACACTCACTGTTTTAACATTACTGTTGTGACTAAACGATCTAGCATGCAGCAGACTCTTCCCCTGACTTTATGGGATAATATGTGTACATAAACAGCTGGAAATACAGATGGAAATTACATTAAACATGAGTGTCCTTTTTACGTTCGCTTGCGCGCATGCGCAAGGAACGTTTTGGGAGAGTAGCACACTTTGGAGGTGTGCCTCTCCTGTACAATGCATTGCTCTGTTGAGCAGGTGTGGCTGTCCTGCACCAATGGGTGCGGGAGCTGTGTATGTCAGCGGTGGTCTTCGCTTCAAAGAAAAACACTGCTGTCATATACAGCGCTGGTAGGCCTCACGACCCCCCCAAAGCTTTGGTGCCAAGCTGGGAGCCCACCCCAGCGTGGCAAATGTCCTGCGTGCTCTGCTGACGGGGGTGCCCAATCCCCCATTGGCTCCACGTCCCCCCAAATGTTCCTCTCCAAAGCTTTGGTGCCACGCTGGGAGCCCACCCCAGCGTGGCAAACGTCGTCATTAGCTGCCTGACGGGGTGCCCAACTTCGCTGCTCCATGTCCCCCAAATGCCTCCTTAAAGCTTTGTGCCACGCTGGGAGCTCACCCCAGTGTGGCAAACATCCCGCCATCTTTTTTTTTTTAACTTGAAAAATAAAACGGTCCCACGGCACTTCTCCCAGCCCCCCACAACCCGCACTCCTCCCACTGTGCACGCTGCTCTCCCACACCCTCACCCCATACTTACTCCAGAGCTCAGTGCGACGATCTTCGTGGACCGGAACACGCCTGCATTCTTAAAAGTCAACCGCGAACTGAGGAAATGCCGTAAGCTATATAATGGGCTAGATAGGGTTTTTCAACTTTATTGCATATCTCAGGCATTTTTGGAATTTTGCACCAAATTTTCAACATAGGGTTTTGGGACCCTTCTCAAGAAAGATGTCACTGCCATGCGTTATTCAGGCCCAAAGGGTGATTTCACAGTCACTGCACAGTCACTGCGTGAAATCACCCTTCGGCCTGAATAACACCATGACAGTGACACTATTCATGAGAAGGGGTCCCAAAACCCCAGTTGAAAATTTGCACAAATCCCTAAAGTGACTGGTTTACGAGCGTATGCTGCATGTTCCTACATAGGCTCGTAAGTTCGCGAATTTTCAATATTTTCACTCCAGATTTTCAGTATTGCCATTTTACCACACCTCCTTATGAGCAGTACAGCTGTCATTTTTCACATCCTGCCCAAAATGTGTTTCCGCCCATGTAGCGCACAATGGCACAGTCGGTGTGCGAACTCAATGTATGGGACACATTAAGAAAATCACAGTGACATTGATCATGAGCAGAGGACTTAAAATGGCTGTGTTGAAAATTTGGTGAAAAAATTCCTAAAAATTACTGTTTTATGAGTGTGCGTTGCGCAGTTCCTACGCACGTTCGTAAGTTTGTGAATTTTCAATATTTTCACTCCAGATTTTCAACATTGCCATTTTACCACACCTCGTCATGAGAAGCACAGCTGTCATTTTTCGCATCCTGCCCAAAACATGTTTCTGCCCATAGCACACAATGGCGCAGTCGGTAAAGTGAACTCAATGTATGGGACACATTAAGAAAATCACAGTGACACTGTTCATGAGAGAGGTCTTAAAATGGCTGTGTTGAAAATTTGGAAAATTCTAAAAATGACTGTTTCACAGTGTTCATGCGCAGTTCCTATGCACACTCGTGAAGTTTTGAATTTTCAAATTTTCACTCAGATTTCAACCTTTGTCATTTTACACTACTTTTACTTATGAGCAGTGCAGCTGTCATTTTTTCACATCTTGCCCAAAAAACATGTTTCCTTCCATGTAGTGCACAATGGCACAGTCGAGTGCGAACTCAGTGTATGGGACACATTAAGAAAATCAATTGCGTCACTGTTCATGAGCAGAGATCTTAAAATGGCTATGTTGAAAATCTGGTGAAAAAATTCCTAAAAATAACTGTTTTACAAGCGTGCATTCTGCAGTTCCTACGCATGCTTGTAAGTTTGCGAATTTCCAATATTTTCACTCCAGATTTTCAACATTGCCATTTTACCACACCTCCTTATTAGCAGTACAGCTGTCATTTTTCACATCCTGCCCAAAACATGTTTCCGCCCATGTAGTGCACAATGGCGCAGTTGGTGTGCAAAATCAATGTATGGGACACTGTAAGAAAACCACAGTGACACTGTTCATTAGCAGAGGTTTTAAAATGGCAATGTTGAAAATTTGGTGAAAAAATTCCTAAAAATGACTGTTTTACGAGTGTGCGTTGCACAGTTCCCACAAACGCTCATAGGTTTGTGAATTTTCAATATTTCCAGTCCAGATTTTCAACATTGCCATTTTACCACACCTTCTTATGAGCAGTACAGCTGTCATTTTTCACATCCTGCCCAAAATGTGTTTCCGCCCATGTAGCACACAATGGCGAGTCGGTATAAGAACTCAATGTATGGGACACATTAAGAAAATCACAGTGACACTGTTCATGAGCAGAGGTCTTAAAATGGCTATGTTGAAAATTTGGTGAAAAATTTCCTAAAAATGACTGTTTTATGAGCGTGCATTGCGCAGTTCCTACGCACACTCGTAAGTTCGCGAATTTTCAATATTTGCACTCCAATGACTTCCAAATACCTAAACAGCACATAGAAGCAAGCAACATTCGGCATTGACAAATGCTTGTTTATTTTTGCATTCGCTTGCATGCATATGCAAGGAACGTTTTGGGACAGTATGACTTTTTGAAGGTGTGTGACCCTCCTGTCCAATGCAGTGCTCAGTGTAACGTGTGCAACCCTACTGCACCAATGGATGCATGAGCTGTCTATGACAGCAGTTTGGCTGCAGTGGTCTTCAGCTAAAGAAAGCACCACTGCAATTAGCGGTGGTAACGTGTGTGTATTTAGCACATTGACGTCACCCTTTTCCCTCTGGCTGCTAATAAAATACCTCCACTTCCTCCCTCTGCTGCCGCTACCCTGCTCCTTGTTATTGCCCCACCAAACACATTGTATGTGCAGACGGAGTGCACAGTCCCCATTGTCTCCAGCCCCCCAACAAACACTCCAGGTGACATGCTGGGGCCCACCCCAGCATGCCCATTCTCCTGTAAATGGGAAAACTGTCCCTCAACATCTTTTGTTTTCTTAAAACCTGTGAAAACAGAAAACCATCCCTCATTGTGTCTTGTGCCCCCTCCCCGAACCCACACCCACCCTCTGCATACCCCACCTCCTCCTCGCCCCATACTTACCTCCGGAGCCTGGTGCAATAATCTTCAGTGGAGTGGGAACACGTCTGCACTCTTGAAAGCAGAACACAAACTGAAGAAATGACAGTAAGCTGTATAATGGCATAAATGTTTTTTTTTTTCCAACTTAGGTGGCTATCTTGGGCATTTTTGCAAATTTTGACACCACATTTTCAACAGGGGGTTCATGGGGCACCATCTCATGAATTCAGTTACTGTCATGTGAGTTATTCGGCCCCCAAAGGTGATTTCATGGTCACTGCACAAAATCACCTTTTGGGATTGATTAACTAAACAACAGTGTCACTGTTAATGTGGTAGGCTTCCAAAATCCTATGTTGCAAATTTGGTGAAAAAATTTCAAAAAATGACTGTGTTACAAGCGTGAGTTGCGCAGTTTCCAAGCACACTCATACCTTCCAGAATTTGAAATATTTTCAGCCCAGATTTTCAACACTGGCATTTTTTCACACCTCCTTATGAACAGTACAGCTGACATTTTTCACATCCTGGCTGAAATGTGTTTTTGCACATCCAGCGCACAATGGTGTGGTCACAGTGAGAAATCAATGCTCAGGACAGATTATGAAAATCACAGTGACACTGTTCATGAGCAGAGGTTCCACAATGCCTATGTTGAAAATTTGGTGACAAAAGTCCACAAAATGACTGTGTCATGAGCGTTCATTGCGCAGTTTCCATGTACACTCGTAAGTTCGGGAAGTTGTTGTATTTTCACTCCAGATGTTCAACATTGCCATCCCTTCACACCTCCCTATGAATGCTACAGCTGTCATTTTTCACATCCTGCCCGAACTGTGTTTTTGCACATGTGGAGCACAACGGTGTGGTCGCTGTGGGAAATCAACGCTCAGGAAAGATTAACAAAATAACAGTGGGACTGTTCATCAGCAGAGGTCTCAAATGCTTTTATGAGGTGGGGGTAACAAAAAGGTCATGCTGAAAATTTATTGTGCAAATACCAGCAATCGCACAGGGCATTAGGGTAAAGCACCATACGTGCCAAACACCACTGCAAATACCTGTAAGCGAACGTCCGGCATTGACAAATGCTTGTTAATATTTCAAATGTGAAGAAAGTGCTAAAGCAGACTCAAAATAGGGGAAGAAGGATATCACACATGGCAGGAGGCATGCAGGAATCTAAAATGAAACAAAAGATATTTGTCAAAATATTCACTTTAACATGCACTTCTGCAATCAATTAGATTCACCTGACATGACCTTCCCACTGTGAATCCATGCTGCCTTGGGTCTTGTGCCCCACTGTCCTCTAAATACTCAATTCTTTCCTTCAGAAGTGATTCCATCATTTTCTCTACCACTGAGGTCAAACTGACAGGTCTGTAGTTTCCTGCCTCTGTCTTGCTCCCACTTTTGTGAAGGGGAATCACATCCACTCTCCTCCAGTCCTCAGGTACCACACCATCCTCCCATGATTTATTAAAAAGGGTAGTCAGTGATATCATTAGTTCTCCCTTAATTCATTTAGAATTCTGGGGTGAATTCTGTCAGGCCCCATTGCTTTGTCTGCCTTCAGTTTTAGGAGTTCTTTCAGAACCCTTTCTTCTGTGAAAGGTCTGGGATTGACCCCCCTATTCAGAGTGCTTCTGTTAAATGGATTAGTCACCTCCCCTCCTCCCCTTTTGTGAATACTGAGCAAAAGTATTCGTTCAATATCCCTGCTTTTTTACTGTCCCTCTCTGCCCACCCACCGTCCATTCTATTCAGCCTCACTATCCCTCCCTTTGTCTTTCTACGCTCCCTGATGTACCTATAAAAGTTTGTATCACCCTTCTTAACCGAGTTGGATATATTTTCCTCAGTTTGAGCCTATGCTATTCTGACTTCCCTCCCTGCTTCCTTCTGCCTTAACTATTACAGTTCTCTGTCTTGCTCCTTCTGTGTTTCCTTATACTTTCTAAATGGTATCTTTTTCTCCCTAACCTTCCCTGCCACCTGTTTTGAGAACTATAGTGGCTTTTTCTTTAATTCTGATTTGTTTATTTGCTTCACACAAAGGCTTGTTGCCTCTGTGGTGGCAGTTTTGATGTTTCCCCATTGTTGTTCCACACCTCCTTCTAGCCTGTTTGCTAGTGCTTTTCTAAGGCACTCTCCCATCTTGCCAAAGTCAGCCCTCCTGAAGTCCAGTGCCCTCACTTTTGTATGGCTTAACTCTGCAGCTGAGTTTATCATAAACCACACTGTTTGATGGTCACTTGTTCCCAGATGGCTACCCACTTCTAGATTAGAGATCCTCTTCCTGTCCCCATTTGAGAGTATGAGGTCTAAAATTGCTCCCTCACGAGTGGGTTCCAAAACTAGCTGTCTGAGGCATTCCACCTGTAGGGCTTCTAGAATGGCCCTGCTTTTGGATGTGGCTGCAGCAAAGGTGCTCCAGTTAACATCTGGCATATTCAGGTCCTCCATCAACAGTGGGATGCGGTTAAAATAGCGCAGCCTGAATAGCTCAAGTAAATACAGCGCATTCAAAACAGCGCCTATTAAAATAGCGTACCAACAAAAACACACTTACTTTGATAGCGCCATGTACTGAATACTGCATAGCACTCCAGAACCACAACCATGCATAGCTGAGATGGCTTTAGGGCAGAGGTTACACTAACAATGCATGATTGCTTAGGGACACAATTCGGTGTTGCATGTCCATTACACTGACTCTCCCCTCCCATGTTTCAACAGTTCCACCACAAAGCAAACATGGAGATTCATTTTTTGGTATGTCAATCTTTATTACTTTTATGATTTAAAAGTAGCTCATATCAGCATAATCAGTAAATTCATGAAACGCATCAGATATTAGGCGTGCAGCTGGAAATTGTATGCAATTCCACGTAGATATTCCATCCTGGGGCGTGAACTGTATTCTCTAACAATCCCTGTTATATGTTTTGCTGTGTCCTTATATTTTTTGTGAACTTTAGTCTCTGCAGACCCAGCTACCAGCTGCTCAATCTCCGTGCTATTCATGTGTTGTTCAATTTTTAGCAGCTCAAAGAATTTCCAAATAGAGGGGTGATGTGCTCTGATAAGGTGATTGAAGCGCTGGTGCCAGGCTTCAACAGCATTTGCTGTCCTGGGAAGAGCATCACACACTGCATCATAGCAATTCCATAGTGATATCAGAAACATGGGCCATCGACGCCCCCCACCCCGGTGAGTGGTCTACCAAGCCATGTATCCTCGAAGTAATCTATCAAATTAGACAGTGTCTCACCATTTGTCTGGTAGAACTCAGTGTTCATTAGCTCATTGAATGTTTGACATACATCTTTGACAGGCACATATGCAAAAGCTAGTAGCATCCGGACATTGAGGGTAAAATTAGGGTCTGAAGTGTATGGCCCACTTACATCTGGCAATCCCTGGATCTTTCTCCACACTGCCTGTGTCATGGGGAAAAAGCACCCTCTCATTTTAGCATTTGGGAATGACTGGCTGAATGCTTGTATTGCTGCCAACTCAAAGTCTGTCAGAATAGTCTCTGGCTGCAAACCCTCACATAAACCATTCATCGCAGTCAGGACTTTCTGATAGTCTGCTGCAGTTCTCTTACACATTAATATGTACATTAGTGGAAGTACCTTTCCATACTTGATAGCGTGAATTGTGTAGACTTGAGAAAATATAGAAGGACAGCTCTTAAAAGTGCCATTGGCAAACCAAGTGATCACTTTGCTTCAGGTGTCCATGTCGGCAGATGTGGTGAATATCAAAATTCTGTCACTGCCAGGCCCACTGTCATATTGCAGGAACTTTTCATTCTTTATTGTTAGAACAAAATCAGGTGGGATACTGAGGGCTATGGCACCAATAGGCTCAGGTAATGGTTGGGAATGGGCCCTTCGATTTCTCCAGTGGTATAGCTGTTTTTTGTGATGCCACTGAAAGTGATAGTTGAGAGACTCCAGCAGCAACTATTTGGTGTGTTGTCTCAACTGTGGTGCTAGCCCGTTCTATCATAGTGGACACTGCTTCTTTTGCTGCCAGAGATGCAGGGTCAGGGACATGATTGTGCTCCCCAATGAATTTTAACACAATTTCCCCTTTCAGGTGTATTCGAGCAGTGCAGTGACCCTTATCGTACTCTAAGCACTTGTAGTACATTTTGTCAGGGGTCACTCATTCTCTCCTATAGATAAATACATTCTGTACTACAAGATCTCCACCCTTCTGGCTCTTCAAGAAATGAACCACCGTGTTACTGTTATCTGGTGGGCTGCAATGCAACCACATCTTTATAGCTACATTTTAATTACTCATGCACGCTAAACAAGACATGTGTGATTAATTCAGCGCTATGAAGACCTTGCACTATGTTGATCGCACTAAATGTGCATGCATGATTACAGACACGCGTTAACAGTAAACCATCAACACTATCTCCCCTTTCTCTGCCATCCTAAGGATGCCTTCTATCATATCCTTGTCCATTCCTTCCCCCTGACATGGGGGTCTGTATATAACCCCTGTGCGGATTGTGGTGCCATTTCCAGTCTCTAAGGTGACCCACAGTGCCTCCTCTCCTCCCTGTTTACTCTTTTGTTCCATTGCCATTATCTCTTCCCTTACATAGAGAGCTACTTCTCCCCCTCTTCTCCCCCTCTTCTCCCCTCCCTGCCTCTCCTGTAGGTTGTGTACCCTGGTATGTTAACATCCCAGTCATGGTTCTCTGTGTACCATTTTTCTGTGACTGCTATGATATCCAGGCATCCCTCTTCCAGCAAGGCCACCAGTTCAAGGAGCTTGCTGCCCAGAATACAGGCATTGGTACTCATTACCCTCCATTTCTTGATGGCCTTACCCCTTTTAGCCCCATCCCTGTCCTTATTGCCTTTGTCGCTTTCTCCATTTATTCCTCCCCTTCTCCCTATCAACATCTCTATCTTGGTGTTTACCTCACTTACTACCCTGATTTTTTGGGGGGGGCTAGGATTTCCCTGCTCCTTTCTATTGCCTCCCCCCTTGTCTAGTTTAAATGCTTGCCAATGAAGCATTTAAACCTATCACTTAGGATCCTGGTTCCACTCCTGGACAGATGCAGACTATCATGCCAGTATAGACCTGCATCACTCCAGGTGGACCCCCAGTCCCCAATGAAGCCAAATCCATGAGCCCTGCACCAGTTTCTCAACCACTGATTGAATCCCATGGTGTGGAGCACCCTAGCTGCACCCATACCATAGACAAGCAGCACCTCCGAGAAGGTTACCATGCGTGTTACTTGTCTAAGACTCTTCCCCAACTCCACAAACTCTTCCTGCACTTCTCTGATCCCTTTCTTAGCCAGGTCATTTGTCCCTAGGTGGTCTTCAACTTCGTTTACCAGAAAGACCCAGAAAAGGAAAACATACATAATAATTATCACAGATAAGAAAATAGATAAATGACTATCACAAGTATAATAGCCATTACGGCATAGTTATACAAGCAGACATAAAAAATAAGTACAAGCAGAATAATATATATTGGTAAAAGTACTTTAACCATAGTACAATCTGATATGGTTAGGATGTGCATTTATAGTTAGCAAGTAAAATTCATTTCACTAATGTTTAAAGGTATCATATGAAGGGATTTCTCAATGGTGTGAACCCCCCCACCACCACCACCGCCAAAGTGTGGGGTTTACTTTGTTTCCCTTGGCCAACATCCAGACTGTTGCTGGGATACTCTTGCTCCCTTCAGCACTCAGGTCTCGAACATTGCTGTGGGGGGCCAGCAGGAAAGCTATAGGGACATTATTCCTTCATCACCTCCTCTGTCACTCCACAGCATGGCTCTGACTGTGCATCAAGGACCGCTGGCTGCCATCAATACTGTCAGCTAGTAGACAATGCCCTACCACAACCAGACACCTTAGCACATCCAGACACCTTAGCACATCCAGACAACAACAACCAGAGACTTAGTTATGCAGTATGTTTAAGGGCAGGAGCCCTCCTAGAGTGAACGTCGAGGATTAAAACCTCACTGCCTGACCGCTGTCATCTAAAAGTCCCTTGACCCTAGCTTCTATCCAATCAAAGGACAGGATCATAAATTCAGGGTGCAGAGGCCTCTGGACTGTTGGAGGACTGATTATTTCAGGTGCCTATACACAATATAGCATGAGACCTCCAGGACTACCTGGACTTGAGTGACAGCCCTAGGAGTCAATGGAAGCCGGACCTCTCAAGGAGAAGAGACTTTGCTGAATTTGATCAGATCTACATGAGATCTTAGAAAAGCATTTGTTGTTCAGAGAAAATTTGAGTTGTGCCACTACTTACTTTGCATCTGTGGAAGAAAAACTATAAATGAACCATTTTCCTGGTGAGGAAAAAAAAGAGTGGCATTTGCATACTAACCAACATGGAAGACAATACTGTGGTTCTAATGTGTAGCAAGTGCAAAAGAAAGAATGCTATCAGGCACCACAGTCAGATATCAAGCTGTGACCAACTAGAGGGTTTGTGGGCCACAGCATGTGGGTCAGTATGGGCACACAGTGGTTAGCCTGAAAGAGCCAACAAAATCTCCAGACAGTCAATGAAGTCAGTAACTCTGAGAGCAAAAAGTAATAGCAGAGAGGCAGTCCAGCTGACTGAGGGAGACTGCAGAGATTGGAGGTCCAGACAGGCCTTGCTGAGTGAGAGAGGATCAACCCAGTTGGGAACTATGAGTAAGATCAGGGCTTGCTCTGCTTCTAGGGAAGTGAACTGTTTATTTGAAAGTTTGTTCTTTGCATTTGACCATTGGGTCAGGATTTTACAATTACCTCACATCTGAGGTTTTGCCAGACTTTTTAGCAACTGCATGGCCTTTAGGTTGTGGGGTTATACAGTAGTTGGGCAAGCCACTCACCGTTAATTTAAAGTGCACCACTGTCAGCTAACCGACAGCAACATGAATGGGCTTGCACTGATCCAGTCCTGGGTAGCAAGAAACTGTCATAATGGCAGCTTTGATAAGGTTTAAAGGAGAACTCCTAGTGCAGTGTGGAAGAGATTAGTGGGCTGCAGTACAGGAGCACAACATAATTTTGCTGTATTGTGATTAGCCATGTGGGCATGTGGGAGTGGGCTGAATTTGTTTATTTATTTATGTATTTGTTTATTTATTACAAAATTTCACCAGGAAGGCATACTGAGCAGAGCTGCTTATTTCCAGATGTGTCCTGGAGGAAAGAGGTGGGGAGCAGACAATAGTACAGTTCAGTTACATATAATACAGAGTTACAGTTAAAGTGCAGTGGGTTCAATTCAGGAACATACAGGTAGTACAAGATGCAGCAGGGCAACAGATGACATGACTAGACCAGTACAGATATTACTGTATTTGTGTGTTACATACAGGTCAGGCAGGTTACATAATTAAATATAAACAGTTAGGAAAAATTGCATTGAGATACAATTCTAGGATACATCCTGAGTAGGGGGATGAGACGATGAGACAATAGCAACAGCCAGAGTGCAGGTGCATAACCCCATTGGGGATGGGGACATGGAGGAAGACTTTAAGAACAGTTGCAGTCTGGGGAGATGAAATCACAGAGTAGGTAGGAAAGGCATTGAGGGGTGGAGGTATTGCGGATTCTAGAGGGAGGACGTTCGAAAGTTTAGAGCATTAATACAAGATGGTGGTCTGGCCAGCAGTTGTGGACCTAGGAGGGAGAGCTAGGATTCAGAGACCGGTGTTACAAAGGGAGTAGAAGGATGGCGGAGGGATGGAGAGAGTAGAGGTGAGGTAAGAGGATAGGACCCAAACCAGTATTCAGCTACAAAGCTAGCAGAGTAGGTGAGGCACCTGTCTTCAAGAGATGGAAATTAAAGGGGTTTGTAGAGGTCTCAGTAATGAGTCCAAGGTGGGCAGGCTAGGGGGAAGTGACAGAATGTGTATAAGAGGGTATCCAATATGGCTAGGGAGGACTTGTAAGCAACACCATAGACTGTATCTCCATAGTCAACGGTAGGGAGGATCATTTTCTGGACAATCACATTGCGAGCTGACAGGGGAATCAATCAATCAATCGATCAAAATCTTTATTTGTCCAGGTGAACATAATTGAGCAGAGCTCTTTTACAAGCTGGATCTGGTTAGAACAGGGTCGGGTAACATCCATCATAAAAACATATAAATACATGTAAATAAGTATATAAACACAAACACAATGGTGCAGTAATAGGGGAGTCAAATGATAAAAGGAAGACAAGACAAGCCATAACAGAGGAGGATTGCAGTGTCAATGGCTCAGTAGGTAGCACACTCACCTCTGAGGCCGGGAGATCAGAGGGCTGTGGGTTCAGTTCCCACATCTGACACTTGGATTAATAGGCCAGTACTGACCCTGTAGAGCAGCATGAGAGGGGTGCTGCACTTCTGAGGTGCCGTCTTTCAGATGAGACATTAAACCAAGGTCCCATCTGCCTGGATTGGTGGTAGTTCAGGTGGATGTTAAAGATCCCATGGCACTTATCGAAAAGAGAAGGGGAATTTCCCAGGTGTCCTCGTCAAATTTCTCTCATTCACTAAAAATACCACCGACAGCTTCATCTGGTTCAAGGTCAGTTGGCATTCATCTGTATCCCCCTCCCCGGGTCATGCCTGAAAACAGGCAGGATTTGTCTAGTGCACTTACCCGGTCAACAAAAACTAAATAAATAAAAAAAAAAATACAAGGGGGCAGGTCCACCATTGAACCATGCAACTGTATATAAACCATGTTCTCTGTATAGAAGTACCAGTTAGTTCATTTACCAGGGGCAATCACTATTACTAGCCATGAAAATGGCTTGGAGAACCACCAACTAATGGCAGATGGGGTACCAGGATGGGTATGTAATATGTAAGTGAAGGATAAACATTGTGAAAAGTGAAGTCCCAAGGATAGGTTGGTAGAACTGATGCGGCGGTGGGAGCCTATGGGGAGAGGGAAAGGGGAGTTGATACTTTTAGAGTATGACTGCGTATAGATTGTGGATGAGTGCAGTATAGAGTTATGAAAAGAAGGCTGGAGAAAGCAGGAAGATAGGCCAGTATCAAAGGAAGAACAGAGGCATCAAGGTGTTACATGAAAGCATGATGACAGACCAGGGCCAAGGAGGAAACAAGCACTAGAAGTAATTTGTTCATGGTTAAATGGTACAGGTTAGCATGATAACAATTCATGGTCATAGGAAACAATTGCACTGATAATTTTGGAGACGTGAATATAAGAGCTTGAAAGATGAGATGCTGACGGGTGACCTCAGCTTCAGTTTTTTTGCAATTTATTCCACAAGGAGGACAGTGTAAAGCTTATAGCAGCCCTGCCAAAGTGAGAGTTAACTTTGGGAACCATCAGTAGGAGAGATTTGCAACTTCTCAGGGCGTAATTGCCTATTGGTTTTATAGGAAGACGGTCTGTAATGTATTGGGGCAGTTTTTTGGAGATGGCTGTCAGGGTCCATAAGGCTGCATTTTTATCATGCCTGAATTGAAGAGAACTCCATCCCACTGACTGATATAGGGAGCAGTGGTAAGTGGAATAAGGCAGGCATGTGACGAACCTCAAAGCTCTATGATATAATGTGTCAAGTTTGGTGAGGTAGGAAATGGAACAGTGACTGTAGAGGATGTCAGCATAATCTATCAAGGATAGACAGGTTGATTGTACCAGCTGTAGTTTGGCATCTCTAGTTAAGAAGCAGGCTATCCTAAAGAACTGACCAAATCTCTGTCTTAATTTTTTGAGTAATTCTTCAACGTGCTCTATAAAGAAGAGCCTATGGTCCAGCCATACTCCCAGGTATTTGAATTTAGAGACAAATTCCAACTTCTCGCCAAGAATTGTAGTAATCTGCATCACAGGATCTGATAGGGCTTAATTCACCATTTTGGCAGAGGGGGAAAAGAGCATTGCTTTTGTTTTCTTGGCATTAAGTAATAGTTTTTTGTTTAGGAGTTGGTGTTGCAGCAGGTTGAACTCAGATTGAAGGTCATTACATGCAGATTGTAATGACGGGTGGCTTATGTAAAGAACTGTGTCATCTACAAACAGAGGAATATTGGCGTTAGTTATGCTTTCATCAATATTGTTGAGGTATATTGCAAATAAGATCGGTCCTAAGATAGAACCCTGGGGAACACCTCTTAGGAGAGGTTTGAGAGTTGAGAGATCTCCTTCCGCTTTCACCTGCTGGAAACAATCAGAGAGGTAGTTATTGAACCACTGTAAAGATAATGGGTCAGCACCTAGTGAGGTCAGGGAAGAGAGTAGCAGAGAATGGTCAACAGTGTTGAAGGCCTTGCTCAGGTCCAAGAATATGGCGCAGGTGTAATTCCTGTTGTCTAGCTCTCTTTGCCAGTCATTAGTCACTTTGGCAAGTGCTGTGATGGTGCTATGTTTAGCTCTAAACCCTGATTGGGCTGGATTAAGCAGGTTATTAGCTTCTAGATACTGCCTCAGCTGGTTACTTATGACTTTTTCCAGTAATTTTGACAAGACTGGGAGAATCAAAATTGGTCTGTAATTATTTAGATCACAGGGATTTCCAGACTTGAACAGGGGTATGATGTGCACTGTTTTCCATATTGAAGGAATGGATCCTTGAGTTAATGATAGGTTAAATAAATGGGTTATGGGCACGGCTAACACATGGATGGCCACCTTCAAGAAATATGGGCCAAGGGTATCCGCACCAGCACATTTTTTTTACATCCAGTTTTAGCAATAGGTCTTCAACTTCTTTCAGAGTAGTAGGACGCAAGGAGAAGACTGAATCGGTGATGCTAGGATCTGCACCTTGATTGTCCACCTGAGAATGTATCAAATTCACAGGGGAACTGTCAAAAGCTAAGCCTGCAGTCGCAAAGTGATTATTAAAGGCATCCAGAACTTCCAGTCTGTCACTAATGGTGTTATTGTTTAAGGAGATTTCATCAGGTAGAGAGACACCGGATGTGTGACCAGACAAGTTCTTGACGGTTTTCCAAAATTTTGTAGGATTTTTGGAGGCAGAGAGAAATTCAGAATGATAGTATGCAGCTTTTGTATCTCTAACCATTCTAGTACATGAGTTTTGTGCCCTTTTGAACTTGCACCAGTCCGCAGCATACTGGGTTTTGCGTGTTTTTTTCCATAGGTTATCTCTTTCAGTCAATGCAGAATTTAATAATGGTGTGAATAATCTACATGCATTTTTTGCTATTCACACCTTAACTATAGGGGCATATTTATTTAGGGCATCTAGGATAATTTTGCTGAATATGTCAAATGCTGATTGCGTGTTTTTTGCCAAATAGAAATCTTGCCAATACAAGGAGTGTTTCAGTTCATTTATGTAGGCAGTGAGATCAAAGTTCCATCTAGATCTCTTTGCAGCAATACTTCGGTGAAGTAGTAGGTTTGTTGCTTGATCTTATGCAAGCAATAAATGAGTGATCACTGATATCACTGAAGAAGGTGCCGGAAAAGGAGAAGAGATGTGGTTTATTCACTAGGATAACATTTAGCAGGGAGCTATTATCCACGTTCTTTTTATTTATTCATGTTGGTTCGACAATGAGTTGCGATAATCCATGGGTGTCACAGAAAGCTACGAGAGGAGTGGCGGTTTTAGATAGCCAGTCTAAATTAAGATCCCCAAGAATAATTATTTCTGAGGATTGTTGTTCTATAATATTACTCAGATGAGGTAACAATTGTAGATCGGCGGAAGGAGGTCTATAGCACCCTATGATACATAATGTTGAAGTGTGCGAGATGGTGACTTAAAGAGACAGACATTCATAAGCATTTGCGACAGATAAAGCACTCAGACAGGATGCCGTATACATATCCTTGACATAGATGGCAACTCCTCCACCCCTGGAGTGTCTGTCTGCTCTAAATAGTAAATAGTTAGGGATATTGACTTCCTTGTTGGAGGTGGCTGGTCTAAGCCAGGTTTCTGAAACCACTAGTATGTCTGGTCAAGTATGGAGGACCCAGGCCTGGATCATGGAGAATTTTTTTAACAGACTGTACCCATGGTTTCATTATAGTGCACCAAGCTTGGGGTGCAGTTTCTTGTGGATGGCATTCATGTGCACAAAAAAAGTCCAGGTGATGGTCATGCCAGATGCCAAGGTACCTTAATGAGGTAACATCTTCAACCAGGGAGAATTGTCACTTTGCCCAGAACGCTAAGGACCTTCTTCTGGGTAGCCCAAAAAACTTCAGTTCAGACCATGCTTGCATAAATTATCCATTTAGACCAAACCTGCATAGGGAACCAGAAGTTCAGGCATGGTGTAAGGTACTACACTGTATTTGTTTTGAACATTGCATTAACCCATTCTTCCTGAAATAAAGTTATGTTTTGTTGCAAACCATCTCTCATCATTGTCTCTCAAACTACAATGCATGCTATTTGGGGGGGGGACCATTGTATTTGATTGGGGTTTGCAGGAGGGGTGACCACAGTGGGGAGGTGGTCAGATATAGCTACTCAGGGGTTTTACTGAACAGTCACCAGGCACACCTAAAACTTTCTCTAGGTAGAGGCAGGGCAATTTTATTTTTATGGTGTCCAAACCCAGAGTAGGGCCAATGATTTTCTGTTTTTAATGGAAAACATCAGTAAAAGAAACTGAATTTTGCCATTTTTGTGTTGCTTGCACACATGTGCAAGAAACACATTGCATCAGCTTCCTTCAAAAGCAAGTTATGGAGGCGTGGCAGTGTTGTGCTGAATGGCACCAATCCATTCTAGGCCTGTTCTTTGTGTGGCGAATAGAGGAGCTTGCTGTTGATGACAGCAGTTAATGAGCATGCCACAATGTGTAAAGAAATTTGGCCACATCACTATGCAGTCAGCAGTTTTGGTGCATTGTGTGGTGTCCCCATGGTGACGGCTTCTCCATCGGCCTCTCACAGTCCCCAAGAAGCCAACAGAAATCTGCCACCAGCAGTTCAGTGTGCCTTCCTGGTGAAACATTTCAATAAATAAAAAAATAGCTGACGGGGGTGCACAATCCCCCTGTAGGCATGATCCCCTCCCCAGTTCATTTGCCGACAGGGTAGCCCAATGCCCATCAGCATGATGCACCTCCCCCATTTGTTGTGTGCCAAGAGGAGTGTCCATTCCCCCTTCAGCTCATGTGCCCCCCAGCATACTGTATGGCCCACGGGGGTGCCCAATCCCCCATCGGCCCCATTGCCCCTAAACAAACTTTCAGGTGCCATGCTGGAGACCACAGCATGGCAAAAACTATATTACAGGGGTGCCTAATCTCCCATCGGCTCCACTGACCCCCCAAACAATTTATTGGTGTACGCTGGGAGCCACCCAGCATGGCAAAAGTCCCCATCGCCTTTGCAAAAAAAAATCTAGAAGAAAAAAAGGTCCCTCATTGATTCTATTGCCCCCTCCCCAAACTTGAACCCACCCTCTGTGTATTCCATCTCCCCATATCCCCACCTCACCCCAAACTTACCTACAGAGCCCAGCGTGATGATCTTCAGAGGATCGGGAACATGTTTGCACTCTTCAAAACCGACCACGAACTGAAGAAATGCCAGTCAGCTGTATAATGGCAAAAATTGGTTTGTTTCAACTTTGGTGCATATCTCACCCATTTTGGGGAATTTTTTCACCAAATTTTTAACATGAGGTTCTTGGGACCCTTACCTCATGAACTCGGTCACTGTCATTTTGTTATTCGGTCCCAAAAGGTGATTTTGCAGTCACTGTGTGGAACCACCTTTTGGGACTGAGTAATGAAACAATAGTGTCACAGTTCATGAGGTAGGCCCCCAAAAACCTTATGTTGAAAATTTGGTGAAAAAGTTCCCAAAAATGACTGTTTTACGAGTGTGTGTTGTACAGTTCCTATGCACGCCCTTAACTTCAAGCATTTTTAATATTTTCACTCCAGATTTTCAACATTGCCATTTTGCCACACCTTCTTATGAACAGTACAGCTGTCATTTTTCACATCTCGCCCGAAATGTGTTTTCACACAGGTAGCGCACAATGGCACCGTCGGTGTGTGAAATCAATGTTCGGGACAGATTAAGAAAATCACAGTGACACTGTTCATGGGCAGAGGTCTTAAACTGGCTATGTTGAAAATTTGGTGACAAAAGTCCACAAAATGACTGTGTTATGAGTGTGCATAGTGCAATTTCCATGCACACTCATAAGTTCAAGAATTCATAATATTTTCTGTCCAGATTTTCCACATTGGCATTTTTCCACAACTCCTTATGAATAGTATAGCTGTCTTTTTTCACACCCTGGACGAAATGTGTTTTTGCACTTCCAGTGCAGAATAGCACGGTGGCTGTGGGAAATCAGTGTTCGGGACAGATTAAGAAAATCACAGTGACACTGTTCATGAGTGGAGGTCCCAAAATGCCTATGTTGAAAATCTGCTGCAAAAAATCCCCAAACTAATTACATTACAGGTGTGCATTGTGCAGTTTCTACGCACACTCATGACTTCAGTTTTTTTATATTTTCACTCCAGATTTTCAACATTGCCATTTTTTACACCTCTTCATGAACAGTACAGCTGTCATTTTGCACATCCTGTTTGAAATGTGTTTTAGCACCTGTGGCACCAAATGGCACAGTCGCTGTGCAAAATCACCTTCCGGCTAATGAACTGATAGTGTCACTGTTCATGCACTGGGATCACAAAAAGCCCATGTTGAAAACTTGGAGTAAAAATACCCAGAAACACCCAGGGAATTAGGGTTTTTGACCATAACGCCCTACCTTCTAGGGACTGACGGGCATCAGGGGTGTGACTTGGACTGTCGACAGTAATGCTTATGCCACTCCATCCCAACCCTGCAGCCAATGACAGGTATCAAGGTGCACCTTGGACTCTTTGGCCCCAGAGTTCACCCCATTCTCCTATACTGCACCCATTTCAGCATATTTCTTTATGGAATGAGGTGAGTAAAGCCCAAACACCGAAGACACACCTTGACACTTGTCAGTGTCTGCAGGGTAGGGTGAGGTGAAATGTCATGACCGTTATGGGCGACTACCCAAAGGCACACCCCAATGCCTGTCCATCTCTGCAGGGTGGTGGTGGGGTTGGCATCAGTTCAATATTTCACTGCCATTCCTATACTGCGTGGGCCTGATTCTCATAGAGTCCTGTGTCTGGCACAAGCTGCGGCAAACAGAAGCTTGTGCCTGATGCCCAGTGTGCCAGGGACCCTACACCTGATTCAGGTACAGGAGGGGTCCCAGCAGCTAAGTCCCCATGCTTGCGCAGATGGGAAACCTGCAGCAAACCCCTGGTGCACTGCACAAGTCTGCTGCAGTCCACCAGAGACTAACACAGGGCCCCGTCCCACCAGGTAATGGACATGCGGACCCAACCTGGTGGGCCATTGTCCCCTCACCATATTCGGTGCAACTGGTGCCTGGTCATTGAGGTGAGTGGTGGGATGTGCCGGGTGCTGGGGAGCAGACAGGACTGGTGTATGGGGGTTGGTGCTGCAGTAGCATAAATGCGGTGGGTATCGGGGATCGGGGGAGCCTCTGCCAGTATGGGCAGCATCATGATGGGGGTACCGACATGGTACATAGGTGGCATCAGGGGTGCAATTGGACCACTAGAACGGGGACCACACAGACGGGGCCAGAGGTGTATGGTGGGTGGACCATCACCCATGGTGTGCCACACACAGGCATGTCACCCAGGGGAGAATGTCTAAGTCCCCTTATGCCTGCCCTGGCTGGTCTAAGGGCACTAAGAATTTCTTCCACCAGGTGATGTCTGTGAATTGCAGGATGCAACTTTTGTTGGCTGCAGTCCCCCTACCACCATGCCGCAGTGCATTGCAGGGCACAGGGCAGCTGCAAGACATGTTTGGGGCAGGTGGCCTGCAGTCAACGCAGGCCACCTTTGTGAATTGCACAGAGGGCAGTCATGGATGCAAGGTGCACCTTGCACCATATCTGTTCAGCGCAGGCACCTTGTGTCCGATGCAGAGCTTTGAGAATCGGGCCCCATCTGTCTAACTCCTGCACTTCCACTGCTAATGCCAGCAAGCAACCATTCAGCATTGACAAATGCTTGTGTAGTAAGCTCTGGCCCATAAGAGGCTCACAGGTGACCAGTGAGAAGCTCATTAATTAGGAACAGGCTACATCTCTCCTGTCTACAATGCAGTGTTAAGGGTTCAGCAAGCTCAGCCCTGGCTAATGTACAAAGACTTTATCATATTTGTTGTGAGTCTTTCTTAAATGTGTTTTATCTGTTTACAGGACTGCACCTGATTTGAGGCCAAAATCAAAAGCAAATAGTTATAGTAGCAGAGCCCCCCTCCCCCCCCACACACGTACACACTCCCTGAAAAGCTGCTTAAAAGCCTGCAATTCATTCAAATCAATTCCATTTTCTTACTTAGTTGGGGTTCAATGCCAACAAGTGTAAAATCATATACCTAGGGCATAGGAACCCCAATGCTGAGTATTGGATGGGGGGAGGTATTGATACTCACTAGACATGAAACAGTCCTTGAGGTTATTATATCAGAGGACCTCAAGGTAGCAATACAATGTGACAAGGCTATGGGCAGGGCAAATTGGATTCTGGGGTGCATAAAGAGTGGCATCTCCAGTAGGAGGAGGAGGGATGTTGTGCTGCCATTGTATCGCTCCCTGGTATACCCCCAGCTGGAGTAATGTGTCCAGTTTTAGAGTCCACACTTCAGAAAGGACATAGGGTGGAGGTTTTCCAGAGAAGGGTAACTAAAATGGTTTAGAATTTTTCACAGGAATACCTACAAGGAAAGGCTGAAGAATCCCAACATGTACATGCTGGAAGACAGGAGGCCAAGAGGTGAAATGATCAAGACCTACAAAGTACCTCACAAGGGAAAACAGGGTACAGTTGAGGAGTTTCTTTCAAATGAGGATGAGCACCGGAGGAGGGAGTTCAGGATAGATGTGAAGAAATATTTCTTTACTGAAAGGGTGGTAGACACCTTGAACAGACTGCCAGGAGAAGTAGTGGAGGCTAAAATGGTAGGGGGCATGAAGCATGCATTGGACAAACATAGGGGTATATTAGAAAAGGGGAAGGAGGGGGTCAATGGAGATCAATAGGGCTATGGAGGTGGAGTAGGTTCAAGTTGTTTGCAAGAAAAATCCATTCAGCAAGCTCATTCACAAGGAGGTCCTGATGGACACAGGCAGAATAAGACATACAGTAACATCAATCAATCAAATAAGCAATCAAAATCTTTATTTTGCCAGGCGGAACATCATTGAGACAAGCTCATTTACAAGATGGACCTGGGGCAAAACAATTGCCAACAGGGTTAAGACATGAAGGTTGAGTGAACGTACATAACAATTACATAATAGTAATAATAAAAAAACATAATAACATATAACCATCACGTAACAAGCTACTTCCGCCAGAACATAGCAATAGGTTCAACAAGAGGTAGTGCCATTTAAATACAATTTCATAGATACAGATATATGGATGTTAGGTAATGAGCTAAAGTTTATACAGTAAACATCATTGGAGGAGTCATAGTAAGCAGGAGTGGCAGTCACTGTAGTGTCAAAGTGCAAAGAAGATTGAGATTTAAGAGTCCTTTGATATTCCCACACTGTGGAAGACAGCCCAAGTGGTCCCCCTTCTAAAATCAGGGGACCCTATGGATCTTAATAATTACAGGCCCATTTCCATTCTACCTGTGCTATCCAGGATGCTGGAGAAATTAGTGAGTAATCAGCTAAGGGAATATCTTGACAATGCTAATCTATTAAATCCAGCTCAATCTGGGTTCAGGGCCAAACATAGCACTATCACTGCATTAGCCAAGGTCACAAATGACTGGCAAACTGAACTGGATAAAAAGAATAATGTCTGTGCAGTATTCCTGGACCTGAGCAAAGCATTCGATACTGTGGACCATGAGCTGCTACTCTCATCCCTGCACTCCCTTGGCCTAGATCCACCCTCCCTTAAGTGGTTTAGATGCTACCTCCGTAGGTTACAGCAGGTAAAGCTAAGGTGACCTATCCCATTAAGACCACTGTCAAGAGGAGTCCCCCAAGGCTCTATTCTGAGTCCTATCCTTTTTGCCATTTATATAAATAACATTGATTCAACCCTTACCAAGTCCTCAGTACACCTCTTTGTTGATGACACTTTTCTGTATGTCAGCAACCCTTCACTTAAAGTTGCTCATGAAATCCTACAAACAGAATTCTCCTTGTTACAACATCAACTACTCGAGAAAAAGCTTCTGCTAAATGCAAAGAAAACTAAAGCAATGATGTTCACAACTCAAAACTCCACCAGCACATCCTCTTCAATCACTCTCCCCCAGCTATGCACTATACTTGGAGAAAATCTGGAGTATGTTGAAAACTTCAAATACCTAGGTGTGTGGATTGACAACAGACTAGACTTCACTCATCATCTAGAAGAACTGTTAAAAAAGCTTCGCCAAAGGCTTGGCCTCCTCTATAGATTAAAACCCTTCCTTAACAGAGACTCAAAGATGAGGTTAGTCCAGGCCATCTTTCTATCAGTTATTGACTATGCAGACTTCTTTATAGTCACTGCCCCATCTCCTACCTTCACAAGTTGGATACCTTATATCATAGAGCAATAAGGTTCATTACAGATCTGCCATATAATACCCACCATTGCTCTCTTTATGACGCAGTTGGATGGGTTTCCCTTCATATCAGGAGGAGCAGAAATGCAGCTCTATGGATTTACAGAGCTTTATCAAAAACTCCCAAACTATATCCTGGACTGCTTCAACCAGACCACTCCTAGCTCCTATGCCCTAAGAAGCAACAATATCATCCTGCTCAAATTGCCCAAAGTCAGCACCAGACTAGGGAGGGCAGCAATCAGCTATTCTCTAGCTATAGCATGGAACACCCTACAAAAATCCCTAAAACTGTCCATTATCATTCCATTTGCATCCTTTAAACAGCATTGTACAGTCTTCTTCTCAGAGAAATGCAGTTGCTACCGCTAGAGCTAGAATAGACATCCTACAAATCTGGCTTCCAATAATATATGGCATATTCCTTCCAGTCAGACACCCCCAGCTTATGGCACCCAATAATACCTTCACCATCCTAGTATTCATTATGTTGTGTGTCTGTCATGGCCCCCATTGGGATATGTATGTACTGTACATACTGTAGATATTAGCTTAACCTTCCTTTAACCGAGTTTTAACATGTGAATTCACTGTTCATCATTGTGTTATAAACATTATTTTTCTCTGTATGTATAACTGTCTTATAAAGCGTATGATGTATTTACTGTGTATCAACTATTGAACTTTGACCTTATCAGGTCCATCTTGTAAATGAGCCTTGCTCAATGATGTAAGGAGTGGGTAGGGAAGGTCAGATGAGATAGGAGAGGGTTGGACATGATGGCCAAGGGAGGAAGGACTGTTCTAAGGAAGAAACATGATAGATGCCACAAGCAATGGTTGGGGTTTAAGTCCAATATTTAAAGCAAAGACAGATCGTGACATTGGGACCTTGATTTGGACAATGACAGAACGGAGGACTCAAATGACGCCTCAGGCAATGGTTGATGTTTAAGTCCAGAATTTAAAGCAGTAAAAAATCGTGATGTTAAAACCTTGACTTGAAGCAATGACAGACCTTGGAGAAGGTCCTCAGGAACAAGGATTTGAAGAGGGAGAACGTGACGGGGGAAGCAAGCCTTAAGGTTTTCTGGATCTTATTCCAGAGCGTAGGAAGAGTGAAGCTTATTGAGGCTCTACCAAAGCGCGTTTTAACTTTAGGGATAGCCAAAGATAAGATGGTAAAACTTCTGAGAGAATAAGCACTAGGGATGCAGGGAGTTAGGCAGCTTGCGAGGTACTGAGGTAATTTATGAGTGATTGCCTTATATGTCCATAGAATAGCATTCTTTTGCCTCCTGAAGCTAAGGGAGCTCCAGTCTATGGAAGAAGAGAGGATGCATTGGTGCATGTCATAAGGGGCATCCAAAATGAACCTAAGGGCTCTGTGATACAGGGTATCAAGGTTGGAGAGAGCTGTGCTAGTACTATGTCATAAGAAGACACTGCAGAGCAGGACACTGCGGCACAGGAGCTGGCACAACAATACTCACCCAAATCAGGAACCAAAACTAAACAAGCACAAAGGAAATCCAAAAAACTTCTGATCATAGGAGACTCCATGATTCGGGGAGTTGATACCCATCTCCAGCCAGGGGTGATGGTCAGATGTCTCCCAGGTACATCAGCATGGAGAGACACTGACCGCATTGCTAAAATTGTTCTACAAAGCAGGAGAAAACATTGATGTCCTAGTACACATAGGGACTATCGATCTCGCCAGCCGGGTCAGTTGTGGAGACCAAGGAACACCTGACTAGGCTGGGTGACAAACTATCATCTATTTCGTCTGCATCTCCTTCTGGGATCCTGCCAGTCTGGGAGAGGGAGCAGATGGACGGAAGGTCAGAGAAGGGGAGATAGGGGAGCTAAACAGTGGCTCAAGGACTGGTGCCAGAAAAGGACACAGATTTGTAGGAACTGGCAACAGTTCTGGGAGCCGAAAGTTCTTTTAAATTTGATGGACTGCATCTGACTAAAGAGGGAGTTAGTGCATTGGGGCAGAAGTTTGACGCCTTTGCAGAATATTTAAACTAGCAATGGGGAGAGGGGTGCAGCACCCCACACGCCGAATGGGAAGAACACCCCTCCTCAGCTAGTGGTCAAACAGGAATTAGCGTCATTGCTGCTTCATTTGCATCCACCAGGTAAGCAAAAGGTTTGTCTCCCCATACGATGCACAGGGTAATGCCAAACTTCACCCAACAACTAACACACCAAAAATCTGGCCAATGGAAAATCATGTACAAAATGCTCACAGCCTGGGAAATAAGATCCCAGACCTGCAGGCAATAAATGTCAGAGGCTAAACTGGACATAGTAGCAATTAGTGAGACGTGGTTCACTAGTAACCACACTTTGGAGACTCAGTACATGCTATGTATTGTTCAGAAGAGACCGAGGTGCAAAAGGGGGAGAGTGGCCCTGTATGTTAATGAAAATATCAAAGCTACAGAAATTCAGAATACACATAATGAGCCAGAAGAACTGTGGGTCACCCTGGAAACAGGAAATGGGACAGCCATAAGAACTGGGGTTGTCTACAGCCCCCAGACCAGAGGGAGGACATAGACACATTACTGTTAGAGGATATACAAAACATGACAGCTAAAGGGAGAGGTTCTGATAATGGGAGACTTCAACATGCCAGATACAGATTGTCAACACCAGCAGGAACATCGGCAGAACTAGACACATAGTGGATTCCTGCAGGAGGGCCTCAAACAACTGGTACAGCAACCCACAAGAGACAGGGCTATCCTAGATCTAGTACTGACTAACAAAGAAGGGATCACAGATCTCCAGGTAGAAGGTCACCTGGGGCCAGTGACCATCACATGGTATGGTTCAATTTGGCTACTACATCTAAATCATCCCATTCCAAGGCAAAAATATGGGACTTCAGAGGAGCTGACTTTTGATAAGATGGCCAACAGAGTTAGCTAGGCCCTGGCAAAAAGAAGGCTACAGGTGAGGAGGTACAGGGCAAAGTGGGCAAGCATTGATGATACAATACTTGAAGCAACATCCCATTGTGTTAGACAGAAAAGGAAGTGTAAAAGAAGAAGGAAACCACTTTGGTTCTCAAATACAGTAGCAGAAAAGGTCAGGAGCCAAAGGCTGGCCTTCAGAAAAATATAAGGAACACAGCGGATGAAGATAGGGAGGCATACCAACTGCCCTAAGGGAAGCAGGTAAGGCAGTAAGGCAGGCAAAGTCCCAAACTGAGGAAACACTAGCACGGACAGTAAAGAAGGTGACAAGACTTTCTATAGATACATTAGTGAAAGGAGAAAGTCCAGAGGGGGTATTTTTGTTTAATGGAGAAAAGGGAGCATGTGAGGAGAGGAGGACCCTGTAAAGGCATCTATCCTCAATAGATACTTTGTTCAGTATTTACTGAAGAGAAGGGTAGGGCAGGCCCACAGCTCAGCATCATGGACACAGGGGAGGGAGGTGAGCACTACTCCCTTCACAAAAGAAAGGGTCCTACAAGAGCTTGCTAAGCTCAGGGTGGATAAGGCAATGGGACCTGATGGCATACATCCCAGGGTACTGAAGGAGCTAAAGGAGGAACTAGCAGAGCCTTTAGCAGAATTTGTTTAGTGAGTCTCTGAGCACAGAGAGGTCCCAGAAGACCCGGAGAAGGGCTCATGTGATCCCACCCACAAGAGTGGTAGCAGGGAGGAGGCGGAACTACAGACCGGTCAGTCTTACCTCAGTAGTGGGCAAGATTATGGAGGCACCTTAAGGAAAGGATAGTGCAACACCTGGAATCCATAGGGGCACAGGATCCAAGACAGCATGGGTTTACAAAGGAAGGTCCTGCAAACTAATCTCATAGATTTCTTTGACTGGGTAACCAGAGTGGTGGACCATGGGGGAGCAGTTGATGTCTCTACCTTGACTTCAGCAAAGCTTTTGACACTGTTCCACATAGAAGATTGATAAATAAGTCAGGTAGGCTGGGGTGGGCTGTAGTTGGTCAACTGGGTGGCAAACTGGTTGACTGGCAGAAAACAGAGAGTGGTGGTAAATGGTATACAGTCAGAAGAGATGCAAGTCACAAGTGGGGTACCTCAGGGATCAGTCCTGGGCCAGTCCTATTCAACATCTTCATTAGTGACCTGCAGATGGACTAGAGGGTAAGGCTTGTCTGTTTGCAGATGACACCAAGATCTGCAACAGAGTAGATGATCCAGATGGGGTGGGCAGAATGAGAAGAGATCTGGATAAACTAGCAGAATGGTCAGAAGAGTGGCAACTGGGATTTAATGCAAAGAAGTGCAAAATCATGCACATAGGGAAGAAAACCCTGAAGCCACTTATAGGCTGGGAGGTTACTAGCAGTCACAAAGGAAGAAAGAGACTTGGGCATCATCATCACTGATGACCTAAAATCATCCAAGCAGACCTCTAAAGCAGTAGGGTAAGGCTAGGGGTGTTAGGGTGTATTAGGTGGGTATCACAAGTCGTAAGAGAGAGGTAATAATCCCTCTGTACAAGACATTGGTTAGGGCCCCCATCTGAGTACCGCGTGTATTGAGGCCACACCTTCACAAGGACATTAACCAAATTGAGGCAGTCCAGAGAAGGGCAACTCAAAATGGTGCAGGGACTGCATCAGAAGACATGAGGACAGATTAACGGAGCTCAATATGTATACCCTTGAGCAAAGGAGGGAGAGAGGGTGATATGATCGAGACATTTAAACACCTTAAAGGCATAAACAAGGTGAAAGAGTCTAACATGTTTAAATATAAGAAAAATAGCAGGACAAGAGGACACAGCATGAGATTAGAGGGAGGCCGATTAAGGGGAATGTGAGGAAATTCTTTTTCACAGAAAGGGTGGTAGATGCATGGAATGGCTTACCACAAGAAGTGGTGGCTATGAATACAGTGCAGGCTTCAAACAGGCATGGATAGGTATAAGGAGCAATACAAATGACTATGAATAGATAGGTCACTGACAGAGCAAAGGCCGATGGCACATTTATAAGGTAGAAAAAGAAATGGGCAGACTGGATGGGCCTTGCGGTCCTTATCTGCCGTCAACTTCTATGTTTCTATGTTTCTATATGTCCATATAGGAAGTCTGCATAGTCTAGAAGAGGCAAGGAAGTAGCTTGGACTAGGAGTTTTCTAGCCTCCTGGCTTAGTGAGTGCTTGATCCTGAAGAAAATACCATGCCTTTGATGCATTTTATTAGTGATTTCTTCAATGTGATCAATGAAAGACAATTTTGTAGTCAATCCAGACCCCCAGGTATTTGAATTGTTCCACAAACTCCAGGACTTCTCCCAAAAGGGTGCTTATGTGAGGAACCTTATCTGGGTTTTTTTTTTCAGATGAGGGGCCAGTGGAGAGAAAATCATGCCGTTAGTTTTTTTGGGAATTGCGCAAGAGTTTCAAGTTGAGTAGATTTTTTTTGATATGTCAAAATCATTCTGGAGGTCCAAAATGGCTTGATCCGGAGTTGTTCTGCCAATGTATAGCACTGTATCATCAGCGAAGAGTTGGATGACTTTAGGCCAGTGTCAATTTGATTAATATAAATGGCAAAGAGAAGTCAACCAAGTATGGATCCTTGGGGGACACCTCTAAGGAGTATTTTTTTTGGCGATAGGTCTCCTTCAGCATTGACCTGCTGCTCTCTGTCCACAAGATAGTTTGCAAACCAACTTAGGGGCTGATTGTCAACCCCAACTTTCTTCAGGGTCACCAGGAGCAAATCATGGTCCACTGTATCGAAAACCTTGCTAAGGTACAGAAACAAGGTGCATATGTATTGTTTGTTATCAAGTGTGAACTGCCTTTCATTTATAACCTTAGCAAGGGCAGTGGAGACACTATGCATGGGAAGGAAACTGAATTGAATCAGGTTTAGTAGATTAAAACTTTCCAGATGAGATCTGACCTGTTCATTTACTACCTTCTTTAACAGTTTTGACAAGGCTGGGGACAAGGAGATTGTGCGGCAATTATTTAGGTCTCAGGGGTCCCCTGATTTGAATAGAGGGATGACATGGGCTGTCTTCCAGACCTTGCAGAGGGAGCCCTGATTAAGAGACAAATTGAAAAGGTGGGTAATAGGGGGAGCCAAAATACACTAGGCCAACTTTAGGAAGAAAGGCTCAATCATATCCGTACCTGCACTTTTCTTAGTATCAAGTTGAAGAAGGAGATCCTAAACCTGTTTGATGGTGACCGGACAGAAGGAGAAAGAGTGGTAAGGGTCAATAGATTCTGAATTGTGGCAATCAGATGACTGAATAAGGAACTGTGCCCTGATGGCATTTGTTGGGGAGGTGTCAAAAGCCATCCCTGCTGTGTCAAAGTGATTGTTAAGGAGGTCAAGGATCTCATTTTTATCTGTAGTGTGGGTACCACCAGTTGAAATTTTGTGGGAAAGTGTGCCAGCACTGTTATAGCCTTCTACCTCCCTTAATGTTTTCCAAGACATAGTAGCAGAGTTAGTGGATGCATTAAGTTCAGAGCGGAAATAACTAGACTTCACAGCTCTAATAGTTTTTGTGCAGAAATTCCTTGTGGTTCAGAAAGCAGACTAGTCTGTGGACAATTTAGACTTTCTGGCTCTTTTCCAAAGAGTATCCCTATGCCATAAGGCAGTCTTTAGGTTATCCATGAACCAGGGACAGGATTTTCTTTTGGTTCTGCTTTTGGTAACTGGGGCATGGAGGTCTAGGGTTTCGGCAAGTATTTCATGAAGTACCTCATGTGCCTCTTCCACAGAAGATGTGAGGTAAAATTTCTGCCAGTTAGCAAACTGGAAGTCATAGAGAAAAGCATCTGGGCAGAAGTTACATTTACATCTCTTATGGATGTATTTAGAGGAAGAGGAGGTTTGAAGTTGCATCGACCTTACTCATGCAATGGCACAGTGGTCACTGATGTCATTAAAGAATACACCTGAGTGGAAGAAGAGGTGAGGCTTGCTTACAAGGATTAGGTCAAGAAGGGAGCTATGCTCTGTGTTTTTGGTGTTTGGATGGGTAGCTTCATTAATGATATGGGTAAGTCCATGGGCATCACAGAATTCTTTCAATGGTAAGGAGACTGGAGAGAGCCAGTCAAGATTGAGGTCGCCAATTAGGGATACTTCTGATGAAGTGGTAGCTAGTATGTAACTTAGGTGTTTGAGCAGAGAGATGCTAGCTGAGGGGGCCTATAGCACACACTAATACAGATAGAAGTTGATTTGGCAGGTTTAATTCTTAGCGTGAGGCACTCAAACTTCTTAGGGACCATAGTCGTGTCCACCATAGTTGCAGTAATGTTGTCCTGGACATAGATGGCTACTCCCCCTCCCTGGGATTTCCTATCAGTATGAAACGAGTTGTATGAAGGAGTGTTAACCTCATACAGACAGGAGTTAAAGGTAGGTAGAGAACACTTGGGCAGACTGGGTGGGCTAAGCGGTCCTTTTCTGCTGACAAATTCTGTTTCTATAACATCATGTGTTTACTTAGGCGCAGTGTTTATTTAAAGTTGTGCCTACCATACATCCAGATGTAAGGCACAGTAAATTAATAAATTAGATGCATCCCACTTAACAGTACAATAAACAGAAACCCAGTGCTTTGAGAAGCCTTTACTCTTCATAAGGCTGCTTAAAGAGCTGGGGTTCTATTTGCAGTGTCCACACCGGTATGCTGATCTTAAAATCGACTATCTGAATGAGTACTTGATTCTTGTTCACTCCATTTCTTCCTCACTTTAAAGCTGCTTGTCCTGAGTTAGTTTTGGGGCTGGCAGCACCTCGCCAGTGTTGGAAGATGACCAATAAGCAGCACTGAAAGATGTCAGACTTCACAGACGGTGAAGGCTGCTGTTCACCCATCATCTTGGCAAGAAGAAGGCTGCAACTGTGGCCACCAATGACTGTTGGGGTATGGGGATGGTGGGACCAAAGGGAACAGACATGAGATAAAATCATAATAAAAATTGTGAGACCTTCACCAGCTTTCCAAAATGCTTACCAGTAAAAAAACACTCTATGAAGTTTTTCAAATGGCAACACAATCTGTTGCGCCCTCTCTCTGCCGTCTGACACCAGGCATCAACCAGCGTAAAATTGCCTAAAGAAGGCAGTGTGGCCATGTGGTTACTGAAATACTGGAGATTACAGATTTACAAGAAAAGAATATCACATAGAAGTTGGCACATGTGCCTATAGTAGCCGTCTCCTGCTCCTCAGTAGTTATAGTTATAACCTTGAGGTACTTGAATGTTTCTATCATATCCCCTCTTTCCCTCCTCTCTTCCAGTGAGTACATATTGATGTCCCTTAATTTCTCCTCAAAAGTCTTGTGTTGCAAGCTCTGTACTATCTTATTCACCCTTCTCTGGACCATCTCCAGCCTGTTAATATCTTTATGAAGGTGTGACCTCCAGAACTGCACACAGTACTCCATGTGAGTCCTGACCATGGTTTTTTATAATGGCATCACTACCTCCCTCCTTATGCTGGTGATACCCCTACCTGTGCACCCCAGCATGTCACTGGCCCTCCCAGCTACCTTAGCACTTTAATATTTTCAGATCATCTGGAATAAGAACCCCCAGGTCCCTTTCCTTCTTTGTGACTGTCAGCAACTCTCACCCCCCATCCTGTAGCTTTCCCTAAGGTTTCTATGTCCCAAGTGCATAATTTTGCACTTTTTTTAATTAAACTTCAGTTGACTGTCCTCAGACCATTTTTCAAGTTTCCTCAGGTCCCTCCTCATTTTCTCCACCCCCTCTGGGGTATCCACTGTGTTACAGATCTTGGTGTCATCTTCAAACAGGGAGACCTTTCCCTTCAGTTGTTCTGCAATGTCACTAATGAAGACATTGAACAGGGCTGGCCCCAGGACCGATCCCTGTGGCATGCCACTGGTCACCCCCTCTCCCCAGACTGCACCTCATTTATCACCGCTCTCTGCCTCCTGTCTGATAACCAGTTTCTAACCCAGTTTACCCCTCTTTCCCCCATGCCCAGCCCACCCAGCTAGTTTATCAGCCTCCTATGTGGGACAGTGTCAAAGGCTTTACTGAAATCAAGGTAAGTGTTGTCCACTGCCCGTCCTGATTTACTTCCTTTGTCACCCAGTCAAAGAGATCAACCAGATTTGTCTGACATGACCTCCCCACTGTGAATCCATGTTGCCTATGGTCCTGGGCTCCAATGGCTTCTAGATGCCCCACTATCCTTTCTTTAAGCAATGTCTCCATGATCTTCCCCACTACTGAGGTGAGGCTGACCGGCCTATAGTTCCCCACCTCCTCCCTGCTGCTGGATTTGTGTAGAGGGACCACATGTGCCCTCCTCCAACTCTATGGTACCACCCCTATGTTGAATGACTCAGTGAACATGGCTGCCAGAGGTACTGCTATCTCCCTTTACAGTGTTTTAATATCCTTTGATGTATGCCATCTGGTCCCATCACTTTGTTCACCTTCAGTTTAGTCAGCTCCTGCAGGATTCTTTTACCTGTGAATGGACTATTGTCCACCTCTTCACCATCTTGGCAACTGCTGTACTACTGTGGCCCTTGCCCCTCCCCTTCTTCTGTGAATACTGAACAGAAAGACATAGTGAATGTCTTGGGGGGGGGGCAAATGACAGTTCTTAGGCATGGTACAATCAGTTCCAAATACCTAAACAGCACATATAAGCAAGCAACATTCAGCATTGACAAATGTTTGTTAAACCTGAACTTGGGATTACTTTTTTCATGAAAAAACTACTTGTACCACTTTATCATGCAAACAAGTATCCGCTTTTTGTGTAAACCCTTTCACTTTGAGATAAAAAAATGCTGATTTTCCCTCAATTAAAAAAAAAAAAAAAAGGATTTTGAGATTTTGTCAGACAGAATTTGCAATTTTTGAAAATTGAAAATCACTGACTCTACCAGTGGCACCATAAAATAGATACTTTCTTGGTATAACTTTCCCCATCTCACAACTGAGAGAGAAAATATCAAGGACCCATCGCAAGCATCTCCAGTATAGTGGTGGAAGATAGTGCCCTTACCCCAAGACATCTCATTCTACAGGAGACATACACAGGTAAACTGGGATAACATTCCATACCCTAGCAAAGTTTACTACATATACTGTGGAGCAATTAACTCCAGAGTGTGAAGAACAGTGTATTTAGTTCTCCATATGTGTCTGGTGATATCACATTGCCATGAGAGTTAAGTTCATATGGCTTTATCATGTCACCAGACCCACAAGGTGCCCTAACAACACTATTCTTCACACTACACCATTTTTTTATTTGTTTTATATAATAATTAGCCTGTTTTTCTAAGCTACTGTATATCACAGTATCAAAACATAAAGCAACAAATGCAAGTTATAGAGGATGGCTTGTACTTTCCATTCATATCACTACAGCAGCACCTTCCACTTTTTCTACTCACTAATTCCTGGCCATAACAGTGCCTCCTGCATTTCCTTTTCAGTAACTCCTGGCTTTGAGATTTGGTGACCATAGCCAGGAATGAGCAGAATGATATGATCAAGTTGCCATCCCCAGACTCCTGCTTCTCGGTGTAGGTATACTTTAAAAAAAAATATTCACAAGAGTATTCTTATTTTTTGGAGCTGTCAGGGAGTGACCACCACTCTGTATGGCTCACATTGGATATGGGCAAGGAAGGAGTGGAATCTGGCACAAGAGTGCTGGACTTCAGGAGGACCAACTTTGGGAGGATGGGGGAAGTAGTAAAAGGGTACCTGGCCAGAATTCAATCTAGTACGGACACTAACCAGAGGTGGGAGCTCATAAAGCTGGGGATAGTGGAGGCAACCAAAACCTGCTGCAAGGCCCAGAGCAAGAAGGCTAGGGCTAAGAAACTGAGCTGGTTGAGCAAGGAGGTCATGGAAAAGGTAAGGAGAAAAACAGCTGCCTTTAGGAAGTACAAGAAAACAGGGATAGGGGAGGACAGGAAGGAGTACTTGATGGAATCGAAGGAGGTGACAAGGGCAGTAAGGAGATCCAAGGCATCTACGGAACTCAGGCTGGCAAAAGGCATTAAGAAGGGGGAGAAGGACTTTTTTAGGTACATCAGGGAGAAAAGGAGCTGGAAAGACCACATAGTAAGGATTAGGAAGGACAGGGGTTAGGTAGAAGCAGAGTGTGATAAGGTAGAAGCACTAAATGAGTACTTCTGCTCAGTATTTACTAAAGAGAAGGGGGGGACACCCAAGGGGAGAAATGGCAGAAACAGGGGAAGGGGTGACAGATGGGGAATCATGGAGGCAGAGTTGGGAGGGTTTGAAGGCACTGAGGGTGGATAAGGCGCCAGGCCGGATGGCATCCACCCAGGGTACTGAAGGAGCTGGCAGAGGTCCTTGCAGGACCTTCTTGCAGACCTAGTTAATGCCTCACTACATTTGGGGTGTGTACCTCAGGACTGGAGGATGGCTCATGTGGTGCCCCTCCACAAGAGTGGCCCCAAGGATGAACCGGGAAACTACAGACCAGTGAGCCTCACATCCATAGTGGGTAAGCTAATGGAGACTATCCTGAAGAAGAGGTTGGTGGCCCTCCTAGAGGCCAAAGGACTACAGGACAGCAGACAGCATGACTTCATATGGGGCAGATCCTGCCAAACCAACCTGGTGGAGTTCTATGACTGGGTAACTAGGCAACTGGACAGGGACCATGCAGTGGATGTCCCGTATCTGGACTTCAGTAAGGCATTCGATTTGGCACCACATGGAAGTCTGGGAAGTAAGTTAGTAGGTACAGGGGCAGGTGCAAAGCTGGTGAGATGGGTAGGGAACTGGCTTCAGGGAAGGCAACAGAGGGTGGTGGTGGGTGGGGAGCTCTCACACCCAAGGCTAGTGACAAGCGGTGTTCCACAGGGCTTGGTATTGGGACCAGTGTTGCTTGGGATATTCATTGCAGACATATCATTGGACATCAAGAGCAAGATCAGTCTGTTTGCTGATGATACCAAGGTAGGAGCAGTAGTGGATGACCTAGGGGGATGGCAGGATTTGTAGGATGTTCTGGCAAAGCTTGAGACCTGGTCAGACACCTTGCAACTGGGGTTTAATGCCAAAAAGTGCAAGGTGCTGCATTTTGGGATGAAGAACCTAAGGAGGAGTTACCAGCTGGGGGGAGTGCAGCTAGCCCAGACAGAGGAGGAGAAGGATCTGGGGGTGCTCATTACAGGGTCAATGAACAACTCGGCACAATGTAGGAAGGCAGCTGCAAAGGTCAACAAAATGTTGGGTTGTATTGCAAGGGGTATATCCTCGAGAAGGGAGAAGATGATTCTGCCACTGTG